>CM022298.1:224921955-226372061 GCA_011799875.1 Thinopyrum elongatum | reverse complement strand
AGAAGGAGTTTGTGTGATACATATCTATATTAAGGGATAGGTAGATAGCATGTGTGCGAGGCATACTTAAAGCATCACGGAGATAAACAAGCGGTGTGCATGCAAGTGCCAAAAAAATGAAGAGAGAAACAATGTCTACGCGCGTGTGTGTGTGTGTGTGTGTGTGTGTGTGAGAGAGAGAGAGAGAGAGAGAGAGAGAGAAAGAGAGAGAGTGAAATCTCAAAACAAAAGATGCTCTGCTGGAATCCCATTGTATGTATTCATATGGTTCCGGGACTCGAGTTAACCTTAGGCATATGTGTGCGAGACATAGTTATACTTTGAGACATTAGTGGTGGTGGGTGGGCGGAATTAAAGGGGTGGGCGTGTTAGACAGAGAGAGCGTGTGTGTTTCTGTGTGAGAGACTTGTAGGACAGGATAGAAAGACGAATTCTAACCTTGACGGAGGGAGATAAATACACGAAGTGCGCCTGCGTGTGATTCCAATGCCCACGGAGAAATGAGATATGTATGCGTGTGAGAGAGATTGCACAATTCATTCACGTATCACTATCTAGCGATCGTGGACGTGCATCACTTGAACATAAATCAATATCTACTTCGTATCGTGGCCAAAGATACAATATCGATTCAACGCTATAAAGATTGGACACTCACATATCGCATTTTTTCCCAAATAATCCTTTTCAATTGTGCATGCCAAAGTTACAGTGATGTTTCTTCAAACAACCATTGTAGCTATCATGTACATGCACCATTGTTAGTTTTGCATTCAAATTCATTAGTCTTGGATGATTTAAGGTTCTATTATCAAGTAATATATGTAATATTCATATATGAATTCAACGGGTACGCAATTTATGAAATGGAGGCCATGTAATCATATGAGGTAACACTTTTAAGTAGCGGACTACAATATCCATTTCTTTTGTGGGACTACAATATCCATTTCTTTTTGTGTGCCTCTACAATAACACGTCAATGCATTATGTTTAAAGTAAATAACCAATGGCACTAAATTATATATTTACACGAGAAATACATAGGCTGAGCGTTTGATCCATTTTTTTGTGAACGCGCCTCTACACCCGTACAATTAGTCGCGCCCGTGTGAACGTCCAAGTTATCGGTGCATCATATCGAGTTATTGTCTTTTTTCTGGGGTGGACTTCATACCAGTTATTAACTGCTGACTTGTGCCCCGTGTACACAGTCTCGCATGACCTTCCCGCTAGCACTGTCCAAAATTATTTGAAACTGGATACGAACGATCCCGTGGGCGGCAAAATCTCCCGCCTCCTTCTAAAATTTCCGCCACCTAGTCTTTAGCATGGGAAATTCCCCTTTTGCCCTTGGTGCACGGAGAACAATAGTTACAATACGGCCCTCATTTACATAATAGGTCAGGGCTGCTTTGGTAACTTACGGTTCCCCCCACCACACGGCACCCCCATTTCCTCTCCCCCTACCGCAAAAACGACTACTCCACAGCACCAGAGCATCTTACATCACGCCGTCTGTACTTCATCGGCCTTTCTACCCCTCCCCTCTCGAAACCCTAGACTGCTCATCCACCGGTGTACCAGAGCCCGTTCACGGCCAACGACGTCCACCTCGCCGGATCTGCTTCTGCGGCCGCATCTACCCCTCCCACCTCCCCTAGAAACAAGTAGACTGCTCATCCACCACTGTACCACAGCCCATTCAGTGTCGGCCTTGTCCATGATGCCGAATCTGCTTCGCCGGTACTCTCGTCAACCGCAGCGCATCTGCAGCAGCTCCTTCGTACTCCCCATCGGAGACGCTTCATCCACACCCCCGGAGCCGCCCCACTGACGCCCCCGTCGACGGCCTCTGATCCTCTTCGCCGACACCTTCCTCAACCCTACCAGAGCAGCTTCGCCGACACCATCCTCAACCCTACCGGAGTAGCTTCACCTATACCATTCTCAACCCTACCGGGGCCGCTTTGCCAACGCACAAGTCCACGGCCTCAGATCCGCTTCGTCGCATCCTCGTCCAACCTACCGGAGCAGCTTCTGATGCCCCGTCCACAGCCGCAGATCCGCATCATCGACACCATCCTGAACCCAACCACTGGAGCAGCTTCACCGACGCCCTCGTCCACGGTCTCAGATCCGCTTCGCCCACACCGTAGTCCACCCTACCGGAGCCGCTCCACAAACACCCTACTCGACGGTTCTAGATCTCCTTACCGGACCCCGACAGCCAGCGCAGCGTCATCACCCTTCATGTTTCTAACCTGATTCCCACCGTCTGGCAAGATGCCAAGCACCCGCCACGGCCTAGGTACTTGTCACCTTTAAACCCGTCCAGCATCACCTGCCCGATGTACTTCAAATATACTAATAGGTCACTGTTACATGTTATGCAGCTGGCAAAAACTACAAGGATGATGTTTCTTCTGGATCTAACAGCTTGGCCAACCAAGATCCTGGACTGAGGCATTGCTATGATCTTGTAAGTGCATCTCTCTCTCTTGTATTGTTGTGTGCCTGCCACCGTGCTTTGCTAGGATTTTTGACCAGTAATCCCTTTGTGCAGACAATGATTTCCACTACTGGCTGCTAAACTAGAGATGTAGATGTCATACATGATACTCCCTCCGTTCCTAAATATAAGTCTTTCTAGAGATTCCACTATAGACTACATACAGAGCAAAATGAGTGAATATACACTCGAAAATGCATCTATATACATCTGTATGTGGTCCATACTGGAATCTCTACAAAGACATATATTTAGGAACAGAGGTAGTACATTACACAAAATCATAGGTGGCATGTAGGAATTCCAGTGCACTACATTAGGCTCCCTTAGAGTGCCTGCTAGTCCAGTACACAGAGTCATGGCTAGTTTATGCTATGCACACAATCGTTAATTGGTGGTTTAAATATGCGCAAGGGATATGCAATGTATTATCATGTAGAGATATCTGAAATTAGCCATGTCAATTTGCAGATAGGGTTACGCAATGAAAAAGTACAAGATGTATGTGGCAATTTCATGGAACATCGCAAAAAAAGGAGAGGCAGCGGTGAGCCTATACAGTGTGCTATGGTAGGTCACTCCAGCCCAGTTCTTTTGCAGGATTCTCCCAGAATCTGCCCCTCTCTAGCTTCTCCTAGAATCTTTGACCCCCATTTGTTTTACAATCCTAACTAATTAGACCCTAACTAGATAGGATTGTAAAACAAATGGGGCTCAAAGATTCTGGGAGAATCTGGGTAGGGGTCAGATTCTGGGAGAATCTGGCAAAAGAACTGGGCCTCCATTGCAATCATCATGACATGTTATTTGTATGTCTGTTCTATTGGCCAAGTTTCTTAGGGACAGTTATTTCGAGTTATCCTAAGAAAATAAGCACCTTTGAATATAAGCTCCAGATAATAAGCCAACCAGTTCTTTTTGTTGCCTGCCTTTTCAGCTTATCTGTGGCATGATCAGTGAAAAGTCTAGATTGCATTATATTTTGTCATTTTGCTGCCCATATGAAAATTAATTTGACTTGCAAAGATCACAAATTGAACCCAGTGCAGTAATTAATATGATAGGAAAACAGACCATCAATATTTGTTCAAAATGCAAATACAAAGATACCATCTACTTGGCACAATCTACTTTGGTCAATGTCTTCCATAGAGATCCCATTGCCTAATTTAAATGAAGAACACATGACCTAAATTTAAATGAAGAACCATTATTTATCGAAATTCGATGGTCCAAGTGGCTGGTTATTATCATATAGCAGCACCACCTGAAAGCATCATATAGCAGCAGCAGCTCATAGCAACTCATCATACAGCAGCAGCAGCTAGCAATTCATCATATACCAGCAGCAGCTCATAGCAATTCATCATATAGTAGCAGCAGGAGCAGCTCATAGAAATTCATCATATAGCAGTAGCAGGAGCAGCTTATAGCAACTCATCATATAGCAGCAGCAGCTCATAGCAATTCATCATATAGCAGCAGCAGCTCATACCAATTCATCATATAGCAGCAGCAGGAGCAGCTCATAGTAATGCATCATATAGCAGCAGCAGCTCATAGCAATTCATCGTACATCGGATCGGAATGAAAATTTGGCAAAAAATCAGAGGAGATCCTCACCTTGTTGGATGAGCTCATCCTTCAACAGCACCTCAAGGCCACGGCCTGGGAGGAGGGGAGGGGGAACAAAGTGCCTTCTGCCGGAGTGGGGCATCGGCCGTAGTTGTGCGGCGATCGTCGGAGTAGTGCGTTGGACGGACCACAGCGGAGCAGCTGCTGGAGACCATGAGAATGAGGGGTGGCGCCGAGCAGCTGGGGAGATTTGGCCCTACCCGCCGACCATGTAGCCTAGCTGGACAGAGCATCATCGAGGACCAGGCCAGATGGGACCAGTGGCAACGGCTCGCTGGAGGAACCCTAGCGCTGCAGGCAGGGGATCGAGGTTGAGGGAAAGGGGAGAGGAGATGCAAGCGGGTAGGGCAATGAACGCTTGCATGTTTGTTTTTACTTGAGGGTCAGGTGTGACACGGGTGTGAGCAGCGGCATTTTGAGTGTAATATAGGCAGACAACAGAGTCATTTCACTATTCCCCTTCCCGTCAATTTTTAGTGAGCTTCTACCCGAAGCACCCCCCCAAAGCGAAATAAGTTAAGCCCAAGCCCATAACTCAAAGATGACTTCTTTACATCTTTTATGGCTTATTTTGACAATAAGCTCTGAAAAGGCGAAATAGAACTGGCCCTTAACCTGCAATTCAATTGTGCGTGCAATGATGAATCACTCCTGCCTGCTATAGTGTACATTTAGGCATCATACATGGCATAACCTAATACATGTGCATTTCATTATAGAATCTGAAATATGCAATGTTTATGTTAGTTCATACGTTGCACATGATGTTTAAATGCCCCTTAAATCTGGTCAGTCAAGTGATGGTCTTTAAGCCTCCTTCTATGCTTCTTTTCTTGATATGTAAGATTTGCTCACACATCTGTTCAATTGCTTGTTTGTATCAGCCAACCATACTAGGACTGTTTGCTTTGATTACTTGTTGTTCTTGACCTAACAGAGCTTGTCAACGATTTCAACACTAAGGGCTGCTGTAGTGGGGGCTTGTATAACTCATAGGTGACATAAAGGTTTGGCTGTACACTAAAGTAGGTTCTCCAAGAGTACCTGGAGATCCAGTTCGAAGGTATACCTAGTTTTTACACAGTGCACACATAGTAAATGCTCATTTCATTGTGTGCAAGAGATGTGGCATGTTTCATTATGTGGTGTTGTTTTGTTATAAACTCATCCTTTTGTGTTGTTCACAGACTGGAAAGTATGCATATTTATCTTCCAAGGAGACCAGTAACTAGTTTGTGTCACCTTGCAGAGGGGGTGCAATGAAGATAAGATTGAGGATTTCCAAGTACAAGATGTTAGGAAAGAGCCTTGCAAGAGAAGGAGGAGCAGCACTGAGCCTGTTCAACCAGTTATGGTAAGTCACTGTATTACAATTACCAGGACATCCTATTTGTCTGACATTGTGCTTGCGTAGGGTTCTTCACCTATAACCCAGTCATTGGGCCATTAATTAAAAACCCCTCCGCTCACTACTATATGATGTTTTAACTTTTTTGTAAATCAGATGTATGTAAACACATTTTAATGTGTTTGTTCACTCATTACAGATGTAGTCTACTTTTAAATATCTAAAACATCTTATTGTAGTGAACAGTGTGAAACTGCTTCCTGCCATGGTAGAGTTGTCGATGTCATAAATGTCATAACCAAACGCATATTCACATCATTAGCCTCCCTATCATTACTAGGATATTGATTACATACTAGTCGAGATACTTCATAGGGGGCAAACAATATTACATTACTTGTTCCTTTATATAGTAAATGTAGCTAGGCCATGGATGTTATTGATGCGTGCATGTATGCATGCTGCCAACTCAACAGTTTAATTGCTTGTTTGTTTCAGGCATAGTTAAATTGCTCTTTCCAATTGCTTTATTTGTCCTCAGTTAATGAGATGCCCAAACAATGATGCCTGATGTTGGGTACTTGTATAACTATTAGTTGACATAATTAAAGGCCTTACCATTTAATTACTCTGGCGAAGTGTGCCTGAAGCTTTGAAGTCTATTAACCAACTATTACTGCATGAGGCTCACAATCTAGTTTATACTAGGCTAATGATTGCATAGTTTTGCTTGCTTTAGTAGGTTTGTATGAATCCCTCTGCTGTTCATTATGCTCCCTAAGACTTTAATTGAGCTATAGAATGGCCAACTACTTGCTTTATATATATAATGTTCAGTAGCTGCGTGTGGTCTAAATTTGTAACCTGTCTGTGTTTTGGATTTGGCCCCAACATTATGCTCCTCTGGTGAGCTAAGAGAGATTTCGGTATGCGGGCTGCACAGACTACCATTTTTATAATTTTTAAAATATCACCTGCTTATGCTTCATGACGTGTAACATTATTGTTAGTCCTGTTTTGCCATGTACAAAATAGTTTGTCTTGCTCGTTTCACTGTTGTAACTATATTTTTGCCCTAGTCATGTGTACTTACAGAAACATTTCAGGATGAAGTGACATCAACATAAAGATCTGCGAGCAGTGCGGCATGGCCGTTACCAAATGATTATGGATTGGAATTGGAATGTGATGATGTTCTCGAGCATCAACTAGAGGTGGCAAGACAACATGTACATGATTCTCAACATGCAATCAATAAGTTGAGATTGGAGTTGCAGGTATTAGATGCAGGAGTAAAAAAGATGAAACGAGACACTGAGGTAACCACGAAGGAATTGGCGATTTTGCACACTAAAATTTGTGCTATTTGAATCCGGCCAATCCTATTTTCTGAAGAGATTATAGTTCAAATGGTAAGTTCTGTTGATGCGTGTCCATGATGTATGAGCTTTATTTGCCCAGTGTATGTAATTTGTTGTTTGTGTACGCTTTATTATCACTGGTGCCGAACTATAATGCCCAGTGGGTATAATCTGCTGTAACTTCTTTATTGTATAGTGTAGGATTATTCTACGTTTCTATGCCTTAGTCTCTTTATTGTATAGTGTATGTTTTTAGAGGTGATAGTATATAGTAGGATAATTCTTTGTATATGCTATATCGTTGAGACGGGGGCCAACACGCCCAAACATTACCTAGACGCCATCCGAACGAACAGACATGTGTAGTCAAAGCAGGCCTTAATTGGGCTGGTCAAATTAATATTTAGTGGATCCCAAATGATGTGGCCCACCGTAACAACGGCTCTTAGTAGGCCGTTAACAGGCCGAAAGCTCGATAGGGCCGTATAAATGGAACTGGCCCGCGGGCCTCTAGCAGGCCAAAAAAAATGTTAATTTTGTCTCGGCCCTTTTACTTTACGGGCCAGTAAGAGGCCGAAAGTGTTTTGGGCCAGAAGAGGCCCAATTTGCAAACTAGGCTTTTAACATGCCGAAAGTCGCGTCGGGCTGAAATTGTGCCCTGCGGAACGTGGGCCGCTAATGGACCCAAAATTAGGTTGCACAGTCAAAGGCCCAACTGTTGTGCGGGCCGTTAACAGGTTGTAAGACAAAATGGGCTAGGAATTAGCCCATTTACCGAATGGGCCGAGGAAAGGCCTAAAGTCACAACGGGCTAGAAGTTGGCCCAACTGCAGAATGGGCCGAGAAAAGGCCGAAAGACGTAGCGGGCCGTTAACGGGCTGGAACTGACGATGGGCTGCTAACAGGCCGAAAGAAGGTCGGGCCGTAATTGGGCCCAAAGACGTAGCAGGCCGTTAACGGGCTGGAACTGACGATGGGCTAGAAATTATCAAATCTAGAATGGGCCTTTGATGGGCCGATTCTGTGTAACTTGTATGGGTCGTGCTTGTGAATGGGCCTGACTCAAGTAGGCCGCTAATGGGCCGGCCCGCTTATTTTGACAGGCCCGGCCTTTTAACCTAAACGGGCCCTTGTTGGGCCGAGCCACATGTCGACGTACCATAGGCTCGTCCCGTCCACTCGCTTGATGACACCTGTCCCAACGCGGAGCTGACACGTGGATACTAAGGCGAACCAGAATTTTACATGTGGAAAATCCCCATTGGTCCAGGCAGTTAACGGATTATCGGATCCGAACCGGAACCCGATAGCTTAACGGCGACCCGTTACGGTGGATGCCATGTGTCGGTTACCCTTGACGAAAGCACTTCATGACGCGCCATTTATCGTCATGGAAGTGGACACTTCCGTGATGATAATTTTGGTATTGTCATGGAACACTTCTACGACAGCACAGGTATGACTATCTTGATTCTGTCATAAAATCGTCATGGATGTACATGCATGACAGAAAACGTGACCTACTGTGACAAACACGTATCATCACGAAAGTGTATTTTTTTTGTAGTGATTACGACAGTTCGCTACTAGTCGTTCATCCTTTCACATTACAGTAGTTCCACTAATCCTAACCCTCCTCCAAAATCCATGGCGTCCCAAATCTCCATGATCGGCAGTGAGTACAAGGTTAGAACCATCACCGGTGATGAGTTCGACGTCATCTACACCCATTCTTCCGCGATGGTGAAAGGATGCCTTGCTTGCTTCAAATGCATGTTTGAAAAGTCAGATGGTGATGAGTGGGTCACTGGGCTAGATGTTGAGTACACCACAGTCCTGGGAAAAGAGAAGAATCTAAAGGAGGAAGAGAAGAAGAAGCCCGCCGTGATCCAGATTTGCGTGCCTAACTTGTGCTTGGTCTACCATATATGCCATGTTGATGTTAAGTGCGAGGATTTTAAGAACTTCCTCGCGGACGACAGAGTCAAATTTGTTACTGTAGATTTCGTAATGACGAGGAAGTCCTGGGTCGGATAGGCCTTGTTGTAGGCTAGCCCTTCGACCTCTAGAAGAATAGGCTGGTGTCCTCCCGTCAGCCTTCAATGCTGACACTGGCAGGAGCCATGGTTGATCCTTCGTACTGCAAACTAACAAAACCTGACCACAAGTTTCATCTTGCATGGGAGTGGAATTTAATAGATAAAGACCACATCCAGTACGCAGCAATGGATGCCTACCTTTGTTTCAATATCTACAAGGGTTGGATGAAGAGCGAGAGCCTAGTGTGCGGATCAAGCAAAGAAGTATCGGCCAAGAGGAAGAGGGACAAGGACGAAGTCGAGGACGTGGACGAGGAGTCCGAGTAAGGTGGCAGTGTCGTTGCTCATGGTGGTTCTAATGCAGTGTCTACCGGATTAGTTGCTTAGTTTAATTTCAGGGGTGTGTTGTGCTGAGCCCCCAGCAGAACTATGTTATGTTCTTTCTCGTTACTTTAACTCTTCAGTACATACATACTTGTATTTATTACAGTTCATCTTGTAGTTGGTAGTACTACCACTCGTTTCTTCACATTATGTACGTACAATATATATGGCCAACATCATATAGCCAGTAGTTGGCTATACTATTAACCACGCTCTAAGCATGCCACATACGCAAAACACTTAAATGAGATATGTAATTCTAAAAAAAACTTAAATGAGAGAAGTCTACCCAAAGCATGAAGGAGTTTAGTTGTCAAAGAATTAAATAGGTATGCTAATTTCTTTAATAGACTTTAGCACCCCATCTAAGCGCGTACTAGCTTTTTTAATAGTACTATATGCATAATTTGGCGACGAGCGCTCTCTATATGTACCACCTTTTTTCTTTAATTTCATCTTGTTAGTTTTGCTCCATGGCGCAATCCATCGATACTACTACTGTACAAAAGTACATTTAAAAGGCTAGAGGGCGGGGCAGTCTCGCTTGGTCGGTTTCACGAGAGGCGAGGGCCTTTGTGATTTGATGGCTCATTACTGCTGGAAGGTGGGGCCTTGTGATTTGACTGCTCGTATAAATATTGCCGATGACCTGAGGAGGAGCAAAGAACTGTGCGATATACTCAAGTTTTCCACTGAAGTAGGAGTATTACGACGGAGGAGCGCGAAACATGGCAGCCCAGTGTGATATGGTGATAAAAATGATCTAATTTGCTAGTCATCGATCCCACGGCGCTGCTCATCGTCAGCATTGTTCTATTCTTGCCTCGCAGAGAACGGGACACATGCGGCGAAACACCCGAAGCAAAAGAAGAAACACAGGAGCAAAAGAACAAGGAAGATTACCCCCCCCAAAAAAGAAGGAAGACGCAGACACAAGTCTGGGGCGCTGCTCTCTACTTCATGAAGAGTTGACCGCGGAGTCCTAACTGCTTCTTCATCGCCTCCACGACCTTCATCTCCTCGCTCGTCTCCTCCGCCATCTTCTTCATTCTGTCCATGATGTGGGATTTCTCGACGTGAGCGTTCATCATCTCTTCCACAGCCGCATTACATACCTTGACAGCAGTCGGGTGCTCGATGAGGAGCTTCGCCAACTCCTCCTTCTGTTCCATGACGAGGGTGTGCCGCATCTTCACCGATGAACTACTCTTCTCATGCAGCTTCTTCCAGCTGGCGTTCTCCTCCTTCAGCAGGTCGAGCTCGTGGCGGAGCTTCGCCTTGTCCTTCTGAAGTTGCAAGATTTCGTCGGTCGCCTTCTTACCCGAGGCAATGCTCTCCTTCAGCAGCATCACCAAGCCAGCAGTCAACTCCTCCTGCTTATTGAGCTCAGCGGGCATGTCGTCGAGGCTCTCCTTCAGCAGCTCCACCAAGCTGTCGATGAACTCCTTCTTATTGAGCTGATCGGGCATGTCGTCGAGGGATAACAACTCCAGCACCGCCAGCTCGGCATGTTCACCTCCACGGCTAGGGCGCTCCTGGGAGCCCTCGCCTGCCTGTGAGAGATCTTTCGAGCCCCCCGCGAGGCGGCGAGCCCTCTCTTTTTTTCCGCGGCCTTGGTCGCCGCTCCCTTCTTACTAGTAGTTCTCGACCTCGAGCTCTGCACACCAGCCATGGCAGGGAAGGACGAACAAGAAAGACTTATGAGGAGGAAGGTACGGTAATTTTCGGCTAGGTAGTTCACCTTTTTATAACCTAGTAGTACTAGTACTAAAACCTGCATAGTGGGAACACGTTCAGGTTTGATAGGTGTGAACAGGTTTGCACTTGATTATAGCATGGTAGTAGTACTACTAGTACTTTGGAATGTGATGGGAACAAGCTAAAGATGGTTTTTGTTTCGAAGCCCGAAACGGCTCCCGATGAGTTTCCTTGAACACAAATTTCAAGTACTGCTCAAATGCGGTCGCACATGTCAGTGATGTACATGGGCGTACATGTCAGACCAAGCCGATGTGTGTCCCTTCGGTGAGACACGGGTCCGACCGACCGTCTGTTGGTGCGACCGACCGTCAAGTATTACGCGATGGAGACTTATGGCTATCTGGTGATTGTCAGGACCAAGCATTAGAAAACTCGTGATAAATCAATTACCATCTTTTTCCAAATGACCAAGTATTTTCACAGAAATACAATACATATAGATGGAGTGATTGTCACGGTTGCAAACCGCCATGGCACCGCAAGTTCACTGCAGCAGCAACCGAGTAGGTCACTGCATCACTAGCGGGGAAGGAGGGCAACTCACCTCGCCTACCATGCGTGCCCAGCGGCGCCGCCACAGCTGGTCCCGCGATTTGGCTTCTCCTACCACCCATTTGAACAGTTGCACCGGCTGCTCATGCCATTCCGCAGGCATGCGCGTTCTTTCCTCCGTAGTCGACTCCGTGAATATGATCTCTGCCATTAGCCCCAGCTCAAAATCAATGCAACGCTGCCAGATGCGGACATCCCTCAGCATCTCTCCCCTGAGATCGACTTGCGCCTCCGCCTTGTGCTTTGCCAGGCGCAGCTCCTTCGAACTTGTCTCCAATCGATGCGACGCTTCCTCGATCCGATTTGCCCTTGCTGCCCACCACCTGAAACGCAGCCCTGGCATGTCCTCCGGCGCCACCGATCTGTGATTCCAGAGCAATGGATCCCATCTGAAACACATGTGGGTTTCGCTCAAAAGCGGCAGTGCTGCGGGCCGCAGCGAGAGGGCAGCCCGCGGGATCCTGGGATCTAAGGGATTATCCATGGCGGGATCCTCCATGGCGGGATTCGGTGGGCGAGGCGGGGAGGCGAGCGTAGGCGCTGGGAGAGCCCTACGAGGCTAAGATAAAAATAGTACTACTCCACTCCGTCCATATTTAAATACAAAGGCCACCAATAGTAACCCAGGCAAAAATTGATCATGTTGCCTGCGTCCTGGTTTATTGGCCCCCTTTTTATTTTGTGCCAATTTTTTTACCAAAAATTTAACTAGTAAGAAAATGTTAATGCATGTCACCAAAAATTATATCATTGGAATCACATTTGAACATAGTTTTCGATGACATTACTTTTTATGACATGCATAAATATTGTGTTACTTCAAATTATGGTCAAAAATTGGCACAAAATACGAAGGAGACCAATGGAAGTAGCAACCCATGATTTAATTACTCGCATGCACGCGGTGGAGTAGTAATGTCATTCTCAACTACTTCCTCCCTCATGTCCACTCAATTTGAATGCGCTGTATTAATTGACCATCAATGAAGTGAATGATTTTACATGCGTCAAATTATCACATGGGGTGGATCTTCGTTCAAAAATGCATCCCACCGTGTACCTGCGTGTGCGTGTGAGGGAATGAGTGCATGCGTGCACATCTTCGCTTCGTGCACGTACTGCCAATGTGCGTGAGAGAGGACGAGTACATTCTTCTAGAACCAGCAGCACGTCGCTATGATCAATCCACACAAGGAGATCGTGACAACGCCTCCACATGTGCCACATGGCTTCATGGATGCCCCCACATCATTTTAATCATAATATATTAACTGAAAAAGGGAGAGACACTGTGTAGCGTGCCATTGGAATTCTAATTTACGTGTTTTGCACATACTGGAAGTACTAGTAAGGTACACGTGCATTGCACGCATGAGATTTGGCAACCAAATTATGAATAAATACCACACTATAGCATGTAAGCTTTGAGTCATATATGCATGATGTAGACATTCGTTTAATTCTTATAGTTCATCTCATTCAAAATCAATTAGTTTTTATAAAAAAGTTAATCTACTTTATGATTCATGGAATTATGCGTTGTAAAGTATAAAGTAAAAACAAATAATGGCAATTCTACTAGAAAAAAAGTTTGGGCAATTATGATACAGAAGATTCTAGAACAAAGGAGAAGTACTTATGTTTTGAGGTTTGTGCATTATGCTTAAGTTCAACCATGGAGTCTTCTAGATTGTACATGTGGCAGAATTTGGTGGAATGTAGATGATATCCAACGGCCAGTAGTGCTCGGATTTGCCATCTCTGCATCGTCGGATTGGCTTCATCCAACGACCATCTTTCAAAGTTATTCATCTTTGAAAGGTGGTCGTTGGATGAAGCCAATCCAACGGTGCAGAGATGGCAAATCCGAGCACTACTGGCCGTTGGATATCATCTACATTCCACCAGATTCGGCCACATATACAATCTAGAAGACTCCATGGTTGAACTTAAGCATAATGCACAAACCTCAAAACACAAGTACTTCTCCTTTGTTCTAGAATCTTCCGTATCATAATTGCCCAAACTTTTTTTCTAGTTGAATTGCCATTATTTGTTTTTACTTTATGCTTTACAACGCATAATTCCATGAATCATAAAATAGATTAACTTTTTTTATAAAAACTAATTGATTTTGAATGAGATAAACTATAAGAATTAAACAAACGTCTACATCATGCATATATGACTCAAAGCTTACATGCTATAATGTGGTATTTATTCATGATTTGGTTGCCAAATCTCATGCGTGCAATGCATGTGTACCTTACTAGTCTAAATGGTGTGTGTGTTGTGCGTGTTAAACACATTGTACATAATATCATACATGGTTTAGATTCCGAACATCTAGCTAGAGCATACATGTACTATGATTTGAATTCAACATAAAATGGATACATATATTTGAATTCGAGATCGTATGTACATGTAGTTCATATTTATATGGGAATTTACTACTCCTATATTCATGTCATGTGTTGTGAAGATAATATTTAGATGGTTGTATAACTAACCCGAGTAAAATCCCATTCAAACAGGAAAAATGTACTCAAATTTAGTCCATATGCTACACATTAAGCTTGTTGTCCCGATTTTTTTAGTTTTTTGTTGTTGTGATTGAATGCATTTCTAGTAATATAGTAAAACGGGACATGGCTCTCTCTAGTGGGGTGCGAATTGCCTTTTTTTTGTACACGTTAAGCTTGTTCTCCCAAAATTTTAAGCCGCGCCTTGTTATGCCGAAATTTCCAGCTAGCATCTATGTCTATTGTGCTGCGAAACTCCCGCCTCTTCAACCCGCGCCTTGTCACCCCGAAATTTTAAGATATCTCTTTGTCTCGTTGTGCTCCGAAAACTCCCTCCATCTCAACCCGTGCCTTGCTATCCCAAAATTACAACGCGCGCGAAAACTCCCACCTCCTGCGAAATCCCAACACGTGAAATTCCCGTGATACCCCTGAACCGAAAGAACCGCCTAGCTCAAATCGATGGGGGTACTTTCGTAACTTACCCCACATTTCGGACAAGCGCATCCCTAAGCCATGGTTCCCCCGTCCCATCCCCTCCGCCCCCCATTCGTACACCGAGGTCGTGAAAACCCGCGAAGCCCCACACCCTCCTCCGTCCGCCACCCAGCCGGAGCCACTTCCCTGACGACTTCGCCCACAGCAACACCTCGACGTCCCTCATCCACCTTACCGGATGAGGATCCGTCCTCGATCTCGTCGTCCCGCCGGTTCAGCCACCCCGTCCTCCACCTCCAAGGAGCTGCCCTGGCGTTCCCCTCGTCTTTCGCGCCACTTCCATTCCCACAACGCTGTCTTCACCTGCATCACTGGAAGAGCAGCACCATCACCAATTCCTCGGATGAAGCTGAGGCCTAATCGGCTGCACCAAAGAGGTTCTACACTAATCGCTACATTTTCTTCTTGATTCGATCTCACGATGCTGCCGACGCTCGGTCCCGAGCCGACATGGCGCGGCTCCATCTACGGCAGCGTCGCCGGCCACTTCCTCCACGGTGTCGCTCCCTCGGCGGCGACGTCCACATCAGTAGGAGCTGCTGCTGCTTTGGCTCTAGCTCGCGCTGCTGCTCTACTCTGCTCTTGCTCTCAGTCCCCTGCCTGGTCTACTCTTGCTCGCGCTGCTGCTGCACGAGCAGCAGATCCTGCTCTTGCTCGAGCCCCTGTAGCTGCTACCCGAGATGCTGCTACATGACCAGCTATCCCGGCTCTCGCACACGCTGCTGCTCCGGGCACTGCTGCTGCTGCTACTGCTTTTCTGCTACTAGTGTGTTCAGTTTCGACAGTAAAATTCAGTTTCGATAGTTAAATTCAGTTTCGACAGTTAAGTTCAGAGATGAGCGGCTGATGTATTTTACATCATCTATTGGAGGTGCTATTAGAATTCCACTCAGGTTAACGTTGTCTCTCTTGTCCTGCTTCAGCCTCGCCGTCGTACAACTCACCGGAGCTGCTCCAACGACGAAACCCTCCATCACAGCGGAGCAGTACCCTCGGCTCCATCTCCAGACGCCTAAGATCTTCTTCCCCTCCTCTGACAGCCACATCAGCCGGAGCATCCTCACCGACCAACCCAATCATGCTGAGATCGACATGGCTTCGCCAAAGAGGTTGTACACTTGTTGCATCGCTTTTTTACTCTACATGTTATATATATTGTCCACTGAGCACACGTAGTAACATGAAATACGATTAGTTTCTCCTACTATATGACAAGCAGTGAGGTACCAGGCAACTTAGCTATCCGTGATGGACTCTCTCGAATGCCATCATTATTTATTTCTGCGCGTTTGAGCTGTGCATTTGTAGATGGGCCTGGGAGTTGAGCTAGTCTGGGTCCAAAGTAGTAGAAGTAGCACAAAAACATTTTTTAAGTGTAGGCTTTTCCTTGTTCAAGCCTGCCTACTAGAATCACCAGTGCTTGAAAGGAAAAGTGAAGGAAAAATATAGAAATTGGAAAGTTTCCTATGGTACTACTATTCATGCATTTGGTTCAAAGGAATGGAGCAAAGGAAAATTGTAGGATTTGTTCCTTTAGTGTCTCCTTGAAAGAAAAACCATAGGAATTTTAATATCCACTTGTCCTCCTTTTCAAATTCCTATTCATGAAGCACAAGACTAAGAGATAGTAGCATTATAACTGTACATTTTCTTGTGGTTTGACTTAATCTCACCATGCTTCCTTGCATTCCTGTGATCTTCCAATTCTTGTGAACCAAACACCCCGATTGGCAAAAATCATGTTTTTTTAAATTCTCTATTTTGCACGTGCATTCCTATCCTATTCCTGTGTATTTCCTATCCCTGCATTGTTAGAATCCTCCAATTCAAACAAGCCCTTACAGAATTACTTCTATTACAGATATGTGTCAAAGAAAACCTTGTGTGGTTTGTTCCGCTCCTGCTGCGCTGTGGTCCACCCCAGCTCAGCTGCTCCAACGACAAAAGGGTTCACCACAGCAGGGATCCACCCTCCAGACTATCTTTCGCCTCCTCAGATCTTCTTCCCCGCCGCCGGCAGCCACAACAACTACATTACCATCATCAACTGAGCAGATGACCTTGAGGACTACACGGGTCCGCAAGAGAGGTTGCACTCTTTCGTGTGTGCTTATGTTATGCATCGCTTAATATGATGACATGCTACTTTATTGTCCTGTTCACCGATTAGACTCCGAGTCAGGTCCAAACTAATGCTCAAACTTGAGTTTTTAAATGGTTGTGGGGTACATATTGTGGCAGCAATCAATACTATATGTCTACTATCTGTTTAATCTCGGGTGTCTACTATGAGTTTCATGTTGGGTGGAAACAAACATTAAAGGAGCCATTATCTGTATTTTTTAACTGAAGCTATTATTTGCCTGCTATCATTGGTTTTTGGTCTATCCACAGTTTGCTACCATCACTCTGGATTTGTGCATGCACTCCTTACATAATCTCACTATGTTTTATTTCTATGCATGTCAGTTATTGTACACAATGGTACTTAAGATGTAGAGCAAAAGATACGAGCCTTGCGTGGCAATAAAATTTCATTCAGACGTTGCTCCATGGTGGGTGCAAAACCAACCTCCCTCCCGCCATTCCAGACTGTAATCAAGAGGAAGATAACTATTCAGAGGGGGATTCAGAGGGAGCAGACCACTCCTATTTACCCCCTGAGGTCTTTTGCTCTAACTTGGCATGCTGATGTTGGTCATATCATGCATATGATGCCTTGCATTGCTTACTTTATACATAAATAATGTCATCTGCTTAATTAGTTTAGACATGCATTGTGTGAATGCCATCTGTTTAGTTTCTATATCATATATGTGAATCATGCAATGCCATCTTGTTTAGCTAGGCATCATATATGTGAATTTTGCAATGCCATCCTGGTTAGCTAGTCATCTTATATGTGAATTATATTATGCCATCCTTTTTTATTACATATTAAATTTGTCAACAATTTTAGTACATTCAATTACTCTTCCTATGCATCAGCCATTCGACACGGTCATGGAAAAATCTGGAGTGAAAACAATGTCTTCAGAGCAGACAATGCTATCTGATGAAGCGCCTGTCTTGCTGGTTACGGATAGCTCCTCAGAGGAGGATTCAGAGACAGATGACCAGTCCTATTTCCCCCCCCCCCCCGAGGTGCATGCTCTATGTTGGCAGGGTTATATTGCTCATATCGTGCATATGGTGTCTTGCATTGGCATGTCATTTGCTTAGTTTAGACATGCTTTGTGTGAATGCCACTTGTTTAGTGTCTAATTACCATATATGTGAATTTTGCAATGCCATCTTGTTGCAAGACATTATATATGTGAATTATCAATGCTATCTTGTTGCAAGGCATTATGTATGTGAATTATACAATGCCATGTTGTTTAGCCAAGTGTCATATATGTGAATTATATCATGCCATCCTTTTTTTGTATTACGCATTCCATTTGTCGACAATGTTTGTATATTCAACTGCTCTTCCTGTGCATCAGCCATTTGAATTGGTGATGGAAAAATCTGGAGTGAAAACAAGGTCTTCAGAGCAGACAATGCTACCTGCTGAAGGAGATATCTTGCTGGTTACAGATAGCTCCTCAGAGGAGGATTCAGAGACAGATGACCAGTCCTATTTCCCCCTGAGGTGTATGCTCGAACTTGGCAGGGTTATATTACTCATATCATGCATATGTTGTCTTGCAATGCTTAGTTTTTACATCATATACACAATATTGAATGCCATCTGCTTAGTTGACACATCATATATGCGATTGCCCTCTGCTCACTTGCTTAGTATATAAATCATATATTTGAATTATACCATGCCATGATGTTTACATAGACAGCATGTATCTGAATTATGGCATGCCAGCCCATTTTCTAAAGACATAATATAGTTATATCATCTCATCCTGTTTACATAGTCATCATATTTTGAATTATGTCATTATATCCATGAATTATATCATGCCATCATGTTTCCATCGACGGCATGTTTGTGAATTATGGCATGCCAACCACTTTAATAGACACATCGTATAGTTATATCATGTCATCCTGTTTACATAGTCATCATATTTTGAAGTATGTCATTCTATCATGTTTAGTTAGCCATCATATATGTGAAATTGTGTCATGCTATCCTGTTTAATTAGCCATCATATATGTGAAATTATGTCATGCTATCCTGTTTAGTTAGACAACATAAATGTCAATTATTTAATGCCCTGTTTTCTTCCCTACTATCCATTGCACCTGTCTATCATACAATGTATGTACATTCAATTACTTTTCTTTTTATTAGCCATTTGAATTGGAGGGGGTGATGGCAGTATCTATGGGAGTAAAAACACGGTCTTCAAAAAAGATCGTGCTACCCGTCGATGCAGATAGAACCACGGTTGTACTTGCCCAAGAACCAGCCCCACCACACATAACCTAGACTCACGCAGATTGTACCCCTACCCAGTTGGACAGAGAAACAGCTACACCCCTTCTAACCCCAACCCCAACAGATAGTAACCCAGTTCCAGTTGACACAGCACCGTCTCTACCACAAAGCAACCAAACACGAGCAGATAGTAAGGCAACTGCAGTTAGTAAAGCATGAGGACCACCACTCCGAACCCCATGTCCACGGTTAAAGCATAAGAATAATTGTTCTCAAGTCAGGTTATGTAGCTATGGTTCATACTCCTTTGCTCTTGCATCACTGTATTACTCATACCAACTAATTTCAAATTTGAAGGATGCAATTGAAACTCCAATGGTGCAACAGGTATGTTTTAAACCTGTTACTTTAACGTGTTTGCTGTTGTAACTTGCTCTATGTTGATTTCAGTTTCAATTGAATAAACAGTTATGTTCTCATGCCATGCACTTTACAAGTGTTGTTAGTGTTGTGTAGTTTCCCACACTTATATTATGTCTATGCTGCTTTGTCTTAAACAAATATGATTTGAACTGTCTCTATCTTGATTTGGCAACATAAACTAGAATGATATAGACCATACAGTGACCATACTACATAGATATATGTTTGTTTCATGCTGTTATCCTGTCCACCTTACTACTGAACTGGTTTACCAAAATGAGTTTCATATACAACATGGTAAACCTGTGATGTGTCTGCTTGTTTCTCTTGTAGAATACGGACAAAATATTGGAGAAGAGTACCCCGTTATGCAATGGTAAAGGAAGTAATGCAGATAAGGTTCAAGATAGTGAGACATCCCTGTTGGTCTCCAAGAAAGCTGATAAAAACTATCTTGAAGACAGTGAGACAACCCCAAAGTCCTGTCTTGATGTAGTGTTCGAGTTACTGGCCACTATTGCTGGCACCAGCTCTTCAAACTCGCTACCTGAATCATATCAACTTCTTGAGTCTCAACTTCAAGTTGAAAGACATCGATCAGATGTGCTGCGATAGGAAGCCGAAGGACTGAGGAAGTCCCTGCAGAATTCAGATGCATACTTTCTGGTGCAACAGCAAGCACTGGAGGATTTAAGTGCCAAACAAGAGAAAGCTAATAAGCTTGCTAAGTGTCTTGCCAGCATGGTGGATACCCAGGATATTGTTTCTTGAGCTCTTGTGAAGTGGTTTCAGTGCTGGACTTGTTTTGCTGCGGCGTTTATTTGCACTGGTCGCCAACTTTGACAACCAGTGTATGTAATATGCTACTTTGTTCCCCATATTTGCACTGGTGGCGAACTTTGATGCCCAGTGGATGTAATATGTGTAATATCCGTAATAGCCTAGCGTAAGTTGCTTGGTTATTTATTTCCTTGTTGTCTTGTTTATTTGTTTGCTTGTAGTCAGTGCAGTTCTTTTTCCACGGTTTGCTAGTGGCCGCAATAACCTATTTTTTAAAACTAGGCCACAATAACCATGGGCTACATATCTATACTGTAGTGACCATGGGCCTCCTACGGGCCGTAGAAACAATGGGCCTTCTACGGGCCGTAGAATCAAGGGGCCTTCTACGGGCCGTATGATTGATTGGCCAAACATGGGCCAATAACGGACCGCATTATGGGCCATATACGGGCTAGAGTGGGAATCGTCCGTTCATGGGCCGACCATAACGGGCCGTTAATAGGCCGATGAATATAAGAAGGCTTGTTTCTATCGACAGGCATAACAGGTCGTTAATGGGCCATATTTGATGACGCTATGAAAACGGCCCAATGGATTAACAAGCCACAAACGGGCCGACTTTAACCACAGGCTGAATTTGGCCCACAACCGGAACAGGCCAGTAATGGACCATAAGTAATCGAATGCTGTAAATCAGCCCAAGAATAAATGGGCCCTGAGAAGGCCGAAAGATAACACGGGCTGGAAACGGCCCAATGGAATAATGGGCCATTAATGGGTATAAAGCGATACACTATTCATTATGGGCCAGTTTCACCATGGGTCGTTGATGGGCCAAGAGTTAGAAAGGGCGTCATATGGGCCGAAAGACGTCATGGGCCGTACATGGGCCAGAAGTTACAACAGGCTGGAATCATATTGGACGGCCCAGATGACGCTACTGGGCCTAACTCGGATAGGCCATAATGGGCCGTGAGTTAGCTGGTTGTAAATGGGATATATGCGAACAGGCCACTATCAGGCTTTAAGTGGGCTGGCTGTTACCTTTTGACCAGGTCAAACGGGCTGGCCTTTTGACCTGAATGGGCACTGTTGGGCCGAGCCACGTGTCGATGTATCATAGGCGCGTCCCGTCCATTCGTTGGATGACAACTGTCCCAACGTTGAGCTAACACGTGGATCCGCCAGCGAATGAGAATTTTACACGTGGAAAATCCCCATTGGTCCGGGCTGTTGACGGGTTATCGGATCCAAACCGGAACCCGATAGCTTAACGGCAACCCGTTACGGTGGATGCCATGTGTCGGTTACCCTTGACGAAAGTGCTTCCATGACACGCCATTTATCGTCATGGAAGTGGACACTTCCGTGATGATAATTTTGGTATTGTCATGGAACACTTCTACGACAGCACAGGTATGACTATCTTGATTCTGTCATAAAATCGTCAGGGATGTACATGCATGACAGAAAATGTGACCTACTGTGACAAACACGTATCATCACGGAAGTGTATTTTTTTGTAGTGTATGGACTTGACTCTGAGATAGTAGCCTCTTTTTGTGAATCATTTGCTACTCATATTGATCTCCCTAAGGAGAAGTGGTTTAAATATCATCCCCCTATCAAAGAATAAATTAAAGAACCCGACATAGCTAAAGATGAAACTATTATTTACAATGTTGATCCAGTTGTGCCTACTGCTTATATTGAAAAACTACATTTCCCTGTTAGGATAAAGGAACATGCTAAGGTTTCAACTGTGGTTCGCAAAAGTAATATTAGAGCACCTAAACCTGCCGAACAAATCAAAGTAGAACCTAGTGTTGCTATGGTTAAAGATCTCCTGGTAGAAAATACTGATGGACATGTTATTTACTTCTGTGATGAAGCTACTAGAATTGCCAAACCCGATGAAAAAGATAAACATACACATGTTGTTGGCATGCCTGTTGTCTCAGTAAAAAATAGGAGATCGTTGTTATCATGGTTTATGTGATTTAGGTGCTAGCGTGAGTGCTATTCCTTTTACCTTGTACCAAGAAATTATGAATGACATAGCACCCGCTGAAATAGAAGACATAGATGTCACTATTAAACTTGCTAATAGAGACACCATCACACCACTTGGGATTGTTAGAGATGTTGAAGTCTTGTGTGGGGAAATAAAATATCCTACTGATTTTCTAGTTCTTGGTTCCCCACAAGATGACTTCTGTCCCATTATCTTTGGTAGACCTTTCTTGAACACTATCAATGCACTATAGATTGTCATAAATAAACTGGCAGTGTCAGCTTTGGTGATAAGTCTCCTGAGTTTAATTTTTCCAAGTTTAATAGACAACCTCATAAGAAAGAATTACCTAGTAAAGATGAAATAATTGGTCTTGCTTCTATTGTTGTGCCTCCTACTGATCCACTAGAACAATATTTTGTAGACCACGAAAATGATATGCATATGCATGAAAGAAATGAGATAGATAAAATTTTCTTTGAACAACGACCCCTGCTCAAACACAATTTGCCTATTGAAACTCTAGGAGGCCCCCTCCACCTAAAGGTGATCCCATGTTTGAATTAAAACAATTGCCAGACACTTTGAAATATGCTTATCTCAATGAGAAAAAGATATATCATGTTATTATTAGTGCTAACCTTTTAGAGCATGAAGAAGAAAGACTATTAAAAATTCTGAAGAAGCACCGTGCTGCTATTGGATATACTCTGGATGATCTTAAGGGCATTAGTCCCACTCTCTGTCAGCACAAGATTAATATGGAACCTTATGCTAAACCCGTTGTTGATCATCAACAACGTTTGAATCCTAAGATGAAAGAGTGGTAAGAACTAAAATATTAAAGCTTCTGGAAGCAGGTATAATCTATCCCATAGCTGATAGTAGATGGGTAAGCCCCGTTCTTTGTGTCCCTAAGAAGGGAGGTATTATCGTTGTTCCTAATGATAAAAATGAACTCATTCCACAAAGAATTGTTACTGGCTATAGAATGGTAATTGATTTTAGAAAATTAAATAAAGCAACTAGAAAAGATCATTACCCTTTGCCTTTTATTGATCAAATGTTGGAAAGATTGTCTAAGCACACACACTTTTGTTTTCTTGATGGATATTCTGGTTTTTCTCAAATACCTGTTTCACAACCTGATCAAGAGAAACCCACCTTTACTTGCCCATTTGGAACTTATGCTTATAGACGTATGCCTTTCGGTTTATGCCATGCACCTGCTAATTTTCAAAGATGTATGACCGCTATATTCTCTGATTTTTTGTGAAAAGATTGATGAGGTTTTCATGGATGATTTTTTTGTTTATGGAACTTCTTTTGATGATTGCTTAAGCAACCTTGATCGAGTTTTGCAGAGATGTGAGCAAACTAACCTTGTCTTGAATTGGGAGAAGTTCCACTTTATGGTTAATGAAGGTATTGTCTTGGGGCATAAAATTTCTGAACGAGGTATTGAGGTGGACCAAGCTAAAGTTGATGCAATTGAGAAAATGCCATGTCCTAAAGATATTAAAGGTATTCGTAGTTTCCTTGGTCATGCTGGTTTCTATAGGAGGTTTATGAAAGACTTCTCTAAAATTTCTAGGCCTCTTACAAACCTTTTACAAAAGGATGTTCCATTTTTTTAATGATGATTGTGTAGAAGCCTTTGAAACACTTAAGAAAGCCTTAACTTTTACACCTATTGTTCAACCACCTGATTGGAACTTGCCTTTTGAAATTATGTGTGATGCTAGTGATTATGCTGTTGGTGCTGTTCTAGGACAAAGAGTTGATAAGAAATTAAATGTTATTCATTATGCTAGCAAAACTCTAGACAGTGCCCAAAGAAATTATGCTACTACTAAAAAAGAATTTTTAGCAGTTGTGTTTGCTCGTGATAAATTCAGATCTTACATTGTTGATTCCAAAGTAATTGTTCACACCGGTCATACTGCTATTAAATATCTTATGGAAAAGAAAGATGCTAAACCTAGACTCATTAGGTGGGTTCTCTTGCTACAAGAATTTGATTTACCTATTACTGATAGAAAAGGAGCTGAGAACCCCGTAGCTGATAACCTATCTAGGTTAGAGAATATCCTTGATGACCCACTACCTATTGATGATAGCTTTCCTAATGAACAACTAGCTGCAATAAATGTTTCTCATAATACTCCTTGGTATGCTGACTAAGCTAATTATATTGTTGCTAAATACATACCACCTAGTTTCACTTACCAACAAAAGAAAAAAATCTTCTACGATTTAAGACATTACTTTTGGGATGACCCGCATCTTTATAAAGAAGGAGTAGATGGTATTATTAGACGTTGTGTACCTAAGCATGAACATGAACAAATCTTACGGAAATGTCACTCCGAAGCTTATGGAGGGCATCATGCAGGAGATAGAACTGCTCATAAGGTATTGCAATCTGGTTTTTATTGGCCTACTCTCTTCAAGGATGCCCGTAAGTTTGTTTTATCTTGTGATGAATGTCAAAGAATTGGTAATATCGGCAAGCGTCAAGAAATGCCTATGAATTACTCACTTGCTGTTGAACCATTTGATGTTTGGGGTTTTGATTATATGGGACCTTTTCCTTCCTCTAATGGGTATACACATATTTTGGTTGCTGTTTATTATGTTACTAAGTGGGTAGAAGCTATTCCAACTAGTAGTGCTGATCATAACACTTCCATTAAAATGCTTAAAGAAGTTATTTTCCCGAGGTTTGGAGTCCCTAGATATTTGATGACTGATGGTGGTTCACACTTTATTCATGGTGCTTTCCGTAAAATGCTTGCTAAATATGATGTTAACCATAGAATTGCATCACCCTATCATCCTCAATCTAGTGGTCAAGTTGAACTTAGCAATAGAGAAATAAAATTAATATTACAAAAACTGTTAATAGGTCCCGAAAGAATTGGTCTAAGAAATTGGATGATGCACTTTGGGCCTCCAGAACAACATATAAAAATCCTATGGGTATGTCTCCCTATAAAATTGTTTATGGAAAAGCTTGTCATTTGCCTCTAGAGTTAGAACACAATGCATATTGGACAATTAAAGAACTCAACTATGATTTCAAACTTGCCAGTGAAAAGAGGTTATTTGATATTAGCTCATTAGATGAATGGAGAACCCAAGCTTATGAAAATGCCAAGTTATTTAAAGAAAAAGTTAAAAGATGACATGATAAAAGAATCCAAAAGCAGGAATTCAAAGTTGGAGAATATGTTCTTTTGTACAACTCTCGTTTTAGATTCTTTGCAGGAAAACTTCTCTCTAAATGGGAAGGACCATATATTATCGACGAGGTTTATCGCTCTGGAGCCATCAAAATCAATAATGCCGAAGGCACTAACCCGAAGGTGGTCAATGGTCAAAGAATTAAACACTATATCTCAGGTACGCCTATCAATGTTGAAAGCAATATTATTCAAACCATGACACCGGAGGAACACATAAAAGAGACCTTCCGGAACACTCCAGAATACTAAAAAAGAGGAGGTACGTGATATGGTAAGTAAACGGACTCCGAAAAATCCGCAAAAATATTTTCTGTCAGTTTTGGAATATTACAAAAATTAGGAAAATAAGAAACAACTATGAAGCCAACCGAGGAGGGCACAAGGCACCAGGGCGCGCCTGGGTCCCCTGGCACGCCCAGGTGGGTTGTGCCCACCTCGGGAACCTTCTCGAATCTATTTTCCTCCCGTTTGCTTGTATCCCAAGATAAAAAAATCTTTATATATACCCCCCCGAACGTATTGACCACCGTATCACGGAGAAATCTTCTGTTCTTCTTTCTTGCTGTTTTCTGACAGATCTAGATCGTCATGGCCGCTTCGAGTTCCTCCAAGGATAAGTTCTTCGAGAACGTCATCAACCCGTATTTGCGGAAGGTGATGTTGCACCCTCAAGCCATTGAGATGCGTGAGGGGGTGCTCCACATCCAGGACATCCAGGGTCCTAAGGGGACGAGAACCGTGGAGGCTAGGCTCGAAGCTATGGAGCAAGAGGTCTTCAAGTGCAAGGGGATGGTGGAACGTGGACTCAATGCCAATCACCTCATGATCGTGGATTACACCCATGATCTCAAGGTGGATGGCAAATCCATGAAGGACATCGTCTTCACCTTCAATGAGCAAATCAATTTTCTGCAAAGCCAAATCTATGATCTCCAAAATCAAGTCTTTGAATATGAGGTGGGATTTAAAGGTACGAGTTTAGCTGCCAGTTGCGGGACTCGTGAGAGTCACGCTTCTTCTTATGATGGTGAGCCATTGCATGGAAGCCGGAGGATAAGCCCGCTACTACTTCACCACCACCTTCATCATCTTCTCCAACAAAAGAAACTTGAGTTCATGGCATGGGCACTCCCCTTGGCTTGTGCCAAGTTTGGGGGAGGTGCCCCGGTATCGTATCACCACCACTATCTTTGCTTTTATCTATTTTAGTTTGATCTTTAGTTATCCTATGATTTAGTTGAATAAAAGTTTAGTTCAATCTTTTCTTTTCGAGTGCTTGCTTAGTGATCTATCTATGTAATTGTGTGCGAGATATATAATAAAGACTAGTTGGAGTTTTGTTTCTTTAGTCTTTTGTTCCAATAAAAAGAAAGGAAAATAAATGAAAAAGATCATATGCTAATCTTATGGTAAGTAATGACATCACATAAGGAAAAGTATAAGTGGTAAAGTTTGTTGGAGATTGACAAACATAGCATTGGTCAATGATGCAATTCATGAAAGATTTAATAAGGGAAGAGAAGATTCACATGCAAATACACTATCTTGGACATCTTTTATGATTGTGAGCCCCAATTAAATATTTTGTGTCAAAATAGTTGACATTGGACAAGGAAGACAACGTAATGATTTATGTTTGTTCATATTCACATAGAAGTTATATTGTCATAGATCCTTCAACATGTGGTGCTTGCTCAATATCTTTTCTAGCCAAAAATTCCTCACTAAGTAGAGATACTACTTGTGCATCCAAAAACCCTTAACCCAAAATCTTACTTTGAGAGTCCACCATACCTACCTATGGATTGTTGGAAATATGCCCTAGAGGCAATAATAAAGTGGTTATTATTATATTTCCTTGTTCATGATAATTGTTTATTATCCATGCTATAATTGTATTGGCCAGAAACTCAAATGCATGTGTGGATACATAGACAACAACATGTCCCTAGTAAGCCTCTACCAGACTAGCTCGTTGATCAAAGATGGCTATGGTTTCCTAGTCATAGACATGAGTTGTCATTTGATAACAGGATCACATTATTAGGAGAATGGTGTGATGGACAAGACCCAAACTATGAACGTAGCATATGATCGTGTCAAGTTTATTGCTATCGTTTTCTGCATGTCAAGTATATGTTCCTATGACCATGAGATCATGCAACTCACTGACACCGGAGGAGTACCTTGTGTGTACCAAACATCGCAACGTAACTGGGTGACTATAAAGGTGCTCTATAGGTATCTTCAAGGGTGTCTGTTGAGTTGGCATGGATCAAGACTGGGATTTATCACTCCGTATGACGGAGAGGTATCTCAAGGCCCACTCGGTAATATAGTATCACAATGAGCTTGCAACCAATGTGACTAATGAGTTAGCCACAAGATCTTGTATTACAGAAGGAGTAAAGAGACTTGCCGGTAACGAGATTGAACTAGGTATGGAGATACCGACGATCGAATATCGGGCAAGTAACATACCGATAGACAAAGGGAACTGCATACGGGATTAGCTGAATCCCTGACATCGAGGTTCGACCGATAAGATCTTCGTAGAATATGTAGGAACCAATATGGGCATCCAGGTCCCGCTATTGGTTATTGACTGTAGAGGTGTCTCGGTCATGTCTGCATAGTTCTCGAACCCGCAGGGTCTACACACTTAACGTTTGGTGATGATATAAGTATAGTTGAGTCATTACGGTGGTTACCAAAGGTTGTTTGGAGTCCCGGATGTGATCCCGTTCATGACGAGGAACTCTGGAATGGTCCAGAGGTGAAGATTGATATATTGGACGAAGGGTATTAGAGTCCGGAATTGTTTCAGGGGTACGGGGTGATGACCAGCATGACCGAAAGGGGTTTCGGGGGGCCCCGACAAGTCTTGGGGGGCCTCATGGGCCAAGGGGAGGGGGCAAACCAGCCCACTAAGGGGCTGTGCACCCCCTCACCCCATCTCACATAACCGGGAGAGGTGGGGCGCCCCCTCTAGGGTTCCCTCCTATGACACCCTGATTTTGGCAACTTTTTCTTTTCAAACTTTTCTTGGCTTTATTTGAAATTTGAATGGTTTTTGAATCTTTCTAGTTGGTCTTGGAAACTTTTGAATATTTTTCAAGTAATCCAAAGCCTCATCACCTTGCCAATACCTTGCCAAATATCTCAAGGACCCAAATCCCAATTTAAATCTTTTCCAATAACTCTTTTCTTTTATTTGGGAATTTAGGTCATCACTATGGGTTGTGAAGCAATCTATAGTTTGGATGGCCAGAAAATTCTCAAATAATTCCCTAAAATACCTTGGACCATATCTTGCCCCAATATCCAAAAATATTCCATGGCCTAGTTCAAATATTTTGCAAAACAATTCATTTTTATTCCTGGTCAATCTGGACCTTTGTGAAGGAAGTACCTGCTAGGTTTGTCCAAATGCTCTGAATTTTTTGTGGCATGAGGACACCTACAAATGACTTCCATCCACCAAGTTTCAGCCTCAGGAGATCATCCAAGTGAGTGGTACTTCAACATTCCGATTCTGGACCAGATTTGTAGGTTACACATGAACTACCCTCAAATCTCAACCAAACCTACTCAAACTTGACCAGTTTTGAGTCCTTCCAACCTAGATCATCCTGGACATCTCCATTGGCACCATTTGCAGCTCACCACCTCTCCAGATCCCTCTCTTCTTTGCTGTCAAAAACTGTTGTTGAGGCTACCCTTCATCTCAGGCCAAACCAAGCCAAACTATGGGTGCAGGTGAAGTGAGTGATCGATGGTCGTCATGTTGGACAAGATTTTCCAGGCTTGCGTGGCCTCCTGGTGGCAAGCACCATGGTGAGCACGGCGATGGCATGCTTGTCGCCGCGCTCTGTGCCGCACCAGGCTCGGGTCGCGTTAGAGCATGCGCCGCAGTAGCTTGTCCAAGCATGCCGACATCTTTCCCGTGCGCCACCTAGCCCCTCCAGATCCTTCGCCCTCGCCGGAGAAGCTCTTGGCGGCCGCCATGACCACGAGCACTGTGCCGCCCGTGCAGCCACAGTTGCGGCGCCGCTCGTCTTCTTCTCCCCGAGCCATCTCCTCGACATTTAATGCCTCTGCCTTCTCCAGTCGCTTCGTCCCGCACCACGACGGCCAACTCGCCGTCCTTGCTCCAGTGGCGTAGGCACGTCGCCGCTGATCCTCCCGCCTATAAATAGCCCCGCCCGGCCTCGCTGAGCTCCTCACCCCTCTCCCTCCATCCTCAATTGCCTCCCCAAGCAAGAGCCAAGACCGAGAGGCCCTCTGGCCTCGAGCTTTGCCGGATTTCCGCCGCCAGTTGAGCTCCACCACCAGCCCTCTCCACCCCACCCCAGCCTCGTCCAACTACGCCCTCGAGCTCAGTGCACTCCACTGGTGCTCCTCGACCTCCTGCCCGAGCGAATAGTCGCCGGAATCGCCACATCCATCGACCACCGTAGCGCTCGTCTGCCGGAGAAGAAGGGCGCCGCGCCGTCCACCCATCTCCGGGCGAGCTACGGGTACAGGTAGGACCGTCTTCGAGTGCCCTATCCATCCCCGTCAACTCCCAGCTCCGCCGCCGTCCCTATCGCCGGTGAGCGTCGCCGGAGCCCCGCCTTCCTCTGTTCTCCCCCTCCTCCCTCTATTTTAAACCGAGCGGGCAACACCTGTCAGCGGCCCAGCAGCGCGCGCGCGAAGGGGTAAGTGAAGGCGCCTTTGGCCTTTACGCCTTCGACGTGGCCCATTCCAGGTTTTTCTGTTTTTCTGAATTTTGTTTATTTAAATAGAGTTGACCAGCCACTTTGACCACTAATAACTTTTTATTAAAAGGTCCAATTGACCTGATTCTTTTTGCATTGTGTTCATATTCAACTTCTTTATTTTCTGACCAAGTTTGGTATTTTTCCAATACTCACAGAATTGTTGGTGAATAAAAAGGCTTTATGTGACATTTTCCTTTGCCATTTAAAAATATTTTCAGAAGGAGATTCTTGTGGATTTGAAGACCAGGAGTATTTGAATAACCCAACTGAGCAAGGCAAGCCAGGACATCCATATTATGAAGCATCTCATAGCATTGCATAATTCATATTCATTTCTTGCATTTAATTAAACATAGATAATTCAAGTGAAGTATTCAAATGCCTAATGTTGACAACTCAAATTGATATGATGAATGACCTTGATTGCTAAGTGAAACTTAGTTGGTTGATCAAGAGTCACCTGTCCGGGCTTACCCGTGCAGCCACATTTGCCGGTATGGGACGGCCTTGACTTGGTCTGGCTCCGTGCCCTTTCACCGGTACCTCCATCCAGGGAGGGTTATGCGTGCGTGCTGCCCTGATCAGGCAGACAGCGATAACCCTGTGAGCCCAGTTGAGTTTGTGCCAGCGTCCCCATTTGGGACAGTTTAGTTAGGCCACGACGGTGGCAGGTGTCACGAGGTGACACGGGGCCACCCAAGGCTTGACTCTGAGGGAGTGTGATTGCCGGTGGTACGATGGGAGAGTCACGGGTCAGGCAGGTTTCGTTGGAGCAACGCTGGTCCACCCGAATGGGATCACGAGGTGAGGTGCTCCATAGTGTGGATAAAGTGTGCAACCTCTGTAGAGTGTAAAATCTATTCGAATAGCCGCGTCCACGTTATTGGACAGCCCGTCCAGACCTCTCTAGGTGATCAACCGTAATAACCATAGTAATGATGAAAGAACTTGTCTTATGAGCGGAAGTACTCGTCGGCATCGAGTATTCCGAGGTTTGTGAGACAACCCGGATATGAGTAAGTTAATAGCAGTAAGTGAATCATTCAAAACTTGACATGTTGAATTACCATGCTATTATTTGCTGCATACTTGGTTGTCATGTGCTTGCGAGTACATTCAAAGTACTCACCTGGCGTATCATGCCAGATGCAGAAGAAGACTGAGACGGAAGTCTCGAAGGTCCGTGTTGCGATGTCTAGGATGTGTCCTCAGCAGTGTCCCTGTGGATGGAGTTACTATCATGTTTCGCTACGTAGTAGTCTTTCATTGTAGTATCCCGCAGTAATACCGAGGCCCTGATATGTTAGATAAATAATGTAGATATTGTCATAGCACTAGACGTGCTTTTGGCCTCGATGATCATGTAATATATAAGCTTGTACTCGATTATTATCAATAAAAGTTCAGCTATGTTCTATTCCAAGTTGTTGTGTGTTTCCAGAAGACTTGATCTCTGGGTTGGAAACACCGGTAAACCGGTTCTCTGAGCCGGGGTGCCACAACGCTTGGTATCAGAGCCGTGCTGACTGTAGGACACCCTAGGTAACCCGCACTAGGACTGCGATTAGCATAGGACCTTGAGTGTGCATCTTGTTTGTTGCATTTGATTGTTGCATGCCATGCCTCATGCATCATAATTCATTATGTTACTAACTCTTGGCATTGTGAGTGTAGATGGCACCAGTTCCATATCACTATCATCATGAGACAGAACCCCACACTTTTCCAGCTCTGCTTCGTAGCGTCTGGCTTCGGTTGTATCCCAACGGTGATGACCCGGTGTACCAGGTGTTTCAGGAGCAGTTGGGCGAGTCAGTATATGAGTACCATGCAGTGGCTTACATGACCGCGACTTCGGATATTGGAAGCGCTTCTCGCTCTTCCAAGGGCGGAGTGGCTTCTACTCCGGAGCTGGCGATCCAGTTTGCTGCCATGGAGGCTATTACCGACTTGCGCTTCCACGAGGTCGAGATGCAGACCCATCCAGGTTTCTTCCACTATCCCACTCTGTCGCCTACGACAGGGCGAGTCCTTTTCTCACCTGTTGACCCGGCGTGTGATCATGCGGCTGGTGTTTTGTCTCGCTATCTAAATGCCAGTTACCGTATGATCATCTCCTTGGCTGAGGAGTTGTGTCGTGTTCAGGAGGCACTTGCAGCAGTGACTCCAGCACCTCCTTCCCCTGTAGTTCCACCTAGGTATCCACCACCAGTTCCACCTCTGCGTGTGCTTGATACCCCTTCTGGTTTTTCTGGACCATCAGGCTTATTGTCTGGTAGCCGACTTGAGACCCCAGCTGAGTGGGCCGCACTCCTAGCCACTCCTGCTTCACCGATGCTGAGGCGACGTGCTCTTTCTTCTGCAGAGGGAGAGACGTCTCATCAACGACGTCGCGTCTCCTTTGACCCGGTGACTCACATCATCAGTTCTGATTCTGACTCAGGATCTGACGACGAGGACTCTTCAGATGTGCAGTGTTCGTGTCACCAACACACTAGACTCGAGCTTGAGTAGTAATGCATGCATCTTTGCATATGTCGACTGCCGTATCAGCAGTCTAGCCATGATTTCCCCCTACTAGCTTGCCATGTATGATGTTGGGTTATCTTGTATAATTATGTTGTTCTTTTTATTTGCCTTTTTCATGAATTTTCTCTGGTGTCATATTACCGTATTTCTCCTTATGGATTTTTCTCATCAATTCGGTATTTGCCATGGGAACAAAAATTAGGATGAAGAAAGGAAGTAGCAGTCAAGGCGGCGATGGAAACCCCGTCCGTCGATCCGCCAGGCAGGCAGGGCAACCGCCCGAAGACTTACCACCACCACCACCTCAAGCACCAACCACGGATCAGATAATGAGAATGTTTGAGGAAAAGAGAAACCAAGACTTTATGGAATTTCTCAAGAGTATGCAGACAATAGTAGGTCAGAATAATGGCAATGGGGTGCATTCCAAACTGTCTGACTTCCAGCGCACAAAACCACCCAACTTTGGTCAGGCTGTGGATCCTGTTGAGGCTGATGACTGGTTAAGAACCATGGAAAAAAAATTGGACATCGCTCGTTCTGAAGAAGCAGATAAAGTCCCATTTGTCACCCATTATCTCGAAGGCCCGGCAGCCATATGGTGGGACAACACCAAGTTAATGTGGCCTGCTGGAGAAGAGATTTCCTGGGAGAAATTCAAAGAGCTGTTCCGCAAGTATCACATTCCCACAGGTATCATGAAAGTGAAGCAGAGGGAATTCCTGGCCCTCACACAAGGAAACATGTCTGTGGGAGAATACCTAAACAAGTTCAACAACTTGGCCCGGTACTCTCCTCATGATGTGGCTACCGAAGAGAGGAAAATAGACCGGTTCCTCAGAGGACTTAACCATGCCCTCCGATGTCAGCTATGCATGTTGGATTTCCCCGATTTCCAGACCTTGGTGGATAAGGCCTTCATCGCTGAACGAGAACACAAGTCTGGGAATGATGATCGTAAGAGGAAGTTCGAGCCTAAGAAGGACAACAGGGAACCATATGCGCAAAAACTGCGCAGTTGGCAGTTAGGGCCATCTGAAAACAAACCTGTGTGGAAAATGGTGGCAACAACAGCAAGCCAGGCAACCAGAGCAAGACCTTCGGCAAGCAGCCAGTCATAGAGGACTGCCACCGCAACAACACCTATTTCAGTTGTGGCCAGAGTGGACACTACGCCAAGCAGTGTCCTACTAATAACGGAAAGCAATCAGCTGACCACAAGCCACAAATTAATCACCTTGGACGCTGCCCCAACCACAACTTCAGCCACGGATGCGTCCACCACATCTCTGCTGAAGAAGTCTGCGAGGCTCCAGACATTGTCCTTGGTATGTTTTTTGTCAACGACATACCTGCAATAATTTTATTTGATTCTGGGGCTTCCCACTCGTTTATTTTGCGAAGTTTTGCCACCTTGCACAAATTTTCTCCTTCACTTTTGGACAAAATCATGGTGGTACAATCCCCTAGCTCTATGCTCAGAACAAATATAATATACAAGGGTCTGGAAATCTCAATCCATGGAGTTAAATTCCTAGCTACCCTTGTTGCCATTGAATCCCCAGGACTGGACATAATACTGGGGATGGACTGGTTGGCACCGCACCAAGTGTGTATTAACTGCGCCACCAGAACGGTGACATTGGTGAACCCCGCCGGACAAACCGTACAATTTCTGGCCAGCAGAATGATAACAAGAAAGGGCAAGGCATACCAGACCACTGTTACAGATATGAATCTGATCCCGGTAGTGGGTGAATTTCCGGATGTATTTCCTGAGGAATTACCAGGAAAGCCGCCCGACCGAGAATTGGAGTTCGCGATTGAAGTAATTCCTGGTACAGCTCCCATGTACAAGAAATATTATCGGATGCCAGGCCCAGAGCTGGCAGAGCTAAAGAAGCAGTTAGATGAGTTGCTATAGAAAGGATACATTCGTCCAAGCATATCGCCATGGGGGTCACCAGTATTATTTGTCAAGAAGAAGGATGGAAGTCTACGAATGTGCGTAGACTATCGCCAGCTTAACGAGGTCACTATCAAGAACAAGTACCCGCTCCCTCGAACTGATGACTTATTCGACCAGTTGAATGGAGCACGGGTATTCTCTAAGATCGACCTCAGAACGGGATATCATCAACTGAAAATCCGAAAGGAGGATATCCCCAAGACAACGTTCACCACTCAATATGGACTATATGAATTTACAGTTATGGCATTTGGATTGACCAACGCTCCAGCCTACTTCATGAGCATGATGAACAAAGTCTTCATGGACTTTTTGGACAAGTTTGTAGTGGTGTTCATTGACGACATCCTGATATACTCTAAGGATGAAGAGGAGCATAAGCAACATCTCAGAGCTGTCTTGGAAAGATTGAGAACCCATCGCTTATATGCCAAGTTCAGCAAGTGCGAATTTTGGCTGAAAGAGGTGGGATTCCTTGGACATATTCTGTCAGAGAAAGGAATAGCTGTTGATCCCAGTAAGGTTACTGCGATCTTGAACTGGAAGACACCAGCCATGGTGACCGAAGTCCGTAGTTTCCTGGGCTTGGCAGGCTACTACCGTCGCTTCATTGAAGGTTTTTCTAAGATAGCCAAGCCACTGACAGAATTATTGAAAAAGAACCAAAGGTTTATCTGGACAGCCGAGTGCGACAGCAGTTTCCAGGAGTTAAAGACGAGGCTAACCACAGCCCCTGTCTTAGTTCTCCCAGACATTCACAAGAGTTTCGACATATACTGTGATGCATCCAGGCGTGGAATCGGATGCGTGCTAATGCAAGAGGGGAAGGTTGTAGCTTATGCATCACGACAGCTACGACCTCATGAGGAGAACTATCCTACACATGACTTGGAGCTTGCTGCTGTGGTTCATGCCCTAAAGATTTGGAGGCATTATCTTATTGGACAACAATGTGAAATATACACAGACCATAAGAGTCTCAAGTATATTTTCACTCAACCCGACCTGAACCTCAGGCAGCGAAGATGGCTTGAGCTAGTCAAGGACTATGATGTTGGAATAAACTATCATCCGGGGAAAGCGAATGTGGTCGCTGACGCCCTGAGCAGGAAACAAGCTGCTGTGAATGCACTAGTTGAGGGTATGCATCCGAGCTTACAAGAAGAGTTTGTCAAGCTCAATATGGTGCTATGCGGCCCAATGACCCCGGACACGTTGGAAATTACTCCAACCCTCATGGAGGAAATCAAGGAAGCACATAAGTTAGATGAAGAAATTCGAGAGATCAAGGAGTTAATTCAGCAAGGGAAGGCTAAGTCCTTCCATATAGATGAACAGGGTACCGTGTGGTTTGAGAAACGAATTTGTGTGCCGGATCAGAACAACTTGAGGCAACAAATACTCAAGGAAGCACATGAGTCTGCATATTCGATCCACCCGGTTGGTACCAAGATGTATCAGGACTTGAGAGAAACTTTTTGGTGGTCTGGAATGCGGAAAGATATAGCATACTATGTCGCCTGCTATGACATTTGCAACAAGGTCAAAGCTGAGCATCAGAAACCCACTGGGCTACTGCAACCTTTACCGGTGCCCCAGTGGAAGTGGGACGACATATGTATGGATTTTATTGTGTGACTGCCCAAGTCCACGAGAGGCAATGATGCTATTTGGGTCATTGTAGACATCCTCACGAAAGTGGCTCACTTTATCCCAGTAAAGACCACTTTCAACGCAAATCAGCTGGCACAACTCTACATGTCCCGGATAGTCAGTCTGCACGGAGTACCCAAGTCTATCACTTCAGATAGGGGTTCCCTATTTACCTCAGCATTCTGGCTACGGCTACATCAAGCTCTGGGAACCATGCTGAAACACAGCACAGCGTACCATCCACAGACGGATGGACAGACCGAGCGAGTGAACCAAATATTAGAGGATATGCTTTGGTCATGTGCTCTCTCCCATGGACCCAGATGGGAGGATAGTCTGCCGTACGCTGAATTCTCCTACAACAATAGCTATCAGGCAAGTCTCAAGATGTCGCCTTTTGAGGCATTGTACGGACGGAAGTGCCGCACACCGCTGAACTGGTCCCAAACAGGAGATAGTCGCATCTTTGGTACGGACTTGATGCTCGAGGCTGAAAGGCAAGTCAAGGATATTCAAGAGCGCCTGCGAGCAGCCAAGTCCCGACAGAAGAGCTATTACGACCCAAAGCAGCGGGAAGTAACTTTTGAGCCCGGAGACTATGCTTACTTGCGAGTAACTCCTATGAAGGGAGTAAAGAGGTTTGGCACCCAGGGAAAATTGGGCCCAAGATATATCGGTCCCTTTCCAGTGATTTCTAGGAAGGGCAGAGTCGCATATCAGTTGGAATTGCCACCAGCATTGTCAGACGTTCATGATGTCTTTCACATCTCACAGTTAAGGAAATGCATTGCACCCCCAGCCAAGCAAGCGGATATGAGTGAGCTAGAGCTGGCTAAGGATTTGACTTATGAGGAAAAACCTATCAGGATCTTGGATGAGATGGAAAGAACCACGAGGAGTAAGGTGATAAGATTTTACAAGGTGCTATGGGAGCACCACACTAAGGAAGAGGCCACTTGGGAAAGAGAAGATTTTCTGAGATCCGCATATCCATACTTGTTCCCTGAGCAACCGAATCTCAAGGACGAGATTCATCCTAAGGGGGGTAGGTTTGTGACACCCTGATTTTGGCAACTTTTTCTTTTCAAACTTTCCTTGGCTTTATTTGAAATTTGAATGGTTTTTGAATCTTTCTAGTTGGTCTTGGAAACTTTTGAATCTTTTCCAAGTAATCCAAAGCCTCATCACCTTTCCAATACCTTGTCAAATATCTCAAGGACCCAAATCCCAATTTAAATCTTTTCCAATAACTCTTTTCTTTTATTTGGGAATTTAGGTCATCACTATGGGTTGTGAAGCAACCTATAGTTTGGATGGCTAGAAAATTCTCAAATAATTCCCTAAAATACCTTGGACCATATCTTGCCCCAATATCCAAAAATATTCCATGGCCTAGTTCAAATATTTTGCAAAACAATTCATTTTTGTTCCTGGTCAGTCTGGACCTTTGTGAAGGAAGTACCTGCTAGGTTTGTCCAAATGCTCTGAAATTTTTGTGGCATGAGGACACCTACAAATGACTTCCCTCCACCAAGTTTCAGCCTCAGGAGATCATCCAAGTGAGTGGTACTTCAACATTCTGATTCTGGACCAGATTTGTAGGTTACACATGAACTACCCTCAAATCTCAACCAAACCTACTCAAACTTGACCAGTTTTGAGTCCTTCCAACCTAGATCATCCTGGACATCTCCATTGGCACCATTTGCAGCTCACCACCTCTCCAGATTCCTCTCTTCTTTGCTGTCAGAAACTGTTGTTGAGGCTACCCTTCATCTCAGGCCAAACCAAGCCAAACTATGGGTGCAGGTGAAGTGAGTGATCGATGGTCGTCACGTTGGACAAGATTTTCCAGGCTTGCGTGGCCTCCTGGTGGCAAGCACCGTGGTGAGCATGGCGATGGCATGCTTGTCGCCGCGCTCTATGCCGCGCCAGGCTCGGGTCGCGTCTGAGCGAGACGCCTGCGCCGCAGTAGCTTGTCCAAGCATGCCGGCATATTTCCCGTGCGCCACCTAGCCCCTCCAGATCCTTTGCCCTCGTCGGAGAAGCTCTCGGCGGCCGCCACGACCATGAGCACTGTGCCGCCCGTGCGGCCACAGTTGTGGCGCCACTCGTCTTCTTCTCCCCGAGCCATCACCTCGAGCATTTAATGCCTCTGCCTTCTCCCGTCGCTTCGCCCCGCACCACGACGGCCAGCTCGCCGTCCTTGCTCCAGTGGCGTAGCCACTTCGGCGCCAATCCAGAGAACTCGGCGAGCCTCGCCTCCCGCCTATAAATAGCCCCGCCCGGCCTCGCTGAGCTCCTCACCCCTCTCCTTCCATCCTCAATTGCCTCCCCAAGCAAGAGCCAAGGCCGAGAGGCCCTCTGGCCTCGAGCTTCGCCGAATTTCTGCCACAAGTTGAGCTCCACCACCAGCCCTCTCCACCCCACCCCAGCCTCGTCCGACTGCACCCTCGAGCTCAGTGCACTCCACTGGTGCTCCTCGACCTCCGGCCCGACCGAATAGTCGCCGGAATCGCCACCTCCGTCGACCACCGTAGCGCTCGTCCGCCGGAGAAGAAGGGCGCCGCGCCGTCCGTCCATCTCCGGGGGAGCTACGGTTATAGGGAGGACCGTCCTCGAGTGCCCTATCCATCCCCGTCAACTCCCAGCTCCGCCGCCATCCCTATCGCCGGTGAGCGTCGCCGGAGCCCCGCCTTCCTCTGTTCTCCCCCTCCTCCCTCTATTTTAAACCGAGTGGGCCACACCTGTCAGCGGCCCAGCAGTGCGCGCGCGAAGTGGTAAGTGAAGACGCCTTTGGCCTTTACGCCTTCGACGTGGCCCATTCCAGGTTTTTCTGTATTTCTGAATTTTGTTTATTTAAACAGAGTTGACCAGCCACTTTGACCACTAATAACTTTTTATTAAAAGGTCCAATTGATCTGATTCTTTTTGCATTGTGTTCATATTCAACTTCTTTATTTTCTGACCAAGTTTGGTATTTTTCCAATACTCACAGAATTGTTGGTGAATAAAAAGGCTTTATGTGACATTTTCCTTTGCCATTTAAAAATATTTTCAGAAGGAGATTCTTGTGGATTTGAAGACCAGGAGTATTTGAACAACCCAACTGAGCAAGGCAAGCCAGGACATCCATATTATGAAGCATCTCATAGCATTGCATAATTCATATTCATTTCTTGCATTTAATTAAACATAGATAATTCAAGTGAAGTATTTAAATGCCTAATGTTGACAACTCAAATTGATATGATGAATGACCTTGATTGCTAAGTGAAACTTAGTTGGTTGATCAAGAGTCACCTGTCCGGGCTTACCCGTGCAGCCACATTTGCCGGTATGGGACGGCCTTGACTTGGTCTGGCTCCGTGCTCTTTCACCGGTACCTCCATCCAGGGAGGGTTATGCGTGTGTGCTGCCCTGATCAGGCAGACGGCGATAACCCTGTGAGCCCAGTTGAGTTTGTGCCGGCGTCCCTGTTTGGGACAGTTTAGTTAGGCCACGACGGTGGCAGGTGTCACGAGGTGACACGGGGCCACCCAAGGCTTGACTCTAAGGGAGTGTGATTGCCGGTGTTACGATGGGAGAGTCACGGGTCAGGAAGGTTTCGTTGGAGCAACGCTGGTCCACCCGAATGGGATCACGAGGTCAGGTGCTCCATAGTGTGGGTAAAGTGTGCAACCTATGCAGAGTATAAAATATATTCCAATAGCCGCATCCACGGTATTGGACAGCTCGTCCAGACCTCTCTAGGTGATCAACCGTAATAACCATAGTAATGATGAAAGAACTTGTCTTATGAGCGGAAGTACTCATCGGCATCGAGTATTTCGAGGTTTGTGAGACAACCCGGATATGAGTAAGTTAATAGTAGTAAGTGAATCATTCAAAACTTGACATGTTGAATTACCATGCTATTATTTGCTTCATACTTGGTTGTCATTTGCTTGCGAGTACATTCAAAGTACTCACCTGGCGTATCATGCCAGATGCAGGAGAAGACTGAGACGGAGGTCTCAAAGGTCCATGTTGCGATGTCTAGGATGTGTTCTCAGCAGTGTCCCTGTGGATGGAGTTACTACCATGTTCCGCTATGCAGTAGTCTTTCGTTGTAGTATCCCGCAGTAATACCGAGGCCCTGATATGTTAGATAAATAATGTAGATATTGTCATAGCACTAGACATGCTTTTGGCCTCAATGATCATGTAATATATAAGCTTGTACTCGATTATTATCAATAAAAGTTCAGCTATGTTCTGTTCCAAGTTGTTGTGTGTTTCCAGAAGACTTGATCTCTAGGTTGGAAACACTGGTAAACCGGTTCTCTGAGCCGGGGTGCCACACCTCCACCTAGCTTGGGGGGCAAGCCACCCTAGGGTTTCCCTAGGGGCACCCCCATCTGCCTTGTGGCTGTCGCCCCCCTAGATGGGATCTAGGGCGCCCCCTCCTCCCCTTCCCCTATATATAGAGAGGTAGAGAGAGGGCAGCTGCACCCTTGAGCACATCTATATGCCACGGCGCTGCCCCTCCTCTCCCTCGTAGCCTTCTTCCTCTCTGTAGCGCTTAGCGAAACTCTGCTGAGATTCCGCGACCACCACTGCCACCACGCCATCGTGCTGTCGGAGGACAAGAGCTACTACTTCACCATCGCTCGCTGGATCGAGGAGGTGAAGGCGTCATCAAGCCATACGTGTGTTGAACGCGGAGGTGCCGTCCGTTCGGCACCTGGATCGGAGTTCGCGAGACGGATCGTGATTGGGTCGCGAAGACGTTCGACTACATCAACCGCTTAGCGATCTACAAGGGTATGTAGATCCAATATCTCCTCTCGTAGATGTTCATCTCCTAGATTGATCTTGGTGAGCGTAGGAAATTTTTTGTTTCCCATGCAACGTTCCCCAACAATGGCATCATGAGCTAGGTCTATGCGTAGATGACATCACGAGTAGAACACAAAGGAGTTTGTGGGCATTGATATTCAGATTGCTTCCTTCCTTGGTCTTTTCTTGATTCGGCGGCATTGTTGGATGAAGCGGCCCGGACCAACTTTACATGTCCACGTACATGAGACCGGTTCCATCGACTGACCTGTGACTTTGTTGCATAAAGATGGCTGGCGGGTGTCTGTCTCTCCCACCTTAGTTGAATCAGATTTGACAAAGGCGGTCCTTGTAGAAGGTTAAATAGCAACTTGCATATCACCGTTGTGGCTTTGCGTAGGTAAGAATCGTTCTTGCTAGATACCCATAGCAGCCACGTAAAACATGCAACAACAATTAGAGGACGTCTAACTTGTTTTTGCAGGGTATGTTGTGATATGATATGGCCAAATACATGATGAGATATATTTGATGTATGAGATGATCATGTTTTGTAATAGTTTATCACGACTTGCATGTCGATGAATACGGCAACCGGCAGGAGCCATAGGGTTGTCTTTAATTATTGTATGACCTGCGTGTCAATCATTAAGCGCTATGTAATGTTTTACTTTATCGCTAAGCGGTAGCAATAGTTGTAGAAGCATGGTTGGCATGACAACCCTGATGGCGACACGATGATGGAGATCATGGTCTCATGCCAGTGACGATGCAGATCATGCCGGTGCTTTGGAGATGGAGATCAAAAGCAAAAGTTGATGGCCATATCATGTCACTTATGATTTGCATGTGATGTTAATCCTTTTATGCATCTTATTTTGCTTAGGACGACGGTAGCATTATAAGGTGATCCCTCACTAAAATTTCAATATAAAATTGTGTTCTCCCCAAGTGTGCACCGTTGCGAAAGTTCATCGTTTCGAAGCACCACGTGATGATCGGGTGTGATAGACTCTACGTTCACATACAACGGGTGCAAGCCAGTGTTGCACATGCGGAACACTTGGGTTAAACCTGACGAGCCTAGCATGTACAGACATGGCCTCAGGACACAAGAGACCGAAAGGTCGAACATGGTCATATAGTAGATATGATCAACATGGAGATGTTCACCATTGAAACCACCTCATATCACGTGATGATCGGACTTGGGTTGGTGAATTTGGATCATGTTACACTCGGACGACCGGAGGGATGTCGATTTGAGTGGGAGTTCTTAAGTAATATGATTAATTGAACTCATTATCATGAACAATTGTCTAAAGTTGCCTTTGCAAATTTATGTTGTAGATCAATGGCTCGCGCAGTAGCTCCCCTGAATTTCAATGCGTTCCTAGAGAAAGTTAAGCTGAAAGATGATGGAAGTAACTTTGTAGACTAGGCCCGTAATTTGAGGGTTATCCTCACAGCTGCCCAAAAGGCTTATGTCCTTGATGCACCACCCCCTCCAGCGACTGTAGACGTTGTGAACGCCTGGCAGTCGCATGTTGATGACTACTCAATAGTTCAGTGCGCCATGTTGTATAGCTTAGAGCCAGGACTTCAAAGGCATTTTGAACGTCATGGAGCATATGATATGTTCCAGGAGTTGAAGTTTATCTTTGAGAAGAATGCCCGGATTGAGAGGTATGAGACCTCCAATAAGTTCTATGCCTGCAAGATGGAGGAGAACGGGTCTGTCAGTGAGCACATACTCAGAATGTTTGGGTACTACAACCGTCTGGCTGAGTTGGGAGTTGAGCTCCCGCCAAAGGCTGTCACTAATAGAGTTCTTCAATCACTACCACCTAGCTACAAGAGCTTTGTGTTGAACTATAACATGCAAGGGATGAACAAGTCAGTCTCCGAGCTGATCGTGATGCTGAAAGTCGCTGAGTCAGACATCCAGAAGGAGCATCAAGTGTTGATGGTGAATAAAACCACTAGTTTCAAGAAAGGCAAGGGAAAGAAGGAAAACTTCAAGAAAGGTGGCAAAGCAGTTGCTCCTGCCGTGAAGAAACCCAAGGCTGGACCCAAGCCGGAGACTGAGTGCTTCTATTGCAAGGGAACTGATCACTGGAAGCGGAACTGCCCCAAGTATCTGACCGACAAGAAGGGGGCCAACGTCAACAAAGGTATATATGATATACATGTTATTGATGTGTACCTTACCAACTCTCGTTGTAGTGCCTGGGTATTTGATACCGGTTCAGTTGCTCACATTTGCAACTCAAAGCAGGAACTACGGAATAGACGGAGGCTGGCGAAGGAAGAAGTGACGATGTGCGTGGGAAATGGTTCCAAGGTTGATGTGATCGCCGTTGGCACGCTCGCTCTTCGATTACCATCGGGATTAGTGATGAACCTGAATAATTGTTATTTAGTGCCTGCGTTGAGCATGAACATTATATCTGGATCTTGTTTAATGCGAGACGGTTACTCATTTAAATCAGAGAATAATGGTTGTTCCATTTATATGGGTAATATCTTTTATGGTCATGCACCCATTGTGAGGGGTTTATTATTATTGAATCTCGATAGTGATGATACACATGTTCATAACATTGATGCCAAAAGATGTGGAGTTGATAATGATAGTACCACTTTCCTGTGGCACTGCCGCTTAGGTCATATTGGTGTTAAGCGCATGAAGAAACTCCATGCTGATGGGCTTTTGGAGTCACTTGATTTTTAATCACTTGACACATGCGAACCATGCCTCATGGGCAAGATGACCAAAACCCCGTTTTCCGGAACAATGGAATGCGCAAGTGACTTGTTGGAAATCATACATACTGATGTGTGCGGTCTGATGAGTGTTGACGCACGCGGTGGATATCATTACTTTCTCACCTTCACCGATGACTTGAGTAGATATGGGTATATTTACTTAATGAAGCATAAGTCTGAGACGTTTGAAAAGTTCAAGCAATTTCAGAGTGAAGTTGAGAATCATCGTAACAAGAAGATTAAATTCCTACGATCTGATCGAGGGGGAGAATATCTGAGTTATGAATTTGGCAATCACTTAAGACAATGTGAAATTGTTTCAAAGTTAACGCCACCTGGAACACCACAGTGTAATGGTGTGTTCGAACGTCATAATCGTACCTTATTGGATATGGTGTGTTCTATGATGTCTCTTGCCGATTTGCCACTATCATTTTGGGGTTATGCGTTAGAGACAGCTGCATTCACTTTAAATAGGGCACCATCTAAGTCCGTGGAGACGACACCGTATGAACTGTGGTTTGGCAAGAAACCTAAGTTGTCGTTTCTTAAGGTTTGGGGCTGCGATGCTTATGTCAAAAGGCTTCAGCCAGAAAAGCTCGAACCCAAAGCGGACAAATGCGTCTTCATAGGATACCCAAAAGAGACGGTTGGGTATACCTTCTATCTCAGATCCGAGGGCAAAGTGTTGGTCGCTAAGAACATGTCCTTTCTCGAGAAAGAGTTTCTCTTGAAAGAATTAAGTGGGAGGAAGATAGAACTTGATGAGGTTGTTGAACCTTTACTTCAACCAGAGAGTAGCGCAGCATAGAAAGATGTTTCTGTGGCACCTACGTCAGTTGAAGAGGAAGCTAATGATGATGATCATGAAGCTTCGAATCAAGTTATTATCGAACCTCGTAGGTCGACAAGGGTACGTACAGCTCCTGAGTGGTACGGTAACCCTGTCTTAGAGGTCATGTTGTTGGATAACGGTGAACCTATGAGCTATGGAGAAGCGATGGTGGGCCCGAATTCCGACAAATGGTTAGAGGCCATGAAATCCGAGATGGGATCCATGTATGAAAACAAAGTATGGACTTTGGAAGTATTACCCGAAGGGCGAAAGGCCATTTAGAATAAATGGATCTTCAAGAAGAAGATAGACGCGGACAGTAATGTCACCGTCTATAAAGCTCGACTTGTGGCAAAGGGGTTTTCACAAGTTCAAGGAGTTGACTATGATGAGACTTTCTCACCCGTAGCGATGCTTAAGTCCGTCAGAATCATGTTGGCAATAGCTGCATTTTTTGATTATGAAATATGGCAGATGAATGTCAAAACAACGTTCCTTAACGATTTCCTTAAGGAAGAGTTGTATATCATGCAACCAGAAGGTTTTGTCGATCCAGAGAATGCTGACAAAGTGTGCAAACTCCAGCGATCCATTTATGGACTAGTGCAAGCATCTCGGAGTTGGAAACTTTGCTTTGATGAGGTGATCAAAGCGTTTGGGTTAATACAAGTTTTTGAAGAATCTGGTATTTACAAGAAAGTGAGTGGGAGCTCTATAGCATTTCTAATATTATATGTGGATGACTTATTGCTGATTGGAAACAATATAGAACTTTTGGAAAAAGTGAAGGGATATTTGAACAAGAGTTATTCAATGAAGGACCTAGGAGAAGCTGCTTTCATATTGGGCATCAAGATGTATAGAGATAGATCGAGACGCTTAATAGGACTTTCACAAAGCACATACCTTGATAAGATTTTGAAGAAGTTCAAAATGGATCAGTCCAAGAAGGGGTTCTTGCCTATATTGCAAGGTGTGAAGTTGAGTCAGACTTAATGCCCAGCGACTACTGAGGATAGAGAAAAGATGAGTGTCGTCCCCTATGCTTCTGCCATAGGCTCTATCATGTATGCGATGCTGTGCACAAGACCGGATGTCAGCCTTGCCATAAGTATGGCCGGAAGGTTTCAAAGTAATCCAGGAATGGATCACTGGACAGCGGTGAGGAATATCCTTAAGTACCTGAAAAGGACTAAGGAAATGTTTCTTGTTTATGGAGGTGATCAAGAGCTCGTCGTAAAGGGTTACGTCGATGCAAGCTTTGACACTGATCCGGATGACTCTAAGTCTCAAACCGGATACATATATATTCTAAATGGGGGAGCGGTAAGCTAGTGCAGTTCCAAGCAAAGCGTGGTAGCCGATTCTACATGCGAAGCAGAGTACATAGCTGCCTCGGAGGCAGCAAAGGAAGGTGTCTGGATGAAGCAGTTCATGACAGATGTTGGAGTTGTGCCTAGTGCACTGGACCCAATGACTCTGCTCTGTGACAACACTGGTGCCATTGCTCTGGCCAAGGAACCAAGGTTTCACAAGAGGACCAGACACATAAAGCGACGTTTCAATTCCATCTACGACTGGGTCAAGGAGGAGGACATAAACATTTGCAAAGTACATACGGATCTGAATGTTGCAGATCCGTTGACTAAACCTCTTCCATGGGCAAAACATGATTAACACCAGAACTCTATGGGTGTTAGATTCATTACCATGTAATACTAGATTATTGACTCTAGTGCAAGTGGGAGACTGTTGGAAATATGCCCTAGAGGCAATAATAAAGTGGTTATTATTATATTTCCTTGTTCATGATAATCGTTTATTATCCATGCTATAATTGTATTGGCCGAAAACTCAAATGCATGTGTGGATACATAGACAACAACATGTCCCTAGTAAGCCTCTACCAGACTAGCTCGTTGATCAAAGATGGCTATGGTTTCCTAGTCATAGACATGAGTTGACATTTGATAATGGGATCACATCATTAGGAGAATGGTGTGATGGACAAGACCCAAACTATAAATGTAGCATATGATCGTGTCAAATTTATTGCTATCGTTTTCTGCATGTCAAGTATATGTTCCTATGACCATGAGATCATGCAACTCACTGACACCGGAGGAGTACCTTGTGTGTACCAAACGTCGCAATGTAACTGGGTGGCTATAAAGGTACTCTACAGGTATCTCCGAGGGTGTCTGTTGAGTTGGCATGGATCAAGACTGGGATTTGTCACTCCGTATGACGGAGAGGTATCTCAGGGCCCACTCGGTAATATAGTATCACAATGAACTTGCAAGCAATGTGACTAATGAGTTAGCCATGGGATCTTGTATTATGGAACGAGTAAAGAGACTTGCCGGTAATGAGATTGAACTAGGTATGGAGATACCGACGATCGAATCTCGGGCAAGTAACATACCGATAGACAAAGGGAACTGCATACGGGATTAGCTGAATCCTTGACATCGAGGTTCGACCGATAAGATCTTCCTAGAATATGTAGGAACCAATATGGGCATCTAGGTCCCGATATTGGTTATTGACCGTAGAGGTGTCTCGGTCATGTCTGCATAGTTCTCGAACCCGCAGGGTCTACACACTTAATGTTTAGTGACGATATAAGTATAGTTGAGTCATTATGGTGGTTACCAAAGGTTGTTTGGAGTCCCGGATGAGATCCCGGACATGACGAGGAACTCCGGAATGGTCCGGAGGTGAAGATTGATATATTGGACGAAGGGTATTGGAGTCCGGAATTGTTCGGGGGGTACCGGGTGATGACCAGCATGACTGAAAGGGGTTTCGGGGGGCCCCGACAAGTGTTGGCGGCCTCATGGGCCAAGGGGAGGGGGCAAACCAGCCCACTAAGGGGTTGTGCGCCCCCCTCACCCCATCTCACGTAACCAGGAGAGGTGGGGCGCTCCCTCTAGGGTTCCCTCAACCTGGCTTGGGGGGCAAGCCACCCTAGGGTTTCCCTAGGGGCGCCCCATCTGCCTTGTGGCTGCCGCCCCCTTAGATGGGATCTAGGGCGCCCCCTCCTCCCCCTTCCCCCTATATATAGAGAGGTAGAGAGAGGGCAGCCGCACCCTTGAGCACATCTATACGCCACGGCGCTGCCCTTCCTCTCCCTCATAGCCTTCTTCCTCTCTGTAGCGCTTAGCGAAGCTCTACTGAGATTCCGCCACCACCACTGCCACCACGCCGTCGTGCTGCCGGAGGACTTGAGCTACTACTTCACCATCGCTCGCTGGATCGAGGAGGTGAAGGCGTCATCAAGCCATACGTGTGTTCAACGCGGAGGTGCCGTCCGTTCGGCACTTGGATCGGAGTTCGTGGGACGGATCGTGATTGGATCACGAAGATGTTTGACTACATCAACCGCGTTTCTTAACGCTTCCGCTTAGTGATCTACAAGGGTATGTAGATCCAATCTCTCCTCTCGTAGATGTTCATCTCCTAGATTGATCTTGGTGAGCTTAGGAAAATTTTTGTTTCCCATGCAACGTTACCCAACATGGATTGAGTTAGATCCTTTAAGTAAGTTGTCATCAGTGCAATAAGGCAATAAAAATTGCTTCTAAATGTGTTGGATCGTTTAGTGTAAGAGAAAATTGAGCGTTGTACAAACTAATGATGGCAAAGTAATAAAAGCGACGGACTGCATAATAAAGGTTGCTATCATAAGGGGCAATATAACGTGACGTTCTTTTGCATTAAGGGATTTGGCATACAAACAAATAAGCGCATGGCAACCTCTGCTTCCCTTTGCGAAGGGCCTATCTTTTACTTTTATGCATTTACTTTTATGTAAGAGTCAAAGTATCTTCCCCTATTCCTTTTTATTTTCTCTTTTTGCAAGCATCATGTGGTGAGGAAAGATCTAGGCACATATATCCAGTTGGTTATTGTTGACATCATCCTTGAGGTGAATATGTTGGGAGGCGAAACTATAAGCCCCTATCTTTCTATGTGTCCGGTTGAAACTTTTTGTTCATAGGTATGCTGTGTGTGTTAGCAATCATAGAAGATTAAATGATGGTTGAGTATGTGGACTTGCCTAAAGGCTCCGATATGTGACCCTTCCTGAAAATATGATGAATTGTAGTTGCAAAGTTGACTGAGAACATAGTTTGTTGGTTTTCAATAAGGTTTATGCTTTATACCTCAATGTTGTGATGAATTGTTACTTGTTCATGAGAAGTTATATGATAAAAGTTGTTTGTTAAAGTTTTATGTTAAAGTTCCTTGCTGTTATAATAATATGCATGATGCTTCTATGTCCGTATTTTGTTTTTATCGACACCTCTCTCTCTAAGCATGTGGGCATGTTTTTCGATTTCGGTTTTTCGCTTGAGGACAAGCGAGGTCTAAGCTTGGGGAGAGTTGATACGTCCATTTTGCATCATGTTTTCCTACTATTATTTATAATGTTTTTATGCATAATAATGCTTTTGGGAGTAATTCTAATGCCTCTTCTCTCATAATATGCAAGGTTTACACAAAGAGGGAGAATACTGGCAGCTGGAATTCTGGACCTGAAAAAGCTACGTCAGAGTTACCTATTCTGCACATCTCCAAATGAGCTGAAAATATACGAAGAATTATTTTGCAATATATGAAAAATACTGGAGCAAATAACTACCGGAGGAGGCCCACCAGGTGGGCACAACCCACTTGGGCGCGCTAGGTGCGCCCTGGTGGGTTGTGCCCTCCTCGGCCCACCTCCGGTGCCCATCTTCTGGTATATAGGTCATTTTGACCTAGAAAAAATCAGGGAGGGACTTTTGGGATGAAGCGCCGCCGTCTCGAGGCGGAACTTGGGCAGGATCACTTTTGCCCTCCAGCAGAGCGATTCCGCCGGGGGAACTTCCCTCCCGAAGGGGGAAATCATCGCCATCGTCATCACCAACAACTCTCCCATCTTTGGGAGGGCCATCTCCATCAACATCTTCAACAGCACCATCTCCTCTCAAACTCTAGTTCATCTCTTGTATTCAATCTTTGTACCGGAACCTTAGATTGGTACTTGTGGGTGGCTAGTAGTGTTGATTACATCTTGTAGTTGATTACTATATGGTTTATTTGGTGGAAGATTATATGTTCAGATCTATTATGCTATTTAATACCCCTCTGATCTTGAGCATGATTATCATTTATGAGTAGTTAATTTTGTTCTTGAGGTCACGGGAGAAATCATGTTGCAAGTAATCATGTGAACTTGATATGTGTTCGATATTTTGATGATATGTATGTTGTGATTCCCTTAGTGGTGTCATGTGAACGTCGACTACATGGCAACTTCACCATATTTGGGCCTAAGGGAATGCATTGTGGAGTATTTATTAGATGATGGGTTGCTAGAGTGACAGAAGCTTAAACCCTAGTTTATGCGCTACTTCGTAAGGGACTGATTTGGATCCGAAAGTTTAATGCTATGGTTAGATTTTATCTTAATACTTTTCTCGTAGTTGCGGATGCTTGCGAGGGGGTTAATCATAAGTAGGAGGTTTGTTCAAGTAAGAATAGCACCTAAGCACCGGTCCACCCACATATCAAATTATCAAAGTAGCGAACACGAATCAAACCAACATGATGAAAGTGACATGATGAAACTCCCATGTACCCTCAAGAACGCTTTGCTTATCATAGGAGACCGTTTTGGCCTGTCCTTTGTCACAAAAGGATTGGGCTACCTTGCTGCACTTTATTTACCGTTACCGTTACTTGCTCATTACAAATTATCTTGCTATCAAACAACTTGTTACCGACTATTTCAGTGCTTGCAGAAAATACCTTGCTGAAAACCACTTGTCATTTCCTTCTGCTCCTCGTTGGGTTCGACACTCTTACTTATCGAAAGGACTACGATTGATCCCCTATACTTGTGGGTCATCACATACCTAGTTCAGTCTCGTTACTGACAAGTCTCTTTACTCGTTCCGTAATATATCATCTCGTAACTAACTCCTTAGTCATTTTGCTTGCAAGCTTCTTATGATGTGTATTACCGAGAGGGCCCAGAGATACCTCTCCGATATACAGAGTGACAAATCCCAATATTGATTCATGCCAACTCAACAGACACCTTCGGAGATACCTGTAGAGCATCTTTATGATCACCCAGTTACGTTCTGACATTTGATAGCACACAAGGTATTCCTCCGGTATCCGGGAGTTGCATGATCTCATGGTAGAAGGAATATGTATTTGACATTAAGAAAGCAATAGCAATAAACTGAACGATCATATGCTAAGCTAACAGATGGGTTTTGTCCATCACATCATTCTCCTAATGATGTGATCCCATTATCAAGTGACAACTCATGTCCATGGTTAGGAAACCTTAACCATCTTTGATCAACGAGCTAGTCTAGTAGAGGCTCACTAGGGACACGGTGTTTGTTTATGTATCCACACATGTATTTAAGTTTCCAATCAATACAATTCTAGCATGAATAATAAACCTTTATCATGAATAAGGAAATATAATAATAACAACTTTATTATTGCCTCTAGGGCATATTTCCGTCAAGTGTCAGGGGGCACAGCCAGCATGTTGACCACGGTCAACGTGGTCAATCGGGGCCAGGGGGCCCACTGGCAGGGACCCAGGTGGGCCGTAGGCCACGCCACGTCGGCGGGCGGCGGCGGAGGAGCTCTGGCGAGCCAGAAACGCGGTGGAGGGCTCGGTTCTTCGCCGGAATTTTGCTATAGGCGGCCATATCACGCGCAGCAGGTCGCGTTGGAACGGGTGCTCGACGTCGCGTCGGTTGGTGCTACTGGCCAGAGCTGGGGCTGACGGAAACGGCGTCGGCATTGAGCGGAGGCGGCGGCGGCACTCGGATTAGCACAGGCGTGAGCTGAGCTCTACCAACCATGGCGGCAGAGCTAGGCGCAGCAGAATGAGGGGGACGCAGAGGGGTTCGCGTCGCCGCTCACCTAGCGGCACACTAAAGGCTGGCGGCGAAGGGGGGGTTAGTAGCTGCCGAGGGCGCCGGAATCGAAGAAGACGCTGGCGAGGTCCGAGGTGGAAGACGAAGGCGACCCGACGCTGTGGTGCTCCCAGGCTCGCGCACGTTGACGTAGAGGAAGAAGCGGTCAGCGGCGGTCCTCGTGGGCACGGTGGCGCGGCGCGGGGAGGCTGGTGGCCACGAGCTTCGGTGGAGCTCACTCACGGTGGCGCTCGGCTTCGAGGGAGACGAGGGGGGAGGCGGGGGGAAGGGGAACGGGTGTGCTAGGGTTTCGAGGGGAGAGGCGAGGGCGTCCGGGGGCTCTTGTAGCCGTCAGGGAGGCGAGGATGGCCGCCACGACGACATGCCCCGGCCATGGCTGGGGGATCTCTGTCACGATCCCCCCCTGTGAACAGGAGGAAGGGGACGGTGGCTAGATGGGCCTGCCTGGCACTGTTGTCGCGGCTGGGCCGTGGCATAGTGCCAGTTTTGCTTTTTCTTTTTTTTTCTTTTTTTCTGTTTTCTTTTATTTGTTTCTGTTTTATCTTTACTTTTAATAGTAATTTAGTTTTGAAAAATATGGGACTTGGCCCATTAATCAGTTTGCAATTTTAGGGACTTCCACAATAAGTTTGGAAGACAAATAAAATAGTTTGGAATTTTTATAAATTTGGAATAGCATTTAAAATGCTGAAAAAGCACTGTTTTAATTGCTTGAGCCCATTTTAGCATTGTGGTGGTGTTGTTTTCCTTAACAAACAATTGTTATGGAATTTTTGCTAAATGGTGAACTATTTTGCAGCAACTTTTGTGCAACTTTAAATTTGAATTGATTCAGAGAGGGAATTTGAAATGAGGTTTGAACCCAAGTGATCAAGCACTGTTAACAAAGTGACTTAGCATAAACATGAGGGATTAGTGTATCTTAATACATGGGGGTGTTACACACATGAGCCTTTGGGGCTCAATGTACTCCTCATCGTTGACTATTGGTCGACGCCTGCTTCGGGTCTGGCTGGTTTCTGTTGTCCACTTGTCGTTCCTTGGCGCTTTGGGTGGAGGGTTCGTTGATCCAGTTCGGCCCCATGTTTTGGTCGTGCTTCCGGAGTGTCCGTCCTTGGATGTGATGCAACCTTTTGTGCCATGTGTTCTATGAGATTGGGCTAGGCGTGTTTAGTTTTGCGTGTGTTGGAGGGCTGAGTACCCCTTGTTCTGCTCCAGCCCACACTTTGTGTGGTGCCTCCTTCTCTGTATATTTGTTCTCTCCTACTTATTGATGAAAAGGTACGCAATCCTTGCGTATTCACGAACAAAAAAGATAGCCACACGTCCTATTTTTTGAGAAAAAAGGAGAGAGATTGGGGTCTAGTTTTGGAAACAAAAGAGTAGGCAAATGCTCAAATCTCTTGTACAGTACTACTTCCTCATTTCCGGTTTATAGAGGTTAAATCTGAAATCTCATTAACCAAGATAGATGGTGAGCGAAGAAATATATCTCGTAGTTTACAACATTACTCAAACTTTAATCTATATTAATTACAGTGTATGCATGGATGACCACTAAATAAGTAGGAATGGTTACATGCATCGGTTAGTTTCTTTTAATCCTCGCATGCATCAATTTAATGCAACTTAGAATGTGAACATGTGGTGAAAAAAAATAAAAATAAGACTTATAATATGAAAAACTCAACAAAATGAAATGGACACAATAAACCGGAAAGAAGAGAGTAATACTTTTACACGAACTGAACTAGCTTCACATCTGTAAATTCCAATCTTTCACGGGCAAGCACGGAAAGAGTGAAAAGTTGGAGTTGTTTATTCATTCTAGGCCTCTCTCTCTCTCTAGAGAAACGATTTGGCAGGCGGATATCCCGACCCGAGGCACTCGATGGCTGCCACTTTCCCTGCCGTCCCTTTTCCTTGAGCAAGCGTGCGTGTGTTTGTATTTCCCCCAACTCCACCAATTTCCCCTTTCACCATCGCCTTTTCTGAAACAAAAAGTGAAGCATTTGTTCTTAGGAAAAGCAAAGCAATGTGCAGACCTGCAAATTTGCGTCAAGTAACGGTAATGAAGTGCAGGAATCGGGATGGCGCCGAATATGATTCCCCTGTGTATGCTTTTTTGGCGCCAAATATAATTCTCCTCCCTCCGTCCCAAAATAAGTGTTTTAACCTTAGTACAACTTTGTATTAAAGTTAGTATAAAATTGAGATACTTATTTTAGGACGAAGGGAGTACTATGTAATGTTGTACTACTATATAGTACCACTGCATCGCATCAATTAAAGAGAGGGGCACATCTGTATATGTAATTCTTTCCCAAGCGTCTGTAATGAACCCCTCTGTGATGCATCGCAAAAACAGAAAATAAAAAAACCCTCTGGGACCGCTGATCTTGTGATTCTGCATGATGAAGCCATGCCACGCCAGGTCGTCTCCTGGGACACCATGCATGATCGACGATCAAATACCGATCGATCGATCAGATCGGTGTCATGCTACGCTGAGATGGCGTGGAATCACACCCAATTCAGAAACTTCCTCCCTGTTGAATATATTGTGCATGTGTATATTATGTCTTGGGCCGACATCCTAGTTCATCTGTATAGTTGAGATTGTGGCATCTCTCTGTACATCATATATACGTGTCTGATGTACCGATCAATGCATTGTGTTGCACAGCCTATACTTCATCTTCTACATGGTATCTATCGCAGGTCGGTCGACCTAACCCTAAGCCGTCGTCGCCGCCGCCGTGCGCCCTCCGCGCGCCCCACTTGCCGCCGCCACCCGTCTCTGTCGTCGCCGCCGGTTCTCTCCGGTTGCCGCCACCCGCCGCCACCGCCGGCCTCCCTCTAGCCGCCGCCGCCGCCGCCGGTCGCCGCTGCTCTCCTGCTTCCGCACTCCCTCCTCCACCAAACCCTAAACCTCTCCATCCACCCCGCGCCGCCTCCACCTCCTCCCAAGCCGCGCCATGAGCTCCTCTTCCTCCACCGCCTCCAACCCCTTCGCCCATCCCAATGTCGCCCTCGTCCGTGATCTCAACATCCACGAGCGCGTTCCGGTGGTGCTTGATCAATCCACCGCGTCCTACTCCGCTTGGAAGCGGTACTTCTCATTGGTGTTTCGCGAGTACCTGCTCCATGGCCACGTCGACGGCACCGTGGACTCGAGTCTCATGATTCACGACGAGGAGTGGATGATCCTCGACGCCATCATCATCCGCTGGTTCTACCTCACCATCTCCAACGACCTCTTCCACATGGTGGTGGATGATGACAACGACGCCTACGCCGTCTGGACCAAGCTCAATGGTCTCTTCACCGACAACAAACTGCAGCGCAAGGTCCTCCTCCACGGCGAGTTTTACAGGTGCCAGCAGCTTGACTCGTCCATTGATGATTTTTGCATGCGCCTCAAAAAGCTTGCCGATGAGCTCCGCGTTCTTGGCGAGACGGTCGGCGACGAACTCCTCATCAGCACTCTCATCGCCGGCCTCAACGAGAACTTTGGGAACGCCGCCTCCAACCTCACCCTCATCCCGGAGGCCACTTTTGCCAAGGTGGTGGCGTACCTGAAGTTGGAGGAGCGCCGGATGAAGATGGCCCGGACTCGGGCGACCCACACCGCGCTCGTCGCCGGCACCCGCGGGGGCTCAGCACCGCCACCGCCGCGTCCCGCGCCGGCCCACCCGCACCCGCCGGCATTCCCCCCGGCGCCGGCCGCCCCCCTCCCGCCGCCCCCACCGGCTGCTAACGGGGGCCGGCGCGGGGGCCGCAAGCAGCAGCAGCAGTACCAGCCGGTCCCGTGGTATGCCGGCGAGAACCCTTGGACTGGCGTTGTGCACGCCTACTCCATGCCGGTTCCCCGAGCCCCTGCCCCGGGTATCCTCGGCGCGCGGCCTCCGTCCCATCAGGCGTTCTACGCCACGCCACAGCCCTATGCGGCGCCCTACGGGCCCCTCTCCTACGGCCAGCCGCCGCAGCCAGGTGGGCTACCGCTGCTGCCCCTGATGGCCTCGCCTCAGCAGCCCGCGCTCCCAGTGGCGCCGTGGGACCCGGCTCTCTTGGCGGCCCTGCACTCCGCCCCCTCACCGTCCACATACACCGGCGGCGGGAACTGGTATATGGACACTGGAGCTACCGCGCATATGGCCGCTCATCCCGGTAACCTCCACACCTCCTATCCCGTCCACACTTCCGCTTGCATCACCGTCGGTGACGGTTCCTCCTTTCCCATTACTCACATAGGACATGCATCTTTTCCATCTACTTCTACTCCATTGTCATTATCTAACATCTTAGTTTCTCCTGATCTTATTAAAAATCTTGTCTCTGTTCGTTCTTTTACACGTGAAAATCCTGTTACCGTTAAGTTTGACGAATGTGGTTTTTTTGTTAAGGACGCTTGCACCCGGATGGTACTCCACCGATGTGACAGCCCCGACGAGCTCTACCCGGTCCACTCCACCGCCTCCACCACCTCTGCCGCCCCTGTTGCTCTCGCCACCGGAGTGGATCTTTGGCATGCTCGCTTGGGTCATCCCAACCCCGCCACCCTTTGTCATATACTTCGGAGTTTTTCTTTCATGTGTAATAAGATCGAGGATCACTCGTGTCATGCATGTCGCATCGGCAAACATGCTCGTCTTTCGTTTAGGGCGTCTTCTCATGTTGCATCGTACCCGTTTGAGTTAATTCATAGTGATGTTTGGACCTCTCCAGTTGCAAGTAATACGGGCTATCTTTATTATCTTGTTATACTTGATGATTTTTCGCACTATGTATGGACCCTCCCGTTGCGTCGTAAGTCGGATGTCATCTCCACTCTCGCCGCTTTCTACTCTTATGTTTTCACGCAGTTTGGTCGTCCCATTCTCGCGTTTCAGACAGATAACGGGAAGGAGTTCGACAACTTTAGTGTTTGCACTCTCCTCACCACACATGGCACGACTTTTCGTCTCACATGTCCATACACTTCGCAACAGAACGGTCGCGCTGAGCGTGTCCTTCGCACTCTTAATGACTACGTTCGGACCCTTCTCTTTCATGCCAATGTGCCTCCGCGCTTTTGGCCTGACGCTCTCGCCACTGCATCACTCATCATTAACATCCGCCCCTGTCGTACTCGCGGGAACTTTGCACCTCATCATCTCCTCTTTGGTGCACCACCCTCTTATGATGAGCTTCGCATCTTCGGCTGTCTCTGCTACCCTAGCATCGCCGCCACTGCGCCTCATAAGCTTGCACCCCGCTCCGTCGCTTGCATCTTTCTCGACTACCCACCTAACACAAAAGGCTACCGCTGCTACGATCCTGTCTCACATCGTGTATTCACCTCCCGACACGTTTACTTTGATGAGAAGGTGTTTCCGTTTCAGCAGCAAGTACCTCTCGTCACCCCGTCGCCGCCGGCCACCGGCGGCCCTTCGGCAACCCCGTCAGGTGGACGGCCCCGCTCGGCTCTCGGACCGCCTCCGGGCTTTGGCGGTCCTCGCGCCGTGGGATGAGCTGCGCCTCGCGCCCCCACGCCTCCGTCGCCGTCCCTGCCGGCTTCGCTGCCGGCACTCTCTCCGGCCGCCCCCGCCGCCTCGTGCGCCTCGCCCGCCTCCGCCGCCTCGGGCTTTGCGCCGTCCCCGACTGCCTCGGGTGCCACACCATCGCCAGCTGCCTCGCCGGCCGCCTCCTCGGGCCTCGTCTCGGAGTTGCCGTCTCGCCCCCTCACTCGGGCTCGAGCCGGCGTTCATCGCCCGAGTCTGCGGTACTCCAGCGACGAATATCTCCTCGGCGCCTCCACCACCGAGCCGTCACCGATTCCTGTGTCCGCCAGAGCAGCCCTTCGTGATCCTCACTGGCTTGCTGCGATGCAGGAAGAGTTCGACGCTCTTCAGCGGAACCGTACCTGGACACTGGTTCCCCGGCCTTCTCGCGCCAATGTCATCAGCGGCAAGTGGGTCTTTCGTCATAAGACCCGCTCGGATGATACACTTGAGCGCTACAAGGCTCGCTGGGTAGTCCGTGGTTTTCGGCAGCGTGCTGGCGTCGACTTCACTGAGACGTTTGCACCGGTTGTCAAACCGGGCACGATCCGCACCGTTCTCCAGCTGGCGGTCTCCCGAGGCTGGCCGGTTCATCAGATGGATGTCTCCAACGCCTTCCTTCATGGCCATCTTGAGGAACAGGTTTACTGTGAGCAGCCCACCGGTTTCGTCGACGCATCTCTTTCTGGGCATGTGTGTTTGCTGTCCCGGTCTCTCTACGGGCTCAAGCAAGCACCTCGCGCCTGGTACCAGCGTATCGCCGGGTTCCTTCAGACACTGGGCTTTAGCGTTACTCGCTCGGATGCCTCGTTGTTTGTCTATCACCGCAGTGACACGACTGCATATTTGCTCCTCTACGTCGACGACATCATCCTGACGGCCTCTTCCGCAGCCCTTCTTCAGCAGATTACTCTCCGACTGCGTGATGAGTTTGCCATCAAGGACTTGGGCGCTCTACATTATTTCCTTGGCATTGAGGTTGTTCGGCGACCCGACGGCTTCTTCCTTCATTAGCAGAAGTATGCGCATGAGCTACTTGAGCGTGCCAGCATGCTCAATTGTCACCCTGTCGCTACTCCTGTTGACACGAAGGCCAAGGTTTCTGCTCTCGAGGGATCGCCCGCGTCGGATGCTCCGTTCTACCGGTCCATTATTGGTGCTCTTCAGTATCTGACTCTCACCCGGCCGGATTTACAGTATGCTGTTCAGCAGGTGTGTCTTCATATGCACGCCCCTCGTGACTCCCATTGGACCCTCGTGAAATGGATTCTCCGCTACATCTGTGGCACGATGGCTCTTGGGCTCACTCTCACGGCGTCCACTTCTCTGGAGATGGTGGCCTATTCCGATGCGGACTGGGCCGGCTGCCCTGACACCCGTCGCTCCACCTCTGGTTACTGCGTCTACCTCGGTCCTTCACTCGTCTCGTGGTCATCCAAGCGACAACCCACCGTTTCGCGCTCCAGCGCGGAGGCCAAGTACCGAGCAGTGGCTAACGCCGTCGCCGAGTGCACCTGGCTACGATAGCTACTTCAGGAGTTGCATCATGATGTCTCTCAGGCTACGGTTGTCTACCGTGACAACGTCTCTGCGGTGTACCTTTCCGCCAGCCCCGTTCATCATCGCCGGACTAAGCACATTGAGCTGGACATTCACTTTGTCCGTGAGCAGGTGGCCCTTGGACGCATTCGGGTCCTCCATGTTCCGACTGCACAACAGTTCGCCGATGTGATGACTAAGGGACCGCCGACTTCCACCTTCGAGGAGTTTCGTTCCAGTCTCTGCGTCTCCGGCGCCGCTTCGACTGCGGGGGGTGTTGAATATATTATGTACTTGTATATTGTGTCTTGAGCCCACCTCCTAGTTCATCTGTATAGTTGAGGTTATGGCCCCCCTTTGTACATCATATATACGTGCCTGGTGCACCGATCAATGCTTGCACAGCCTATACTTCATCTTCTACACTCCCGATATCCAGAGCGCAAGAATGTGCAGACATGCACTGCACTGACTGATTTGCTGGGCACGCGATGATCATACACGCATTACGCGTTGTTCGTATGCAGCCTAGCAGTCAGAGATCGATGATAGCCACATAGATGGCTTGTGATGCGGCACTCATCACGGGCAGGGCCCAAGGTAAGGCAAGGAATCATGGGCGTGTGCTTTACTACTGTGGTCTCTGGGAACAGAAGAGACAGCACAAGAGCTCAATCGCTGCATATCCCTGCGTTATCCTGATGATAAAGTAGTACGTAACGAGTTGTGATTCTACGCAAGAGCGCAGCGCATTAGAGTACTGAACTCCGCCATGTTATCGTCTTGGGGCCGAGTGGGCGGCGCACATGCATGCGCCACGGATACAAGTGGACAAATGGAGCTTCCGATCGATCACGCTCACGCGTCATGTGCATCTAAACAACACGAACTCTGTTACTATTGGTACTACTTCCATTCATGTGCTAAGCTAAACAGACAAGGAAGAATCGTAGCGTGAGACGAGAATGGGCGGCCACGAGGTGCCAGAAAAGTGCATAGGGAATTCGACCGGCCAGAAAGGTTCAGAGAATCTGCAATTGCAGGTCTACCGATAAACCACTGCGAACGAGGAGCTTTCTCGTCGCGCGCTTTTCCTTTTCCTGCTGCACAACGATAAATGAGAGAGGTGTTTTGGCACATGTGAGCATATGCTTCTGGTTTTTAAAATGTGTTTTAAACATATTTTGAAATGTCACAAAATTCTGCCAAAATGATTCCCGCGTACATCTTGACATTCTATGTGCATACAAACTCGTTTCACGGAAAACCGACAACTTTTATGTCCTATGTAAAAAAGACAAAAATTACTGTTAAAATAGGCTTTTCATGAGATATATTTTTGTCTTTTTTACGCAAGACGTATAAAATGTCGGATTTTTACGAAACTTGGCGTGCGCACATACAATGATGAGATGTACCCGTCAAATTTGTGTTTGAAATTTTTTAACATTTTAAAATATATTTTTTAATGGTAGAAGCATATGCTCCCACGTGTCAAAGTGAATTTCCGTAAATGACTACTGCTACTACTAGTACTAGTGATCGATGTGCACGAGAAGAGGGCTCACGGCGTCCCTTTTTTGCTGTCTTTATCATACGGGCAAAGCTCAAAAGGGCCTTTCACGCAAGTGGTCGTTTCAACACGCACAACCCATGGAATGTGGAGGCCGGCCTAGAGCACTTGTCCCTCTACCATGTGGTGCATGGAGATGGATCCCATATCAACATCATGTGGCGTATGGAAGAGAAAAAAAAAATGAACACCTCAGACAACTGAGACAGAGAGCCAAGTGGGTCGTGGTGCATGACTACTTAAAATGATAATGAGAGTGCCCATGCTCCAACTACACTACCCTTTGTTCACCCGCAAAAGAACTAGCACCAAGAGAGCTTGTCTAAATTTGGTTATCAAAATGTTCATGTACACATGGTTTTAAAAAGAGTCACTCTCAAAATCTTCCAGTTTCCACCAGATTATCTATATGCAGATTGTCAGTATTCTCTCTTGTATTTTAATAGTACCTTAGGGCATTTGCAACGGCAACCCGCAAAAATCCAACCGCATCTGTCCGCCGGCAGGGGGGACCAGTTCGCGGACACGGATGCGGGAAGACGCCATCCAACCGTAGCCGCATACATCTGGCCTTCCGGTTTTTTTTTCTAGTCCGCACGATCAAGTAGCCGCATGCAAAGGATACAAACGTTCAAATAGCCGCATGCAGCACAAGTTCACATTTTAAAAAGTTCAAATATTACATCCCAACATTGTTGTCCCCTTTCACCGCTCACTAATGCTCAATCAGATCTTTCTTCAGATGCTTGTGAGTTGGTCGATGCCGAATTTGTTGATGCATTTGAATAAACTACTTAAATGTGGCCGGATTCTGGTCCGGAAGTTGGATATGATCACCCATGTTCTCAAATTCCAGAGATGCGGCAACATCGTCACTCTCATCCTCGATGATCATGTTGTGCATGATCACACAACATGTTATCACCTCCCACAAGGTCTCCGGATCCCATTGTTTTGCAGGTCCACGGACAACTGCAAAACGGGCCTGCAGAACTCCAAATGCCATCTCGACATCATTTCTAGCTGCTTCTTGTCTTTGGGCAAAGTGAGCCTTTTTCTGGCTAACTGGGTTTGAGATGGTGCTGACAAAGGTAACCCATGGAGGATAGATACTGTCAACCAGATAGTAGCCCATGTTGTACTCATGTCCATTGACAGTATAATGGCAAGGAGGAGCTTTCCTTCAGTTAGCCTCGCAAACAACGACGATCGTTGCAGCACATTGATGTCATTATGAGACCCGGGCATGCCAAAGAAAGCGTGCCAAATCCAAAGATCATATGATGCAACTTCTTCAAGAATGATGGTGGACTTCTTAACATGACCCTGGTATTGCTCTTGTAAAGCCTTCGGGCAGTTCTTCCATTTCCAATGCATGCAGTCAAGGGATCCAAGCAAACCTGGCCACCCTCTTGCTTCTGAAATTGCCAGGAGCCTCTCCGTGTCTGCCACAATTGGTTCTCTCAGGTACTAAGGTCCGAACACCTCAACCACTATAGCGACCCGACCCGAAATCGGTCAAGTCTCTGTGTATCTGTACCATCCCAAGATCATGCTGGCACACATAGTACATTGATGAAAAAAAATCAAAGTTCAATCACACCTGATTTATTACATCGTATCTCATATCGAGTCTTTATTACAATAGAATAAATTCGGCCGAATGCCAACTCATGAGAAAACCTACTGCGGAAGCGTAGACGATAAGCGAGTCCATCCGACTCCAAAGGGCAATCACCGAGCGTAGATCATAGCCTCACTCCTAGTCGGAAAACTTCTCTGCAGCATGAGATGTTGCAGCCGTGTAGGTCAGCATTTTTAATATCCCGGCAAGTCATAAAGAAAACAAATAATAATAAATGCTATCACTATATGCAATTTTGGCTGTGGGGCTCTAAGTTTAAGTTTTTAGCGAAAAGCAAATTTTTTCCCTACAACAAAAGGAATTGCTTGCAATAACTACAAAATTATTGGTTGTTATTGAGATGGTTCCGGCAACCAGTGTCTCATACCCGAAATCATTATAACCCATCAATTTATTATGTTTGGTGTTGAGATTTCTGAATAAGTCCAATTCTAGAGGCTCAGATGTCCATAACCGGGACACGACTAATCAATTAGATTTCCACTCTGCGGAGTCTTGTGCACTTTACCCGCAAGAATCTCCTTTTAGTCCTCGCACTGCATGGTGTTTGAAGATGGGATGAATGAAACAGGGTCTTCCGTAGAGATCCTCTGGGCCACTGCCGGTGCCCATCCATTTCCTACCATTCTTCTACATCTGCTGGCACCGTCCGTCCAGAGTCACGCCTAGGGTCGACCAAGCCAGAGCCCATAATGGCTTGCGGCTGCACAGGTAAGCTTCTGGTCAAGGTATATCCATCCGTCTCTTCGTGGCTGGGTGAAGCTTTCCGCAAGATGTCATGGCGCTTCTCCATGCATCCATGGGTCAACCACTGGGTACTCCAGGGTGCCCGTTCATCCGTCCTCCACCCAATAGTGAATTGAAGTCCATTTTGAGCATCATGAAGTCTTGAGGTTGTCATCATCTTGACTCTCACAACTCCGATGTGAACCACTCAACCAACCCCGTCTACGAAGCATAGCATAAATACTACGACGTCCCGGGCAATGGTAACATAGGGATTTGGGTCAACCTACCACATGATACTACTCAAGAACTTGATTCAATTTCTCCTACTTGCATGCATGGTGGGGAGATATCAACTAATGCAATAAAACATAGGTAATAAAATTCATGATCAAAGACTTGCCTTGCTGACGATCTTCGGACGCTAATGACTCGTAGTAACAAGCCTCGCACTCTGGGTACTCCATCGAAACAAACAAAGCATAATAAGCATGCCATCATACAATATAATAACATAACAACAAGTAAAACTTAGTAAATAACAATCAATATAGCACACAATGAAAACCAAAACCAAAACCAAAGAAAGTCATAAAAATCAATGCAAAGATTTTTACTACAAGTAAAACAAGCTAATAAGTAGTTTTCTACTACTAAGATTTTCTTTAACAAAACAAAAATAAGGTTTTTATTAAATAACAGAAAGGAAAACAACAAATAAATTTTATGCAAAAAGAATTACTTTAAAACCTTTTATGAAACTCCTATAATGACCAAAACAAGTTTCTTAGCAAAACAAAAGAAAATAAACTAATAAAATATTTTTCTTAATTCAATAAAATTACTACTGTTAATCACAATAAACTAATATGAACAAAACAAAAATAACAAAAGAAAATAATTTAAAACAATTAAAAATAAAAAGAAATAGCACAAAAGATATAAAATAGCAAAACAGTACTGTTTTCATGATAATCTAATTTTAATTAATTCCATAATTCACCAAAAAAAACTACTCATAAACAAAGTCATAAGAAACAAGCAGAAAAAAGAAACACTAAAAAATATTAATCCTAGCTCAAGATATTGCAAAATTAGTGATTTGAACAAAATTCATGTAAATCAAATTTCAAACATGGTCAAAATTGTTATCTGCAGAAACTTTAAAATTTTTCCAAACTAGAGCAAAAAGAATCAAAATAAAATATTAAATAACCTAGGAGATATTGATTTTACAAGATTGGAACTTTTTCTGTTTTTAAAACAGAAACGAAAATACTAAAAAAAACAAACGGACAAGTGCTACACGGCAGTCTGTCATTGGGTCTAGGGGTGTGCGATCTATACTAAAAAGCGCTCGGCCATTATTTAACTAGAATGTGCATGTGCAGAAAACGAAAAAAACCGATCGGTTAAACCGATTAGATCTAAGCCAAAAATAAAAACCGGTCTAATAAAAAAACCTAACCGTTTCGCTGATCTAATCTACACCGTTAATAGTAGATCGGACGGTTGAGGAGGCGGCGGCTTACTGCGACGGCGGCGACGAATAGAGAAGGATGGCGGCGGCTCGGGCGTGACGGTGGCGGCTGTTGAGAAACGTTGCATGAAAACAAAAAAAAACTCTACGCACGCGCAATGATCTATCCGTGGAGATGCATAGCAACGAGGGGAAGAGTGTGTCTACATACCCTCGTAGACCTTAAGCGGAAGCGTTTCACAACGCGGTTGATGTAGTCAAACTTTCTTCGTGCTCCAACCGATCTAGTACCAAACGCACAACACCTCCGCGTTCTGCACACGTTCAGCTCGGTGACGTCCTTACCTTCTTGATCCAGCAAGACGGGCGAAGTAGTAGATGAGTTTCGGCAGCACGACGGTGTGGTGACGGTGACGGTGATGCGATCTTCGCAGGGTTTCGCCTAAGCACTACGAAAATATGACTAAGGGAGAAAATTGTGGACGGGGCGCCGCACACGGCTAAGACAATGTTGTGTCCTTGTGTGGCCCCCCTCCCCACATATATATAGGTGGGAGGGGGAGGATGCAGCCTAGTGCAGCCAGGGCATGCCCCAAGGGGCTGGCCGCCGACCCTAGGGCTCCTGCCCTCCTGCGCCCCTTTCCTTGTATGAAGAAGGGGGAAGGAAAGAGGGGGGGGGGGAGGGAAGGAAGGGGGAGTCCTACTCCGCACTTTCCATTCCCTCCCCTCTTTCCTTCTCCTCCTCATAGGCCGGCCTGCTATGGGGGTGCACCAGCCCGTTGTGGGCTGGTGTGTTCCCTCTCTTGGCCCATAAGGCCCATAACTTTGCCGGGGGTGCCCGAAACCCCTTCCGGTGACCCGATAAGTACCCGGTACCCCCCGAAACACTTTCGGTGTCCGAATAACATCGTCCTATATATCAATCCTTACCTCTCGACCATTTCGAGACTCCTCATCATGTCTGTGATCTCGTCCGGGACTTTGAACAACATTCGATCACCAAATCACATAACTCATATAATACTATATCGTCATCAAACGTTAAGCGTGCGGACCCTACGGGTTCGAGAACTATGTAGACATGACCGAGACACCTCTCCGGTCAATAACCAATAGTGGAACCTGGATGCCCATATAGGCTCCTACATATTCTACGAAGATCTTTATTGGTCGAACCGTTATGACAACATACGTAATTCCCTTTGTCCATCGGTATGTTACTTGCCCGAGATTCGATCGTCGGTATCTTCATACCTAGTTCAATCTCGTTACCGGCAAATCTCTTTACTCGTTCCGTAATACATCACCTCATGACTAACTCCTTAGTCGTTTGCTTGCAAGCTTTTTATGTGTATTACCGAGAGGGCCCAGAGATACCTCTCCGATACTCGGAGTGACAAATCCTAGTCTCGATCAATGCCAACTCAACAAACACCTTCGGAGATACCTGTAGAGCATCTTTATGATCACCCAGTTACATTGTGACATTTGATAGCACACAAGGTATTCCTCCGGTATCCGGGAGTTGCATAATCTCATAGTCGAAGGAATATGTATTTGACATGAAGAAAGCAATAGCAATAAAACTTGAATGATCATTATGCTAAGCTAACGGATGGGTCTTGTCCATCACATCATTCTCCTAATGATGTGATCCCATTATCAAATGACAACACATGTCTATGGTTAGGAAACCTTAACCATCTTTGATCAACGAGCTAGTCTAGTAGAGGCTTACTAGGGACACGGTATTTGTTTATGTATTCACACATGTATTTAGGTTTCCGATCAATACAATTCTAGCATGAATAATAAACCTTTATCATGAATAAGGAAATATAAAATAACAACTTTATTATTGCCTCTAGGGCATATTTCCTTCAGTCTCCCACTTGCACTAGAGTCAATAATCTAGATTACATTGTAAGGAATCTAACACCCATGGAGTCTTGGTGTTGATCATGTTTTGCTCGCGGAAGAGGCTTAGTCAACGGGTCTGCCACATTCAGATCCGTATGTATCTTGCAAATTTCTATGTCTCCATCCTTGTTCATGAATGGAGTTGAAGCATCTCATGATGTGTTTGGTTCTCTTGTGAAACCTGGATTCCTTTGCTAAGGCAATTGCTCCAGTGTTGTCACAAAAGATTTTCATAGGACCCGATGCACTAGGTATTACACCTAGATCGGATATAAACTACTTCATCCAGACTCCTTCATTTGCTACTTCCGAAGCAGCTATGTACTCCGCTTCACACGTAGATCCCGCCACGACGCTCTGCTTGGAACTGCACCAACTGACAGCTCCACCATTCAATATAAATACGTATCTAGTTTGTGACATAGAGTCATCCGGATCAGTGTCAAAGCTAGCATCAACGTAACCATTTACGACGAGCTCTTTGTCACCTCCATAAACGAGAAACATATCCTTGGTCCTTTTCAGGTATTTGAGGATGTTCTTGACCGCTGTCCAGTGATCCACTCCTGGATTACTTTGGTACCTCCCTACCAGACTTATGGCAAGGCACACAACAGGTCTGGTACACAGCATAGCATACATGATAGAACCTCTGGTTGAGGCATAGGGAATGACTTTCATTTTCTCTCTATCTTCTACCGTGGTCGGGCTTTGAGTCTGACTCAACTTCACACCTTGTAACATAGGCAAGAACCCTTTCTTTGACTGATCCATTTTGAACTTCTTCAAAACTTTGTCAAGGTATGTGCTTTGTGAAAGTCCTATTAAGCGTCTTGATCTATCTCTATAGATCTTGATGCCCAATATATAAGCAGCTTCATCGAGGTATTTCATTGAAAAACTCTTATTCAAGTATCCTTTTATGCTATCCAGAAATTATATATCATTTCCAATCAACAATATGTCATCTACATATAATATCAGAAATGCTACAGAGCTCCCACTCACTTTCTTGTAAATACAGGCTTCACCGAAGGTCTGTATAAAACCATATGCTTTGATCACCTCATCAAAGCGTATATTCCAACTCCGAGATGCTTGCACCAGTCCATAGATGGATCACTGGAGTTTGCACACTTTGTTAGCACCTTTAGGATCGACAAAACCTTCTGGTTGCATCATATACAACTGTTCTTTAAGAAATCCATTAAGGAATGCAGTTTTGACGTCCATTTTCCAGATTTCATAATCATAAAATGCGGCAATTGCTAACATGATTCGGACGGACTTAAGCATCGCTACGGGTGAGAAAGTCTCATCGTAGTCAACCCCTTGAACTTGTCGAAAACCTTTTGCGACAAGTCGAGCTTTGTAGACAGTAACATTACCATCAGCGTCAGTCTTCTTCTTGAAGATCCATTTATTCTCTATGGCTTGCCGATCTTCGGGCAAGTCCACTAAAGTCCACACTTTGTTCTCATATATGGATCCTATCTTAGATTTCATGGCCTCAAGCCATCTATCGGAATCTGGGCTCATCATAGCTTCTTCATAGTTCGTAGGTTCGCCTTGGTCTAATAACATGACTTCCAGGACAGGATTACCGTACCACTCTGGTGTGGATCGTGCTCTGGTTGACCTACGAGGTTCTGTAGCAACTTGATCTGAAGTTTCATGATCATTATCATTTTCTTCCTCTCTAGTTGGTGTAGGCATCACGGGAATGGTTTTCCGTGATGTGCTACTTTCCAATTCGAGACAAGGTACAATTACCTCATCAAGTTCTACTTTCCTCCCACTCACTTCTTTCGAGAGAAACTCCTTCTCTAGAAAGGTTCCATTCTTGGCAACAAAGATCTTGCCTTCGGATCTGTGGTAGAAGGTGTACCCAATTGTTTCTTTAGGGTATCCTATGAAGACGCACTTCTCCGATTTGGGTTCGAGCTTATCAGGTTGAAGCCTTTTGACATATGTGTCGCAACCCCAAACTTTAAGAAACGACATCTTAGGTTTCTTGCCAAACCACAGTTCATACGGTGTTGTCTCAACGGATTTAGACGCTGCCCTATTTAACGTGAATGCAGCTGTCTCTAAAGCATAACCCCAAAATGATAGTGGTAAATTGGTAAGAGACATCATAGATCGCACCATATCTAATAAAGTACGGTTACGACGTTCAGACACACCATTACGCTGTGGTGTTCCAGGTGGCGTGAGTTGTGAAACAATTCCACATTGTTTTAAATGAAGGCCAAACTCGTAACTCAAATATTCGCCTCCGCGATCAGATCGTAGAAACTTTATTTTCTTGTTACGATGATTCTCCACTTCACTCTGAAATTCTTTGAACTTTTCAAATGTTTTACACTTGTGTTTCATTAAGTAGATATACCCATATCTGCTCAAATCATCTGCGAAGGTTAGAAAATAACGATACCCGCCGCGAGCCTCAACACTTATTGGACCGCATACATCGGTATGTATTATTTCCAATAAGTCATTAGCTCGCTCCATTGTTCCACAGAACGGAGTTTTAGCCATCTTGCCCATGAGGCATGGTTCACAAGTATCAAATGATTCATAATCAAGTGATTCCAAAAGTCCATCTGTATGGAGTTTCTTCATGCGCTTTACACCAATATGACCTAAACGACAGTGCCACAAATATGTTGCACTATCATTATCAACTTTGCATCTTTTGGCATCAATATTATGAATATGTGTATCACTACAATCGAGATTCAACAAGAATAGACCACTCTTCAAGGGTGCATGACCATAAAAGATATTACTCATATAAATAGAACCACCATTATTCTCTAATTTAAATGAATAACCGTCTCGCACTAAACAAGATCTAGATATAATGTTCATGCTCAATGCTGGCACCAAATAATAATTATTCAGGTCTAAAACTAATCTCGAAGGTAGATGTAGAGGTAGCGTGCCGACGGCGATCACATCGACCTTGGAACCATTCCCGACGCGCATCGTCACCTCGTCGTTAGCCAATCTTCGTTTAATCCGTAGCTCCTATTTTGAGTTACAAATATGAGCAACCGAACCGGTACCAAATACCCAGGCGCTACTACGAGCATTAATAAGGTACACATCAATAACATGTATATCAAATATACCTTTGTTCACTTTGCCATCCTTCTTATCCGCCAAGTATTTGGGGCAGTTCCGTTTCTAGTGACTAGTCCCTTTGCAGTAGAAGCACTCAGTTTCAGGCTTGGGTCCAGCTTTGGGCTTCTTCCCGGGAGTGGCAACTTGCTTGCCATTCTTCTTGAAGTTCCCTTTCTTTCCCTTACCCTTTTTCTTGAAACTAGTGGTCTTGTTAACCATCAACACTTGATGCTCCTTCTTGATTTCTACCTCCGCGGCCTTAAGCATTGTGAAGAGCTCGGGAATTGTTTTGTTCATCCCTTGCATATTATAGTTCATCACGAAGCCTTTGTAGCTTGGTGGTAATGATTGAAGAACTCTGTCAATGACACAATCAACTGGAAGATCAACTCCCAGCTGAGTCGAGTGATTATAATACCCAGACATTTTGTGTATGTGTTCACTGACAGAACTGTTCTCCTCCATCTTGCAGCTATAGAACTTGTTGGAGACTTCATATCTCTCAACCCGGGCATTTACTTGAAATATTAACTTCAACTCTTGGAACATCTCAGATGCTCCATGACGTTCGAAACGTCTTTGAAGTCCCGGTTCTAAGCCGTAAAGCATGGCACACTAAACTATTGAGTAGTCATCAGATCGAGCTTGCCAGACGTTCAAAACATCAGCTTCTGCTCCTGCAGCAGGCCTTTCACCTAGCGGTGCATCAAGGACATAATTCTTCTGTGCAGCAATGTGGATAATCCTCAAGTTACGGACCCAGTCCGTGTAGTTGCTACCATCATCTTTCAACTTAGCTTTCTCTAGGAACACATTAAAACTCAGGGGAACGGTAGCATGGGCCATTGATCTACAACATAGATATGCAAATACTATCAGGACTAAGTTCATGATCAATTAAGTTCAATTAATCAAATTACTTAAGAACTCCCACTTAAATAAACATCCCTCAAGTTATCTAAGTGATACATGATCCATATCAACTAACCCATGTCCGATCATCACGTGAGATGGGGTAGTCATCAATGGTGAACATCTCTATGTTGATCATATCTACTATATGACTCATGTTCGACCTTTCGGTCTCCAGTGTTTCGAGACCATGTATGTACATGCTAGGCTCGTCAAGTTTAACCCAAGTATTCTGCATGTGCAAAACTGTCTTACACCCGTTGTATGTGAACGTAGAGTCTATCACACCCGATCATCACGTGGTGTCTCGAAACGGCGAACTGTAGTAACGGTGCATACTCAGGGAGAACACTTTTACCTTGAAACTTAGTGAAGGGATCATCTTATAATGCTACCGTTGTACTAAGCAAAATAAGATGCATAAAAGATAAACATCACATGCAATCAAAATATGTGACATGATATGGCCATCATCTTGTGCTTTTGATCTCCATCTCCAAAGCATCGTCATGATCTCCATCGTCACTAGCTCGACACCTTGATCTCAATCGTTGCGTCGGGGTCGTCTCGCCAACTATTGCTTCTACAACTATTGCTAACGCATAGCGATAAAGTAAAGCAATTACATGGCGTTTGCACTTCATACAATAAAGAGACAACCCAAAGGCTCCTGCCGGTTGTCGATATTACAAAACATGATCATCTCATACAATAACGTATATCACATCACGTCTTGACCATATCACATCACAACATGCCCTGCAAAAACAAGTTAGACGTCCTCTACTTTGTTGTTGCAAGTTTTACGTGGCTGCTACGGGCTTCTAGCAAGAACCGTTCTTACCTACGCAAAAACCATAGTGGTGATTCATCAAGTTTGTTGTTTTAACCTTCTTCAAGGATCGGCCGCAGTCAAATTTGATTCAACTAAAGTAGGAGAAACAGACACCCACCAGCCACCTTTATGCAAAACTAGTTGCATGTCAGTCGGTGGAACCGGTCTCATGTGCGTGGACATGTAAGGTTGGTCCGGGCCGCTTCATCCCACAATACCGCCGAATCAAAATAAGACGTTGGTGGTAAGCAGTATGACTGTCACCGCCCACAACTCTTTGTGTTCTACTCGTGCATATCATCTACGCATAGACCTGGCTCATGATGCCACTGTTGGGAAACATTGCATGAAAACAAAAAAAATTCTATGCACACGCAATGATCTATCCATGGAGATGCATAGCAACAAGGGGGAGAGTGTGTCTACGTACCCTCGTAGACCGTAAGCGGAAGCGTTTCACAACACGGTTGATGTAGTCAAACTTTCTTCGCGCTCCAACCGATCTAGTACCGAACGCACGGCACCTCCGCGTTCTGCACACGTTCAGCTCGGTGACGTCCTCGCCTTCTTGATCCAGCAAGACGAGCGAAGTAGTAGATGAGTTCCGGCAGCATGACGGTGTGGTGACGGTGATGGTGATGCGATCTCCGCAGGGCTTCGCCTAAGCACTACGAAAATATGACCGAGGGAGAAAACTGTGGACGGGGGCGCCGCACACGGCTAAGACAATGTTGTGTCCTTGTGTGGTGCCCCTCCCCACATATATATAGGTGGGAGGGGGGAGGATGCAGCCTAGGGTAGCCAGGGCGCGCCCCAAGGGGCTGGCCACCGGCCCTAGGGCTCCTGCCCTCCTGCGCGCCCCCTTTCCTTGTATGAAGAAGGGGGAAGGAAAGAGTGGGGGGGGGGGGAGGGAAGGAAGGGGGAGTCCTACTCCACACTTTCCTTTCCCTCCCCTCTTTCCTTCTCCTCCTCATAGGCCGGCCTGCTATGGGGGCGCACCAGCCCCTTGTGGGCTGGTGTGTTCCCTCTCTTGGCCCATAAGGCCCATAACTTTACCGGGGGTGCCCGGAACCCCTTCCAGTGACCCGATAAGTACCCGGTACCCCCCGAAACACTTCCGGTGTCCAAATACCATCGTACTATATATCAATATTTATCTCTCGACCATTTTGAGACTCCTCGTCATGTCTGTGATCTCATCCGGGACTCCGAACAACATTCGGTCACCAAATCACATAACTCATATAATACTATATCGTCATCAAACGTTAAGCGTGCGGACCCTACGGGTTCGAGAACTATGTAGACATGACTGAGACACCTCTCCGGTCAATAACCAATAGCGGAACATAGATGACCATATTAGCTCCTACATATTCTACGAAGATCTTTATCGGTCGAACCGTTATGACAACATACATAATTCCCTTTGTCCATCGGTATGTTACTTGCCCGAGATTCGATCGTCGGTATCTTCATACCTAGTTCAATCTCGTTACCGGCAAGTCTCTTTACTCGTTCCGTAATACATCACCTCGTGACTAACTCCTTAGTTGTTTGCTTGCAATCTTATGATGTGTATTACCGAGAGGGCCCAGAGATACCTCTCCGATACTCGGAGTGACAAATCCTAGTCTCGATCTATGCCAACTCAACAAACACCTTCGGAGATACCTGTAGAGCATCTTTATGATTACCCAGTTACATTGTGATGTTGGATAGCACACAAGGTATTCCTCCGGTATCCGGGAGTTGCATAATCTCATAGTCGAAGGAATATGTATTTGACATGAAGAAAGCAATAGCAATAAAACTTGAACGATCATTATGCTAAGCTAGCGGATGGGTCTTGTCCATCACATCATTCTCCTAATGATGTGATCCCGTTATCAAATGACAACACATGTCTATGGTTAGGAAACCTTAACCATCTTTGATCAACGAGCTAGTCTAGTAGAGGCTTATACTAGGGACACGGTATTTGTTTATGTATTCACCCATGTATTTAGGTTTCTGATCAATACAATTCTAGCATGAATAATAAAACTTTATCATGAATAAGGAAATATAAAATAACAACTTTATTATTGCCTCTAGGGCATATTTCCTTCAGCGGCTGCTCCGGCGGTCGGGGAAGGTGGCGAAGTGGCCAGGCGGATGCGGCGGAGCAAGGGGGTCGATGGTGGAGTTGGTGGAGCTCGGGAGCGGCTGGAGTGAGCGAGGCGTCGACGGCATGGCTCGGGTGCCCGTGGCTCCGGTGGTGGTCGGCGAAGCTTGAGGCGGTGGCTCCGGCGACAGCGGGGCCTTGAAAACATGTTAGAGGGGTGCGCCTAGGCAAGGGCAAAGCATAGGTAGGAAGAGGGGTCGAGAGGGGTGCTCACCGGCGTCGGGCGTGGCGGTGAATGGTGGCGGCAGAACGAGATCGGAACGGCGAGTATGAGCGGGGTTGTGGGTTTTGGCGTCGGGGCTTTAGGGCGTCGAGAGAGGAGGGGCATGGCCTTTTATAGGGCATGTTCTTGGAGAAGGGGGCAGACTCGGAGCACGATCCTGAGAGGATCGGGGCGACGGGCGTGCTTTGGACGTGCTCCGGTGCGGCGTGTCGTGGGCGAGGGGTTAGGGATGGGACAGGCCCCGCGGGTCAGTGAGAGAAAGGGGAGGGAGAGAGCGGGTGCCGAGGGAGAGAGGAATCGGGTACGGGGCGGTTGGGGCTAGGGATGGCAATGGGTACCCATTACCCACGTACCCTGCGGGTAAAAACCCTATTAGGGTAAGGGTATAGGACAAAAACTTACCCATGGGTATATAAATAGGAAATTTTCAAACCCATCGGGTAGAGCGGGTATGGGAATGGGATCATATAACCCATACCCGCATGCCCATGTACCCTTATAAAATCTAACAAATACAGATAAATTACCTTTACACTTTGTCATGAGTTTGTGAATTTAAAATGTATGACTTTGTACTACTCTTTATAACTATGTGTTAATATTTTGATGTGTTTTTGTTTACAAGAAAGTGTTGATGTTTATAGAATGTGTTGTTGTTTATGATGTGTTGTAGTTTATAAGTATGTATTGATATTATTATGTGTTGTTTTTTATAAATTATGATCATATGTTGTTGTCTATGATTATGTGATGCTCAAATTTATGTTACACAAACGTGGGTATTTTTACCCGCGGGTACCCATTTACCTTGTCGGGTGATGGGTATGGGAAAAATTATACCCACTAGCGGGTATGGGTAGGGGTGATGGGTAAGCTGAAATAGGATGGGTAAGGGTATGGGGTGGCTCCACCCGTATCCAAACCCCGCGGGTGCCATCCCTAGTTGGGGTAGGCCGGGGCGATGCTGATGGGCCACGGCTCGGGTGCTGGCTGGGCCGGTTGGCCTGGCCGGCGCGCTGAGGTTTTTTTTAACAGAGAGAAAATAAAATATATAGAGAAAATAAAAATAGTTTTATATAGGACATATATATATAAAAAAACTTAGAAAAATAAACCCTATAAGATGAACTATTTTCCAGAGGCATAAAACAAACTTTATAAAAAAACATTTTTTTTAAATTCCAAATGAAACCAAATTTGAACTTAAAAACTTTTGGCATTACTTTCTTCTGACTTTTTGGAGTGTCATGTTAGCTCCTCTCATACTTTTGAACAAGTACTTGTCAGAGATTTTTTTAAAATGAATTTCAAATGCCAATTTGAATTGTATTCAAATTCAAACTGAAAATAATCCAAATGCCTCTGAAACTTTACAAATTTCAGCACAATTCAACCAAGATGCAATAGATGCTTAGCTATAATTGTAAAACATTCCAAATTGAAAATTTGGGATGTTACAACCACGACAGTTGCAAACCTGACCATGGCATCTCTGCATGTGCTCTCAGACATCCGTAGGTACTCGTCCCACGAATCAGCGGCCGTGCCATATGCAAGCATCCGGAGTGCGGCCGTGCACTTCTGGTAACCATAGAAGCCAATCGTTTCCATGGTGTCCTTCTTCAAGATGAAGTAGTCATCGTAGGTCCGAACGCCATGGTACAAACGATCGAATATAGTCTTGCGCATCCAAAAACGTCGACGAAAATGGTCAGTGGGTAGTGCATCGGGGGAAAAGTAGTCGGCCATCAGTGTCAAACGCCCCCATGCCCTGTTGAGGTTGTGCACTCGATGACTCTTGATCGAGCCCTTGAAATTGAGAACATGCTACTCCGCACGCTCCGCGTCTTCAAGGACTGCCCGCTGATACATCTCCAACGTATCTTTAATTTTTAATTGTTCCATGCTATTATAGTATCAATCTTGGATGTTTTATATGCAATTATATATCATTTTTTGGGACTAACCTATTAACCTAGTGCCCAGTGCCAGTTGCTGTTTTTTTTGCTTATTTTTGGTTTTTCAAGAAATCGGTACCAAACAAAGTCCAAACGTTACGAAACATTTTGATGATTTTTTCTGGACCGAGAGAGACCCTAGAAGCTTCGGGAGAAGACCAGAGGAGTCGCGAGGGAGCGACAAGCTCGGGAGGCGCGCCCAGGGGGCACGCCACCCAGGCTTATGGGCCCCTCTTGACCTAATTCCGTCTCTATAAATTCTCAAATATTCTTAATACATCAGACAGCCACTCGAAACACTTTTTCTGCCGCGACAAGTCTCTGTTCTTCCGCAATCCCATTTGGAGACCTTTTTTAGTACTCTGTCGGAGGGGAATCGATCATGGAGGGCTTCTACATCAAGCTTGCTCCCTTTCGATGATGCGTGAGTATTTTACCACAGACCTACGGGTCCATAGCTAGTAGCTAGATGGCTTCTTCTTTCTCTTTGATCTTCAATACAATGTTCTCCTCGATGTTCTTAGAGATCTATTCAATGTAATTCTTTTTGCGGTGTGTCTGTTGGGATCCGATGAATTGTGGGTTTATGCTCATATTATTCATGAATATTATTTGAGTCTTCTCTGAAGTCTTTTATGCATGATTGTTATAGCTTTGTATTTCTCTTCGATCTATCCGTTTGGTTTGGCTAACTAGATTGATTTATCTTGCAATGGGAGAGGTGCTTTGTGATGGGTTCGATCTTATGATGCTCCATCCCAGTGACAGAAAGAGAAAGGACATGTATTTGTATTGTTGCCATTAAGGATAAAACGATGGGGTTTATTCATATTGCTTGGATTTACTTTGTCTACATCATGTCATCTTGCCTAAGACGTTACTCCTTTTTTATTAACTTATTACCCTAGATGCATGTTGGATAGCGGTCTATGGGTGGAGTAATAGTAGTAGATGCAGGCAGGAGTCGGTCTACTTGTCTCGGACGTGATGCCTATATACATGATCATTGCCTTGAATATCGTCATAACTATGCATTTTCTATCAATTGTCCAACAGTAATTTGTTTACCCACCGTATGTTTTTTGTTCGAGAGAGAAACCTCTAGTGAAAACTATGGCCCCCAGGTCTACTTTTATCATATATAAATCCAAAAAATAACTTGTTGCAATTTTATTACCGTTATTTTATTTTGTGTTTTATTTTATCTATCTACCACTACGAGATTTGATCCTTGCAAATAACCGCTGAGGGGATTGACAACCCCCTTGATCACGTTGGGGTGCAAGTATTTGCTTTGTGTGTGCAGGTACTGCTAACGAGGTTCTGCGTGGTTCTCCTACTGGATTGATAACCTTGGTTCTTAACTGAGGGAAATAGTTATCTCTACTGTACTGCTTCATCCTCTCCTCTTCGAGAAAATCCCAACGCAGCTCACAAGTAGCACCTGAATCATCGCTGTCTCATCGGAGTACTCATCCTCGTCCGACGAGCCGTCGGATGACTCAACATACTGCCCGTATATATACTCCAAATCAGAATCCATTGCTACAAAGATGAAGGGACAATTGTATTCAACTCCACAATTCATCGAACAGTTGTCGGGCACGGTAGAGGATGGTATTTGGCGGGGCAGTCGGAGGACAAGGGGTTGAACAGAGATGGAGGAGAAGCGGCGGGGAGCCCTGTTGGATCGCTGGAGGTGACGGAGGCGCAAATATCCGGCAGGGGTGTGGTGTGGTGGCCGGGGTGGTGGAGCTGCGGCAACGGCAACAGAGAAAGGAAGGAAGGTGAGAAAATGGGGAGGATGGAGTCGCGGGGTCGGGGAAGGTTTTTGGGTGGGCCTGGGGGTGTGGGATTCGTATGTTTCGCGTGTTCGGACCCCCCCCCCCCCCCCCCACAATTTGTGTCTCCGTTTTGTGGGAGAAATCGCGCCCGGACCGCCCCGCGGACCAATACAGGACCGTGTTGGATGGCTTTGGTGATCCGAACAGCGCGGTCCGGACGGTTGCGGGAGGTTTACGGGTCCGCCTTGAAATTGCCCTTATAACTATCATTTTAACTACGATTTGAAAACATTTATCTCTTTCTCACTTCAAATAGCACAACCATCTATAGCAACACCAACACTTCTCTCTATATATGGATTATCATCCTCTCTAAATAAGTAGCACCCACACTTCTCACACCAAAGGGAAGTTGGTGTTTGTAGATCACTATTTTTTGTTTGGTCTCTCCACATTTCTCACACCGAAATTTCTCTGTATGTCATTGGTTTCGTCGGTCACTCAGTTGGGCTCGTGCCAGCCCGGGCCGTCCTTCTCTCGGCCTAGGCTCGAGTCAACTTGACGGGCCCCCTCCCATGTCATATGTGGTGGCAGCCCCCTGGTTTTCGTCAAGAGCTCCTATTGGACGCCCATTGGCATCAAGAGAGCTCCTAAACTGCGCCTTAAACGCCACTTGACTAGCGGGTGCTCACACACTTGGTCTATTCAGCCGGCCCATCAAGCACGAGCGATCAATCTGGGAGTGGCAGCTTAATTGAAGGTAGCTTTGCTCGTTCTTTCGTTTTTACATTGACCACTGATCCTTTGACCAACTGACCATTGACTTTCAAAAAACTGAAAAAAATTATGAATACAAATAAGTTAACGATTTTTTTTAAAGTTCATGAATTTGGAAAAATGTTTGAGAATTTAAAAAAATCACATATTTTGAAAAGTTCATCAATTTGAAAAAAAACTTCACTAAACTTGAGAAAACAACCGCGCATAATAAAAAGTACATGAAACTCAAAAATTGAAAAAAAGTTCACATTTAAAAAAAAACCATCAATTCATTTTTTTAAGAATTTGGCAAAAACTTGTGCATTTGTAAGAAAAAGATTCGCAAACTTGGAACAGTTCAAGATTTTTTTGAAAAAATCGTGAATGTAAGAAAAAAAATCTTGATTTTGAAAAAGTACGTTAATTTTGAAAATGAAAGATAAAAACTGAAAAAAAAATAAAGAAAAAGAACGTTCAAAACCAGTGAGAAAAAAATTATACGGACCGGCCGAAGAGAAACAGGACCATGGTGTGTGAGAACCAGAAAAAAAAAAGTTAAATGGGCCGAGCGCAATGTGGTAGGGGGTGTGTACCAGGTTGCGGATGCTTAAGACGCTGAATAGCGTTTTGGGGGCATCAAATAGGCGAGGCTCAGTCTAAAGCCAGGAAAAATGAGCGGGCCCACTCTACTCGTGAGAGGTTTTAGTTTTTTCTTTTTTCGGTTTCTAGTCAATTTTGATTTGCTAAATAAGAGAGTCTGTTTTTAATTAAAAACGGCTATTTTTTTTACGAGCTAGATATTTGAGAATGTATAAAAAATGTTTAGAAAATTGTTCAGTATGTTGTTAGAAAAAGTTCATCGTATATAAAAAATAATAAGGATATAATTCAAAAAAGTTCATCATATATTTAAAAAATTCTAAGGATGTATTAAAAATATGCACCATATACTAAGAAAACTTCAGTTTGTATTTGCAAAATATTTATCATATATAAGAAATTTGTTCACTGCATATTACTATACGCGCTAAAAATGTAAATGTGCAAAACAAATAAGAGAAGGAAAAATCTGAAAAGATATAAAATAAAAATAAGGAATAAGGAAAAAGGAAAAATCGAAACACAAAACTAAGAAAAACCACACAAGACAATTCAAAACAATCAAATTCTAGTGAACGAATAAATAGAAAAGGCAACAGAAAAAAATGAAGCCCGAACGACGCTCGACACACGCTGGCGAACTGGGCTGGCCGGCCAGCCTGCTGGCACTTGGGGCAAATGCACCCCTTATTTGCCGTCCACGGGCGAAACAGGATTGCGCGGGAGCTATATCTCACATTTAGCGTGATGGAAGGATCTCTCGCTGAAGCGTCTACAGTAATAGGGTCGGCCTTTTAATGCACACCTAAAAGAGAAAAAAAATAAGAAAAAAATCTACAGTAATTGGGCCTGCTCTTTAATGCACACCTAAAAGAGAAATAAAAAAGAAAAAGGGGAGCGACCGGGAGTTGATCCCAAGATCTCCTTAGTGAAGGGATGCGCTGCTAGGCACTCAGTTAGCGTGTGGTTAGTTACATTGTAGGGCGCGACCTATTTTTGAGCAAAAGAGTCGGTTTTTCAGAGGTTTTTCCTGGTTCGTTACTTTTTTTCATCTATTTTTCTTTGTTTTCTTTCTCTGTTTTCACTGGATTTTCTTCTTATTATTTTTATTTTTTACTCGGTTTTCTTTATTTCTTTTTTGGTTTTCCTTGGGTTTTTCCTTTTTTCTTCAGGTTTGTGTACTTCTTTCTGGTCTTTCATTTGTTTTTTTTTGTTTTCTCTCGAGTTTCACTTTTTTCTATACACATTTTTTGTATATATCTAATACATTTTTCTAATACACATTTAACATTTTTTAAATGCTTGATTAATATTTTAAATATCAGATTACCATTTTTTGAATACATGGTCAGCACTTTTTCTATACACGTTTAACATTTATTTCAAATGCTTGATTAATATTTTTCAAATACAAGTTTAATTCTTTTTTAATATATGGTCATCATTTTTTCTTTACACATTTAACATTTTTCAATACAAGTTTAATATATTTTGAATACATGGTCAACATTTTGTCTATACACATTTAACATTTTTCAATTACAAGTTTAACATGTTTTGAATACATGGTCAACGTTTTTATATAAAAATTAAAAAAAATACAAGTTCAACATTTTTTGAATACATGGTCAACATCTTTACAAAAGCTTGATTAACATGTTTTAAATACATGATCAACTTTTGCCACACTCATTGTATATTTTTTGTATACATTTTTCTTATACATGGTCAATATTTTTTCTATACACATTTAACATTTTTTTCAAAACATTATGTAAAGTATTTTTTGTAATATATATGTTTAGAATTTTTGAAAGTGTAAAAAGAAGTTAAAAAATCAAAAAAGAAAACAAAAAAAAGTGGAAAAAAAAGAAAACATAAAACAAGGTTGTGGCCTCCAGTGCACCTGGGCCGACCCATCTCAAGCTGCCTTGACGCGAGGGTTCCCTCTGTCTCGCGTGAAGCGGGACATGGGGGGCCCATCCGATTGGGTGTTTCCTATTTGACGAACTTTGCCTCAAACTATCGAGACAACTGGGCCGGTGAAAGAGCATGGTGCCCCCATGTCCTTATGTTTGGTTTTGGTAATTAATAACAATCCTTATAGAGTAATGGTTGCCTTGAGTTATACTTGAAGGGTTGTCCATACGCAATGCTTGAAGACCATAGGTTGGCTTCAAGGTTGAATGTAGAATATTATTCGATGACCAAGTTGTTATTCAACGAGTCGTCCAAAGATTGATCGTGTGAGAGTTGAGCATATTGCAAGCATGTCTTGAATAAGAAGACTGGGTGAACATTCATGTTTACCTTCAAGACATCACCTTAATGAAGAGAGAAGAAAAGATACAAGATTGATCAAGACTAAGTGCTAAGAGTAGATTCAAGTTGATCAACACAGTAAGCGTAGATGTTGTACCGTGTGGGATTAAATGATCTTGTGGTATGGTAAGCGATTGTCCATTGTGCTTTGCGTACTAACCCATGATCTATGTGATGTTTCTGTGTGGGGTTAGGTATTTTTCCATGGGCTTGCATAAAAAGGAAGATTTCATATAGCCCATGAGAGGATGGCATCAAGTGGTGATAGTCGTCATGGTTGAGTTGTGCAAGTTCAAGAGGAGCAGGAGCATCATGAAGAGATCACTTGCTTGAAGCTTGCCATCATTTGGTGATAATGGTGTTGTGAAGGTATGCTTATGAGTGGCTCTCCCATAGTGGATTATGGGGGAGCAAGTTGCGAGTCTTCACCATGTGAGCGCTATAAAGAAAGGTGTTCCAACTTGAGTCTGGCATGATTGTCATCATCTAGCTCAAGTGGATTATGCGCAAGGCAATGGTATAACCTTGATAGGTTTTCTATCTTACCGGTTTCATGGTGTTAGTTAGGAGACCGGGTTATATGATCGATAGCCGTACTATCAAGGGGGGCCCTCGAGTGAGTAGCTTGATCATTAAACCCATTAAGCTACGCGTGAAGGGCAGCCAACCAGCTATGCCACGTGGCGCAAGCTGCTTGGCCGCGGTGAAAAAGCTTTTGGGATATTATTTTTAGATGGAGGTGAGGAATTTATTAAAATGTTTTTTCGTTTTTAGATGGAGGTGATGACCCCACATATTTTTTTTAAATGAAGGACTACGTAAAGTGGCGCTCGCTGGTAGGCTGCGTTGGTGATTTTTTCTTTCTTTTTACTTCTTTTTCTAGATGGATGTGGGGATTTAAAAAAAATATTTTTCTAGATGAAGGTGAGGACTACATGATTTTTTTTAAATGAAAACGTGGGCACAACTTCCTCTAAAGCGGCGCCACCGGGTGGCGCCCCAACCACTAGTATCATTCGTAGAGAGCTCAAACCTTTGCTCCTTGGCATCATCTTATTTGGTTTTTTTGGCATTTATCTTTGTGAGGTTTCAAAGCTTGTGTTATTCTTCATGACAAGCTCAAGTTCATCGAAAACAGTATTGGCATGCATCTTCTATTTGCGTTTTCGGTGTTGGAGATTTTTTTGGTTCTTATTTGAGGAAGGGTTCTGTCCTTTATATTATTGGTATTGTTTCTGCTGCTAGTTCCTAAGATATCGCTCGGTGTCATAGTTGGATAGTCCTTGTCGTTATCTATCCAACTAGCTTGAGTTTGTTGGTTTCAGGGTTCATTTGCAAAAGCTATGGCTGTTTTGGTCTTTCCTGATTTGCAGTTTGTTCCGGGTGCCTGGAGGCACCAGAGCTCGGCCTTGTCCGGGTTCCCAAGGTCCCTGGACCCCAGGATGCCCGGAATATGCGCCAAGTCTCTAGACAGTCCGGGTGGCCGGCCCTCAAGTGTGCTCAACGAATTTTCTATCCGGGTGCCCGGGGCTGGCGGTGCTTTGTCTGGCTGGTCCAGGTACCCGTAGGTGTCGGCTGGCAACGGTCACTTTTCTCATGAGGGATATTTATACCCCCTTCTTCCACCTCCACACTTCGATCTGGTTGCAAGCCCCCCCACCATGGTTGACCTCACGGAGTTTGCTTTCTCTCTATTCCTCCCATGATTCTTGGTTCTTTTTTAGGGAAAAGGGAGAGATAGTCAAGATCTAGATCTATGTGAGGGGAACCTTGTGGATCTAGATCTTGGAGTTCTTTCGTGTTCTCCTCCCTTGTTCTTCCTCTCATATTCCTCCATAGTATAAGTTGCTTTGGTGGGATTTGAAGGTGAAGGATTTGAGCATCTTGTGTGTTCTTACCATTGCATTAGTTGCACCGGTTTGAGTTCTTCACGGTGATTCATGGAAGTGAAATTTGAGAAGCTTATTACTCTTGTGTGCTTGGTACCCTAGAGCTTGTTTCTTTTGGGTGTTTGGGCGTCCTAGACGGTTGCTATTGTCGTGAAGCTCAATCATTGTGGTGTAAAGCTTCGGCCAAGGTTCGGAAGCCTCCAATTAAGTTGTGTAGGTTGCCCCGGGCAATTTGTACGAGTTCAGTGACCGCCCTCAAGGGTGTCTAATTATATGGGTTTGGTGACCGCCCTCAAGGGCCCATTTAGTGGATTCACGACACCTTGCATTATGTGGGGGCATGAGGAGAATACAATGAGACATTGTGGCGCTTGGGGAGCATTGTGTCTCCACAGTGCACCAACGGAGATTAGCATCTGTAAGGGTGTGAACTTCGGGATACATCATCATCTCCACGTGCCTCGGTTATCTCTTACCCAAGCCCTTTACTTATGCACTTACTTTGTGATAGTCATCGTGCCTCGGGTATATATCTTGCTATCATATAGGTGTCTATCTTATTTAGCAATTGTTGGTGCACGTAGTTGAGCCTAGCTTATTTAGGTTTCGTGCTTGACAAATTAAATGCTAGTTTTGTTTCACATTTATTCAAGCCAAAACCGTACGCCTATTCACCCCCTCTAGGCGACATCCATGTTCTTTTATTCGGGCCATTTGTAGGTAGCAAGTGTAACACATGACTTGGTTTTGGGAACATTCTAGGGCGTTCCTGTTCGGTCTTTTACCATTTTTGGGAAACTTTTAGAAGGTTCCTGATACGTCTCCGTCGTATCTATAATTTTTATTGTTTCATGCCAATATTCTACAACTTTCATATACTTTTGGCAACATTTTATATTATTTTTGGGACTAACATATTGATCCAGTGCCCAGTGCTAGTTCATGTTTGTTGCATATTTTTTGTTTCGCAGAATATCCATATCAAACGAAGTCCAAACGCGATAAAAATTTACGGAGAATTATTTTGGAATATATGTGATTTTTGGGAAGCGAAATCGATGCAAGACGATGCCCGAGGGGCCCACAAGCCCTAGGGGTGCGCCCCCTACCCAGGGCGTGACTGGGAGGCTTTTGGCCACCCCGTACGTCGGTTGGAGGTGTCCTTCGGCTGCAAGGAAGCTTATATACGGATAAAAATCGTGTTAAAATTTCAGCCCAATTGGAGTTACGGATCTCTGGAAATTTAAGAAACAGTGAAAGGCCAGAAAACGGAATGCAGAAACAGAAGGAAACAGAGAGAGAGAGATCCAATCTCGGAGGGGCTCTCGCCCCTCCGCCGCCATGGAAGCTAAGGACCAGAGGGGAAACTCTCCTCCCATCTACGGGGGAGGCCAAGGAAGAAGAAGAAGGAGGGGGCTCTCTCCTCCACTCTCCCGGTGGCACCGGAACGCTGCCGGGGCCATCATCGTGACTATGATCTACACCAACAACTTCGCCGCCGTCATCACCAACTCTCCCCCCCTCTATGCAGCAGTGTAACACCTCTTCTCCCCGCTGTAATCTCTACTTAAACATGGTGCTCAATGCTATATATTATTTTCCAATGATGTATTACTATCCTATGATGTTTGAGTAGATCGGTTTTGTCCTATGGGTTGATTAATGATCATGATTGGTTTGAATTGTATGTTTTATTATTGCTGCTGTCCTATGGTGCTCTCTGTATTGCGCAAGTGTGAGGGATCCCCGCTGTAGGGTGTTGCAATATATTCATGATTCACTTATGGTGGGTGGCGTGAGTGACAGAAGCACAAACCCGAGTAAGTGGGTTGTTGCGTATGGGAGTAAAGAGGACTTGATACTTTAATGATGTGGTTGGGTTTTACCTTAATGATCTTTAGTAGTTGCGGATGCTTGCTAGAGTTCCAATCATAAGTGCATATGATCCAAGTAGAGAAAGTATGTTAGCTTATGTCTCTCCCTCATATGAAATTGCAATAATGATTACCATTCTAGTTATCGATTGCCTAGGGACAAATAAGTTTCTTGTGTTACAAAAAGCTCTCTACTAAGACTAACTTAATTCTTTATTTATCTAAACAGCCCCTAGCTTTTATTTACATGTTCTTTATTATCTTGCAAACCTATTCTATCACACCTACAAAGTACTTCTAGTTTCATACTTGTTCTAGGTAAAGCAAACGTTAAGTGTGCGTAGAGTTGTATCGGTGGTCGATAGAACTTGAGGGAATATTTGTTCTACCTTTAGATCCTCGTTGGGTTCGACATTCTTACTTATCGAGAAAGGCTACAATTGATCCCCTATACTTGTGGGTTCTCAAGACCTTTTTCTGGCGCCGTTGCCGGGGAGCAATAGCGTGGGGTGAATATTCTCGTGTGTGTGCTTGTTTGCTTTATCACTAAGTAGATTTTATTTGTTGTTCTAAGTTGTTCTCTATCTTTAGTTATGGATATGGAACATGAAATACCAAAAAAAAAGGTGTACTTGCTACTCATGGAGATGGGGAACCTCCTAAAACCCTCGATGCTCGTTATGTGAAAAATATTAAACACTACTTTGATAATCCTGAAAAAAACCCATTCAACTTGACAATGGGAGACACGTTGGATCAACGTGAATACTTTAGGGATTATCGCTTGACTCAAAAAGGGAAACTATTATGGGATCAAATTGAAATGTTGCCTTGCTATGCTTGGAATTTATGCTTGAGATATGATTATACTTGTTGCTCTAGGATGAAGGCTCCACACCTTCCCTTTTCATGTAAATTTAATGCTAATGAAACCTTGGCTTCTTATGCTAATGGTACATATGATTACTACGATGTGGAACGAATAGTAGAATTCATTGCTTTTAAGGGTGCTTATGAAATTGAATCTTTGTTTGAAAAGTGTGAAAAATTTGATGATGTTGTTTACAGACCTGAAAATTATGCTATACTTAAATATTGCTATGAGAATTATGAATACAATGCCAATATTGATGAGTTTATTGAGAAAGTCTCCGCTGTCCAAGAAGAGACTAATATTTTGCAGGAATCTATGGAAGAAGAAATTGATGACACCGTGAGCTCATTAGATGAAAAAGATGACAAGGAGAGCGAAGAACAAAAGGAGGAAGAGCGGATTAGCTACCCGTGCCCACCTTCTAATGAGAGTAACTCTTCAACTCATACATTGTTTAATCTCCCTTCGTGCTTACCGAAGGATGAATGCTATGATGATTGCTATGATCCCTTGGATTCGTTTGAAATACCCCTTTTTGATGAAATTGATGCTTGCTATGCTTGTGGTCAAGATGCCAATATGAATTATGCTTATGGAGATGAACTTGCTATAGTTCCTTATGTTAAGAGTGAAATTGTCGCTATTGCACCCATGCATAATAGTCCTATTATCTTTTTGAATTCTCCCAACTACACTATATCGAAGAAGTTTGCGCTTATTAAGGATTATATTGATGGGTTGCGTTTTACTAGTACACATGATGATTTTGATGAATATAATATGCATGTGCTTGCTGCTCCTACTTGCAATTATTATAAGAGAGGAACTACATCTCCGCCTCTCTATGTTTCCAATACGATAAAATTGCAAGAAATTGCTTATGTTATGTATTGGCCTTTACTTGATGTGCATGAATTGTTCTTTTATGACATGTCGATGCATAGGAAGAGAGTTATGTTGGAAATATGCCCTAGAGGCAATAATAAAGTGGTTATTATTATATTTCCTTAATCATGATAAAGGTTTATTATTCATGCTAGAATTGTATTGATTGGAAACTTAAATACATGTGTGAATACATAAGCAAATACCAAGTCCCTAGTATGCCTCTACTAGACTAGCTCGTTGATCAAAAGATGGTTAAGGTTTCCTGACCATAGACATGAGTTGTCATTTGATAACGGGATCACATCATTAGGAGAATGATGTGCTGGACAAGACCCATCCAGTAGCTTAGCATACGATCATTCAGTTTATTGCTACTGCTTTCTTGAATGTCAAATACATATTCCTTCGACCATGAGATCATGCAACTCCCGGATACCAGAGGAATACCTTGTGTGCTATCAAACGTCACAACATAACTGGGTGATCATAAAGATGCTCTACAGGTATCTCCAAAGGTGTTTGTTGAGTTGGCGTGAATCGAGATTGGGATTTGTCACTCCGTATGACGGAGAGGTGTCTCTGGGCCCTCTCGGTAATACAACATCACAAGAAGCTTGCAAGCAAAGTGACTAAGGAGTTAGTTACAATATGATGTATTACGGAACGAGTAAAGAGACTTATCGGTAACGAGATTGAACTAGGTATGAAGATACCGATGATCGAATCTCGGGCAAGTAACATACCGACGGACTAAGGGAACTACGTATTTGTCATAAAGGTTCGACCGATAAAGATCTTCGTAGAATATGTAGGAACCAATATGGGCATCCAGGTCCTGCTATTGGTTATTGACCAGAGAAGCGTCTCGGTCATGTCTACATCATTCTTGAACCCGTAGGGTCCGCACGCTTAACGTTCGTTGATGATATAGTATTATATGAGTTATGTATGTTGGTGACCGAATGTTTTTCGGAGTCCCGGATGAGATCACAGACATGACGACGAGCTACGGAATGGTCCAGAGGTGAAGATTGATATATAGGATGATATGGTTGGGCCAAGGGTAAGGCCCACGGGGCTTTAGGTCGGTGAAAAAGGAAGTTTTGCGGAGGTAAGGGACCAGACGCCAGGGACCCTGGCGTCTGGTACTGGAAACCAAGAAGGACTCTTCCTTGCGTTCCAAACCAACTTTGAGGAGGCGCTTTCTCCAAGAAACGAATCCAGGGCTCAACATATAAATAGAGGAGCAGGGCTAGCCCCTTGGGGACACCACGATTCACCAAGCCGTGTGCCGGCGCCCCCTCTCCCTCTAGTTTGTCCTCCATCCTAAATCCGTTGTGCTTGGCGAAGCCCCACGGAAATAGTTTTCAGCACCACTGTCACCACGCCATCGTGCTGCCGGAACTCATCTACTACTTCGCCTCTCTTGCTGGATCGAGAAGGCGAGGACGTCATCGAGCTGAACGTGTGCTGAACGCGGATGTGCTGTACGTTCGGTACTTGATCGGGACGGATCGTGAAGGTGTACGACTACATCAACCGCGTTGATAAACGCTTCCACTTAGTGATATACAAGGGTATATAGATGCTCTCTCCCTCTCATAGCTATACATCTCCATGGATAGATCTTGCGTGTGCGTAGAATTTTTTTGTTTTCCATGCAACGTTCCCCATAAGTGGCATCATGAGCCAGGTCTATGCGTAGATGATATGCACGAGTAGAACACAAGGAGTTGTGGGCGGTGAGGGTCATATTGCTTCCCACCAATGTCTTATTTTGATTCGGTGGCATTGTGGGATGAAGCGGCCCAGACCAACCTTACATGTCCACGCACTTGAGACCGGTTCCACCGACTGACATGCAACTTGTTTTGCATAAAGGTGGCTGGCGGGTGTCTATTTCTCCTACTTTAGTTGAATCAGATTTGACTACGGTGGTCCTTGTAGAAGGTTAAATAGCAACTTGATAACCACTGTTGTGGTTTTGCGTAGGTAAGAACGGTTCTTGCTAGTTGCACGTAGCAGCCACGTAAAACTTGCAGCAACAAAGTAGAGGACGTCTAACTTGTTTTTGTAGGGCATGTTGTGATGTGATATGGTTAAGATGTGATGTGATATATGTTGATGTATGAGATGATCATGTTTTGTAATAAGTTCACGAATTGCATGTCGATGAGTACGACAACCGGCAGGAACCTTAGGGTTGTCTTTAATTATTGTATAACCTGTGTGTGAATCACTAAGCACCATGTAATTGCTTTACTTCATTGCTATGTGTTAGGAATAGTTGTAGAAGCAATAGTTGGCGAGACGACCCCGACGCAATGATGGAGATCAAGGTGTCACACCGGTGACGATGGAGATCATGCCGATGCTTTGGAGATGGAGATCAAAAGCACAAGATGATGATGGCCATATCATGTCACATATTTTGATTGCATGTGATGTTTATTTTTTATGCATCTTATTTTGCTTAGAACGACGGTAGCATTATAAGATGACCCCTTCACTTAATTTCAAGATAAAAGTGTTCTCCCCGAGTATGCACCGTTGCTAAAGTTCGTCGTTTCGAAGCACCTCGTGAAGATCGGGTGTGATAGACTCTACGTTTACATACAACAGGTGTAAGCCAGTTTTGCACATGCAGAATACTTGGGTTAAACTTGACGAGCCTAGCATGTACAGACATGGTCTCGGAACAATGGAGACTGAAAGGTCGAACGTGAGTCATATAGTAGATATGATCAACATACAGATGTTCACCATTGAAGACTACCGATCTCACGTGATGATCGGACATGGGTAGTTGATTTGGATCATGTATCACTTAGACAACTTGAGGGATGTTGATTTAAGTGGGAGTTCATTATTAATTTGATTATTTGAACTAAAATTTATCATGAACTTAGTCTTAATAGTTTTTGCATATCTATGTTGTAGATCAATGGCCCGTGCTTCCGTTCCCTTGAATTTTAATGCATTCCTAGAGAAAGCTAAGTTGAAAGATGATGGTAGCAACTAAACGGACTGGGTCCATAACTTGAGGATTATCCTCATTACTGCACATAAGAATTATGTCCTTGATGCACCACTAGGTGACAGATCTGCTGCAGGAGCTGATGCAGATGTTATGAACGTCTGGCAGGCTCAATCTGATGACTACTCGATAGTTCAGTGTGCCATGCTTTACGGCTTAGAACCGGGACTTCAAAGACGTTTTGAACGCCACGGAGCATATGAGATGTTCCAAGAGCTGAAGTTGATATTTCAAGCTAATGCCCGGGTTGAGAGATATGAAGTCTCCAACAAGTTCTATAGCTGTAAGATGGAGGAGAACAGTTCTGTCAGTGAACACATACTCAAAATGTCTGGGTATCATAACCACTTGACTCAGCTGGGAATTGATCTTCCAGTTGAGAGTGTTATTGACAGAGTTCTTCAGTTACTGCCACCAAGCTACAAAGGCTTTGTGATGAACTATAATATGCAAGGGATGACGAAAACGATTCCTGAGCTCTTCGCGATGTTGAAATCGGCGGAGGTAGAAATCAAGAAGGAGCATCAAGTGTTGATGGTTAACAAGACCACTAGTTTCAAGAAAAAGGGCAAGGGAAAGAAAGGGAACTTCAAGAATAATGGCAAGCAAGTTGCCGCTCTCGTGAGGAAGCCCAAAGCTGGACCCAAGCCTGAAACTGAGTGCTTCTACTGCAAAGGAAATGGTCACTGGAAGCGGAACTGCCCCAAGTACTTGGCAGATAAGAAGGATGGCAAAGTGAACAAAGGTATATTTGATATACATGTTATTGATGTGTTCCTTACTAATGCTCGTAGTAGCGCCTGTGTATTTGATACTGGTTCGGTTGCTCATATTTGTAACTCGAAATAGGAGCTGCGGAATAAACGAAGATTGACTAAGGACGAGGTGACGATGCGCTTCGGGAATGGTTCCAAGGTTGATGTGATCGCCGTCGGCACCCTACCTCTACATCCACCTTCGGGATTAGTTTTAGACCTCAATAATTGTTATTTGGTGCCAGCGTTGAGCATGAACATTATATCTGGATCTTGTTTATTGCGAGACGGTTATTCATTTAAGTCAGAGAATAATGGTTGTTCTATTTACATGAGTAATATCTTTTATGGTCATGTACCTTTGATGAAAGGTATATTCTTGTTGAATCTCGATCGTAGTGATACACATATTCATAATATTGATGCCAAAAGATGCAAAGTTGATAATGATAGTGCAACATACTTGTGGCATTGCCGTTTAGGTCATATTGGTGTAAAGTGCATGAAGAAACTCCATGCGGATGGACTTTTGGAATCACTTGATTATGAATCATTTGATACTTGCGAACCATGCCTCATGGGTAAGATGACTAAAACTCCGTTCTCCGGAACAATGGAGCGAGCTAATGACTTATTGGAAATAATACATACCGATGTATGCGGTCCGATGAGTGTTGAGGCACGCAACGGGTATCGTTATTTTCTAACCTTCACGGATGATTTGAGTAGGTATGGGTATATCTAGTTGATGAAACACAAGTCTGAAACATTTGAAAAGTTCAAAGAATTTTAGAGTGAAGTGGAGAATCATCGTAACAAGAAAATAAAGTTTCTATGATCTGATCGCGGAGGCGAATATTTGAGTTACGAGTTTGGCCTTCATTTAAGACAATGTGGAATTGTTTCACAACTCACGCCACCTTGAACACCACAGCGTAATGGTGTGTCTGAACGTCGTAACAGTACTTTATTAGATATGGTGCGTTCTATGATGTCTCTTACCGATTTGCCTTTATCATTTTGGGGTTATGCATTAGAGACAGCCGCATTCACATTAATTAGGGCACCGTCTAAATCGGTTGAGACGACACCATATGAACTATGGTTTGTCAATAAACCTAAGATGTCATTTCTTAAAGTTTGGGGATGTGATGCTTATGTCAAAAGGCTTCAGCCTGATAAGCTCGAACCCAAAGCGGAGAAGTGCATCTTCATAGGATACCCTAAAGAAACTATTGGGTGTACCTTCTACCACAGATCCGAAGGCAAGAACTTTGTTGCCAAGAATGGGTCCTTTCGAGAGAAGGAGTTTCTCTCAAAAGAAGTGAGTGGGAGGAAAGTAGAACTTGATGAGGTAGTTGTACCTTCTCTCGAATTGGAAAATAGCACATTAGAGAAAAACGTTCCCCTAATGCCTACACCAACCGAAGAGGAAGCTAATGATAATGATCATGAAACTTCGGATCAAGTTACTACTGAAGCTTGTAGGTCGACCAGAGCACGTAACGCACCAGAGTGGTACGGTAATCCTGTCCTGGAAGTCATGTTGTTAGACAATGACGAACCTACAAACTATGAAGAAGCTATGATGAGCCCAGATTTCGACAAATGGCTAGAGTCCATAAAATCTGAGATAGGATCCATGTATGAGAACAAGGTGTGGACTTTGGTGGACTTGCCCGATGATCGGCAAGCCATTGAGAATAAATGGATCTTCAAGAGGAAGACAGACGCTGATGGTAATATAACTGTCTACAAAGCTCGACTTGTCGCGAAAGGTTTCTGAAAAGTTCAAGGGGTTGACTACGATGAGACTTTCTCACCCGTAGCGATGCTTAAGTCTGCAATCATGTTAGCAATTGCCGCATTTTATGATTATGAAATCTGGCAAATGGACGTCAAAACTACATTGCTTAACGGGTTTCTTAAACAAGAGTTGTATATGATGCAACCAGAAGGTTTTGTCGATCCTAAGGGTGCTAACAAAGTGTGCAAGCTCCAGCAATCCATCTCTGGACTGGTGCAAGCATCTCAGAGTTGGAATATATGCTTTGATGAGGTGATCAAAGCATATGGTTTTCTACAGACTTATGGTGAAGCCTGTATTTACCAGAAAGTGAGTGGGAGCTCTGTAGCATTTATGATATTATATGTGGATGACATATTGCTGATTGGCAATGATATAGAATTTCTGGATAGCGTAAAAGGATATTTGAATAAGAATTTTTCAATGAAAGACCTCGGTGAAGCTGCTTACATATTGGGCATCAAGATCTATAGGGATAGATCGAGCCGCTTAATAGGAATTTCACAAAGCACATACCTTGACAAAGTTCTTAAGAAGTTCAAAATGGACCAGTCAAAGAAAGGGTTCTTGCCTATGTTGCAAGGTGTGAAATTGAGTCAGACTCAAAGCCCGACCATGGCAGAAGATAGAGAGAGAATGAAAGTCATTCCCTATGCCTTAGCCATAGGTTCTATAATGTATGACATGCTGTGTACCAGACCTGATGTGTGCATTGCCATAAGTTTGAAGGGAGGTACCAAAGTAATCCAGGAGTGGATCACTGGACAGCGGTCAAGAAAATCCTAAAGTACCTGAAAAGGACTAAGGATATGTTTCTCGTTTATGGAGGTGACGAAGAGCTCGTCGTAAAGGGTTACATCAATGCTAGCTTCGACACAAATCCGGATGACTCTAAGTCACAAACCGGATATGTATTTATATTGAATGGTGGAGCTGTCAGTTGGTGCAGTTCTAAGCAAAGCGTCGTGGCGGGATCTACATGTGAAGCGGAATACATAGCTGCTTCGGAAGCAGCGCATGAAGGAGTCTGGATGAAGGAGTTCATATCCGATCTGGGTGTAATACCCAGTGCATCGGGTCCAATGACAATCTTTTGTGACAACACTTGAGCAATTGCCTTAGCGAAGGAATCCAGGTTTCACAAGGGAACCAAACACATCAAGAGACGCTTCAACTCTATTCTTGAAAAGGTTAAGGATGGGGATATAGATATTTGCAAAGTACATACGGATCTTAATGTGGCAGACCCGTTGACTAAACCTCTTCCGCGGGCAAAACATGATCAGCACCAAGACTCCATGGGTGTTAGATTCATTACAATGTAATCTAAATTATTGACTCTAGTGCAAGTGGGAGATTGTTGGAAATATGCCCTAGAGGCAATAATAAAGTGGTTATTATTATATTTCCTTAATCATGATAAAGGTTTATTATTCATGCTAGAATTGTATTGATTGGAAACTTAAATACATGTGTGAATACATAAGCAAATACCAAGTCCCTAGTATGCCTCTATTAGACTAGCTCGTTGATCAGAAGATGGTTAAGGTTTCCTGACCATAGACATGAGTTGTCATTGATAACGGGATCACATCATTAGGAGAATGATGTGATGGACAAGACCCATCCATTAGCTTAGCATATGATCGTTCAGTTTATTGCTACTGCTTTCTTAAATGTCAAATACATATTCCTTCGACCATGAGATCATGCAACTCCTGGATACCGGAGGAATACCTTGTGTGCTATCAAACATCACAACGTAACTGGGTGATCTCCGAAGGTGTCTGTTGAGTTGGCGTGAATCAAGATTGGGATTTGTCACTCCGTATGACAGAGATGTGTCTTTGGGCCCTCTCGGTAATACAACATCACAAGAAGCTTGCAAGCAAAGTGACTAAGGAGTTAGTTACAAGATGATGTATCACAGAACGAGTAAAGAGACTTACCGGTAACGAGATTGAACTAGGTATGAAGATACCAACGATCGAATCTCGGGCAAGTAACATACCGACGGACAAAGGGAACTATGTATTTGTCATAAAGGTTCGACCGATAAAGATCTTCGTAGAATATGTAGGAACCAATATGGGCATCCAGGTCCCGCTATTGGTTATTGACCGAAGAAGCGTCTCTACATCATTCTCGAACCCGTAGGGTCCACACGCTTAACGTTCGTTGACGATATAGTATTATATGAGTTATGTATGTTGGTGACCGAATGGTTTTCGGAGTCCAGGACGAGATCACGGACATGACGAGGAGCTCTGGAATGGTCCAGAGGTAAAGATTGATATATAGGATGATATGGTTGGGCCAAGGGGTAAGGCCCACGGGGCTTTAGGTCGGTGCAAAAGGAAGTTTTGCAGAGGTCAGGGACCAGACAACAGGGACCCTGGCGTCTGGTACTGGAAACCGAGAAGGACTCTTCCTTGCGTTCCAAACCAACTTTGAGGAGGCTCTTTCTCCAAGAAACAACCCCAGGGCTCAACATATAAATAGAGGAGCAGGGCTAGCCCCTGGGGGACACCATGATTCACCAAGCCATGTGCCGGCGCCCCCTCTCCCTCTAGTTCGTCCTCCATCCTAAATCCGTTGTGCTTGGCGAAGCCCCGCGGAAATAGTTTTCACCACCACCGTCACCACGCCGTCGTGCTACCGGAACTCATCTACAACTTCGCCTCTCTTGCTGGATCGAGAGGTCGAGGACGTCATCGAGCTGAACGTGTGTTGAATGCAGAGGTGTCGTACGTTCGGTACTTGATCGGGACCGATCATGAAGGTGTACGACTACATCAACCGTGTTGATAAACGCTTCCGCTTAGCGATCTACAAGGGTATGTAGATGCTCTCCCCCTCTCGTAGCCATATATCTCCATGGATAGATCTTGCATGTGCGTAGATTTTTTTTGTTTTCCATGCAAGATTCCCTATCAAGTTAGACTTTGTCATTGCATGATATATGTTACTTTGTGCTCACTACTAAATTACAAATCATTGCTAATTAAAATTGGCTTTGATATACCTTGGGATCCGGGTGGATCAATTACTTGAGCACTTTTTGCCTATCTTAATGGCTTTAAAGAAAGCGCTGCCAGGGAGACAACCCAAAAGTTTTAGACAGTCATTTTATTCTTTTGTGTGCTTTTAAAAATTTAAAAATAAAAAATATAGAGGGTAACCTAAAAACTTTTTCAAAAAGAGAAGTGATTGGAAGGTTATGCATTGGAGAAGTGAGGGTCGACCTTGAACACTTGTGTTTATGCTCATGGAAACAATGTAGAATTTTTCATGGAAGTTTCTCACAAAAAAAATTATCCCCTTTTACAAATCCATTGTATTGTAAAAATAATGTGCCAAGATTTGCCTTTAGGATGATTAGATTGCTTGTTTGGTTTGTGAAGTGCAAAAACAGAAACTTTGGCTGTAGTGCGTGAATTTACATTTTTTACTGGAACGTCAAAAGTTTCTGAAATTTTTACATGGTACTTCTATGCAATTTTTTTATTTTTTCCTACTTTTTCAGAATTTTTGGAGTTACAAATGTATGGTCAATGTTCATATTACTACAGATTGTCCTGTTTTTTGACAGATTCTGTTTTTGATGCATTGTTTTGCGTGTTTTGATGAATCTATGGATTGTATCAGTGATATAAGCCATGGTGAAGTTAGAGTACAGTAGTTATAATGCAAAAATAAAATATGAATGGGTTTGCAATAATACTTAAAGTATTGATTTGCTTTATTATACTAACGGATCTCACGAGGGTTTTGTTAAGTTTTGTGTGATTGAAGTTTTCAAGTTTTGGGTGAGATCACGATGGATGAAGGAATAAGGAGTGGCAAGAGCCTAAGCTTGGGGATGCCTGAGGCACCCCAAGGTAATATTCAAGGAATCCCGAGCAACTAAGCTTGGGGATGCCCCAGAAGGCATCCCCTCTTTCTTCTAACGACCATCGGGAATTTTACTTGGAGCTATATTTTTATTCGTCGCATGATATGCGCAAATTCTTGGAGCGTCTTTTGTGTTTATTTTTTATTTTTATTTTATGCACCATGCTGGTATGAGATAGTCCTTGGTTGATTTATAGAATGCTTCATGCACTTCACTTATATCTTTTGAGTATGGCTTTATAGAATGCTTCATGTGCTTCACTTATATCTTTTGAAGTTTGGATTGCCTGTTTCTCTACACATAGAAAACCGCCATTTCTAGAAGGGTCTTTTTACATCTGTGCCCCTGGTTCCTTAGCTCTACTCATTCATCCCCGCACTCTTAACTTTTGCTCAGTTTTCCCCACTCCCTTGCCCGAAACCCTCAGACCAGGTCACAACAGACGTTGCCGTTGGGTCAATGGCTTGACCATTAACTCTGACGAGTGGGGCCGCGTTGGGCGGTGTCGCTGTTCGACTGTTGGGCCGTGGTTTCATTGGGCCGTCCCTTGCATTAAATGCCTGCGCGTGCCGCCATGACAGAAGCCTACCTGCATGCGTCGATGCGCGCCGCCACGATGCGTCTATGAGCCTGCATGCGCCGATGCATGCCGCCATGATGCACTAACCGAGCCGCTTTCGTGCACGCCAGCTGCCACGGATGCAGCGATGGTCGCTGCCACTGGCTCCTCTCTTCTCGCATGCTTGTCTCCTTGATTTAGAGCATCATTTTTTTACGATCAGTTTCAGCCTTTTTGATCCACTCGCATCTGCACCCGTTTTGCTATGACAAATAAATTGAACAATATGTTTTATATTTTTGTGGCTGCATGCACTAGCTAGGTGGCTACATATTTGGGGCTTGTGTAAAAAAAAGAGAAGGGTTCGTTGTGGATGCATGCACTAGGTGGTTGCTAACAAAGCGAGCTCTCTAAGAAAACAATCAACAAATATGTAGATAGGGCCAACAAGCCCATAACACGATCACATAGTTCAAACTAGGAAGAACTTAATAATAGAATAGATAGAAAACTTAATAATAGAAAGAATTAAAATCCCTTTGTAGAATGCTCTTTTGCTTCACTTATATTTGTTAGAGTGTGGGCATATGTTTTGTAGAAAGAATTAAAATCTCTTGCTTCACTTATGTAGGATCGAAAGTAGGTCTAGAGGGGGGGGGGGTGATTAGACTACTTGACCTAATAAAAATCTAGTCTTTTCCCAATTTTAAGTCTTGGCAGATTTTAGCAACTTAGCACAAGTCAAGCAATCAACCTACACATGCAATTCTAAGAGTATAACAGCGGAAAGTAAAACATTGCATATGAAGGTAAAGGGAAGGGTTTGGAGAAGGCAAACGCAATGTAGACACGAAGATTTTTGGCGTGGTTCCGATAGGTGGTGCTATCGTACGTCCACGTTGATGGAGACTTCAACCCACGAAGGGTAACGGTTATGCGAGTCCATGGAGGGCTCCACCCACGAAGGGTCCACGAAGAAGCAACCTTGTCTATCCCACCATGGCCATCGCCCACGAAGGACTTGCCTCACTCGGGTAGATCTTCATGAAGTAGGCGATCTCCTTGCCCTTACAAACTCCTTGGTTCAACTCCACAATCTTGTCGGAGGCTCCCAAGCGACACCTAACCAATCTAGGAGACACCACTCTCCAAAAGGTAATAAATGGTGTGTTGATGATGAACTCCTTGCTCTTGTGCTTCAAATGATAGTCTCCCCAACACTCAACTCTCTCTCACAGATTTGGCTATGGTGGAAAGATGATTTGAGTGGAAAGCAACTTGGGGAAGTCTAGAGATCAAGATTCTTGTAGTTGGATTGGAATGTCTTGGTCTCAACACATGAGTAGGTGGTTCTCTCTCAGAAAATAAGTAGTGAAAGTGTAGGCACGTTCTGATGGCTCTCTCACAAATGGAGAAGGGGGTGGAGGGGTATATATAGCCTCCACACAAAATCCAACCGTTACACACATTTGACCCAACTCGGTCAGACCGAACAGAAGAACTCGGTGAGACCGATTCAGTTCAAAATGTGAACGTTAGGAATCTCGGTAGGACTGTCGTGGACTTGACACGGCAGATGTCCTAGCGGAAGGACTTAGTTGTGGAGCCATCGCAACTAGGTTATCTTGAAGGGGTTAAATGGGACAAAGGACACAGAGAGTTTACCCAGGTTCGGCCCCTCTCAATGAGGTAAAAGCCTACTCCTGCTTTGTGTTGTATTGCTAGGGTTTCGATTACCAGGGAGCGAATACGCTTGACCTAGTTCCCGATTCTTCGTTACTTGTCCCTAAACCGCCGCCGGGTCGTCCCTTTATATCCACAGGTTGACGCCCGGCGGTTCACAGAATCCCGGCCGGCTCATAAACGTGTCCGGCTCGGTATCCACTCTTTCCTATCTTACAATACAAGTCATACTTATGGCGGTTTACATCTATGGACCCTAACTCGCCTTTGGGCTTTAGGCCTTCTTATTAAGTCTCCTTCGTAAGTCGCCATCTTCTATGTCTTCATGGGCTTCAATACAGGTAAACCACTATGAGCATAACCCGGCCCCTCCTGGGCGGTTTATACTCAATAGTTATATCCCCAACATTAGGCCCCAGGTTGATGTGAACTTGTTCATATCAATCTTCAATACTTGACTTAGAAAAAATCCTTCATCATCAGTCCTTATGAAAATTTATAACCCGCCACGACGTCTGCTCACAGCATTGTGCTAACCCGCCATGATGTCATCTTGCATTAATATCGCACGAGGCCCAAATCTCAGCCTCCTTGATTCCCGCGCATGCCATCTATCCACTGCCTTATAAATAGGGACAGGGGTCCTTTTCATTTTCCCCCCTTGCCTCCTCGTCTTCATCCTCTTCCTTGCCACGCCACACGCGCCCGAGCTCCGCCGCCGTCGACCTCACGAGTTGCCTCCACTCCGGCCGCTGCATCGTCCTGAACGCACCAGAGCATCGCCGCGCGCCACCGCTGTCCAACAGTCCTGGTAAGCCCCCCTTTTTTCCTCACCGCAGATCTCCATTAGGGTTTGCTTGAGTTCTTCAGAGTTCATCTCGGTTCACCTTTGTTCCTCCATAGACCATGTAGTTTTTGATCTAAGTATAGTACCAATCTTGTGCGATAGCAATTTAGCACTCATTTTTAATATCTGAATGCCTCCCCTCCATAGGAGATCTTATCTGAGCACATGAACTGTCCTGCTGCCGCTACTTTAGGTTAGAATTTTTCTTCATTATCTGAACTGCTGTAGATCCAAAACTATAACACCAATCTGTGAAACCTGTTTTTCACCACTTAGCCATTTTCCAACTTCAGATCTATACTTTCAATATCTGTGTAGGCAGTTTAACCTCAGAAAGTAATAACCTGCCAGGTACCATTAGTCCCCTTTTAAACCGCCAAGTGCTCATCTTTAATAACATCACTATCCGGTTTAACATTTATGCATGCTTCAACACTTTCTGCCTGTTAACCATGAACCTTAAACCGGCACAAATCTTTTCCAGGTTATCGTATAAATGGCCAAATCCTTTTATTCCTGTAACTGGGTTCCATCCCGGGTTACAGAGGAAGAACTGAATGGGTGTGTTGCAACCGGCGCTTTAGCGAAGAAGGAAGACATCCACTGGAGAGCCCCCGGTCCAGAAAATCCTCCCGAGCCCAAGGATGGGGAAGTGATCGTTTTTGTTGATCATCTGAGTCGAGAGTTCAGCCCTCCCGGATCAAAAAAATTTCGTGATGTACTTCACTTCTTCCAACTTCACCCTCAAGATATTGGGCCTAACTCCGTGTCCAATATTTGCAATTTTCAAGTGTTTTTTGAAGCCTACCTGCAAGAAGAGCCCACAGTTGACCTGTTCAGAGATTTCTTCTATTTAAACCGCCGTACTGAATTTACAGATGGGCCCAATACTGAACTTGACGGGGTTTCAATTCAGAAGAGAAAAGACGTCAGCTTCCCTCACGCTAGGCATCATAGCCATCCCAAAGATTGGAATCAAACTTGGTTCTATTGCCAAGATACATCTCCAGCTGGCGAGAATCCTCTGCCGGGTTACCGTGCTCAACGGCTTACCGATGCACATCCATTCCCCCAAAGACTCAATGCAAAGGAACGGTCCAAATATGCACCACAGCTTTCAAAGCTCAGAGCCTTTATGGCAAACGGTTTGACAGGCATTGATTTTGTCCGTTGCTGGGTATCTTGGAGCATTTTGCCTTTAAGCCGTCGCCCCAGTTTAATGTGTGAATACACAAGGGATGTGAAAGACCCTCAACGCCACACTGATATTCAGCTGACTAATACTGAAATTACTGAATCTGTCAAGAAATGTTGGATGAACCGGTGGCCGACTGTAGCAAAACAGGACTTAGCCCTTTCTGCGCTTCAAATAAACCGCCAGCTGTAAGAATTGCTCCACTCCTGCTTTAATCCACATTCTTAATACTCCCTTATGATTTTTTCAATCTTTAAACAGGGTGATGATCCATTCTGGAAGAAGAAACCGCAGAATAAACCGGCCAAAACACTTCGTGTCAAGACCAAGGCTAACAAGAAGCCCGCCAAGAAGAAAAACACCGAGCCTACCGAGTTAAACATTGACGATGATAATCCGGAGTCAGAGGTAGAACTTGATTCACTTGGCTCTTTTTTCATACATCTCATTGACGATGATTTTTATTAGGACGATGCAGAAGCTAGCCGCGCAAACGATGTAGAGGTAACTATTCTCTCATCCGGTTCAGAACCTCTGCCCACACAGAAAACCCGACAAGCAAGCCAGAAAATAAGATTTTCTCACCCCTAGCTTACTTGGATCCAAACTTTCTTTTGAAGAAGCAGCAGCACGAAGCTCGCCGCACAACCCGGCATAGCGGCCATGTGGTCACTTCTTCTGGTTTACCGAACTCGCCAGTTCGTAAACGCCGCCCAGAGGTCTCTTCTATTTCTGACACATCTTATCCCAAGGCGGGCTATTTCCGACAACCTCTTAATCTGTCTGATTCAAACTACCAGGGAACTTCCCTTTCCTCCTCTGGCGAGTCCACAGGGACACAAATTCCAACCCTCAAAACTGTTCCTGGGTGAGCATTTTTAACTAACCCCTTGTACCTTATGCTTGATCATTATACTAACCTATTATTTGCGTCTCTGTCAGAGCCAAGGCCAGGCCCAGCAAAAAGGCCAAATTGAACAAACCGGCTGATGACAACGCGCCAACTGATCCGGAAAAGAACCCGGAACAGTTTGAAACAAATACTGAAGCTATTCTCGATGATCCGCCACCGCAAGATCATGACACCTTTGTTGAGCAGGTGGAACTTGATCCGATAGGTCATGCTGATAAACCGCCAAGCCCAACTAAGGCTACTGATGATAAAGCTGATGATGTTGTAGTTACCGGTGTCGGGTATACAGCCCCAGACAACCCCACTGCTCTGTCAAAACATAGTGCCAAAGAAGAATTTTTTGCTGTTGACAAGGGCAAGTGGAAGGCGGACTTGGAAAGCTATGCCCACCTCAGCGCCCAAGATATTCATTCTGGGTTTTTAAACCGTCTGTACACAAGCCGTGATTATGAAGCCGGTTTACTGAACATGATGAAGGAGCGATATGAGGTAAATGTTTTTAACTCTGCATACATATTCTTCCCTTAGCCGCCAAGTTTACTGGACATAAAAGAATAGAATGTTCTACAAACTTTCAAGAGCCATATAGATCAACTCCACTAGCCCGCAAGGGCCGGTTTATAATGTCAATATGAACCGGGACTTTAGAATAATATATCTTCAATTTCGCCTGTGTAGCCCCCAAGGGTCGACTTAACAAATATGTTAAGTTGAGACTAATTATGTTGTAAGGCTCAAAATTCTTACTTAGGACTTTTATAATCCGGTTGACCATCAAGCTGATAGTTGTTACGTGCTTGGGACTTGTAAATTTTTTTTTGATAAGAAGCAATAGACATTAGCCCCCAAGTGCCAAGTATATTACTTGTTATGTGCTTGGGACTTTGAATATGCACTGCCATGTAATTAATTACATGTCTCTTGCAGGCTGATCTTAACAAGAAGGAATCTCAAATCACCGACCTTCAAGAAAATATCAAGTCGCAACAAGCCGAGACCTCCAAAGACAAGGAGGAACTGACCAGTGCCTTAACAGCAATGGAGAAACTGAAGGAGAGCTTCAAGAACGAGCGGGCAGGTTGGGATACAGAAAAGTCAACTCTGCTGAAGAGGGCTGAGGATGCTGAGGCTGCCCTTAAACCGGTAGCTGAAGAGCTGACTGGCTTGAAACAGCAAATAAATGCCATGACCGCTGCCGTATTTGGTAAATAACTTCTTCATAAGCTTTGAACATGTATTATGTAAGAGACTGCCGGTTTGCCGATGTTTTTGATGATGCAGGAACTCGCATTGCTCATCTTGGCTCAGATATGAGGCAAAAACTCAAGGCCGCCTATACACTTATAGAACAATTATATACCGGCGTACAACGGATTATCTGCACGGCTTCCCATAATAAACCGCCCCCAACCTTGATCAAGGAGACTTTGGAAAGGCTGGCGATGATGCCTGCATGGTTTGAAGAGCTAAAGAAGTCAGCTGCCAGGGCGGGTGCTCTTACTGCACTGACTCGGGCCAAAGCTTGGATATCTGATCTTGATCTGGCCGATGTGGGAAACGGCTACCCGAGCATAAAGGAGGACGGGTCAGAGTTTAATAACGATGACCTCAGAGCCTTGACGAGGGAAATGCGCCCATTGGCTAGCCAATTGGCGGAAGAAACCGATCTTTCACATTATCAGTCGATTTATGATGCCAACAACAAGAGAGTTAACGCGCCAACTTATGATGCTCCAAACCTTATTCCTCCAATCCGTAAGCATACCTATGCCCCTGATGTTGACCCCTCCACACTTATAAGTGATGAAGCTGTATTCAAGGCCTTAACTGGGATTGATTGGACCACCATTGACTTCCAGCCACTGGGTAGAGAGGAGGAAGATGAATCGGCGCTGGACGATCTGCAACCTTCAAGTCAGCCAGGCCAGGACTCGTAAACCGGGGGCCGGTTTAGCAGCTGCTTCCTTTAAGACTTGTTAAAACAATTATTCTTTTGGGCACCAAATGCCTTGTAATAGGCTAGCTTAAACTCTTGTTCTGCTATGCCATCGTGCATATTTACATTGCATGACACTGCCAATCCACCATGTTAAGATATGCCACTTATGCTTATAATATTAACAATGTGGAATCTGTTCCTGCATGCAAAGGATTAAAGGTGTCCTGGCGGTTTACCGCTGGACGGTTCATAACGCCCAATATAAAACCATGGAAACTAACATAACTTGTACCCAAGGCTGGACTTTAAGAATAACCAAATTTGAAATATATCATACCTGTGATATTTGATCACACTGTTGGTTTATCAAACCGGTGTAGGAAGGGGAGAACCCAAACTTTGAGCACTGGTAATCATCATAGATTTGCTTGGCTTATGAACAAAACCAGGCCGGGTTAATAAACACCGGATTTTATTTTATCTCATACTGGCGACTTATAGTCAAAAGCCAGGCCGGGTTAATAAACACCGAATGTTATCTTATCTCATACTGGCAACTTATAGTCAAAAACCAGGCCGGGTTAATAAACACCGGATGAATTATGATCATAAAGCATTATAAGCCTTATCAAATAAACCTCAAAACTGTGGAATAAAACAAATGGAAAAACGAGGCTTTTCATGGGCTGCCAGGCCGAAAATCGAGTGCTTTCACGGGCCGCACAGCCACTGAGTTAAACCTATATACAAACCTTATAAGATGGACCTCACATAACCAATCGTCGTTTTAACTTTGACAAGTTCAGGGTCTGTATAAGATTGACTTGTCAAATGTTCGGCGGGTCATTCCAGGAATACCTGGGCGGAGTGGCTTACTTAAAAAGGCAGGATAACCCGGGGTTTTAGGTGAATACACCTGGCTTCCAAGCCTGGATTTTAAGCCTATTACAAGGGTTATACAAACTCTTTGTTCTTTAGAATCAAGGAGCCCCCAAGTAATATTTTTGAGCTGTGCTCAAGGGGCACCTATGTTTGAGCTGTGATTTTGCAACAGACTCTCTTTGGTACCTTTAACCTAGGTAGCAAGCCCCCAAGTTTTTTTAGGGTTTGTAAGCCGGTTCAAAGGGTAATCATAACTTCGCTCATAAGCCGGAAGCCCCCAAGTAACCAAAAACTCATTAAGAAAAGACGACAGAGGCCCTGCTTTAGCAGGGGTGCCGGTTTAATATATACATTGTCAAAAATATGTACATCAGAAGAGCCAATGGCTCAGGTGTAGTAAGGCCGAAGATGAGCAATATTCCACGGCCGGCGAGTTTCTTCCTCCGACGTGCGTGAGTCCTTGTGGTCTCGAACATCAATAAGGTAGTATGACCCATTGTTCAGATTCTTGCTGACCACAAAGGGTCCTTCCCAAGGTGGGGATAACTTGTGCATATCAGTCTGATCCTGGATAAGCCGGAGCACCAAGTCGCCTTCTTGAAAGGCTCTGGTCTTGACCCGACGGCTGTGATAACGACGTAGATCTTGCTGGTAAATCGCCGAACGAGCCGCTGCGAGATCACGCGCCTCGTCTAACAGGTCAAGTGCATCCTAACGTGCCTTTTCATTATCAGCTTCAACGTAAGCCGCCACCCGGGGTGAGTCGTGACGGATGTCACTGGGGAGAACCGCCTCTGCTCCATAAACCATGAAAAAAGGCGTGTAACCCATAGATCTGTTGGGCGTCGTGTTGATGCTCCATAGCACCGAGGGTAACTCCTCTACCCAACAACCCGGTGTCCTCTGTAAGGGTACCATAAGCCGGGGCTTGATGCCTCTCAGAATCTCTTGATTGGCTCTCTCAGCTTGACCATTAGATTGGGGGTGAGCCACCGACAATACATCAAGCCGGCTATGCTCACGTTGACAAAATTCTTTCATAGCACCCTTGGAGAGATTAGTGCCATTGTCTGTTACAATGCTGTGTGGAAAGCCAAAACGGAAGATCACCTTCTTCATGAATTGAACCGCCATTGCTGCATCACACTTACTGACTGGCTCTGCCTCTACGCACTTAGTGAATTTATCAACCGCCACCAAGAGGTGGGTCTTCTTATCCTTGGACCTCTTAAAAGGTCCAACCATATCAAGCCCCCAAACTGCAAACGGCCAAGTGATTGGAATCATTCTCAACTCCTGAGCCGGAACATGAGCTTGACGTGAAAACTTCTGACAACCGTCACATTTTTTGACCAAGTCCTCAGCATCAGCATGAGCCGTCAGCCAATAAAAACCGTGACGAAAAGCCTTGGCTACAAGAGATTTAGAGCCGGCGTGATGACCACAATCTCCTTCATGGATCTCACGCAGAATCTCACAGCCTTCTTCAGGAGAAACACAATGCTGAAACGCCTCGGTAACACTGCAATGGTGCAGCTCTCCATTGATAATTGTCATTGACTTAGACCGCCGGGTTATTTGCCTGGCCAAGGTTTCATCCTCAGGTAACTCGCCCCGGGTCATATATGCCAAATATGGAACTGTCCAATCAGGAATAACATGAAGAGCCGCCACCAACTGAGCTTCCGGGTCAGGAATAGCCAAATCCTCCTCTGTAGGTAACTTGACCGACGGGTTATGCAAAATGTCAAGAAAGACATTAGGTGGCACCGGTTTACGTTGAGAACCCAACCGGCTTAGCGCATCAGCCGCTTCATTTTTCCTCCGATCAACATGCTCAACTTGATAACCCTTGAAGTGACCAGCAATAACATCCACCTCTCGTCGATAAGCCGCCATGAGGGGATCCTTAGAATCCCAAGTACCAGAGACTTGTTGAGCCACCAAATCTGAGTCACCAAAGCACCTTACCAGGCTTAAGTTCATCTCCTTAGCCATCCGAAGACCGTGGAGCAAGGCCTCATATTCAGCTGCATTGTTAGTACAAGGGAACATCAAACGGAGAACATAACAAAATTTATCACCTTGAGGGGAAGCAAGCACAACTCCAGTCCCCGAGCCTGTTGCTTCCCTGTTTTGTAGGATATCTCCTAAAGGAGCAGAGCTAACCACAGTAATGGGGTGACCCTGAAAATATTGCTTGAGCTTCCGGCTTGCCATGAAAACCCCATATACAAGTTTCTGCCAATGTGGGTATCTTTGTTTGGACTCAATAAGCACTTTGCTGATATAATAAACCGGCCGTTGAACCGGATATTCCTTGCCTGCCTCTTTCCTTTCAACCATAATAGCCACACTGACAGCCCGGCTATTAGCAGCCACATATAACAACAGCGGCTCCTTATCAACGGGCGCAGCTAGGACCGGCGGCTCAGCCAGCTCCTTCTTAAGCGCCTCAAATGCCTCATTAGCAGCGTTACCCCAGACGAAGTCATCTGTCTTTTTCATCATCTGATACAAAGGGATGGCCTTCTCACCTAGGCGGCTTATGAACCGGCTTAGCGCCGCAATAAGACCCGCCAGACATTGAACATCATTAATGCATGCCGGTTTAGCTAGAGAAGTAATGGCTTTGATCTTCTCCGGATTAGCTTCAATGCCCCTGTTAGACACCAGAAAACCCAAAAGCTTGCCGGCCGGCACACCAAAAACACACTTGGCCGGATTAAGCATCATCTTATAAACTCGGAGATTATCAAAGGTTTCCTTCAAGTCGTCTATCAACGTCCCCTTCTTTCTGGATTTTACCACAATATCATCCACATAAGCATGAACATTGCGTCGAATCTGATTATGAAGACAATTCTGCACACATCGCTGGTAAGTCGCCTGGGCACTCTTGAGCCCAAAAGGCATAGACACATAGCAGAAGGCTCCAAAGGGAGTTATGAAAGCTGTCTTCTCCTGGTCCTTAACTGCCATCTTGATCTGATGATAACCAGAATAAGCATCCAAAAAACTCAAACGTTCACAACCCGCCGTAGCATCAATAATCTGATCAATACGAGGGAGAGCAAAAGTATCAGCCAGATAAGCCTTGTTTAAATCCGTGTAGTCCACACACATGCACCAAGTGCCGTTCTTCTTAAGTACCAGCACCGGGTTAGGCAACCACTCAGGATGAAAAACTTCAACAATAAACCCAGCCGCCAAGAGCCGGGCTACCTCCTCACCAATGGCCTTACGCCTTTCTTCATTGAAACGACAAAGAAACTGCTTGACCGGTTTAAACTTGGGATCAATATTGAGAGTGTGCTCAGCTTTTCGATGACCTATGTTGTGTTGAAGGGATATCTATATGATCCGATCGATTGCATAAGACCCGCGGTAGCAATAGAACGGGGAAAGTATATAGAAAAGACAGTTCTTTTCAATTTCGATTATCTATATATTAGTTCATTTCTATTTCTAGATATCTATTTCTATATATTAGTATTAGTTAGCAGTACTATTAGTTACCGATCCCGGCTCTGTGAGTTCTTTCTTCCGTGATGAACTGTCCCAAATTTTCCTTTTAGCAATCCTTACATTAGAAGTGGCGCGTTTCGTGATTAAATCGCGAATTACAAATAGCTGAAAAAGCTTTAACAAACTGGATTCGAAGCCACCTGTCGTAATAGTACCTGCGGGTTCTTTCTGTGGAGCCTTCAAATGCAATAGCTAGCTGCCCAACGGCCAATGCCACAGGCAAATCTCCATTTTCCAACTTATACAACTCTTTGGGGTCCAAACCCAATCTGATATTATAGTCCCAGTGTAGATAGAAATTCCCTTATGATCTAATTCCGAGCGGTAGTAAATACCAGGACTTAGCAATATTTGATTGATCACAATTCGGTATATTCCATTAATAATAAAGGTTCCTAAGGAATTCATTATAGGAATGTTTCCGATAGAAAGAGTTTCCTCGGTACACCTGGCATGTCAGAAGGTTTCCATGCAAAGATGTCCCAGTTCTCATGGATGAACTCGATGAGCGCGCTTTCCTATTTCGGATCCATATTAGCACTGATGATGAACTGCTTGGATGAATCGCCAGGAACAAAATCAACCATCTTAGTGTTATCTGCCGATTTAAACTTCAAAACTGGATCATGCTGTGTAGTTGGCTTTTTCAAAGACGTCATATCCGCCGGATCAACATTGTCCTTGTAAAATTTTAACTCCTCCGTTGCACAAACCGACTCAACATAAGCCGCATCACCATCTTCACATTCCAAGGCTATCCTTCGGCTCCCATGTACTGTGATGGTCCCCTTGTAACCCGGCATCTTGAGCTGCAGATAAACATAACAAGGCCGTGCCATGAGCTTGGCATAAGCCGGCCGTCCGAACAGAGCGTGATACGGGCTGCGAATTTTGACTACTTCAAAGGTCAATGTCTCTGACCTAGAGTCATGATCATCTCCAAAGGCAACTTCCAGAGCTATCTTACCAACATGGTACGCCGACTTACCAGGCACCACACCATGGAAAACTGTATTCGACGGTTTAAGATTTTTATCTGTCAACCCCATGCGATGGAAAGTTTCGTAGTAAAGGATATTGATGCTGCTCCCTCCGTCCATGAGTACCTTGGTAAACTTATACCCTCCAACCTGGGGTGCAACCACCAATGCTAGGTGACCCGGATTATCAACCCGGGGCGGGTGATCTTCCCGACTCCACACAATGGGCTGCTCAGACCAGCGCAAGTAACGGGGAACCGCCGGTTCAACGGCGTTCACTGCCCTTTTGTGAAGCTTCTGATCCCGTTTGCATAAATTTGTGGTGAAGACGTGGTACTGCCCACTATTCAACTGCTTTGGGTTACTCTGATACCCAGATTGCCGCTGCTGATTCCCCTGACCTGACTGTTGATGGTAGCCACCCTGATTGCCTTGATTGCTTTGATTACCTTGGAATCCAGAACTAGAACCGCCACCGCCGTAACCCGGCCCATGAGAACCAGACCCTGAACCACCACCCGGCCCATGATTGTCTTGAAAAAGATTGGAATTTTTATACTCTTTCATGATGTAGCAATCCTTCTAGAGGTGGCCAGACGGTCTTTCTCGCGTCCCATGCCTTGGGCAGGGCTGATTTAGCATCTGCTCAAGATTAAAGCCTGACCCTCCGGCCCGTGGGGGCGGTTTACCTTTACGATGCTGGCCATTATTCTGTGCGTTGGTGTTAGCCACAAAGTCCAAACTATTATCAGCTTTGCGCTTACCATTGCCTCCCTGATTCGCCAGATTATGCTGCTGTCCTCTGGTGCTACTGCTCTTCTTTCCCTTTCCCAGCTTGTCATCATCAGACTCGGGGTCCTTGGTACCATCAGAGTCAATGTACTTAACCAGAGCCGCCATCAGCTCTCCCATGTCATTGCAGTGGCGCTTGAGCCGACCCAACTTCTGCTTAAGAGGCGTAAACCGGCAATTCTTCTCCAACATTATGACCGCTGAACCGGCATTGATGCGATCCGATGAATGTAAGATGGTCGAAACTCGGCGCACCCAATGGGTTGTGGACTCACCCTCTTCTTGGACACAGGCATCCAGATCCATAATTGACATCGGCTGCTTGCACGTATCTTTGAAATTCTGGATAAACCTGGCCTTTAACTCGGCCCATGACCCAACGGAGTTGGCAGGGAGCCCCTTCAACTAATTGCGAGCCGTTCCATCCAACATCAGGGGAAAATATTTGGCACATGCCGCATCGCTAACATCTAGCAATTCCATGGCCATCTCATAACTCTCGATCCATGCTTCGGGAGGTAAATCGGCTGTATAGTTAGGCACCTTGCGAGGGCCCTTAAAATCCTTGGGCAGACATTCATTATGTATGGCCGGCACTAAACATGGCACGCCCAAATTCCTAAAGGTTACACCTGGCTCCACCGAAGTTGTCGGACGAACCGGAGAAGGTTGACGGGCCGCATATTGCGCCGCCAGCTCGGCCTCTCGACGTGCTCTACCTTGATCCACCACGTTCTGAGCATCAGCACCACCGCCCGCCGGGTTATGTCCACGAGGCTGGTTATGGTTCCGCCCACTACTTGACATAGTTGGTTCATCAATATGCCTACTGTAACTCCGGCTTGGGCGGGGGGTGGAATGAATCCGGCTTCGACTGTAAGAATAAGCCTGCTGCTGAACCAATGCTGTCTGAAGGAGCTTTCTAGCCCTCCGCATCTCAACCGCCGTTGGAGACTCGCCTTCAACCGGGATAGCCGCCAATCGTGATGCTGTAGCGATCATTTATCCAAAGGGTTAGAGTAATGACCCGGTGGTGTTGGCATGTGTTGCGGCGGGATATTGTTCTGACGAGGCGGATCCGTGGTGTGCGGCTGAACCGGCGCTCCTGTCCCAGGCGTTTCAACCCGGTCCGCCACTGGCGGGTTACTGGTTCCTGCTGCTGGCGTGTTAAAGAGGTTCCTCTCCTCGTAAACTGGTGGCAGGGGAGACTGATGCCTCCTCCTCATGACTTCGTTTGAAGCGTTCTGATCTAGCATGAGCCGGTAAGACTCCGACTGAATCCGCTGCGCCTGTGCATCCAACGTAACCCGCTCCGCAGCCATCCTGGCATCTTTAGCTGCCAGGTCTTCCTTAGCTTGAGCTATCTGATCTCGCAATTTCACGACTTCCGCGTTATGCTGATCTTGATTACCCGGGTTAACCTCCGTCATCAGCAGTGTTGCCAAGGCGTCTAGTAACCCGGACAAGACTTGAGCCGGCGGGCGTGCAGGGCCTCCTGCCCCGGCTGCCGTCGCTGCTGCTGACCCGGAAACCAATGCCGCTGCAGTTGAAGAGTGCTGCACTGGCTGCGTACCGGCCATGAAGATTGCAACCTGGTTCGGTGGCTCGTAGGGGTCCGGAATACTATCGCCATCGGAACAGCCCCCAAGCCGACCGTCTTGCAGTTGGTACAATGACTCGGTTTCACCGGTGGATGACTCGCCATCAGAGTAGACAACTGTCTCACCGTCAAATACCGATTTATCCTCAGATCCCGCACCATTGATGAATCCCACGAAGGCACGACTCATGGCGGGCTGAACTCGGGCGGGTTTTGCACGCTGAGCCGTCTCGATGATGTCAGTGCAGGTGTCCGGCTCAGGGCCTGGTTCACCGATCTTGCCAATGAAGACGTGAATTCCACCAAAGGGGACCCGGTATCCATACTCAATTGAGCCGGCCTCGGGGCCCCAGCCTTCGTCGTCGATGTAGAGCTTGCCGCGACGACTCTTGGTCATCCGGCCCACAGCGTATCCCTTGATCCCTTTGAAGTTGCCCTTCAAGAATTCGAAACCACCGTGCACTGGCCCCACGGTGGGCGCCAACTGTCGTGGACTTGACACGGCAGATGTCCTAGCGGAAGGACTTAGTCGTGGAGCCATCGCAACTAGGTTAACTTGAAGGGGTTAAATGGGACAAAGGACACAGAGAGTTTACCCAGGTTCGGCCCCTCTCAATGAGGTAAAAGCCTACTCCTGCTTTGTGTTGTATTGCTAGGGTTTCGATTACCAGGGAGCGAATACGCTTGACCTAGTTCCCGATTCTTCCTTACCTGTCCCTAAACCGCCGCCGGGTCGTCCCTTTATATCCACAGGTTAACGCCCGGCGGTTCACAGAATCCCGGACGGCTCATAAACATGTCCGGCTCGATATCCACTCTTTCCTATCTTACAATACAAGTCATACTTATGGCGGTTTACATCTATGGACCCTAACTCGCCTTTGGGCTTTAGGCCTTCTTATTAAGTCTCCTTCGTAAGTCGCCATCTTCTATGTCTTCATGGGCTTCAATACAGGTAAACCACTATGAGCATAACCCGGTCCCTCCTGGGCAGTTTATACTCAATAGTTATATCCCCAACAGGGACCGACTGGAACAACTTGGTGGGACCGATGTGCAAGGGCTAGGGCAAAACCTCATCTTGGTGTGACCGATTGCTTGAACTCGATGAGACCGATTTCAGCAATGAGCAAACAGAGAGTTGGTCAAGCAAACTCGGTGGGACCGATTGCTCATTTCGGTGAGACCAAAATAATTGCAACAGGCAATAGAGAGATTGCAAGGCCATCTCGGTGAGACCGAGATCCGTATCGGTGTGACCGAATCATTTAGGGTTTCTGGCAGTGGCTATGTCAAATGAACTCGGTGGCACCGGATGGATCAAATCGGTGGGGCCGAGTTTGACTTTGAGTTTTGGACATATATGGAAATGAGAAAGTGGCTGAGGGTTTTGGAACAATATCACTACGCACTTTGAGCAAGTAGACCATTAAGCAACACCTCATCCCCTTTTAATAGTATTGGCTTTCCTATGGACTCAATGTGATCTTGGATCACTAAAATGAAAATGAAGAGTCTTGAGTTTTTGTCAATCTTTGTCCTTAGTATTTTGAGGGGTCCACATCTCTAGTCCATGCCATGCCAATCATTGAACTTTCTGAAATATTCAACTTGAATGGATATTAGTTCAATGAGCTATATGGTGTTACGAATTACCAAAACCACCCGGGGATTAGTTGCACTTTCAATCTCCCCCTTTTTGGTAATTGATGACAACATATAGATCAAAGCTTTGACAAATGATAATATGAATGAAATACATCGTCGCTTTGAGAAGTATGTGATAAGCAAGAGCTCCCCCTAAATTTGTGCATTATTTAATATTTGCATTTGAATGCAAATGCACAATCGATTAGGATCATGGGTCACTCTTCCATGTCACATACATCTTGGTGGAGCGCTCAAAATGATAAGAGTTAAATAACATGCACTCATCACCAAGGAGAAACATGATTGATCATACACAAATATCATAGATATTATCATGCAAGCACACATTAAGGCATAGTATGATCAAACACATGATCACATAAGTATCTCACGAGCATAACACACATAGTAGCATAGGAATCAAAACAAGCAAATGATCAAAGTAGCAAGAGAGGCAAATAAAACCAACAAAAGGCAAAACACTCTCTCTCTCGAAGCCTAATGATCTATACACTTTCTCCCCCTTTGGCAACAAGTTACCAAAAAGCTTGAAAATGCATAGTGCTATGCGGCACTCTAGGCACGATCTCCGGGGGCTCCTGAAGGGGTCTTCTGGCTGGTTGCTCCGGTGTGCGTAGATGGTGTGGAGATAAGAGCATCTACAAATGCTTCGGCTGAGGTCTGTGGAGCTGGAGGAGTTGAAACTGGAGGTGCAATCATGGCAGTTGCTGTAGGTGCTGAAATAGAAGTCCTGGTATCACTGACAACTGGCACTGCTGAAGACCTTTGTACCCTTGGCACTCTATGAAAGGTATCTGTGGTAGTTCTGTCATTCCTGTCCTCAACTTCTTCCTGGAGCTTCTCCACAGTGGTCTGGATCTTTGTGACCTTCAAATCTAGATCATGAAATTTAGTCTTAATGATCCTCTGAAGACTCTCTTGATTTTGAGTCAGGGTGGCCAAGCCCTTCTCAATTCTCATAGTAGCCTCAAGCAGATAACTGAGTTGATCCTGCTTGGTCTTGAGCATCACAGTAGAAGCATCTGGTGCACTGGCTGCCTTTGCTGCTTTTGCAGCTTTTGCTCTCTCTCTCTTCTCCTGGGCTTCAACTGAAGTAGGATGTGATGCATCCATGACAACCTCGTTGTCCTCAAATTCTGGCTTTAGGGGAAGATGCTCTTTGTCCAGAAGATATGTCCCAGTTCCCATCTTGGAATTGATCAACATCCGTATGTGAGGGGCATATCCACATGATCTCTTCTGATCAGCTGCAGTTCTCTTCACTATTTCAACAATTAAGCTCATCACTTTGAACTTCTGTGGTACATCAAACATGTGGAGCAAGTTGATGGAGAGACCACGGATCATCCTATGATCTCCTGACTTGGGCAAAAGAGTGTGCCTCAAGATAGTGTTGATGGTGGTCAGGCCAGCAAGCAGGAAGTAGATGGATCCAAGCTTGTGGGTCTCCAGGGCACTATCAGGAATCTCCTTGTACATGTTGGCCATGGAGTTGTGATCCTTCCTAGGCTTGGCATATACATCAGTGTCATTTTCCTCTTCCTTGGGGGCATTGATCAACTTGGCCCATTCAGAGATTGTAGATTGATATCTTGTACCTTCAGTCATCCAGACAATCTTTCCATCTGGGTAGAAGTGAGCAGTGGAATAGAATTGCATGATCATCTCATCGTTCCACTTGGTCAACTTCTGACCAACAAACTTGTCCACTTCATTCATCCTGAAGCTCTCATGCACACCTGGGAAGTAGTCCTCATTGTCATCAATGTACTTCCAGTCAACCCATCTCATGTCACACACTATGGGCTTCTTGTCCAACAAGACTGTCTCATAGATGTCCTAATGTTCCTTGGTGTGGAAACGATAGTCTACAGCAGTTCTCCTTCTGATAGCATAGGGATCAGTCTGTCTCTAGAGTCTCAGACCTGCATCCTTCCTTTCCTTCATGTTTTCAGCCACTGGATGATCATCACTATGATCTGGAATCTTGGGCTTCAGTTTTTTGAGCACTTGTTGCTCTTCATCTTCTTGAGCCTCAGGCACTGGGGCCTTGTTTTTCTCACTAGCAGATATGTTTCTTGTTGATCTCTTTGGTGCAGAAGGTTTTGGAGCTTGAGCTTGAGTTGAAGGCTTGGGGTCTGACTTGGGCTTAGATGGAGCAGCCCCAATCCTTATAGCATCCCCCATGAGCTTCTGAGTTTTGGCAGGAGGTGCAACTGGCTCTTCCTCTTCCTCCTCTTCATCTGACTCTCTCATCATAGAAGGTTTGCCAATTACTCTGGCAATGGTCTTTCTGACTCTCTCCTTCCTCTTCTTTCCTCCAGCAGCCTCTTCCTCTCTTGGTTCAAGAGTGAATTCCATGGCTTCTTGAGTTGAGGCTCTGGCTTTTGACATTGGATTCCTCTTAGCAGGAGCCTTCTTCTGCATTCCAGGCTTGGTGGCAGCAGCAGCAGCATACTCCTTCTTGAGTACCTTTTTCTTGGAGGTCACCAACTCCATGACAAAATCTTCATCCTCAGATTCAGATGTTCTCTTCTTCCTTTGCCTAGTTGCTGCCTTAGGCAAGTTGCTGGGAGTGCTTCTGCTCCCCTCATCATAACTGCTTGAGGGACTAGTGCCCTCACTGAGGTTGACCTGCTCTTCAGACTTGTTCTGGCTATCACTGCCCTCAGACATAGCTGAAACTGACCCTGTGAATAGATGGATATAGATAGAGTGGATGAGCATCACAAAGTACAGCTATTTTGCAAAAATATTGAGACAAACACTTAATTTTATTTCTCTGCAGAAAGCATTTCGGAGCTACCGATTTGACAAACTCGGTGACACCGAAGCACAAACAGAGTCTAAACACACAGTTTTGGTTAGACCGAAATGCAGTTCGTTGACTCCAAGATGCTAGGGTTTCACAGAGTAAGTGATTTCGGTCGCACCAATTAGTACACTTCGGTCAGACCGATTTGTACTTGTGCACTGGCCAGGGCCAAATCGGTGAGACCGAGATTCTCAGATCGGTCGGTCCGAGATGAGTTCAGCGGAAACCTAACCCTAAGTTTTTGCATCAAATCTATTCTAATGGATTCTTTCGGTGGATAGATTGATCTCCTTGTGGAAAGGACAATGGCAATGATCGTTGTGCATGAATCAGAATAATGGAGCGCACATAGAGGTCAAGTCCGTACCCTAACTTGGCGACGAACTTGCTACGGCGACAACGACGGTGAAATTCCCATTGACGGCGACGGAGACCAGCGGTAGAGGGGCACTGGTGACGAAGGCGACGATTCAGAGACCAAGAGGGCCTCAGAGCTGGGAGGCGCGGACGAGTGGTTTGGAGAAATTTCCAAATTTTCAACCCGCGGTATATATATACCCATTCACTATCGGTGTGATCGAGTGGAACGACTCAGTGGCGCAGAGATGCAAAACTGCTAGCAGTTGCTACAACTCGGTGTGACCGAATTGTTCAAATCGGTTGCACCGAGATGAAAACCTAGATCAACTTAATGGATTCAATGAGACCGAGTAGGAGTGAGTTGGTCTGACCGAGATGCATTAAGAGGTTTTGGAAGTTAAGCCCTTGACAGATCGGTGGCTCCGAGTGCTCCTCACCCAGAGGGTCCGAATTCGACTTGTTCAAACTTTGTGATGTAGCAAGAATAGAGTTTGAGACGATAAAATCATAGATAGCTAGAGGGAGTACTTAGGCATTCTTGTCCATCCATTTGGCAAAAGAAAATCCAAACAACCAAGGCAACAAATGGATGTCCTTGAATGGAGAAAATTGTGCAACCAACATGCTCACACAATAAGATGGCAAATAAAACATGTGGCAAAGCATGCACAAACACTCTAGCATCTATCAAGCAATTGGCGATGACTAGGTCATCTATATATGAGTATATTGACTTAGGAGTCAAATGAGAACATTTGATCATAGGTCATACTCATCGTTTAAGCACAAGTGGGGTTACCACTTTTACATAAAGCATTGTTGTGTTCACACCAGTAGAGTTGCTTTAGCTCAATTCTTTGAGTAAAGCTCCCCCTAGATGTGATATCCCCCCTAAGAGGGATGAACTAACCTTGGGTTTTGTCGATGATGACTTCATGTAGGTGTTGAAGATGTGGATGCTCAATGTTGATGTAGATCATTTGGAGCAATCCATTGGAGTGAGTTGCACTTTCAATACCTACATGGGTTAGTCTCACAAGGAACACACAAGGATATCGATAGACATAGAGTGAAATACACATGTGATGATGTCCATGAAAGCATTAGGTTACCTTGTCCCTTGTCTTACCAACAAGAGGGTTTGTGACTCCTTGAACTAGTGCAAGATATGGAAGTTGATTGCACTTGTCCTTGCCAAAATGAATATGAGTGAAGTATGTTGGCGGAGTCACCCTCAAGAACTCTCTAGTTCTTCTTCTTTGGGACCCACATCAACTTGATGGGAATCCTTGGAGTTGTAGTCATACTTGATGAAGTTGAACTTTATGTAGTCTTGGGAACCCACTTGACCAAGGCCTTAGGAGCTTCTTCAAATGCATCAATCTCTTCTTGAAGCTTGTCCTTGCCTTTTAGCTTGTGGTCTTGTGGTGGAAGATCATCTTGAGCTTGTGTTCCCTTGAAAGAAGTGGGGTCATACTTCTCTTGTTGAGGAACAAACTTCGTCTTGGGGTATTGATCTTCTTCCCACTCAACTCCATTGGCATTGAACTTTCGTTCAAAACCAACACCTTGATTCTTCTGGTGCCTTCCTTGCTTGTGTACAATTTCCTCAAATTGCTTACTTCTGGAAAGGCTTTTGTAAAAACCTTTCTCTATAATTCCCTTCAATAAGCTATTTTCTTGCTCAAGTGTAACTTGGCTAAGAGAATCATTAGTGGAATCAAGAGAACTACTAGAAGCAACAATATTGGATTTAAGATTGTTATTGTTACTACTAGAAGAAGAATCTTTCTTGCTCTTGTTGCTAGATTTTACTTGTGGCATGTAAGTAGACAAGAGTAAACGCTTGACAATGTAAGAAGAACTTTTCTTTCAAAGATCATCATTGATTGCTTTTAAGAACCCATGCTCTTGCTCTAAATAGAGCTTCTCAAAGCGTAGCTTCTCATGAGTCTTTAAAAGCTTTCGATGATCCTCTAAAGTAGTTTCATGAGCTAACTTAAGAGTGTTTAGTTCTTTAGTTAGACACTCAATCTCCTTATTATCATTGTCATTCGTTTCATCTTGATTAGCATGATTAATAGCAATTTCAACATAGTTTTATCACTAGTGTTGTCAACAAGTAAACCATCATCACCTAGCAAATCATCTTCATCACTATGGAAATCAACATACTCGGGGTGTGATACCTTAGGGCCTTTAGCCATGAAGCATCTTCCAGTTCCTTCATTTGGTGAATCAAATATGTCGTAGGAGTTGGATGACACAAGTGCAAGACCGGCAACACCTTCATCTTGAGTATATTCGGAGTCGGAGTGATAACTTCTCTCGGAGTAGTGGTCGGAGTCAGAACCAGATACCCATTCACTAACGTGAGCTTGATGTCTTCGTCTTGTGTAGCTCTTTGATGACTTGTCCTTCCTTTCCGAATCCTTGCTTCTACGAGAGGGTCTTCGTTCATAACGATCATCTCTACTCCTTCTCTCTCTTGGTGGTGATTCATCTCTTTTACTTCTCCTTTTAGGTGAGTCTTCTCTTCTCTTGTAGGGAACCGTACACTCATTGGAGTAGTGTCCGTGTCTTCCACAATTGTAGCAATTGCGATCACGACTAGAAGATCTTTTGTCATTGTAGAACATTGACTTGGAACTTTCCTCTTTGCTTCTACTCTTGTAGAATTTGTTGAAGTTCTTCACCATTAAGCTCAATTCTTCATTGAAGACTTGTTTCTCACTTGATGTTGTAGGAGTATCACATGAAGCTTTGTAAGCACCACTTGACTTGTTGTGGAGCTTTTCCTTATCCTTGAGTGACATCTCATGAGCAACAATTCTACCAATGACTTCTGTTGGCTTGAGATCTTTGTAATTGGGCATCATTTGGATCAAGGTGCACACGGTATCATATTTTCCATCCAAGGCTCTTAGGATCTTCTTGATGATGAATCTGTCGGTCATCTCTTCGCTTCCTAAGCCGGCAATCTCATTTGTGATGAGAGCAAGCCTAGAGTACATTTCAGCGACTCCTTCACCATCCTTCATTTTGAACTTGTCAAGTTGACTTTGAAGCACATCCAATTTGGATTCCTTGACGGACTCGGTACCTTCGTGCATATCAACCAAAGTATCCCAAATTTCCTTTGCATTCTCAAGACGGCTGATTTTGTTGAATTCTTTGGGGCACAATCCGTTGAAGAGAATATCGCAAGCTTGAGCATTGTATTGCAACATCTTCAATTCTTCCGCCGAAGCTTCACGATCCGGTTCTCTTCCATCCTCGAAGTATTCACCTTGCAAGCCAATACACACAATAGCCCAAACGGCAGGGTTATGACCAAGAATATGCATTTTCATCTTATGCTTCCAACTAGCAAAATTAGTACCATCAAAGTAAGGACCTCTACGGTGGTAATTTCCCTCGCTAGACACCATACTCTCCTAGGTTGTGAAACCAAGGCTATGATCACCAAAGCTATGGAAATCAAGGCAAATGGAGACCAAGGCTCTGATACCACTTGTAGGATCGAAAGTAGGTCTAGAGGGGGGGTGATTAGACTACTTGGCCTAATAAAAATCTAGCCTTTTCCCAATTTTAAGTCTTGGCAGATTTTAGCAACTTAGCACAAGTCAAGCAATCAACCTACACATGCAATTCTAAGAGTATAGCAGCGGAAAGTAAAACATTGCATATGAAGGTAAAGGGAAGGGTTTGGAGAAGGCAAACGCAATGTAGACACAGAGATTTTTGGCGTGGTTCCGATAGGTGGTGCTATCGTACGTCCATGTTGATGGAGACTTCAACCCACGAAGGGTAACGATTGCGCGAGTCCACGGAGGGCTCCACCCATGAAGGGTCCACGAAGAAGCAACCTTGTCTATCCCACCATGGCCATCGCCCACGAAGGACTTGCCTCCCTCGGGTAGATCTTCACAAAGTAGGCGATCTCCTTGCCCTTACAAACTCCTTGGTTCAACTCCACAATCTTGTCGGAGGCTCCCAAGCGACACCTAACCAATCTAGGAGACACCACTCTCCAAAAGGTAATAAATGGTGTGTTGATGATGAACTCCTTGCTCTTGTGCTTCAAATGATAGTCTCCCCAACACTCAACTCTCTCTCACAGATTTGGCTATGGTGGAAAGATGATTTGAGTGGAAAGCAACTTGGGGAAGGCTAGAGATCAAGATTCTTGCGGTTGGATTGGAATGTCTTGGTCTCAACACATGAATAGGTGGTTCTCTCTCAGAAAATAAGTAGTGGAAGTGTAGGCACGTTCTGATGGCTCTCTCACAAATGGAGAAGGGGGTGGAGGGGTATATATAGCCTCCACACAAAATCCAACCGTTACACACATTTGACCCAACTCGGTCAGACCGAACAGAAGAACTCGGTGAGACCGATTCAGTTCAAAATGTGAACGTTAGGAATCTCGGTGGGACCGACTGGAACAACTCGGTGGGACCGATGTGAAAGGGCTAGGGCAAAACCTCATCTCGGTGTGACCGATTGCTTGAACTCGGTGAGACCGATTTCAGCAATGAGCAAATAGAGAGTTGGTCAAGCAAACTCGGTGGGACCGATTGCTCATTTCGGTGAGACCGAAATAATTGCAACAGGCAACAGAGAGATTGCAAGGCCATCTCGCTGAGACCGAGATCTGTATCGGTGTGACCGAATCGTTTAGGGTTTCTGGCAGTGGCTATGTCAAATGAACTCGGTGGCGCTGAATGGATCAAATCGGTGGGACCGAGTTTGACTTTGAGTTTTGGAAATATGGGGAAATGAGAAAGTGGCTGTGGGTTTTGGAGCAATATCACTAAGCACTTTGAGCAAGTAGACCATTAAGCAACACCTCATCCCCTTTTAATAGTATTGGCTTTCCTATGGACTCAATGTGATCTTGGATCACTAAAATGAAAATGAAGAGTCTTGAGCTTTTGCCAATCTTTGTCCATAGCATTTTGAGGGGTCCACATCTCTAGTCCATGCCATGCCAATCATTGAACTTTCTGAAATATTCAACTTGAATGGATATTAGTTCAATGAGCTATGTTGTTATGAATTACCAAAACCACCCGGGGATTAGTTGCACTTTCAACTTATATCTATTTAGAGAGTCAACAGGAATTGGTCATTCACATGGTTAGTCATTAAATCCTACATAAAACTTGTAGATCACTGAATATGATATGTTTGATTCCTTGCAATAGTTTTGCGATATAGAGATGGTAATATGTGGGAGGTACTAGTGAATGATTGTGGTTTAGTAAGAATATTGGTGTTAAGGTTTGTGATTCGCGAAGCATGCACATATAGTCTCTCATTAAGCGATGAAATTTGAGCATGATTTATTTTTTATTGTATTCCTTATGAGTGGCGGTCGGGGACGAGCGATGGTCTTTTCCTACCAATCTATTCCCCTAGGAGTATGCGTATTAGTACTTTGCTTCGATGGCTAATAAACTTTTGCAATAAGTATGTGAGTTCTTTATGAATAATGTTGGGTCCATGGATTATACGCACTCTCACCTTTCCGCAATTTGCTAGCCTCTTCGGTACCGTGCATTTCCCTTTCTCACCTCGAGAGTTGGTGCGAACTTCGCTGGTGCATACAAACCCCGTGATATGACACGCTCTATCACACATAAGCCTCCCTATATCTTCCTCAAAACAGCCACCATACCTACCTATTATGGCATTTACATAGCCATTCCGAGATATATTGCCATGCAACTTCCATCATCATCATATACATGACTTGAGCATTCATTATCATATTGCTTTGCATGATCGTAAGATAGCTAGCATGATATTATCATGGCTTGTCCATTTTTTGATATCCTTGCTATGCTTGATCATTGCACATCCTGGTACACTGCCAGAGGCATTCATATAGAGTCACCATGTATTAGTTGTATCGACTTGTAAGTAAATAAAAGTGTGATGATCATCATTATTAGAGCATTGCCCAAGTGATGAAAGGATGATGGAGACTATGATTCCCCCACAAGTCGGGATGAGACTCCGGACTTAAATTAAAAAAAGAGCCCAAAGAGCCCAAAATAAAGATAATAAAAAAGGCCAAAGAGCCCCAAAAAAGGGAGAAAATAAAAAAAATAAAAAATGAGAGAAAAAGAGAGAAGGGGCAATGTTACTATCCTTTTACCACACTTGTGCTTCAAAGTAGCACCACGTTCTTCATATAGAGAGTCTCTTGAGTTATCACATTCATATACTAGTGGGAATTTTCATTATAGAACTTGGCTTGTATATTCTGATGATGGTCTTTCTCAAATGCCCGAGGTCTTCATGAGCAAGCAAGTTGGATGCACACCCACTTAGTTTTTAGTTTGAGCTTTCATAAACTTATAGCTCTAGTGCATCCGTTGCATGGCAATCCCTACTCACTTGCATCGATATCAAGCGATGGGCATCTCCATAGCCTATTAATTTGCCTATTTGATGTGAGACTTTCTCCTTTTTGTCTTCTCCTTACAATCTCCACCATCATATCCAATTCCTCCTATAGTGCTATATCCATGGCTCACGCTCATGTATTGCGTGAGGGTCGAAAAAGCTTGAGAACATTAAAAGTATGAAACAATTGCTTGGCTTGTCATCGGGGTTGTGCATGATAAATACTTTGTGTGATGAAGATAGAGCATGACAAGACCATATGATTTTGTAGGGATAACGTTCTTTAGCATTGATATTTTGAAAGACACGATTGTTTGTTGGGATGCCTGAGTATTGATGTCTTTATGTCAAACTATAAACTATTGCTTTGAATCACTCGTGTCTTAATATTCATGCCATGATTAGAGTACATGATCAAGATTATGCTAGGTAGCATTCCACATAAAAAATATATCCTTTTTATCATTTACCTACTCGAGGACGAGTAGGAATTAAGCTTGGGGATGCTGATACGTCTTCGTCGTATCTATAATTTTTTATTGTTTCATGCCAATATTCTACAACTTCAATATACTTTTGGCAACATTTTATATTATTTTTGGGACTAACATATTGATCCAGTGCCCAGTGCGAGTTCGTGTTTGTTGCATGTTTTTTGTTTCACAGAATACCCATATCAAACAAACTCCAAACGTGATAAAAATTCACGGAGAATTATTTTGGAATATATGTGATTTTTGGGAAGTGGATTCAACGCGAGATGATGCCTGAGGGGCCCACAAGCCCTAGGGGCGCGCCCCTACCCAGGGCGTGGCTGGGAGGCTTGTGGCCCCGTAGGTCGGTTGGAGGTTTCCTTCGGCCGCAAGGAAGCTTATATCTGGATAAAAATCATGTTAAAATTTCAGCCTAATTGGAGTTACGGATCTCCGGGAATTTAAGAAACGGTGAAAGGCCAGAAACAGAACGCAGAAACAGAAGGAAACAAAGAGAGAGATCCAATCTCAGAGGGGCTCTCGCCCCTCCGCCGCCATGGAAGCCAAGGACCAGAGGGGAAACCATCCTCTCATCTTGGGAGGAGGTCAAGGCAGAAGAAGAAGGAGGGGGCTCTCTCCCCCTCTCTCCTGGTGGCGCCGGAACGCTGCCGGGGCCATCATCGTGACGGCGATTTACACCACCAACTTCGCCGCCGTCATCACCAACTCTCTCCCCCTCTATGCAGCAGTGTAACACCTCTTCTTCCCGCTGTAATCTCTACTTAAAAATGGTGCTCAATGCTATATATTATTTACCAATGATGTATGGCTATCCTATGATGTTTGAGTAGATCCGTTTTGTCCTATGGGTTGATTGATGATCATGATTGGTTTGAGTTGTATGTTCTATTATTGGTGTTGTCCTATGGTGCTCTCTGTGTCACGCAAGCGTGAGGGATCCCCCTTGTAGGGTGTTGCAATATGTTCACAATTCTCTTATGGTGGGTGGTGTGAGTGACAGAAGCACAGACCCGAGTAAGTGGGTTGTTGCGTATGGGAGTAAAGAGGACTTGATAGTTTAATGCTATGGTTGGGTTTTACCTTAATGATCTTTAGTAGTTGCGGATGCTTGCTAGAGTTCCAATCATAAGTGCATATGATCCAAGTAGAGAAAGTATGTTAGCTTACGCCTCTCCCTTATATCTATTTAGAGAGTCAACAGGAATTGGTCATTCACATGGTTAGTCATGAAATCCTACATAAAACTTGTAGATCGCTGAATATGATATGTTTGATTCCTTGCAATAGTTTTGCGATATAGAGATGGTAATATGTGGGAGGTACTAGTGAATGATTGTGGTTTAGTAAGAATATTGGTGTTAAGGTTTGTGATTCCCGAAGCATACACGTATAGTCTCTCGTTATGCGATGAAATTAGAGCATGATTTATTTTTGATTGTCTTCCTTATGAGTGGCGGTCGGGGACGAGCGATGGTCTTTTCCTACCAATCTATCCCCCTAGGAGTATGCGTATTAGTACTTTGCTTCGATGGCTAATAAACTTTTGCAATAAGTATGTGAGTTCTTTATGACTAATGTTGAGTCCATGGATTATACACACTCTCACCTTTCCGCAATTTGCTAGCCTCTTCGGTACCGTGCATTGCCCTTTGTCACCTCAAGAGTTGGTGCGAACTTCGCCGGTGCATCCAAACCCCATGATCTGATACGCTCTAACACACATAAGCCTCCCTATATCTTCCTCAAAACAACCACCATACCTACCTATTATGGCATTTCCATAGCCATTCCGAGATATATTGCCATGCAACTTCCATCATCATCATATACATGACTTGAGCATTCATTGTCATATTGCTTTGCATGATCGTAAGATAGCTAGCATGATATTTTCATGGCTTATCCATTTTTTATATCCTTGCTATGCTAGATCATTGCACATCCTGGTACACTGTCAGAGGCATTCATATAGAGTCACCATGTATTAGTTGTATCGAGTTGTAATATCGAGTTGTAAGTAAATAAAAGTGTGATGATCATCATTATTAGAGCATTGCCCCAGTGAGGAAAGGATGATGGAGACTATGATTCCCCCACAAGTCGGGATGAGACTCCAGATTTAAAATAAAAAAGAGGCCAAAGAGCCCAAAAAAAAAGGCCAAAGAGCCCCCAAAAAAGGGAGAAAAAATGAGAGAAAAAGAGAGAAGGGGCAATGTTACTATCCTTTTACCACACTTGTGCTTCAAAGTAGCACCACGTTCTTCATATAGAGAGTCTCTTGAGTTATCACATTCATATACTAGTGGGAATTTTCATTATAGAACTTGGCTTGTATATTCTGATGATGGTCTTTCTCAAATGCCCGAGGTCTTCATGAGCAAGCAAGTTGGATGCACACCCACTTAGTTTTTAGTTTGAGCTTTCATAAACTTATAGCTCTAGTGCATCCGTTGCATGGCAATCCCTACTCACTTGCATCGATATCAATCGATGGGCATCTCCATAGCCTATTAATTTGCCTATTTGATGTGAGACTTTCTCCTTTTTGTCTTCTCCTTACAATCTCCACCATCATATCCAATTCCTCCTATAGTGCTATATCCATGGCTCACGCTCATGTATTGCGTGAGGGTCGAAAAAGCTTGAGAACATTAAAAGTATGAAACAATTGCTTGGCTTGTCATCGGGGTTGTGCATGATAAATACTTTGTGTGATGAAGATAGAGCATGACAAGACCATATGATTTTGTAGGGATAACGTTCTTTAGCATTGATATTTTGAAAGACACGATTGTTTGTTGGGATGCCTGAGTATTGATGTCTTTATGTCAAACTATAAACTATTGCTTTGAATCACTCGTGTCTTAATATTCATGCCATGATTAGAGTACATGATCAAGATTATGCTAGGTAGCATTCCACATAAAAAATATATCCTTTTTATCATTTACCTACTCGAGGACGAGTAGGAATTAAGCTTGGGGATGCTGATACGTCTTCGTCGTATCTATAATTTTTTATTGTTTCATGCCAATATTCTACAACTTCAATATACTTTTGGCAACATTTTATATTATTTTTGGGACTAACATATTGATCCAGTGCCCAGTGCGAGTTCGTGTTTGTTGCATGTTTTTTGTTTCACAGAATACCCATATCAAACAAACTCCAAACGTGATAAAAATTCACGGAGAATTATTTTGGAATATATGTGATTTTTGGGAAGTGGATTCAACGCGAGATGATGCCTGAGGGGCCCACAAGCCCTAGGGGCGCGCCCCTACCCAGGGCGTGGCTGGGAGGCTTGTGGCCCCGTAGGTCGGTTGGAGGTTTCCTTCGGCCGCAAGGAAGCTTATATCTGGATAAAAATCATGTTAAAATTTCAGCCTAATTGGAGTTACGGATCTCCGGGAATTTAAGAAACGGTGAAAGGCTAGAAACAGAACGCAGAAACAGAAGGAAACAAAGAGAGAGATCCAATCTCAGAGGGGCTCTCGCCCCTCCGCCGCCATGGAAGCCAAGGACCAGAGGGGAAACCATCCTCTCATCTTGGGAGGAGGTCAAGGCAGAAGAAGAAGGAGGGGGCTCTCTCCCCCTCTCTCCTGGTGGCGCCAGAACGCTGCCGGGGCCATCATCGTGACGGTGATCTACAAAAATAACTTCGCTGCCGTCATCACCAACTCTCTTCCCCTCTATGCAGCGGTGTAACACCTCTTCTCCCTGCTGTAATCTCTTCTTAAACATGGTGCTGAACACTATATATTATTTCCCAATTATGTATGGCTATCCTATGATGTTTGAGTAGATCCGTTTTGTCCTATGGGTTGATTGATGATCATGATTGGTTTGAGTTGTATGTTTTATTATTGGTGCTGTCCTATGGTGCTTTCCGTGTCGCGCAAGCATGAGGGATCCCCGATGTAGGGTGTCGCAATATGTTCATGATTCGCTTATGGTGGGTGGCGTGAGTGACATAAGCACAGACCCGAGTAAGTGGGTTGTTGCGTATGGGAGTAAAGAGGACTTGATAGTTTAATGCTATGGTTGGGTTTTACCTTAATGATCTTTAGTAGTTGCAGATGCTTGCTAGAGTTCCAATCATATGTGCATATGATCCAAGTAGAGAAAGTATGTTAGCTTATGCCTCTCCCTCAAATGAAATTGCAATAATGATTACCGGTCTAGTTATCGATTGCCTAAGGACAGATAACTTTCTTGTGTTACAAAAAGCTCTCTACTAAAACAAACTTAATTGTTTCTTTATCTAAACAGCCCCTAGTTTTTATTTACGTGTTCTTTATTATCTTGCAAACCTATCCTATCACACCTACAAAGTACTTGTAGTTTCATACTTGTTCTAGGTAAAGCAAACGTTAAGTGTGCGTAGAGTTGTATCGGTGGTCGATAGAACTTGAGGGAATATTTGTTCTACCTTTAGCTCCTCGTTCGGTTCGACACTCTTACTTATCGAGAAAGACTACAATTGACCCCCTATACTTGTGGGTTATCAGTTCCCGTCCGGTTTTTCCATGTTTTTTATTTTTATTTTTGTTTTATTTTTATATTATGTTTTCAAACAATGTTTGGAAATTTCAAATTTTATTCATGTTTTTAAAAAGTTCAAAATTTTGAAATAACATAAATGTTCATGATTTTCAAAAATTGTTTTAAATTTCAGAAAAATTCAAAATTTTATAAATGGTTTGGGTTTCCAAAAATGTCTGGAATTTCAAAAAAAAAAAATCACATTTTGGAAAGATATTCGGGTTAATTTTTTTTACAAAAAATGTTTGAAATTTAATAATGTTGTGTTTTTCTTCAGAGTTTCAAACAATTTTTCATGTTTTAAAACATTGTTCATAATTTCAAAATATGTTCACATTTAAGAAAACAAAAGTTTTAAAAGATCACTTTCTCCAAAAGTTTTAAATTTGAAAAAGGAACATCGTGTTTTCAAGAAAATTTATCAAATAATATGTACTTTTTGGATATATTTTTTGTTATCCTTTTAGAAAAACTGAACAAAAAAACACTATAATATTGAATGTGTAAGTATGTACCGTATCGGAACGGAATGGAAACAGTAAAACGGGTCGCTACAATATCACTGTTGGAAATATGCCCTAGAGGTAATAATAAAGTGGTTATTATTATATTTCCTTGTTCATGATAATCGTTTATTATCCATGCTATAGTTGTATTAACTGGAAACTCAAATACATGTGTGGATACATAGACTACAACATGTCCCTAGTGAGCCTCTACCTGACTAGCTCATTGATCAAAGATGGCTATGGTTTCCTAGCCATGGACATGAGTTGTTATTTGATAACAGGATCACATCATTAGAAGAATAATGTGATGGAGAAGACCCAAACTATAAGCGTAGCATATGATCGTATCAAGTTTATTGCTATAGTTTTCTGCATGTCAAGTATCTGTTCCTATGACCATGATATCATGCAACTCACTGACACCGGAGGAGTACCTTGTGTGTATCAAATATTGCAACGTAACTAGGTGACTATAAAGATGCTCTACAGGTATCTCCGAGGGTGTCTGTTGAGTTGGCATGGATCAAGACTGGGATTTGTCACTCCATATGATGGAGAGGTATCTCGGGGCCCACTCGGTAATACAACATCACAATGAGCTTGCAAGCAATGTGACTAAAGAGTTAGCCACGGGATCTTGTATTACGGAACGAGTAAAGAGACTTGCCAGTAACGAGATTGAACTAGGTATGGAGATACCGACGATCGAATCTCGGGCAAGTAACATACTGATGGATAAAGGGAACTGCATATTGGATTAGCTGAATCCTTGGCATCGAGGTTCGACCGATAAAGATCTTCATAGAATATGTAGGAACCGATATGGACATCCAGGTCCCGCTATTGGTTATTGACCGTAGAGGTGTCTCGGTCATGTCTGCATAGTTCTCGAACCCGCAGGGTCTACACACTTAATGTTTGGTGACGGTCTAAGTATAGTTGAGTTTTCGTGTTGGTGACCGAAGTTTGTTCGGAGTCCCGGATGAGATCCCAGACATGGCGAGAAACTCCGGAATGGTCCGGAGGTGAAGATTGATATATAGGACAAAGGGAATCGGACTCCGGAAGTGTTCCGGGAAGTACCTGGTTATCGCCGGAAGACCGAAAAGAGTTTTGGGGGGCCCCGACAAGTGTTGGGGGGCCTCATGGGCCAAGGAAAGGGGGCACACCAGTGCACAAGGTGCTGGGCACCACCCCAAACCCTAGTCCACTCGGCCAAGTGGGTTGGGCCCCCCCAGGGCAGCCGCCCCCTTGCTTGGGAGGTAAGGCACCTTAGGGGGCGCCTCCCCCTTGGTGGTCGTCGCCCCACCCTGGGGGAAACCCTAGGGCGCCACCCCTCCTCCCTCCCCCCTATATATAGAGGTGGAGAGGGAGGGCAGCCCCACCCATCATTGCCACGGCGCTGCCCTTCCACTCCCTCGTAGTTCCTCTCCTTCTCCGCTAGGCTTGGCAAAGCCCTGCTGAGATTGCTCCACCACCACCGCCACCATGCCGTGATGCTGTCGAAGAACTTGAGCTACTACTTCACCATCGCTCGCTGGATCGAGGAGCTGAAGGCATCAACTAGCCATACGTGTGTTGAACGCGGAGGTGCCGTTCGTTCGGCACTTGATCGGGAGTTCGTGGACGGATCATGATTGGATCACGAAGGCGTTTGACTACATCAACAACGTTTCTTAACGCTTCCGCTTTGTGATCTACAAGGGTACGTAGATCCAATCTCTCCTCTCATAGATGGTCATCTCCTAGATTGATCTTAGTGAGCGTAGGAATTTTTTTTGTTACCCATGCAACGTTCCCCAACAGTTGTATCAGAGCTAGGTCTATGCGTAGATGACATCATGAGTAGAACACAAAGGAGTTTGTGGGCGTTGATGTTCAGATTGCTTACTTCCTTAGTCTTATCTTGATTCAGCGGTATTGTGGGATGAAGCGGCCTAGACTAACTTTACATGTCCACGTACATGAGACCGGTTCTATCGACTGACATGCAACTTGTTGCATAAAGATGGCTGGCGGGTGTGTGTCTCTCCCACCTTAGTTAAATCGGATTCGAAAAAGTCGGTCCTTGTAGAAGGTTAAATAGCAACTTGAATATCACTGTTGTGGCTTTGCATAGGTAAGAACGGTTCTTACTAGTTACCCATAGCAGCCATGTAAAACATGCAACAACAAAGTAGAGGACGTCTAACTTGTTTCACTACAAAAAAAAGACACATCCGTGACATTTTGGCCCGAACGATTTTTTTTCCTATCATGCTTATGACACTTCTATGACGATAATTGTGACAAAACCATGTATCATCATAGATGTGGTGGGTTCCTACTTCTATGACAAAAAATCAAGACAGAAAATGGGCTTTTCGTCCTGGGCGGGCCGGGGACGCACCTGCATGACATTCTTTGGGCCATCCATAGCGGAAAAAATCATGGTAGAAGCGAGGGCGAGGAAAATTTCGGGGAGTTCCCGGTTACGGTGGGTGGTCGGGGCTGAGTGATGCACGAAGGGATTGCGCGTTTCTCCCGTATAGGTACGCGCGTGTGTGCGAGGTGTTGGGCTCTAACTGAACCCGAGCTTGGCGTTCGCTTACTGAACCCGAGCAATTGCACTAGCTACGTTACTGAACCCGAGTGATTGATCCCTGGCTGTTAACTGAACCCGAGCGATTCCTTTGCTACTACTGCTAACTAAAGCCGACCGAGAACCTGCTGCTGCCTCTTGATGAACAGTGACCGCTGTTGGGGGTTGGATGAACAGTTCTCGGTGGGGTTGGATGAACAGGACCCCATGGTAGTAGAGGCCGTTGCCGCTGGGTGAACAGGACCCCGATCGAGAGGAGGCCGCCACACACCACCCGATCGAGCCGGTAGGGGGTGGATGAACAGGACCCCGTGGAGGGCTGGTTGAATAGTAGCCGATGGAGGGTGGATGAACAGGACCCCGTGGAGGGCTGGTTGAACAGTAGCCGGTGGAGACTGGATGAACATGCCCCGTGGATGAACAGTAGCTGGTGGAGGCAGGAGGAAGTCGACGGTGGATGAACAGTAGCAGGCAGAGGCTGGAGGAAGTCGACGGTGGATGAACAATAACCGTGGAGGCTGGAGCGAGGCACTAGACGTGGATGAACAGTAGCCTGTGGAGTCCCGTTTTGCGGTACGCCACACCCCTCCCGATGAACATGACACCGTTTCGATCGTAGGCGCTCCAACACAAGTCTGTTTCCTCCGTTTTGCGGTACGCCACACCCTCCCGATCAAAAGGACCCCTTTTCGATCGTAGGCACTTGAACATAAGTTCATTTCCTCTGTTTTGTGGTACGCCAGACCCTTCCCGATGAACAAGACCCAGTTTTGACCGTACACGGTTGAACAGAAGGCCGTTTCCTCCATTCTGCGGTACGCCAGAGCTCGTTTTGGCTGTTTCGTCCAAGCCAGTTGGCTCCCGATGAATAGGACGTATTTTGACCCATTCGGTTGCTTCCCGATAAACACGATGCTGTTTCCTCCGTTCTGACCCAGCAGGTTGGCTGCCGATGAACAGGACGGCATCACTGTAGCCGTTCGAGACCACGCTCGTATGTACGTACGTGGTCGTCTTGTTTGCAGCGTAGCTGTCGTATGTGTACATGATTTAGACGGGACTGCCTGAACTGCTACCGCTCCTTACTCGGCCACGGTTGATCGTGGCAGACAGACCGATCGACCAGTATGTACATAGACAACGCTACGTATGCTTCGACCGGGTGGGCCCCAGCTATCAGGGAGGACAAGGAGGCACTTCCTTGTGTGCGAATATATAGCTGGCGGGTCCCAGCGGTCAGGGGCGGAATCATATATTTTTTGCTCGTAATAAGGAAGCACTTCCTTGCGTGCAAAGATATTGTTGGTGGGTCCCAGCTGTCAGGGGCAGGAATAAGGAGGCACTTCCTTCCTTGCGAAGATATACGTGGTGGGTCCCAGCTTTCAGGGGGAGGAATAATTTTATTTTTGCGTAATAAGGAGGCGGTTGCATGCGTGCGTCCATGGACCTGGTGCGCCCCCACTGTCAGCCTCTCCATGTACAGTCCTCTTCCAATGACTCTTGTTTGTTGACCACGCCGCGCCGAGCGCACCAAGGCAGTGGACGATGGGAACGACCCAGAGATGGGGAAGATGCGGCAGTGGAGTCGCAGCCTGAGAGGAGTACGACGTACGAGGGTTGACTGGTTCAGTGCGACCTGGGGCTGTAGTTGGTGGAGAATAACAGGAGGGGTGGAGGGATGGCCTGGCCGGCGGTGGAGTAGGAGGTCCCGCCGGTGCTGGAGGAAGAAGACGAGAGATTGAAGATGCATGCCAGCGGCCGTTGGATGTACATCCAACGACTACAGATGTCAGAATAATTTTGTTGACTAATTTGACAATGCCTTCCGTAGGCGACCTAATGGCCCACATGTCAGACTCCTTGTGTGCGAAGATCTAGCTGGTGGGTCCTAGCTGTCAGGGGGAGGAATATTTTTTTTTGCCCATAATAAGGAGGCACTTCCTTGCGTGCGAAGATTTAGCTCCCGGGTCCTAGCTGTTCGGGAGAGAAAACATTTTTTCCGCGTAATAAGGACACACTTGCTTGCGTGCGAAGATGTAGCTGGTGGGTCCAAGCTGTTAGGGGGAGGAATAATATTTTTCCAGCCTAATAACGAGCCAGTTGCATGTGTGCGTGCATGAACAGGTGCGTCCCCACTGTCAGCCTTTCCACGCACTGTCCTCCTCCAATGACTCTCGTTTGTTGACCATGTTAACCACGCCGTGCTGAGCGCACCAAGGCGGTGGACGACGGCGAGGCCCCGAACGGCAACGAGCCGGTGATGGGAAGACGCGGCAGTGGAGTCGCAGACGGAGAGGTGTACGAGGGTTAACTGGTTCTGGTGCGGCGTGGTTTTGTAGTCGGCGGAGAATAACAAGAGGTGTGGAGGGGTGGAGGGATGGCTTGGCCGGTGGTGGGGTAGCGCTTCGTAGCGAAGCGTGCTAAGTAGAGCTGCTAGCAGCCGGAGGCGGGAGCAGGTGGTCCCGGCGGCGCTGGAGGAAGAAGACGAGAGATTGAAGATGAATGCCGGCCGTTGGATGTAAATCCAACGGCTATCGATGTCAGAATCATTTGTTGACTAAGTTGACAACGTCTTGCGTTGGCTTCGACCAATTAGCCCACATTTCAGCCTCCAAAAATATCGCACATATTCAACCCATTTTTTTTTAGAATTTACAGTCCATTCGCTGCGCTGGGTGAACAAATAATGTAACGTCCATGCGGCCCATTTTTTTCCGAAAAACTACAACCCATTTGCACTTTCTAGAAATACACGAATTTGCTGTCCTTGGTGAACAAATAATGTACCGTCCATGCGACCCATTTATTTTTTCCTAAAAGATTACAGCCCATTTGCACTTTCTCAAAATACACGATTTTTGCTGGGCTGGTTCTAATTATAATGTTGGGTTGGGCGCAGCAATGTTATCAAAAAATAAACAGGGGCTGAGCATTTTGTTATAAATATATTTAAATAATAAGTGCTTTATTTACATTGGTCCTTAAATCTTAGCAAGCTTTTGTACACAATCACCTGTATTTTCGTTGACCTTAAGTAAAAAAATTCAAGATTTTATTGTTAAACATTTATTTTTATAAGTTCATAATATGTGAGATATTTTTTTCTTATATATGTAAGTATCTGTTAAATATATCATGATAATAACAATAATATATAATAACATATAAATTAATATAAATATATATAATATAGTTAGAAGGGAAACATAAGTGGACCTGGCGTTCCTATTCTTATATAGAAAAATAGAACAGACCTCTGCGTTTTCTTCAAAAAAATACATAAGTTGGGCTGCGGATGTTTAAGAAAAAAAAAACCTAGCATGGGAGGGCCATAGGCCGGTCGATAGAAGACGGCCCTAAAAAAAATACAAACTGGCATGTCGTGGGCTGTACATGTTAAAAAAGAAAGCCTAGACTGGGCAGCCCACAACCCAGCTAATACTTGTTGGCCCACTGATAATAAATGATACCTGCCAGCTCCTCGATGACTAGCTTCGTTGTAAATTTATCTCCTTTAGTAATGATGACCCACAAGTATAGGGGATCAATTGTAGCTCTTTTCGATAAGTAAGAGTGTCGAACCCAACGGGGAGCAGAAGGAAATGACAAGTGGTTTTCAGCAAGGTAATGTCTGCAAGTGCTGAAATTTTAAGTAACAGAGTAGTTTGATAGCAAGATAATTTGTAACGAGCAAGTAACGATAGTAGTAACAAAAGTGCAGCAAGGTAGCCCAATCCTTTTGAGGCAAAGGACAGGCCAAAATGGTCTCTTATAATAAGCAAAGCGTTCTTGAGGGTACACGGGAATTTCATCTAGTCACTTTCACCATGTTGATTCGATTTGTGTTCGCTACTTTGATAATTTGATATGTGGGTGGACCGGTGCTTAGGTGTTGTTCTTACTTGAACAAGCCTCCTACTTATGATTAACCCTCTCGCAAACATCCGCAACTATGAGAAAAGTATTAAGAATAAATTCTAACCATAGCATTAAACTTTTGGATCCAATCGTTCCCTTACGAAATAGCGCATAAACTGGGGTTTAAGCTTCTGTCACTCTCGCAACCCATCATCTACTTACTACTCCACAATGCATTCCCTTAGGCCCAAATATGGTGAAGTGTCATGTAGTCAACGTTCACATGACACCACTAAGGGAATCACAACATACATACTATCAAAATATCGAACACATATCAAGTTCACATGATTACTTGCAACATGATTTCTCCCATGACCTCAAGAACAAAAGTAACTACTCACAAATGATAATAATGTTCAAGATCAGAGGGGTATTAAATAGCATATTGGATCTGAACATATAATCTTCCACCAAATAAACCATATAGTAATCAACTACAAGATGTAATCAACACTACTAGTCACCCACCAGCACCAATCTATAGTTCCGGTAACAAGATTGAACACAAGAGATGAACTAGGGTTTGAGATGAGATGGTGCTGTTGAAGATGTTGATGGAGATTGCCCTCCCCAAGATGGGAGAGTTGTTGGTGATGATGATGACGATGATTTCCCCCTCCGGGAGGGAAGTTCCCCCGGCGGAATCGCTCCGCCGGAGGGCAAAAGTGCTCCTGCCCAAGTTCCGCCTCGAGACGGCGGCGCTCCGTCCCGAAAGTCCTCGCCTTCTTTTTTGTAGGTCAAAATGACTTATATAGCAGAAGATGGGCACCGGAGGTGTGCCTGGGTGAGCACAACCCACCAGGGCGCGCCTGGGCTCCCTGGCGCGCCCAGGTGGGTTGTGCCCACCTGGTGGGCCCCCTCTGGTACTTATTTGCTCCAATATTCTTCAAATAGTCCATAAAAAATCTCCATAAAGTTTCAGCTTGTTTGGAGTTGTGCAGAATAGGTGGCCTAACGTAGCTTTTCCAGGTCCAGATTTCCAGCTGCCGGAATTCTCCCTCTTTGTGTGTACCTTGCATATTATGAGAGAAAAGGCATTAGAATTACTCCAAAAAGCCTTATTATGCATAAAAACATAATAAATAATAGTAGGAAAACATGATGCAAAATGGACATATCAACTCCCCCAAGCTTAGACCTCGCTTGTCCTCAAGCGAAAACCGAAATCGAAAAACATGTCCACATGCTTAGAGAGAGAGGTGTCGATAAAAACAAAATACGGACATAGAAGCATCATGTAGATTATTATAACAGCAACAAATTTAAACATAAGACTTTTATCATAGAACTTTTATCATAAACTTCTCATGAATAAGTGGCAGTTCATCACACAATTGAAGTATAAAGCATAAACTCTATTAGAAACCAACAAACTATGTTCTCAGTCAACTTTGCAACTACAATTCATCATCTTTTCAGGAAGGGTCACGTATCGGAGCCTCTAGGCAAGTCCACATACTCAACCATCATATAGTCTTCTATGATTGCTAACACTCACCGCATACACATGAGCAAAACGTTTCAGCCAGACACATGGAAAGATAGGGGCTTATAGTTTTGCCTCCCAACGTATTCACCTCAAGGGCGATGTCAACAATAATAACTTATGCCACCCATATTCAACTGGACATATGTGCCTAGATCTTTCCTCACCACATGATGCTTGCCAAAGGATAAAAATAAAAGGAAAAGAGAGAAGAACTTTGACTCTTTGCATAAAAGTAAAAGATAGGCCCTTCACAGAGGGAAGCAGAGGTTGCCATGCGCTTATTTGTTTGTATGCTCAACCCCTTAGTGCAAAAGAACATCATGTTGTATTACCCCTTGTGATGGCAACCTTTATTATGCAGTCTGTCGCTTTTATTCTTCACCATCACAAGTTCGTACAACGCTCAATTTTCCTTTACAATAAATGATCTCACACTTTTAGAAGCAATTTTTTTTGCCTTATTGCACCGATGACAACTTACTTGAGGGATCTTGCTCAATCCCTAGGTAGGTATGGTGGGCACTTGAAAATAAGATTTGGGTTTAAGGGTTTTTGGATGCACAAGTAGTATCTCTACTTAGTGCGGAATTTTTGGCTAGCAAAGATAGGGGGCAAGCACCACATGTTGAAGGATCTATGACAATATAACTTCTATGTGAATATGGACAAGCATAAATCATTATGTTGTCTTTCTTGTCCAACGTCAACAATTTTGGCATATAATAATTTGATGGGGGCTCACAATCACAAAAGATTTCTAGGATAGTATATTTATATGTGAATCTTCTCTTCCCTTATTAATTCTTTCATGAGTCACATCATTGACCAATGCTATTTTTCTCAATCTCTAATAAATTTTCTACTCATACTTTTCCTTATGTGGTGCCATCACCTACCATAAGATTAGCATATGATCTTTTTCTTTTATTTCCTTTCCCCCTTTTTTTTATTGCAACATGAAAGTAAGAAAGCAAAAACTCAAACTAAACTTTATTATATATCTTGCACACGATTACAAGGATAGACCACTAAGCAAGCTCTCGAAAAGAAAGGATCGAACTAAACTTTTATTCATCTAAAGCAAAAGATCGAACTAAAATAAGTAAAGGCAAAAAGATAGTGGGGATGATACGATACCGACGCACCTTCCCCAAGCTTGGCGGAAGCCAAGGGGAGTGCCCATACTCGAAACTCAATTTTCCTTTGGTGATGAAGAAGAAGGTGGTGGTGATGAAGTAGTGGATTTGTCCTTCTTCCTTAGCTTACGCTTGAGGACGGAATTTTCCTCCTTCAGTTCACCGACCTCCTGCTCAAGCTCCAGCACCTTTTTGCAAAGATTTTGCTTATTTTCCTGCAAAAGACGGAAAGGTATGAACTGAATCTTGGGCCTCTTTGGTTTGTTTGGGAGGCTTAACTTCTTGAATTCCACATGCATGTCCCCAGGTTGAGGTAATGGAGGTTCGTCCTCATCTGAGCTCGTTTCCTCCTTCTCCCTAGGATAATAGTCTTCCTCTTCCTCCGAAGTCCAGCCATAATGCTCCACATCCCCATAAGACTTGGGGTTTGCGATGAAATCAGGAACATAGCTCTCTCCCTCAGAATCTTGGGATGACATATTTTCAGATCTATCAGGAAAACAGCAAGAAAAGAAAACAGAAGATTTCTCTGCGATACGGTGGTCACCAGGTTTGGGGGGTATATAAAGATTTTTAATCTTGGGAAACAAGCAAACGGAAGAAAAACGGAGTCCAGAAGGTGTCCCAGGTGGGCACAACCCACCTGGGCGCGCCTGGCAAGCCAGGTGCGCCCTGGTGTCTTGTGCCCACCAGGGTACGCTTCCTGGAAGTTTCTTATTTTCCTAATTTTCTAAATATTCCAAAACTGACAAAAAATATTTTTGCGGATTTTTCGGAGTCCGTTTACTTACCGTATCACGTACCTCCTTATTTTCATGATTCTAGAGTGTTCCGGAAGGACTCTTCTATGTGTTCTTCCGGTGTCAAAGTTTGGATAATATTACTTTTAACATTAATGGGCGTACCTAAGATATAATGTTTTATTCATTGCCCATTAACAACCTTCGGGTTAGTACCTTCGGCATTATTTATTTTGATAGCTCCAGACCGATAAACCTCCTCGATAACATAGGTTCCTTCCCATTTGGAGAGGAGTTTTCCTTCAAAGAATCTGAAACGAGAGTTGTACAAAAGAACATATTCTCCAACTCTGAACTCACGCCTTTGGATTCTTTTATCATGCCATCTTTTAACTTTTTCTTTAAATAATTTGGCATTTTCATAAACTTGGGTTCTCCATTCATCTAGTGAGCTAATATCAAATAGCCTCTTTTCACCGGCAAGTTTGAAATCATAGTTGAGTTCTTTGACTGCCCAATATGCTTTATGTTCTAACTCAAGAGGCAAATGACAAGCTTTTCCATAGACCGTTTTATAAGGAGACATACCCATAGGATTTTTATATGCTGTTCTATAAGCCCAAAGTGCATCATCTAATTTCTTAGACCAATTCTTCCAGGACCTATTGACAGTCTTTTGCAAAATTAATTTTATTTCTCTATTACTAAGTTCAACTTGACCACTAGACTGAGGATGATAGTGTGATGCAATTCTATGGTTAACATCATACTTGGCAAGCATTTTACGGAAAGCACCATGAATAAAGTGTGAACCACCATCAGTCATTAAATATCTAGGGACTCCAAACCTTGGGAAAATAACTTCCTTAAGCATTTTAATAGAGGTGTTGTGATCAGCACTACTGGTTGGAATAGGTTCTACCCATTTAGTAACATAATCAACAGCAACCAAAATATGTGTATACCCATTAGAGGAAGGAAAAGGTCCCATGTAATCAAATCCCCAAACATCAAATGGTTCAACAGCAAGTGAATAATTCATAGGCATTTCTTGACGCTTACCGATATTACGTATTCTTTGACATTCATCACAAGATAAGACAAACTTACGGGCATCCTTGAAGAGAGTAGGCCAATAAAATCCAGATTGCAATACCTTGTGAGCAGTTTTGTCTCCAACATGATGCCCTCCATAAGCTTCGGAGTGACATTTCCGTAGAATTTGTCCCTGTTCATGCTCAGGTACACAACGTCTAATAATACCATCTACTCCTTGTTTATAAAGATGTGGGTCATCCCAAAAGTAATGTCTTAAGTCATAGAAGAATTTTTTCTTTTGTTGGCATGTAAAGCTAGGTGGTAAATATTTAGCAACAATGTAATTAGCATAGTCAGCATACCAAGGAGTGTTATTAGAAACATTTATTGCAGCTAACTGCTCATCAGGAAAACTATCATCAATAGGTAGTGGGTCATCAAGCACATTTTCAAGCCTAGACAAGTTATCAGCTACGGGGTTCTCAGCTCCTTTTCTATCAGTGATATGTAAATCAAATTCTTGTAGCAAGAGAACCCATCGAATAAGTCTAGGTTTAGCATCTTTCTTTTCCATAAGATATTTAATAGCAGCATGATCAGTGTGAACAATTACTTTTGAATCAACAATATAAGATCTAAATTTATCACAAGCAAACACCACTGCTAGAAATTCCTTTTCAGTAGTAGCATAATTCCGTTGTGCACTGTCTAGAGTTTTACTAGCATAATAAATAACATTCAGTTTCTTATCAACTCTTTGTCCTAGAACAGCACCAACAGCATAATCACTAGCATCACACATAATTTCAAAAGGCAAGTTCCAATCAGGTGGTTGAACAATAGGTGCAGAAATTAAGGCTTTCTTGAGTGTTTCGAAGGCTTCTAAACAATCATCATCAAAAAAAAGGAGTATCCTTTTGCAAAAGATTTGTAAGAGGCCTATAAATTTTAGAGAAGTCTTTGATAAATCTCCTATAGAAACCAGCATGACATAGGAAACTACGAATACCTTTGATATCTTTAGGACATGGCATTTTCTCAATTGCATCAACCTTAGCTTTGTCCACTTCAATACCTCTTTCAGAAATTTTATGGCCCAAAACAATACCTTCATTAACCATAAAGTGGCACTTCTCCCAATTCAAGACAAGATTTGTTTGCTCGCATCTCTGCAAAACTTGATCAAGATTGCTTAAACAATCATCAAAAGACTTCCCATAAACGGAGAAGTCATCCATGAAAACCTCAACAATATTTTCACAAAAGTCATAGAATATAGCAGTCATACATCTTTGAAAGGTAGCAGGTGCATTGCATAAACCAAAAGGCATACGTCTATAAGCATAAGTTCCAAAGGGACAAGTGAAAATGGTCTTTTCTTGATCAGGTTGAGAAACAGGTATTTGTGAAAAACCAGAATATCCATCAAGGAAGCAAAAGTGTGTGTGCTTAGATAATCTTTCTAGCATTTGATCAATAAAAGGCAGAGGGTAATGATCTTTTCTAGTTGCTTTATTTAATTTTCTGAAATCAATTACCATTCTATAGCCTGTAACAATTCTTTGTGGAATAAGTTCATTCTTATCATTAGGAACAATAGTAATACCTCCTTTCTTAGGAACACAATGAACATGACTTACCCATCTACTATCAGCTATAGGATAGATTATACCTGCTTCCAGAAGTTTTAAGATTTCCGTTCTTACCACTTCCTTCATTTTCGGATTTAACCGACGTTGGTGATCAACAACGGGTTTAGCACCAGGTTCCATATTAATCTTGTGCTGACATAGAGTGGGACTAATGCCCTTTAAATCATCAAGAGTATACCCAATAGCAGCTCGGTGCTTCCTTAGAACTTTCAATAATCTTTCTTCTTCATGTTCTGAAAGGTTAGCACTAATAATAACAGGATATATCTTCTTTTCATCAAGATAAGCATATTTCAAAGTGTCTGGCAATTGTTTTAATTCAAACACAGGATCACCTTTAGGTGGAGGACCTCCTAGAGTTTCAATAGGCAAATTGTGTTTAAGCAGAGGATGTTGTTCAAAGAAAATCTTATCTATTTCATTTCTCTCATGCATATGTAAATCATTTTCATGGTCTAGCAAATATTGTTCTAAAGGATCAGTAGGAGGCACAACAATAGAAGCAAGACCAATTATTTCATCCTTACTAGACAATTATTTTTCATGAAGCTTTCTACTAAACTTGGAAAAATTAAACTCATGAGACTCATCACCAAAGCTAACACCGACAGTTTGTTTTTCACAATCTATTTTAGCATTAACGGTGTTCAAGAAAGGTCTACCAAAGATAATGGGACAAAAGTCATCTTGTGGGGAACCAAGAACAAGGAAATCAGTAGGGTATTTTATTTTCCCACACAAGACTTCAACATCTCTAACAATCCCAATTGGTGATATAGTATCTCTATCAGCAAGTTTAATAGTAACATCTATGTCTTCTATTTCTGTGAGTGCTATGTCATTCATAATTTCTTGATATAAGGAATAAGGAATAGCACTCACACTAGCACCTATGTCACATAGACCATGATAACAGTGATCTCCTATTTTAACTGAGACAACAGGCATGCCAACAACAAGTCTATGATTATCCTTTTTATCAGGTTTGGCAATTCTAGCAGCTTCTTCATAGAAGTAAATAACATGTCCATCTACGTTTTCTTCCAAGAGATCCTTAATCATAGCAACACTAGGTTCTACTTTAATTTGTTCATCAGGTTTAGGTGTTCTAATATAACTTTTGTTAACCACAGTTGAAACTTTAGCATGTTCCTTTATCTTAACAGGAAAAGGTGGTTTCTCAATATAAGCAGTAGCAACAACTGGATCAACATTATAGATTATGGTTTCCTCTTTAATTGGTACCGGTTCTTTAACTTCTTATTTAATAGGTGAGTGATATTTGAACCACTTCTCCTTAGGGAGATCAACATGAGTAGCAAATGATTCACAAAAGGAGGCTACTATCTCAGAGTCAAGTCCATATTTAGTGCTAAACTTTTGAAAAGCATCGGTATTCATAAAAGATTTAACACAATCATACTTAAGCTTAATACCTGACTCTTTACCTTCGTCGAGTTCCCAATCTTCAGAGTTGCATTTAATTCTTTCCAAAAGATCCCACCGGAATTCAATAGTCTTCTTCATAAAAGAACCAGTACAAGAAGTATCAAGCATGGATTGATCATCACGAGAAAGCCGAGCATAAAAGTTCTGGATAATAATTTCTCTTGAGAGCTCATGGTTGGGGTATGAATATAACATTGACTTAAGCCTCCCCCAAGCTAGAGCGATACTTTCTCCTTCACGAGGCCAAAAATTATATGTATAACTCCGATCACGATGAACTAGATGCATAGGATAATTTTTTTGGTGGAACTCCAATTTCAATCGATTCCAATTCCAAGATCCAATATCATCGCATAGCCTATACCATGCCAATGCTTTTCCCTTCAAAGATAAAGGGAAAACCTTTTTCATAAGTTCATCTCCGGGTAAACCTGCAAGCTTAAACAATCCACAAATTTGTTCCACATATATCAAGTGCATATCGGGATGTTCGGTTCCATTTGCTGCATAAGGATTAGCTAGCAGTTGTTCTATCATACCCGAAGGAATTTCATATTCAATATTTTCAGTAGGTGCAGTAGGTTGAGGGGTAGCTAATTGTGGTTCCGGTCGAGGTGAAGATACCCCGAACAAACCCCTCAAAGGATTGTTTTCCATAGTAACAAGTGACAATAAATTTCAGCACACTATATAAATGTTTCCTTACCAAATTCCACTTACCAAAGGTGCTTCACTCCCCGGCAACGGCGCCAGAAAATAGCCTTGATGACCGACAAGTATATGGGATCAATTGTAGCTCTTTTCGATAAGTAAGAGTGTCGAACCCAACGAGGAGCAGAAGGAAATGACAAGTGGTTTTCAGCAAGGTAATGTCTGCAAGTGCTGGAATTGTAAGTAACAGAGTAGTTTGATAGCAAGATAATTTGTAATGAGCAAGTAATGATAGTAGTAACAAAAGTGCAGCAAGGTAGCCCAATCCTTTTGAGACAAAGGATAGGCCAAAACGGTCTCTTATAATAAGCAAAGCGTTCTTGAGGGTACACGGGAATTTCATCTAGTCACTTTCACCATGTTGATTCGATTTGTGTTCGCTGCTTTGATAATTTGATATGTGGGTGGACCGGTGCTTAGGTGCTGTTCTTACTTGAACAAGCCTCCTACTTATGATTAACCCTCTCGCAAGCATCCGCAACTATGAGAAAAGTATTAAGAATAAATTCTAACCATAGCATTAAACTTTTGGATCCAATCGGTCCCTTACGAAATAGCGCATAAACTGGGGTTTAAGCTTCTGTCACTCTCGCAACCCATCATCTACTTACTACTCCACAATGCATTCCCTTAGGCCCAAATATGGTGAAGTGTCATGTAGTCGACGTTCACATGACACCACTAAGGGAATCACAACATACATACTATCAAAATATCGAACACATATCAAGTTCACATTATGTATGTGTGTGTGTGTGTATATATATATATACTGAAATCTAAGACTTGTTTGAGATTTGAGACTTCCTGTTTCAGTACGGTATAAGATATTGAAATTTCAGACTTGTTTGTAGTGATTGACAAGAACGAATTGTGAAGACAGAGAATCATTTATAGGGTTACTAATAAGTTCTATAATGCAATAATATTATTTGCAATTTATGATGTAATTTCCATTAATAATATTATTAAGTACTCCCTAGTGTTCAAAAATGTCCTATATTATGAGATGGAGGGAGTAGTATAGTACAATATAGTGTTAATCTGTTATACATGCAAAAAACAAGGCCTCTAAGCTTTTAAAAGAATTTAGCTTTTGAAATTTTGAATACACAAGCTTCAAATCCTGGGACCGCCCCTGTATGGACCTGGTGGGTCCCGACTGTCCGCCTCTCCACATACAGTCCTCTCCAGATTCCTCTCGGTTGTTGAGCATGTCCACAACGGCAGACAACGGCGCCGTGGCGAGCGCACAAAGGCGGAGGATGACGTCCAGGCCCCGGATGAGAATGCACCGGAGTCGGGGAATACGTGCTACAGTAGTGGTAGATGTTGTGCCTAATTTCTAGCGAAAGTACTGGAGTAGCCCAGTGGCCGAGTTCCACTCCCCAACCGTTGCTCCGCCCTGGTTCGATTCCACCTGATGCAGTGAAAATATCCACAAATTTTTGCCTCTGCCTCTGACATGTGGGTGCCCATTGTCATCTACGCACACCACCTCCAACACTTGCCAAAACTTCGTCCCTCGGTTTCTCTGTCAGTCGCACACTCAACATTGTGTGGGTATTTTGAAAATAGCATATCTTTTTGACTGTGCATCGTATGAAGATGTGCTATGCATGAATGTTGATCAGCATGATGTTAACTGGCTGGTAGTTCCATTTTTGACCATGAATAAAACTTCCAACATGATGTTATCCCTGTTTGAAAAGGGCGTGTTAATATAAATGCTCTGCCTCTGAAACTTGCAGTTTCTTATCTGAAACTGAAATTTGCAGTTTCTTCTCTGAGAATCACATTGTCTGCACTTTTATATGAAACTACATTTTTTAAAGTGCTAAAAATAGATCTCTAGAATTCATAAAATACTTCATATGCTCAATACTGCAAATCTGAAATTCAAAAGACATTCATATGTGAAAGTACTCTCAAATCCGAAAAGAAAAACACAATTTACAACCTACAAATACTGACAACCCTAAGCTCCTCCTCAGACTATTGGGGGGGGAGTCCCCTCCTATTCATCGGCGGCAGACAGCCGCCCCGTGGGATGAGGTGAACGGCGAGGGAGAGGATGGCGGGGAAGCATCATCGCGCCAACTGTTTTTCTCCTCTTGTAGTTGGGTTTGGTCGACGAAGACTCCACCGGCTCGCTCTGCCATGACACCCTCACAAACGGCACCGTGTAGATGCTCGATCCTTCAATCTCGGGTCGATGCTCCATCTTGGATCGATACTCCCACCACCGCAGCCTCACGATCGGATCCGGTGAATCTGTTTGCTCCATGGTCCAGAGGAGCAGCTCTATGTACTCCCGCGCGACTCCCTCCCGGTGTATCGCCGCCTTTTCGCTCTTTTCTAGATATTTGGCCATCGTTGTCACCGTCACCGCTAATTGCTCCAGGTTGTCAAACCAAGACTGTATCTCCAACATCCTAGCTAGCTTCACAGGGTCGCCGCCTGCGAGCCACAGGTATCGGTTGTACTCCTCCATCGATCTACTTCTCCACAGCAGCTTCACTCATCGGCGGTGGTTTTTGAATGGAAGAGGAGAGGTGCGGGACTGGTTTTTGATTAGAACGGGAGAGGAGCGGCGGTGGTTTTGAAATGGAAGAGGAGAGGAGCAGCGCTGGTTTTGGATTGGAACATGAGAGGAGCGGCGGTGGTTTTGAAATGGAAGAGGAGAGGAGCGGCGCTAGTTTTCGATTGGAATAGGAGAGGAGCGGCGGTGGTTTTGAAATGGAGGAGGAGAGGAGCGGCGTTGGTTTTGGATTGGAACAGGAGAGGAGCGGCGGTGGTTTTGAAATGGAAGAGGAGAGGAGCGGCGCTAGTTTTGAATTGGAACGGGAGAGGAGCAGCGGTGGTTTAAGAGGAGAGGAGCGGCGCTGGTCTTGGAAGTATTTTTTTTTGCTTATTTTGGGTCAAAGTTTGACCACGTACTATATTTGACAAGCAAAATGTGAATGCATGTCATCAAAAATTGTATCGTTTGGTTCGTATCTGAATGTACTTTCAAATTATATTATTTTTGCAATGTATAACATATATTTTATTTGTGATCCGAGTCTCCGAGTAAGTACTGGGTATTATATTATTTTTGCAACGTATAACATATCGTTTGGCTCATGCTTACAATCAGTGTGACGGCTAATGAAAATCATACGGGTAAGTACTGGGTAGTACTCCGAGTCTCCGAGTACTACGCCAATTAACCTAAATAGCTCTGGACCAAAAACAAAGTTGTGACATTGTGTACAAATAAAGAAAAATCGATTGGTGTTTCTTTCAGAAAAGAGTACTCCCTAGAAAAGTGCCAATATAAGCTACTAGTATTTGATTAGAGGATTTGCTGCCGAGAAAGGTCCGTCCACAGATAGCGCCACCCATCCCACTGGTGGTGGATGCCAATGCTTACATGGAGCATGGTTGGTGTCGGTAATTTTTACTTGGCACCTCGCACTCTGCATATATGCCGGTTCCATCCGTATATTTGTGCAGTTACACCAAAATGCAGCTGAATAACCCTGTTTGCACAGATAATGAAAAAGCGTGATTACATTATAGTGGCACTAGTTGATGAAACATACACTAATAAATAGAAGAAACTTCATTTTCTTAATGGGAAAATATTGCGATAGTATCACAGTATGCCATGCTGCGAGGGCGAGATGGGCCCTGCGACGCCTCATACGGTAGGCCTCATACTGGAAATCGACCCAATTCTCGCCGATACACCTTCTGCCAGTGATGAACATCAGTGTACATCGGTAGTACAAGGAGGGGCCTTGAGACATTCCAATCTCTATTTTTGTGCAGATCAACTAAAATTAAGCACCCCAGTTTGCAGAAACACTTAAACATTAACAATGGGACTAGTTGATGAAACATATACTAACAAAGAGAAGCACTTTGTTTATCTACATTGGAAATGAAATGATAGAGAGGACACTAGCTCTATTTTAACTGTATTATTACTTCATTTTATCAGTGGCACTAGGGTCGAGCAGGTGGCAAGTGAGGTGTACCGTGCGTCGCAAGGATGGAGGCCGGGGGTGCTTAGACTGGGATGCTGAAGCTGTCTCTTTCAATCCCTATCTTCCCCCCTGATGTTGCTGTGGTAGCTTTTGGGTTGTAATCCAAACTTGGTCGAGCTGGGGCTGCGTCCTCCTACCTGCCTAGCTTATGTGGCGAACTTGTCTCCTGCTAGTACTCAGTCTGTTCTAGTAGTAGTTGCATAACTGCCCGTTTACACTGAGATGTTGTCGGATAATGGTTCTCTATGGTTGGGTTTCTTTAATGAAATCAGAGGAAACCCCCTCTTTCGATATGTAAAAAAAAATCAGTGGCACTAGCGGTGCCAAAACATTGCCTCAAATTAATAGTGCCACTAGATTAAGGTGCAAAATAATAACATTACTGCTTTATCATGGCAGTGCCAAAACAGTAGCACAAGAGCAGAGTCAACATGCAGGATCTTTGGCAAACAGTCGGACCAAAAAGGAACATACCTCGTGATGGGAACCATATCACCAGTCAACGCCATCGTAGAAGGGATGACACCAGTCACCAACATGGATGATTCAATTCATGGGACCTTTTTGTGTAGTTCACCTAAAATGAAGCAATGTTTGCATCATGCAGTTAGCAAGTACTTGGTCCCATGAGCTAGCAGCTTCTTCTTCCTTAGTTGCAATAAAATTGAGCAACATCAAGGTTGGTCGTGAAGCTCATGGAATGTTCAACTATAATTTGGATATCATTTTGTGCAGTTCAACTAAGATCAAGCGTGAAATGTATATCTCTGTTTGCACAAAAAGGTGGAAAGGAGGGTGACTAACAAGTGATGAAACATACATCAAATGAAAAGAAGCATGTTCCTTATCTGAATGGCGATCCTACAAGGACAGTAGCAATTTCTAAAGCAGCAGCATTGCTAGATATTACTGTGGGCATTAGGATTAACTATGACAACCGTTAAATATGACATTACTTTAATGGTGCCATTGCTTCATTTTACCAGCAACATTGCATTAACAGCTGCTAAAGAGTTGGTATTTGGGCACGGGAGAGTAGGCAGACCAGGACAGTTGCATTTCTAACAAAAAGAAGCAACTTATCTTAATGGGAAATTTAGCAGGACATGAAAAACAATGCCATTGATTCATATTACTGAAGGCATTACATTGAAAACAACATTGGTTTAAAGTGTCCTTACTTTAACAGTGGGACTGCTACATTTTACCAGTGGCATTACATAAGAGGGGCTCGGGGCAACAAACATCCAAACAGGATATCTAGGTTGGTCCCATTTTTGTTCGGTATAGCCACCTTATACTATGTGAGGCTAGCAAATCTAGTGTTGGACATACCCTGTTGACTTGTCCCCCAGTCCCCACTTTCTTTCCTTTTTCAACCAATAGATCGGTTTATATCGAGTTTGTACTGTGTTTCCCTTTATTTCCCTATTAGACCAAGAGACCAGTTGGATAGCCAGTCTCTGCTACTTTTCGCCCCCATTATTTCCTCTTTCGACCAAGTCCTAGATTCAGGTAACAAATCTTCCCCCACCCCACCCCCTTTCTTCCCTGTTTGAACCAAGTAGTACTAGATTCGACTGCATGAAGTAGTACTACTAGATTCGACTGCATAGAGTAGTTTTACCTCTTAACAGTAAAAATTTAGGTGGCTTTCGAACAGCCGATCGATCCTATCTATGAGGGGGCCTGAGAAATCGTAAAAGATACAAATGCAGCGACGTGAGGAGCTGGGGCAGTAGAGCAAGGCCGGTTTCGAAGGAAGTTATACCTGAGGGTCATCGAGATGTCGGTAGGTGGGCGACGGGAGGCCGGATCTGCCCACACTATGGCAGCAAGGAAGAAGGGGTCGGAGGCCCTCCCTAGCCGGCGCTGCATGGGAGAGAACGACAAGGCACACTGATTGGGACGTGCCTGCAGTGGGTAAGAGCCATCACCGAGGATGACCGCGTGAATGTTGCACCTTCTCACCTTCCCCGGCGGAGGGGATCCGCCCGGATCTGTGACCAGCGGTGAGCAGAGAGAGAGTGTGGCCACCGCTGTCATGTTTGGATCTGGAGAGGATGAGAGAGTGTGAAGAGAGCAACACTAGCAAGCAAGCGCGGAGGCTCCTGCCTATATAGTGTAGTAGTTTTCTTTTTTTCTACCGGAGCCGGCTTGACCTCGTCAATGACTGTTGAGAAGTCTTCATGCACGTGCCCCGGAAGCGCAGTTGTTATCATTTTGATCTGAAGCACCGGATTAACATATAACACGAAAAAATGCCACATGACAAGAAACCATAACCTCGCTGCCCCAAGGAGACAACATGAATCCCGACGGACAAACTAGACGAGGATCAAAGCTCAAATTAAATACAAACTCATAGAAAAGGGGTCAATCGATAGATGTCCTAATTAACATAGCCGGCTTGACCTAGATGGCAGCCAAGTAGTCTTCGTGCATGTGCCCCCAATGACCAGCGCCTTGGAGGAACGTAGTTGTCGCTGTTTAACCCTCGCAGTGATCCAAAGCACATGACACCTAATATTGCGAGATGACAAGAAACCTTTTTTTAGATTTCTCATCAGAACTACATCCCTGTACAACACAGCCTGCACGATATGTAGACGATAGCCAATCTAGCCATTTGCTGGAGTCTGGTCACATGCATGGACGAACTGATCTCCCATGTCGTGCAGGGATCGTCCAGGCACCGACATGTTTACAACACTGCTCCAGTACTATCGCTCGTCTCTCTCTTCTATTAACTCAGCCGACTTGCGGGGACGAGGGAGTGTGCCTATGGTCGGTTCTCAATTGCGGTCCCACATGTGTGTGCAAATGCAATATGACACGCGTTCCATTCGGAGAGCGGCGTGCCAGACCGACCGACCGTCTGGGGTGTGACGCGAACGCGATGGGCGTGCTGTATACATGTGTACTGCCATTTTCTTCAGGCTTTGCTCCATGGCGCAATCCATGGATACAAAATTATATTTAAAAGTCGAGGGCAGGGCTTTTCCTGCGCGGTAGGCGGGGTAGTTCTGCCTAGCCGGTTCGACAGAGAGGCGAGAAGATGAGGGAGTAGATTGCTGCAAACGTAGGGATGTGTGATTTGCCGGCTCGTTACTGCTGGACAGGTGGGGCCCTGTGATTTGACTTGCAATTATCATTATTACTGCGGCGCTACGACCGGTGTGAGTTTCCTGATTCCTGACCACCTCCATGGTATATAGGTGCCAAGTACTGTACTACTCTACAGTAATGGGCTTATAGCCCGCTTACATGGCACTTTTGCTTATATGTCGAGGAGAGGGACATGGGCAAAATGGTGGGAGTGGGCTCTTGTGCAACACCCTAGCTATTTACTCCTTGGCAAATGCAATAAATACTACAAATAAAGAGATATAGAGAAGTAAAAAAAATACTCTTATAGCCAACCTTATAGCAAACCTTGTTGTATGAGTGACTATAAGTGATGACTATGTATGGCAAGCCAACATTAGATAGCCTATGTTGGAGATATGCCCTAGAGGCAATCATGTATGTTGATATTTCCTATGTGTTTATGAATAAAGATAGTCCTTGGACATTATCAATGATGTGTATCAACATGTACATGACTTGTTTGTGGGACTATGCATTGTATGAAGACTGTCCTAAAAGGTCCCTGGTCGAAAGGGCTGTGTGGATGCGCAGCCGACTAGACTAGCATATGACACGATCGATGGCTTGGTCTCACTAGCCATGGAGCATTGGATGAAAACCGCATAATATGGACTCGGAAGGATCTGGTCGGATTTGACGTAGTCGGATCCGAGTTGAGATAAGGTCCGAGTCGGACAGACCCAACTATGAGACGCAACAATATGTCATCTGTGCGTCTCTAGTGCAACATACATTCTATGTCCTAAGACCTGAGCTGGCGCATGTACTCGGGATGGTGACAGATCTGCTTTGGGCCAACCAAACGTTACTTCTTAACTGGGTAGTTATAAAGGTAGGTTTCGGGCTTGTCCAGACCCATGCTGCGAGACATGGTCGAGCAAGATGGGATTTGCCCCTCCGATCAGGAGAGATGTACTCTGGGCCCCTCGTGTGATCCGACCAAGATAGGCATGGCCATGCGACAAGGATTATGAGATAATCCGGTTTGTGGTCGGCATCACTGGAACGAGAAAGAGGTCGGGCTGGCACAAGGATGACAGACTCGCCTTGAGCCTGACAACATATATCGTGTGGCAAAGGGAACAGAAGTGTGACATGTTGTACAGGTTCGCCTAACCAGCTTCATAGTCTACTTGGTGGTCGGCACGCCTTGCTAGAGGCCACTACCAACCGTGCAGGTCGGAGGTGATCCGAACTGTGACCAAGCCGACTTGAACCTAAGGGGTTTCGCGCTTGAGGGAAGGAACCTACGAGGTCGGATCCGAGGACACTGGTCGGATGTGATCCGAGCTGGACTTGGATCATGGCCGAGTAGACTTGTGGGCTTTAGGGTCCGTGCGAGGCCCAAGTGTTGAGCCCACGACGGACACCTATATATAGTGGAGGTGCGACACACTCATGCGGTTGATCGCTTCGGCGCTGTCACTAGGGTTTGCATGTGGTGTGAATAGCCACCTCCACTCGCCGCCGGTTGTGTGATCGGACCTAGCAGTCCGCCACATGATGTTCCTCTTGCACACGCAGATACCATTAGAGGCGGTGCACCTGCGCCGCTCCGGCGAACCTGTCCATAGGAGATTATCATTCACGGGAGATCACCATTCCCGGGGCTTCGTTGTTCACAGGAGATGACCATTCCTGGGTGTCGTGGGAAGCCACAGCCACCTATGGGGCCAAGGGCCCCTTTTGGTTCGACAGGGGGACTGAGCACGTTGCACAAAGAGCGGAGGAGCGCAGCGTAGCGCGGCAGAGATCACATGGGCAGTTTTATCCAGGTTCGGGCTGTCGCAAGGCGTAAAACCCTACTCCTGCTTTGGTGGATTGATGGTGGATGGTGGTGGAAATGCAGCGCTCTTGCCCGGCAGGGTTGCCTTGGGGCGAGAGCAGCTACGCGCGTATGAGTTTACAGGGGTCCGAATCCTTTCTATGGTTGCCATGGGCCTCCTTTTATAGATCAAGGGGTCACCACAGTGGCAAATCAGTCATTGTGTACTGATTAGATAGCGAACAGTGCTATCATATCTACTCTACAGACAGAGCAGTACGCATTAAATGCGCCGCTCAGTGTCACATCATGGCCTGCCCGGCACACCTTGCCAGGCTGTTTGGCCACCTTCTCTCCTATCTGCATGACACGTCGCATGACGGGTGTCATCTGGAGGTGATTCCTATAGGAAATGGCTACCATGTGGCAAAAGGCAGCCACTCAGTCATCTTGGGGCTTCACACCGCACTGATTGGTGACTCGCGTCGTTGTGAGGTGGGGCGGTGAAGCCTTGGCGGGGTGTTCTGCCTTCGTATGCCCCGGCAGGCCTGCCGGGGCGGTCCTGAGGCTTGCTCCCGGGGCAACCTTGACCTTGCCAGGCTCTCCTGCCCGGCAAGGGAGGCTTTCCCTTAGCGGTGTCTTGCTTCTTGGCTTGACTCATCTTCTCAACCTGCCCTTTGATTCCTCAAAGAGCCTATCTCTCTACCTTGGACTTGCCTTGAATGCTACAATCTTGCCGGGCTCGTGGCTCACTGTCCGTGCACAAGTCAGGGGAAAACATACACCCCTGTTTGTGTACCCCGACAGAAGCCCCCGGGCCTGAGCCATACGTGTCACTGGGCACGTTGGGTTAGGCCCCAAATAGTGCATGGACACATGGCAAAAGAAGGCCGCGCGCATGGTGGTCTATTATGATGACCGGTAAACCCAACGTCCACTTCACGTAATCACCGCGGGTCGTGGGGGCATGGGACTTGCTGCAGTTAATGTAAAACGGTAACTTCCTGAAGAGTCACGTCCTTCCCCACATCTGTTCCTTAAGAGAGGAAAATGCGGAAGGGTACTGCTCATTCATCACCTGCCTCGCCTCCCCACCATCTTCCTCCACAAGCCAAGCAACTGCTCTTCTTCCTTGCCCGCACCCGCCACCAATCCCCTCTCCATTCCCTTCCCACATCCCCGTAGCATCTTGGAGATATGGGGAAGAAAATCACCGCCAGGGGGAAGCGGGCGACCACGATGAACGAGGCGGCCACTGAGGGGAGCACGAGGGCGTCGAAGCTAGACAGGAAGCGGAGGGCAGATGTTGTCTTCTTTTCGTCGAATCTGGACGGTGAAGTGCTTGAGGCAAGGTATGGTTATCTGTGAGGGAGGGAAGTCCCGAAAGGGCACGGCGCGCCCAAAGTTCTGGCAGGGGGGAAACAGGACCCGCCAGATTCGTACCGATTCTTTTGCGCGTACTTCATCTGCGGCCTCTGTTCCCCTTTCTCGGATTTCTTGGAAGCAATGTTGGTGATTTATGGCTTCCATCTCTTGGATTTCACGCCAAATGCAATGGCGTGCATGGCGATCTTTGCTCACTTATGCGAGAATTATGTTGGAGTCGCCCCCAACGTTGATCTGTTCAGGCACTATTTTGTTCCGCGAGTGGAGAACAAAAACCACTGCTCCGGGAACATAAGTTGGATGCCACGGGTAGTGCCAAGGGAGAACTGTGATTACATCTCTGGCCAACAGCGCAGCAGATGGGAGGAGTGGAGAGGAGATTGGTGTTGGATCCAGGATGAGGAGGCCCCAGAGTTCTGCCAGGCGCGGACGAGATGCATTGAGTGCAGCAATGACTGGAGGGAGCTTGGCCTCACCGATGATAGGCTCCACCCGGCAATAAACAGGATCACCCGTCTGAAGGCTGTCGGGCTAACCGTTGAGCATGTGGGGGCCAACTTCCTTCTCCGCCGTATCGCGCCGTTGCAGAAGAGGGACAGGTTCGCCTGGCTCTATGGGGATGCCGTAGACAGGATGAGGTTACTTCCTGGCCTGGCCAACAACTTGTCAGTCTACGGCCATGCCTGGTTGTGCAACCAGCTGTTTGGCAGCTTCGAGCTTTTCAAGTTGCCCGCCAACATCATCCCTCTGAACATCAACTCCGCCAGGGACCAGATCTTGAAATGGATGCCGCATTGCAATGCTCAAGGAGTTGTAAGTGACTGGCAGTTACCCTCGCTCGACGAAGAGCTGGCGTGGTCCTCCACCCTAGTGGAAAGAGCTACCAGGGTGGAGGCCAATATGTACAAGCGCACCTCCAGGGTGGAGGAGGCGTACATCAGGAGGCGGCTTGAGGAGGACAGGGCATCCCGAGCTGCAGCAGCGGCGAAGGCCAGGAAGGCAGCAAGGGGAAAGGAAAAGGCCAGAGACGAAAGTTCTTCCCGCGGCAGGGACGGGGCGCAAGTCTCGGAAGAGGTTGCCGGGGACGAGCCTGCCGGGGGCGATCCTTCCGGGATCGAGGCCCTATATACCATGGTGGCAAAGGCTCTAGAGGAAGAAGAGGTTGAGGAGGCGGAGCAACCTGGAGAGGAGTGGCTCGCGGAAGGCCCTCAGGCCCCCGAGCCTGTCTTGGATCAACGCCCTCGTAGGCGGGCAGCCAACCGGGGAGCGGCAGTTTCCGATCCTGCGCCCGCCACCAAGAAGGTGAAGGAGACCACCTCCAGGAGCAGCATCCCCGAAGCTGCACGCCACCACTCTCCTCGGCTTTCCGGGGCCAGGGCCCCTCCTGCCAAGCAGCCAGCAGCCACGGAAGACGACTCCTTCTCCCAGTTGGATTCGAGCTCTTCGCAGAGCTCGTCTTCATCGGAACCCCCTGCATCTCAGCAGGGCTCAATGTTGCCGGAGAGCTCAGCACCCCCGCCCCAGAAGAGAAGCAGGGCATCTCCTCCGCCTATTGATTTTGTGCTGAGCTCCATGCTCATCGACGAGGAGTCAGAAAGAACTTCCTCACTTCCTTGCTGTTATTTCCGCATGTTTCCTTGCTTGTTGACGGATCTTTGCTTGCCGCCTTTGTCAGGGAGGAAGAAGAAGAAGAACATCCCCTTGTTCACCGAACCAAGCGGCTCAGACACACGGAGCCACCGAGGACGATGGAAGGGTCGGGCTCGGTAGGGGACGGCGCGAGTCCCCCGGCATCAAGCCCCCAGTCCAGCCCCCAGCTTGAACGTGTAGGGGTGGTTCCGCCCGTCGGGAGCGACGGAGGAGAACTCCCCACCACTGAAGCCAAAGGAGGAGAAGGAACCACCCTGGACGAGCCTTTCCAGGAGGGGCCCACTCTGCCCCTCGATCGGGTCGAGGGATCCCCGCCAAGGGTCTCCATGGAAGAGTCCGGCCTTGGCCCGGCAACTAACGTTGCCAGAGAGACTGAAGCTTCTGTCCGGCAGACCTCTCCGGGTAACTTATTTGCTCTTCTTTCCCTGTTCCTTTTCATTATCTTGCTTCGTACTCCTGACTTGTTAACAATCTGGTATTTCTGTCATTGATTACTGGATCTGCTTGCAGTCCCTTTACTCAAGGAGCCAGATTTACTGGACGAGGTGGCTAGCATAGGGAAGGACGCCGCGGAGGAGGCCGCCAAGATTGCTGCCACGGAAGGGCAGGAACATGCTGCTGGGGGTGCCCTGGGGCCCCTGAAAGAGTCCGGGAAATCCCCCGGTAGCATGTCTGGATCAGGGGTGGTGATTGAAGAGAAGATACCTCTCCAAACCATGGGTCCCCTTCCCCTGTTCGGCACCCCGACGGGGGCCCCACCATCATCTTCGAGCCGCCTGGCGCTTGTGCTCGCACAGCCCGGGCTCGGAGCCCTCGGCTTGTCAATGGCGATGAGCACGGAACTTGACAAAGAGCTTCAGCGCATTCTGGCATCGCTGTACCAAGGGGTCGAAGAGGTGGATGACTCCATCGCCGTCGCTCTGGATTTGTCTTTTATGGAGTCCGTGGCGACGGGCATCAAGGAGATGCAAGATCGGCACAGCCAGAAATGGCAGGAGCTCAAGGAGCAGCGCAAGTCCGCCAATGAGGTAGGCCAGAAGCTGAAGGACAAAGGTGCCGAGCTGCGCGATTGGCACGGCAAGCAGTTCCAGGTCCTCTTGAGGTAGCAGGAGACAGTCTCGATGGCGAGGGAGGATGTCATCGCTCGTGAGGCGCGCCTGCCGGACCACCAAGTGCTTCTGGACGCCAGGGAGATGGACATTTCTCTCCGGGAGGAGAGACTCAAAGCTGCTCTCTGCGCCAAGGACGATGATCTGGAGGTCCTTGTGCAGCAGCGCACCAAAGAGCTGGAAGACAAGCACAAGGCCGCCCTGGATGCCCTTATTGTCGACTCTGCCGCTCGGCTGAAGAAGCTTGCCAATGACCTTGCCGCTGCCTCTTCCGCCAAGGTGGACCTCGAACAGCAGGTGGCCGAGCTGACGGAAAAGCTTGCCGGGAACGCCAAGGAGGTCGAGACTCTCAGGGAGGAGACGCAGAAAGCAGAGATCCTCTTAAAGGATGTGCAATCGCAGTTCTCCTCTAAGAGCCAAGACCTCGAGAGCGCCAACGGCACCATCGAAGATCTGAAGGCCAGGATCGGCACCCTGGAGAGCTCGGCAGAATCCAGCGGGGCCCATGAGCAGCAGCTGACGAAAGACCTGGACACCGTAAAGCGCCTCTGAAAGGATGCAGAGGACAAACTGGCGAACCAGTCTGAGCAGGTTAACCTCTGGATCAAGAGCTTGATTGATGTCGCTGAGCGCCTCACTGCCCAGACCGCAGCGATGGGCATAGAGGGGCCAGTCTACTTGGCCAGCAAGCAGGAAGCCCCCAGTGTTAAGCTAGGGGCCTTCTTTAACGAGCTGATCGACAAGCTGAAGGTGCATGAGGAGGCAAGAGCTGGTCATTTCGAGGCTGAATCCCGGAAGCTTGCTCGTAATTCCCTCTTCATGGTTTTGAGCAACATCGCCTGCCGCCACCCGGACCTCAACCTTGCCGACGGCTTCAGGAAGCCGCCGCGTGGCACGGACGTTTCTGCTGCCGAGGAGAAGGCTACCCCTTTCGCCGACAGGGTTCTTGGCGTTCCTGTCGCTCCCCGAGGTCGCAAGGACCGGTCTTGAATCATGCCCGCTGCTGCGTTGCTCTGTAATCAAAACATGATGCATGCTCTGTGTTTAGACATCGCATTATTTATGCTCGCGTGAAACTTGATGTCTTTGTTAAATCTTAATTGTGTGTTTTATCCCTTTTGAATGTTACCCCATTGGTGTTCGCATGATTAATCTCTATTCACGCTCTGGTTGCCTGCCGGTATCATATTGCCGCGAAAGTCGTAAGGGTCTTGCCCTTAACATTTATCTTGGCGTGGATGCGTCCCGGCAGGTTTTTCCTTAGTAGTTTCTGATGTAGCCGCCCATTCCGCGAGCAGGCTCGGAACGGAATGGGGGTGCAGACAAGAATCTAGCAAAGGTACCATCTTGTGGAAGATTTCTTCACACGAACACCCCGGCATTCAAGGATAAACAAACGCAAATTCTTGATTTATAAGTACAGCAAAGATTGAGTAAACTTAGCTCTTATTCGTGCTTCCATCTATTCTTCCTGGCTGCGGCTGCTTGCTGAGCTCGCACGTTCTGGGAAGGGTGGTGCCGCATGTATATCGACTTCTAGCTCTCGGCAAGGGTCGGCTAGAAGTATAAGTATCTTGTGGGCGGCAAGACGCGACGTTAGGCATGGACGGCTCCTCTCCCCTCCTCTTCACACTTTTTGATCAATCCAACGGCAGTTGGCACGAAAGTCACGCCAGCGCAGACGGCCTTGCCGGAGTGTACTTGCCGGGGCGTCAACCAACGGATTTGCACCGGCGTTCTACTCAGGATTTTCCCCAGCAGGGTAAATGCTAGACCGAGTATCACGCGGGCTCATCGATGTTGATGATGCTAAAACCAAGAGTAGCTCGATCATCAATAAGTGAGAGTGGCAGGGAGAGAAATCCGATACCCTTGCACATCACTCCTTTTCCCGAACGGGGCTCGCAGGGCGTTCCTGCTGTCTGATCCATTCGGGACGGTACTGTCGCCCTTGTCGCTAGCTTCCGCCGCCACTGTGACCACGGCATACGGAGGTGGCGGAGGTCAAGCGAGGTCGGCGGGGGAGCGGCGTTGCTCTCCCGCTCCACCCCCGCCATTCCTTCAGGCACCGTGTGTGGTGACGTCGTTGATGAAGAAGATGGCGGCGAAGATGATGCGCTTCGTACACTTCTCAGGTTCGCGCAAGCGTAGCCCCCTACCTGGCGCGCCAAAGATGTCGTGGGAAACCACGGCCACCTATGGGGCCAAGGGCCCATTTTGGTTTGGCAGGGGGACTGAGCACGTTGCACAAAGAGCGGAGGAGCGCAGCGTAGCGCGGCAGAGATCACACGGGCAGTTTTACCCAGGTTCGGGCCGCCGCAAGGCGTAAAACCCTACTCCTGCTTTGGTGGATTGATGGTGGATGGTGGTGGAAACACAGTGCTCTTGCTCGGCAGGGTTGCCTCGGGGCGAGAGCAGCTATGCGCGTATGAGTGTACAGGGGTCCGAATCCTTTCTATGGTTGCCATGGGCCTCCTTTTATAGATCAAGGGGTCATCACAGTGGCAAATCAGTCATTGTGTAATGATTAGATAACAGACAGTGCTATCATATCTACTCTACAGACAGAGCAGTACACATTAAATGCGTCGCTCAGTGTCACATCATGGCCAGCCCGGCACGCCTTGCCGGGCTATTTGGCCACCTTCTCTCCTGTCTGCATGACACGTCGCAGGACGGGTGTCATTTGGAGGTGATTCCTGTAGGAAATGGCTGCCATGTGGCAAAAGGCAGCCACTTAGTCATCTTGGGGCTTGACACCACATCGATTGGTGACTCGCGTCGCTGTGAGGTGGGGCGGTGAAGCCTTGGCGGGGTGTTTTGCCTTCGTATGCCCCGGCAGGCCTGCCGGGGCGGTCCTGAGGCTTGCTCCTGGGGCAACCTTGACCTTGCCAGGCTCTCCTGCCCGGCAAGGGAGGCTTTCCCTTAGCGGTGTCTTGCTTCTTGTCTTGACTCGGTCTTCTCAACCTGCCCTTTGATTCCTCAAAGAGCCTATCTCTTTACCTTGGTCTTGCCTTGGATGCTGCAATCTTGCCGGGCTCGTGGCTCACTGTCCGTGCACAAGTCAGGGGAAAACATACACCCTTGTTTGTGTACCCTGACACCGGGGCTTTGCTGTTCACGGGAGATCACCAACGCGAGGAGGAGACGCGCTGCCCCAACTTTGCTTCCGCTGCACGGCACTGCGTGTCTAGTGGTAACGATCTGTGATCCATCTCCCATAGCATGTTCTTGGTTGTTCTGCGTGTATGATTTTTAATTTACAGTCGACGCACCCTACCGTAGATCCCAATAGTGGTATTAGAGCCTCTGCTATAGGTTTTGGTTTCAAATCGTATGCATATTAGATATATGGAGCCGGCAGATGAGATCTGTTGTCGTTTTTGAAATCGGCTATGTGCACGGTTGATGAGATCAACTGCACATGGGGGTTGATGTGGCTATGTTTTCTATCAATCAGAATCAATGAGGTCATGACACAACCTACCCCTACCGGTCGGTATCCGCCATCGGGGTTAACAGTGAAACATAAATCCGAATCGGATCCGTGATGATCGATGAGATCGGCCAGATCAGAAAATTCGGCGTGATCAGAGTACAGATGGGATCTATGATTTCCGAACATGTCGGGCACTGCCCCGCACCCGCGAGGGGCGCTGCCCCTTCGAACCCCGCCCGCTAACCGGCTAGCGGGACCGCCGTCTGCGTAGCGCCTTGTATTTCGTACACGATCACTCAAACCGGTAGAATGCGATTCTGTGCGTAACTTTGTTTTGCAGGTTTGATGTGAATAGTATGGCTCATGTGTATGTGATGCATGTGTGTAATTTATACATGGCCTGCGCGTCATGTTTGTCAGCCGGCAGGAGCCAAAGTGTTGTCATTATAATGTATAATGACCTGCATGTCAACTTGTGACTCTATGTAAAATTCATTACTGGTTGTAGTAGTTGGATAATAGAGATCGGGTTGGTGGCTTGGCGTCCCGGCGTGACAAACAAGATGGAGTTCCTAGATGGTCATCGGAGTCGGAGCTGACCTGGAAGAACATCCATGAAGGGGCCATACTATTTCACAATATATGTTTATTTGTGATTGTTATTCTTCTTTATTTCTATGCATGTTAAAATGGTAGAAAGATCCCTCGTTAATATCAAGCGAATTGCCATCCCCGATGTTGCACCTTCGCACGTCAAGTACGTCTAGTAGTGGGCTCATAAATTGGGTTGCTGCTAGGTGTCCTTGAACTGAAGGGTTCGTGTCGGACACGGACATGCACTGCATCAGGTTGTCTTGACAAGGCTATCAAAACGGTTTTGGGCCTTGTGGCAAAGGAGGTCGGGAGTCGGGGTATAAGATACCTACCCGATCGATAGGAGTCGTATAGAGATACGATTAGCAAAGAGTTGTTTACCGGATAGTCATGTTGGCTAGCAGTGATGCTAAAGCTCACTAGTCGCATGCGCTAGTCGGATCCTGAATCACTGAGAGTTTGCGGAGGGATGCCGACTTTAGTGGGAGTATTTCTGTTTAGGCTTGAATTACTCTACATAAACACATTGCTTAGTGATTGCATATTTTTCTGTTGTAGATCAATGGCACCACCTGCTCAACCCAACTTTGCATTGAAATCAATTCTGGAAAAGGATAAACTGAATGGAACAAACTTTACCACCTGGTATAGAAATTTGAGAATTGTTCTCAAGCATGATAGAGGATCCACTTCCAGACGAACCTGCCGATAATGCTAATGCCACAACCAAGAATGCCTACCAGAAACTCATTGATGAATCAACGGAGATCAGCTGTCTGATGATGGCTTGTATGGAGCCCGATTTGCAACAGCCAACAGCATTTCGAAAATGTTGAGGCTTACGATATGATCGAGAGTGTCAAGAGCATGTTTCAGACACAGGCTAGGACCGAAAGGTTCAACGTCTAGCGATCCTTGATGGATTGCAAGCTGAAGGAAGGTGATCCAGTGAGCCCACATGTGATCAAGATGATCGGATGTGTGCAAGCTTTGGATCGGTTTGGCTTCCCGCTCTTTGATGAGCTGGCTACTGATGCAGTTCTGGGTTCTCTTCCGCCCAGCTATGGGACGTTCATCTCGAACTATCATATGCATGTCATGGATAAGAATCTCACTGAATTGCGTGGGATGCTCAAAGTGGCAGAGCAGGATATTAAGAAAGGCACACATCAAGTGTTGATGGTGCAGAAATCGGCTAAGTTCAAGAAGAGTTGGTCCAAGAAAAAGGCTAAGTCAAAGGGCATGGAGATGGTAACCTCTGCCGCTGCGCTGAAGTCAGGATTGGACTCAAAGACCATTTGCTATCATTCCAAGGAGACCGGTCACTCTAAGAGGAACTGTAGCAAGTGGCTTGCAGAGCATGGCAAGAAGGCTGGAAATGCTTCTTCAGGCAAAGGTACACTTGTTGCATATGTTATAGACATTTACCTTGCTGACATACCTAGTAGCTCTTGAGTATTTGATACCGGATCGGTTGTTCATATTTGCAACTCGATGCAGGGGCTGGTAAGAACTAGGCGTGTGGCACAAGGGGAGATTGACATCAGGGTCGGCAACAAAGCAAGAGTTGCTGAGTTGGAGGTCGGCACGATGCAGCTCCAGCTTCCTTCTAGATTTATTTTGGAATTGAATAATTGTTATTACATTCCTGCACTTAGTCGGAACATTATTTTTGCCTCATGCTTGATGAGTCAGGGTTATGAATTCAATTTAAAGGACAATGGTTGTTTGTTTTATTTGAATGGTATGTTCCACAGCTATGCACCCATTGTTGATGGGCTATTTATATTGAATCTAGAAAAGGAACCGGTCTATAACATGAATTTCAAGAGGCATAAGCCAAATGAGATAAATCCGACATACTTCTGGCATTGCCGACTTGGACACATTAGTCTAAAACGCATGAAGAATCTCCATGATGATGGACTCCTAACTTCGTCCGACTTTGGGTCGTTCGAGACATGCGAATCATGCTTGCTCGGCAAGATGACTAAGTCTCCTTTTGCAAAGAGTTGCGAGAGGGCGTCCGAGCTGTTGGAGCTTATACATAGTCATGTGTGTGGTCCAATGAGCACAACTGCCAGAGGTGGCTATCAGTACTTCGTGACTTTTACCGACGACTTGAGTAGATATGGATATATCTATTTGATGAGGCACAAGTCAGAAACTTTTGAAAAGTTCAAAGAGTTTCAGCACGAGGTTGAAAATCAGTTCGGCAAGGCTATAAATCTTCTACGATCAGATCGTGGAGGTGAGTACATGAGCCAGGAGTTTGATGATTATCTGAAAAGCCGAGGTATAGTACCTCAGCTCACACCTCCGGGTACACCATAGAGAAACGGCGTGTCAGAACGGAGGAATAGGACCTTGTTGGACATGGTCCAGTCAATGATGAGCAAATCAGATTTACCCTTGTCATTCTGGGGATACGCTCTAGAAACTGCAGCTTTCACACTTAACAGGGTACCATCAAAATCCATAGACAAGACACCACATGAGATGTGGACCGGGAAGAGTCCCAGTTTGTCTTTTCTAAAGATTTGGGGTTGTGAAGCATTTGTCAAGCGACTTATGTCAGACAAGCTTACACCTAAATCGGATAAATGCATATTCGTGGGATATCCGAGGGAAACCTTGGGATATAGCTTCTACAACCGCGAAGAGAACACAGTGTTTGTTGCTCGGAACGGGGTTTTCCTTGAGAAAGAGTTTCTCAGTCGGGAGGCCAGTGGGAGGACGGTCCGACTCAAAGAAATTCGAGGACCACTCGGGGATGGCTCCGTTGATGATGAGATCATACCAGAGTCAGTCGGGGAACCCGTAGTGGAAGCGGCACCGGAACCACGGAGGTCAAAAAGATTGCGTGATGTATTGTTGCTAGAAAGCGACGAGCCGGCCACGTATGCGGAAGCGATGGTGAGCCCGGATTCTGAGGCATGGCTAGATGCCATGAGATCCGAGTTAAAGTCCATGGATGAGAATCAAGTCTGGGACTTGGTTGATCCGCCGCCTGGTGTAAAGGCCATTGGCTACAAATGGGTCTTTAAGAAGAAAACTGATGTGGATGGAAATGTTCAGATCCACAAAGCTCGGCTTGTTGCTAAAGGTTATGGACAAGTTCAAGGAATTGACTACAATGAGACTTACTCGCCGGTAGCGATGCTGAAGTCGGTGAGGATCGTACTAGCTATAGCTGCATATTTCGATTACGAGATATGGTAGATGGATGTCAAAACAGCTTTCCTTCATGGAAATTTAACCGAGGACGTGTATATGATACAGCCCGAGGGTTTTGTCGATCCGACTAGCGCTAGTAAGGTATGCAAGCTCAAGAGATCCATTTATGGGTTGAGGCAAGCATCTCGGAGTTGGAACATTCATTTTGATGAGGTCATCACTGGTCTCGGTTTCATCAAAAGCGAAGAGGACGCTTGTTTATACAACCAGTTAAGTGGGAGCTCGATAGTATTTTTGATCTTGTATGTAGATGACATAGTACTGATCGGAAATGATGTTTCGATGCTGAACTCGGTCAAGGAATCATTGAATGGCAAGTTTTCAATGAAGGACCTTGGTGAGGCAGTTTACATTTTAGGCATCAAGATCTATAGAGATAGATCGAGGAGGCTGCTCGGCTTAAGCTAGAGCACGTACATAGATAAAAGTGTTGAAGCGGTTCAACATGAGTGAGGCAAAGAAAGGGTTCTTGCCCCTCTCACATGGTATAAAGCTAAGCGAGACTCAGAGTCCTTCGACATCTGATGAGAGAAGCAGGATGAGTAGGATCCCGTATGCCTCGGCAATCGGATCCATCATGTATGTCATGATATGTACAAGGCCTGATGTTGCTTTTGCAATAAGCCTAACAAGGAGATACCAGGGCAACCCAGGTGAGAGTCACTGGGCAGCGGTAAAGACTATTTTGAAGTACCTAAAAAGGACTAGAGAGATGTTCCTAGTTTATGGAGGTGAGGAAGAGCTCATCGTAAGGGGTTACGCCGACGCTAGTTTCCAAACCTACAGAGATGATTGTAGATCACAGTCCAGATTCGTGTATGTCATGAACAGAGGAGCAGTGAGCTGGATGAGTTCCAAGCAAGATACGGTGGCCGATTCTACCACAGAAGCCAAATACATTACGGCTTGTGAAGCTGCAAAGGAAGGTGTTTGGATCTGGAACTTTCTGGATGATCTTGGTATTTTCCCAGCGGCGGTAAAACCGTTGGACCTTTATTGTGATAATTCTAGTGCCATCGCACAAGACAAGGAGCCAAGGAATCACCACAAGGTCAGACACATAGATCGGAAATATCACCTGATATGAAAGATCGTAAAGAATGGTGATGTAGAGTTATGCAAAATTCAGACGGATGCAAATGTTGCGGATCTGTTGACTAAGCCGCTTCTGCAACCCAAGCATGAGGGGAACGTTAAAGCTATGGGCATATGATGTCTATTTGATTGACTCTACACTACTGCAGGATGGTCCAAACGCGACAGTCGAATCAGAGACCCTTCGACGAAACTGTGTGCGATGCATCAATCACAAACGGTGATGTAATAAAACCGTCAAAAAAGATGCAAAACATTTGCGATGGTGGCAACATCAAACACGGTTCATATTAGAGTTGCGTGTGCGATGAGTGGCAAATGGTTAATCCAGAAGAACTGTTTGCGATGATGAAGAACAACAGAAACGGGCAGCCAGATGAGGGTGTGTGCGATATTCGGCATACAGTTCACTAGGATGAACTGTGTGTGATTAGGCAACACAATGGAAATGCTTCAACTGAACAAGATGTGTGTGATACGCGGCAAACAGGTTTGTAATCACAAATGTGTGCGAAGACCAATAATAACACAGATGATTGCTGCTAATAAGCCGTGTGATTTGCTCTGTCTACAGAAGAATAACATGTCTATAATCTTTGGCGACATGCATTCGATTTTATTAGTTAAATCCTACTTATAAACCAGGATGGGGGTATAGTAGGTAATTAAATCGCAAACATTTTTTTATTAACCGTATGTATACGTGGCCTTTTGTCCTCCTCTCACACGTCTTGTCACCCCGCTGCCGCAGATGGCTTACAGCGCAAGCTTGCGCAGCGCGCGGGGGCGTTCTTTTGGCCAAACGGTGGCTCGAAGTGGCGCCAATGAATTGTCGGTGAGCCCGTTCCCGCGCAACCTCGCAGGTTTCCGTGCAAGCTTCCCGCCCAACTCGGTGAAATCCCCCAAACTCCCAATGCTTACCGGCCTACTATATAAACCCTCACGGCCGGCGAGTCCTGCGTCGCATTTTCCCCTCCCTCCCTGTAGCTTATCTCGTCTGCTTCTCCCACAATCGCCAATGGCACCGGTCTGTCGTCGTCGCTCAGCCACTCCACCGTCATCAGAGGACAGCTCCAGCTGGGAGGCTACACCACGTCAGCGGCGTAGTCCCCGGCGTGGTGTAGTGCGCGTGGCGTCCCTGTTCTTTGTGCGCGGAACACCCACCACACGCTCCACCGCCGGTGCCCGTCGGCAGCTGTTGCCGGCTGCCGTTGCCGCCACCCCACCATCTGCCGCTGTGGCTGCCACACCACCATCGAAAGGCAAGGCCATCGCCCGCTCCGCCGCCGCGGCCCGAAGGCGGGAGGTGGCCGTCGTGGCCGCCACCCCACTGCCGGCCACCGTGGCCATCACCTGCTCCGCCGCCGCGGCCCGAAGGCGGGAGGTGGTGGTCGTGGCCGCCACCCCATCGTCGGCCGCCGTGGCCGCCAGCCCACCATCGACCGCCGGGGTCATCACCCGCTCCGCCACTGCCGCCCGAAGGCGGGAGGCGGAGGTGGAGGCCCGCACATTCGTCAGCGACCTTGCGCGCTACACCGAGTTCCCGCGGGAGGAGGAGGAGCGCCTCGTCGAGCATGCAAAGAGCCTTACCGCCGCCGTGGCTGCAGCACACGCCACCGCAGAGGCGAGGAATCAGGAGATCTATGAGGAGAACCACCGCGTCGAGAGGGGTCGTCTGGAGTGGCAGAGGGCATTCGAGGTGAGCGTCGTTGAAGGTGCAGCAGCGGTAGGCACCGTGTTGCAGTTGTCCAGCTCATCGGTAGGCTCCTACTCCTCTGCCTCTTACTGAGCGCGCTCGGCAGAGGAGAGGCTGCCAGAAGTAGTACAAAGCCCCTCCGTAGTAGTAGTATTTAGGGGCTATTTTGTTCAGTTCATCTGACTATAGATGTGGTGAAACTGTACAACGTACTTAAAATTAGCTAGTATATATAGTTGAACTAGCTATTTCAGTACGTGGTTGGTAACAATTGGGGAAAAGTTTGGTCGGTTCAGCTGTCGAGTTGAACTGTTTGCATAAAGAACGACTGCTTAATCTATGAATGAAATATATGCTTAATTACTGAATTTTAGTTGCAAAAATTAGATAGTGCTAGTGATTTTTAGCTGCATATTTTGACAAATCGCAGTGTTACAAGGTTGACAAATGGCAATGTTACTAGATCAACAAATTTCAATCTTTCCAGTTTGACAAATGGCAATATACCCAATATGACAGATGCAAATCTTACAAAATTGTCTGTACGTGGTTGCACACGGGTCATCCAAAACAACCATTTGCGTTGAAGGGATGTACAAATCCTGCCCGACACATTTTCTCTTAGCGCCGAAGTCTGGCTTTGCATACCATATTCAATCTGAACCATTTGCATTGAAGAGATGCACAAATCCTGCGCTGCGAATTTTCCCTTGACTTAAGGGGGAAGACCACAACCCTCACTTTGCATACGGGTGTTCTATCTAAAACGTTTGCGATCAAGAGCTGCACAAATCCTGCTCGGCACATTTTCCCTTGGCTTCCTGGGGAAGCTGTCGGTTTGCATGCGGGTGTTCTAACTAAAACGTTTGCGATGAGTGTCTTATATTTAAAAACCATTGATGTTTTTTTCAAAATGCCTTTGTTGGCTGTTATTCGAGTGCGCCTTCTCTCAAAATGGACACGAAAAATACCACAGCATGTCGGGTGCCATTCCATGATAGCATGCCAAGTTTCATGAATTTCAGACGAGTTTTAGATTTACTAGAATTTAAAAAAAAGTATCTCAACGTTTTGCTGGCAATCAACAGTGCCCTGGTGTTTGAAATTCATTCCTATTTCTTGCATGGGACCTAAACATGCACCCAAGGACACACATTTCATATGTCAACCAATTTTTCTGCACTGGAGCATGTGCATGTAGTTCAAATTTGAATTATGCACATAAAATGCCTAGAAAACCCAATTAACGTATAAAAAGCGAACCCCGAAAAATCCCAAAAATTGACACAACACTCCTGTCATTCTATGTTGACACTAGAAAAAATTTGAAAGCAAGAAGAGGCAACGGATATCTTTTCGTCCCCAAGGGTGTCACGTTCCCTACCGAAACCATCAGGCTTGTTATGAGAAGCTCTGGTTTGCGAGAACCTTATACCCAAACCTACCCCCAAATGGGACAAATTTTTTACCACAGCATGTTGATGCCGCTCCATGATAGCATGTCAAGTTTCATGAACTTCAGACGAGTTTTGGATTTACTAGAATTTAAAAACCATGTATCTCAATGTTTGTGGCCGAGCGACGGTGGCAAGGTGTTTGACATTCATTCCCATTTCTTGCATGGGACCTAAGCATGCAGCCAAGGACACATATTTGATTTTTCAAAAAATTTACATGCAATGGAGCATGTGCCTGTAGTTCAAATTTGAATTATGCACATAAATGCATAGAAAACTCAGTTAATGTATAAAAATGTCCAAATGAACCCCAAAAAATTCCTAAAATTAACACAACACTCATGTTGTTCTATGTTGACACTAGAAAAAAAAATTGAAATCAAGAAGAGGCAACGGATATCGTTTCGTCCAGAAAGGTGAAACGTTCCCTACCGTAACCATGAGGCTTGTTGTGAGAAGCTCTGATTTGTGAGAAGCTTATACGACAACCTGCCCCAAATGGGACAATATTTTTACCATGGCATGTTGATGCCATTCCATGCTAGCATGTCAAGTTTCATAAATTTCAGACGCGTTTTCGATTTACTAGAATTTAAAAACCATGTATCTCAATGTTAGCGGCCGAGCGACGGTGGCAAGGTGTTTGACATTCATTCTCATTTCTTGCATGGGACTTAAGCATGCAACCAAGGACACACATTTCAATTTTGAACCCATTTATATGCACTGGATCATGTGATGTAGTTCAAATTTGAATTATGCACATAAATGCATAGAAAACTCAGTTAATGTATAAAAATGTCCAAGCGAACCCCGAAAAATCCCAAAACTTGATACAACACTCCTGTTGTTCTATGTTGACACGAGAAATTTTTTGAAAATAAGAAGAGGCAACAGATATCGTTTCGTCCCCCAAGGTGGCACGTTCCCTACTGAAACCATCAGGCTTGTTGTGTGAGAAGCTCTGGTTTGCGAGAAGCTTATACCCAAACCTGCCCCAAATGGGATAATATTTTTACCACGGCATGTCGATGCCATTCCATGATATCATGTCAAGTTTCATGAATTTCAGACGAGTTTTCGATTTACTAGAATTTTAAAAACATGTATCTCAATGTTAGCGGCCGAGCGACAGTGTCAAGGTGTTTGACATTCATTCTCATTTCTTGCATGTGACCTAAGCTTGCAACCAAGGACACACATTTGATTTTGCAACCCATTTTTATGGACTGGAGCATGTGCATGTAGTTCAATTTTGAATTATGCACATAAATGCCTATAAAACTCAATTAACATATAAAAATGTCCAAACGATCCCTGAAAAATTTCAAAATTTAACACGACACTCCTGTTATTCTATGTTGACACCAGGAAAAAATTGAAAGCAAGAAGAGGCGACGAATATCGTTTTGTCCACAAAGGTGACACGTTTCCTTAATGGAACCATGAGGCTTCTTGTGAGAAGCTCTGGTTTGTGAGAAGCTTATACCATAACCTGCCCCAAATGGGACAATATTTTTTACCCCAGCATGTTGATGCCATTCCATGATAGCATGCCAAGGTTCATGAATTTCAGACGGGTTTTGGATTTACTAGAATTACAAAAGCAAGTACCTCAACCTTTGCTGGAGAGCCACGGTGCCGTGGTGTTCGAAATTCATCACCATTTCTTGCATGGGACATAAGCATAAACCCATGGACACATATATGATTTTACAACCCATGTTGGTGCACCGGAGCATGTGCATCTAGTTTAATTTTGAATTGTGCACCTGAAATGGCTAGAAACCCAATTTAATGTATAAAATGTCCAAACGAACCCTGAATAATTCTAATTTTTTTACGACACACATATAGTTGCATGTTCACTTCAGATAAAAGTTATAGCAATTCAAACACCCTCCATTGCCGCTGTGACCCCATTATGTAATTCAAATCAAGATGAAAAATCAAGTAGATCGCACACAGTTTATTATCACCAACCGTGTGAGATGCAGTACAAAATATCTTGGAGCACCATCAGTGTATAGTATGCCTATGGCTTACGCGAGAAGGTGCGTCGGCTACAGTCCACAGCCGGCGTGTCAAGCACACTAGCTCGCTCCCCAAATATCATTTCACTATTCAATCATCGCCGGTGAAAGATGGGGACGTGGACCCGCGTTGTGAGGGCAACTTCGGCGGCCCACTCCGGCGAGAGCGCGGCTGCAGCCGCCATGCGCGTGCTAACAAGGTGCATGAGCGCGGCCACAATCTGCGACCGGGCGGCCAAGGCAGCCCAAAAGGCCGTTGTTGCTTCTCAGGTGGCGGTCGCAACATCTGCCTCGGGGATAGCAACTGGCGAGAGCGGCACAGTAGCTGTCCGTTCCGCAGCGGCAGCCTTAGCCCTGATGGAGGCCGCTCACGACCATGTCGAGGCCGCCCACGCCCAGCTCGTGGCGGTCACCGCACAAATCGAACGAAGCTTCTCCGACAACGGTCGGCAACCCACGGCCGAAGAGTTGGCAATCGCCGAGAGCGTTCGAGCAGCCGTCCGTTCCTCCGCCGCATACCTTGCCACGACGGAGCCCATCCAAGCCTAGATCGCGGCCGCCCACGCCCAGCTCGTGTCGGCCTTTTCCAAAGAGATGGTGGACGCGGATGGCAAGATACTTGCCGAGTATGGTGCGATGGATGCCATGAAGCCCCTTCCCCAGGAGACCGTCGGGCGCGAGCTGGACATGGAGGAGGCGACGGAGATCGACGAGCACCAGCCGTAGTAGTACTCTTTGTTTTGTTTAATTAAGAGCGCCGGTCTTTAATTTGTTAGTGCAATGTTTAGGTCAGCTAGCTCTCTTTAATTGCTGAACTTGCTCGATTAAGAAATGTGGGTGTGCTGTAGTCTCCTTTGTGTACCCAAATTATGCAATGACGTGGATGACCACAGTAACCAGGGAAATTCGAACCAAAAGTTTTGACGTTCAAACTCATCACACATGGGTTAAGCTATCTGAATCATTTGTGATGTTCACATATCGTACACAGTTCTGAATAAGGGACCGTGTCTGATGACACTTTGCGCGCCAGTTTTTTCGCTGAACCGATTCAAAATTTTCGGCTTCCGTGGAAATATCTACCTCCCCGCCCCTCCCCCTTACCAAAAGCCACATTTCCCCTGTTTTCGCCTTCCTTTCCAAGTTGAAACCTTCACTCCTTGCTTGCAGCGCCGCCTCCTCGCTGGCGACCCTCCTTCACGCTGCTCGGCCTCGTCTATCCAGGCAGGTAATCCACACCCGACCCCCATCCTCCTCCTCCTTCCACATCCCACATGCCCCCACCGCCGGCGTGACACCTTCCACCCAAATCATCGACCCCTCCACCAAATAAGCGCCGTCCTAAGCCATGATGCACGCGGTATAGCCAGGAGCCCAAGGAGCTTTTGGCAGCGGAGAAGCAAATCGTGGCCGCACGCGCGGATGAGGTCACGATGGCTGCCATTCGTGCCGACCCCCAGATCTTGGAGGAGCACCTTGCCATTTGCTAGCTATGCCGGTTAAGCATGCTCGGTTTACCCGTTGCGTGTGCTGCTCCTGCCTTTCCTTAACAAATTCTAATGAATTGTGCTATCTAATTTTACCATGCAATATGTTGCTCTAGTGTATATGTTCTATATGCCGTGCAATGTGCTGCTCACTTATTAACTATTTGGTTAATTAGTTGTCGTCTTCAGTTAACTGTTTGGTTCAATTCTGCAAATGTGATGTTCAATTCTCCAGGCTGCAATTTTGTATTGTCTTCCATGTGAGAAATAAATCGAATTTATCTTTACAAAATACATGAGAAACGAATACAATTGCTATATTTCCAAGTTGTCAAGCATGCTTGGTTTGGTTAACTGTCTGATCTTCTAGTATGTTATACATTGTGCAATGTGGTGCTCAGTTAACGTTTGGTTCATTTGTTGTGGTGTTTAGTTATCTGTTTGGTTCAATTCTGCAATGCGATGTTCAATAGTTATGGGTGTGTATTGTATACCATGTGAGAAGTAAATCAATTTGGCTGTACTAAATACATGAGAAACAAATACAATTGCTATATTCCAAGTTGTTAAGATGTTGGTTTGGTTAACTGTCTGATCTTCTATTAGGAGTATGTTATATTGTGCAATGTGGTGCTTAGTTAATGTTTGGTTCATTTGTTGTGGTGTTTAGTTAACTGTTTGGTTCAATTCTGCAATGCGATGTTCAATTGTTGTGGGTGCATTCTGTTATTGTATACCATGTGAGAAATAAATTGAATTTGGCTGTACTAAATACATGAGAAACAAATACAATTGCTATATTTCCAAGTTGTTAAGCATGCTTGGTTTGGTTAACTGTCTGATCTTCTATTAGGAGTATGTTATATTGTGCAATATGGTGCTCAGTTAATGTTTGGTTCATTTGTTGTGGTGTTTAGTTAACTGCTTGGTTCAATTCTGCAATGCGATGTCCAATTGTCGGGGGTAGAATTTTGTATTGTTGTGCATGTGAGGAATAAATCAAATTTGGCTACACTTAATACATGAGAAACATATACAAGTGCTATATTTCCTAGTTCTTAATCATGCTTCGTTTGGATAAATGGGTTTTCCATGTGGCTTGAATTAATCTGATGAATCTGCAATGTGCTTATTTTTCATCAACATATTTTACTGATAGCATGTGAACCCTCACTTAACCTGATGACTAACTACCTTATATGTGTTGCAGGGAAACAATGGGAAGCACTGAGGTTTACAATCGAGGTTAGCACATGCATGGTCGTTTGTCTAATAGCACATTATTGTGTAATTGCAGGAACCATTCTAATATTTAGGTTTTTAACAATTTGGTCTTGCACATGTAGGTCCTGCTGTCAGAGGTTTTGACCCATTGTTCGACCCTTTTTGCATATGGAGAAATGAGTTGTCCATGAATATCAATGAAGTCAAGAAACTCAGAAAGATTGTTAGGATAAAGAAATTAGCGACAAAAAACAACAAGATCTTTGTCTGCAAAATGAAGAAGACATCAGTTCACTACAAGATGGTACTAACTATTATACCTTGCCTTTTTTTATTCCTTTGCCCCATTTCCAATATAGAGAAGATATTTATGCACATCCTTGTTTTCAGGCCTTTCCAAAGCAGTTCACTCATGAGTACCTCTCAAACCACCTCTATGGTCAGGAGGCGAGGAAGGTTTTCATACAACACACATGGTTCAATATTGAAGTGTTCCTGAAGAGGACGAAGGATGGACGGTCAATCATCCACAGGCACTGGCCTAAAGTTGCAAAGACCTTCAACATCAATGAAGGCTCAATATTCGCCTTCCGCTTCAGCAGTTTTCCAGATGAGATGCATCTGTCTATGTACCGTCTATGATGCTAATTTCGAAAGGTTCTAGATGTTTCATGTGAAACTTGGTGCTGGTGCAGTTGTGTAATGGGGTAGCTGAGTGCTGAAGCTATATGATGTTGTACTCGATGTATTTCAATTATGAAATCCTGCTTCCTTAATATGGAAATGAAATATATTGTGTGCTTAATATGAAATGTCAATTAGATTAATAAATGGATTATTAATAATAGGGCAATTAGCTTGCTAATTGGGTTTTTCTATTGCAAACGGTTATTGAGAAAACACCATGGGCGATGACCTCAGGCAACACACACAGTTTCTAGGAATAAACCGTGTTGGATCAATGAACAATCACACACGACATCCTCTTGAAAACTGTTTGCGTTAGGCCACCTTACGCAAACGTTTACCACATAAAAAGTGTGTGTGATGGACAGCCTTTGCGACACAGTTTCTTCTACGCACCGTGTGTGATGCATTCAATAACGCAAATGATAAAATTGTTAATATCGTGTGCAATGGCAATGCTATCACAAACAATTTAATGGGGAAAATTGTGTGTAATGTACCTGCAAACAGAAACGTTTTCCTTGGAGCGACTGTGTGAGATGTATATACGAACGGAAACGTTTAGCGGGGACTGACTGTGTGGGATGTACTTACGACCGAAAACGATTTCGCCTGTATAATTGTATTTTTTTAGCACTACTGACGTATAACCGTATTTGATCGCTCGCCGGTCGCACACGACCTCTTTTTGCCGAGCGTGTGTGCCAGGAGGGCATATCCCCGATGGTTTCTGGGTCATGTGGGAAGGACCCCCTATCGCAGTCACTCACTAGGCGACGGTTCAGAACACCATCGCGGAAAGGGGTTAAAAACCGTTTGTATAGCACCTCGCTGTACCAGTGCTAGTGCAAGTGGGAGACTATTGGAGATATGCCCTAGAGGCAATCATGTATGATGATATTTCCTATGTGTTTATGAATAAAGATAGTCCTTGGACATTATCAATGATGTGTATCAACAAGTACGTGACTTGTTTGTGGGACTATGCATTGTATGATGACTGTCCTAAAAGGTCCCTAGTCGAAAGGGTTGTGTGGACATGCAGCCGACTAGACTAGCATATGACACGGTCGATGGCTTGGTCACACTGGCCATGGAGCATTGGATGCTAACCGCATAATACGGACTCGGAAGGATCTGGTCGGATTGGACGTAGTCGGATCCGAGTTGAGATAAGGTTTGAGTCGGACAGACCCAACTATGAGACGCAGCGATATGTCATCTGTGAGTCTCTAGTGCAACATACGTTCTATGTCCTAAGACCTGAGCTGGCGCATGTACTCGGGATGGTGACATACCTGCTTTGGGCTGACCAAACGCTACGCCGTAACTGGGTAGTTATAAAGGTAGGTTTCGGGCTTGTCCAGACCCATGCTGCGAGACATGGTCGAGCAAGATGGGATTTGCCCCTCCGATCAGGAGAGATGTACTCTGGGCCCCTCGTGTGATCCGACCAAGATAAGCATGGCCATGCGACAAGGATTATGAGATAATCCGGTTTGCGGTCGGCATCACTGGAACGAGAAAGAGGTTGGGCTAGCACAAGGATGACAGACTCGCCTTGAGCCCGACAACATATATCGTGTGGCAAAGGGAATAGAAGTGTGACATGTTGTACAGGTTCGCCTAACTAGCTTCATAGTCTACTTGGTGGTCGGCACGCCTTGCTAGAGGCCGCTACCAACCGTGCAGGTCAGAGGTGATCCGAACCGTGACCAAGCCAACTTAAACCTAAGGGGTCGCGCGCTTAAGGGAAGGAGCCTACAAGGTCGGATCCGAGGACACTGGTCGGATGTGATCCGAGTTGGACTTGGATCGTGGCCGAGTAGACTTGTGGGCTTTAGGGTCCGTGCGAGGACCAAGTGTTGAGCCCACAACGGACGCCTATATATAGTGGAGGAGTGACACACTCATGCGGTTGATCACTTCGGCGCTGTCACTAGGGTTTGCATGTGTTGCGAATAGCCACCTCCACTCACCGCCGGTTGTGTGATCGGACCTAGCAGTCCGCCACACGATGTTCCTCCTGCAGGCGAGGATACCGTTAGAGGTGGTGCACCTGCGCCGCTCCGGCAAACCTGTCCGCAGGAGATTATCATTCACGGGAGATCACCGTTCCCGGGGCTTCGCTGTTCACAGGAGATCACCATTCCTGGGGCTTCGCTGTTCGCGGGAGATCACCAACGCGAGGAGGAGACGCGCTGCCCCAACTCTGCTTCCGCTGCACAGCACTATGCGTCTAGTGGTAACGATCTGTGATCCATCTCCCATAGCATGTTCTGGGTTGTTCTGCGCGTAGGATTTTTAATTTGCAGTCGACGCACCCTACCGTAGATCCCAATAGCCTAACGCACCTGGACAGAGGAAGTAGTTTCATGCATGCAAAGTAGGAAAAAATGCTCATTTATAGCCGTCTGAAATCTCCAAGGGCGCGACCGCGTGAGCGAAGCGACGGTCGTGGTAGGCGCGACCGTGATACGGGCTGCTGACAGCCCTTGGATCTGAGATCGAACGGTCGCATGCTAAGTTGCTGAAAATTTGTAGAATAACCCTCCAGGATTGGATATTCACCCATAGATCTAGACTCACGCCATGCAACCGTTCGATCTCAGATCCAAGGGCTCTTGGAAGCCCGTATCATGGGAGCCTAGAAAGCTTCATATCACCTGTAATTTTCCCGATGCTTGACGTGCGAACACGTAGATGTTATACTGTCAGGCCTACAAAGTGGGTCTAGTAGACATGACATCTAATTGGGCCCCCATAGTACTGTGCATGAATCCATTTATCCATCGGGCAAGCCACTACCCTGCCGTTCGCACGACCCACTCAGCATTTTTACAATCGGAAAACTGCTAGTAGTTCGCTCCTACTCGTGACGACCATCCTTTAACATTACGCCAGTTCGCTACTAGTCATCCGTCCTTTCACATTACAACAGTTCCACTAATCCTAACCCTCCTCCAAAATCCATGATGTCCCAAATCTCCATGATCGGCGGTGAGTACAAGGTTAGAACCATCACCGGAGATGAGTTCGGAGTCATCTACACCCATTCTTCCGCGACGGTGAAAGGATGCCTTGCTCGCTTAAACCCATGTTCGAAAAGTCAGATGGTGATGAGTGGGTCGCTGGGTTAGATGTTGAGTACACCACAGTCCTGGGAAAAGAGAAGAATCTAAAGGAGGAAGAGAAGAAGAAGCCCGCCGTGATCCAGGTTTGCGTGCATAACTTGTGCTTGGTCTACCACATATGCCATGCTGACGTTAAGTGCGAGGATTTTAAGAACTTCCTCGCGGACGACAGAGTCAAATTCATTACTGTAGACTTTCGTAACGACGAGGAAGTCCTGGGTTGGATAGGCCTCATTGTAGGCCAGCCCTTCGGCCTCTAGAAGAATAGGCTGGTGTCCTCCCGTCAGCCTTCAATGCTGACCCTAGCAGGAGCCATGGTTGATCCTTCGTACGGCAAACTGACAAAACCTGACCACAAGTTTCATCTTGCATGGAAGTGGAATTTAATAGATAAAGACCACATCCAGTATGCTGCAATGGATGCCTACCTTTGTTTCAATATCTACAAGGGTTGGATGAAGAGTGAGAGCCTAGTGTGCGGTTCAAGCAAAGAAGTATCGGCCAAGAGGAAGAGGGACAAGGACGAAGTCGAGGACGTGGACGAGGAGTCCGAGTAAGGTGGCAGTGTTGTTGCCCATGGTGGTTCTAATGCAGTGTCTACCGGATTAGTTGCTTAGTTTAATTTCAGGGTGCTTAGTTTTATTTCAGGGGTGTGTTGTGCTGAGCCCCCAGCAGAACTATGTTATGTTCTTTCTTGTTACTTTAACTCTTCAGTATGCACATACTTGTATTTCTTACAGTTCATATTGTAGTTGGTAGTACTACCACTCGTTTCTTCACATTATATACGTACAATATATATGGCCAACATCATATAGCCAGCAGTTGGCTATACTATTAACCATGCTCTAAGCATGCCACATACGCAAAACACTTAAATGAGATATGTAATTCTAAAAAAAAGCTTAAATGAGAGAAGTTTACCCAAAGCATGAAGGAGTTTAGTTGTCAAAGAATTAAATAGGTATGCTAATTTCTTTAATAGACTTTAGCACCCCATCTAAGCACGTACTAGCTTTTTTAATAGTACTATATGCATAATTTGGCGACGAGCGCTCTCTATATATACCACCTTTTTCCTTTAATTTCATCTTGTTAGTTTTGCTCCATGGCGCAATCCATCGATACTACTACTGTACAAAAGTACATTTAAAAGGCTAGAGGGTGGGGCAGTCTCGCTTGGTCGGTTTCACGAGAGGCGAGGGCCTTTGTGATTTGACGGCTCATTACTGCTGGAAGGTGGGGCCTTGTGATTTGACAGCTCGTATAAATGTTGCCAACGACCTAAGGAGGAGCAAACAACCGTGCGGTATACTCAAGTTTTCCACTGGAGTAGGAGTAGTACGACGGAGGAGCGCGAAACACGGCAGCCCAGTGCGATATGGTGATAAAAAATGATCTAATTTGCTAATCATCAATCCCATGGCACCGCTCATCGTTAGCATTGTTCTATTCATGCCTCGCAGAGAACATGACACATGCGGCGAAACACCCGAAGCAAAAGAAGAAGGAAGATTACCCCCAAAAAAAGAAGGAAGACGCAGACACAAGTCTAGGGCGCTGCTCTCTACTTCATGAAGAGTTGACCGCGGAGTCCTAACTGCTTCTTCAGCGCCTCCACGACCTTCATCTCCTCGCTCGTCTCCTCCGCCATCTTCTTCATTCTGTCCATGATGCGGGATTTCTCTACGCGAGCGTTCATCATCTCTTCCACGGTCGCATACGTACCTTGACAGCAGCCGGGTGCTCGATGCGGAGCTTCGCCAACTCCTCCTTCTGTTCCATGACGAGGGCGTGCATCATCTTCACCGAGGAACTACTCTTGTCATGTAGCTTCTTCCAGCCGGCGTTCTCCTCCTTCACCAGGAGGAGCTCGTGGCGGAGCTTCGCCTTGTCCTCCTGAAGTTGCAGGATTTCGCCGGTCGCCTTCTTACCTGAGGCAATGCTCTCCTTCAGCAGCATCACCAAGCCGACGGTCAACTCCTCCTGCTTATTGAGCTCAGCAGGCATGTCGTCGAGGCTCTCCTTCAGTAGCTCCACCAAGCCGTCGATGAACTCCTTCTTCTTATTGAGCTGATCGGGCATGTCATCGAGGGATAACGACTCCAGCACCGCCAGCTCAGCATGTTCGCCTCCGCGGCTAGGGCGCTCCTGGGAGCCCTCGCCTGCCCGTGAGAGATCTTTCGAGCCCCCCATGAGGCGGCGAGCCCTCTCTTTTTTTCCCGCGGCCTTGGTCGCCGCTCCCTTCTTACTAGTAGTTCTCGACCTAGAGCTCTGCACACCGGCCATGGCAGGGAAGGACGAACAAGAAAGACTTATGAGGAGGAAGGTACAGTAATTTTCGGCTAGGTAATTCCCCTTTTTATAACCTAATAGTACTAGTACTAAAACCTGCATAGTGGGAACACGTTCAGGTTTGATAGGTGTGAACAGGTTTGCACTTGATTATAGCATGGTAGTAGTACAACTAGTACTTTGTAATGTGATGGGAACAAGCTAAAGATTTATTGATGGTTTTGGTTTCGAAGCCCGAAACTGCTCCCGATGAGTTTCCTTGAACACAAATTTCAAGTGCTGCTCAAATGCGGTCGCACATGTCAATGATGTACCTGGTCGTACATGTCAGACCAAGCCGATGCATGTCCCTTCGGTGAGACGCGGGTCCGACCGACAGTCTGTTGGTGCGACCGGCCGTCAAGTATTACACAATGGAGACTTGTGGCTATCGGGTGATTGTCAGGACCAAGCATTCAAAAACTCGTGATAAATCAATTACCATCTTTGTCCAAACAACCAAGTATTTTCACAGAAATACAATACATATAGATGGAGTGATTGTCACGGTTGCAAACCGCCATGGTGCCGCAAGTTCACTGTAGCAGCAACCGAGTAGGTCACTGCATCGCTGGCGGGGAAGGAGGGCAGCTCACCTCGCCTATGATGCATGCCCAGCAGCGCCGCCGCAGCTGGTCCTGCGATTTGGCTTCTCCTACCGCCCATTTGAATAGTTGCACCGGCTGCTCATGCCATTCCGCAGGCATGCACGTTCTTTCCTCCGCAGTCGACTCCGTGAATATGATCTCTGCCATTAGCCCCAGCTCGAAATCAACGCGACGCTGCCAGATGCTGACATCCCTCAGCATCTCTCCCCTGAGATCGACTTGCGCCTCCGCCTTATGCTTCGCTAGGCGCAGCTCCTTCGAACTTGTCTCCAATCGATGCGACGCTTCGTCGATCTGATTTGCCCTTGCTGCCCACCACCTGAAACGCAACCCTGGCATGTCCTCCGGCGCCACCGATCTATGATTCCAGAGCAATGGATCCCCTCTGAAACACATGTGGGTTTCGCTCAAAGGCGGCAGTGTTGTGAGCCGCAACGAGAGGGCAGCCCACGGGATCCTAGGATCTAAGGGATTATCCATGGCGGGATCCGGTGGGCGAGGCGGGGAGGCGAGCGTAGGCACTGGGAGAGCCCTACTAGGCTAAGATAAAGATAGTACTACTCCACTCCGTCCATATTTAAATACAAAGGCCACCAACAGTAACCCAGGCAAAAATTGATCATGCTGCATGCGTCCTGGTTTATTGGCCCCCTTTTTTTTGTGCCAATTTTTGACCAAAAATTTAACTAAGAAAATGTTAATGCATGTCACCAAAAGTTATATCATTGGAATCACATTTGAACATAGTTTTCAATGACATTACTTTTTATGACATGCATAAATATTGTGTTACTTAAAATTATGGTAAAAAATTGGCACAAAATACGAAGGAGACCAATGGAAGTAGCAACCCATGATTTAACTACTCGCATGCGCGCAGTGGAGTAGTAATGTCATTCTCAACTACTTCCTCCCTCACGTCCACTCAATTTGCATGCGCTGTATTAATTGACCATCAATGAAGTGAACGACTTTACATGCGTCAAATTATCACATGGGGTGGATCTTCGTACAAAAATGCGTCCCACCGTGTACCCGCGTGTGCGTGCGAGGGAATGAGTGCGTGCATGCACATCTTCACTTTGTGCACGTACTGCCAGTGTGCATGAGAGAGGAGGAGTACATTCTTCTGGAACCAGCAGCACATCACTGTGATCAATCCACACAAGGAGGTCACGACAACGCCTCCACATGTGCCACGTAGCTTCATGGATGCCCCCACATCATTTTAATCATAATATATTAACTGAAAAAGGGAGAGACACTGTGTAGTGTGCCATTGGAATACTAATTTACGTGTTTTGCATATACTGGAAGTACTAGTAAGGTACACGTGCATTACACGCATGAGATTTGGCAACCAAATTATGAAAAAATACCACACTATATCATTTAAGCTTTGAGTCATATATGCATGATGTAGACGTTCGTTTAATTCTTATAGTTCATCTCATTCAAAATCAATTAGTTTTTATAAAAAGTTAATCTATTTTATGATTCATGGAATTGTGCGTTGTAAAGCATAAAGTAAAAACAAATAATGGCAATTCAACTAGAAAAAAAGCTTGGGCAATTATGATACGGAAGATTCTAGAACAAAGGAGAAGTACTTGTGTTTTGAGGTTTGTGCATTATGCTTAAGTTCAACAATGGAGTCTTCTAGATTGTACATGTGGCAGAATATGGTGGAATGTAGATGATATCCAACGGCCAGTAGTGCTTGGATTTGCCATCTCTGCACCGTCGGATTGGCTTCATCCAACGACCATCTTTCAAAGTTATTCGCACACTATATAGGGGTATAGATATAGAGGTATATATATAGACTAGTGGAACATCATCTAAAGCCTTTCTACACAATCATTTTTTGTACAAATGTTCTCCACCGTGCACCCGCGCGTTTGTATGTGGGAACGAGTGCGTGTGTGCACCTCTTCTCTTTCGCACACGTAGTCCGTGTGTGTGAGAGATACTAAGATATGGTGAGGGAATACGTGTCAATGCAATTTGTGTGAAGGAGAGGCCTATATACATAAATGTATGTGCATGGGGTCGGGGTGATATACGAGAAGGGAGGGGAGGGGTCGACCGCGCGAGATATCGATAGAGACAGATAGAGTGAAGAGCTCTACGAGCATAGAAGCACTGGGATGTGGGGGGGGGGAGGGCTGGAAGATGGTGTGAGGGGCCAAGTGGAGGGAGACTATGAAGGAGTGCACAAGTGCGAGATCGATATTTAAAGAGAGGGAGCGAGAACGTGCGCGGTTGCGCGCAGTGGCGGAGCCATGAAAATTAAATGAGCTAGGGGGCCAAGCATTGCTAATCCTTTACGGGAAGGGCCAATTCATCAACTTAAACCATTTTACCAGCAATTGATCTACTGATCATATTCGTATTAGCCTCAATATATAGTGATGTTAGGGGGGGCCAGGCCCCTTGCTGCCCCCTGTCTTCGCCACTGTCCGTGCGTCTGGGAGATGAAGCGGAAGGCATGGATGATGAGAGGGATACGATGGATAGAAAATGTGGGTGTATTAGCTATGTAGTCCTATATAGAGAGGTAGATTGATCAATGTGTACGTGGGAAAGAGGGTGAGACCTGACTAGATATATAGATCGATCGGTTTGTGTGGAAAACTGGGAAAGACCTAGCTATATATATATACACACATAGAGGAACATCGATCGTTGTGCATGCATGTGAGAGATAAAAGAATGCCCGAAGTGATGAAGAGGGGGAGGTGTGTGTGTGCATGCATGGGAGACCGAATTGAAGAAAAAGATTGCATGTGTGCGATGGATAATGCCGAGTGGTAGTGTGTGTGCATGCATGCACGAGAGAAAGTTAGTGGTACAATTATAAAGAGAAGACGACTGTGTGGGTGTAAAAGACTAGGTGAGGTCATAATCAATGTAAAGTTGAATTCAAATATTTGAATAAGAGATCATGATATTTGAAACCCATGCATGCATGAATATAACTGAGATATGTGTGGTGTGGTTTGGAAACGAGCATGCTATACTGTATACACATTGAACAAGGTCAGACTGATTTGAATTTGAGATACCGATGGCAGGCATCATTTGGCCACATTGCATCCATGCATGGACACACTATTCAAATTGGAGATGATGGGTGGCTTTCGCATCACATATCTATACCCCTATATAGTGTGCGAATAACTTTGAAAGATGGTCATTGGATGAAGCCAATCCGACGGTGCAGAGATGGCAAATCCGAGCACTACTGGCCACTGGATATCATCTACATTCCACCAGATTTTGCCACATGTACAATCTAGAAGACTCCATGGTTGAACTTAAGCATAATGCACAAACCTCAAAACACAAGCACTTCTCCTTTGTTCTAAAATCTTCCGTATCATAATTGCCCAATTTGTTTTCTAGATGAATTGCCATTATTTGTTTTTACTTTATGCTTTACAAAGCACAATTCCATGAATCTTAAAATAGATTAGCTTTTTTATAAAACTAATTGATTTTGAATAAGATGAACTATAAGAATTAAACGAACATCTACATCATGCATATATGACTCAAAGCTTACATGCTATAATGTGGTATTTATTCATAATTTGGTTGTCAAATCTCATGCGTGCAATGCACGTGTACCTTACTAGCCTAAATGGTGTGCGTGTGTGTGTATGTGTGTGTGTGTGTTGTGCGTGTTAAACACATTGTACATAGTATCATACATGGTTTAGATTCCGAACATCTAGTCAGAGCATACATGTACTATAATTTGAATTCAACGTAAAATGGATACATATATTTGAATTCGAGATCGTATGTACATGTAGTTCATATTTATATGGGAATTTAATACTCCTATATTCATGTCATTTGTTGTGAAGATAATATTTAGATGGTTGTATAACTAACCCGAGTACAATCCCATTCAAACAGGGAAAATGTACTCAAATTTAGTCCATATGCTAGACAACATGATTTTTTTTATTGTTGAGGAAAGTGCAAATTGATTTGGTACTGTACACGTTAAGCTTGTTGTCTCGATTTTTTTAGTTTTTATTGTTGTATTTGAATGCATTTCTAGTAACATAGTAAAACGGGACATGGCTCTCTCTAGTGGGGTGCGAATTGTCTTTTTTTTGTACACGTTAAGCTTGTTCTCCTGAAATTTCAAGCCGCGCCTTGTTATGCCGAAATTTCAAGCTATCATCTCTATCTATCGCGCTGCGAAACTCCCGCCTATTCAACCCACGCCTTGTTAACCCAAAATTTTAAGATATCTCTTTGTCTCGTTGTGCTCCGAAAACTCCCTCCATCTCAACCCATGCCTTGCTATCCCAAAATTAAAACGTGCGCGAAAACTCCCACCTCCTGCGAAATCCCGACACGCGAAATTCCCGTGATACCCTTGAACCGAAAGAACCGCCTAGCTCAAATCGGTGGGGGTACTTTTGTAACTTACCCCACATTTCGGACAAGCGTGTCCCTAAGCCATGGTTCCCCCTCCCATCCCCTCCGCCCCCCATTCGTACACCGAGGCCACGAAAGCCCGCGAAGCCCCACACCCTCCTCCGTCCGCCACCCAGCCGGAGCCTCTTCCCCGACGACGTCGTCCACAACAACACCTCGACGTCCCTCATCCACCGCACCGGATGAGGATCCGTCGTTGATCTCGTCGTCCCGCCGGTTCAGCCACCCCGTCCTCCACCTCCAAGGAGCTGCCCCGACGTTTCCCTCATCTTTCGCGCCACCTCCATTCCCACAGTGCCGTCTTCACCTACACCACCGAAAGAGCAGCACCATCACCGATTCCTCGGATGAAGCTGAGGCCTAATCGGTGCCACCAAAGAGGTTCTACACTAATCGCTGCATTTTCTTCTTGATTCGATCTCACGGTGCTGCCGGTGCTCGGTCCCGAGCTGACATGGCGCGGCTCCATCTACGGCGGCATCGCTGACCACTTCCTCCACGGCGTCGCTCCCTTAGCGGCGACGTCCACATCAGTAGGAGTTGTTGCTGCTTTGGCTCTCGCTCGCGCTCCTGCTTTGTGCTACTTCTTGAGCTTGTGTTGGTTTTTCCCTTGAAGAGGAAAGGGTGATGCAGCAAAGTAGAGATAAGTATTTCCCTCAGTTTGAGAACCAAGGTATCAGTCTAGTAGGAGGTACATGCAAGTCTCCAATCTACGCACCTGCACAAACAATCAAACACTTGCACCCAACGCGATAAAGGGGCTGTTAATCCCTTCACAGTTACTTGCAAGGATGAGATCTGATAGAGATAGATATAAAAGATTACTAAAACGTAAAACAAAGTAAAAACAAATAAATTGCAGCAAGGTATTTTTGGGTTTTTTGGTTTATAGATCTGAAAATATATGATGGAAAATAGACCCGGGGGCCATAGGTTTCACTAGAGGCTTCTCTCTTGAAAGAAAACATACGGTGGGTGAACAAATTACTGTCGAGCAATTGATAGAAAAGCGCAAAGTTATGATGATATCCAAGGCAATGATTATGAATATAGGCATCACGTCTGTGTCAAGTAGACCGACTCCTGCCTGCATCTACTACTATTACTCCACACATCGACCGCTATCCAGCATGCATCTAGAGTATTAAGTTCATAAGAACGGAGTAATGCCTTAAGTAAGATGACATGATGTAGAGGGATAAACTCAAGCAATATGATGAAAACCCCATCTTTTTACCCTTGATGGCAACAATACAATACGTGCCTCACTACCCCTACTTTGGCACTGGGTGAGGACACCGCAAGATTGAACCCAAAACTAAGCACCTCTCCCATTGCAAGAAGAACCAATCTAGTTGGCCAAACCAAACCGATAATTCGAAGAGAAATACAAAGATATCAAATCATACATATAAGAATTCAGAGAAGATTCAAATAATATTCATAGACAATCTGATCATAAATCTACAATTCATCGGATCTCGACAAACACACCGCAAAAGAATATTACATCGGATAGATCTCCAAGAACATCGAGGAGAACATTGTATTGAAGATCAAAGAGAGAGAAGAAGCCATCAAGCTACTAGCTATGGACCCGTAGGTCTGTGGTAAACTACTCACGCTTCATCGGAAGGGAAATAGAGTTGATGTAGAAGCCCTCCGTGATCGAATCCCCCTCTGGCAGGGTGCCGAAAAAGGCCCCAAGATGGGATCTCACAGGTATAGAAGGTTGCGGCGGCGGAAAAGTATTTTGGTGGACGCTTCTGGTCATTTGGGAATATTTGTGAATTTATAGGCCAAAGATTAGGGTTGGAGGAGCTCCGAGGGGCCCACAAGCCCTCAGGGCGTGCCCCCCTAGGGCGCGCCCTGAGGCTTGTGGTTGCCTCGGGACTCCTCTGACTTCATCTCCAAGTCCTACGAGTGTCTTTTGGTCCAAGAAAAATCATCGCGAAAGTTTTATTCCGTTTGGACTCCGTTTGATATTCCTTTTCTGTAAACTCAAAAACAAGGAAAAAAACAGAAACTGGCACCGGGCTCTAGGTTAATAAGTTAGTCCCAAAAATAATATAAAATAACATATTAATGCATATAAAACATCCAAAACAGATAATATAATAGCATGGATAAATAAAAAATTATAGATACGTTGGAGACGTATCACTTTGCTCTTGCTCTCGGTCCCCTGCCTGGTCTGCTCTTGCTCTTGCTCGCGCTGCTGCTCTTGCTCTTGCTTGCGCTACTGCTCTACTCTTGCTCGCGCTGCTGCTGCCCGAGCAGCAGATCCTTCTCTCGCTCGAGCCCCTGCAGCTGCTACCCGAGATGTTGCTACACGACCAGCTGCCCCGGCTCTCGCACGCGCTGCTGCTCCGGGCGCTGCTGCTGCTACTACTTTTCTGCTACTAGTGCATTCAGTTTCGACAGTAAAATTCAGTTTCGACAACAAAATTCAGTTTCGACAGTAAATTTCAGTTTCGACAGTTAAATTCAGTTTCGACAGTTAAGTTCAGAGATGAGCGGCTGATGTATTTTACATCTAGCACTTTGTGGTTATGTATTTTACATCATCTATTGGAGATGCTATTAGAATTCCACTCAGGTTAACATTGTCTCTCTTGTCCTGCTTCAGCCTCGCCATTGTACAACTCACCAGAGCTGCTCCAATGACGAAACCCTCCATCACAGCGGAGCAGTACCCTCGGCTCCATCTCCAGACGCCTAAGATCTTCTTCCCCTCCTCCGACAGCCACATCAGCCAGAGCATCCTCACCGACCAACCCAATCATGCTGAGATCGACATGGCTTCGCCAAAGAGGTTGTACACTTGTTGCATAGCTTTTTTACTCTACATGTTATATATATTGTCCACTGAGCACACGCAGTAACATGAAATACGATTAGTTTCTCCTACTATATGACAAGCAGCGAGGTACCAGGCAACTTAGCTATCCATTATGGACTCTCTCGAACGCCATCATTATTTATTTCTGCGTGTTTGAGCTGTGCATTTGTAGATGGGCCTGGGAGTTGAGCTAGTAGGGCAGTGGCCTGGGTCCAAAGTAGTAGAAGTAGCACAAAAACATTTTTTGAGTGTAGGCTTTTCCCTATTCAAGCCTGCCTACTAGAATCGCCAGTGCTTGAAAGGAAAAGTGAAGGAAAAACATAGGAATTGGAAAGTTTCCTATGGTACTACTATTCATGCATTTGGTTCAAAGGAATGGAGCAAAGGAAAACTGTAGGATTTGTTCCTTTAGTGTCTCCTTGAAAGAAAAACCGTAGGAATTTTAATATCCACTTGTCCTTCTTTTCAAATTCCTATTCATGAAGCACAAGACTAAGAGATAGTAGCATTATAACTATACATTTTCTTGTGGTTTGACTTAATCTCACCATGCTTCTTTGCATTCCTGTGATCTTCCAATTCTTGTGAACCAAACACCCAGATTGGCAAAAATCCTGTGTTTTTAAATTCTCTGTTTTGCACATGCATTCCTATCCTATTCCTGTGTATTTCCTATCCCTACATTGTTAGAATCCTCCAATTCAAACAAGCCCTTACAGAATTACTTCTGTTACAGATATGTGTCAAAGAAAACCTTATGTGGTTTGTCCCGCTCCTGCTGCGCTGTGGTCCACCCCAGCTCAGCTGGTCCAACGACGGAAGGGTTCACCATAGAAGGGATCCACCCTCCAGACTGTCTTTCGCCTCCTCAGATCTTCTTCCCCGCAGCCGGCAGCCACGACAACTGCATTACCATCATCAACTGAGCAGTTGACCTTGAGGACTACACGGGTCCGCAAGAGAGGTCGCACTCTTTCGTGTGTGCTTATGTTACGCATCGCTTAATATGATGACATGCTACTTTATCATCCTGTTTACCGATTAGACTCCGAGTCAGGTCCAAACTAATGCTCAAACTTGAGTTTTTAAATGGTTGTGGGGTACATATTGGGGCAGCAATCAATACTATATGTCTACTATCTGGTTAATCTCGGGTGTCTACTATGAGTTTCATGTTGGGTGGAAACAAACATTAAAGGAACCATTATCTGTATTTTTTAACTGAAGCTATTATCTGCCTGCTATCATTGGTTTTGGGTCTATCCACAGTTTGCTACCATCACTCTGGATTTGTGCATGCACTCCTTACATAATATCACTATGTTTTATTTCTATGCATGTCAGTTATTGTACACAATGGTACTTAACATGTAGAGCAAAAGATACGAGCCTTGCGTGGCAATAAAATTTCATTCAGACGTCGCTCCATGGTGGGCGCAAAACCAACCCCCCTCCCGCCATTCCAGACTGTAATCAAGAGGAAGATAACTGTTCAGAGGGGGATTCAGAGGGAGCAGACCACTCCTATTTACCCCCTGAGGTCTTTTGCTCTAACTTGGCATGCTGATGTTGGTCATATCATGCATATGGTGCCTTGCATTGCTTACTTTATACATAAATAATGTCATCTGCTTAATTAGTTTAGACATGCATTGTGTGAATGCCATCTGTTTAGTTTCTATATCATATATGTGAATCATGCAATGCCATCTTGTTTAGCCAGGCATCATATATGTGAATTTTGCAATGCCATCCTGGTCAGCCAGTCATCTTATATATGAATTATATCATGCCATCCTTTTTTTATTACGTATATAATTTGTCAACAATTTTAGTACATTCAATTACTCTTCCTGTGCATCAGCCATTCGACATGGTCATGGAAAAATCTGGAGTGAAAACAAGGTCTTCAGAGCAGACAATGCTATCTGACGAAGCGCCTGTCTTGCTGGTTACGGATAGCTCCTCAGAGGAGGATTTAGAGACAGATGACCAGTCCTATCCCCCCCCCCCCCCCGAGGTGCATGCTCTAACTTGGCAGGGTTATATTGCTCTATCTGTGCATATGGTGTCTTGCTTGGCATGTCATTTGCTTAGCTTAGACTGCTTTGTGTGAATGCCACCTGTTTAGTGTCTAATTACCATATATGTGAATTTTGCAATGCCATCTTGTTGCAAGACATTATATATGTGAATTATGCAATGCTATCTTGTTGCAAGGCATTATGTATGTGAATTATGCAATGCCATGCTGTTTAGCCAAGCGTCATATATGTGAATTATATCATGCCATCCTTTTTTGTATTACGTATTCCATTTGTCGACAATGTTTGTATATTCAACTACTCTTCCTGTGCATCAGCCATTTGAATTGGTGATGGAAAAATCTAGAGTGAAAACAAGGTCTTCAGAGCAGACAATGCTACCTGGTGAAGCAGATATCTTGCTGGTTAGAGATATCTCCTCAGAGGAGGATTCAGAGATAGATGACCAGTCCTATTTCCCCCCTGAGGTGTATGCTCAAACTTGGCAGGGTTATATTACTCATATCATGCATATGTTGTCTTGCAATGCTTAGTTTTTACATCATATACACAATATTGAATGTCATCTGCTTAGTTGACACATCATATATGCGATTGCCCTCTGCTCACTTGCTTAGTATATAAATCATATATTTGAATTATATCATGCCATGATGTTTACATAGACAACATGTATCTGAATTATGGCATGCCAACCCATTTTCTAAAGACATAATATAGTTATATCATCTCATCATGTTTACATAGTCATCATATTTTGAATTATGTCATTCTATCCGTGAATTATATCATGCCATCATGTTTCCATCGACGGCATGTTTGTGAATTATGGCATGCCAACCACTTTAATAGACACATCGTATAGTTATATCATGTCATCCTGTTTACATAGTCATCATATTTTGAAGTATGTCATTCTATCATGTTTAGTCAGCCATTATATATGTGAAATTGTGTCATGCTATCTTGTTTAATTAGCCATCATATATGTGAAATTATGTCATGCTATCCTGTTTGGTTAGACAACATAAATGTGGATTATTTCATGCCCTGTTTTCTTCCCTACTATCCATTGCACCTGTCTATCATACAATGTATGTACATTCAATTAGTTTTCTTGTATATCAGCCATTTGAATTGGAGGGGGTGATGGCAGTATCTATGGGAGTAAAAATGTTGTCTTCAGAAAAGATCGTGCTACCCGTCAATGCAGATAGAACCACGGTTGTACTTGCCCAAGAACCAGCCCCACCACACATAACCTAGACTCACGCAGATTGTACCCCTACCCAGTTGGACAGAGAACCAGCTACACCCCTTCTAACCCCAACCCCAGCAGATAGTAACCCAGTTCCAGTTGACACAACACCGTCTCCACCACAGAGCACCCAAACACGAGCAGTTAGTAAGGCAACTGCAGTGCCCAAAGCACGAGGACCACCACTCCGAACCCCAAGTCGACGCTTAAAGCAGCAGAAGAATTGTTCTCAGGTCAGGTTCCGTAGCTATGGTTCATACTCCTTTGCTCTTGCATCACTGTATTTACTCATACCAATTAATTTCAAATTTGAAGGATGCAATTGAAACTCCAATGGTGCAACATGTATGTTTTAAACCTGTTTATTTAACGTGTTTGCTCTTGTAACTTGCTCTATGTTGATTTCAGTTTCAATTGAATAAACAGTTATGTTCTCATGCCATGCACATTACAAGTGTTGTTAGTGTTGTGTAGTTTCCCACACTTATATTCTGTCTATGCTGCTTTGTCTTAAACAGATATGATTTGAACTGTCTCTATCTTGATTTGGCAACATAAACTAGAATGATATAGACCATACAATGACCATACTACATAGATATATGTTTGTTTCATGCTGTTATCCTGTCCACCTTACTACTGAACTGGTTTACCAAAATGAGTTTCATATACAACATGGTAAACCTGTGATGTGTCTGCTTGTTTCTCATTTAGAATGTGGACAAAATATTGGAGAAGAGTACCCCGTTATGCAATGGTAAAGGAAGTAATGCAGATAAGGTTCAAGATAGTGAGACATCCCTGTTGGTCTCCAAGAAAGCTGATAAAAAACTATCTTGAAGACAGTGAGACAACCCCAAAGTCCTGTTTTGATGTAGTGTTCGAGTTACTGGCCACTACTGCTGGCACCAGCTCTTCGAACTCGCTGCCTAAATCAGTTCGGCTTCTTGAGTCTCAACTTCAAGTTGAAAGACATCGATCAGATGTGATGCGATAGGAAGCCGAAGGACTGAGGAAGTCCCTGCAGAATTCAGATGCATACTTTCTGGTGCAACAGCAAGCGCTGGAGGATTTAAGCGCCAAACAAGAGAAAGCTAATAAGCTTGCTAAGTGTCTTGCCAGCATGGTGGATACCCAGGATATTGTTTCTTGAGCTCTTGTGAAGTGGTTTCAATGCTGGACTTGTTTTGCTGCGGCGTTTATTTGCACTGGTCGCCAACTTTGACAACCAGTGTATGTAATATGCTGCTTTGTTCCCCATATTTGCACTGGTGGCGAACTTTGATGCCCAGTGGATGTAATATGTGTAATAGCCGTAATAGCCTAGCGTAAGTTGCTTGCTTATTTATTTCCTTGTTGTCTTGTTTATTTGTTTGCTTGTAGTTAGTGTAGTTCTTTTTCCGCGGTTTGCTAGTGGCCGCAATAACCTATTTTTTAAAACTAGGCCACAATAACCATGGGCTAAATATCTACTGTAGTGACCATGGGCCTCCTACGGGCCTTCTAGGGCCGTAGAAACAATGGGCCTTCTACGGGCCATATGATCGATTGGCCAAACATGGGACAATAACGGACTGCATTATGGGCCGTAAACGGGCTAGAGTGGGAATCGCCCGTTCATGGGCCGACCATAACGGGCCGTTAATAGGCCGATGAGTATAACGGGCTTGTTTCTATCGACAGGCTTAACGGGTCATTAATGGGCCATATTTGATGACGCTATGAAAATGGCACAACGGATTAACGGGCCACAAACGGGCCGACTTTAACCACGGGCTGAATTTGGCCCACAACCGGAACAGGCCAGTAACGGACCATAAGTAATCGAATTCTGCAAATCAGCCCAAGAATAAATGGGCCCTGAGAAGGCCGAAAGATAACACGGGCTGGAAATGGCCCAATGGAATAATGGGCCGTTAATGGGTATAAAGCGATACATTGTTCATTATGGGCCAGTTTCACCACGGGCCGTTAATGGGCCAAGAGTTACAAAGGGCCTCATATGGCCGAAAGACATCATGGGCCATACATGGGCCAGAAGTTACAACGGGCTGGAATCATATTGTACAGCCCAGATGACGCTACTGGGCCTAATTCGGATAGGCCATAATGGGCCGTGAGTTAGCGGGTTGTAAATGGGCTATATGCGAACATGCCGCTATCAGGCTTTAAGTGGGCCGCCGTTACCTTTTGACCAAGTCAAACGGGCGGGCCTTTTGACCTGAATGGGCCACTGTTGGGCCGAGCCACATGTCGACGTATCATAGGCGCGTCCCGTCCATTCGCTGGATGACAACTGTCCCAACGCTGAGCCGACACGTGGATCCACCGGCGAATGAGAATTTTACACATGGAAAATCCCCATTGGTCCGGGCTGTTAACGGGTTATCGAATCCAAACCGGAACCCTATAGCTTAACGGCGACCCGTTATGGTGGATGCCACATGTCGATTACCCTTGATGAAATCGCTTCCATGACGCGCCATTTATCGTCATGGAAGTGGACACTTTCATGATGATAATTTTGGTATTGTCATGGAACACTTCTACGACAGCACAGGTATGACTATCTTGATTCTGTCATAAAATCGTCATGGATGTACATGCATGACAGAAAACGTGACCCACTGTGACAAACACGTATCATCACGGAAGTGTTTGTTTTTTGTAGTGTTTTTGCAGGGTATGTTGGGATATGATATGGCCAAAGACATGATGAGATATATTTGATGTATGAGATGATCATGTTTTGTATAGATTATCACGACTTGCATGTCGATGAATACGGCAACCGACAGGAGCCATAGGGTTGTCTTTAATTATTGTATGACATGCGTGTCAATCATTAAGCGCTATGTAATGCTTTACTTTATCGCTAAGCGGTAGCAATAGTTGTAGAAGCATGGTTGGCGTGACAACCCCAATGGCGACACGATGATGGAGATCATGGTGTCATGCCGGTGACGATGAAGATCTTGCCGGTGCTTTGAAGATGGAGATCAAAAGCACAAGATGATGGCCATATCATGTCACTTATGATTTGCATGTGATGTTAATCCTTTTATGCATCTTATTTTGCTTAGGACGACGGTAGCATTATAAGGTGATCCCTCACTAAAATTTCAAGATAAAATTGTGTTCTCCCCAAGTGTGCACCGTTGCGAAAGTTCATCGTTTCGAAGCACCACGTGATGATCAGGTGTGATAGACTCTACGTTCGCATACAACGGGTGCAAGCCAGTTTTGCACATGCGGAACACTTGGGTTAAACTTGACAAGCCTAGCATGTACAGACATGGCCTCGGAACACAAGAGACCAAAAGGTCGAACATGAGTCATATAGTAGATATGATCAACATGGAGATGTTCACCATTGAAACCACCTCATCTCACGTAATGATCGGACTTGGGTTGGTGAATTTGGATCATGTTACACTCGGACAATCGGAGGGATGTTGATTTGAGTGGGAGTTCTTAGGTAATATGATTAATTGAACTCATTATCTTGAACAATAGTCTAAACTTGTCTTTGCAAATTATGTTGTAGGTTAATGGCTCGCGCAATAGCTCCCCTGAATTTCAATGCGTTGCTAGAGAAAGCTAAACTGAAAGATGATGGAAGCAACTTTGTGGACTGGGCTCGTAATCTGAGGATTATCCTCACGGCTGCCCAAAAGTCTTATGTCCTTGATGCACCGCTTGGTGCGCCACCCCCTCCAGCGACTGTGAACGTTGTGAACGCCTAGCAGTCGCGTGTTGATGACTACTCAATAGTTTAGTGTGCCATGTTGTATGGCTTAGAACCGGGACTTCAAAGGCGTTTTGAACGTCATGGAGCATATGAGATGTTCCAGGAGTTGAAGTTTATTTTTTAGAAGAATGCCCGGATCGAGAGGTATGAGACCTCCGATAAGTTCTATGCCTGCAAAATGGAGGAGAACATCTCTGTCAGTGAGCACATACTCAGAATGTCTGGGTATTACAACCGTCTGGCCGAGTTGGGAGTTGAGCTCCCGCCTGAGGCGATCACTGACAGAGTTCTTCAATAGCTACCACCTAGCTACAAGAGCTTTGTGTTGAACTATAACATGCAAGGGATGAACAAGTCGGCCTCTGAGCTATTCGCAATGCTGAAAGTCGCAGAGTCAGACATCCAGAAGGAGCATCAAGTATTGATGGTCAATAAAACCACTAGTTTCAAGAAGAGCAAGGGAAAGAAGGGAAACTTCAAGAAGGGTGGCAAAGCAGTTGCTCCTCCCGTGAAGAAATCCAAGTCTGGACCCAAGGCCGGAAACTGCGTGCTTCTATTGCAAGGGAACTGGCCACTAGAAGCGGAATTGCCCCAAGTATCTGGCCGACAAGAAGGGGGCCAATGTCAACAAAGGTATATATGATATACATGTTATTGATGTGTACCTTACCAGCTCTCGTTGTAGTGCCTGGGTATTTGATACCGGTGCAGTTGCTCACATTTGCTAATCTAAGTAGGAACTACAGAATAGATGAAGGTTGGCGAAGGACGAAGTGACAATGCGCGTGGGAAATGGTTCCACGGTTGATGTGATCGCCGTCGGCATGCTCGCTCTTCGATTACCATCGGGATTAGTGATAAACCTGAATAATTATTATTTAGTGCATGCGTTGAGCATGAACATTATATCTGGATCTTGTTTAATGCGAGACGGTTACTCATTTAAATCAGAGAATAATGATTGTTCTATTTATATGGGTAATATCTTTTATGGTCATGCACCCATTGTGAGGGGTTTATTCTTATTGAATCTCGATAGTGATGATACACATATTCATAACATTGATGCCAAAAGATGTAGAGTTGATAATGATAGTACCACTTTCTTGTGGCACTGCCGCTTAGGTCATACTGGTGTAAAGCGCATGAAGAAACTCCATGCTGATGGACTTTTGGAGTCACTTGATTTTGAATCACTTGACCCATGCGAACCATGCCTCATGGGCAAGATGACCAAAACCCCATTTTCCGGAACAATGGAACGGGCAAGTGATTTGTTGGAAATCATACATACTGATGTGTGCGGTCCGATGAGTGTTGACGCGCGCAGTGGATATCGTTACTTTCTCACCTTCACCTATGATTTGAGTAGATATGGGTATATTTACTTAATGAAGCATAAGTCTAAAACATTTGAAAAGTTCAAGCAATTTCAGAGTGAAGTTGAGAATCTTCGTAAAAAGAAGATTAAATTCCTACCACAGCGTAATGGTGTGTCCGAACGTCGCAATTGTACCTTATTGGATATGGTGCGTTCTATGATGTCCCTTACCGATCTACCACTATTGTTTTGGGGTTATGCATTAGAGATAGCTTCATTCACTTTAAATAGGGCACCATCTAAGTCCGTAGAGATGACACCGTATGAACTATGGTTTGGCAAGAAACCTAAGTTGTCGTTCCTTAAGGTTTGGGGCTGCGATGCTTATGTCAAAAGGCTTCAGCCAGAAAAGCTCGAACCCAAAGAGGACAAATGCGTCTTCATAGGATACCCAAAGGAGACGATTGGGTATACCTTCTATCTCAGATCCGAGGGCAAAGTGTTTGTCGCTAAGAACGGGTCCTTTCTCGAGAAAGAGTTTCTCTCGAAAGAATTGAGTGGGAGGAAGATAGAACTTGATGAGGTTATTGAACCTTCACTTCAACCAGAGAGTAGCGCAGCGCAGAAAGATGTTTCTGTGGCACCTACGTCAGTTGAGGAGGAAGCTAATGATAGTGATCATGAAGTTTCAGATCAAGTTACTATCGAACCTCGTAGGTCGACAAGGATACGTACTGCTTCTGAATGGTACGATAACCCTATCTTAGAGGTCATGTTGTTGGACAATGATGAACCTACGAGCTATGGAGAAGCGATGGTGGGCCCGGATTCCGACAAGTGGTTAGAGGCCATGAAATCCGAGATGGGATCCATGTATGAAAACAAAGTATGGACTTTGGAAGTATTACCTGAAGGGCGAAAGGCCATTCAAAATAAATGGATCTTCAAGAAGAAGACGGACGCGGATGGTAATGTCACTGTCTATAAAGCTCGACTTGTGGTAAAGGGGTTTTCGCAAGTTCAAGGAGTTGACTACGATGAGACTTTCTCACCCGTAGCGATGCTTAAGTCCGTCAGAATCATGTTGGCAATAGCTGCATTTTTCGATTATGAAATCTGGCAGATGGATGTCAAAACAACATTCCTTAATAGTTTCCTTAAGGAAGAGTTGTATATGATGCAACCGGAAGGTTTGTCGATCCAGAGAATGCTGACAAAGTGTGCAAGCTCCAGCGATCCATTTTTGGATTGGTGCAAGCATCTCGGAGTTGGAATCTTCGCTTTGATGAGGTGATCAAAGCGTTTGGGTTTATACAAGTTTACGGAGAAGTTTGTATTTACAAGAAAGTGAGTGGGAGCTCTATAGCATTTCTAATATTATATGTGGATGACATATTGCTGATTGGAAACAATATAGAACTTTTGGAAAACGTGAAGGCATATCTGAACAAGAGTTTTTCAATGAAGGACCTAGGAGAAGCTGCTTTCATATTAGGTATCAAGATCTATAGAGATAGATCGAGATGCTTAATAGGACTTTCACAAAGCACATACCTTGATAAGATATTGAAGAAGTTCAAAATGGATCAGTCCAAGAAGAGGTTCTTGCCTATTTTGTAAGCTGTGAAGTTGAGTAAGACTCAATGCCCAGCGACTACAGAGGATAGAGAAAAGATGAGTGTCATCCCCTATGCTTCTGCCATAGGCTCTATCATGTATGCGATGCTGTGCACAAGACCAGATGTCAACCTTGTCATAAGTATGGCCGGAAGGTTTCAAAGTGATCCAGGAGTGGAACATTGGACAACGGTCAAGAATATCCTTAAGTACTTGAAAAGGACTAAGAAATGTTTCTCGTTTATGGAGGTGATCAAGAGCTCGTCGTAAAGGGTTACGTCGATTCAAGCTTTGACACTGATCCGGATGACTCTAAGTCTCAAACCGGATACATATATATATATATATATTCTAAATGGGGGAGCGGTAAGCTGGTGCAGTTCCAAGCATAGCGTGGTAGCTGATTCTACATGCGAAGCGGAGTACATAGCTGCCTCAGAGGCAGCGAAGGAAGGTGTCTGGATGAAGCAGTTCATGACAGATCTTGGAGTTGTGCCCAGTGCACTGGACCCAATGACTATGTTCTGTGACAACACTAGTGCCATTGCTCTAGCCAAGGAACCAAGGTTTCACAAGAGGAGCACACACATAAAGCGACGCTTCAATTCCATCCGCGATGCGATCAAGGAGGAGGACATAAACATTTGCAAAGTACATATGGATATGAATGTTGCAGATCCGTTGACTAAACCTCTTCCACGGGCAAAACATGATCAACACTAGGACTCTATCGGTGTTAGATTCATTACCATGTAATACTAGATTATTGACTCTAGTGCAAGTGGGAGACTGTTGGAAATATGCCCTAGAGGCAATAATAAAGTGATTATTATTATATTTCCTTGTTCATGATAATCGTTTATTATCCATGCTATAATTGTATTGACTGGAAACTCAAATACATGTGTGGATACATAGACAACAACATGTCCCTAGTGAGCCTCTACCAGACTAGTTCGTTGATCAAAGATGGCTATGGTTTCCTAGCCATGGACATGAGTTTTCATTTGATAACGGGATCACATCATTAGAAGAATGATGTGATGGACAAGACCCAAACTATAAGTGTAGTATATGATCGTATCAAGTTTATTGCTATCATTTTCTGCATGCCAAGTATCTGTTCCTATGACCATGAGATCATGCAACTCACTGACACCGGAGGAGTACCTTGTGTGTATCAAACGTCGCAACGTAACTGGGTGACTATAAAGATGCTCTACAGGTATCTCCGAGGGTGTCTATTGAGTTGGCATGGATCAAGACTGGGATTTGTCACTCCATATGATGGAGAGGTATCTCGGGGCCCACTCGGTAATACAGCATACAACATCACAATTAGCTTGCAAGCAATGTGACTAAAGAGTTAGCCACGAGATCTTGTATTACGGAACGAGTAAAGAGACTTGCCGGTAACGAGATTGAACTAGGTATGGAGATACCGATGATCGAATCTCGGGCAAGTAACATACCGATGGACAAAGGGAACTGCATACAGGATTAGCTGAATCCTTGGCATCGAGGTTCGACCGATAACGATCTTCGTAGAATATGTAGGAACCAATATGGACATCCAGGTCCCGCTATTGGTTATTGACCATAGAGGTGTCTCGGTCATGTCTGCATAGTTCTCGAACCCGCAGGGTCTACACACTTAACGTTTGGTGACGATCTAAGTATAGTTGAGTTATTTTGTTGGTGACCGAAGTTTGTTCGGAGTCCCGGATGAGATCCCAGACATGACGAGGAACTCCGGAATGGTCCGAAGGTGAAAATTGATATATAAGACGAAGGGAATTGGATTCCGGAAGTGTTCCGAGAGGTACCGGGTTATCGTCGGAAGACCGAAAAGAGTTTCGAAGGGCCCCGGCAAGTGTTGGGGGGCCTCATGGACCAAGGAAAGGGGGCACACCAGCCCACAAGGGGTTGGGCGCCACCCCAAACCCTAGCCCACTCGACCAGGTGGGTTGGGGCGCCCCCTAGGGCAGCCGCCCCCTTTGCTTGGGAGGCGAGGCACCTAGGGGCACCTCCCCCTTGGTGGCCACCGCCCCGCCCTAGGGGAAACCCCAGGGCGCCACCCCTCCTCCCTTCCCCCTATATATAGAGGTGGAGAGGGAGGGCAGCCGCACCCATCATTGCCACGGCGCTGCCCTTCCTCTTCCTCGTAGTTCCTCTCCTTCTACGCTAGGCTTGGCGAAGCCCTGCTGAGATTGCTCCACCACCACCACCATGCCGTCGTGCTACCGGAGAACTCGAGCTACTACTTCACCATCGCTCGCTAGATCGAGGAGGTGAAGGCGTCATCAAGTCGTACGTGTGTTGAACGCGGAGGTGCCGTCCGTTCGGCACTTGATCGGGAGTTCGTGGACGGATCGTGATTTGATCGCGAAGACGTTCGACTACATCAACCGCGTTTCTTAACGCTTCCGCTTAGCGATCTACAAGGGTAAGTAGATACAATCTCTCCTCTCGTAGATGGTCATCTCCTAGATTGATCTTGGTGACCGTAGGATTTTTTGTTTGTTTCCCATGCAACGTTCCCCAACAATAACCACCAAATTTGTAGTCCGTCTCTTTTTTTAGATAGCTCTCATACTCTTCCGTCCCCTATCTTCCCCCACCGACCCCCACCCCCGTGCTTGCCTTTTCGCCTGCCCTCTCCCAGCGCCGATGACGACATGGCATTCTGGGCCAATTGTCCGAGAAAGCAATTCCGCCACAGATTCCACGTAAAGGCCCGCTCCACAGATTCCTGGTAAAGGCGCACTGCAACTATGCCCTCAGAATCCGTGGGTCTTTTACGTGGAATCTGTGGCAGAAACTGTGGGGAATCCAATGGTTGACGTTTCTATGATCGTTGGCATATAAGGAATCGAGAAAAGGTTTTGCGCGAGCCGACCAGGAAAAACAAGGCAGATGGATACGAGAAGGGAGTGAAAAATAGTAAGAATTGAGCTATTATTACTGAGGGGAGAGAAGGGCACTAGCTCAAGAAAGCTAGATAATTATGTTTGTTGTATATTTTAGTATTATGAACTTACTGTAAACCGCACTTTGTATTCCTTCTCGCATATGCTTCGCTTTTGCAACATGGGTGTGTCTTGCGTGATGATTAGTTGTTCAGCGCCTACCTCTTTGGACTACTCAGCCTTCCGTTGGTCGGTTCCTCTCTAACTGCTAACAAAGAGAGACCACTAGGCATATGGTACTAAAAATGTGAAATGGCCGTGTCCTGGATAGGCATATGCATCGACGGGCTCGAACTACTGTGATCTAAGCAATAGTGCATGCAGAGCATCCGAATCCAAACTGATGTACGTGCGCAACCTTGCTTGGCGGATGCACCGGTTAAAGAAGCCCACCCTCCTCTTCAAGCTGGACATAAAAAAGGCTTTCGATTATGTCAGATGGGACTACTTGCTCAGCCTTCTCAGTCGGCGCAGTTTCCCGACATGGTTTAGAGACATGCTCACTGCCCTGCTGCAGTCGTCCTCATCCAGAGTCCTTCTCAATGGGATTCTAGGAGAGCCTATCTGGCATGGCGCGGGCCTCCGGCAGGGAGATTCGCTCTCCCCCCTGTTATTTATCCTAGCCATTGACCCTATCCAGAGCATTCTCGACACCGCCACAAGACCGGGCAAGCTACACCGGATAGGGGGCAGGGCCGCCTGCATGCGCTCCTCGCTATACGCCGATGATGCCGCCATCTTTGTGGCACCTTTCAAGGAGGACATCCAGCAATTAACCTCCATCCTGGCTGGGTTTGGCGAGGTCACTGGTCTCATAACGCACCTCGAAAAGAGCTCGGTGGTTCCTATTAGTTGCAGCGGCATTGACCATGATGTCATTCTTGAGTGCTTTCCGGCCAAGCGTGCTACTTTCCCAATGCGCTACCTCGGCCTCCCGTTCTCCGTCCACCGGCTCAGGAAAATCGATCTTCAACACTTAGTGGACAAAGCTGCAAGGAGGTTGGTGCCTTGGCAGGGTTGGTTCATCACGGCGGCTGGGCGAGCCGAGTTGGTTAGATCGGTGACCACCTCCCAGGCCACTTTCCATGCCACAACGATTAAACTTCCTGAGAGTACTCTAAGCAATCTCAATAAGCTTGAGAGGGCCTTCCTTTGGGCGGGAGCTGAGAAGGTCTCTGGTAGGCAATGCAAGGTCAACTGGAAGGTCGTGTGCACACCAAAGAGCCTTGGCGGTTTGGGAGTCCTCGCCCTTCACTTATATGTGAGAGCTTTGCGCCTGAGATGGCTATGGTACGAATGGAAGGAACCCGATAGACCATGGGTCGGCATGGGAAACCCATGCGACTCCACGGACAAAGAGCTCTTCTATGCGGCGACGACTATCACCGTGGGGGGCGGTCGGACGACGCGTTTTTGGCACTCCCCATGGCTGGAAGGACAGAAATCCAAGGACATCGCCCTGCTCGTGTTCGCGAGCTCATCCAACAAGAACAAATCTATAAGGGAGGCCACGCAGGATCAAAATTGGGTTCACTGGATTAACATGGAGGATGGGCTTTCAGTTCACCATATTGCACAGTTCTGCACGCTTTGCGAGAAGCTCAGCCAGGTTGAACTTCGGGATGACCTGGCCGATGACATCAAGTGGAACCTCACGACCAATGGCACATATTCGTCCGCCTCGGCCTACAAGGCGCAATTCGAAGGGGCGGTGGCAACCAACATGAAGAAAGTGGTATGGGGAAACTGGCCCCCCCCCCAAGTGCAAGTTTTTCGCGTGGCTCATCAACAAGAACATGATTTGGACGGCGGACCGGCTACAGCGGCGAGGGTGGCCAAATTGCAATTTATGCCAACTCTGCAAAAGGGAGCCGGAGACAGCGGCACACATTATGTTCCAGTGTAGGTTCTTCATGTGCATTTGGAATGTGGTGAGATGTTGGCTTGACACACCGGAGCTCGACACCGCCGACTGGGCTGGAGTCTCTTCGGTCCATGAATGGTGGACTAGAATGGTCCTTGGCCGCGGACACCGGAGGAAGGCGGTCTCTTCGCTTATAATGCTAGTCTCTTGGGAGGTTTGGAAAGAGAGAAACACAAAGGTGTTTCAGAAGAAATCCTCAATGCCTACCACGGTGCTAGAGGGCATCAAGGTGGAGGCCAGGAATTGGGTTTTGGCCGGGGCTAAACACTTGGGATCCTTGATGCCGCGAGAGGAGTCCTTTTGTTTTTCGCATTTGTTGAGGAGTAATGACCCTCATTGAGAATTTGTTTTATACTCCTTTATTAATGAGATGAGGCAAAGCTTTTGCCTCCGTTTCAAAATAATAATAATATCTGAACTGACCTAAAAAATAGAACGGACCTCACACGCGATGAAACCCCCAATACATTCCTTTCGTCATACCGACAACACATGGTGCAAAACTGGCACAATTGACCAAACCCGGGCTGGCCACAAAGGACGGTTAGGCCTCCTTCCGAACCGAAAGGCCTGGTAGCTGAGTCACAGCCGTGCAAAACGGGGAAAGATTTTATATGAAGGAGCACCTACAGGTTCGCGACCCAGGTCATACCACGAAATCCAGCGCAGGAGCAAGAAATGCTTTGAAACGACGGAACATGTTTCCTTTTGCATGCAAACGTATACTATAAATATATAATTGGTGGTATTGATTACTGAAATAATATTTGTTGCACAGATGAAAGGAAAATTGATATGTTTGTTGTTTGATTCAAATTATGCTACATTACCGTACACATAAAAATGAGTGTTTTACATAAATTAAGTGATAAAGGAGTGGTGACTAAAATTTAGCTTAAAATTCAATAAACTAAGAATCTATGTTCATCTGGTCGTCTGTGACAAATTGATCAATTAATGTCAGAATACAATAAATGTGTAGGTCAAGTTGATCTTCTTAGGAGGCAGTAAGTTTTGGTTTAGCGCTCTAACACACAGATACTAAGTTTTGTTGCTAATAACTTAATGTTTTGTACGTGAAAATACATGTATGCTTGAGAAGCAGAAGGTATGCTTGGAAGAGTCGACTGTGTAACATGATTTGCGGTATTGATTATCATCATAATTACTATTACACAATTCAAAAAATAAAATATGTTTTGCCGTTTGAAAATATGTATAATTAATCAGTGTAAACATCAAATGAATTTTTCATATGTGGAGCTTGTTCCATACCCCAAAGAGCCAGCAGAGAGAAATTTCACCTTCTTCCTCCTCACACCATGACGGGGATTTAAAATCACGCGACCTTTCACGCACCACCGGGAGACTCGCCCTTTGACCGACTCCAGCTGGTGCCCGCGGTGGCCTATAAACATTGCATCGGGTGGGGCAGTTCCTCGATCCACCACCATACACCTCTCCAATCCACTCTTCACTTCTTTGTCAATGGCACACCCTGGTGGAACATCCCCGTTATCTTCAATTTTGGGGTTGATGAGGAGGACAAACAACCAGCGGATCCCCTCGCCGATTTTTCTGGGCGGAGATGTACCTGGCCATGGAGGAGGCTGCACAGATGGGCCTGGCCTTGGATGGAGCCAGAGGAGCTGATTTGGGCCCCCGCGCCCGAGGTTGTCAACACGGAGGGATGGTCGGCCCGGCGCAACAACTTCGGCAAGTATTACCATGCCATGCACGTATTCTACCACAGTGTTGGCCATGGCCCATGGGAGCGGTGGCCGTGGTCGACAATGGTTGTGGACATGGCAGTGGCACATGCTAAATGCAACAAATAAGTTAAGCAAACAACATGAAAAATTTTATATGATATCTTCTTTCTCCACACACACCTACTGCAACCATATCCATTTTTATATGTCCCTCGAGCGCTTTCTATTCGGTGGATGGACGCCTTCAGATGCTTTCGTTCTTTTGGTGGAGGTTGTATTTTGTCGTGTGGGATTTGGCCCCATATAGGTCACTCGATGAAATTGTGTCATCTTTCCTTGTTTCGTACGTGCTTGGTGGGCATGGGATTGGATGGGTAATATTCTTCTTGGATATTCAGCTTAAAGGAGACGGCACGGTTGTCTGGTCTTCGCATGGGCTAACCCAAACGATTCTAGTAGTTCACAACAACGCTACGTATCCATTCAGCGGCCACCAAGGTACAGCGGGAGACGGAAATAAAGTAAAATTTGTGTGCCGGCCACTAAGATTGCTGTGGGAGACGGCGATAAAGTTAAATTTTGGGATTCTCGTTGGCTTGAGGGCATTAGACCAAGAGACATTGCCCCAAGATCTTCGATCTCTCTAGCAAAAAGAGCTGCGGTTAGCATGGCTCTGCAGGAGAACTCTTGCGTCCGTCAAATTGACACCGGCTTGGCATTTTCTTGGAGCACGTTCAGGAGTTCACCAACCTCTAGGAATAGCTTGCTCATGCTCAACTCTCTCAAGGAACTCAGGACACCATTTCTTGGAAATTCGCTTCAAACGGGGAGGACTCCATGTCCTCGATGTACAAGGCACAAATTTCCGGTTTGACCTCCACGTCCATGGTCCCCACGTTTTGGAGGGTTTTGGCTCCCCTCAAGTGCAAGTTCTTTGTGTGGCTTGTCATCCAAGATAGAGTCTGGACGACTGATAGATTGCTCCGACGTGGATGGCCGAATTGTGGGTTGTGCCCCTCTTTGTATGCAAGTTCAGGAGTCCGTCGTGCACCTCATTTTTCACTGCCGCTACACGCGCCAGGTCTAGGTGGAGGTCACTTCTTGGCTTGGACTCCATCACATCATGATTCCGTATTGATGTCTTATGGCCTCGGTGAAGGAGTGGTGGATTGAGATGACTAGTACGAGGGACCAAAACGGAAAGGTCATCTCCTCCTTGAAGATGCGTGTTACATGGGAAATCTGGAAAGAGCGGAATGCCAGAGTTTTTCGCAACCTCGGCACCCCCGTGGTTGTGATGAAGATCAAGGAGGAAGCCCGACTTTGGGCAGTGACAAGAGTTGCGTACTCGGCGATGTTCAACGCTTCCTCGGCGATTTCACTTGGAGATGGTGTATCTGCGAGGTTCTGGACAGATAACTGGGTACCGGGAGGTCCCTCTCTTGCTGCAATAGCGCTAGCTCTGTTCTCCTTTGCCAAAGACTCCGGCTGCTCGGTTCGGGAGGCCCTACATAATTAATCCTGGATAAGGGACATCTCGGGTGGCGTCTCGGTGCAAGCCCTTGCGCAATATTTGACAGTTTGGGATACAACCCGACACAAGCCTCCGGCCGGGTGTGCGGGACCGGGCACTCTGGAAGCTCACAAAAGAGCAGGAGTTTTCGGTCAATAGTGCATACAGGATGATGTTCATGGCCAACATTCGATTTGCTACAAGACGATCTTGAGATCCAAAGCACCACCACGGTGCAAATTCTACATGTGGTTGGTGGTCCATGGCAAGTGTCTGACGGCAGATAACCTTGCGCTCAGAGGTTGGCCGGTGAATCCATCCTGCCCCCTTTATCTGTCAGAGCCTGAGGATTGCACACACCCCTTCGTTCGTTGCCGATTCACTCAGCAGCTTTGCTATTTGTTCAAGTTGTGGATCGGGGCACAATTCACTACACCAGATGATCGATACGGCTGCACAGAGGAGTGGTGGTTCCAGGCAAGGGCCGGCATACCCAAGCTGACGCGTCGCGATTTTGACACCATCGCAATCCTGATTTTTTTTTTAGAAGTGGAGGAGGACCCCCGGCCTCTGCATCTGGACGATGCATGCGGTCACTTTATTAATTATTCACACAAGACCTTATAAAGTCATACAACAGTAAGACTAAAGCCACCGTCTAGGCAACATATGTCGCTACTCCTATCCAGTTGATGAAAGAATGCTGATAGTCTGGGCCTAATACCAAACAGACTTCATAGTCAAACCTAAACATCTAAGACCTGAGGTCCCAACCAGGACGCCTGCCGGGTATGGGGCACCTACCAGTCCGGCGCATTCCTCAACCAGGACGCCTGCCGGGTATGAGGCCGCCACAGCCACCTGCCACCAATTCATCTTTAGAGCTGTACTGTTGCATTTACCGTGCCAGGTCTCTCTACCATCGACGCCACCACGACGCCAGACAGCGTCGTCCACCTGCGCGAGTCCATCCTCGCACATCGAACGCCGAATCTGCACTGCGCCACGCCGTCGAGACCCGTCGCCATCAATGTGTAGGATGAAGCACCGCTCCACCAAAGAAGCCGTCCGCTGGTCCCGCGAGAACGAGTGCACCTCCAAGAATGCCGCCCCCAAGGGGGTAACGACACATGATTGCCGCCAACATCCGATCAGCTGATCTAGGGTTTCCCCCGGAGGTATTGAGTGGAGCCGGGAGCTTCACCTCGATGATGCCTTCATGAAGGAAACGGTGATAAGGGCATCGTCATCACCGGCTCCGGCCATCGACCGAAGACCAGGTTTTCACCCGGATCCGTCCCAAGTAGTCCACCCGACAACCTGTGCATCGTCTCGACCGCCTTCAAAGCCCCAGATCTAGCCGCCTAGATCCGGCGACCAACCGCAACAGCAGTGCCACCGTAGGAGCCCAGGCGCACCGGCCACTGCCTGAGTGTGCCACCACTGGAGCCTAGGAGGAGGGCTCCCACCCCTCCTCGCCAAGCCGCGAGAGCCGCCGAGATGGATCCCGCGTGCTCGTCACCGTCTCTGATCCGAACCAATCCGTAGATCAGATCGCCGTCACAGATCCGCCTTGGACAGGGGCCGCACCACGCCATGCCGCCGCGGGAAGCCCTAGCTTCACCGGCCGCCGCCCTGGGATCCAGACCAACTCCGACGAAGAAGAAGGCCACCACCACCAAGCCTAGGGCCGGCGCCCCAGACATCCTCGTGTTGCAGATCAAGTCCAGGATCAGTGCACCGCTGACGACGATTGAGATCAGTAGCACAACGAATTAGCCCGACTGAGTCAAGGCCAGATCCGCCGTTGCCGGTGACGTCCTCCACCGCCGCCACCGCACCACATCCATGTCGCCGCCGATCTGCGCCACCGCCGCCGATCTGGCCGGAAAGGAGCGCCGCCTCCCAACCATCGCAATCCTGATGCGCTGAAGGTTGTGGAAGGAGAGGAACTCCAGAGTTTTTGACCAAGTGGCGAGCAGTGCCGAAAGAGTTTTAGATCTGGTGCGGGAAGACATAGCAGTGTGGCGTACGGCTGGATGCATTGCAGACCTGGGCTATTAACAAGCATGGGCAGTTCGTGCCTTTATTTTCAGGCTAGCTGGTTGTTTTCCCTGTGTACGACTCTGGTTTCGAGTCCTAGTTCGCCTAGAGCCCTAGACTGCTAACCATCTTGAGTATTGTATAAATGCCGCGACGGTAATTGTATGTATCCCGCTTTGCTGGCCATTGTCTAAACCTTTGCTTTTTGCGAGCAAGGCTATTGTCTAAATCTTCTTTTTTAATTAATAAAAATGGTAAGTCTTTTGCCTTGTTTCAAAAAATAAAATAAAATTATACTGTACAAGATTACCAGTGACATCTAAGGGACCATAGTAGCTTTTAGCTAACGAATCCAAGGAATGGTTTTGCCGTCTGTGGTCTACAGCATTTCCCTTTGCGTCTGCCCGAGGGCGAAGCTTCGGTAACTGTTCTTGCCATATCCGCAGGAAACCTCAAGCAAAGAATTCAAGAATAAGTTAGTCAGAGCCGCAGAATATGTACTACTTTTACAGGCAAGGGAACCTGCTTTACAACATGTACATCATACGTTTACAGAGAAACGATGCGGCAGAATCATACCACGACAGAGAAAAATATCTTCTTGTAAACAAACAGAAGAACGTATGCTCACCAATCCGCTTAAACAGAGCTCGCCCTTTCGAGTTATTCGGTTTCACTTTCCAGCACAGTCCAACTCTGTCAAAGCCAGCCTCATAGGAATCAACATCCAGTACGTTCACCAGCAGTTTTGCTTGCGTGCTAGCGTCTGCCATCTTGGCGCACGGCAAGAATATTACTGCCTTGCACACCGTGGCATGCATGGCGCATGTGGACCTATAAAACGCCACACGCAAGATCACGTATGCCAAGCAGCGTCACGAACTGCACACGTACAGCGCCGGCGCCGCTCGATCGATCGACCAGCCATGCCGCGGAACTACCGCCTGCCGTCGTACCACCGGCAGAGCCCGGCGATCCGGTGCCTCAACTTCCTCTGCGCGGTGCTGCTCACGCTCGTCCTCATCGCCGGCATCATCCTCTTCGTGCTCTGGCTCAGCCTCCGCCCGCACCGCCCCAAGTTCACGCTCACCGACTTCAGCATCCCCAACGTCAACCGCCAGTCCGGCGCCGCCAACCTGCCCGTCAAGTTCGCCGTCAACGAGCACAACCCCAACCAGAAGATCGGCATCCACTTCGAGGCCGTCTACGGCTCCGTCTACTACGACGACGAGCTCATCGCGTCCGGCCCCGTCATGTACCCCTTCTACCAGCCGCCCAAGGGCGACACGCTGGTGCAGGGCGAGCTCGCCGCCTCCGGCCCGACGCCGACCGACCCCGCGTGGCAGCGGTTCGCCAGCGAGGTGGGCGCCGGCAGCCTCGGGCTGCGCCTGGTGCTCAACTCCACGGTGAGGTTCCAGGTGAAGCTGTGGGACACCAAGCAGCACCACATGAAGGCGGACTGCGGGTTCAAGATCAGCGGGGACGGCAGCCTCCACCAGGAGGACAGGAACACGCCGTGCACGCTCTACTTCTAGTGGATCATTCAAGCTGCTCTTCTCTTATTTTTCCTTCCCTCTGATTTACTTCTCTTGCTTCTTGAACATAACTGCTTGTCATTTGGGTTTGGGGTGGTATTGGTGATTCCTTTGTTTTAATCCATGTGCTTGACTTACATGTATTCGTGACTAGTACATTTTATAGACTGCGATCGTTCTAATGCAAACATGAATTTGGTTCCAGATGTCTACATGTCATGAACTTTGTGATCATTGTAAATTTGTAATCAAGTGTGAATGCATGTGAGGACCAGAAGGTTTCAAATGTCTTGCAAAATAAAAAGAAGACAACATATTTAACAAATCTGATGAAAAACATAAAAGAAGATAACAAATTTAACAACTGACGATCCAATGCAAAACATACGAAATATAGTAAGATAGCAGCTAGAACATAATTAACCATGGTCTGAAAGGGCACGCTCCTGGTTCTATTTTAGTGCAAGCATCTATCTATACATATGCTTAACCTCTCACCATATGTATTTTTCAAAAGTCATGCGGCCGTATCTCTCGTTTCTTCTAACTTTGTTCAAGCATCTAATTGTGCAAATACCGATGCTTTACCTCTTAACCATTTTGTTTTTTCGGAGATGCAATCCAGTTGTATCTCTCGCTTGAACACAGAACATCAAACAAATAATCACATCTTGTTCAAAAAAAACAAATAATCACATGATTAACGATATAAGAATGATCAGGACTGACTGTCTACATGAAACAGAGGTCAAATTAGCACTAACCAATCATATAAGACATTAAAAGATCTATAGGCACGCATCCATTCAATAGTGAAACCACTATGCATACAATGCTTCATGGTCCAATTTGTGTACGACGCAAAATCTGATGCTCCACTGCAGTTTTGTCAGCGCATCAACGGCTTGATCTAGTGCGTCGTACAAAAATCAGACAACTAGTGTCGTATGTATAGCAAGGTTGATTCAATAGTTCTTTCTTGCGAAGCACAGGCTACTGATTCTGTCAAACTGCAAACAAATTTACAGCAAAACTGCGGTGGTCATTTCCACATGTCCCAGGTCTCACTTGGGTGATTAACAGATTACAAGGCAACTAAGGGGAAATCCCTCAACTAACCAGGAGAGCCAGAGTTGATTGATAGCTATTTAGTTTTCCTCTAGTCTCCTCAACACAGATTCAGCAAACATGCGCTGCCTGAAAATTGCAAAGGCTTGTTAGAAATCAAGTAAACTTAAAATGGTTAACTGGCTAGTTTGACCAAATCAACATCCTCTATTATAGTTTTTATATCAAGATATACTCCCTCCGTTTGTAAATACAAGTCTTTTTAGAAGATTTCAATATAGACCATATACGGAGCGAAATGGGTGAATCTCACTCCAAAATCCATCTATATGCATCTGTATCTAATCCACATTGAAATCTCTAAAAATACTTGTATTTAGAAATGAAGGGAGCAAGAGGGAGAGAGAGAGAGAGACTTTACACACTTTTCCTCGGTATGTTTTGGGCTAGGGCGGTTATGTTTCAGATAGCCATCCCATGGAACCTTCTTAAGACCAGCCCGAGCAGCTATCATGTCCCTCACTCTGTACAAAGCATTGCACCAGGTATAAAAGATTACTCTGACCCTTGGTATTTTCTTAGAAAAAAGAGCATCATCGGAACTTTTGTGTTACCTTTCAGTAAATTCTATCGCTGTCTCCCCTTCCCTGAGATACTGAGGTTCCAAGAACCAAACATCACAAACAACAGCCCACGATGTCATAAGACGAACCAAATGCATTGTAAAAGATTGCCTGGTAAACATTTCAAGCGAGGTAATATGTGAAAAAAGGCAGGTATATAGGTGTGAACAAAGTAAATGCATATATTTGTTTGTATTCCATACTTCTTACTATTCCAGAAGGCGTCAACAAATATTTTATTATATTTGATAGCTATTGGACATACAGCACAGCCAAGCTCAAAGGCACCCTGAAAATATAAATAAAGAAACAATTTAATCAATGCATAGCTGTCTGATCACGCTCAACAAGCAAAAATGACAAAGCATATGCCACACAATAGATGACTGATTTACAGTGTCTGTTTTAATCATCTTGTGTACTGAGTGAAAAGAAAGGTATTTTTCTTTTGTTTTCTTTTCTCCAGACTCAGTTACAAGTCTTAATAATTTGATTTGCATGCAGAGAACTCCGATACAGATAAAAAAGATGCTATACTGATACCATACATATGATCCCTTAAGTCCCAGCAAAGAATGAAATTAGGAATTCTCTCTTGCACAAACTTTGTACGATCGTAGAATATTCAAAGAGATTTGTATGGTCATTAAAAAGATCAGGTGTACCACTTTACCTTCTTGAACATCACAGTGTACTGATTATTAACACAAGTTCCTTCTGGGAAAATCAAGAGAGGATTGTTGTCTGGATGTTGAACATGATCACGTAACCTGATAAGGAAAAAAATCACTGAATAAACAGATCTTTAAATAGAAAGAGTTGCAAAGGAAAAAACTTACTTTCTTCCAACAACTTCACGATCCTTGAGATCATTACGGTTAAACCAGATGCAACCCACACTTTCCAGAATAGTCTTCTGAATAAATCCTGAGAGGAGAAACAAAAAATAAATCAAAATTCTAGCATTGAGAACTAACAAAAACTAGAAGAGAAGTTCCTGAAGAATAGGAAACTGACCAACCCATCCAGGATGCTTTTGCATGATGACAGCAAATGCTGTCATCTGCTCCAGAATAATAAAATCTATCATCGATGTATGGTTTGCAACAAATACCTGTTGTAATAATTAGAAGATTAATACAAGGGTATCAATCATACTGAGAAGTTTATAGTGATAAAGAAATGAATGTTACTTATTTATAAGAACAACGTGGACCTGTAGATAGTATTCTAAACAAAAAAATTGTGTATTCATGGCACAGAGCACACACATGTTCCATAATTAAAATTTAGAAGTATGTGATAGAAAAATATCTTGTGGCTTGTGCAACCTTTCCGTGTGATATTTCATGGGAACAAGCCTTTAATTTAACACCTGTTATGTTTACAACTCAAAAGTGCAGGTGGTCACACTTCTCTCTTGTGTTCACAACCACACACGTACCTCAGATATTAGTAAATGAAGCAAACAAAGTTAACCTGATAAGGTCGTGAGCTTGGGCGTGGTCCATGGTACTTGATCACTCCAGTCCAAGAAGCAACAAAAACACTGCACATCATTTCAACCAGCTTTCTCTGCACAAAGCTCGAAACAAATTAATGAACTCAGAACCCAAGAAGTTTTAAAGAAACACCACACTAATGTGAACAAAGTTGGCAAAACAAACATGAAGATGCAAGGCCAAAAGAAGCAATGGTGGCAGGCAGGACCAAACAGCTGACCTATATCTCGGTTTATATGACTCCAGAGAGTCTAAATGCAATATCAACAGTTTATGTGTACAAGTACATGTGAGTGCAAATAGCTCACCTCTATTTTACTTTTTAGCCTATTTTTCCCATTCATTAGGAAACGCACGGGAAAAAAGGCAGTAAAGAAGGCCATCCATCCTAGTACAAGTGTTAAGAACCTGATACACAATTAACTTATCAGATGACTAGATTCAATATTTACGAAGAAATCAATGAAAGCAGAAGATACACTGGATGAATTAATTAGTAGTAGTAAACACTAGCATACAAAGAAAAGTATAGAGAAGACAAATGTTTCTCTGCAAAAATTTACATAAAATTCAATTATTTTCCAGTACATTACTTGTATTGAATTATTTTACAAGTTTTGGAGAAGAAAACTTACAGCCTCAAAGGGAACATGAAAAACATTCTAGGCATCAAAGGAACAAATGTAATTGCAAACGGAACAATTTTACACCAATGGGGTTATGAACTTATGATAGGCTAAATAATACTTGCAGAAGGGCACAAAATGTGCAAACTGCAAAGCCTGGTTTAGTGCAGGTTGTACACACACAGCACTCAAAAAGAAAAGGGCAAAGAGTGAAACATCATTTGAAAGAGCTATAGCATGTACCCATTGTTATTCTACTGCATTGTCCTAGAATCAAACCACATATATTTTGACAATAAATCAACAAGGCAGAATAACAGAAGTGCTGATATCAAATCAAAAGAGGAAAAAGAAGTACAAATATTACATATGAGAATAAGCAATATCCCAAAAGCTCAGTATAAAATTCAGGTCATAGGACAAAAGTACCTTAGCGGAAACAGTAGTCCATATCTTATGACTACTCCCAAGCACCATAATGGGAACAAATAGATGTTCCAGTTCCATGGCTCCGGAGAATTTGACTTAAAGCAACGTGTGAATGAATCCTGCATAAGTGCAAACACAAGCAAGGTCATAACTAGACACCTAACAGATAAAAAAGAATCATAGCACAGCTAAGACACATATACTCGGTGGTCAATGAGACATGACATAAAGATGTCGGAGCTTAAACTTTCAGAACAAGGTTTAGGCTAGGGTTGAAGATTCGGTGATTGGGCGCCCAAGGGAGATTCTGCGGTTAGGGCTAGAGAGCCCTACGCTCAGGAGAGAGAGTTGAGCAAGTAAAAGGATAATTTCATTCTAATTCTTTGCTGGTCTCATATCACGGGTCCCTCCCTCATTATATAAAGGGGCTGCCTTACAAGTGAGAATCAAACTGAAATAGGACTCTTTAACCTATTTGATTGAATACAAACTGGACCCTGATAGACTTATAGTAATATACTAGGACAATGCCCGTGCGTTGCAACGTGATATAAATATTCTAGTATGTTAGCTTGTGATTACCTGCCAATAAATGTGATTGTGTAAATAAATGTTTATCAAATCCTGCCCGTGATTTACCTTATATTTTGATAAGAAGTTTGGTAAGTAAATTAAAGTGGAATTGGATCAGAAAGTAAGTAAATTAAGGAGATTCATTATCATACGAAGAAAGTTAGACGAAGGGGTGTTGAGAAGAAAAGTGAAACATGGAACCTCACATTCTTTTTTAGTCGAGATAATCCCCTCCCCACCTCCACCTCCCCAAATATGAATAGCCACTATTATTTTCTAATTTATAACCTGCTCGGACTTGCAGGTTTGGCTTCCTCTTACATTGGATAAGGCGAATATTATGCCATAAGACAAAAAAACACCACACATTCAAATTATGTGCACCTCAAATAACAGGTATTTCATGTTCAAAATATAGAGGCTATGAACATATACATACACGGAAGATGCTCAAGTTCATATCCATGAAGGATGACAAAATGTTCAATGTTCTATTTTACACCTCCATTAAGGGGTTGCTTGGATACCTAGATTATAGAGAAGTAGTTTTTCTTAAACCTGATTTCTGGTGTAACAACCTGAAACATTGTTTGGATTATCTAACAAAACTCATGGATATACTAAACTGAGTTTTCCAAAAGCCCCAAAACCCAGTTTATACAAAACGACTAATAGACGTTTTTATATAAACAATTTTTCTGTATGCATCAGGAGATCAATGAAGTCCGACGCGCTGATCATGGTACACTCCGACGGCCTTGACAGCAGCTTGACAAAGCCAGAAGCCGCCATTGCCGATCTCGGTCAGGCACCCAGGAGCAGGTTGCGATGCTCCACCTAGCCCAGCACCTCCATGGTGGACGCGGACTTCGGCCAGTTGCCATTGTGTCCATCAGCAGCTTCACAACTACCGTCGTCGTCCATATGCTCCAGCTTGTGCGTCGTCGTTGCGCCTCCCTAGCATGTGTGTTGTGCTCTGCTGTTACCGGCGAAACAATCCAGCAGCTAGGTGTTACATGCGTGCCCGACCTGAGAATCAATCAAGGTGCTTTACGCCGTGTACTCGTGTCTTGTCATATGTGAGCTGTATGTACGTGCATCTTCATGGCGGAAAGAATTCGTCACCGGAGTGACGTATGGGGACCTGCCGACCTGGGCCAGCATTCATGACACCAGCGAACGAAGCAGAGCACAATCAGGCGAGCAGCGCTACCACCCATGCGGCCACGGCGATGGCCGCACAACCCCGCTGGAGAGCCGTTTACGGTGTGGTTGTCCGCCGCTGTGCGTGTAGGTGCCAAGAGCGAGCCGAAGCACCGCACCTCCATGATTTTTTTTTCTATTTCCCCCAAAATGAAGAACTCAAAATCGTGTTTTTCTATTTTCCCATCCAAACAAGGTATTGTATGTACTTACCTTATATAACAGAATAACTAACCAAAACTGGTTTTCCTACAAATCCTCCAAAAACTCGTTTTCTAAAATTTCACATATAATTCCCTATATCCGAACAACCACTAAGGGAGAGTTGTGACAGTACTAACTACTGAGTTATCATCACTTCCTAAAAAGTTGACTTTATCGAGCAAAACAAAATGATCAGCAGTTAGACAATTTTTCATCCGATCAAAAAGTTGAACTTAACAATGGCAAGAACTTCTGTAATCTATAATGCAGTCACTATATCGAAGGAATACTCATCCAAGCACCACTGGTTCTAGCAAGAGAAACATGTTAGCCCTTTCAATTGGGTGTTCGCATAAGCTAAGTTAGTCTCAGCCAGACTGAAGCCTTCGTAACAATCTTTCAAAATTACATAATGGTGAATACTAACCGCGATTCCAAGAGTCAAAAATTTGGAAAATATAACAAAACCCCTCCTAAATAAACAGAAAAAATAAAAACAGTCTTTCGAATGACTGACCGTATTGCTTTCCATCTAATCCAGGATCATTCACTATTTTAAGCCAAATATGTAAAATACAGCTGGAGATGTGTTGAATAGAAGCCATAGAGATAATAATGCAGTAAACAACAAGCTAACCCTCAAAAGGTCAAGAGGTCTTAAATCAAGGTGGCAATTGACAGGACATCCAGTTAATAGCAACATGCTAGAATCCTACACGAACTGAACCAAAACCACACAAATTAAACATTTGTAAATCAAATTTATAAATCTTACACACCTTTACACCAAATAGTAAAGGTGAAAGAGGCTCGTTTCCCCTTATCCTAAACCTTGCAGATCATAAGCCTAGAAACGACTACTGACCTCATACATTCCCACAGGAAACGAGAGAAGGTAAAAGGATCAGAAAAAGCGCTCACATCGACGATGGCGCCCGCCGCCTCGGTGAGCACCGGCGAGATGTCCAGCAGATCGCGCCTGTAAAACCGCATCAAACGCCTCAACAATCTAGCTGGAATCGATAATCAAACGAGCGAGATCGAGAAGCAAGCAAGGCGCAGCGGCAGGGGGTTAGGGCTGTTACAGGGTGAGACTCCTGGGGGGTTCCTGCGGGAGCGAGTCCGCGGTGAGGTAATCGTCGAGGTTGGGCGCGTCCAGCGACGACGCCATCTCCTCCCAGCGGCCGACGCCGGCGAGACGACGGCGACGGCGATGACGCCGAGGAAGGCTTGGCGATGGGGCAACGGGTGTGAGATTGGGCGCAATGAGTCGTGGTACGTCCAGCGAATTGATGATGCGTGGATCAGACGTACAGCGAGGCGGCGGCTCATAAACAAATTTTTTTTTTTGAGACGGACTCATAAACAAGTGGACACCACCGTTCTGCTGACATGTGGGGCCTGTTTGCGAACATGGGCCAATCTTTGTGTAGTCCATCTCAGCCCATGTAGGATCCATAAAGTCCAGGTCGTGGGTTATTCTGGCTACTCCATACCCTTGCACATCCTCGCCGCCGCCACTGCACCCCTCCTAGCAGCAGCCGCCATGGCGCCGACGGCCGACTCCGTCGACCTCAAGGGTCAAAAGAAGGCCAAGAAATCCAACTCCAAAGACGAGAGAAAGCACCGGAAGGAAAAGCATGAGCGTCCCGCCGCGGACGAAGCGTCTCCCCGCAACGAGGCCAAGCGCAAGCACAAGGGCGGGCAGGAGGGGAAGGAGCACGGCAAGAAGCCCAAGAAGGAGAAGAAGGCTGGGGCTGAGGCCGAGGCTATGGGGGCGGGGGCTGCGGAGGCGAAGCGGGGAGACGATAAGATGAAGCGGGCGATGGAGGACGAGCGGTTCGCGGCGGCGCGGACCGACCCGAGGTTCAGGCCGATGCGGCGGAGGGAGGCGAAGGTCGCCCTGGACTCGAGGTTCAACGGCATGCTGACCAACCCGATGTTCGCTTCGTCGGAGGCGCCGGTGGACAAGCGCGGCAGGCGCCGCAAGAAGGGCGCCAAGGAGAACCCCATGCTGCATTACTATCTCAAACAAGAGGAGGGGGATGAAGAGGAGAAGGAGAAGGAGAAAGTGAAGCTGGTTCAAGAAGATGATGACGATGAGGTGGAAGAAGAGGATGAGCAAGTTGAAGAAGAGAGTTCTAGTAGCGATGACGAAGAGGAGGAGGAGGACGATGACGAGGTGACGTTTCCCATCCAATTCTATGATGTTTCGTTTGATTACCTTTCTCTGCTATTGCAAAGGTTGCATACTTCTCCATTTTCGCCTATGATCTCGCTTGTGAATTGGGAGAGAATAAAACTATAAAAGCACGTCCTTATGTTGATACGTATGGTCTGGTTGGTAGTTTGTAATTATTTGATATGTGCTGTTTAATTCCATCTTCCATGTCGATAGCACAGATGCTGTTTTAATCCCAACTATGAAGGCTACAGACTTAACAGTTATGGGGATTTCTTCAACTTGTGGTGTATGTTCGTGCTTGCTGTAGTCTTCTTTTTTTCTTGTAGAACGTGGAGCTTATTGAGAGATGCTTGTCAGAGACAGAGAAATGCGTGTTTCTGTAAGCCACGCATCTCAATATGTGACTGCAAGAACCATTTCAAACTGCAACTGTTGATCTTATGTACTGATTTTTTTTTCTGCAACTTACTGCATAGTTGGTTTTATTGCCTGCCAATACGGGTCTCTTAGGTAGGTCATGTGTTTTTATTTCTAGGATTTCCATATGGTTACTAAATTATCTTGATGGGACACTTTACTAGCTGTATTTTTCTTGTCGTCAAGATAGACATGTTTCTTGCATTCCTTATAATTCCTCTATCTTTTCTCTGCAGTGCTCTGTTGGCAGTGACATTGCTCATTACTTGATGGCGAGGCATGATGATACACCTATGATTGATAAGGAAACTCATAGGCTTGCTGTTGTTAACATGGACTGGGATCACATTAAGGTGTGTGCACTAATTCATTAATTCTATTATCCTGATAAGTAATCTTCTGCACCTAAACTATTTTAGCCATGCTCAAAAGGCAATTTGGTTATTTCCGTTGCTTGAGAATCCACCTCGAAAGAAAAAAAAATAGGCCACTTGCATTTCTTTTCAGCTTTTGCATTTGCTTGATAAACCTCTAAGGGCTCTTTGGATGGCAATTTTTTAAAATAGATGATGGCAAGCAGGACTTTTGGAAAGAAAAAAAAAATGTTCTTTTGCTGGTTTGTTAGTTCTTTTAGATGGAATGCAAAAGCCTTGTGTCTCAATGCATTGATAGAAGAAGTTGTATGCACAAGCCTACGAGAGGCCACACCCCAAAGTACAACGCTACACACTAGGTGGTAGGCACTGCAGGCAAAATTGTCTAAGGCCCGTCACCACTGTCCCTGCGCATAATCTGACCTCAGCTTTGATTCTGTCAAGCAAACTGGCGACGCTAGGGATGGTTTCATTGTGCTGCTTCCAGTCCACCTATTTTGGGACTGCCCTTTTGATCAAAACTGTTGACAGATGATCATTCCTAATAAGAACAGAGGAATATCATTCTTTGATGAGGCTCTTCTAGCCATTCAAGACTTGCCTAATACAATTGCTCTTGAACTAGTAATCATGCGCTGCTGGAGCATATGTACTCCTAAGGAATGACAAAAAAATCATAATGCTGCCCCACATGTTCAAGGGTGGTGCAACATCCTCAAGAAAGACCTCAAGATCAGAGCTAAGAGCAAATCATCACAATGCTGCAGAAATCAGGAATTGTATAGATGTATATCTTTAGGGATGTGTTCGGTTTCAGTAATGAAGTAGAATGTAATGGGTCTGTGATGTCCCTGACCTCGGTTCCTGCGTTTGGCTCGAGAGGAAAACAGAACACACTGATTCCACCTGAGGGGAGTATACCGGGGGAGACGCACCCGATCCCGCGCGCTCAGCTGCCGGTTGGCCTCCCGACCACCGCCGGCGAAGCCAGCCGGTCTACGAGCCGCCCGTCCATCGCCCTCCTCCCTGCAGGCTCCCTCACAAGAGCTCCCAAACCCACTTTTACCTTGTTGCCCGGTCGCCATGGACGTCGCCCGCAGCGCCTTCCAGCCAAGCCGCCATCTGCTCGCGTCCAGCCGGCGTTGTGGCCTCCCTGCCCGCATCTTCTTCCTCTTGATCTTGCCTCCATGCACCCTGCGCACCTGACAGCCAATCCTCCATGACCTCGCCTCTGCACAGCTCTATCACCGGCTTCCGCAGACGCCTCCTCCCTCACTGTCATGGCCATGCCAGCCTCTGCCGCCGCCTCTTTCTGCACTACGGTCGACCCCAACAGCCACTGTCGTCAACCTCTGACCTGCGCCCACCCGAGCTCTGACCGGCTGCTCCTCCACCTCCACCACGCCATGACCCGATGACCCCGCCTCCCGAGCACAGCTCTCCGTCGTCACCACCTACGCTGGTGCTGCCCACCAAGGAAGGCTGATTTGGGCAGCGGGCTGACTAGGCGACGCCCTGACCTGAGTGAAGGTGCATGGAATCAAATCCGCGGCGCTTCCTTCTATCCTGCTCGAAGATGTGTGTAGATGCACGCGGTGATGCATTACTTTTACAAATGATGCTTAGTACCAGTACTAGTTGACATGAATTTAATACTAGTAGTTGCTAAATGATGTTTACTGTCAGCATTAGCATTGAATTTATACGAAACCAAACACCGAGACGGAACCATTCCATTCCATCTCATTAGCTCTACGAAACAAGGAGATGGAACCATTACATTGCATTCTACTTTGTTCTACAACCAAACACACCCTAGGTTTCTTTAGCTCTTTTCGTTACCTTTACTTGTACATATTTGAACTTTTCTTTAATAGAAAATTACCATAGAACAATTCCGGAGTAAAAAAAACAAAACAAAAAAAGAACACGACGTAAACATGATCGCCAATTAAGCCCCCTTGCGTGTGGCAGTGGGCATCTGGAGGATGGTTTGCTACCACCACTCCACAAAGTCATCCCTGGGAATGGGCCGATGAGCAGTCAGTCAGATTCAGTAGAGGATGTCGTGCCACAAAGTGTGTGACTGGTTTGTTAGGTTGAAGTACGATACATAGATTCATTTTGTTTGGCTTAAAGACGTTTATGTTTCTATTCTTTTTGTTTTGTTGAGAACAGGTGAAATATCTAGCAGTAAAATTTCCCAAAGAAATCCCTAATCCCCATCACTCAAATGCACTTGTAATGATTGTATTTTCATTTAAAATATGTCCAATATTTTTGTTAAGTATTGAAGCACTTCCTGTGATTTTTATGGCAACCCAACAAATGTCTTTGATACTTAATATTCTGATAACTGAATAAAATCCTGCTTTTACTAGAACTGAGGATACAAACGACCCATTGGGATTTACCTTTTTTTTGCTCGTAGCAATTTCTGTTTTGCTTCTTGAGTTCAGTGATATTATCCCTTTGTTTTGCCCCTTTCAACAGGCGGTAGACTTGTATATGGTGATGACATCTTGCATCCCAAAAGGTGGACGAGTTCTATCAGTCTCAATATATCCGTCAGAATTTGGACTGAAGTGCATGAACATTGAGACAACTCAAGGCCCGTCTACTCTTCTTGGTATTGATGGTGACAGTGATGGTGATGGTGGGGAAGATGACAATGATAATGGCAATGACACTGACAGTGATGAAGAGGATGACGAAGAAGATCGTGAGCGTGACTCTGAAGATGACAATGATAATGACAATGACGGTGATGAAGACGATGACAATGACAGTGATGAAGACGATGACGAAGAAGATGAGCATGACTCTGATTCTGAGAACAACAAGTTGCGTACTTATGAGCTAAACAGACTGAGGTTAGGAATAAAACATAGATATTTTTTGCTAATTGTCATCATGTTTATTTATCTGTTTGTCTGGGACTAACTGAGATGGGTTCGAACATGTATTTTAAAACCATGATCTGAATCTCCATATTATTAACTGAAATATTAAAATGTTCAAATCCTAATGTAATTGTAACTATGGCGGCTTCTACTTCACATGTTTGGGATTGTGTGCATATGTCCAAATAGCCTTGTCTGTCCATCTTTTATATGAACTATAGTCCATATACAGTTACTTTCCAAGAGTTTCTTATTGTGTTCTCTTGTTATTATGTTCTTGCTGCAGGTACTACTATGCACTTGTGGTGTGTGATTCCAGTACAACTGCAAATCACCTATACACGACTCTTGATGGTACCGAGTTCTTGAAAACAGCAAATGTGTTCGATTTGCAGTTTATTTCGGACTCTATGGAGTTCAAACATCCTGCTCGCGATGTGGCTACAGAGGTATCTTGTAGCTGCACCCATATTTGTTGGTACTCATATTAAACTGTTCGCACTTGGCAGCATAAATGTTACCCTTTTCAGAAGTGGCTGAATAAGTTATGATGTTATTTAAGCACAACTTGCCTTCCCCTCATGCTAAGTGGTATTTTCAGTTCATAATTTGTTTGACTCCATGCAGGCACCTCCGAATTACAAGGAGCCTGATTTTGAGACTCGTGCTTTGCAACATAGCAAAGTTAAGCTCACATGGGATGATGATGAGCCAGAGCGTAAGAAGAAACTGAGGCGGAAGTTCAACGATGAACAGGTTAGCTCTATTACTTAAAACTCAATAATAAATGTGAAGGGGGGAAGTAAAGTGTCATAGTGGACTCTTGTATTTTTTTTTAATCTTCTTGGAACAGTTGTGAATTATGTTGATGACATGCATTTCTACCCTTTTCTTCTCATGAAAACTTTCAATCTATATGTCATTGTTTCTTGTCCTTCTATTTTTTTCTTTGGTTTGACATCTTTAATGTCTTTTCTCTTCTTCTTTTTTGACGCAGTTAGATGACCTTGGTGTATTTTTAGCGAGTGATAGTGAGTCAGATGATGATGTAGATGATTCTGGTGATGAGCCTCGACCAAATGGAGTAGCGAAAAGGAAGTTAACAAATAAGGAGCGGTTGGCTCTTTTACTTGAAGGAGATAAATCGGATGAGGAACAAACTGATGACCAGGACATGGAGATAACATTCAACACGGAACTTGAGGACCTTAGCAAACGTATCCTTGAGAGGAAGAGCAGTGAGAAGAAGACTGTCTGGGAGGTGCACCAAGAAAAAATGAAGGAAAAGCGGAAAGCTAGGAAGAGGTCGTCGAAGGGTGATGATGATGATGATGACGATAGCAACGAAGATGGTGCTGATGAAGATGATGATTTCTTTGAGGATGAAAAGTCTGATGAAGACGTTAGGCCAATGAAGAAGCAGAAGGTGAAGGCCAAAGGTAAAGAAAAAGGAAAAGGAAAGGACAAGCTTCCAGAGGAACATTTCGAACCAGAAGCAACTAAAGAAGAGTTGGAGCTCTTGGTTGCTGATCAGGATGCAGGCAATGGTGCAAAGGGCTTTAACATAAAACGCAAGAGTAAAAAGGGCAAGAAGGGCAAGGATTCTGTCGAGGACAAACATCCTCATATTGATCTTAGCAATGACAAGAGGTTTGATCCCATGTTCACATCTCATCTGTTTGCGCTGGATCCTACTGATCCCCAGTACAAGAGGTACTACCAGCATCCATTACCTTGATTTACCCATCTTACTAATGTACAGTATAATATGCTTGACCTGAACTAGTGTAATTCATGCTGAATTTGAATGGTTTTGTACAGGAGTGCCGACTTCAAACGAAAGCAAGCTGGGAAGAAGGGCGTGCATGCAGGCACATTGGATAGTGAACCACCTGTGGAGGAGTCATGCCAGGGGAGTACATTGGGTCTTGATGATGATGCATCGACTAGGAAGATCAAGCAGAAACATGGGGCGTCCACGGAGAAGCTACAAATGCTATCTGCTGTTAAGTCTCTCAAAAGGAACCTTACAGCGTTCAAGAAAGGCAGCAGCACGAGTGAACGATAGAAAAGATGATCGTCTTGGCCTGATATAACTTTCCTGATGAAAATGCCTCTGAAGCCTTCAGAATAGTTTGAAGGTTTGATGATATGCCATTTTTGGACTTTGATAGAACAATGATCCAGCTGGATAAAAAATCCCTGTTAGGCTAGATAAATACCCTGAAGATTTTCTCAGTCGTTCATGTGCAACAGGCATGTTTGCAAGGGTTGTGTTTACTGGCTGTTACGGTACTCAACTATAGTGAATGTTGGCTTTTTGCTAAAAAGATTATTTATCTTGTGGCACTCGCACGTGTTACAGCCATGTGCACGCTGGAATCCAGATATAGTGGAGTCCAAATATCTTCCAAGGTGGAAGCGTCTATAAGGGTTAAATTGCCATGCCCGTGGACCGCAACCGCAATCCGTCTTAAACCCACCTTCCTGCCGATATTCACCTTTCATTCGCCGTCCAGCACTGGCATCTTGCTATGCCCGTGGCTGCTGACGCTGTTGCTCCGCCAGCCCACCGGCCGGCCATCCATCTATCAGCACAAGTTCTCCTATGACGTTTGACGTGGCTCCTTTTTCCTACCCTGCGTCTACGGCCCGGCGAGGTCACCGGCCTCCATTGTCTCTTAGCAGCCCCTAGCGCAAATCAACGTTCGTCAATTCTGAAGCCAAAGCCATTGCAGAATATCCTATGCCCTTGAAACACACTAGTTTTCTGAATCATCATAAAAATCCGTGCGCACTCGACGAACGAGTCGGACAAAACAAAAATGTACTAATTGTTGACCCATCTTTCCCATCAGCTTAAGGATGAACTGACTGGTGCTTTCAGTTTGTACTAAAAAAAGACCCCCAGCGGACCAAGAGGGAGCCGAGTCGTCTCTCTTGTCGGCTTGTCCTTGGCAACTCTTCCAACTTCAAAACATTACCATATCATGTAGGAGTAGAGAAAATAGCAAGCATCCCAAATAGCATAGCAGATCACCACATGGCGGCGGTAGAATTCGGCCCTCACGAGAAGATGACGCTCGACGGGGAGCTGTTGCAAGTGCTAACCGCCAGCGACAAGGTCCGCATGGAGGAGATACTGAGCAAACAAGACCATGGTGCCGGCCACCGCCGCCAGCAAACAGCCGGCCACGTCGCGGTAAACGTCCATGGCGTGGCGCCGGGCCGCTTTCTTCTAGGCGTGGCGAGCAATGGGAACACGGCCTTGCACCTTGTCGCCAGCCGCGGCCATGTCACAGACCCGGTTACTCAAGATCGGATCGGAGAGGGGAAAGGGATGAGATCGAGACTTGGAGAGCTTTTTTGCCAAGGAAGATGAGGTACAGGTTAGGTGAGAGGATCAGATTCGATACAAGACTCGCCTACCCTGCCCACTGGCTACAGCTGGCTAAATACCCAACGCTCCACTTGTCCTGTTTGACTTACAGGTGGGTCCATGCCACATGGCAGAGGGGGTCCACACCATCACACGTCCACCGCATCATCTACTGGTGATGCAGGTGTGACATTCCCCACCCCTTCAGAGCGGGCGCCATCTTCAGGAGCTGCTTGCTGCTCGGCGTCGCCGGCCGATGGTGCGTCCCACACTGAAGCTTGCGGGAAACGGCGGCGAAGAGTGTCGTAGTCCTCCCAAGTCGTCGCCGTCTCGTCGTTCCTTCAGCGAATCTTGACTTGCACCAGGGCGTTGTTGCCGCGCTTGACCATGCGTCGCTCCAGAATCTCCACGGGCTCGTCGTCATGGCCGGCGAGGGCTGGGGGTCGTGGCAGCTCGGAGAAGACGGGCGTGTAGTTGGGGGTGAACGGCTTGAGCTGCGACACGTAAAAGACGGGGTGGATCTTGCTATCCGCCGGCAGCTCCAGCTTGTACGCCAGCTTGCCAATCTTGTCGATCACCATGAATGGCCCGAAGTACTTGTACGCCAGCTTGGCGCATGGTCTGTTGGCAACAGACGACTGAGCATAGGGTTAGAGCTTGAGGAGAACAGCGTCGCCAACTTCAAAGGAGCGCTCGGTGCGGTGCTGGTCGGCCTGCTTCTTGAAGCGGTGCTGCGCACGGAGAATGTGCTCGCGCAGCCGCGCCGTGTGCACGCCCCAGTCCCACGGTTCGCCGTCGATCATTGGCACCGTCTTGTCGTCCCAGAGTGCCATGGCGCCAAGGTTGGGCTCCACCCCATAGAGAGCTTTGAAGGGGGGCATTTGATCGAGGAGTGGAATGACGAGTTGTACCAGAATTCTACTGTAGGCAGCCAGCGTCGCCATTGCCGTGGCGCGTCGTGCACCGCTCATCGCAGGTACATTTCCATGCATTGGTTTACCCGTTCGCTTTGGTCGTTCGTCTGGGGGTGACGCCGTGGAATAGAGCAGCTTGGTGCCCGCGCTGGCGAAGAGCTCGCGCCAGAGTGCGCTGGTGAAGACGCGATCACGGTCGGAGACGATGGAGCTCGGGATGCCGTGCAGCTTGACGACATGATCCCAGAAGACCTTGGCCACTTGTGGTGCTTTGAAGGGGTGTCGGAGCGGGATGAAGTGCGCCGATTTGGTGAGTCTGTCCACGACCACCATGATGGAATCGAAGCCTTCTGACGACGATAAGCCCTCCACGAAATCCATGGTGAGGTCGCGCCAGGGAGCTGACGGTACGGGCGACGGCGCAAGCGTGCCCGCCGGCTTGTTTTGCTCGTGTTTGGCGTGCTGACAGACTGGGCACTGCCGCACGTAGTCAGCGACGTCGGCCTTCAAGCCCTCCCACACGAAGAGCTTCTTGACGCGCTGGTAGGTGGTCGTAGTGCCGGAGTGACCACCGACCGCGCTGTCGTGCAAGGCGCTGATGATCTTGGTGCGCAACGCCGTGTTTTTGCCAATCCACAAGCGCTCCTGCTTGCGGATGAGCCCTTTTGTAGAGTTCGAACCCGTCGTCGTCGGGGCTGAGGACCGCGAGGCGCGCCAGGCGCTCTTGAGCATCAGCGTCCGTGGCATAGGAGTTCGCCACCTCTTGTACCCACGCGGGCTGGCAGATGGAGAGCGCGTCGAGGTTCAGCGTCGCGCCCACACGGGACAGGGCGTCGGCGGCTCCATTTTCGCTGCCGCGACGGTAGTGGAACTTGAACTGGAGCCCCACCAGTTTTGCCATGGCCTTGCGCTGCAGGTCGATGGCGAGCTGCTGGTCTTGGAGGTTGCAGAGGCTCTTGTGGTCTGTGATGATGGTGAATGGTCCCCGTTGCAAGTAGGCGCGCCAATTATCGACGGCCATCATGACGGCGATGAACTCCTTTTCGTATGCCGATAGCCGCTGGTTGCGCACGCCCAACGCCTTGCTGAAGAACGCCACGGGGTGCCCCTCCTGAGCCAGAACCGCGCCGACGCCGGTGTCGCACGCGTCCGTCTCGATCGTGAACGGGCGCGCGAAGTCAGGGAGCGCGAGCACGGCGCGCGGTCACCATCGCGCGCTTGAGGAGATCGAACGCCACCTGCGCCCGTTCCGTCCACTCGAAGCCCTTCTTGGTTAATAGACTTTTCAACGGCTTGGCGATGATGCCGTAGTGCGCAATGAACTTGCGATAGTAGCCGGTGAGACCGAGGAAGCCGCGAAGCTCGGTCGCGGTGGTCGGTGTAGGCCATGCCACCATTGCTTGAGTCTTCTCAGGGTCCGTGGCGACGCCATCTTTGGAAATGATGTGGCCGAGGTAGGAGATGCTGTCTTGCGCGAATGAGCACTTGGACTCCTTGGCGTACAACTGGTGCTCCCAGAGCAGGGCGAAGACGAGGCGAAGGTGCTCCAGGTGCTCCTTCAATGTCTCACTGAAGATCAAAATGTCATCGAGAAAGATGATTACGAACTTACACACGTACTTGGCGAAGATTGCATTCATCAGACACTGGAAGGTAGCCGGGGCGTTCGTCAGCCCAAACGGCATGATTTTGAAGTGAAAATGACCATGGTGCATCTTGAACGCCGTCTTCTCCTCGTCGCCAGCGCGCATGCGGATCTGATGATAGCCGGCGCGGAGGTCGAGCTTGGAAAAGAAGGCTGCACCGGCCAACTCATCGAGCAATTCATCCACGATGGGCAGAGGAAACTTGTTCTTGACCGTGGCGTCGTTGAGCCGGCGATAATCGACGCAGAAGCGCCATGTGCCGTCCTTCTTCTTGATGAGCAGCACTGGCGCGGCGAAGGGACTCATGCTGTGCTCGATGACGCCGGACTGCAACATCTCCTGGATCTGACGCTCGATCTCGTCTTTCTGCAATGGCGAGTAACGATATGGTCTAGAGTTGGCGGGGCCCGCGTCTTCCACCAGGGTGATGGCGTGATCGTAGCGGCGATGTGGCGGCAAGCCCTTGGGATAAGCAAACACGTCGGTGAAATCATCCAGGACGCTCTGCACACTAGGCGGCACCTTGGACGCGTGCGGCTCCGGTGCACGGGGCAGGTCCAGTACTGCCATGTACCAAATATCATTGCCCGCTTGCCATTTGCGCGGCTGCTCGGGATCGATTTCTTCCATCTTCTCGTTCTGCTTGGGTCGAACACCTTGCAAAGTGATCATGGCGCCCTGGTGCTCGAAGGTCAGCGTCTTCTCGAGCCAGTGACAGCTCATCGAACTGAACTGCTCCAGCCAGTCCATGCCGAGCACTCCGTCGTATGCTCCCAAGTCCAGTTGGCGCATATATGTGGTGAATGTGTGCCCCTGGATCCACCATTGCAGACCTTGAACCATACTGTTGCAGGACATGCGCTCCCCGTTGGCTACGCGAACCTCGACTGCTGGAACGAGGACAGACAACGCTTGAACGCGTTCAGCGAACGACTTGGAGACGAAGCTGTGCGTGCTCCCCGAGTCCACCAACAGCAACATGACTTGATTGCCGACGAGCGCGCGCAGGCGGATGGTGCGCGGCGACTCGGTCCCGGCGACAGCGTGCGTAGAGAGCACGCAGCACTCTGGTGCGGGCTCTTGTTCAGCCGGCGCGTCGAGCAGATCCAGGGCGTGAACTGCACGTCGCTGAGCACTTCGCCATAGTCGCCGACCTGAATTGTCAGCAGTTGAGTGGCCGGCTTGCATCGGTGGTCGCGGGAGTAACGATCGCCGCATTTGAAACAGAGCCCGTTGGCACACCGATGCTCGCGAAGTTGCCGCTCGCGTGCCAGGTCGTCGTTGGGCACTGCAGCGCCTCCTGGCCGTGGCGCCCCCACAGCCCGGGGAGGTAGGGGTGGGGGAGGTGGTGGTGGTGGTCGACCCGCAGGAATGATCCGCGGTCGAGCACGTTGCGTGCCTGCCTCCTCTTCCACGATCCTTGCTAACACCGCGGCGCGCGTGATGCTGGACGGTTCCTGCAGACGGACTGCGGCCCGCAGATCGTCGCGCAAGCCCAGCAAGAACTGGGTGATGAAGAGCTTGGGGTTGAGCGTCGCGTCCAGGGCAAGCAGGTGATACATGTGGCCTTCGAACGTCGTCCTGTACTCGGAGACAGTGCCGGTTTGACGGAGCTGCAGCAGCTTATGCATCTCCACTTCAAACTCGTCCGGCCCGAACTCGTTGATGATGGCCGCGGTGAACTCCTCCCAGGATGGCGATCGGTGCGTCTGGCGATACGCCTAGAACTAGTGCGCCGCGTGCTCGTCGATGTAGAGCGATGCCGTGGTCACCCAGCTGTGCGACGGGATGCGGTATAGGTCGAAGTAGGCGATGCAGCGGTCGATCCAGAGGTTGGGCGCGTCGTCGTTGAAGTGGGGAAAATCATGCTTGGGTGGCTTGACCGTGTACTCCTCGTGCGACCCGTGGTGCGTGCCGCGGCTCGCCATGAACGCGGTTGTCTGACCGGCGCCCGCGAACTGCAGAGAGGGCCGCGTGGGAAGCAGGGGCGACCCGTTGTTGGCGAGGCGAACGGCTGGGCCCTGAGGACGAGGGTCGCGTGCGTGCTCCAAGGACATCACCGCAGAAGCCTGGGTCTCGCCTTCGTGGTTGTCGGTGGCGCTCGTCGGCGGTCGGCGATGGCGGTGGGTCGCGTTGCTGTCGCACCTCGTCAACGTCGGCTTGTGTGAGATCCAGCTGCTTGCGGAGGTGGGCCAGATCGGAGGACACCTGCGTGTTGAACGCGATCTGGGCCTCGCGGTGCTTGTCGCCTGCGAGCTTGGTCTCGTCGAAGCGAGTCATGAGCGCCTGAAGCAGCGATTTGAGCTCTCCCGTGGACTCCGACATGGCGGCGATGATCTGGCGAGTTTGTGCAGAAGGTTTGGTAGGCGGCGCCGTCGCACTCGCTCCAAATCAGGCCAACCCCGCTGGGGATTTCGCGTGGATCTCGCCGGAGCAAGTTCCACACCCGCAGCGGTGGATGTTACGACTCGATCGAGAGAGTATGAGTGGCAGCGAAAAAAATTTGATGGGGAAAAGGAGGCTCTGATTACCAACTGTCACAGACCCGGTTACTCAAGATCGGATCGGAGAGGGGAAGGGGATGAGATCGAGACTTGGAAGAGAGCTTTCTTGCCAAGGAAGATGAGGTACAGGTTAGGTGAGAGGATCAGATTCGATACATGACTCGCCTACCCTGCCCACTGGCTACAGCTGGCTAAATACCCAACGCTCCACTTGTTCTGTTTGACTTACAGGTGGGTCCATGCCACATGGCAGAAGGGGTCCACACCATCACACGTTCACCGCATCATCTACTGGTGATGCAGGTGTGACAGGCCACGTCGAGCTGGCGACGCTCCTCTCCGAGAGGGCGCCCTCGCTGGCCGCCGCGCGCAACAAGTGCCTCGACACGCCGCTGCACTGCGCGGCGAGGTTCGGGCACGCGGATGTGGCGGCTGTGCTCCTGCCGAGGATGCGGGCCGGCGGGGCGGAGGAGGAGTCCGCGCTGCGGGCGAGGAACCAGACGGGCGCAACCGCCTTGTACGAAGCCGTCCGGCACGGCCGTGCCGCTGTGGTGGATCTGCTCATGACGGAGGCTCCCGATCTGGCCTCCGTGGACGGCGACGAGGGTGTCTCGCCGCTCTACCTGGCGGCGGCGACTGACTCGGTCCAGATGGTCCGCGCGCTGCTACGCCCGTCACAAAACGGAACACCCTCGCCGGCGTCGTTTTCTGGTCCGGATGGACGGACCGCTTTGCATGTTGCGGCCACTGTTAGCGAAGGTACCAACGACCTCTTTGCAGAGCCTTTTCACCTTCAACTTTAACTGTTAGCATAGGTACGAGCGAGAATTAGAACGACCACAGCAGAAAACCTCACCAGAGTGCACTTGTTCCTTTCTGTTCTTTTTTTTTTTTGAAACAAAAATAAACTCCATTCATTTGAAATAACCATTAGAGTGTAATATCACCCAGAGTCATAGAACTTACGTCGCATGTTCAGTTTGATGCTAGAACTTTAAAAATACGGTTTTGTGGTCACATAACTTGGCTCAAGCGTGCAGATACGATCACACTATGCGTATGCGGGCGTATCCATGTGTATGACCCCACTTGTCAACGAGTGACGGCATTGGACGCGATGTATTTTTACATAGAACATCCTCATATTTTTTTTATTTGAGGAAAAAATCAACCATAGCGAGGAATTTTAACACAACACCCTCTCACATTTTTTTATTTACAGAAAAACTTGACCACAACAGTGCACATATATGCGGAAATTAACACCAAAAAGATACAGCAAGAGGAATTGAACCCAGGAACAATTGTTTAAACATGAGTCAATCTAGCCACCAGGCACTTCTGACCGGCTTGTGTACTGTGGATAACGGAACTATTACGTATACAAAAGCTGTATGGAGTTTAGTTGGGCTGCCGATACTGCAGCCCATTTTGTGCGCGCTATTCTTTTTTAAGATATCTATTAATAAAGTTATGTACCCCTAAGAAAAATAATATGTTATCTAAAAAATTAATAAATTTATGTTCAAATATTTGCGTGTTAAAAATACTATAAATAAAAATGATGATTAGTAAATAAAAACATTTAAATATAAACTTGTGTATTATATATAAAAATTTAGTAAAACATAACTAACAAAAACATTTAGGATATTTATTAAACATAAGTAATAAAATTATGTTCAAATATTTGCGTGTTGAAAATACTATAAATAAAAATGATGATTAATAAATTAAAATACTTCAATATAAAGATGGTTTATTATATAAAAAATATTTAGTTAATACGGCATTGAAAATGTTACTAAATAAATATGTTTATGAATCCAAAATATATACACTTCCGTCATATATTTAAATTATACAAAATTATGAATACAACATTTACTAAATATTTATGATATTTCACTTATGTATAATTTTTACCTCATGACTTATATTAAAATAATACATATTTAATTATTAGCCTGATTGAATATTCATTATTAAATTTTAAATTTTAAATTATGAATAGTTTTATTAACGAACACTAAACTGTACAAATATGCATATAATTATTTAAGTGTTTTGTATAATTAATACTATTTTTTAATTGTAATTTTGAAAACCAAATATGTAATACGCACATTTATATAACAGACATGTTTATATTGATACTCAGGTTTATAAAATAAGTTACTTAATATTTTTTATATAATACACAGGCTTTATTTAAAAGTTTTTATTTACCAATCATTGTTTATATGTATAATATTTTTAACACACGAATATTTGAACATAACTTTATTACTTACGTTTACGTTTTACAAATATGTTAAAAAAAGTGCAAGTAGAATGGGCCGTAATCCCGTAGCCTATTTAAGCTTCACATGCGTCCCCTTTAGTCCATATAGGTTTGTTACCCATATTAGACATCCAAACCTGAAGGTTTGTATTTGATAGCCCGTGTCGTGTTAGACTAGTTGGTCGTGCGTTCGAGTTCTGGCGGTACCATTTTTGGTGTTAATTTCCACATATATGTTCAATATACTGTTGGCTGCTTTCCTCGTAAATAAAAGATATGAGGGGGGGGGGGGGGGGGGGGGGGGGTGGGGGGGGTGGGGGGGTGGGGGGTGGGGTGTGTGCAAAATACCCACATCGGCGATGGTTGACTTTTTTATAAATAGAAAAATATCAGGGTGTCTTGTGCAAAAATACTTTAGACCAGCGCAATCTAATAGTGGGGTCATACACATGGATACGTCTACATACGTATATTATGACCATATCTGCACGCTTGCGCCAAGTTAAGTGATCACAAAACCGTATTTTCAAAGTTTATATTATGACCATATCTGCACGCTTGCGCCAAGTTAAGTGATCACAAAACCGTATTTTTAAAGTTCTAGCACTAAACTGAACATGTGATGCAAGTTCTTTGACTCCCAGTGATATTACCTCTAACCATTACATCATTTATAAGGAAGGGTACAATCCCATTTGGAGGCTCCTTGAACCAATCAAGTCTGAAAAAATCTAGCCAACCTAGCAAACTCATGATGATTTGCTACTCTATTACAATGCTCAAAGCAGAAATAGAAAAATCACAAGCTAAATGATAACAGTCATCAAACACTGCCGCCGCTGCACCCGCAGACCGTCCTACATTCTGTTTGTTTACTTGCAAGTTCTTCTGTTTAGTCACTCAAGGCGTCAATAATCGTAAATTGCCGATTTCCTGTTACTCAAACAAAGAATTCAGTAATTTTTTCCATGTGTTGCTAACAAACTGGCGGATCTTCAAGCAGAGATGGTTCAAGCAATACTGGGCTGGCAGACACAAGGTCCAAATTTGCTAACCGCAGTTGACTCATCAGGAAGAACACCTCTCCATTTTGCAGCATGGTACAAAAAACTTGATATCGTCAAGCTATTACTGGATGATCATGCTTCCCTCGAGCTAGCAAGCATTTCTGATAGCAACGGATCATATCCTGTCCACGTTGCTGCTATGATGGGCGACACGAGAACCATGTGTGAGTTCATAAAGAGATGCCCCGACTATTCTGAATTGGTTGATGATCAAGGAAGAAACCTTCTCCATTGTGCTGTCGAGCATGGCCAGGACAACGTTGTTCGTCACATTTGCCAAAATGACAAGTTAGCCATACTGCTGAATGCGACTGATTCTGAAGGAAATACCCCGCTCCATCTTGCTGTCGAATGCGGAAATCCAAGAATTGTCAGTTTACTATTGGCGATGCTGAGTGTGGACATGGGCATTACCAACAAAGATGGCCTAACTGCTAGAGATCTTTGTCGCATTGCAATATCACCTCGACGGAGTTACTATTTCCTGGTAAATTTATCTTCTGCTATCTTTGTATATTGTTATCCTTCTCTAACATTTCCGTTGTGCTTACTCAGTTTGTGGTTACTGTTATGCTATGTTTATTATACCTCCTGGTAAGTTTACAGAGGGAGTAATTTGTAGTAGAAAAATAGCCACGGAGCTAGAGATAAGGCTTTTTTTAGGTATAGCTATAGATAAGTTGGTTAATCAAACAAAAATTAGGCAAAAGTTGGTTGGATAAGATGGATTATTGTAATCCACCGCAACCAAACGTAACCTCGACAGTTTTTACTATAATATACTAGGTTGAAACCGTCCTTCGCATGACCGCGTCGCTCACATGAGCGACAAAGGCATAAATCTAGCGGCTACTACAAGCTTGCCACTGTGCCTTCCCCACCCATCTACCTCCCTCACAATAAAGAAAAGATACGTCCAGGCTAAGGGCATCTCTAACGCTGACCCGCAAATTTGCTCTCGCATCCTTCCGTGAACAGGGGGGACCAATCCGCGGACACAGATGCGGGAGCCGGCCATCCAACACTATCCGCAAACAATTCAAACAGGGTTTCAACAGACCGGACGAAATTCATGCTAACCGGCTGATTTTCATATAAACTGGAGCACATTCATTACAATTCGGACATATTTTAACTAAACCCGACTCTAAACCTAATCTAAATGATCACCGGCGTTCGTCCGGGAGTGGGCACCGCAAAATGAAGCTCCAGCTCCGCCTTCGCAGTGTCCAGCTCTGCCTCCGCAGCCCGAGCGGCTAATCGGCCGACGATGTTGAGCCCGCCAAGCTTGGCTTCAACGGGAGGGGAAGAGCGGTAGCCTTTCTGGGACCCGAGCGCCAGCGACCTCCCATGGTCTACTCTTCTTCGTTGCTGGCGGCGCTCGTGGATGTGTCGGCTTCGTGGTCGTGGGGGCGGGGTGCGGGCGCGGCCGTGGCGGAGCTGGCGATGTCCTCCTCGTCGTCACTCTTGCTGAACACCTCATCCGCTGCCTCGTCCATCTCCTTGTAGGCGGCCTGTAAATCCGCCTAATATTGGATGTACTGCCAGCGGTCGCGGCAGATTTCGCGAGTGGCGCGGTAGGAGTCGACTAATGCCTCTTGCTTGGCCACTTCCACATCCGGCACTATGGTCGTGTAGACAGCGAGTTGCGCCTTCGCGCGTCGGTCCTCGTCGAGGAGGCCGAGGTTGTAGGCCTTGTCGGCCTGCACCTGCTGGAACTTGGCCCCCCGCTCCTCCCACAGCATGTTCGTGTAGTGAGCATGGGCCTCGCCCATGGTGATGCCGGCATGCACAGGCAAGGAGGGTGGCGCCGGCTCGTCCTCGGCCGCATCCTCCATTGGGACGTCCGCAGCGCTGGCCTTCGTCTGCCCGCCGGCTGCAACGGTGGCGATCTCCTTTTTCTTCTCCAATGATAGGTTGTCCTAGACGGCTTTGGAGCTCGAGGAGGCCATGGCGGGCGTGGTGCAGAGAGGAGGAAGGGAATGGAGGATGATGGATGCGGTTATGGCCGGGCCTGCGGTTCATAGTACTAGAAGTAACCACGATAGGGTGTAGCAGGTAGTCGGAAGTGCCGAAGGGGATTCACACGAGGCAATTACCCAAGTTCGGACGCTCGCGGTGGAGGTAAAAACCTACTCCTGCTTGGTTGTATTGTGGGAGGTAACCCCATGTGAGAGCTATAAGGTGGTGTACAATGGTGACATCTCAAGTTTCACGTAGATGTGTCGAGATTATAGGATCTATGATTAAGCCCTGGCCCTGCTTATATATGGGGGCAAGGCTAGAGTTTACAAGATGCTAGGTCGGTTCCTACCGAATGGGGATCCTAAGGGTGCTTGATTTGACCCCCAAGTAGATGTGCGTCCCGGAGGGGCCGTGGGCCGAGTCCAGGTTGGCTTGGGTACCCCAAGTACATGGCACCGTCAGTAGCACATGGTGAGTTCTGTTTGGTGGTATGCTCTTCAAGTATAGGGTCTCGAGTTCTCGAGTGAAAACTTTAGGTTTGAGCTTTCATTGGTTGTACCTGTCAATGACTGTTTTCACGCCATTCCATTGACACTGTCGTTCACACGTCAATTTCCATTTTGGAGGTGTTGTTGCCGAAGAGCCTTTCTCACAGCCTGGGTGATGATAACAACTGTGGTTATGTTGATTGCTTCATAATAACTTTTGGAAGCCATTGAATGTTGCTTTCTACTATTTAATAATTTAGTTTGGTGCAATCTTGATGCCTCTGTTAGCTTTTTGACTATTCGTTATTGCAGAGGTCCATTAACTCAAACTGGTTGGAGAGAGGCTGCTCTAAAAGAACAAGAAGCTGTTGATAAAATGCTGTATAACAAGAGTCTGAATAAAAATAAGCCCGACAACATGGAGGAGGGAGCTGGATCAACATCAGTCAATGGGGGTGGATAAGAAGTTGAAGGTGAACAGGCGCAGGATGATAAAACTGATGGAGATGGGGAGGAGGAGTTTGAAGCATCTCAATCTATTAGCCTTGGGACTAAACTTGGCATAGAGGCCCCAGATGAGGAAGATAAAGAGAATTCAAAAGTGAATGCTGCTGACCAGGGAGGACAGAGGTACAGTGGGAGGATAGCCTCAAAAAATAGAGACGACATCCCCATCCTGGACAGGGCCATGACTTTGGCTAGAGCCAAAAATCTGGCTCTATCTGAAGGTATGTCAACTAACTCTGAGATATCTGAGAATGTTTACACTGAAAATATAGAACTATTGATGTAGCCGATGTGTTGGGTATTGATCTAGGTGTTACTTTAGATATTGTTGATCATAATTTACATCTGATTACTTCGCTAGAACAAGCTAGGAAGGAAATGTTCTTGGCCAGTTCTAGAGAAAATTCTAGCAAACATGAGGAGGAACATGTTTTGGAACCTGAGGATGTTAATAGCATTCTTCAGGACTTACTGGAGTTAAGTAAAGAGGGGGATGACGAACATATTGATGAGAGGATGGAAGAGGTGTTTTGTGGAATTAAAGAGGGGTTTAGAGCTAACAGTGCTCGTTTCGAGGCTGTAGCTGTAAAAACCCCTGTGAAGACAGTGTTGAGGGGAAAGAAAAAGAGGAATAATCATCAAAACTGATTATACCTTTTTTTTCTTTTATCCTTTTGCTCCGGTCGTGTGTTCTAATATAATCAGTTAGTAAAAATGTTGAATGGTTTGATCTGGAATTGCAGAGGGATTGGGGATAAAAATAAGAGAGATTTCATTAAAGAGCAAATTGGCAAAAATAATTTGGACTTTATTGGTATCCAAGAGACAATGAAGACAGAATTTTCCCTGTTGGAACTATCTAGGCTAAGTGCCCAGGAAAATTTTGACTGGGAATTCCTGCCTTCTAGAGGTAAATCTGGAGGGATTTTAGTAGGTATCAACATGACCACTCTAGTCAAGGAAGAAGTGGAGCTAGGGGAGTATTTTGTCAGAGTAAAAGTGAGAAACATCAGAGATGAGTTTTGCTGGAACCTGGTTGTGGTATATGGGGATGCTCAACCAAAAGGCAAACCAAAATTCCTGGTGGAACTAGTTCATATTTTTTTAAAATCTAAAACACTCTTGTTGGTTGGTGGAGATTTCAATATGACTAGGAAGAATAGTGATAAAAATAAACCTGGAGGATATAATAAATGGAGTATGTTATTCAATTCTGTGATCAATTATGGAGAAATGATGGAGTTACCTTTGGTGGGGAGGAAATACACCTGGTCAAATAACCATGAGGATCCCACTTATGCTTTATTGGACAGAGTGTTGATTTCTCCTACTTGGGAGGAAAAATATCCTTTGATATATATTGAAGATTTGGCCAGAGAGCTTTCAGACCACACTCCACTACTCATCAAGACAGGGGAGCCCCCCTTGAAGACACACATTTTCAGATTTGAAAAAAGTTGGTTTTCAAGACCAGATCTAGATGAACTAGTTAGGAAGGTGTGGCAGAAAAAGACCCCTGGAAAATCCACTCTAGATAGGGTGCATAATAAGCTGAAAGAACTTAGGAAAGTGCTGAAAGGTTGGAACCTAAATATAGAAGCTGTGTTTAGGAGACAGAAAAAATGGTTGACTGAAGAGTTAAATAGATTGGATAAAAAAGGGGAAGAAGGCAATCTTAGTGATGAAGATAAGGAAGTTAAGGGAAAATACCAAGGAACCTTAAAAGAAATACTTAAAGAAGAGGAAATTAAATGGCTCCAAAGATCTCATGACATAGAATTGTTTGATGGTGACTCTAATACTAAGTAGTACCATGCTAAGGCGAATGGAAGGCTTAGGAAGAATAGAATCATCAAGCTGGTGCAAGATGAGGGAGTGCTTGAAGGCCAGGAATGTTTGAAAAAATACATTACTAATTTTTACAAAGATCTTTTTAGCGAACCAGATATTAAAACTCTAAAGATGGATCCCAGTGGGGTGGAAACACTCACTGTTAAAGAGCAGGAATTTCTGGTAAGAAAATTCACAATGGAAGAAATGAAGAAAGCTGTTTTTGAGATGGAGAAAAATAAAGCTGCGGGCCCAGACGGTTTTAACATTGAGTTTTACCAACATTACTGGGATTTGGTTAAGCAGGATTTGTTTGCATTGCTAGAGGAATTTTACGACCATAATTTAGACCTGGACAGGTTAAATTATGGAGTGATATCCCTTCTACCTAAAGGGAGTGATGTTGACAGGATCCAGAAATATAGACCTATTTGCCTTCTAAATGTCATTTTCAAGATTATCACCAAGATTTTGGTGAACAGATTGATCGTGATTATTTCTGGGGTGATAAGGGCTTCTCAAACGGCTTTTATAAGGGGAAGATATATCTTAGAAGGGGTCTTGGTGTTGCATGAAACCCTAAACACCATGCATAAGGAAAAAAAACAGGGGTTCTTTTTAAGATTGATTTTGAGAAAGCCTTTGATAAAGTCAAATGGCCTTTTCTTTTTCAAACACTTAAAATGAAGAAGTTCCCAGACAAATGGATAAATTGGGTTATGAAGACTGTGATAGGAGGAAAGGTGGCTATAAAGGTAAATGGAGAAATTGGACCATATTTCAAAACTCATCAGGGGTTGAGGCAAGGAGACTCTATGTCTCCTCTGCTTTTTGACCTTGCAGTTGACAATTTAGCTATTATGTTCGACAGAGCTTTTAGGGGAGGCCTGGTCAAGGGTCTGGCGAAAAATCATGAAGAAAATGATGTGTGCATTTTGCAGTACGCAGATGACACTATTCTCCTTTTCCAAGATGATTTGGATCAAGCCAGAAATGTGAAAAGGATTTTAAGTTTGTTTGAAATCATGTCTGGGTTGAAGATTAATTATCATAAGAGTGAGGTGATTTGTGTAGGATTGGAGGAAAATAGAATTAAACTTTTTGAGGAGATTCTACATGTAAAAAGGGGGCACTCCCTTTTTAATACTTGGGTATACCGGTGGATGAACGTAGATTGAAGAAAAGTGATTGGGACCCTTCTATTAATAAAACAGAAAAGAGGATGGGGGTGGTTGGGGAGATTTCTTAACATTGCTGGCAGAACAACTCTTATCAATTCTTCCCTGACTAGCCTGGTCCTCTTTATGCTTTCCTTTTATGGGTTGCCAAAAGGGGTGAAAAAGAAATTAGATCGACCTAGAGCTAATTTCTTGTTGTGCGGAGAAGAAAACAAACATAAGTATCATTTGGTTGCTTGGGAGAAAGTATGCAGACCAAAAGATCTGGGTGGGCTGGGGATTTTAGACTTGGACATCATGAATATTGCTCTGCTGTCCAAGTGGTTATGGAAACTCTTTAACGAGGATAGTCTATGCCAAAGACTGTTGTGGGATAAATATATTGGGAACTCCACCTTTGGGCAGATTGGCAAGAAACAAGGTGACTCTCATTTCTGGCAGGGGCTGCTGAAATGTAAAGACCTGTTTTTAACTTGCTGTAGATTCAAAGTGGGTAACGGGAAGAAAACTAGATTTTGGGAGGATATATGGATTGGAAAGCAGAATCTGTCAAGTGCTTTCCCTGATCTATATAATGTCTCACTAAATCTGCATGCTACTGTCCATGAGGTCTTTTCCTCTGGTCCAAAAAATCTTCAATTTAGAAGAGCGCTGGTGGGGGGAAGAGCAGCTCAATGGACGAAGCTGTTGGAGATTTGTGACCAAGTAGATCTAAACAATGAAGAGGATAAATTAACATGGATACCTGAAGTATCAGGAGTGTATAGTGTGAAATCTTTCTACTCTGTTTTGCAAGTGGGGGAAAAATGCCCCAATAGATTTTTATGGAAAGTTAAAATCCCTCCGAAAGTCAAAACATTCATCTGGTTGGTTATGAAAAAAAGCATATTAACCAGAGACATTTTGCTACATAGAGGGGGAAAATGTGAAGAGAAATGTCTTTTCTGTGGTGGAAAAGAATCTATCAATCATTTGTTCTTCCAATGCCCGCTCGCCAGATATATGTGGAGCATTGTAGGTCACTGTATAGGTTTACATTGTGACTTCCGTGATATGGACACGTGCCTACATAATTGGCTTGGGGGGTTTGGCTCAGAAAAAAGGAAAATTATTTTTGTGGGGGTGGCATCTTTACTTTGGAGTATCTGGAAAACTAGAAATTTAGCATGTTTCCAGCACATTTGGCCTGTTGATCCTAGTGTAGTGATGTTTAAAATGTCGTATTGGATTAATGAATGGAGTGTTTTGCAGGTGAGGGAGGACGTGAAGGTGGCGTTGCAACGGGGCGCAAAGCTACTGGATCGAGTCGCCAGTGACATATTTCAGTCGAGACGAGGATGGGCAACATGGGTGCCTAGGCTGGAGAATTGCTGAGATGGAGGAATGATGATGCATCATTCAGATATATGTTGCGTTTTTTCTCTTAGGCCGTTTCAGTTTAGACTCGGTTGAAAATCTTGTAATAAGTAGACTTGTTGGAGTGCCTATGTGGTTTGGTTTTGCTCCTTTTGCCTGTGATTCTAGCTTTGCTGGTAAGCATCAAGGCAAAACGGGAGTGGAAACGCGTTGCTGCGTGGTGTGGCGTGAGGTAGGATGGGGTGCGTTTTGGCTGTAACAAATATTATCAGGTTTCGTTAATGAAATCGGGGGAGAAAATCCCTTTATTTAAAAAAAAACTCAAACTGGTTGCACATTTTAGGTCAAGAATTCGAAGTGATTAGATTTAGACCATAAACTCCTTTATTTTATCAAACACCAAAACCAATTCGGGAGAGAGAAAAAATCATCCACATGGCTTACCTTGAAACATGCTCACAAACTGATTAATCTTTACATGGATTTAAGAGCGCCGACATTTCTATTTGCTCGCTTTAAAGAAAAAATAAAGTCCATATAGGGATTCAGCATGGCTCAAGCTTGAGGGCGGGACACCACTCGTAGACAACCGGGAACTATAAGTTGCATGCCGATTTTGGTGTTTTCCCAACTAGGCCCCTCGTGCAATCAGTTTTTTAGAGAATAAGGCGCTTGCCCGGCTTTAGCGAACTGATGCCCTAAAAGCGTTACACAAGGTAGTTCTGAAAGTAGTGCGAGGAAATAAAAAGTGGATCGATACAAGCCCCAAAGGGCCCTTGGCTCACAAGCCGAAATAAATAGGAAATAAGCAAACAAGCCGACAACCGGATTATTTTGAAACAGAGGCAAAAGCTTCACCTCATCCATTAAATAAGGGAGAATAGAGTTTGTTATAAGTAACCCGAATACACGACATGAGATTACTCTCGCAAAATAATGGACCCTAATTTCTTTGCACCGGCGATGACCCAAAGGTTGGCCTCGGTCTCAATGGAGGCAAGCAATATGGTCGGCGGTGCGCTCTTGTGCTTGAAGACTCTTGCGTTTTGCTCGTTCCATATAGTCCATGAAACAAGCATGGTTAGGGACGCCTTAGCTTGGCGGTTTGGCGTGTCGTTGTCGCAGGTACTTGCCCACCAAGCCTCAACCGAGTCGAACAAGGGCCAACCGGAGGCGTCAAGTCCAAGAATGTGGTATTTGTCAATGATCAAAGACCAAAGCCTTCGAGTGTAGCGGCATTTGAAGAAGAGATGAGACCCACATTCTTGCACTCTCTTGCAGAGAGGGCAAAGACCACAGTTGGGCCACCCACGCTTCGCCAATCTATCGGCGGTCCAAACTCTATCTTGTAGAGTCAACCAAGCAAAGAACTTGACCTTTGGAGGAGCCCAAGCCTTCCATATCATTTTATCCATGGGTGAGAGAACCATCCCTAAAAATTGTGCCTTGTATGCGGATGCCGCCGAGTAGAGCCCACTAGCCGTATGCTTCCATAGGATGTCGTCCTCGGTGAGCTCATCGAGTTGGACCTCATGCAGAAGCGCCCAAAGTGTGATGTGCTCCGCGGAGACGTTGGCAGGAGGTTTGATCTTGAGAATCCACGCGTTGTGTTTGAGGGCCTCTCGAACCTTCCAATTCTTTCTCGTGGACGCCTCGTGAATGAGCGGTGCAATGTCTTTCGGTTTGTGCCCAAGGAGCCAAGGTGAGTCCCAGAAGGGGGTTTTTGCACCGTTACCAAAGATGATAGTGGTGGATGCATAGAAAAACTCTAGGTCCTCCTTGTCACATGGGTTTCCCATCCCCACCCACATCTTGGTGGGCTCCTTCCATTCATACCACGGCCATCGCAACCGTAGGGCACGTGTAAACTTGTTGGTGTTGAGAACCCCGAGTCCCCCATATTGAAGTGGCCGGCAAACAATCTCCCAATTCACCTTACATTTTGCTCCCGTCATCTTGTCTGAACCAGACCAAAGGAAAGCTCTCTCAAGCTTGTTGACATTGAGAAGGATGGTTGGCGGGATGACCAACGGTGTGGCGGGGTAGACCACCAAAGAGGTGATAACGGACTTGACAAGAGCCGTTCGACCGATGGTGGTGATGTTTTTGCCCTCATAAGTTGTTAGCTTGCTCGCAACCTTGTCCACTAAAAACTGAAGATCCACCAACTTTAATTGCCAAACTGAGAGAGGGAGCCCCAAGTATCGCAGGGGGAAGGAGGTCCTAGTTGCTGGGAACCTTTGGGTTAGGCGACCCAAATCGAGGTGGTTGCAACGGATGGGCACAAAAGAGCTCTTGTGTAGATTGGTGCACAGTCCTGTGACCTCACCGAAGCCCCTCAAGATGCCTGCAAGGTTGTCAATGTCTCTTTTGATTGGAGCCAAGAAGACGGCCGCATCATCCGCAAATAGAGAGGTCCTCATCGTGGCACCCCTTCCCCTCACTTTATGGAGGAGCCCCTTTCTCGTAGCAACCTCAAGAATTTTTTGGAGCGGATCAATGGCAATGACAAAAAGCAATGGGGATACGGGGTCCCCTTGCCGAAGGCCCTGTCCATGCTTAATTGGGTCGCCGGCAATACCATTAAGGATGATCCTCAAGGAAGAGGAGCTAAGGAGGGCCGCAATCCAATCCCTAAATTTGCTTGGGAATCCTCTCCGTTGGAGTAGGTCGAGCAAATACTCCCATTTCACGGTGTCGAAGGCCTTGCGGATGTCAAGCTTGAATAGAAGGGAAGGGGTCTTGCTCTTGTGAAGGCGCCGAGCAAGATTGCGGACATACGTGAAGTTGTCATGGATGCTTATCAACTACTCAAGCATCAGGTAAGCTGCCACCTTCCCTTAGTGCCTGGGTGTGCGAACGGAGCTTGTTGCAGAGCACCTCAATCGCCTCCGCCTCCTGTGGTTTGCTCAGCGGCTTTCAAAGCTGTAAGATAGTCAATTTGTACAAGGCATCAGCCAGTGTTTGATTAAAGATCCTCCAATATCGTGCGATCAGTTGAATGGAACGGACTGTACATTAGTTGCATTTTTCTTTTGCCCAGTTATGTTTCCCCATGTCTGTTATACCGGCCGGTTAGCGAGTGTTGCTAGCCCTCAAGGTTGTGGAGTTGAGCCCTGCTGAACGCACCGTGTAGACTATAATTTTTTCTTAAAGCGAGTGAAAGCCCTCAAGGTTTCAGGTTTAAGCTCGGTTGAATGCACCACACAGACTTAATTGTTTCTTAAAAACAAGCGAACATGAAAGTCATTAATCAGTTTGCGAGCCGTCCAAGGTATGTCAACGTGTCAGCCGCGTGTATGATTTTCTCTCTCCGAATGAATTTTGGCTTTATTTAATCACATAGACGAATTTATGACTTTTTTTCGATAAAGGACTTTTCATTGAATAGATATATCGAGGTGATACAATCGTATTGAAAGAAAGCCCGGCCTCTGCATAGCTAGATGCACACAGCCAAAAAGTCCAGAGCACTCTAAAATAAAATAATTCGATACAAAGCCAAGCAATAAATCATGTCCAGCCTAAGAAGCGGTAGACCCTATCCGTAAATCACACCGCCAACCATGTGTCACAAGAGGATCAAGAAAAAACCACTTTTACATGCCCTTTTGGTACCTTTGCTTACAGACGTATGCCTTTTGGTTTATGCAATGCACCCGCTACTTTTCAAAGATGTATGACTGCTATATTCTCTGACTTTTGTGAAAAGATTGTTGAGGTTTTCATGGATGATTTTTCCGTATACGGAACTTCTTTTGATGATTGCTTAAGCAACCTTGATCGAGTTTTGCAGAGATGTGAAGAAACTAATCTTGTCTTAAATTGGGAGAAGTACCACTTTATGGTTAATGAAGGTATTGTCTTGGGGCATAAAATTTCTGAAAGATGTATTGAAGTTGATAAAGCTAAAGTAGATGCTATTGAAAAAAAGGCCGTGTCCTAAAGATATCAAAGGTATAAGGCGCTTCCTTGGTCATGCTGGTTTCTATTGGAGATTTATTAAAGACTTCTCTAAAATTTCTAGGCCTCTCACTAATCTTTTGCAAAAAGATTTTCCATTCGTTTTTGATGATGATTGTGTGGAAGCATTTGAAATACTTAAGAAAGCCTTAATTTCTGCACCTATTGTTCAACCACCTGATTGAAGCCTACCCTTTGAAATTATGTGTGATGCTAGTGATTATGATGTTGGTGTTGTTCTAGAACAAAGAGTTGATAAGAAATTAAATGTTATACATTATGCTAGTAAAACTCTAGACAGTGCTCAAAGAAATTATGCTACTACTGAAAAAGAATTTTTAGCAGTGGTGTTTGCTTATGATAAATTCAGATCTTATACTGTTGATTCTAAAGTAACTGTTCACACTGATCATGTTGCTACCAAATACCTTATGGAAAAGAAAGATGCTAAACCTAGACTTACTAGGTGGGTTCTCTTGCTACAAGAATTTGATTTACATATTATTGATAGAAAGGGAGATGGGAACCCCGTAGCAGACAACTTGTCTAGGTTAGAAAATATTCTTGATGACCCACTACCTATTGATGATAGCTTTCCCATTGAACAATTAGCTGTTATAAATGCTTCTCGTAGAACTCCATGGTATGCAGATTATGCTAATTTTATTATTGCTAAATTTATACCACCTAGTTTTACGTACCAACAAAAGAATTTTTTTTTCCTATGTTTTAAGACATTACTTCTGGGATGACCCACACCTTTATAAAGGAGTAGATGGTGTTATTAGACATTGTGTACCTGAGCATGAACAGGAACAAATCCTATGCAAGTGTCACTCCAAGGCTTACGGAGGACACCATGCTGGAGACAGAACTGCACACAAGGTATTACAATTTGGTTTTTATTGGTCTACTCTCTTCAAAGATGCTCGTAAGTTTGTCTTGTCTTGTGATGAATGTCAAAGAATTGGTAACATTAGTAGACGTCAGGAAATGGCTATGAATTATTCACTTGTTATTGAACCATTTGATGTTTGAGGATTTGATTATATGGGACCTTTTCCTTCCTCCAATGGGTATACACATATTTTGCTTGCTGTTGATTATGTTACTAAGTGGGTAGAAGCTATTCCAACTAGTAGTGCTGATCATAACACCTCCTTTAAAATGCTTAAAGAAGTTATTTTCCCGAGGTTTGGGGTCCCTACATATTTAATGACTGATGGTGGTTCACATTTTATTCATGGTGCTTTTCATAAATTGCTTCCTAAGTATGATGTTAACCATAGAATTGCATCTCCATATCATCCTCAGTCTAGTGGTCAAGTAGAATTAAGTAATAGAGAAATAAAACTAATCTTGCAAAAGACTGTTAATAGATCTAGGAAGAATTGGTCTAAGAAACTTGATAATGCATTATGGGCTTACATAACTGCTTATAAAAATCCTATGGGTATGTCTCCGTACAAAATGGTATATGGAAAAGCATGTCACTTACCTCTCGAATTGGAATGTAAAGCTTATTGGGCAATTAAAGAACTCAACTATGATTTCAAACTTGCCGGTGAGAAGAGGTTATTTGACATTAGCTCACTTGATGAATGGAGAACCCAAGCCTATGAAAATGCCAAATTGTTTAAAGAAAAGGTTAAAAGATGGCATGACAAAAGGATACAAAAGCGTGAATTTAATATAGGTGAGCATGTCTTGCTATACAATTCTCGTTTAAGATATTTTGTAGGAAAACTTCTCTCCAAATGGGAAGGTTCTTACATAATCGAAGAAGTTTATCGTTCCGGTGCCATCAAGATCAACAATGTCGAGGGCAATAACCCGAAGGTGGTGAATGGGCAAAGAATCAAACATTATATCTCAGGTACACCCATAAATGTGGAAACTAATATTATTCATACCATAACACCGGAGGAGTACATAAGGGAAACTTTCCAGAACGCTCCAGAACCCTAAAAGGAATAGGTATGCGACACGATAAGTAAATCGACTCCAAAAGTTTTCCAAAAGCAATTTTACTCTGTTTTGGAATATTTAAAAAATTAGGAAAATAAGAAGTAGTCTGAATAGTGCATGAGGAGGCGGTAAGCCGTGGGGGCGTGCCTCCCAGGCTTGTGGCCACCTCGTGTGCCCTCCGGACTCTGTTTTCTCCCAGAATACTTGTTCTGCATGGTAAAAATTCATTTTATAATCTCCCGAAGGTTTAGACCAGCATATCACGGTAATATCCTCTGTTCTTGTTTCGAGCTATTTTTCTGACAGATCTAGATCGCCATGACGTCCCCAAGCGCCCCCAAGGACAAGTTCTACGAGAAGGTCATCAACCCCTACCTTTCGGAGGTGCTGCAACACCCTCAAACCATCGAGATGCGTGAGGGGGGTGCTTCACATCCGGGATGTTCAAGGGCCAAGGAGGACCAGCAGCGTGGAGTCCAGGCTCGAAGCGGTGGAGCAGGAGGTCTTTAAGTGCCTGTTGGAAATATGCCCTAGAGGCAATAATAAAGTGGTTATTATTATATTTCCTTGTTCATGATAATTGTCTATTGTTCATGCTATAATTGTGTTATCCGGAAATCATAATGCATGTGTGAATACATAGACCACACCATGTCCTTAGTGAGCCTCTAGTTGACTAGCTCGTTAATCAATGGATGGTTACGGTTTCCTGACCATGGACATTGGATGTCGTTGATAACGGGATCGCATCATTAGGAGAATGATGTGATGGACAAGACCCAATCCTAAGCATAGCACTAGATCGTGTAGTTCGTCTGCTAAAACTTTTCTAATGTCAAGTATCATTTCCTTAGACCATGAGATTGTGCAACTCCCGGATACCGTAGGAATGCTTTGGGTGTATCAAACGTCACAACGTAACTGGGTGACCATAAAGGTGCACTACAGGTATCTCCGAAAGTGTCTGTTGGGTTGGCACGAATCGAGACTGGGATTTGTCACTCCGTATGACGGAGAGGTATCTCTGGGCCCACTCGGTAATGCATCATCATAATGAGATCAATGTGACTAAAGGGTTAGCCACGGGATCATGCGTTACGGAACGAGTAAAGAGACTTGCCGGTAACGAGATTGAACAAGGTATAGGGATACCGACGATCGAATCTCGGGCAAGTATCATACCGGTAGACAAAGGGAATTGTATACGGGATTGATTGAATCCTCGACATCGTGGTTCATCCGATGAGATCATCGTGGAACATGTGGGAGCCAACATGGGTATCCATATCCCGCTGTTGGTTATTGGCCGGAGAGATGTCTCGGTCATGTCTGCATGGTTCCCGAACCCGTAGGGTCTACACACTTAAGGTTCGGTGACTCTAGGGTTGTTGTGGGAAATAGTATGTGAACACCGAATGTTGTTCGGAGTCCCGGATGAGATCCCGGACGTCACGAGGAGTTCCGGAATGGTCCGAAGGTAAAGATTTATATATGGGAAGTTGTTATTGGGGTTCCGGAAAAAGTTCGGTTTTTTTGGTATTGTACCGGGAAGCTTTCGAAAGGTTCCGGAGGATTCCGGAGGGGTTCGGAAGTCCGGAAAGTGTTCCACCACGTCCAATATAGTAGCATGGGCTGTAAGGGGGTGCCCTAGCCTTAATGGGCTAGGGGAACCAGCCCCCCTAAGGCCCATGCGCATGGGAGAGGGGAAACCCTAAAGGGGGAGGGCCTCCACTTGACTTGGGAGGCACTCCTTCCCCCCTTGGCCGCCGCCCCCAACCCTAGATGGGATCTAGGGGGCCGGCCCCCTCTCCCCCCCAGCCTATAAATAGTGGAGGGGTGGGAGGGAGGCCATAGGCTCTCCCCTGGCGCAGCCCTTCCCCTCTCCAATACCTCCTCCTCCTCCGTTTGTGCTTGGCGAAGCCCTGCCGGAGAACTGCAAGTTCCACCACCACGCCGTCGTGCTGCTGGAGCTATTTTCCCCAACCTCTCCCTCCTCCTTGCTGGATCAAGGTGCGGGAGACGTCACCGGGCTGCACGTGTGTTGAACGCGGAGGCACCGTTGTTCGGTGCTTAGATCGGAATCGACCGCGATCTGAATCGCTGCGTGTACGACTCCTCCAACCGCGTTCTTGCAACGGTTCCGCATCACGATCTTCAAGGGTATGAAGATGCACTCCTCTCTCTCTCGTTGCTAGTCTCTTCATAGATTGATCTTGGTGATGCGTAGGAATTTTTTTTGATTTACTACTACGTTCCCCAACAGTGGTATCAGAGCCAGGTCTATGCGTAGTTTCTTGCACGAGTAGAACACAAGTTGTTGTGGGCGTCGATTTTGTCAATTTTCTTGCCGTTACTAGTCTTATCTTGATTCGGCGGCATCGTGGGATGAAGCGGCCCGGACCGACCTTACACGTACGCTTACGTGAGACAGGTTCCACCGACTGACATGCACTAGTTGCATAAGGTGGCTAGCGGGTGTCTGTCTCTCCCACTTTAGTCGGATCGGATTCGATGAAAAGGGTCCTTATGAAGGGTAAATAGAAATTGGCATATCACATTGTGGTTGTGGCGTAGGTAAGAAACGTTCTTGCTAGAAACCTATAGCAGCCACGTAAAAAATTTTGCAACAACAATTAGAGGACGTCTAACTTGTTCTTGCAGCATATGCCGTGTGATGTGATATGGCCAAAAGGATGTGATGAATGATATATGTGATGTATGAGATTGATCATGTTCTTGTAATAGGAATCACGACTTGCATGTCGATGAGTATGACAACCGGCAGGAGCCACAGGAGTTGTCTTAATTTATTGTATGACCTGCGTGTCAATGAAAAACGCCATGTAATTACTTTACTTTATTGCTAACCGTTAGCCATAGTAGTAGAAGTAATAGTTGGCGAGGCAACTTCATGAAGACACGATGATGGAGATCATGATGATGGAGATCATGGTGTCATGCCGGTGACGATGATGATCATGGTGCCATGCCGGTGACGATGATGATCATGGTGCCCTGAAGATGGAGATCAAAAGGAGCAAAATGATATTGGCCATATCATGTCACTATTTGATTGCATGTGATGTTTATCATCTGTTTACATCTCATTTGCTTAGAACGACGGTAGCATAAATAAGATGATCCCTCGCTAAAATTTCAAGAAAGTGTTCCCCCTAACTGTGCACCGTTGCGAAGGTTCGTTGTTTCGAAGCACCACGTGATGATCGGGTGTGATAGATTCTAACGTTCGAATACAATGGGTGTAAGCCAGATTTACACATGCAAAACACTTAGGTTGACTTGACGAGCCTAGCATGTACAGACATGGCCTCGGAACACGGAAGACCGAAAGGTCGAACATGAGTCGTATAGAAGATACGATCAACATAGAGATGTTCACCGTTGATGACTAGTCCGTCTCACGTGATGATCGGACATTGCCTAGTCGATTCGGATCATGTATCACTTAGATGACTAGAGGGATGTCTATCTGAGTGGGAGTTCATTGAATAATTTGATTAGATGAACTTAATTATCATGAACTTAGTCTAAAATCTTTACAATATGTCTTGTAGATCAAATGGCCCACGCTAATGTTGCCCTCAACTTCAACGCATTCCTAGAGAAAACCAAGCTGAAAGACGATGGTAGCAACTACACGGACTGGGTCCGTAACCTGAGGATTATCCTCATAGCTGCCAAGAAAGCATATGTCCTTGAAGCACCGCTAGGTGACGCACTTGTTTTCCCAGCAACTCAAGACGTTATGAACACCTGGCAGTCGCGTAGTGATGATTACTCCCTAGTTCAGTGCGGCATGCTTTACAGCTTAGAACCGGGGCTCCAAAAGCGTTTTGAGCAACACGGAGCATATGAGATGTTCCAAGAGCTAAAAATGGTTTTCCAAGCTCATGCCCGGGTCGAGAGATATGAAGTCTCCGACAAGTTCTACAGTTGTAAGATGGAGGAGAATAGTTCTGTCAGCGAGCATATACTCAAAATGTCTGGGTTGCACAACCGCTTGTCTCAGCTGGGAGTTAATCTCCCGGATGACGCGGTCGTTGACAGAATCCTTCAATCGCTTCCACCTAGCTACAAGAGCTTTGTGATGAACTTCAATATGCAGGGGATGGAGAAAACCATTCCTGAGATATATTCAATGCTGAAATCAGCGGAGGTGGAGATCAAAAAGGAACATCAAGTGTTGATGGTGAATAAAACCACTAAGTTCAAGAAAGGCAAGGGTAAAAAGAACTTCAAGAAGGATGGCAAGGGAGTTGCCACGCCCGGTAAGCAAGCTACCGGGAAGAAGCCAAAGAATGGACCCAAGCCTGAGACTGAATGCTTTTATTGTAAGGGAAACGGTCACTGGAAGCGGAACTGCCCCAAGTACTTAGCGGATAAGAAGGTCGGCAATACCAAAGGTATATGTGATATACATGTTATTGATGTGTACCTTACCAGCGCTCGTAGTAGCTCCTGGGTATTTGATACCGGTGCGGTTGCTCATATTTGTAACTCAAAACAGGAGCTGCGGAATAAGCGGAGACTGGCGAAGGACGAGGTGACGATGCGCGTCGGGAATGGTTCCAAGGTCGATGTGATCGCCGTCGGCACGCTACCTCTACATCTACCTTCGGGATTAGTTTTAAACCTCAATAATTGTTATTTAGTACCAGCTTTGAGCATGAACATTGTATCAGGATCTCGTTTGATGCGAGATGGCTACTCATTTAAATCCGAGAATAATGGTTGTTCTATTTATATGAGAGATATGTTTTATGGTCATGCCCCGCTGGTCAATGGTTTATTCTTATTGAATCTCGAACGTGATGTTACACATATTCATAGTGTGAATGCCAAAAGATGTAAGGTTGATAATGCTAGTCCCACATACTTGTGGCACTGCCGCCTTGGTCACATTGGTGTCAAACACATGAAGAAACTCCATGCAGATGGACTTTTGGAGTCTCTTGATTATGAATCATTTGACACGTGCGAACCATGCCTCATGGGCAAAATGACCAAGACTCCGTTCTCTGGGACAATGGAGCGAGCAACCAACTTATTGGAAATCATACATACTGATGTGTGCGGTCCAATGAGCGTTGAGGCTCGCGGTGGTTATCGTTATGTTCTCACCCTCACTGATGACTTAAGTAGATATGGGTATGTTTACTTAATGAAACACAAGTCTGAGACCTTCGAAAAGTTCAAGGAATTTCAGAGTGAGGTAGAGAATCAACGTGACAAGAAAATAAAGTTCTTACGATCAGATCGTGGAGGGGAATATTTGAGTCACGAGTTTGGCACGCACTTAAGGAAATGTGGAATTGTTTCACAACTCACGCCGCCTGGAACACCTCAGCGTAATGGTGTGTCCGAACATCGTAATCGCACTCTATTGGATATGGTGCGATCTATGATGTCTCTTACCGATCTACCGCTATCATTTTGGGGTTATGCTTTAGAGACTGCCGCATTCACTTTAAATAGGGCTCTGTCGAAATCCGTTGAGACGACACCGTATGAATTATGGTTTGGGAAGAAACCTAAGCTGTCGTTTCTGAAAGTTTGGGGATGCGATGCTTATGTCAAGAAACTTCAACCTGAAAAGCTCGAACCCAAATCGGAAAAATGCGTCTTCATAGGATACCCTAAAGAAACTATTGGGTATACCTTCTACCTTAGATCCGAAGGCAAGATCTTTATTGCCAAGAATGGATCCTTTCTGGAGAAAGAGTTTCTCTCGAAAGAAGTAAGTGGGAGGAAAGTAGAACTTGATGAGGTACCCCCTCTTGAACCGGAGAGTAGCGCAGCTCAGGAAGATGTTTCTGTGGTGCCTGCACCGACTAGAGAGGAAGTTAATGATGATGATCATGAAACTTCGGATCAAGTTGCTACTGAACTTCGTAGGTCCACGAGGACACGTTCCGCACCAGAGTGGTACGGCAACCCTGTCTTGGAAGTCATGTTGTTAGACAACGGTGAACCTTCGAACTATGAAGAAGCGATGGCGGGCCCGGATTCCAACAAATGGCTAGAAGCCATGAAATCCGAGATAGGATCCATGTATGAAAACGAAGTATGGACTTTGACAGACTTGCCCGATGATCGGCAAGCCATAGAGAACAAATGGATCTTTAAGAAGAAGACAGACGCGGATGGTAATGTGACCATCTATAAGGCTCCACTTGTCGCTAAGGGTTATCGACAAGTTCAAGGGGTTGACTACTATGAGACCTTCTCACCCATAGCGAAGCTGAAGTCCGTCAGAATCATGTTAGCAATTGCCGCATACTATGATTATGAGATATGGCAAATGGACGTCAAAACAACATTCCTTAATGGTTTCCTTAAGGAAGAGTTGTATATGATGCAGCCGGAAGGTTTTGTTGATCCTAATAATGCTGACAAGGTATGCAAGCTCCAGCGCTCAATCTATGGGCTGGTGCAAGCATCTCGGAGTTGGAACATTCACTTTGATGAGATGATCAAAGCGTTTGGGTTTACACAGACTTATGGAGAAGCCTGTGTTTACAAGAAAGTGAGTGGGAGCTCTGTAGCATTTCTCATATTATATGTAGATGACATACTATTAATGGGAAATGATATAGAATTCTTGGAAAGCATAAAGGCCTACTTGAACAAGTGTTTTTCAATGAAGGACCTTGGAGAAGCTGCTTACATATTAGGCATCAAGATCTATAGAGATAGATCGAGACGCCTCATTGGTCTTTCGCAAAGCACATACCTTGACAAGATATTGAAGAAGTTCAATATGGATCAGTCCAAGAAGGGGTTCTTGCCTGTATTACAAGGTGTGAGATTGAGCACGGCTCAATGCCCGACCTCGGTAGAAGATAGAGAAAAGATGAGCGTCATCCCCTATGCCTCGGCCATAGGGTCTATTATGTATGCCATGCTGTGTACCAGACCTGATGTGAACCTCGCCGTAAGTTTGGTAGGAAGGTACCAAAGTAATCCCGGCATGGAACACTGGACAACGGTCAAGAACATCCTGAAGTACCTGAAAAGGACTAAGGATATGTTTCTCGTTTATGGAGGTGACGAAGAGCTCGTCGTAAAGGGTTACGTCGACGCTAGCTTCGACACAGATCTGGATGACTATAAGTCACAAACCGGATACGTGTATATTTTGAATGGTGGGGCAGTCAGCTGGTGCAGTTGCAAGCAAAGCGTCGTGGCGGGATCTACATGTGAAGCGGAATACATAGCAGCCTCGGAGGCAGCACAGGAAGCAGTCTGGATGAAGGAGTTCATCACCGACCTAGGAGTTATTCCCAATGCGTCGGGCCCAATGACTCTCTTCTGTGACAACACTGGAGCTATTGCCCTTGCCAAGGAGCCCAGGTTTCACAAGAAGACCAGGCATATCAAGCATCGCTTCAACTCCATTCGTGAACATGTTCAAGATGGAGACATAGATATTTGTAAAGTGCATACGGATCTGAATGTCGCAGATCCGTTGACTAAACCTCTTCCATGAGCAAAACATGATCAACACCAGAACTCTATGGGTGTTCGATTCATCACAATGTAACTAGATTATTGACTCTAGTGCAAGTGGGAGACTGTTGGAAATATGCCCTAGAGGCAATAATAAAGTGGTTATTATTATATTTCCTTGTTCATGATAATTGTCTATTGTTCATGCTATAATTGTGTTATCCGGAAATCGTAATGCATGTGTGAATACATAGACCACAACATGTCCCTAGTGAGCCTCTAGTTGACTAGCTCGTTGATCAATGGATGGTTACGGTTTCCTGACCATGGACATTGGATGTCGTTGATAACGGGATCGCATCATTAGGAGAATGATGTGATGGACAAGACCCAATCCTAAGCATAGCACTAGATCGTGTAGTTCGTCTGCTAAAACTTTTCTAATGTCAAGTATCATTTCCTTAGACCATGAGATAGTGCAACTCCCGGATACCGTAGGAATGCTTTGGGTGTATCAAACGTCACAACGTAACTGGGTGACCATAAAGGTGCACTACAGGTATCTCCGAAAGTGTCTGTTGGGTTGGCACGAATCGAGACTGGGATTTGTCACTCCGTATGACGGAGAGGTATCTCTGGGCCCACTCGGTAATGCATCATCATAATGAGCTCAATGTGACTAAAGGGTTAGCCACGGGATCATGCGTTACGGAACAAGTAAAGAGACTTGCCGGTAACGAGATTGAACAAGGTATAGGGATACCGACGATCGAATCTCGGGCAAGTATCATACCGGTAGACAAAGGGAATTGTATACGGGATTGATTGAATCCTCGACATCGTGGTTCATCCGATGAGATCATCGTGGAACATGTGGGAGCCAACATGGGTATCCAGATCCCGCTGTTGGTTATTGGCCGGAGAGATGTCTCGGTCATGTCTGCATGGTTCCCGAACCCGTAGGGTCTACACACTTAAGGTTCGGTGACTCTAGGGTTGTTGTGGGAAATAGTATGTGAATACCGAATGTTGTTCGGAGTCCCAGATGAGATCCCAGACGTCACGAGGAGTTCCGGAATGGTCCGGAGGTAAAGATTTATATATGGGAAGTTGTTATTGGGGTTCCGGAAAAAGTTCGGTTTTTTTGGTATTGTACCGGGAAGCTTTCGAAAGGTTCCGGAGGATTCCGGAGGGGTCCGGAAGTCCGGAAAGTGTTCCACCACGTCCAATACAGCAGCATGGGCTGTAAGGGGGCACCCTAGCCTTAATGGGCTAGGGGAACCAGCCCCCCTAAGGCCCATGCGCATGGGAGAGGGGAAACCCTAAAGGGGGAGGGCCTCCACTTGACTTGGGAGGCACTCCTTCCCCCCTTGGCCGCCGCCCCCAACCCTAGATGGGATCTAGGGGGCCGGCCCCCTCTCCCCCCCAGCCTAGAAATAGTGGAGGGGTGGGAGGGAGGCCATAGGCTCTCCCCTGGCACAACCCTTCCCCTCTCCAATACCTCCTCCTCCTCCGTTTGTGCTTGGTGAAGCCCTACCGGAGAACTGCAAGTTCCACCACCACGCCGTCGTGCTGCTGGAGCTGTTTTCCCCAACCTCTCCCTCCTCCTTGCTGGATCAAGGCGCGGGAGACGTCACCGGGCTGCACGTGTGTTGAACGCGGAGGCACCGTTGTTCGGTGCTTAGATCGGAATCGACCGCGATCTGAATCGCTGCGTGTACGACTCCTCCAACCGCGTTCTTGCAACGCTTCCGCATCGCGATCTTCAAGGGTATGAAGATGCACTCCTCTCTCTCTCATTGCTAGTCTCTCCATAGATTGATCTTGGTGATGCGTAGGAAATTTTTTTGATTTACTACTATGTTCCCCAACAGTGGCAAGGGATGGTGGAACGCGGACTCAACGCCAATCACTCCATGATCACAGAATTCACTCATGACCACACGCTGGATGCCAATGATATTAGAAAGGCCATCTTCAAGCTTCATGAGAAAATCGAGCATCTCCAAGCCCAGATCTATGACCTGCAAAACCAAAACTATGAGTATGAATATAGATTTAAGAGGATGAGTTTGGCTGCAGATTTGAGGATTCCGGAGACTCGTTCATTCTTCTACGATGGTGAGCCTATGCCCTGGAAGACGGAGGACAAGCCTCCCACATCATCAACTCCATCACCACCACCACCTCCAAAGAATGAGACTTAAGTACATGGGTATGGGCACTCTCCTTGGCTTATGCCAAGCTTGGGGGAGGTGCCCCGGTATCGTATCACCATCACATCTTTATCTTTATCGTTTATCTTAGTTCGATCCTTTTGGTTTTATCTTGATTTAGTATAATAAAAGTTTTACTATGATCCAGTCTTTGAGTTTTGCTTTGTGATCTATCTTTGTAATCGAGTGCGAGAGTAATATAATAAATATTATTTTTGAGTTGAGGGCTTTGCTTTCTTGCTTTGATCTTGGAAAAGGAAAAGAGAATAAAAGAAATAAAAAGATTATATAATAATCTTATGGAGAGTGATGACTTCACATATAAGAAGTATGCCGCATGAAATTTATTGAGGGTTGACAAACATAGTTTTGGTCATTGTTGCAATTAATAGGAAGTAATAAAGAAAGAGAGGTCTCACATATAAATACACTATCTTGGACATCTTTTGTGATTGTGAGCACTCATTAAAGTATTATATGCTAATAAGTTGATGTTGGACAAGGAAGACAACATAATGAGTTATGTTTTCTTATATCCGAATAGAAGTTATATTGTCATGGATCCTCCAACATGTTGAGCTTGCTTCTCATCCTATGCTAGCAAAATCTTCTGCACCAAGTAGAGATACTAGTGCATCTAAAATCCATCAACCCAGTTTTGCCATGAGAGTCCACTATACCTACCTATGGATTGAGTAAGATCCTTCAAGTAAGTTGTCATCGGTGCAAGCAATAAAAATTGCTCTTTAAATAGGTATGATCTTTTAGTGTGAGGAAAATAAGCTTTATACGAACTTGTGATATGGAAGAAATAAAAGCGACGAACTGCATAATAATGTTCTTTATCACAAGCGGCAATATAAAGTGACGTTCTTTTGCATCAAGATTTTGTGCATCCAACCATAAAAGTGCATGACAACCTCTGCTTCCCTCTGCGAAGGGCCTATCTTTTACTTTTGCCTTCTACCTTTATACAAGAGTCATGGTGATCTTCACCCTTCCTTTTATATTTTCTCTTTTTGGCAAGCACTATGTATTGGGGAAGATCCAGACATATATATCCACTTGGATGTAGGTGTTCATAAATTATTATTGTTGACATTACCCTTGAGTTAAACGGTTGGGAGGCGAAATTATAAGCCCCTATCTTCCTATGTGTTTGATTGAAGCTTTGATCTCATAAGTATCACATGAGTGTTAGCAATCATGAAAGATTAAATGATGGTTGAGTATGTGAACTTGCTAAATAAAAGCTCTTACATTGAATCTTTCTGATGTTATGATAAATTGCAATTGCCTCAATGACCGAGATCATAGTTTTTTAGTTTTCAATAAAGTTTTTGATCCATACATTACCTTGTGAATGAATTATCACTCTAGCATACACTACTGCAGGATGCTGCTAACCTGACACTACAATCAGAGACCCTTCGATGAAACTGTGTGCGATGCATTAATCACAAATGGTGATGTAAAAAAACCATCAAAAAAGATGCAAAACGTTTGCGATGGCGGATACATCGAACACGGTTCAGATTTTAGTTGCGTGTGCGATGCGGGGCATACGGTTCAGTTCAGTGAACTGTTTGCGATGATGCAGAAAAACATAAATGGGCAGCCAGATGAAGGTGTGTGCGATATACGACATACAGTTCACTCAGATTAACTGTTTGTGATTAGGCAACACAACAGAAACGGTCAGCCAGATCAAGGTGTCTGCGATTGACGGCATACACTTCACACAGATGAACTGTTTGCGATTAGCCACAACAAACATAAACAGTTAGACAGATCAACATGTGTGCACTAGACGGGCACACATTCTAATTAAAAGAAGCGTGTGCGATGGTAATAACGAGCGCGCACGGTTGATGGAACAAGACGTGTACTGACATCGCCTATTGCGGTGCACCCTATGGTGCAAACGCCACGTACGCGGCCGAGAAGGCGTGCCCACGTTACGCCATCTGGGAATAGTGCCGCACTTAGAAATTATAGAACCGTCAATACATTTTGAGCCTGCGTCCCGTCACATTCCAAATTACTACCACGCTATATTTAATTGCAAACCTATTCACACCGATCAAAACTTAAATGGTTTCCCACTTAGGAGCATATTAGTACTCGGTTATAAAGACTACCTACTCCAAGATGACTGCACATTCCTCCTCAACTCCTCGTCCACAAAAACAAACAAGTCATTCATCGTCGTTCCCTTGCATCTGCCATGGCCCGCATGAGTTTTGGGTCGAGAGATTACTACCAGGGAGAGGCGAGCATGGAAGCGGAAGCACGAGAGATGTCCCGCCTCGCCGCGAAAGCAGCCGACATGTCCCGCCGCGCCGCCGTAGCAGCACAGAGGTCCCGCCGCGCCGCCGAAGCAGCACAGAGGTCCCGCCGCGCCGTCGATGGAGCAGACTGGTCCGGCCGCGCTGCGGAAGCAGCAGAGATGTCCTGCCACGCCGCGAATGCAGCAGAGATGTCCTCCCACGCCGCAGAGGCCTAGGAAAATGTCGCACGGGCAGGCGAGGACTCTCACAGGTGCATGCGCGCTATGCTCGTTGACTTGATGGGTCGGATCTCTGACTGGATGAAGATGCAGGACGATATGAATGCCTCGTTTGAAAATGCTACCAGCGTCATCCGGGGACTAGGGGAGGACAAGGCAAAGCTTCGCACCGAGCGTGACCTGCTGAGGGCGAAGATTGCCGGAACGATGAAGTAGCACGAGGAGACCACTGCCTTGTTGAAGAGGACGGGTGTCATCATCAAGAAACTTATGGACGAGAATGTCATGCTCCGCATCGAGCGTGAAAGGCTGGTAGAGGAATCCGTGGATGCTCTCAAGCAGCGTATTGAGGACAGGAAAGAGCTCATCGCCGCTGGCCACGAGAACTAGTCTCTGCAGCCTGTAGCAATGCATCAAGAAAGTAGAGATCAGCGAGCCAGATCGTTGTCTGCGTCTTCCTTCTTCTTTTGCCCTTGTGTATTTCGGGCGTTGCTGCATGTGGCTTTTTTAATTATCTTCCTAAATATGTAAGACAATTATTATCCACTGTCATCGTCCTTATATTCATCAGTCTTGCTATAAGTCGCAGTCGATGCTATATAGGTCCGTCAGATCTTACATCAAGATCTGTGCAAAACTTTCTTTTCAGATTTTCTTTTCTCTCTCTTAAATCTCAGTCGAGTGAGACATAGCCACGCCATTAAACAGGGGCTCGGGTGCCATTAATGGAGACATTGGGAGGGAGGTGGGCGGCGGATGGAGGTCAAAGGGCTCTCCTCCCGATAAGCACGCGCAGGGGTCTGATCGCACGCCTCCCGTACTCAAATAGCTACCCCGCACGACACCTCCTAGCCAATAAAAAAAGGGGACGCGTGGCGGTACGTAAATGGTAAGTAGAACGCCCATGGTTTCAATAATACTTGTGTTTCCGATTGTAACGTGACATCAATTGTTCCAAAATGACTTTGTTGATTGTTAATATGTGCATCTTCACAAAACGGACAAAAAATTACCACAGCATGTTGGTGCCATGTCATGACACCATGCCAAGTTTAATGATTTTCAAGCGAGTTTTGGATTTACGGGAATTTTAAAACCAAGTTTCTCGATGTTTCCGGCCGAGCCAAGACGCCCAGATGTTTGAATTCCATTCCCATTTCTTGCATGGAACCTAGAAATACGCCCAAGTACACATAAATGATTTTTCAACTAACTTTGGCGCACTAGAGCATGTGCTTGTAGTTCAAATTTGAATTATGTGCATTAAATGCCTGGAAACTCAATTAATGTATAAAAGGCCAAACGAACCCAGAATAATTCCAAAATTTTAGCACAAAACTCCTATTGGTCTAAGCTGTCTGTGTAAAAAAATCAAGGCGGGAGAAGGCAGTGTATGTCGTTTCGGACACGGAGGTGACACGTTCCCTCTCAGAACCATGAGCCTTCTTGAGAGAAGCTCCGGTTTGCAAGAAGCTTATACCAAAGCTTGTCCCAAGTCGTCCAAAAAATTTACCACAACATGTTGGTGCCATGTCATGACACCATGCCAAGTTTCATGATTTTCAGGCGAGTTTTGGATTTACAGGAATTTTAAAACCAAGTTTCTCGATGTTTCCGGCAAGCCAAGACGCCCAGATGTTTGAATTTCATTCCCATTTCTTGCATGGGACCTAGAAATTCACCCAAGGACACACATGTGATTTTTCAACCAACTTTGGTGCACTGCAGCATGTGCTTGTAGTTCAAATTTGAATTATGCACATTAAATGCCTAGAAACTCAATTAATGTATAAAAAAGGCCAAACAAACCCGGAATAATTCCAAATTTTAACACGGCACTCATATAGTTCCATGTTGCCTGTGTAAAAAATCAAGGGGGGGGGGGAGGCAGCGTATATCGTTTCGCACACAAAGGTGACATGTTCCCCCTTGGAACCACGAGTCTTCTTGAGAGAAGCTCCGGTTTGCAAGAAGCTTATACAAAAACTTGTCCCAATTCGGCCAAATTTTTTACCACAGCATGTTGGTGCCATGAAATGACACCATGCCAAGTTTCATGATTTTTAGGCGAGTTTTGAATTTACAGGAATTTAAAAAACCAAGTTTCTCAATGTTACCGGCCGAGCCACAATGCCCAGATGTTTGAATTTCATTCCCATTTCGTGCATGGGACCTATAAATTCACCTAAGGACACACATGTGATTTTTCAACCAACCTAGTGCACTGGAGCATGTGCTTGTAGTTCAAATTTGAATTATTCACATTAAATGCCCAGAAACTCAATTAATGCATAAAAAGGGCCAAACGAACCCGGAATAATTCCAAAATTTAACACAACACTCATATAGTTCTATGTTTGCTCTGTAAAAAAATCAAGAGAGGGGGCATCGTTTGTCATTTCGCACACAAAGGTGACATGTTCCCTCTCGAAACCACATGCCTTCTTGAGAGAAGCTCCAATTTGCAAGAAGCTTATACCAAAACTTGTCCCAATCTGGACAAAAACTTTACCACAGCATGTTGGTGCCATGAAATGACACCATGCCAAGTTTCATGATTTTCATGCGAGTTTGGGATTTACAGGAATTTAAAAACCAAGCTTCTCAATGTTTCCGGCCGAGCCACGACACCCAGATGTTTGAATTTCATTCCTGTTCTTGCATGGGACCTATAAATTCACCCAAAGACACACATGTGATTTTCAACAAACTTTGGTGCACTGGAGCATGTGCTTGTAGTTCAAATTTGAATTATGCACATTAAATGACTAGAAACTCAATTAATGCATAAAAATGCCAAACGAACCCGGAATAATTCCAAATTTCAACACGACACTCATATAGTTGCATGTTCACTGTAGATAAATGTTCTAACAATTCAAACACCATCCTTTCCCTCCATAACACCATTTTGTCTTTCAAAACAGAATGAAAAAATCAGGTATACCACAAACAGTTTACTAGCAAGAATCGTGTGGGATGCGATATAAAATATCTTGACGCACCGTCTAGTCTGGCTTACGCAGGAAGCTTCGTCGTCTACAGTCCACCGCCCGCGCTTGAACCACACTTGCGCGCCAGTTTCTCGCGGCACCGAGTGAAATTTTTCTGCCACCGCGGAAATATCTATCTCCCGCCACCAAAATCCACATTCCCACTGTTCCTCCTTGTTTTCCAAGTTCAAACCTTCACTGCTGCTTACTGGCAGCGCCGCCTCCTCGCCGGCGACCCTTCTTCTTGCAGCGCCGCCTCCTCGCCGGCGACCCTTCTTCTTGCTGCGCGGCCTCGTCGATATGGTCAGGTAATCCACACCCCACCCACATCATCCTCCTCCTTCCCCGTCCCACTTGCCCCGACCGACGGCGTGACACCTTCCGCCGAAATCACTGGCCCCGTCCTCCAATTAAGCGCCGCCCATAGCCATTTTGCACGCAGTATAACATGGAGCTCAGTAGTATCTGGCAGCGGAGAAGCAAATCGTGGCCGCACGTGCGGACGAGGTTGCTATGGCTGCCATGTGTGCCGACCGCCAGATCTTGGAGGAGCACCTCGTCTTCGAGGCCACCGTCGACACCGCCACGCGGTTGTCTACTTTAAAATACAGTTTGTATTGTTTTCTCGAGGCCACCACCAGTGCCTTCTAGTGATTTGTCCTCTGTAATGTTAATATGCAATCTGATATTCTGAAATGTAATGTTCAGTTAATAGTTTGGTCCAACAATTGCTACATTTTGTAGTACTGTTCTCAAGCATTCTTGGTTTCATTAACTGTCTTATCTTCTAGTATATGTTCTATTCTGCAATGTCGTGCTCAGTTAACTGTTTTGGTTCATTTGGTCTGCTGTCCAGTTAACTGTTTGGTTCAATTCTGCAATTTGATTTTCATTTGTTGTGGGTACAATTTTGTATTGTTATGCATGTGAGAAATAAATCGAATTTGGCTGTACTCAATACATATTCTACTAATAGTATGGCAACTCTCAGTTAACCTGATCAAGATCTTATATGTGTTGCAGGGAAACAATGGGAGGCACTGCGGTTTACCATCGAGGTTTGCTCATGCATGGTCCTTTCGCTAATAGCACATTATTGTGCAGTTGCAGGAATCATTCTAATATTTAGGTTTCTTACAATTTGGTCTTGCACATGTAGGTCCTGCTGTCAGAGGCTTAGACCCACTATTCGACCCATTTTGCATATGGGGAAATGAGATGTCCATGAATATCAGTCAAGTCAAGAAACTCAGAAAGATTGTTATGATAAAGAAACTTGCGACGAATAACAACAAGATCTTTGTTTGCACAATGAAGAAGACATCAGTCAACTATAGGATGGTACTAACTCTTTTACCTTGTTTTTACCCCTTGTGCCATTTCAAAATTTATAACAGCGATTTATGCATATCTTTGTTTTCAGTATTTTTCAAAGTAGTTCACCGATGATTACCTCTCAAACCACCTACATGGTCAAGAGGTGAGGAAGGTATTCATTCAACACCCACGGTACAATATTGAAGTCTTCCTGAAGAGGACGAAGGTTGGGCGGGCAATTATCCATAGCCACTGACCTAAAGTTGCAAGGACATTCAACATCTCTGAAGGCTAAATATTCACCTTCCGCTTCTGCAGTTTCCCAGATGAGATTCATCTATCTATTTATCATGTATGATGCTACTTTCCAAAGGTTTTCAATGTTGCATGTGAAACTTGGTGCTGTTGTGTAATGGCGTAGCTAGCTATATTCCTCTTTGGTGTAACTGAGTGCTGAAGCTATCTGATGTAATTCGATTATGAAATCCTGGTTGCCGTTATACGGATATGAAATATCTGGTGTGTTTTATAAGAAATGTCAATTTGATTACTACATGGATTATCAATAATAGGCTAATTACCCTGCGTATTGGGGTTTTCTATTGCAGACGGTTACTCTGACAACACCGTGGGCGATGAACTCAAACAACCCACACGGTTTCTAGAAAGTAGGTGTGTTGGATCAACTAACAATCACACACGGCTTCTGGCAGAGAACTGTTTGCGTTAGGCCACCTTGCACAAACGTTTCCACACAAAAAAACAGTGTGTGATATACATACGAACGGAAATGTTTTTCTGCGATTCACTGTGTGGGATGTACATACGAACGGAAACGATTGGGCTTCGATGCCTCGCTCGATCGCACACGAGGTCATTTTGCCCCGCGTGTTTGGCTGGAGGGCCTATCCCCGACAGTTTCTGGGTCGTGTGGGAAGGACCCCCCTATCGCACACATTCACTAGGCGACGGTTTAAAACTCCGTTGTGGAAAGGGGGTAAAAACCGTTTGTATAGCACATCTCTGTATGAGTGATAAGAAGTTATATGACAATATGTTGCTGTTCTAAAGATGATCATGATGCCCTCATGTCCGTATTTTATTTTATCGACACCTCTATCTCTAAACATGTGGACATGATTATCGATTTCAGCTTTCACTTGAGGACAAGCGAGGTCTAAGCTTGGGGGAGTTGATACGTCCATTTTGCATCATGCTTTTATGTTGATATTTATTACATTATGGGCTGTTATTTCACATTATGGTACAATACTTATGCCTTTTCTCTCTTATTTTACAAGATTTACATGAAGAGGGAGAATGCCGGCAGCTGGAATTCTGGACCGAAAAGGAGCAAACTGAGATGCCTATTCTGCACAACTCCAAATGCCCTGAAACATTACTGAGAATTATTTTGGAATATATAAAAAATATTGGGCAAATAAACAACAAAAGGGGACCCACCAGGAGGCCACAAGCCTGGGGGGCGTGCCCTACCCCCCCAGGGCTTGTGGGCCCCCTGACCATCATCCGGTGCCCATCTTCTGCTAAATGGAGGGTTTTGACCTAGAAAAAATAAGAAGGAAGCTTTCAGGACAAAGCGCCGCCGTCTCGAGGCGGAACCTGGGCAGAAGCAATCTAGGGCTCCGGCAGAGCTATTCTGCCGGGGAAACTTCCCTCCGGGAGGGTGAAATCGAAGCCATCGTCATCACCAACGATGCTCTCATCGAGGGAGGGTAAATCATCATCATCATCTTCACCAGCACCATCTCCTCTCAAACCCTAGTTCATCTCTTGTATTCAATATTTGTCCCAAAACCTCAGATTGGTACCTGTGGGTTGCTAGTAGTGTTGATTACTCTTCGTAGTTGATGCTAGTTGGTTTATTTGGTGTAAGATCATATGTTCATATCCCTAATGATATTCAATACCCCTCTGATCTTGAACATGAACATGCTTTGTGAGTAGTTACGTTTGTTCCTGAGGACATGAGAGAAGTCTTGCTATAACTAATCATGTGAATTTGGTATTCGTTTGATATTTTGATGAGATGTATGTTGTCTTTCCTCTAGTGGTGTTATGTGAACGTCGACTACATGACACTTCACCATGATTTGGGCCTAGGGGAAGGCATTGGGAAGTAATAAATAGATGATGGGTTGCTAGAGTGACAGAAGCTTAAACCCTAGTTTATGCGTTGCTTCGTAAGGGGCTGATTTGGATCCACATGTTTCATGCTATGGTTAGATTTATCTTAATTCTTATTTCATAGTTGCGGATGCTTGCGAGAGGGGTTAATCATAAGTGGGAGGCTTGTCCAAGTAAGGACAGCACCCAAGCACTAGTCCATCCACATATCAAATTATCAAAGTAACGAACGCGAATCATATGAGCATGATGAAAACTAACTTGACAGTAATTCCCATGTGTCCTCGGGAGCGCTTTGCTTTATATAAGAGTTCGTCCAGGCTTATCCTTTGATACAAAAAGGATTGGGCCACCTTGCTGCATCTTTGTTACACTTGTTACCCGTTATGAATTATCTTACTACCAAACTATTTGTTACTGATAATTTTAGTGCGTGCAGAAAATACATTGCGGAAAACCGCTTGTCATTTCCTTCTGCTCCTCGTTGGGTTCAACACTCTTACTTATCGAAAGGACTACAATTGATCCCCTATACTTGTGGGTCATTAGTTTTCAAGTTTATTTCAGGACATTGACGTCTCTTGTGCGTCTACGGACATTGGTAACCCTATCAGGGTAAAAAGGGAAAAGATGGTGTTCGTCGATGGCTCAAAGTAGTTTTTCGGGTTCGTTTTGTGTCATAGGAACATCTGTACTATCAAGAGGGGTTGATTTGATCTCGGAGTTGGGGAACTCAAATCTCTCCTTTCCTTTCCTTTCACCTGGTTCGGGTTTTGTCTGGAGTTCTTTCTCTGTTCTGTGCAGGGGCCGCCTCCTCCTTATTCCTCCTCTCTGCCTGGTGCGGGTGCCCGGCCCCTCCTCGCCACCATCTCACCTCCTCCCTGCCTGGTGCGGGTGCCCGGCCCCCACCTGCCACCAACCTGCCTCGTGCGGGTGCCCGGGGTTCGGGGCCCCCGGGTGCCCGGCCCCTTCCCTGCCACCTTGCCGCCTCCCTGGCTAGTGCGGGTGCCCGGCCACTCCCAACCTCCCCCTCACCTTATCTCTGGTTGCTCCGGGTGCCCGGGGCTTGCGGCCCCCGGGTGCTCGATCCCGTTTCTTGCGCCTCCCCTGACCACCCCGGGTGCCCGGGGCCTTGACCCCCCCGGGTGCCCGGACCTCTCTGCCTTTCCTCTGCATTGTCCGGGTGCCCGGACCCCTTTTATCCGGGTGCCCGGGGCGGCGGCTGCACAATGGCCATATATTCCGTGGGGGTATTTATACCCCCCTTCTTCCTCCTCCTAACCCTAACCTTTGCCCAAGCTTTGCTCCTCCATTCCCAAATCACCAAAAGCTTGAGATCTCCCTCCTCAACCACCCAAACTTCACAATACTTTGAGGATAGGAGGAGGTTCCCCTGATCTACACTTCCACCAAACCGATTTGTGTTCCCCGGCTTCTACATCATCATCAACTTGTTACTCTTGGGTGTTTGGACACCCTAGAAGGAAGAGGTCTTCTCGGGCCACAACCCATTGTGGTGAAGCTCCGTGGTTATGTTGGGAGCCTCCGATTGATTTGTCGAGAGACCCCCAACCTTGTTTGCAAAGGTCCGGTTGCCGCCTTCAAGGGCACCATTAGTGGAATCATGTCATCTTGCATTGTGCGAGGGCATGAGGAGAATACGGTGGCCCTAGTGGCTTCTTGGGGAGCATTGTGCCTCCACACCGCTCCAACGGAGATGTACTTCCCTTTCAAAGGGAAGGAACTTCGGTAACACATCCTCGCCTCCACCGGCTTCGCTTGTGGTTACTTCTTACCTTTACTTTGTGCAAGCTTTACTTGTGGTGTATCTCTTGCTTGCTTGCTTGTGTTGTTGTTGTTGCTAGCATCATATAGTTTGTTCACCTAGTTGAATATCTAGACAACCTATTTGTTGCTAAACCTAATTTGTTAAGAAAAGCTAAAGCTTGGTAGTTGCCTATTAACCCCCTCTAGTAAACCATATCGATCCTTTCAATTGGTATCAGAGCCTCGTCTCTTTATTAAGGGTTTCACCACCCGAAGAGTATGGTTGACGATGGTGGTAGTGGGGATGAAGTGCCGGAGGCCGTGGAGGTGAACTCGATCACTCGAGATGACTTAAATGAAGCTATGGCTTCACTTAAGACGTCTATGATGGCTAAGGTCAAGTCCATGCTTAAAGAATTACTTGAGGGGTTGAAAACTTCTCCCGATCCGTTGCTTGTGGTTAATCCCACCGCATTGGAGTCGAAGGCCAATTTCGGGAAGGAAGCAGCTAAAGGTACTCAAACCTCCTCCCCCAAACAAGAATGGGACGGGAACCTTTGCCTCGGTTTCCCCTCCCCCGGTCTATGGAGAACCGGTTCCTACACCGCATATTAACAACCTTGGTCCTCCTCCTAAGCTTGTGAAAGGTGATTTTGCTAATTGGGTTTTTTCGCATCAAGTCTCATTTGAATCATAGCTCAACAAATCTTTGGAGAATCATCGAGCAAGGCTTGTACCCGCATGATCCAAACAATTTCACCCCAAGAGAAGAAGCGGACAATCAATACAATCACTCCGCTTTGTTCATCCATCAAGCCGCAGTGCTGCTACTTCTTGAGCTTGCGTTGATTTTTCCCTTGAAGAGGAAAGGGTGATGCAGCAAAGTAGAGACAAGTATTTCCCTCAGTTAACAACCAAGGTATCAATCCAGTAGGAGGCACAAGCAAGTCCCCAATAGATGCACCAGCACAAACTAACAAACACTTGCACACAACGCGAAAAAGGGGTTGTCAATCCCATCACGGTCACTTGCAAGAGTGAGATCTAATAGAGATAGATATAAAATATAAGTAAAAGGAAAAATAAAGTAAATATAAATAAATTGCAGCAAGGTATTTTGGGGTTTTTGGTTTTATAGATCTGAAAATATATGATGGAAAATAGACCCGGGGGCCATAGGTTTCACTAAAGGCTTCTCTCTTGAAGAAAGCATACGGTGGGTAAACAAATTACCATTGAGCAATTGATAGAAAAGCGCATAGTTATGACGATATCCAAGGCAATGATCATGAATATAGGCATCACGTCCGTGACAAGTAGACCGACTCCTGCCTGCATCTACTACTATTACTCCAAACATCAACCGCTATCCAGCATGCATCTAGTGTATTAAGTTAACAAGAACGGAGTAACGCCTTAAAAAACATGACATGATGTAGAGGGATAGATCCAATCAATATGGTAAAAAACCCATCTTTTTATCCTTAATGTCAACAATAAAAATACGTGCCTCAGTACCCCTACTATCACTAGGTGAGGACACCGCAAGATTGAACCCATCACAAAGCACCTCTCCCATTGCAAGAAAAACCAATCTAGTTGGCCAAACCAAATCGATAGATCGGAGAGAAATACAAAGCTATCTTAATCATGCATAAAAGAGTTCAGAAAAGACTCAAATAATATTCATAGATAATCTTATCATAAATCCACAATTCATCGGATCTCAACAAACGCACCGCAAAAGAAGATTACATCGAATAGAACTCCAAGAACATCGAGGAGAACATTGTATTGAAGATCAAAGAGAGAGAAGAAGACATCTAGCTACTAGCTATGGACCCGTAGGTATGTGGTAAACTACTCACACATCATCTGAAAGGCAGCAAGGTTGGTGTAGAGGCCCTCCGTGATCGAATACCCCTTCGGCGGAGTGCCGGAAAAGGCCCCAAGATGGAATCTCACGAGAATAGAAGCTTGCGGTGGCGGAAAAGTATTTTTTGGTGTGCCCTCTAGTGTAGGGGGGATATTTGGGCATTTATGGAGCTGGAGTTAGGGTTAGGAGAGCCACAGGGTGCCCACAAGCCCCCTGGCCGCGCCCCCCAGGGCTTGTGGCCCCCTCGTGGGTCTTCTGGCCTCTTCCCTAAGCTTCGTGGGTGTCTTGTTGTCCAAGAAAAATCATCAAAAAGTTTCGTTCCATTTGGACTCCGTTTGGTATTGATTTTCTATAAAAGTCAAAAAAAGGAAAAAATAGCAACTGGCACTCGACACTAGGTTAATAGGTTAGTCCCAAAAAATGATATGAAATAGCATATAAGGGCATATTAAACATCCAAGATAGATAATATAATAGCATGGAACAATCAAAAAAATATAGATACGTTGAAGACGTATCAAGCACCCCCAAGCTTAATTCCTGCTCGTCCTCGAGTAGGTAAATGACAAAAACAGAATTTTGATGTGGAATGCTACCTAACATATTTATCAATGTAATTTTCCTTATTGTGGCATGAATGTTCAGATCCATAAGATTCAAAACAAAAGTTTAATATTGACATAAAAACAATAATACTTCAAGCATACTAATAAAACAATCATGTCTTCTCAAAATATCATGGCTAAAGAAAGTTATCCCTACAAAATCATATAATATTGTCATGCTCTATCTTCATCACACAAAGTATTTATAATGCACAACCCCGATGACAAGCCAAGCAATTGTTTCATACTTTTATTGTTCTCAAGCTTTTTCAACTTTCACGCAATACATGAGCGTGAGCCATGGATATAGCACTATGGTGGGAATAGAGTATGTTGGAGGTTTTGAGGAGAAGACAAAAAGGAGAAAGTCTCACATCAACTAGGCAAATTAATGGGCTATGGAGATGCCCATCAATTGATATCGATGCAAGTGAGTAGGGATTGCCATGCAATGGATGCACTAGAGCTATAAGTGTATGAAAGCTCAAAAGAAAACTAAGTGGGCGTGCATCCAACTTGCTTGCTCACGAAGACCTAGGGCAAGGAAGCCCATCATTGGAATATACAAGCAAAGTTCTCTAACGAAAAATTCCCACTAGTATATGAAAGTGATAAAATAGGAGACTCTCTATCATGAAGAACATGGTGTACTTTGAAGCACAAGTGTGGAAAAAGGATAGTAACATTGTCCCTTCTCTCTTTTTCTCTCCTTTTTTCTCTTTTTTTATTTTGGGCTCTTTGGCCTCTCCTTTTTTTTTTGTCCGGAGCCTCATCCCGACTTGTGGGGGAATCATAGCCTCCATCATCCTTTCCTCACATGGGACAATGCTCTAATAATGATGATCATCACACTTTTATTTACTTACAACTCAAGAATTACAACTCGATACTAGAACAAAGATATGACTCTATATGAATGCCTCCGGCGGTGTACCAGGATGTGTAATGATCTAGCGTGACATGTAGAAAAAATATGAACGGTGTCCAAGCCATAAATGCTATGTCAAAAATATGATCATGCAAAGCAATATGACAATGATGGTATGTGTCATAATAAACGGAACGGTGGAAGTTGCATGGAAATATATCTCGGAGTGGCTATGGAAATGCCATAATAGGTAGGTATGGTGGCCGTTTTGAGGAAGGGTGTATGGTGGGTTTAATGCACTAGCGAAAGTTGCACAGTACTAGAGAGGCTAGCATTGGTGGAAGGATGAGAGTGCGTATAATCCATGGACTCAACATTAGTCCTAAAGAACTCACATACTTATTGAAAAAAATTATTAGCCATCAAAGCAAAGTACTAGTACGCATGCTCCTAGGGGGATAGATTGGTAGGAAAAGACCATCGCTCGTCCCCGACCGCCACTCATAAGGAAGACAATAAAAAATAAATCATGCTCCAACTTCATCACATAACGATAGACAATACGTGCATGTTTCGGGAATCACAAACCTTAACACAAGTATTTCTACTAATCCACAGTTACTCACTAGCATGACTCTAATATCACCATCTTTATATCTCAAAACAAATGCAAGGAATCAAACTTCTCATATATTCAATGCTCTTTATGAAAGTTTTTATTATATCCCTCTTGGATACCCATCATATTAGGACCAAATTCATAACCTAAGAAAATTGCCATACTATTTTTATGACTCTCAAAATAATATAAGTGAAGCATGAGAGTTCATCAATTTCTACAAAATAAAACCACCGCCGTGCTCTAAAAAGATACAAGTGAAGCACTAGAGCAACTACCTAGCTCAAAAGATATAAGTGAAGCACATAGAGTATTCTAATAAATTCAAGATTAATGTGTGTCCCTCTCAAAATGTGTGTACAGAAAGGATGGTTGTGGCAAACTAAAAAGAAAAGACTCATATAATACAATACGCTCCAAGCAAAACACATATCATGTGGTGAATAAAAATATAGCCTCAAGTAATTTTACCAATGGATTGAAGACAAAAGAGGGGATGCCATCCGGGGCATCCCCAAGCTTAGATGCTTGGTTGTACTTGAATATTACCTTGGGGTACCTTCGGAATCCCAAATCTTAGGCTCTTTCCACTCCTTATTCCGTGGTCCATCAAAACTTTACCCAAAACTTGAAAACATCACAACACAAAACTCAACAGAAAACTCGTATGATCCGTTAGTATAAGAAAAGCAAGTCACCACTTAGGTACTGTTGTAAACTCATTCCAATTTTATATTTGTGTTATATATACTGTATTATAACTTCTCCATGGTTCATACCCTCCGATACTACCCATAGATTCATCAAAATAAGCAAACAACACAAAGAAAACAGAATATGTCAAAAACAGAACAGTTTGTAGCAATCTGAAATTATCCATACTTATGTAACTCCAAAAATTATGAAAAATTAGGAAAATTTAGGAAATTTGTATATCAATCTTGTGTAAACAATTCAGATCAAAACCTTGCTTCTGTGATGTTTTAAAATTCTGGCAATGAGTGCAAAAGTTTCTATTTTTCAGCAAGATCAAATCAACTATCTCCATAGATCATCCCAAAGGTCTTACTTGGCTCAAACAATAATTAAAGCACTAAAACACAATTACTACAGAAGTAATATTTTATATTTATTCAAGAACAAAATAAAAAAAATTGGGTTGCCTCCCAACAAGCGCTATTGTTTAACGCCCATAGCTAGGCATATTGCATAGATCTAGGTATTGTCATCTTTGGTATTTAATCCATAAGTAGCCCTCATAATAGATTCATATGGTAACCTAATTTTATTTCTTGGAAAATTTTCCATTCCTTTCCTTAATGGAAATTGAAATCTAATGTTTCCTTCTGTCATATCAATAATTGCACCAATCGTTCTAAGGAAAGGTCTACCAAGAATAATAGGGCATGCAAGATTACAATCTATATCAATCACAATAAAATATATGGGCACATAATTCCTATTTGCAACAATAATAACATCATTAATCCTTCCCATAGGTTTCTTAATAGTGGAATCCGCTAGATGCAAATTAAAATAACAATCATCAAATTTATGGAAACCTAGCACATCACAAAGAGTTTTTGGAATAGTGGAAACGCTAGCACCCAAATCACACAAAGCATTACACTCATAATCTTTAATTTTAATCTTAATATTAGGTTACCATTCATCATAAAGCTTTCTAGGCATTGAAACTTCCAAATCAAGTTTTTCTTCAAATGATTTCATCATAGCATCAACGATATGTTTAGTAAAAGCCTTATTCTGACTATAAGCATGAGGTGAATTAAGCATGGATTGCAACAAGGAAATACATTCAATAAAAGAACAATTATCATAATTAAAGTCCTTGAAATCCAAAAGAGTGGGTTCATCACTACTTAAAGTTTTGACCTCGCCAATCCCACTTTTATCAATTTTTTCATAAAGATCTTCACCCTCCAAATTATTGGGACGCATTCTAGCTAAAGTTAACTCATCTCCAGTCCCATATTTATCAATTTTATATTAGCAAACAAATATTCAATAGGAGTCACACCAATCACTTTAAGATCTTCATCATTATTATCACGAAAACTAGAAGAACATGCTTTTTCTAGCCAATCTCTCTTAGCACGCATCCTAGCGGTTCTCTCTCTACTTTCATTCATAGAAATTTTAATTGATTTTAGAGATTCATTAATATAAATCTTGGGTGACATATATCTAATCTTAAAAGAATCAATCTCATGAGAAATTCTATCAACGTTCCTAGCCAAATAATCAATCTTAAGCAATTTTTCTTCTACCATAGCATTAAAAATCTTTTGAGAATTAATGAAATATTTAATATTATTCTCAAGATTAGAAGGTATCTTATTATAGTTTCCATAATAATTGTTGTAGGAATTACCATAATTATTAGAGGAATAACTAGGAAACGACCTAGGATTAAAATTGCCTCTCTACGCGTTATTACCAAAATTGTTCCTACCAACAAAATTCACATCCATAGATTCATTATTATTCTCAATCAAAGTGGACAAAGGCATATCATTAGGATTAATAGGAGCACTCTTACTAGCAATCAATTTCATTAGTTCATCCATCTTTTCACTCAAAGTATTAATTTCTTCAATCGCATGCACTTTTTTACTAGTAGAAGATCTTTCGGTATGCCATTGAGAGTAATTAGCCATAATATTATCTAGGAGTTTAGTGGCTTCTCCTAATGTAATTTCCATAAAAGTACCCCCCGCGGCGGAATCTAAAAGATTTCTAGATGCAAAATTCAATCCGGCATAAAATTTTTGTATGATCATCCATAAACTTAAACCATGATTAGGGTAATTTCTTATCATCAATTTCATCCTTTCCCAAGATTGTGCAACATGTTCATGATCAAGTTGCTTATAATTCATTATATCTATCCTAAGGGAGATGATCTTAGCGGGAGGAAAATACTTGGAAATAAAAGCATCTTTACACTTGTTCCATGAATCAATACTATTTTTAGGCAAAGATGAAAACCAAGTTTTAGCACGATCTCGTAGTGAGAACGAAAATAGCTTCAATTTAACAATATCATTATCCACAACTTTTCTCTTTTGCACATCAAACAACTCAGTGAAAGTATTTAGATGGGATGGAGCATCTTCATTAGGACTACCAGAAAATTGTTCTTTCATAACAAGATTCAACAAAGCGGCATTAATTTCATAAGATTCCGCACTAGTGGCGGGAGCAATCGGGGTACTAATGAAATCATTATTATTAGTATTGGAAAAATCACACAACTTGGTATTTTCTTGAGACATCATGACAAAGCAAGCGATCTAGCACACAAGCAAATGAAAAGACGAACGGAAGAAGGGCGAATAAAAAGGCAAATATTTTTGTGTTTTTCTGAAAATGTTTTAGAAGTGGAAGAGAGGAAAATGAGAGGCAAATGGAAAATAATGTAAGTGCAAGAGATGAGAGTTTATGATAGGTACTTGGTAGGCTTGATGTAGAACCTCCCGAACAACGTCGCTAGAAATTCTTTCTGCTACTTCTTGAGTTTGCGTTGATTTTTCCCTTGAAGAGGAAAGGGTGATGCAGCAAAGTAGAAATAAGTATTTCCCTTAGTTAAGAACCAAGGTATCAATCCAGTAGGAGGCACAAGAAAGTCCCCAATAGATGCACCTGCACAAACTAACAAACACTTGCACACAACACGAAAAAGGGGTTGTCAATCCCTTCATGGTTACTTGCAAGAGTGAGATCTCATAGAGATAGATATAAAAGATAAGTAAAAGGCAAAATAAAGTAAATATAAATAAATTGCAGCAAGGTATTTTTGGGTTTTTGGTTTTATAGAGCTGAAAATATATGATGGAAAATAGACCCGGGGGCCGTAGGTTTCACTAGAGGCTTCTCTCTTGAAGAAAGCATACGGTGGGTAAACAAATTACTGTTGAGCAATTGATAGGAAAGCGCATAGTTATGATGATATCCAAGGCTATGATCATGAATATAGGCATCACGTCCGTGATAAGTAGATCGACTCCTGCCTGCATCTACTACTATTACTCCACACATCGACCGCTATCCAGCATGCATCTAGTGTATTAAGTTAACAAGAATGGAGTAACGCCTTAAGCAAGATGACATGATGTAGAGGGATAGATCCATTCAATATGGTAAAATCCCCATCTTTTTATCCTTAATGGCAACAATCCAAATACATGCCTCGCTACCCCTACTGTCACTGGGTGAGGACACCACAAGATTGAACCCATCACAAAGCACCTCTCCCATTGCAAGAAAAACCAATCTAGTTGGCCAAACCAAATCGATAGATTAGAGAGAAATACAAAGCTATCTTCATCATGCATAAAAGAGTTCAGAAAAGACTCAAATAATGTTCATAGATAAGCTGATCATAAATCCACAATTCATCGGATCTCAACAAACGCACCGCAAAATAAGATTACATCGAATAGATCTCCAAGAACATCGATGAGAACATTGTATTGAAGATCAAAGAGAGAGAACAAGCCATCTAGCTACTAGCTATGGACCTGTAGGTCTGTGGTAAACTACTCACACATCATCGGAAGGGCATCAAGTTTGGTAAACTACTCACATAATACAAGACGCTCCAAGCAAAATACATATCATGTGGTGAATAAAAATATAGCCTCAAGTAAATTTACCGATGGATTGAAGACAAAAGAGGGGATGCTATCCGGGGCATCTCCAAGCTTAGATGCTTGGTTTTCCTTGAATATTACCTTGGGGTGCCTTGGGCATCCCCAAGCTTAGGATCTTTCCACTTCTTATTCCGTAGTCCATCAAATCTTTACCCAAAACTTGAAAACTTCACAACACAAAACTCAACAGAAAACTCGTAAGCTCCGTTAGTATAATAAAGCAAATCACCACTTTAGGTACTGTTGTGAACTCATTCTAAATTTATATTGGTGTTATATACACTGTATTCCAACTTCACCATGGTTCATAACCCCCGATACTTCCCATAGATTCATCAAAATAAGCAAACAACAGAATGAAAACAGAATCTGTCAAAAACAGAACAGTCTGTAGTAATCTGAAAATTTCGTATACTTCTGTAAATATAAAAATTCTGAAACATTAGGAAAACCTGGGAAATTTGTATATAAATCTTGTGTAAAAAATTCAGATCAAAAGAACGCTTGTGTGATTTTCTAAAATTCCAGCAATGAGCGCAAAAGTTTCTATTTTCCAGCAAGATGAAATCCACTATCACCATAGACCATCCCAAAGGCTCAACTTGGCACAAACACTAATTAAAACTCTTAAACACAATCAAAAAAGTAGCATAATTGTGTATACTCATAAAAACGGGAAAGGAAAATATTGGGTTGTCTCCCAACAAGCGCTTTTCTTTAAAGCCTTTTAGCTAGGCATTGAGATATTGATGATGCTCACATAAAAGATAGTAATTGAAGCACAAAGAGAGCATCATAATACATGTGACAAACACATTTAAGTCTAACATACTTCCTATGCATAGGCATTTTATAAGAGAACAAATTATCAAGACAAGAATAACCTAGCATATGCGAGGAAGGAGAAAGAGACACTAGCAATCTCAACATGAAGAGAGGTAATTTAGTAACATGAATGTTTCTACAACCATATTTTCCTCTCTCATAATAATTGCACGTGGGATCATATTCAAATTCAACAATATAGCTAGCACATAAAATTTTCTCTACATGATCCACATGCATGCAAAGTTGACACTCTTCCAAAATAGTGGGATTATCACCAAATAAAGCCAAGACCTCTCCGAGCCCACTTTTATCAAAAAATTCATAAGATTGATCATTCTCCAAAGTAGAGGGATCATTATTACCTAGAGTTAACACTCTTCCAAACCCACTTTCAATATTATTGCAAACATATTTATCACGAGGCTTAAATAAATTTTCAAGATCATAAGAATCATTATCACCCCAATCATGGTTATTGCAATAAGTAGTGGACATATCAAAATTAGCATCCCCAAGCTTGGGGTTTTGCATATTATTAGCACAACTAACATTAATAGAATTTATAATAACATCATTGCAATCATGCTTTTCATTCAAGGAGCTATCGTGAATCACTTCATAAATTTCCTCTTTTAGCACTTCATCACAATTTTCAGATTCACGAATTTCAAGCAAAACTTCATAAAGATAATCTAGTGCACTCAACTCACTAGCAATTGGTTCATCATAGTTGGATCTTTTAAAAAGATTAGCAAGTGGATGAGGATCCATAAGTTTTTTGTTCTTGCTTTCCAATAAACACACAATTATGCCAAGCGGACAAGCAAACAAACAAAGTAAGACATAAAGGCAAACATAAAGAAGGCAAATAAAAAGGCAAATATTTTTTTGTTTTTCACAAAACATTTTAGAAGTGGGGGAGAGGAAAATGAGAGGCAAATGGCAAATAATGTAAGTGCAAGAGATGAGAGTTTATGATAGGTACTTGGTAGGCTTGATGTAGAACCTCCCCGGCAACGGCGCCAGAAATTCTTCTTGCTACTTCTTGAGCTTGCGTTGATATTTCCCTTGAAGAGGAAAGGATGATGCAGCAAAGTAGAGATAAGTATTTCCCTCAGTTAAGAACCAAGGTATCAATCTAGTAGGAGGCACAAGCAAGTCCCCGATAGATGCACCTGCACAAACTAACAAACACTTGCATACAACGCGAAAAAGGGGTTGTCAATCCCTTCATGGTCACTAGCAAGAGTGAGATATGATAGATATAGATATAAAAGATAAGTAAAAGGAAAAATAAAGTAAATATAAATAAATTGCAGCAAGGTATTTTTGGGTTTTTGGTTTTATAGATATGAAAATATACGATGATAAATAGACCCGGGGGCCATAGGTTTCACTAGAGGCTTCTCTCTTGAAGGAAAATAATACGGTGGGTGAACAAATTACTGTCGAGTAATTGATAGAAAAGTGCAAAGTTATGACTATATCCAAGGCAATGATTATGAATATAGGCATCACGCCCATGTCAAGTAGACCGACTCCTGCCTGCATCTACTACTATTACTCCACACATCGACCGCTATCCAGCATGCATCTAGTGTATTAAGTTAACAAGAACGGAGTAACGCCTTAAGCAAGATGACATGATGTAGAGGGATAGATCCAATCAATATGGTAAAAACCCGATCTTTTATCCTTAATAGCAATAATACAAATACGTGCCTCGCTACCCCTACTGTCACTGGGTGAGGACACCACAAGATTGAACCCATCACAAAGCACCTCTCCCATTGCAAGAAAAACCAATCTAGTTGGCCAAACCAAATTGATAGATCAGAGAGAAATACAAAGCTATCTTAATCATGCATAAAAGAGTTCAGAGAAGACTCAAATAATATTCATAGATAATCTGATCATAAATCAACAATTCATCGGATCTCAACAAACGCACCACAAAAGAAGATTACATCGAATAGATCTCCAAGATTACATCGAATAGATCTCCAAGAACATCGAGGAGAACATTTGAGAGAGAAGAAGCCATCTAGATACTAGCTATGGACCCGTAGGTCTGTGGTAAACTACTCACACATCATCGGAAGGGCAGCAAGGTTGGTATAGAGGCCCTTCATGATCGAATCCCCCTACGACAGAGTGCCGGGAAAGGCCCCAAGATGGGATTGCTACTTCTTGAGCTTGCATTGGTTTTTCCCTTGAAGAGGAAAGGGTGATGCAGCAAAGTAGAGATAAGTATTTCCCTCAGTTAAGAACCAAGGTATCAATCCAGTAGGAGATACACTCAAGTCTCCTATCTATGCACCTACACAAACAATCAAACACTTGCACCCAATGCGATAAAGGGGTTGTCAATCCCTTCACGGTCACTTGCAAAGGTGAGATCTGATAGAGATAGATATAAAAGCTTACTAAAGCGTAAAACATAGTAAAAGTAAATAAATTGCAGCAAGGTATTTTTGGGTTTTTTGGTTTATAGATCTAAAAATATATGATGGAAAATAGACCCGGGGGCCATAGGTTTCACTAGAGGCTTCTCTCTTGAAGGAAAATAATACGGTGGGTGAACAAATTACTGTCGTACAATTGATAGAAAAGCGCAAAGTTATGACGATATCCAAGGCAATGATTATGAATATAGGCATCATGTCTGTGTCAAGTAGACCGACTCCTGCCTGCATCTACTACTATTACTCCACACATCGACTGCTATCCAGCATGCATCTAGAGTATTAAGTTCATAAGAACGGAGTAACGCATTAAGTAAGATGACATGATGTAGAGGGATAAACTCAAGCAATATGATGAAAACCCCATCTTTTTACCATTGATGGCAACAATACAATACGTGCCTCGCTACCCCTACTTTGTCACTGGGTGAGGACATCGCAAGATTGAACCCAAAACTAAGCACCTCTCCCATTGCAAGAAGAACCAATATAGTTGGCCAAAGCAAACCAATAATTCAAAGAGAAATACAAAGATATCAAATCATGCATATAAGAATTCAGAGAAGATTCAAATAATATTCATAGATAAACTGATCATAAATCCACAATTCATCGAATCTCGACAAACACACAACAAAAGAATATTACATCGGATAGATCTCCAAGAACATCGAGGAGAACATGGTATTCAAGATCAAAGAGAGAGAAGAAGCCATCTAGCTACTAGCTATGGACCCGTAGGTCTGTGGTAAACTACTCACGCTTCATCGGAAGGGCAATACAGTTGATGTAGAAGCCCTCCATGATCGAATCCCCCTCCAGCAGGATGCGATGGAATCTCATGGGTACAGAAGGTTGCGGCGGCGGAAAAGTATTTTGGTGGACGCTTCTGGTCGTTTGGGAATATTTGGGAATTTATAGGCCAAGAATTAGGGTTAGAGGAGCTCCGAGGTGCCCACAAGCCAGGGGGCGTGCCCCTGTGGCTTGTGGCCACCTCGAGACTCCTCTTACTTCATCTCCAAGTCCTACGTGTGTCTTTTGGTCCAAGAAAAATCATCGCAAAAGTTTTATTCTGTTTGGACTCCGTTTGATTTTCCTTTTCTGTAAAACTCAAAAACAAGAAAAAAAAAACAGAAACTGGCACTGGGCTCTATGTTAATAAGTTAGTCCCAAAAATAATATAAAATAGCATATTAATGAATATAAATCATCCAAAATAGATAATATAATAGCATGGAACAATAAAAAATTATATATACGTTGGAGACGTATCAGGGATCTCACGAGAACAGAAGCTTGCGGCAGTGGAAAAGTATTTTTGGTGTGCCCTTTGATGTAAGGGGAATATTTGGGTATTTATAGAGCTGGGATTAGGGTTAGGAGATCTGCGAGGGGCCCACAAGCCTAGGGGCGCCCCCCTGGGGCGCGCCCTGAGGGCTTGTGGCTCCCTCGTGGGTCTTCTGGCTTCCTCCTGAAGCTTCGTGGTTGTCTTATGGTCCAAGAAAAATCCTCAAAAAGTTTCGTTCCGTTTGGACTCCATTTGGTATTGATTTTCTGTAAAAGGCAAAAACAAGGGAAAAAACAGCAATTGACACTGGGAACTAGGTTAATAGGTTAGTCCCAAAAAATGGTATAAAATAGCATATTCATGCATATAAAACATCCAAGATAGATAATATAATAGCATGAAACAATAAAAAATTATAGATACGTTGGAGACGTATCATCCATCCCAATCCTCTCTCTTCCCAAAGACATGCTTTCATCCTTGCAAGAGTCCCGTTTGATCATGCTCTCTTTGTTAGTTTCTTTTAGAGGAGCGTCCAAAGAGTCCTAGATCTTGTTGATAACTCTTGGGAATTTTCTTTCCAAAAAAAACCCAAGTTTTCTCTCCTGACCGAACCCTCTCTGGACTCCCCGAGCACCCGACCTTTCGCTCGTCCGGGCACCCGGACACCTTTGGTCTAAGAACCCAGACTGGATCGGGCCGGCCGGCTCCTGTAAGTCGGGCACGGGGGGAGGGGCTAGGGGTTCTCCCCATTTTTTCCCTCACACTCGCAGCCATCGTCGGTCGCCGCTGGAGTTTCTCCGGGCGCCCGGAGCTCCCTCCCCGGAGTTCCCCCCTTGCCTCCATGGCCTCCTCCGGTAGTCTATTCTTCTCTCCCCCGTTTTCTTGGTCAAATCCCTCTTTTTCCTCATGTTTAGGTCAGATTTGATCTAGGTTTGCATTAGTTTTATTTTTTGTTGTTTTAGGTTTGTATTTCTTCCTCCTGTGTGCCGTGGATGGGGCATCTCCATGTGCCCGCCGAGCTTCTGCCGGGTGCCCGAGCCCTCACCTGGGGCTCGCCTTCCCCCCACCCCGGGTGCCTGGTCCCTTGTGGCCGGGTGCCCGGCCGTCCACTGGGCTGCACCCCTGGGTGCCCGGACTTAGCCCCCCCGGGTGCCCGGCTGTGTCTTGTTTTAGTTTTTTTTCTTTCTTTTCAGTTTTGCTGCATGGACTCTTGCACTTATCCCTCCTCCGTATCTTGTCTTTGCTTTTAGACTCGTCAGGTGGGGCTGTTGGTGCTCGTCACGCTAAGAAGAAGAAAGTTGTTGCGGGTAAAGGCAAGTTTGTTCCTAAGGAATGCACTGGGCAGTGTTCCAAGGTTGCTGCACCGGGTCCTGCTCACCGTAAGGCTGCTCACAATTCCATCATTGAGGCATCTAGCAGTGACGACGATGAAGAAGACCAGTTTGTGGCCAATTTTGATGATGCTCAAGATGATGATGGTGATGCTCTCGAGGAAGAGGAGGAAGTTGATCAGGAATTTGATCTCTTAACACACGATGATCTCAACAAGCTTTCCAAGGCTGAGTATCGGCAAGTTCGTGATGAGAATCCTTATGCTCATGGCCGTGATGATGGTATTGACGGGAAGTCCTGGAACGAGTTTCAAAGTCGCACTTTTGATGAGATCCTAAAGATCAAGAAGTACAAGGTGGCTCCTCATCGCAGTGTGGATCTTGAGTACCTCCGTTCTTGCGATGATCTATTCCCTGGTGTGTTTGAGGCTCTTGACAAGATGGGATTGCTCCCATTTCTGCGTTTCAACAAGGCATACAATGAGGATCTCATTATGCAGTTTTATGCCACTGTCTACTTCGAGGTTGGCTCTGATCATGCATTTATATGGCGGTCCGGTGGTTCTACTCTTCATGGTTCTATGTCTGACTTGGCCACTATCACTGGGTATACCTTCTTTCCTGCGCCTCATGATAATTCTGGCATTGTTGTTCAGCATAGTCGCAACAAGAAGGCTCTTGTTTTTGCTTATAAGCCTGGTACTCCAGATTCCATGGTGGGCACTATTCATGGTTTGCTGCCCAAGTATGCCGCCCTTCACCAGATCCTCCGTACCTCATTGGCTCCCAAGATAGGCTCTTCTAATACGCTCTGGTTCACTACCATTAACCTTCTCATTTATGCTCATGAAGGATGGAAAGTGGATGTTCTTGATTTCATGTATGAGGAGATGAAGTTGTGCATGTTTGAAAAGAAGTCTTGTGTGTTTCCACCATTCATTCAGGCTCTCATTGAGATGAAGATCCGTGACAAAGACCGGCTCTTGCAAAGGTTTCCCATCACTTTGTGCAAGAGGCACATCAACTACAAGCCACCAGTTCATGAGGATCTGTTACCTTTGGTGGGCAAGGAGCCCAGGCATCCGAAGGTTTCTACTGTTGCTCGGGCTATTGAGGTTGGTGGTTCCTCCTCACGAGGTGCTGCTTCAGAGGTTCCCACTACTTTTGCTGACACTATTGCATCTTCGCCTTCTTTTTCTAAGAAGGAGAAGAACATGTTGCTTCGTGGGTTCAACAACTTGTTCAAGATGCGCTAGTCCACCGCAAGGTGTCAAGTAGTGGAGACCAACTTCAGCAAGAGTTAGCTGCGAATGTTGAAGGCTTCCCGAGAGCGTGAGTCTGGGGTGACCGAGCCTAGGGGGCCTGAGGACACTGACAGTGCTGTCACGGCCTACTCCAACCCTTGTCTTGCCTACATTCCTAAGGATGAAGATGATGACGCCGCCAGTGCCCCTCCTCACGTTTAGGGTGTTTCGTTAGCATCGCCTTTCCCTCTTTGGTGTCTCGATGCCAAAGGGGGAGAAGTGTTCTATTAGGATTCGCCGTGTGCTTGGAGAGATTGCAAGAACTTGCTTTTTATTTGATCTTTCTATGGGCTTCACTACAAAAAAAGACACATCCGTGACATTTTGGCCCGAACGGATTTTTTTTCTGTCATGCTTATGACACTTCTATGACGATAATTGTGACAAAACCACGTATCATCATAGATGTGGTGGGCTCCTACTTCTATGACAAAAAATCATGACAGAAAATGGGCTTTTCGTCCTGGGCGGGTCGGGGATGCACCTGCATGACATTCTTTGGGCTGTCCATGACAGAAAAAATCATGGTAGAAGCGAGGGCGAGGAAAATTTCGGGGAGTTCCCGGTTACGATGGGTGGTCGGGGCCGAGCGATGCACGGAGGTTTGCACATTTCTCTCGTACACGTACACGCGTGTGTGCGAGGCGTTGGGCTCTAACTGAACCCGAGCGAGGTGTTCGCTTACTAAACCCGAGTGATTGTAATAGCTATGTTACTGAACCCGAGCGATCGATCCCTTGGCTGTTTACTGAACCCGAGCGATTCCTTCGCTACAGCTACTAACTGAAGCCAGTCGATCGAACACGCCTCTTGATGAATAGTGGCCGTTGTTGGGGGTTGGATGAACAGTCCCCGGTGGGGGTTGGATGAACAGGACCCTGTGGTAGTAGGTCGTTGCCGTTGGATGAACAGGACCCCAATCGAGGAGGCCGCCACACCCGGGCCGGTTGGGGGTGGATGAACAGGAGCCTGTGGAGGGCTGGTTGAACAGTAACCGGTGGAGGCTAGATGAACAGTAGCCCATGGATGAACATTAGCTGGTGGAGGCAGGAGGAAGAAGCGGTGGATCAACAGTAGCATGTGGAGGCTAGAGAAAGTCGACGGGTGGATGAACAGCAGCTCGTGGAGGCTGGAGCAAGGCAGTAGACGGTGGATGAACAGGACCCCGTTTCGACCGTAGGCGCTCGAACAGAAGTCCGTTTCATCCGTTTTGCGGTACGCCACACCCCTCCCGGTCAACAGGACCCCGTTTCAATCGTAGGAGCTCGAACAGAAGTCTGTTTCCTCCGTTTTGCGGTACACTAGGCCCCTCCCGATGAACAGGATCCCGTTTCGACTGTAGCCGGTCGAACAGAAGGCTGTTTCTGCGGTACGCCAGACCCCGTTTCGGCTGTTCCGTCCAAGCCGGTTGGCTCCGGATGAACACGACGCATTCTGACCCAGTCTGTTGCCTCCCGATGAACAGGATGCTGTTTCTCCATTCCGGCCTAGCCGGTTGGCTGCCGATGAATAGGACACCATCGTTGTACGCATTCGAGACCCTGCCCGTATGTATATACGTAGCCATATTTACTTTCTTGCAGCGTGGCTGTACATACGTATACACGATATAGACGGGACTGCGTGACATGCTACGTCGGTGGTTCTACTATGACACCTGACGCTCCTTACTCGGCCAGGGTCCATCGCTGCAGAGAGATCGATCGACCAGTATGTACATACACATTCGCGACCAGGCAGATAACGCTACGTATGCTTTGACCGGGTGGATCCCAGCTGTCAGGGAGGACAAGGAGGCACTTCCTTGCGTGCGAATATATAGCTGGCGGGTCCCAGCTGTCGGGTGCGGAATCATATATTTTTTGCCCGTAATAAGGAGGCACTTCCTTGCGCACAAAGATGTTATTGGTGGGTCCCAGCTGTCAGGGGCAGGAATAAGGAGGCACTTCCTTTCGTGCGAAGATATACGTGGGGGGTCCCAGATTTCAGGGGGAGGAATAATTTTATTTTCACGTAATAAGGAGGCGGTTACATGTGTGCGTCCACAGACCTGGTGCGTCCCCACTGTTAGCCTCTCCACGTACAGTCCTCTTTCGATGACTCTCGTTTGTTGACCACGTTGACCACGCCGCGCCGAGCACACCCAAGGCGGTGGACGACGGCGAGGCCCCGGACGGCAACGAGCCAGAGATGGGAAGACGCGGCAGTGGAGTCGCAGACGGAGAGGTGTACGAGGGTTAACTGATTCTGGTGCGGCGTGGTTCTGCAGTCGGCGGAGAATAACAGGAGGTGTGGAGGGGTGGATAGATGGCCTGGCCGGCGGTGGGGTAGCGCTTCGCAGCGAAGCATGCTAAGCAGAGCTGCTAGCAGCCAGAGGCGGGAGCAGGTGGTCCCGGCAGTGCTAGAGGAAGAAGACGTGAGATTGAAGATGGATGCCGGCCGTTGGATGGAAATCCAACGGCTATCGATGTCAGAATCATTTGTTGACTAAGTTGACAACGCCTTGCGTTGGCTTCGACCTATTGGCCCACATTTCAGCCTCCAAAAATGTGGCACATATTCAACCCATATTTTTTTAGAATTTACAGTCCATTTGCTGGGCTGGGTGAACAAATAATGTAGCATACATGCGACCCATTTATTTTTTTCTAAAAAACTAAGCCCATTTGCACTTTCTCGAAATACATGAATTTGCTGGCCTGGGTGAACAAATAATGTATCGTCCATGCGGCCCATTTATTTTTTCCTAAAAAATTACAGCCCATTTACACTTTCTCGAAATACATGATTTTGCTGGTCTGGTTCTAATTATAATGTTGAGTTGGGCGCAACAATGTTATCAAAAAATAAACAGGGGCTGAGTATTTTGTTATAAACTAGATGACACCCCGCGCGTTGCTGCGGGAATGCATGCTACAAGAACATTTCATTAAACATAGAAATGCTTATTCGCAAAGATAGGGCTGAATACAGATAGTATAAGTGATAATTTCTCAATAACTGAAAGGACCATGGGATGCTGCACTAAAATATGAAATATTGTTCAACACAATCTGATCTGAGGCGTCCATTTCAATGCAAGACAGTCCTGTTAGCAGAACGATTCTCACTAAGAGAAATACTAATCCCAGATGCACTGTGGCTATGGCAGGCATATAGATACTTTAAGTAAAATGATTGCTGAGAAAGTATTGAGAATAAACAAAATGTACCATACGTAAAGAACATTCCTTGCAGGCTGTTAGAAGGGAGAGAGGGATTTGGTGGAATAGTACATTGTATTGCTTGAGCCTCATGGGCATATATATATATATATATATATATATATATATATATATATATATATATAAGAGTACAATGATCAACTTGGAGTACAAGACAAGTCAGAACAAATCCTAGTCTATCTCGTCTTTCCTAATAATCAATATACTCAACATCCCCCCGCAGTCACAACGGTACGACGCAGACGGTGAGACTGGAGAAGAATCCGAAGGCAAGCCGACGGACACCCCCCTCCCACAGTCGTAACGGTCGATGCATCGCGGAGTCGTGGCTGGAGTGGAAACCGACGAGGTTGCTCAAGCAAGGCGGTAGCCCTTTGTGCCGTTTGTCGATGTAGCCGAGAGCGTAGGGTGGTGTAGCCGTATTCGAGGTAGCCGTGCGAAGAATGCCGTGGTCGATGTCGAGTCGGGGTGGCCGGTGTCGAGGAAGTCGCCGTGGAGCCGCGAGCGCAAGGAGGCGTCGTGATAGTCATAGGCGCAGTGGTGTCGAAGTAGTGGTGCGCCGGGAAGAAGATGTTCTTGACAATGCATCGCACCGGGTTTGCCAAGCCTGGGGACACATCGTAGACGAAGGCACGCACCGGTGTTGCCAGCACCGGGCATGCGTAGACGGACGAAGACGAAGTTGACGAAGCATCGACCAGGCTTGCCAGGCCCAGGGACACGTCGTGAACGAAGGCACGCATCGGTGTTGCCAGCACCGGGCATGCGTAGACGAGGGACCTGCACAAGTTGTACGCCATGTCGAGGAGTTGGAGGGCCAGCAGAGAAGAAGACTCGACGTCGGTTGTGGCGCCAATCGGCATGGGGGCCGATGTCACCAGCGGTGGTTGGAGTAGACGAAGTGGTCGGGGTAGATGATGGCGACGCTGGCGACGGGCTGGTGCTGGATGAAGACGAAGGGGGTGGACGGGCGGCTGCGGCGGCTACAGTGGTAGCAGCGACGGCGGCTAGGTTAGGAGCGCAGCGACGATTCTCGAAGGAGGCGAAGAACCCGACAGCGTGACGAAGACCGGCGCGGACGGGGGCATTCCCGCGTCAAGGGAGACAGCGCGGCGCATACCACGGGAAGTCGACGCGCGGGGACGGCGAAGTGGACTGCGGGCCGCGGCGCTACGGCCCGAAAGGGCGACGCAGCGGCGGCAGGCGGGTCGGGGCGACGACGGGAAGACCTCGGGGCGGTGGCGGTAACCATGGGCCATGACACGACGGCCCGAAGGGGCGGCGCAACAATGGAACCCGGGTCCGTGCAACCGCGGGAACGACCCAGGACGGCGGCGTGGACAGCGTGCCACGCTCGCTACGGCCCGACGGGGCCACGCAGCGGCGGCGTGAGGGTCGATGCAGCCACGGGAAGGCCTGGAGTAGACGGCCTCAAGGCGGCGTTGGACCTCGGGCCGCGACACTACGGCCCGAATGGGCGACGCAACGGTGATGCGGGTGGTGCAGCCGGGAGAAGAATCACGGGGCGGCGGCGCTACGGCCCGACGGGGCAACGCAGGGGTAGCCCGTTGCTCAATCGGTGGAGGGGCGCGCTGAAATCGGGGACGATCTTCACGGGACCTGCGGAGGGGCGAGCAACTGACGGGCCAGGTCGGTCGCGGGGCGTAGATGAGGCGGATCGCGGCGGCAGGCGGGTGATCAATCCGATCGCGTGCGAGGTCGGGGACGCCGCTCGGTGGAGGCGGGGTGGCGGCGAAGTCCGAGATGAAGCCGGCGACGGCGGGCGGCAGGGCGGCTATGATGGGCCGCCGCATGGCGCGAGGCCGCCGGATCGGGGTGATGCAGGAGTCCCGGTCGGAGCAGGGCGGTGACGGCCGGCGTAGATCGACGGGCGGGCCGGCACGCGAACGGCGGCGGTGAAGGGCCGCCGCATGACGCGAGGCCGCCGGGTCGGGGTGACCGGCGTGCAGACGCGCGGACGACGGCCGTGAGGAGCCGGCTATCGCGCGAGGCCGCCGTGTCGGTGAAGAAGCCGGCCGGTCGCGCCGGTGTTGGAGTAGAGGCGCACGGGGTCGACGGCGGCGGCGGGCGACGCATACCGATCAAGCATAGATCAGAAAACCAAAAAGAAAAACGCCGATCAAAATGACCGGCGAGAGAGAGAAAAACCCGGAGCAAGGGCTCGGGAAAAAGACTCTCTAGGGCAGCCGATCAACATGACCGGCGGACGAACCCTAGGTACGGGCGGCGCGGCCCCCGGCGGCGGTCATGGAGGCCGACTGCCCCGGGGGCGGCGTGCGGGTGCGGAATCGGCGGCGGCTAGGGTTTAGGATCGATTAGGCTGATACCATGTTAGAGGAGAGAGGGATTTGGTGGAATAGTACATTGTATTGCTTGAGCCTCATGAGCATATATATAAGAGTACAATGATCAATTTGAAGTACAAGACAAGCCAGAACAAATCCTAGTCTATCTTGTCTTTCCTAATAATCAATATACTCAACACATGCCAAAGGTAGCATAACAAACGTCTCCACAACCTGAAAACGGAACTACATTGACTATAATTGTAATAAATAAGACCTCAAGGCATTACTCACTCCATTCCACTTGCTTAAGCATAGAGAACCGATGTTAGGTACGAATTACCAAGATTCTTCGAGAGACAGTTGGCTGGATAGATAGCAATTAATTCGATCCAAATTGCATCAAATCCTTGACTCCAATGCCGAGCTTAGCATGGATGTACAAACTGTTGTCGGCCCATCATTCCTTCATTCCATAGACAATCACTACAAAAAATTAGCAGCAAGCATATGTATATGTTTTCTGTGGCTTGACTTGAGGCTGCAAAATAATGATGAAGCTAGGTAGGATGATTTTTGGTAGTTGTTTGTCTGCCAGCCTGTTAATGGGTAGCAAGCATACATTTATTTTCTGTGACTGCATTAGAGCCACCAAAAAACAAAACAATTGACAGGAGAAATAAGACGGATTTTGCTCCATCAATGTCGTCAAGACTGTCTTGACTGCAGACCTACTTTGGCTAGCTCCATGTCATGTGTGCTCAGCTAATGTAGTTGTTGGTTGTACCTGTGATAGGGAGTTCATAATAGCATACCTCTCGAAGCTAATCCAGTAAGAGGGCTTCAGATTACAGAAAATCCTTACATTATTGTATGTCACAATATAAACTTCTGAGTGTTTAACTATCCATGGTGGAAAACCGGGATATAGATGCATCTTCAAGATAAACATGTGATAAGCCAATTGTTTGAAGTACATGGATGTTCATATGTGTCATGAATCGACCATCATGGATTTCTACCAAATAAAAGGTGCAACAAATTATGGTAAGATAGCTAATATAAGGCCATACATGCATATGCTAATTTTGCCAAATGAGAAGAAGAAAACCAAAAGAAATATGAAATATTCTATTAAAATGGAGAATGACAACCTGTGACTCAATTTATACTATGTGATACATGAACACTGCAATCGCTACAGATAAAATGAATTCTTTTTGATCAAAATCTCTAGTATAAAATCGCTATATGCCTGAACTGTAAGTGTGCACATCAAAATGAATGAAACTATGATGGCTTGATGAGTAGATGAAATAATCAATCATCATGTTTTCGCCATAAGAGCATGAAGTATACAACATTATGTCTATACTGTACTTGATTCTTTGGTCCTTCCGCTATATTATCCTAAGAATTATTTTGCTGCCACTGTTGTTTGCCTGTCAACCATCCTCTAAAACAACAATCAGTGGATAAGACGTGAAAACCATGGTAACCAAATTATTAGTTTTGTAGGTTATTGCTGTGATTAACCAAAAAATAAGCAAGCGCAAGTAGTTGCTTGTTTCTAATATAACTGCAACAGTGAGGACTCTGTCCAAAATACCATGGCAAAATTTTTGAACACAACATCTTCAGGAAAACAAAGTACAGTATTCTCACCTTATCAAATGCTAGATGCTCACAATTCTACAACACCCGACAAATTTTGGATGAAATCTTCCAATGATGCATCAGAAAAAATCTCATATTTTTCTCACCTTTTCTTTGGGCTGCACCGAAGCGAAATTTGTAAGATCGGGGAGGGAGCGAAGCTGGCTGAGCTCGGTTGCAAAAGGGGTTGGCACAACTCCTCACTTTTGAATCTGACGGTGGCAGGGGTCATCCCGCTCCTTGCCGTGATTCCAGCGATTGCGGGGGTCAGCGAGGTTGTCCATTGGGATTACTTGACACGATAATTCTGATCTCTGCTTTCGCCACATAAGGCGGGATATGGTGGGGAATACACCCGCTGGGCTCTCTCACCACGTAGCTGAATCGAGGAGTGGGCAGTCTGCGGCGGGTGTCGCCTGACACTGTCGAGCGGCCGGTGGGAGGAGGAGGCCACGGCTGCGAGCAGCAACGCGAACGGCTCGAACATGACCACTGAGGAGACCACTGCTCTGGCGAGCCGTCGCTTCGCCTCGGCACCGGTCAACCTTGACCTGAACCTCGACCTCGCCGTCTCATGGCTCTTGTGTGATCGATTCATTGGTAGATATAGAGATGCATCTTTTCTACTGCCGTGATTTATTAATGTACTTTCGAGCAGATGAAGTGGGGGAGAAGATGCTGTGGAGAAGACAGGAGGTTGCAATTGGGAAGCAGAAGGGGCGCTGCATTGAAAAAGGAGGTTGCGGGCGTTGGGGAAGAGGAATTGTGCGACCGGGAACCTCTCGGGGAATCCTCTATAGAAAAAGAACGGTGCGGTGTGGAATCCTCTATAGAAACAAATGTGGAATGGCTGAGAGGATAAAAAAAGAAAAGAAAAAACTTTAATGATGTGGCAGATTAGCTGAGGTGAATGGCTGCATGTTGATTGCTGATGTGGATAGCCTGCATGTCAAGAGAAATAGGTTAGTGGGGATGAACTATTTAGGTATTATAGATATATTTAAATAATAAATGCTTTATTATTACATTGGTCCTTAAATCTTATAAGCTTTTGTACACAATCACCAGGATTTTCGTTGCCTTAATGTAAAAAAATCAGGATTTTATTGTTAAAAATTTATTTTTATAAGTTAATAAGACGTGGGATATTTTTTTCTTATATATGTAAGTATCTGTTAAATATATGATGATAATAACATATAAAATAATATATATATATATATATATAATATAGTTAGAAGGGAAACATAAGTTGGATCTGGCGTTCCTATTCTTATATAGAAAAATAGAACAGACCTCTGCGTTTTCTTTAAAAAAAAGTATATAAGTTGGGCTGCAGATGTCTAAGAAAAAATAAAACCTAGGATGGGAGGGCCATAGGCCGGTTGGTACATGACAACCCTCAAAAAAATACAAACCGACATGTCGTGGGCTGCGCATGTTAAAAAAGAAAGCCTAGACTGGGCAGCCCACAACACAACTGATACTTGCTGGCCCACTGATAATAAATGATACCTGCCAGCTCCCCGATGACTGGCTTCATTGTAAATTTATCTCCTTTAGTAATTACGTTGACAAACCCATGGGCCCCAACGTCAGTATAGCATTAGGAGGAAGTATTTTTTCAATGAGGCACTTACTTGCGTATTGCTATGGACCTGGTGGGTCCTGACTGTCCGCCTCTCCATGTACAGTCGTCTCCAAATTCCTCTTGTTTGTTGAGCATGTTCACAACGGCAGATAGCGGCGCCGCGGCGAACGCACAAAGGCGGAGGATGACATCCAGGCCCCGGACGAGAATGCACCGGAGCCGGGGAAGACGTGCTACAATAGTGGTAGATGTTGTGCCTAATTTCTAGCGAAAGTACTGGAGTAGCCCAGTGGCCAAATTCCACACCCCAACCGCCGCTCCGCCCGGATTCGATTCCAGCTGATGAAGTGAAAATATCCCCAAATTTTTACCTCTGCCTCTGACATGTGGGTGCCCATTGTCATCTAGGCACACTACCTCCAACACTTGCCAAAACTTCGTCCCTCGGTTTCTCTGTTTTTCACACACTCAACATTGTGTGGGCATTTTGAAAATAACATATCTTTTTGACTGTGCATCATATGAAGATGTGCTATGCATGAATATTGATCAACATGATGTTAACTGGCTGGTAGTTCCATTTTCGATCATGAATAAAACTTCCAGCTATCCCTGTTTGAAAATGGCGTGTTAATATAAATGCTCTGCCTCTGAAACTTGCAGTTTTATCTGAAATTGAAACTTGCAGTTTCTTCTATGAGAATCACATTGTCTGCACTTTTATATGAAACTAAATTTTTTAAGTGCTAAAAATAGATCTCTAAAATTCATAAAATACTTCATATGCTCAATACTGCAAATCTGAAATTCAAAAGACATTCATATCTGAAAGTACTCTCAAAATACACAACACAATTCACAACCTGCAAATACTGACAACCCTAAGCTCCTCCTTAGACTATTGGGGGGGGGGGGGGCAGTCCCCTCCTATTCCTCGACGCAGACAACTGACCCGTGAGACAAGGTGAACGACGAGGGAGAGGATGGCGGGGAAGCATCGTCGCGCCAACTGCTTTTCTCCTCTTGTAGTTTGGTTCGGTCGACGAAGACTCCACCGGCTCGCTTTGCCACAACACCCTCACAAACTGCACCATGTAGATGCTCGATCCTTCAATCTCTGGTGGATGCTCCATGTTGGATCGATACTCCCACCACCGCTGCCTCATGATCGGATTCGGTGAATCTGTTTGCTCCATGGCCCAGAGGAGCAGCTCTATGTACTCCCGCGCGACTCCCTCCGGGAGTATCACCACCTTTTCGCTCTGTTCTAGATATTTGGCCATCGCTGTCGCCGTCACCGCTAATTGCTCCTGGTTGTCAAACCAAGACTATATCTCCAATATCCTGCCTAGCTTCACAGGGTCGCCGTCTGCGATTCTCACGTATCGGTTGTACTCCTCCATCGATCTACTTCTCCACAGCACCTTCACTCGCCGGCGGTGGTTTTTGAATGGAAGTGGAGAGGAGCGGCATTGGTTTTGGATTGGAACAGGAGAGGAGCGGCGATGGTTTTGGAATGGAAGAGGAGAGGAGCGGCGCTGGTTTTGGATTGGAACAGGAGAGGAGCGGCGGTGGTTTTGAAATGGAAGAGGAGAGGAGCGGCGCTAGTTTTGGATTGGAACAGGAGAGGAGCGGCGGTGGTTTTGAAATGGAAGAGGAGAGGAGCGGCGGTGGTCTTGGAAGTATTTTTTTGTTTTGCGTATTTGGGTCAAAGTTTGACCACGTACTGTATTTGACAAGCAAAATGTATCTGAATGTACTTTCAGATTATATTATTTTTGCAATGTATAACATATATTTTATTTGTTAAAATAATGGTCAAAATATGACCCAGAATACAAGGGAGACTAGTTAATGTGGGGTCGCTTCTTAATTAAAGGGTAAATTGATTTTGATTTTGATCCAATCACAGCGTGCCGGCCCTCTCGTCCAATCCTAAATCACTGCCATACGCTCCTCTCCCTCTTCTCCATTGCAAAACTACTCCCTCTTCTCCATTGCAAAACTACTCCCTCTCCTCTCCATCTTCTCCATTCCAAAACCACCGTCTCGCCTCTCCCTCTTCTCTATTGCAAACCCACCCCCTCTCCTCTCCATCTTCTCCATTGCAAAACCACCATCTCGCCTCTTCCTCTTCTCCATTGCAAGACTACCGTCTCTACTCCCATCTTCCAAAGCCAGCACCGAACCTCTCAGAAGCACATATATGGAGAGGATGCAACAGCGAATCGGGCAAATTGCCGGCGGTGACCAGGCGAAGTTAGCCAGGTTGAAGGAGATCTTTACTTGGTTTGACAACGAATGGGAGATTTCGAGAACGGTGATGGCCCTGTGGCAATGTATGAGAAAGAGCAAGACGGCGGCGATGAGGAAGGCGATGTACTCCCCGGCGGCAGTCACGCCGCAGTCCTTCGAGTTCATCGAGTATTTCCTCTGGGCGATGGAGCAGACAGATTCGCCCGAGGCAAAAGTTAGGCGGAGGTGGTGGGCATACAGGTCCAAGGTCGATCATCCAGAGGATAACGAATCGATCGAGTACGGTGTGTCATTCGTGAGGGTGCAGTACCAGCCGGAGCCATAGGAGTATTCGTTCTCCCACCGCAAGACGAGATCGGATGGCATGATGTCGCTTCCCCACCGTTCTCCATGGTTCCCTCGCCGCTCGCCTCGTTTCAATGGTGGCGGTAGGGTTTAAGGTAAGCTTTGCACTAACCTAATCTTCCATCTACTCATGCTTACAATCAGTGTGACGGCTAATGAAAATCATACGGGTAAGTACTGGGTAGTACTCTGAGTCTCCGAGTACTACGCCAATCACCCTAAAATAGCTCTGGACCAAAAAAAAGTTGTGACAATGTGTACAAATAAAGAAATATCGATTGGTTCTTCTTTCAGAAAAGAGTACTCCCTAGAAAAGTGCCAATATAAGCTACTCCTATTTGATTAGAGGATTTGCTGCAACATTGAAACAAGTAAAGTGTGCATTAAAAAAACAAGTAAAGTGCAAGCGAAACGCCGCCAGATTAAAATATTCTGCAACGGGTCGGCAAGAACTTGAGGAACCATCCGAGCATCTGTGCTTTTCCAAGCCACGTTTATGTTAGATATTGGCACCTCGCACTCTTTTTTTTTCAGGTTAAAAAGAGTTTTATTCCATAATGATCGGGTTACAATCTCAAGCTAACAAGTCCTCATAGAATGGTGGGCTTGAGTTCAGCCATACTGCAGTACAAGCATTGGTACGGCTATAAAGAGCCAGTTGATGTGCTACCCTATTCTGATCTCTACTAACTTTTAGTGGAACAAACTCTCTATCAACCATAGGAGCTTTAATCTCCGCAGCTAAGTGTCCGTAGGCTGAACTACACAAAGTATCCCCCTTAATGGTGGCCAAAGCATTTGTAGAATCTGACTGGACAATGACAGACATATCCGAATGCTCGATGGCCAGTGCCATACCCTACATTAAAGCATGAATCTCCGCTTCTAAGGCGTCGTTACAGTTGAAGATGTACATGTAAGCCGCAAATATCGTTGAACCATTCTCCCTTCATAGCACCATCCTGGCCGATGCGCGGCTCTCCTGAGCCGAGAAAGATCCGTCCACAGAGAGCGTCACCCATCCCACTGGTGGTGGAGGCCAATGCTTAGATGAAGCATGGTTGGTGTCGGTAATTTTTACTTCGCACCTCGCACTCTGCATATATGCCGGTTCCATCCGTACATTTGTGCAGTTCCACCAAAATGTAGCTGAATAACCCTGTTTGCACAGATAATGAAAAAGCGTGATTACATTATAGTGGCACTAGTTGATGAAACATACACTAATAAATAGAAGAAACTTCATTTTCTTAATGGGGAAATATTGCGATAGTATCACAGTATGCCATGCTGCGAGGGCGAGATGGGCCCTGCGATGCCTCATATGGTAGGCCTCATACTGGAAATCGACCCAATTCTCCCCGATACACCTTCTGCTAGTGATGAACATCAGTGTACAACGGTAGTACAAGGAGGGGCCTTGAGACATTCCAATCTCTATTTTGGTGCAGTTCAACTAAAATTAAGCACCACAGTATGCAGAAACACTTAAACATTAACAATGGGACTAGTTGATGAAACATATACTAATAAAGAGAAGCACTTTCTTTATCTATATTGGAAATTAAATGATAGAGAGGACAGTAGCTCTATTTTAACTATATTATTACTTCATTTTATCAGTGGCACTAGGGTCGAGCAGGTGGCAAGCGAGGTGTACTGTGCGTTGCAATGATGGAGGCCGGGGGTGCTTAGACTGGGATGCTGAAGCTGGCTCTTTGAGTCCCTATCTTCCCCCTGATGTTTCTGTGGTAGCTTTTGGGTTGTAATCCAAACTTGGTCGAGCTGGGGCTGTGTCCCCCTACCTGCCTAGCCTATGTGGCAAACTTGTCTCCTGCTAGTAGTCAGTCCTTCTAGTAGTAGTTGCATAACTGCCCGTTTACACTGAGATGTTGTCAGATAATGGTTCTCTATGGTTGGGTTTCTTTAATGAAATCGGAGGAAACCACCTCTTTTGATTTTAAAAAAATCAGTGGGACTAGCGGTGCCAAAACATTGCCTCAAATTAATAGTGCCACTAGATTAAGGTGCAAAATAATAACATTACTGCTTTATCATGGCAGTGCCAAAACAGTAGCACAAGAGCAGAGTCGACATGCAGGATCTTTGGCAAACGGTCGGACCAAAAAGGAACATACCTCGTGATGGGAACCATATCTTTAGTCAACGCCATCGTATAAGGGATGACACCAGTCACCAACATGGATGATTCAATTCATGGGACCTTTTTGTGCAGTTCACCTAAAATGAAGCAATGTTTGCATCAAGCAGTTAGCAAGTACTTGGTCCCATGAGCTAGCAGCTTCTTCTTCATTAGTTTTAATAAAATTGAGCAACATCAAGGTTGGTCATGAAGCTCGTGGAATGTCCAACTATAATTTGGATATCATTTTGTGCAGTTCAACTAAGATCAAGCGTGAAATGTATATCTCTGTTTGCACAAAAAGGTGGAAAGGAGGGTGACTAACAAGTGATGGAACATACATCAAATGAAAAGAAGCATGTTCCTTATCTGAATGGCGATCCTACAAGGACAGTAGTAATTTCTAAAGCAGCAGCATTGCTAGATATTAGTGTGGGCATTAGGATTTACTATGACAACCGTTAAATACGACATTACTTTAATGGTGCCATTGCTTCATTTTACCAGAAACATTACATTAACAACTGCTAAAGTGTTGGTATTTGGGCACGGGAGAGTGGGCGGACCAGGTGTCGGTGTACTAAGTATTGGGCCACTAGTACCCCGTACTTGTGCACGGGCAGTTGTAGCCATCCTCGCGGCAAGGCTTGCCGGGATCAGCTCGAGGTCGATTCAAGCCATCAAGGAAATCATCAAGTCAGAGACCTGAGGATCAGGAGTTAATAAGGACTGAAATTTGAAGGCCAGCTTCCCCGGCAAGATCCTTGCCGGGATGGCCCGTGGAGCCCGGCAAGCCTCGGCGCCCGGCAAGGCTTGGTTCCCAGCGAAGCTTGGCGCCCGGCAAGCCCTGGCGCCCGGCAAGGATCGGCGCCTGGCGAGATTCCGCCACTGTGCCACTGCTTCAGCACAGTAACAAGTCTGACATTCTGGCTCCTTCCCTGGATGCGTGGCGACGCGCCAGTGGAGGAGAGCTTAAGCGGTGCTGATGGGATGGCCCCTTTTTCCATCCCCAAGAAAGTGAGGACACCTAAACGGACACCTCACGGTGCATTAAATGCGTTTGTCCTAATTCGTCAGGGGTTAGGTATGATACCTTGTAGCTACTTTACACCTCAATGTATGTACATTTTGCCACTGTGGAGACCCCTTTGGGCATATAAAAGGAGGCCCAAGGCAACTGCTACAGGGGAGGAGAACTTCTGGCCCATTCTACATGCGTAGCTGCTCTTTGAACGTACTGTTCATTGCGAGCGCTCCTGAAGGCTGGGCTCAAGAACATCAATAAGAACACAAAGCAGGAGTAGGGTTTTACGCTGATCAGCGGCCCAAACCTGGGTAAAAACCTCCCGCGTCGATCATTGGTTCTGCTCTTTGCGTATACCTCTCCCCCCGCCGAATCGTAAAGGGGTCTCTCGGGATCCCATAGGTGTCGTGCCCCGACATCTTTGGCGCGCAAGGTAGGGGCATTGAAGGTTGCGTGAACCTGATCTGGTGATCGGCGCCCTAGTTTTTTCATCATCTTCATCATCATGCCGCCCAAGAAGAAGAGCGCTGCGACAGCGCAACCGTCCGGGTCCGTTTTGCCTGCGCCTTCGCAAACAGGCGACGGTGTGGGTGCAGAAGGAAGAGGACTAGAACCCCCGCGGCGTTCTGGTGACCCAAGCCAAGCGAGCGGTATCGTTCGCAGTGGCAGTGGTAACTTGCACGCCGCTGGATCTAGAGATGGTGCTGTGTTGCCTACGGGTGGCACAACTAACTCTAGGGATCGAAGGGCGCCTGCTGGAGCTCCCGCGCCGGCGCAGCCCTCGCGACCTACTCAGGTCGTGCAAGATGAGCGACATCATGGCGCTGATGGTTCGGGGCATCCCCACGAAAAGGTTTCTGCGCATAGATCCCAAGATGCGCGGGACCAGCATGCACACCGAGCTGCCGGCGGAGGTGGTGCGCGGTCGCGTGACCGTGGCGGTGCTCCTTCTAACTTGGTTAGGAGTCAGAGCACCTCACGTACCTCGCACTTGTCGCCGCCACCTACGCCAGCGGAAGCCTTGGCACGTGCACAGCTGCTCCTCAATTTTCCTCCCGCCCCGGAGAGGATGGAGGAGTGGCGAGCTACTATCCAGAGTCTTATCGGCTTCGCCAACAAGGATGGACCGCAAGAGGCAGGGCCCTCACAGCAGATACCCATCGATCCGGCGCGAGCCGGTGCAGAGAAAACCGGAGGTGGTGCAACTACAGTGCACTCCCCTCCGCAGCATCAGCGGCGGCCGACAACTCAGCAAGTCGACCGCCATGAAGAAGTTTCCACGGCGTCGTCCGATCCACGGATGCGCCGTGATCAGCGTCTGGTTCTCCAGGAATGAGGCAAAGAGGACGCTCGAACAACCATCGAGCGGCGACGGGAAGCGCGCTATCACTCTGATAAGCGCGCGGGGCCGACTGTCGACGAGCCTGCGCCAGGGGACGTAGGAGACTTGCCTTATGAGGTAGGGACTCTGGCGTTTACCCGTGAGCTGCGGCAAGTCCGGTGGCCCAATTCCTGAACCTTTAAGCCAGAGGTTCCGGAGAAGTATGACGGAAAGACCCATCCCTCGGAGTTCCTGAGCATCTACACCATTGCGGTGCAGGCTGCCGGGGGCCGAGATGATAAGATACTTGCCAACTACTTCCCGTTGGTGCTCAAGCCCAACGTCAGGTCATGGTTGATGCATCTGCCGGAGAATTCCATTTCTTCCTGGTCAGATCTGTGCCATCAGTTTGTTGGCGCCTTCGTTGGAGGCCACCAAGCTCCTGGCCAAGAGAGCGATTTGCACATCATCCCTCAGAAGGAGGTCGAGTCCCTGCGCAAGTTTATGCAGAGGTTCAGCCGAGTGCAGTACAACATTCCCGACGTTCATCCTGCCGCTGTCATTAGCGCGTTCCACCAGAACGCGCGTAACCGCAGAATGCGGGAAGAGCTGGCGATGAACAAAGTCAGGAGTATTGCCGAGCTTTATGCTCTGGCCGACAAGTGTGCTCGAGCTGAAGAGGGGAGGAAACTCCCCGGTGAGGCTGTTGGCGCGGCAGGCGACTCCGAGGATGAAGACGCCGTGGCCCCGTCAAGGAAAGGCCGACGGCGGAACAAGAAGCGCGGAGGCAAGGCCGTGCTTGCTGTCGAGGAATCCGACAACCCCGGTGCCGCCAAGAAGGCCAAGGTTGGTGCCCCCGGCAAGGATCTTGCCGGGTGCCCTTCCTGTCAGGCCTTGGCGGCTACCGACAAGTCGGAGAACTCCGGCAAGTAGTATTGCAAGATCCATCGCACGAAGGGCCACGATCTCCAGAACTGCCGGCAAGTTGAGCAGCTTGCCGAGAAGCAGAGGGCCGAATACGAGAGGGGAGACAAGGAGAAGGCCCAAGATGGTGCTGAGGGGTCCGGCAAGAAACGCGGTGGCCGAGGGGGTCGCCGCGGCAAGCCAAGCAGCAGAAGGAGCGGCCCGCTCGGGGCCGAGATAAAGAAGGAGATGATGAATCTAGTGAGCAGGAATTCCAGAAGGCTACGGAGGCTATGTGCATTGATGGGGGTGCCTCGCTGCATTCTTCCCACCGCCAACTTAAACAGTGGATGCGGGAGGTTAATGCGGCAGAGCCATCCCCCGATGCGTGTAGGCCTCTGAAGTGGTCCAGCATGCCTATCATCTTTGACGCCGAGGATCACCCTGATCGCACAACTGCGGTCGGGTGTTTGCCATTGTTGGTTTCCCCAACAATTCGAAACCTCAAGGTGACAAAGATGTTAGTTGATGGCGGGGCCGGCCTAAACTTAATCTCACCAGATGTGCTCACAAAGCTTCAGATTCCCGGCGAAGACCTCGAGGAAACGGGTATGTTTCAAGGGGTCAATCTGGGAAGAACCCAGCCTAAGGGCAAGATCACGCTGCTGGTAACATTCGGTAGCGAGTTTAACTTCAGGACCGAAAAGGTGGTGTTTGATGTCGCCAAGATCCCCATGTCATACAATGGGATCCTTGGTCGGCCAGCGCTGGCTAAGTTTATGGCGGCATCACACTACGCGTACAATGTGTTGAAGATGCCCGGGCCGTTGAGCGTCATTACTGTCCATTCCGATAAGAAGGACGCGCTCATCTGTGCCGATCAACTTTACCGGGAAGCAGTTGCAGCACCTGCCGTCAAGGCATCTGCTCCTGCCACTAGAACTCCCGGGGGGAAGAAGAAGACCGGCAGGAACCTTGGCGCGAACTCCGGCAAGCGCGCCTCCTCGGAGTGCTGCGCTTCCGTCGAGGACGTACCAGAGAGTTCCACCGGCAAGAACAAGAAATCCAAGGCTGCTCCACCGGAAACCAAGAAGGTGCCTGCTAGGGAGGACGGAACGGGGGGAACTTTCACCATAAGTTCCGCCCTAGATGACAAATAGGAAAGCGCGCTCGTTGCTTTCCCGCGGGCGAATATCGACGTGTTTGCGGGGCAACCGTCTGACATCCCCGGTGTTCCCAGGAAAGTGATAGAGCACCACCTTGCTGTCTGTCCTCATGCGCGGCCCGTCAAGCAAAGGGTGAGGAAACAGGCCTTGGAGCGGCAAGAATTCATTGCCGAAGAGATTAAGAAGCTGGAGGCGGCAGGACTGGTCAAAGGAGTGCTTCATCCAACCTGGTTGGCCAATCCGGTTGTAGTGCGGAAAGCGAATGGGAAATGGAGGCTTTGTATCGATTATACAGATATCAATAAAACTTGTCCAAAAGATCCTTTTCCCTTGCCGTGCATCGACCAGATTGTGGATGCCACCGCTGGTTGTGATCTCCTGTCCTTCCTTGATGCCTATTCAGGGTATCATCAGATTTTTATGGCAAAGGAAGATGAAGAGAAGACCGCCTTTATCACCCCATGTGGTACGTATTGTTTTATACGAATGCCTTTCGGGTTGAAAAGTGCTGGTTCAACATTCGCTAGAGCAATCCAGATTGGTTTTGAGCCACAACTCCATAGAAATATGGAGGCATATATGGATGATATAGTGGTCAAAACTAAGGATAAAGCAACGCTTATTCAAGACTTAGAAGAAACATTTGCAAACTTGCGCAAGATCAACTTGAAGCTCAATCCTGAGAAGTGTGTGTTTGGTGTTCCTTCCGGCAAGCTCCTCGGATTCTTTGTATCTTGCCGGGGAATCGAAGCGAACCCCGACAAGATCAAAGCCATTGAGCAAATTGAAGCGCCGAGACGCGTCAAGGATGTGCGTCGTCTTGCCGGCTGTGTTGCTGCTCTAAGCAGGTTTATTTCCAAATCTGCTGAGCACGCCCTGCCCTTCTTCAAAATTTTGAAGAAGGCAGGTCCAATAAAATGGACTCCGGAAGCGGAGGCAGCGCTGCAAGATTTGAAGAAATACCTTTCTTCTCCGCCGACGCTAGTCACGCCTAAACCACAAGAGCCGTTGCTGCTGTATCTGGCGGCAACAAATTAAGTGGTTAGTGCTGCGCTGGTGGCACAGAGAGAAGCTGATGAGGAAGCGACACCAGCGGCAGGACCGCCAAGTGACGCGGCAAGATCTTTCCCGGCAAGGGTTGATCCCGGCAAGACAGGATCTGCGCAAACAGAAGAACTTGTGCAGAAGAAGAAGGTGGTGCAGCGCCCAGTTTATTTTGTTAGCTCTCTTTTACAAGGGGCTAGATCAAGATATTCTGGGGTGCAGAAGCTACTTTTTGGCCTCCTTATGGCCTCAAGGAAGCTGCGCCATTATTTTCAAGCACATGAGATCACCGTCGTCACTCGCTTTCCGTTGCAACGGATTTTGCAAAATCCGGAGGCAACCGGCAGGATTGTGGAGTGGGCGTTGGAATTGTCCAGCTTTGGCCTCAAATTTGAAAGCACTTCGACAATTCAGAGTAGGGCCTTGGCGGAATTCATTGCAGAATGGACCCCGACGCCAGACGAAGAAGTTCAAGAAACAACTCTCCCCGGCAAGGAAATCGATCAGCAATGGATTATGTACTTTGACGGGGCTTTCTCGCTGCAAGGTGCCGGCGCTGGCGTGCTGCTTGTCGCACCCACCGGAGAGCACCTCAAGTACGTAGTCCAAATGCACTTTCCCCGGGAGAGTTCGACCAACAACACTGCAGAATACGAGGGTTTGCTTGCCGGTCTTAGGATCGCGGCAGACCTTGGTATCAAAAAGCTCGTCATCAAAGGCGATTCACAGCTTGTCGTCAGGCAGGTTAACAAGAGCTATCAAAGTCCATTGATGCAAGCCTACGTAGATGAAGTGAGGAAATTGGAAGAGCGCTTTGACGGTCTCCAAATGGAGCACGTTCCTCGTGCCGAGAACAATATTGCTGATGACCTGTCAAAGCGTGCTGCCCTCAAGTTGCCTGTGGAACCAGGAACTTTTGTGCTCCAATTGACTCAACCATCCGTGGCGCCATCGATGCGGCAAGAAAAGAGAAGGAAGTTGAACTCTGGCCAGTACTTCCCGGCAGAGCTCCCCGGAGCCGCCGGCAAGGAAGTTGTCGGGATCGACACGCCTGCCGGGGAACAACAGGCTCCGACAGGGCCTCAGGCCCTCGTTGTCGAGACAAACGTTCCCCCAGCAGAGGAGATGCCTTTAGTCCTAGTTGTCGAGCCTCAGGCTCCAGCATGGGCATAGCACATTGTCCATTTCCTTCAGACAGGTGAACTCCCTGAGGAACAAGAAGAAGCGGAGAGAGTAGCCCGTCGATCTGTTATGTACAAGTTCGTCGATGATGTCCTGTACAGAAAGAGACCATACGGTGTGAAATTGAAGTGCATTCCTCGGGAGGATGGACTAGAGCTGTTGGCGGAGATACATGGGGGCATGTGTGGCTCTCACATAGGGTCAAGAGCGCTTGCCGAAAAAGCGTTCCGGCAAGGTTTCTTTTGGCCTACCGCCCTCCAGGATGCGACTGCACTAGTAACCAAGTGTGAAGCGTGCCAGTTTCATTCGAAGAAATTACATCAGCCAGCTCAAGCTCTTCAAACAATCCCTCTCTCCTGGCCATTTTCGGTCTGGGGGCTCGACATACTGGGCCCCTTCCCCCGTGCTACCGGGGGCTTTGAGTACTTGTACGTTGCTATCGACAAGTTCACAAAGTGGCCGGAGGTGGAAGCAGTGAGGAAGGTGACAGCACAGTCGGCTGTCAAGTTCTTCAAAGGAATTGTTTGCCATTTCGGTGTGCCTAAAAGGATCATCACCGACAACGGCACGCAGTTCACAAGTCGCACCTTCATGCAGTATGCCCAAGACCTTGGCGGCAAGATTTGTTTTGCCTCTGTTGCTCACCCGAGAAGCAACGGCCAAGCGGAGAGGGCCAATGCTGAAGTGCTGCGCGGTCTCAGGACCAGAACTTTTGACAGGCTGAAAAAGTGCGGAAGACGCTGGTTTGATGAGTTGCCGGCGGTTCTTTGGTCAATCAGAACGACACCAAATCGAGCCACCAGCTAGACGCCCTTCGCTCTGGTCTACGGAGCGGAAGCAGTTCTCCCCACGGAACTCATATACGGATCTCCTCGAGTGCTCACTTATGATGAGCTCGAGCAAGAGCAACTGCGGCAAGATGACGCTGTGCTCCTTGAGGAGAATCATCTTCAGGCTGCTGTGCGAGCTGCACGCTACCAGCAAGCTTTGCGCCGCTATCATAGCCGCAAAGTTCATGCCCGAAGCCTTGAGGAAGGCGACCTTGTTCTTCGACGGATTCAGTCCGCCAAGAATTCAAACAAGTTGACGCCAAAGTGGGAAGGCCCCTATCGGGTAGTACGAGTCACCAGGCCCGGCGCTGTCCGCCTGGAGACCGAAGATGGCGTTCCAGTGAGCAATTCCTAGAATATCGAACATCTTCGCAAGTTCTATCCATAGGGCGCGGTTGCCTGGGGCTCCCGGCAACCACCCTTTTTGTACAAGTCTTGCCGGCAAGGCATGTGATCCTTTGTACAAAGCCAGGCGCGGACCCTGAGCACAGATGAATAAATTTAAGTCTTGTACATTCCCTTATTGATTCCCATGTTCATATTCATATATGCATGTTTATCTAAGATGTTGTATGACACCTGATCCCGGTAAGTTCTAACGAACCGCCAAGGTTTCATCCCTTTATTTTCTCTTCTTTCTTTTTCTCAAAAACAGAAGGATCCCTCGCATGCACATTTGCCGGGGGGGAAGGGAGATATGAATACCAGTTGGTGACGTTCGGAATCGATGCTTGCCGGAGGAAGAACAAAGCCAGAAAGCTAAGTCCTAAAAACTTAGAGCAAGTTTTTCTTTAATTACCAAGTTATTTCCTTGGACGATTCCGATTCTTGTATGGAAAATCTGCACGCGAAGGAACCCTTGCTGTAATCGGTTGCGCCCTTATTTTGTTTCGAGTCCGCTCAATGATTTAAGTGGCCGCACTGAGAACACCAAGGAGTCTTGCCGGCCGCTGCGCCTCCGGCAGGCTGCTGAAGTCCCGCACCCAGCGCTCGCGGCAGGTTGCGCGCCGGCAAGTTTTTCAGTAAGCGTAGGATGAACTCCATACATAAAGGAATCAGACAAAGAAAGTAGCAAGCATGAGCCTAAACATAGTCAAATTATATTGCATCCATGAGTTGCCGCAGTTCTAACTTGAGACTTAATTGTCTTTTACATGAGATGATGGCGGCAAGAATAAAAGGGAAGCACTCAATCCCTGCGCTGGCCTTCGATCCTTTTGATGGAGTCCACCTTCTCAAGGATTGGCGCGATGCACTTTTCAAGTGCCTCAACATTTGCATCCTTTGGCAGATGGCCGAGTGCGCTGGAGAGGTCGATGCCGGGATTGCTGTGCACCACCTTGATGAGCACCTTGCGAAGGATGGCCCGGCAAAGCCGGCGAGTCTCGTTCGCCAGTTGGGTCGCCCGGCTGGCCTGGAGCGCCCTCAACACGTTGATGATGCTTTCAAAGAACATCGTCAACCTGGCACTTGGAGATATTCTTTCCTCGGAAGAATATCTGAAGTTCGACAAGCCCATGGTTGACAGTTCTGCGGTAAGCTTCTCCGCGGTGGTGATGAGATGGCCAGTCCAGATCTCCACTCCCTTCTCGTACTCGTTTTGGGCAGCGGCGGCGCTCTTGAGCAGGTTCCTCTCTCCTTGGAGATCCTTGAGTAGAGCCTTCTCACGGGCCTTGCCGGCCTCGAGAGACTTCTGCAGCGTGGTCAGCTTCAGCTCCAGAACCGCAATACTATCAGCTGCAGAGGAGAGCTGCTTGGTCTTGTCGGACAGGGCAACTTGCATCTCCGCCAAGGAGTGGAGGGTTTTTTCCCTGTCCCCCTTGAGCGTCGAGAGCTCCTTGCCGTGCTCTTCGAGATCTGTTTCCAGCCTCTTCACTTTGTCGCTCAGCTCGTTCTTGGCGGCCTCTGCAGCTTCGGCAGCATCAACGGCCTCCTTGAGCTTGCCGGCATGACTTGCAGTCAGAGCTTCGAGCGCCTCCTTGTGTTTCTGCTCCAGCTCCTGGGTCCGCCGCGCAACAAGATTTTCGATGTCTTCATCCTTGCTACGAAGCTTGGCGGTGAGCGCCTGCTCACGTGCGGTGAGATCTTCTTCGTAAGCATCAAGAGCAACGCGGCGCCCCGTCAGGAGAGCATCTTCGGCAGCAATCCTTTGAACAGCTTCATCATGTGCCTTCTCCATATCTGATTGCTTCAGGAGGATCTCATTCCATTGCTGGCTCACTTGTTCTCGGCCGGCAACCAGCTCTTGGAGGGCCTCGGCGTGCCAGATTTGCATTTGTGCGACGCGCCTTTGGAAATCCGCTTCGGCTGCCTCGACAACTGCCATTCTGGAGTCTGCCTTCTCTTTTCGGGCGCGATGGAAAGCCTGGAGTTTGCGGAAGTTCTCACCCATGGCCTGAAGGAGCTGATCCTCTTTAGACTTGCCGCTGCTAGCGCTGGGATCGTCAACGACTTCGAGCCCGGCAGCGGCAATAATTTCCTTGAAAATTTCTCCTTCGGCTGGTACCTCAGTGCTTGCCGTCCCTGGCAAGTTGATGAATAGATTCTCGCCAACCTTGAGATACTTGCTGGATGAGGGGCCTTCAGATGTTGATGGCTGGTCTTCAGTGGCCGCCTCACCAGTGACAGGGGGCTCTGTGGCCGGTGCAGCGCCTGGCGCTCCTGCGGTAGGAATGCTGTCAGTGTGGTCCTCAACCTCCCTGTCGCCCTCTTTAGCAGGTTCTTCGGCGATTTCCTCTTGTGCTGTCTTGGCGGCCTCCCCGTCAAGAGCATCACCAGCCCCGGCAACGTCGTCCTTGGTGGCCTCGCTGGCAGCGATTCTGTCCGCTTCAGCGGCGGCATCCCTGGCGGTCTCCTCGATGACGACGTCGACGTCCATATGTTCCATCACAGGGAACTCTGAAGGGCGAAGGAGGAAGACAGAATAAGATCGAGGTTTGAATTTTGAAGTGACTAAAGATAAAGAGATAAGAGGAAAAGAATAACGAGCACTCTGAGGCGATCGAGTACCTGCGTCGGGCTGTCGAGAGGTGGCTTCGCCTCTCTCGGCAACTCCGGTTGCCGGGGGTGGGTTGCCGGAGTCCGTGCTTGTCGGCTCCTTCTCAATCAGGACGGGCTCGCCGGCAGAGTCTCTTGCCGGGGATGTGCTTGTGGGCGGAGCGGTCGATGAAGGAGGCACAATGGGGATATCTTCTCCTTGTTGCCGTCCTTCTCCTGCGAACCCAAAGATATCAGCGGCAAGAATGAAAGCCTCGGCATCAGCCAGCAGAAAAAGGGACGATGAACTTGCGCTGGGGGCTGTGTTGAGGACTGGACTCCGGGCTGACAACGACAGTTTCCAGTGCGCTCGTGGAGCCCGCCGGGGGCTCGTCGCCCGTAGAAGTCCTTGACCTCTTCGCCATCCTCTCCAGCAAGGTTTCTGTGTCACTGCGGAAACAATACAAGCAAGTCAGTAAGATTGGTGCAAATTGGAAGGTAGAAGCTGTGGCAAATACTCACTCTTCTTCCTCTCGCTCTGGACTAAAGCCGGAGATGTCGAAGTCGACCTCCGTTGCGGTGTCTGAGTGGGGAGGCGGAGGAGGGGTCCTGGGCCGCTTGGCTGCGGCAGGCGCTGCGGCAGCCTCCGGTGCGGTAGTACGAGACCCTCCTGCTGCCCCAGCAGTGGTCGCTGGTGTGGGTCTCGCGCGCCGCGCGGGCTGTTGACGAGCCCCCTGCCGCGGTCCAGTCTTGCCAGCCACTTTCTTGTCGGGGGCTTCGCCGCTCGAAGTAGGCTGGCTTGCCGGGATGCCTGATGCAGCTTTCCGAAGAACACGCTTTGCCTTCTTCGGAGGTGAGGGCTCTTCTTGCGTCTCCTCTTCGGCCGTGTCTTCGTCAGACGAGCTCTCAGCGGCTGCGCCGCCTTCTTCCCCGGCAACCTTATTCTCCTCGGCAGGCTTTGCCTCCACTATCACCTCTACGTCGCTGGCTTCCCACTCTGTGAAGCCAACGCTGCCGGCCTCCGCGGCAAGATTCGCCTCCTCCACTCTGGTAGTGATGTAGGCTACCTCCTGATCAGTGGTGGCGCGGATAAGATCTGACTCTTGCCGGACAGGCTTCTCCGTCAAATTGTCAAAGAACTTCTGCGCTTCTTCCTCGCTTGGCTCGACCCAGGTCGGGTCAAGGCCGTGGGCGTTGAACGTCGGCAAGAAGGCAATGATTGACCCCAAGGCAGAGTTGTTGCACAAGGGGACGATCCTTGCCGGCAGCCAGTGCTTGTCTTCGCGCTGGAATAACTTTTGGCGGAGAGCGCCAAGCTGCATAGCGGTCAGATTGTTGTTCAGCCCGGGGCGCAGCCTCATGACATCTGCCGCGTTCTTGTACTCCCAGACTGGCCTCCCCCTGTTCTGCAGAGGGGCGATGCGGCGGCGGAGAAAGTCGAAGCCGATCATCTCCATTGTCAGCCCGGCAGCCTTCAAGCGAAGGATCCTGGTAGTGGCGATTGTGAGCTTCTCGTCTTCTGCGGCGAGATCTCCCCAATCCTTGCCGTGGACCACCTTCTGTCGCCGGGGATGACAAAAAGGATGAGGATCTGCTTCCTGGATCCAGCACCATTCGGCCCGCCACTCGTCCCACTTTTCGCGGTAAACTCCCTCTGGGTATATCTCTTTGTTCCAAGCCCTTGGAATCCAGGCAATAGATCCAGAGAGAGCCTCCCCTTTTTCGATACGAGGGTAGAAATAATGGCGGAAAAGAGCAGAATTGGGGATCACGCCAGCGAAATTCTCACAGAGATGGGCAAAGATAGACATGCAAAATACGACATTCGGTGTGAAATCAAGAAGGCGGAAGCTGTACGTATACATGACGTCATTGAAGAAATCGGAAAAGGGGGGACAGAGCCCGCAATAGAAATATGCAGTGAAGAAGGGGTATCTGTCCGATCCACCTTTGGAACAAGTACCTGGGATTACGCGTGTGGCGGGGTGAGCTTGCGTTCCCTTCGCCCACACGCATTGGTATCGCCCCTTCAAAGTTTCGGCATCGAGCGTCAGAGGGAAGACGACAAGCCTCTTCCGCATCTTCACCAGTTCGCTCTCCGGAACTTCGGCTTTCGCCTCCTTGTCCGTGCCCTTGCCTTTGCTGGCCTTGGGCGGCATGGCGACTGTGAGGACGGAAGCAGGGGGGCGGAGCGAGCGCTGGAGCAGCGGGCGGAAGAGGAAAAAGGTTTCGCTCTGAGCTCGAGAAGAGGAAGGTGATGGCAATGGCCAGATTGGGAAGAAGAGGGGGATAAATAGGTTTGCGCCTCTGCGACTTCTCATTTTTATGGGGAAGGAGCGGGGCCGCCTTGTTTATTCCCCAACATGAATGCGCCTCTATAGGCGCGAGACAGTTTGCAGCCTTTTTGGCACGCTTCCCACGTCGCGCGCTCCGTGCGCGTAGTGGGGGGCACAGTAAAACGAGATATTTACGAGCAGTTAATCCCCTGCCACGCGTGCCCGTGCACTGTTTGGGCCTAGCCCAACAACGCCTCGCACTCGTGTATGGCCTAGGCCCGGGGGCTCCTGTCGGTGTACTAAGTATTGGGCCACTAGTACCCCGTACTTGTGCACGGGCAGTTGTAGCTATCCTCGCGGCAAGGCTTGCCGGGATCAGCTCGAGGTCGATTCAAGCCATCAAGGAAATCATCAAGTCAGAGACCTGAGGATCAGGAGTTAATAAGGACTGAAATTCGAAGGCCAGCTTCCTCGGCAAGATCCTTGCCGGGATGGCCCGTGGAGCCCGGCAAGCCTCGGCGCCCGACAAGGCTTGGTTCCCAGCGAAGCTTGGCGCCCGGCAAGCCCTGGCGCCCGGCGAGGATCGGCGCCTGGCGAGATTCCGCCACTGTGCCACCGCTTCGGCACAGTAACAAGTCTAACATTCTGGCTCCTTCCCTGGATGCGTGGCGACGCGCCAGTGGAGGAGAGCTTAAGCGGTGCTGATGGGATGGCCCCTTTTTCCATCCCCAAGAAAGTGAGGACACCTAAACGGACACCTCATGGTGCATTAAATGCGTTTGTCCTAATCCATGAGGGGTTAGGTATGATACCCTGTAGCTACTTTACACCTCAATGTATGTACATTTTGCCACTGTGGAGACCCCTTTGGGGATATAAAAGGAGGCCCAAGGCAACTGCTACAGGGGAGGAGAACTTCTGGCCCATTCTCCATGCGTAGCTGCTCTTTGAACGTACTGTTCATTGCGAGCGCTCCTGAAGGCTGGGCTCAAGGACATCAATAAGAACACAAAGCGGGAGTAGGGTTTTACGCTGATTAGTGGCCCGAACCTGGGTAGAAACCTCACGCGTCGATCATTGGTTCTGCTCTTTGCGTATACCTCTCCCCCCGCTGAATCGTAAAGGGGTCTCTCGGGATCCCATAGGTGTCGTGCCCCGACACCAGGATAGTTGCATTTCTAACAAAAAGAAGCAACTTATCTTAATGGGAAATTTAGCAGGACATGGAAAACAGTGCGTGATTCATATTATTGGAGGCATTACATTGAAAACAACATTGGTTAAACGTGTCCTTACTTTAACAGTGGGACTGCTAGTACATTTTACTAGTGGCATTACATAAGAGGGGCTCAGGGCAACAAACATCCAAACAGGATATCTGGGTTGGTCCCATTTTTGTTCGGTATAGCCACCTTTTACTGTGTGAGGCCAGCAAATCTAGTGCTGGACATACTCTGTTGACTTGTCCCCCAGTCCCCACTTTCTTTCCTTTTTCAACCAATAGATTGGTTTATATCGAGTTTGTACTGCGTTTCCCTTTATTTCCCTATTAGACCAAGAGACCAGTTGGATAGCCAGTCTCTGCTACTTTTCGCCCCCATTATTTCCTCTTTCGACCAAGTCCTAGATTCAGGTAACAAATCTCCCCCTACCCCCACCCCCTTTCTTCCTTGTTTGAACCAAGTAGTACTAGATTTGACTGCATGAAGTAGTACTACTAGATTCGACTGCATGAAGTAGTTTCTTAACAGTAAAAATTTAGGTGGCTTTCGAACAGCCGATCGATCCTATCTACGAGGGGGCCTAATAAGTAGTAAAAGATATAAATGCAGCGACGTGAGGAGCTGGGGCAGTAGAGCTAGGCCGGTTTCGAAGGAAGTTATACCTGAAGGTCGCCGGGATGTCGCTAGGTGGGTGGCGGGAGACCGGATCTGCCCACACTACGACAGCGAGGAAGAAGGGGTCGGAGGCCCTCCCTAGCCGGCACTGCGTGGGAGAGAATGGCAAGCCACGCTAATCGGGACACATCGGCAGTGGGTCAGAGCCATCGCCGAGGATGACCGCGTGAACGTTGCACCTTCTCACCTTCCCCGGCGGAGGGGATCCGGTCGGATCTATGACCAGCGGTGAGCAGAGAGAGTGTGGCCACCGTTGTCGTGTTTAGATCTGGAGAGGACAAGAGAGTGTGAAGAGAGCAACACTAGCAAGCAAGCGCGGAGGCTCCTGCCTATATAGTGGAGTAGTTTTCTTTTTTCTACCGAAGCCGGCTTGACCTCATCAATGACTGTCAAGAAGTCTTCATGCACATGCCTCGGAGGCGCAGTTGTTGTCATTTTGATCTGAAGCACCGGATTAACATATAACACAAAAAAATGCCACATGACAAGAAACCATAACCTCACTGCCCCAAGGAGACACCATGAATCCCGACGGACAAACTAGACGAGGATCAAAGCTCAAATTAAAGACAAACTCGTAGAGAAGGGGTCAATCGATAGATGTCCTAATTAACATAGCTGGCTTGACCTAGATGGCAGCCGAGTAGTCTTCGTGCTTGTGCCCCCAATGACCAGCGCCTTGGAGGAACGCAGTTGTCGCTGTTTAACCCTCGCAGTGATCCGTAGCACATGCACCTAATATTGCGAGATGACAAGAAACCTTTTTTTAGATTTCTCATCAGAAGTACAGCCCTGTACAACACATCCTGCACGATATGTAGACGATAGCCAATCCAGCCGTCTGCTGGAGTCTGGTCAGATGCATGGATGAACTGATCTCCTGTGTCGTGCAGGGATCGTCTAGGCACCGACATGTGTACAACACTGCTCCAGTACTATCGCTCGTCTCTCTCTTCTATTAACTCAGCCGACTTGCGGGGACGGGGGAGTGTGCCTATGGTCGGTTCTCAATTGCGGTCCCACATGTGTGTGCAAACGCAATATGATGAGCGTTCCATTCGGTGAGCGGCGTGCCATACCAACCGATCGTCTGGGGTGCGACGCAAACACGACGGGTGTGTTGTATACATGTGTACCGCCATTTTCTTCTGGCTTTGCTCCATGGCGCAATCCATGGATACAAAATTATATTTAAAAGTCGAGGGCGGGGATTTTCCCGCGTGGTAGGTGGGGCAGTTCCGCCTAGTCGGTTCGACAGAGAGGCGAGAAGATGAGGGAGTAGCGGATTGAACTTACTGCTGCAAACGTAGGGCTGTGTGATTTGACGGCTCGTTACTGCTGGACAGGTGGGGCCCTGTGATTTAACTTGCCATTATCATTATTACTACGATGCTACGACCGGGGTGAGTCTCCCCTGACCCCCTCCATGGTATACAAGTGCTAAGACCAAGTACTCTACAATAATGGGCTTATAGCCCACTTACTTGGCACTTTTGCTTATATGTCAAGGAGAGAGACATGGCAAAATGGTGGGAGTGGGCACTTGTGCAACACCCTAGCTACTTACTCCTTGGCAAATGCAATAAATACTATGAAGAAAGAGATAGAGAGAAGTAAAAAAAATACTCTTATAGCTAACCTTGTTGTATGAGTGACTATAAGTGATGACTATGTATGACATGCCAAGATCAGATAGCCTAACGTGCCTGGACGGAGGAAGTAGTTTCATGCATGCGAAGTAGGAAAAAAAATGCTCATTTATAGCCGTCTGAAATCTCCAAGGGCGCGACTGCGCGAGCGAGGCGACAGTCGTGGTAGGCGCGACCATGATACGGGCTGCTGACAGCCCTTGGATCTGAGATCGAACGGTCACATGCTAAGTTGCTGCAAATTTGCAGAATAAACCTCCAGGATAGGATATTCACCCATAGGTCTAGAATCACGCCATGCAACCGTTCGATCTCAGATCCAAGGGCTCTCGGAAGCCTGTATCATGGGAGCATGGAAAGCTTCGTATCACCTATAATTTTCCCGACGCTTGACGTGCGAACACGCGGATGCTATACTGTCAGGCCTACGAAGTGGGTCTAGTAGACATGACATCTAATTGGGCACCCATAGTACTGTGCATGAAGACATTTATCCACTGAGCAAGCCACTACCCTGTCGTTCTCACGCCCCACTCAGCATTTTTACAATCGGAAAACCGCTAGCAGTTCGCTCCTACTCGTCCCTGGCCATCCTTTAACATTATGGCAGTTCGCTCCTAGGCATCCCGTCCTTTCACATTACAACAGTTCCACTAATCCTAACCCTCCTTCAAAATCCATGGCGTCCCAAATCTCCATGATCGGCGGTGAGTACAAGGTTAGAACCATCACCGGCGATGAGTTCGACGTCATCTACACCCGTTCTTCCGCGACGGTGAAAGGATGCCTTGCTCACTTCAAACGCATGTTCGAAAAGTCAGATGGTGATGAGTGGGTCGCTGGGCTAGATGTTGAGTACACCACAGTGCTACTTCTTGAGCTTGCGTTGGTTTTTCCCTTGAAGAGGAAAGGGTGATGCAGCAAAGTAGAGATAAGTATTTCCCTCAGTTAAGAACCAAGGTATCAATCCAGTAGGAGATACACGCAAGTCTCTAATCTATGCACCTGCACAAACAATCAAACACTTGCACCCAACGCGATAAAGGGGTTGTCAATCCCTTCACGGTCACTTGCAAAGGTGAGATCTGATAGAGATAGATATAAAAGCTTACGAAAACGCAAAACAAAGTAAAAGTAAATAAATTGCAGCAAGGTATTTTTGGGTTTTTTGGTTTATAGATCTAAAAATATATGATGGAAAATAGACCCGGGGGCCATAGGTTTCACTAGAGGCTTCTCTCTTGAACAAAAATAATATGGTGGGTGAACAATTTACTGTCGAGCAATTGATAGAAAAGCGCAAAGTTATGACGATATCCAAGGCAATGATTATGAATATAGGCATCATGTCCGTGTCAAGTAGACCGACTCCTACCTTCATCTACTACTATTACTCCACACATCGACCGCTATCTAGCATGCATCTAGAGTATTAAGTTCATAAGAACAGAGTAATGCCTTAAGTAAGATGACATGATGTAGAGGGATAAACTCAAGCAATATGATGAAAAACCCCATCTTTCTACCCTTGATGGCAACAATACAATATGTGCCTCGCTACCCCTACTTTGTCACTGGGTGAGGACACCGCAAGATTGAACCCAAAACTAAGCACCTCTCCCATTGCTAGAAGAACCTATCTAGTTGGCCAAACCAAATCGATAATTCGAAGAGAAATACAAAGATATCAAATCATGCATATAAGAATTCAGAGAAGATTCAAATAATATTCATAGATAAACATATCATAAATCCACAATTCATCGGATCTCGAAAAACGCACCGCAAAAGAATATTACATCGGATAGATCTCCAAGAACATCGAGGAGAACATGGTATTGAGGATGAAAGAGAGAGAAAAAGCTATCTAGCTACTAGCTATGGACCCGTAGGTCTGTGGCAAACTACTAATGCTTCATCAACAGGGCAGTAGAATTGATGTAGAAGCCCTCCGTGATCGAATCCCACTCTGGCAGGATGCCGGAAAAGGCCCCAAGATGGGATCTCACGGGTACAGAAGGTTGCGGCGGCGGAAAAGTATTTTGGTGGACGCTTCTGGTCGTTTGGGAATATTTGGGAATTTATAGGCCAAGAATTAGTGTTAGAGGAGCTCCGAGGGGCCCACAAGCCAGGGGCGCCCCCCCAGGGTGCGCCCCTATGGCTTGTGGCCACCTCGTTACTCCTTTGACTTCATCTCCAAGTCCTACATGTGTCTTCTGGTCCAAGAAAAATCATCGCGAAAGTTTTATTCCGTTTGGACTCCGTTTGATATTCCTTTTCTATAAAACACAATAACAAGGAAAAAACAGAAACTGGCACTGGGCTCTAGGTTAATAAGTTAGTCCCAAAAATAATATAAAATAGCATATTAATGCATATAAAACATCCAAAACAGATAATATAATAGCATAGAACAATAAAAAATTATAGATATGTTGGAGACGTATCAAGCATCCCCAAGCTTAATTCCTACTCGTCCTCAAGTAGGTAAATGATAAAAACTGAATTTGTGATGTGGAATGCTACCTAACATATTTATTAATGTAATTTTCTTTATTGTGGCATGAATATTCAGATCCATAAGATTCAAAACAGAAGTTTAATATTGACATAAAAACAATAATACTTCAAGCATACTAATAAAGCAATCGTGTCTTCTCAAAATAACATGGCCAAAGAAAATTATCCCTACAAAATCATATAGTCTGGCTATGCTCCATCTTCATCACACAAAGTATTAAATCATGCACAACCCCGATGACAAGCCAAGCAATTGTTTCATACTTTTGATGTTCTCAAACTTTTTTAATTTTCACGCAATACATGAGCGTGAGCCATGGATATAACACTATAGGTGGAATAGAATATGGTGGTTGTGGAGAAGACAAAAAGAAGGAGATAGTCTCACATCAACTAGGTGTATTAACATGCTATGGAGATGCCCATAGATATCAATGTGAGTGAGTAGGGATTGCCATGCAACTGATGCACTAGAGCTATAAGTTTATGAAAGCTCAAAAAGAAACTAAGTGGGTGTGCATCCAACTCGCTTGCTCACGAAGACCTAGGGCAATTTGAGGAAGCCCATCATTGGAATATACAAGCCAAGTTCTATAATGAAAAATTCCCACTAGTATATGAAAGTGACAATATAGGAGACTCTCTATAATGAAGATCATGGTGCTACTTTGAAGCACAAGTGTGGAAAAAGGATAGTAGCATTGCCCCTTGTCTCTTTTCTCTCATTTTTTTGGTGGGCTTATTTTGGCCTATTTTATTTTTTGTAAAGTACGGAGACTCATCCCAACTTGTGAGGGAATCATAGCTTCCATCATCCTTTCCTCACATGGGACAATGCTCTAATAATGATGATCATCACACTTTTATTTACTTACAACTCAAGAATTACAACTCGATACTAGAACAAAGATATGACTCTATATGAATGCCTACGACGGTGTACCGGGATGTGCAATGATCTAGCATAGCAATGACATCAAAAAACGGACAAGCCATGAAAACATCATGCTAGCTATCTTACGATCGTGCAAAGCAATATGATAATGATGGAGCGTGTCATAATAAAACGAAACGGTGGAAGTTGCATGGCAATATATCTCGGAATGGCTATGAAAATGCCATAATAGGTAGGTATGGTGGCTGTTTTGAGGAAGGTTATATGGTGGGTTTAATGCACCGGCGAAAGTTGTGCGTTACTAGAGAGGCTAGCAAAGGTGGAAGGGTGAGAGTGCGTATAATCCATGGACTCAACATTAGTCATAAAGAACTCACGTACTTATTGCAAAAGTCTATTAGCTATCGAAACAAAGTACTACACGCATGCTCCTAGGGGGATAGATTGGTAGGAAAATACCATCGCTCGTCCCCGACGGCCACTCATAAGGAAGATAATCAATAAATAAATCATGCTCCGACTTCATCACATAACGGTTCACCATACGTGCATGCCATGGGAATCACAAACTTTAACACAAGTATTTCTACCAATCCACTATTACTCACTAGCATGTCTCTAATATCACCATCTTTATATCTCAAAACAATCATAAGGAATCAAACTTCTCATAGTATTCAACGCTCATTATATGAAAGTTTTTATTATATCCCTCTTGGATGCCCATCATATTAGGACTAAATTCATAACCTAAGCAAATTACCATGCTATTTATAGAGACTCTCAAAATAATATAAGTGAAGCATGAGAGTTCAACAATTTCTATAAAATAAAGCCACCGCCGTGCTCTAAAAAGATATAAGTGACGCACTAGAACAAATTGCCTAGCTCAAAAGATATAAGTGAAGCACATAGAGTATTCTAATAAATTCATGATTCATGCGTGTCCCACTAAAAAGGTGTGTATAGCAAGGATGATTGTGGCAAACTAAAAAGCAAAGACTCATATCATACAAGACGCTCCAAGCAAAACACATATCATGTGGTGAATAAAATATAGCCTCAAGTAAATTTACCGATAGACGAAGACGAAAGAGGGGATGTCATCCGGGGCATCCCCAAGCTTAGATGCTTGGTTGTCCTTGAATATTACCTTGGGGTGCCTTGGGCATCCCCAAGCTTAGGCTCTTGCCACTCCTTATTCCATAGTCCATCAAATCTTTACCCAAAACTTGAAAACTTCACAACACAAAACTCAACAGAAAACTTATGAGATCCGTTAGTATAAGAAAATAAATCACCACTTTTTGGTACTGTTGTGAACTCATTCTTTATTTATATTGGTGTAATATCTACTGTATTCCAACTTCTCCATGGTTCATACTCCCCGATACTACCCATAGATTCATTAAAATAAGCAAACAACACATAGAAAACAGAATCTGTCAAAAACAGAACAGTCTGTAGCAATCTGAAAACTTCGTACACTTCTGTAAGCCCAAAAATTCTGAAAAATTAGGATAACCTGGGAAATTTTTATATCAATCTTGTGTAAAAGAAATCAGATCAAAAGCACGCTTCTGTGATTTTTTTAAATTGTTTTACTGAGTGCAAAAGTTTCTGTTTTCAGCAAGATCAAATCAACTATCGCCATAAGCCATCCCAAAGGTCTTACTTGGCTCAAACACTAATTAAAACACCAAAACACAATTACTAAAGAGGTAATAATGTGTATTACTCATAAAAACAGAAAATAAAAATATTGGGTTGTCTCCCAACAAGCGCTTTTCTTTAAATCCTTTTATCTAGGCATTGAGATTTCAATGATGCTCACATGAAAGATAGCAATTAAAACACGAAAAGAGCATCATGTGGCATGTGAAAAACAAGTTTAAGTCGAACATACTTCCTATGCATAGGCTTTTTATAAGCAAACAAATTATCAAGACAAGCAAAAACTAGCATATGCAAGGAAGAAGAAAGAAACAATAGCAATCTCAACATAACGAGAGGTAATTTAGTAACATGAAAATTTATACAATCATATTTTCCTATCTCATAATAATTGCACGTAGGATCATAATCAAATTCAACAATATAACTATCACATAAAAAATTCTCTTCATGATCCACATGCATGCAAAGTTGACACTCTTCCAAAATAGTGGGATTAACATAGAATAAAGTCATTACTTCTCCAAGCCCACTTTTAATACTATTGCAAACACTATTATCAATATCATAATCATCTTGAGGCTTAAATAAATTTTCAAGATCATAAGAAACATTATCACCCCAATCATGATCATTGCAACAAGTAGTGGACATAGCAAAATTAGCATCCCCAAGCTTAGTGTTTTGCATATTATTAGCACAATTGACATCAATAGAATTTATAATAACACCATTGCAATCATGCTTTTCATTCAAGAAGCTATCATGAATCACTTCATAAATTTCTTCACAATTTTTAGATTCACAAATTTCAAGCAAAACTTCATAAAGATAATCTAGTGCACACAACTCACTAGCAATTGGTTCAACATAATTGGATCTCTTAAAAAGATTAGCAAGTGGATGAGGATCCATAAACTTTTTGCTTTCTGATTTTCAATAAATACACAATTATTCCAAGCAAACAAACCATGTAAGACATAAAGGCAAACGGAAAGACGAACGAAAGAAGGGCGAATAAAAAGGCAAATATTTTTGTGTTTTTCTGAAAATGTTTTAGAAGTGGGGGAGAGGAAAAGGAGGCAAATGGCAAATAATGTAATGCAAGAGATGAGAGTTTATGGTGGGTACTTAGTAGTCTTGACGTAGATCTCCCTGGCAACGGCGCCATAAATTCTTCCTGCTACTTCTTGAGTTTGCGTTGGTTTTTCCCTTGAAGAGGAAAGGGTGATTCAGCAAAGTAGAGATAAGTATTTCCCACTGTTCAAAAAATCTTCCGATTCAACGATTAATCTTCCGATTTATCGCTAATCGGGGGGTGACAGATAAGATTATGCCTTATCTTCACTGTTTATCTTTTAGGCCGATTTACCGCTCTGTCAAGCGATTTATCAGGAATCTACCGATAAATTGGACTTATTCATAGCATTATGTTTGCAAAAACTAGGTTTATTTGTCTTTTGTGGACCTTGTTCCGCAATATGTACTGTTGTCCTATTTTATTTGTCATTATACGATGAGTCAAAGGCTAGGAATCAAGGTAACACAGCTTCCAATATTGTTTTGGCGTTGAATATATCATATTTTAGTGTTGGGAACCAGGGATTTGCAAAAAAATATCCGATTAATAGTCGACCGATAAAATTGATTAATCGGCCGATTTCCGATTAAACTCTAATCCCCAGCTGACCGAGACGATAACGATAAGCGATATCCTCAACATTGGTATTTCCCTCAGTTAAGAACCAAGGCATCAATCCAGTAGGAGATACACGCAAGTCTCCAATCTATGCACCTACACAAACAATCAAACCCAACGCGATAAAGGGGTTGTCAATCCCTTCACGATCACTTGCAAAGGTGAGATCTGATAGAGATAGATATAAAAGTTTACTAAAACGTAAACAAAGTAAAAGTAAATAAATTGCAATAAGGTATTTTTGGGTTTTTTGGTTTATAGATATGAAAATATATGATGGAAAATAGACCCGGGGGCCATAGGTTTCACTAGAGGCTTCTCTCTTGAAGGAAAATAATACAGTGGGTGAACAAATTACTGTCGAGTAATTGATAGAAAAGCGCAAAGTTATGACTATATCCAAGGCAATGATTATGAATATAGGCATCACGTCCGTGTCAAGTAGACCGACTCCTGTCTGCATCTACTACTATTACTCCACACATTGACCGCTATCCAGCATGCATCTAGAGTATTAAGTTCATAAGAACGGAGTAACGCCTTAAGTAAGATGACATGATGTAGATGGATAAACTCAAGCAATATGATGAAAACCCCATCTTTTTGCCCTTGATAGCAACAATACAATACGTGCCTCGCTACCCCTACTTTGTCACTGGGTGAGGACACCGCAAGATTGAACCCAAAACTAAGCACCTCTCCCATTGCAAGAAGAACCAATCTAGTTGGCCAAACCAAACCGATAATTCAAAGAGAAATACAAAGATATCAAATCATGCATATAAGAATTCAGAGAAGATTCAAATAATATTCATAGACAAACTGATAATAAATCCACAATTCATCGGATCTCGACAAACACACCACAAAAGAATATTACATCAGATAGATATCCAAGAACATCGAGGAGAACATGGTATTGAGGATCAAAGAGAGAGAAGAAGCCATCTAGCTACTAGCTATGGACCCGTAGGTCTGTAGTAAACTACTCACGCTTCATCGGAAGGGCAATAGAGTTGATGTAGAAGCCCTCCATGATCGAATCCCCCTCCGACAGGATGCCAGAAAAGGCCCCAAGATGGGATCTCACGGGTACAGAAGGTTGCGGCGGCGGAAAAGTATTTTGGTGGACGCTTATGGTCGTTTGGGAATATTTGGGAATTTATAGGCCAAGAATTAGGGTTAGAGGAGCTCCGAGGGGCCCACAAGCCAGGGGGCGCCCCCCTAGGGCACGCCCCTGTGGCTTGTGGCCACCTCGGGATTCCTCTGACTTCATTTCCAAGTCCTACGTGTGTCTTCTGGTCCAAGAAAAATCACCACGAAAGTTTTATTCCGTTTGGACTCTGTTTGATATTCCTTTTCTGTAAAACTCAAAAACAAGGAAAAAAAACAGAAACTGGCACGGGGCTCGAGGTTAATAAGTTAGTCCCAAAAATAATATAAAATAGCATATTAATGCATATAAAACATCCAAAACAGATATAATAGCATGGAACAATAAAAAATTATAGACACGTTGGAGACGTATCACACAGTCCTGGGAAAAGAGAAGAATCTAAAGGAGGAAGAGAAGAAGAAGCCCGCCGTGATCCAGGTTTGCATGCACAACTTGTGCTTGGTCTACCACATATGCCATGCTGACGTTAAGTGCGAGGATTTTAAGAACTTCCTTGCGGAGGACAGAGTCAAATTCGTTACTATAGACTTTCATAACAACGAGGAAGTCCTAGGTCAGATAGGCCTCGTTGTAGGCCAGCCCTTCGACCTCCAGAAGAATAGGCCGGTGTCCTCCCGTCAGCCTTCAATGCTAACCCTGGCAGGAGCCATGGTTGATTCTTCGTATGGCAAACTGACGAAACCTCACCGCAAGGTTCATCTTCCATGGGAGTGGAATTTAATAGCTAAAGACCACATCCAGTACACTGCAATGGATGCCTACCTTTGTTTCAATATCTACAAGGGTTGGATGAAGAGCGAGAGCCTAGTGCGCGGTTCAAGCAAAAAAGTATCGGCCAAGAGGAAGAGGGACAAGGACGAAGTCGAGGACGTGGACGAGGAGTCTGAGTAAGGTGGCAGTGTCGTTGCTCATGGTGGTTCTAATGCAGCGTCTACCGGATTAGTTGCTTAGTTTAATTTCAGGGTGCTTAGTTTAATTTCAGGGGTGTGTTGTGCTGAGCCCCCAGCAGAACTATGTTATGTTCTTTCTCGTTACTTTAACTCTTCAGTATGTACATACTTGTATTTCTTACAATTCATCTTGTAGTTGGTAGTACTACCACTCGTTTCTTCACATTATATACGTACTATATATGATATGGCCAACATCATATAGCCTGCAGTTGGCTATACTATTAACCATGCTCTAAGCATGCCACATACGCAAAACACTTAAATGAGATAAGTAATCCTAAAAAAACTTAAATGAGAGAAATTTACCCAAAGCATGAAGGAGTTTAGTTGTCAAAGAATTAAATAGGTATGTTAATTTCTTTAATAGACTTTAGCACCCCATCTAAGCACGTACTAGCTTTTTTAATAGTACTATATGCATAATTTGGCGACGAGCGCTCTGTATATGTACCACCTTTTTCTTTTAATTTCATCTTGTTAGTTTTGCTTCATGGTGCAATCCATCGATACTACTACTGTACGAAAGTACATTTAAAAGGCTAGAGGGTGGGGTAGTCTCGCTTGGTCGGTTTCACGAGAGGCGAGGGCCTTTGTGATTTGACAGCTCATTACTGCTGGAAGGTGGGGCCTTGTGATTTGACTGCTCGTATAAATGTTGCTGACGACCTGACGAGGAGAAAAGAACCGTGTGGTATACTCAAGTTTTCCACTGGAGTACTAGTACGACAGAGGAGCGTGAAACACGGCAGCCCAGTGCGATATGGCGATAAAAAATGATCTAATTTGCTAGTCATCGATCCCATGGCACCGCTCATCGTTAGCATTGTTCTATTCGTGCCTCGCAGAGAACGTGACACATGCGGCGAAACACCCGAAGCAAAAGAAGAAACACAGGAGCAAAAGAAGAAGGAAGATTACCCCCTGCCCAAAAAAGAAGGAAGACGCAGATACAAGTCAGTGGCGCTGCTCTCTACTTCATGAAGGGTTGCTGGCTGCGGAGTCCTAACTGCTTCTTCATCGCCTCCACGACCTTCATCTCCTCGCTCATCTCCTCCGCCATCTTCTTCATTCTGTCCATGACGCGGGATTTCTCGACGCGAGCATTCATCATCTCTTCCACGGCCGCATTACATACCTTGACAGCAGCTGGGTGCTCGATGCGGGCCTTCATCATCTCTTCCACGGCCGCATTACTCCTCCTTCTGTTCCATGACGAGGGTGTTCATCATATTCACCGAGGAACTCCTCTTCTCATGCAGCTTCTTCCAGCCGGTGTTCTCCTCCTTCAGCAGGTCGAGCTCGTGGTAGACCTTCGCCTTGTCCTCCTGAAGTTCCAGGATTTCGCCGGTCGCCTTCTTACCTGAGGCAATGCTCTCATTCACCAGCTTCATCAAGCCGGCAGTCAACTCCTCCTGCTTATTGAGCTCAGCGGGCATGTCGTCGAGGCTCTCCTTTAGCAGCTTCACCAAGCCGGCGGTCAACTCCTTCTGCTTATTGAGCTGAGCGGGCATGTCGTTGGGGGATAATGACTCCATCACCGCCAGCTTGGCATGTTCGCCTCCGCAGCTAGGGCGCTCCTGGGAGCCCTCGCTTTCCCGTCAGAGATCTTTCGAGGTCTCTGCGAGGCGGCGAGCCCTCTCTTTTTTTCCGCGGCCTTGGTCTCCGCTCCCATGTTACTAGTAATTCTCGACCTAGAGCTCTGCACATCGGCCATGGCAAGGACAGACGAAAAAGAAAGACTTATGAGGAGGAAGGTAGATTAATTTTTGGCTAGGTAGTTCCCCTTTTTATAACCTACTTGCACTAGTACTAAAACCTGCATAGTGGGAGCACGTTCAGGTTTGATACATAGGTGTGAACAAGTTTGCACTTTAATTATAGCATGGTAGTACTACTTTGGAATGTGATGGGAACAAGCTAAAGATAAATTGATGGTTCTGGTTTCGAGGCCCGAAACGGCTCCCGATGAGTTCCCTGGAACACAAATTCCAAGTACTACTGCTTAAATGTGGTCGCACAAGTCAGTGATGTAACTGGTCGTACATGTCAGACCAAGCTGTTGCGTGTCCCTTCGGTGAGACGCGGGTCCGACCGACCATCTGTTGGTGCGATCGACCATAAAGTATTACGCGATATAGACTTGTGGTTGTGGCTTCAGGTGATTGTCATGGCTAAGCATTCAAAAACTCGTGATAAATCAATTACCATCTTTTTCCAAATGACCAAGTATTTTCACAGAAAATACATATAGATGGAGTGATTGTCACGGTTGCAAACCGCCATGGCGCCCGCAAGTTCACTCCAGCAGCAACCGAGTAGGTCACTGCATCGCTGGCGGGGAAGGAGGGCAGCTCACCTCGCCTACGATGCATCCCCAGCGCCGCCGCCGCAGCTGGCTGCGCGATTTGGCTTCTCCTACCACCCATTTGAACAGTTGCACCGGCTACTCATCCCATCCGGCAGGCATGCGTGTTCTTCCCTTCGCAGTCGACTCCGTGAATATGATCTCTGCCATTAGCCCCAGCACAAAATCAACGCGACGCTGCCAGATGCTGACATCCCTCAGCATCTCTCCCCTGAGATTGACTTGCGCCTCCGCCTTGTGCTTCGCCAGGCGCAGCTCCTTCGAACTTGTCTCCAATCGATGCGACGCTTCCTTGATACGATTTGCCCTTGCTGCCCACCACCTGAAACGCAGCCCTGGCATGTCCTCCAGCGCCACGGATCTGTGCACTACAAAAAAAATACACTTCCGTGATGATACGTGTTTGTCACAGTAGGTCACGTTTTCTGTCATGCATGTACATCCATGACGATTTTATGACAGAATCAAGATAATCATACCTGTGCTGTCGTAGAAGTGTTCCATGGCATTACCAAAATTATCATCACGGAAGTGTCCACTTCCATGACGATAAATCGCGCGTCATAGAAGTGCTTTCGTCAAGGGTAACCGACACGTGGCATCCATCGTAATGGGTCACCGTTAAGCTATCGAGTTTCGGTTTGGATCTGATAACCCGTTAATAGCCCTGACCAGTGGGGATTTTCCACGTGTAAAATTCCCATTCGCCGGAGTATCCACGTGTCAGCTCAGTGCTGGGACAGATGTCATCCAGCGAATGGACGTGACGCACCTATGATACGTCGACACGTGGCATGGCCCAACAATGGCCCATTCATGTCAAAAGGCCAGCCCGTTTAACTTAGTCAAAAGGTAGCCGCCCGGCCCACCGAAGGCCTGTTAACGGCCTGTTCGCATATAGCCCATTTACAGCCCGCTAACTCACGGCCCGTTATAGCCTATCTGAATTAGGCCCAGTAGCGCCATATGGGCCGTCCAATATGATTCCAGCCCGTTGTAACTTCCGGCCCATGTATGGCCCATGACGTCATTCAGCCCATATGAGGCCCTTTCTAAATCTGGCCCATATAAACGACCCGTGGTGAAACTAGCCCATAATGATTAGTATATAGCTTTATACCCATTAATGGCCCATTATTCCATTGGGCCGTTTCAGCCCGTGTTATCTTTCGGCCTTCTAAGGGCCCATTTATTATTGGGCTCATTTCCGGCATTCGATTACTTACGGTCCGTTACTGGCCTATTCCGCTTGTGGGCCAAATTCAGCCCATGGTTAAAGTCGGCCCGTCTGTGGCCCTTTAATCTGTTGGGCCGTTTTCATGGCATCATCACAAATGGTCCATTAACGACCCGTTATGCCTGTCGTTCGAATTAAGCCCATTGTACACATGGGCCTGTTAACGGCCCATAAACAGACGATTCCCATTATAGCCCTTTTACGGCCCATATTGCGGTCTGTTAATTGTCCACGAAAGTACGGCCCATGTTTGGCCAATCGATCATACGGCCCGTAGAAGTCCCATTGAATCTACGGCCCGTAGAAGGCCCATGGATCATACGGACCTTAGGAGGCCCACTACAGCAGGTAGCAGGACTACTTCTAAATAAAAAGGTTACCACGGAAAAAGAACTGCAGCGACTACTAGAAGAAAAATAAACAAGACAATAAGGAAATAAATAAGCAAGCAACTTACGCTAGGCTATTACGGCTATTACAAATATTACATCCACTGGGCATCAAAGTTCGCCACCAGTGCAAATATAGTGAACAAAGCAGCATATTACATACACTGGGTGTCTAAATTGGCCACCAGTGAAAATAAACGCGGCAGCAAAACAAGTGCACAACTGAAACCACTTCAGAAGAGCTCAAGAAACGATATCCTGGATACCCACCATGCTGGCAAAAAGCTTAGCAAGCTTATTAGTTTTCTCTTGTTTGGCGCTAAAATCGTCCAGCGCTTGCTGTTGTACCAGAAAGTATGCATCTGAATTCTGCAGGAACTTCCTTAGTCCTTCGGCTTCTTGCCGCAGCACAGCTGACTGATGCCTTTCAGCTTGTAGCTAAGACTGAAGAAGCCGAAGTGATTCAGGCAGTGAGTTCAAAGAGCTTGTGCCAGCGGTAGTGGCCAGTAACTCGAACACTACATCAATGCTGGACTTTGGGGTTGTCTCACTGTCTACAAGATAGTTTTTATCACCTTTCTTGGAGACCAACAAGGTTGTCTCACTAACTTGAACCTTATCTGCATTACTTTCTCTACCATTGCATAATGGGGTGCTCTTCTCCAATATTCTGTTCGCATTCTACAAGAGAAACAAGCAGACATATCACAGGCTTAGCATGTAGTATATGAAACTCATTTTGGTAAACCGGTTCAGTAGTAAGGTGGACAGGATAACAGCATGAAACAAACATATATCTATGTACTATGGTCACTGTATTGTCCATATCATTCTAGTTTATATTGTTCAAATCATATATTTTTAAGACACAGCAGCATAGACAGAATATAAGTGTGGGAAACTACACAGCACTGGCAACACTTGTAATGTGCATGACATGAGAACATAACTGTTTATACAACCGAAACTGAAATCAACATAGAGCAAGAAGTTAGAACAGCAATCCAGTTAAAGAAATAGGTTTAAAACATACCTGTTGCGCCATTGGAGTTTCAATTGGATCCTTCAAATTCAAAATTAGTTGGTATGAGTTAATGTAGTGATGCAAGAGCAAAGGACTATAGACCATAGCTACGGAATCTGACCTGAGAACAGTTGCTCTTCTGCTTTAAACGTGGAGTTTGGGTTCGCTGTGGTGGTCTTCGTGCTTTGGGCACTGCAGTTGCTTTACAAACTACTCGTGTGGGGGTACTCTATGGTGGACATGGTGCTGTGTCAACTAGAAGTGGGTTACTATCCACTGGGGTTGGGGTTAGATGGGGTGTAGCTGGTTCTCTGTCCAACGGTGTAAGTGTACAATCTGAAAGAGTCTCGATTATGTGTGGTGGGGCTAGTTCGTGGGCCAGTACAACCATGGTTCTATCTGCATCGACGGGTAGCACCATCTTTTGTGAAGAACGGGTTTTTACTCCCTTAGATACTACCATCACCCCCTCCAATTCAAATGGCTGATAAACAAGAAATGAAATTGAAAGTACAGACATTGTATGATAGACAGATGTGGTAATTCACATATATGTTGTCTAACCAAACAGGACAGCATGGCACAATTTTATATATATGATGGCTAACTAAAAAGGATAGCATGACACAGTTTTAGATATATGATGGATAACTTAACAGGATATAATGGCATAATTCAACATATGATGAGTATCTAAACAGGATGACATGACAAAACTATATGACGTCTTTCTAAAATAGGTTGTGATGAAATAATTCACATACATGTTCTCTAAGTATACAGGATGGCATGATATAATTCACGTAATTGATTCATATACTAAGCAGCTGGCACTCGCATGTATGATCTCTAAACTAAGCAGATGGCATTGAATATTGTGTATATGATGTCTAAACTAAGCAATGCAAGACACCATATGCATGATATGAGAAATATAAACATTGCAAGTTAAGAGCATACACCTCAGGTGGGATATAGGACTAGTCATATGTCTCTGAATCCTCCTATGAGGAGCTACCTGTAACCATCGAGATATATGCTTCAACAGGTACCATTGCCTGCTCTGAAGACCTTGTTTTCACTCCAGATTTTTCCATAACCGACTCAAATGGCTGATACACATGAAGAGTAGTTCAATATACACAGATTATCGACAAATGAAATACGCAATGAAAAAAAAGGATGGCATGAGATAATTCACATATATGATGCCTGGCTACATGGCGGTGCATAATTCACATATATGATAACTGGCTAAAAAACATGGCATTGCATAATTCACATATCTGATATAGAAAGCAAACATGAGGCATTCACACAAAGCATGTCTAATCTAAGCAGATGGCATGGCAATGCAAGACACCATATGCATGATATGAGCAATATAACCCTACCAAGTTAGAGCATACACCTCAGGGGGGAATACGACTGGTCATCTGTCTCTGAATCCTCCTCTGAGGAGCTATCTGTAACCAGCAAGAAATCTGCATCGATAGGTAGCACTGACTGCTCAGAAGACCTTGTTTTCACTCCAGATTTTCCCATGACCGACTCAAATGGCTGATGCACAGGAAGAGTAGATGAATGTATAAACATTGTTGACAAATGGAATACATTATGAAAAAAAATGGCATGATACAATTCACATATACGATGACTGGCTAAACATGATGGCATTGCATGATTCACGTATATGATGCCTGGCTAAAGAAGATGGCATTGCATAATTCACATATACTCCCTCCATTCCTAAATATTCGTCTTTTGAGAGATTTCAAATGGACTACCACATACGGATGTATATAGACATATTTTAGAGTGTAGATTCACTCATTTTGCTCCGTATGTAGTCACTTGTTGAAATCTCTAAAAAGACAAATATTTAGGAACGGTGGGAGTATGATATAGAAACCAAACAGGTGGCATGCACACAAAGCAAATCTAAAAAAAGCTGATGACATATAAGATGTATAATGTAAGCAATGCGAGGCGCCATATGCATGATATGACCAACATCAGCATGCCAGGTTAGAGCAAACACCTCAGGGGGTAAATAGGAGTGGTCGGCTCCCTCTGAATCCCCCTCTGAACAGTTATCTTCCTCTGGAATACAATCTGGAATGGGGGGAGGGGGCCCACTTCGCCCACCATGGAGCGGCGTCTGCATGACATTATATTCCCATGTAACGGTCTTCTCTTTTTCTCTACATGTTTAGTACGATTGTGTACAATAACTAACATGCATAATAAAAAAACATAGTTAGATTATGTAAGGCCTAAGGGGTGCATGAAGAAATCAAGACTGATGGTAGCAAACGAGTGGATAGATCCAAAACTAATGATAGCAGGAAGATTATAGCTTCATTTTAAAAAGATAGACGATGGATCATCTACTGTTTGTTGCCCACCCAACATGAACCACATAGAAGACCCCAGATGAACCAGATAGTAGACAGATACTATTCGTTGCTGCCTCAATATGTGCCCCATAGGCATTTTAAAACTCAAGTTTGAACATTAGTTTGGACCTGACTCAGAGTCTAAGAGGTGAACAGGATGATAAAGTAGCAGGTAATAATAACCGATGTATAACGTAAGCAGACAAGAAAGAGTGCGACCTCTCTTCCGAAAATTTGTAGTGCTCAGGTTCATCTGCTCAGTCGATGATGGTAATGCAGTTGGCGTGGCTGCCGGCAACGGGGAAGATGATCTGAGGCGGCGAAAGAAAGTCTGCAGGGGGAATCTCTGCTGCAGTGAACGCTTCAGTCGATGGTGCACCTTAGGTGGGGTGGATGACGACATGGCAGGAGCAGGACATAACACACAGAGTTTTCTTTGACACCTATCTGAAAATGAAGTAAATCTGTAAGGGCTCCTTAGAATTGGAGGATCCTAAAAACGCAGGCACAGGAAAAACACAGGAATAGGATAGGAATGCATGTGCAAAATAGAGCATTTGCAAACATAGGATTTCTGTCAACCTGGGTGTTTGGTTCACATGAGTTGTAAGAACACAGGAATGGAGAAACATGGTCAAATTAAAGTCAAACCACATGAAAATGTAAAATAAGAATCTTATTATGCCAGTAATGCAATTAGTCCTGTTCTTCATGCATATTAATTTGAAAAGGACGTCCAAGTGGATATTAAAATTCCTACGTTTTTTCTTTGAAAGAGACACCAAAGGAAAAAAATATCCTCCAGTTTTGCTTTGCTCCATTCCTTCTAACCAAATGCACGAATAGTAGTACCATAGTAAAGTTTCCAATTCCTATGTTTTCCTTCACTTTTTCTTTGAACCAATGGCGATTCTAGTAGGCAGTCTTCAACAGGCTGAAGCCTGCCCTCAAAATATTTTGTGAGCTTAGATTTGGTCCACATGAGTATCATATAATGGCTATCTTGCTAAACCGATTCAAATTGAGGTTCAAAAGAGCATTTTGTTTTCTCCCTGTTAACTTTGTGACCACGATTCATTTATTTCTAGATTTGCAACTGCTTTGAACCAAAGGATCCCTGAGGGATCGACATGAATGCAGAGTAACAAAGTGATGCGGCGAGTGTACAACCTCTTTGGCATAGCCTTGTCGACCTCAGCATCATTGGGTTGGACGTGGAGGATGGTGATGCTGTTGTGACCGTCAGAGGCGGGGAAGAAGATCTAAGGCCTCTGGAGACGGCGCCGAGGGTACTGCTCCGCTGTGATGGATGGTTCCGTCATTGGAGCAGCTCCGGTGAGGTGTACGACGGCGAGGCTGAAGCAGGACAAGATAGACAACGTTAATCTGAAGTGGGACTCTAATAGCATCTGCAATAGATGATGTAAAATACATCACCAAAAAGTGCTAGATGTAAAATGCATCTGCTGCGCCACGGCCGCTCCGACAGATGCTGTAAATACTGTTTACTCTGAACTTAACTGAAGAAACTGAACTTTACAGTCAAAACTGAATTTTACTGGCGAAACTGATTGAACTAGTAGCAGAGCATTGCACTAGAAGTTTAGGGCGTTCGAGCTCTAGTAGCAGAGAAGCAGTGATCTACATCAGTAGCCGCTCGATCAGGGAACGCACTAGTAGAGAGCAACTCATGCAGCAGCACCGCAAGCGAGTGCTAAAGCAGCAACTCCTGTAGCTGCCGCAGGTCATGCAGTAGCAGCAGCAGCAGCAGCAACGCGAGCGAGAGCAAGAGCAGAGCAGAGCAGCAGCACAAACGAGAGCAAGAGCGGAGCAGCAGCACGAACGAGAGCAAGAGCGGAGCAGCAGCGCAACCGACAGCAATAGCAGAGTAGAACTGCAGCATGAACGAAAGCAAGAGCAGTGCAGTAGCGCGACCGACAGCAAGAACAGAGCCACAGCGCGAGCAAGAGCCGGAGCAGCAGCAGCAGCGCGAGCGAGAGCCGGAGCAGCAGCAGCTAGTGCTGGTGTGGAAGTCACCGCCGAGGAAGCAATGACATGGGGGAGAGACGCCATGGAGGAAGTGGCCGGCGACGGCGCCGTCGATGGAGACCCACCATGGCTACTCGGTATCGAGCACCGGCAGCCCCGTGAGATCAAATAAAAGATAAAATGCAGCAGTGAGTGCAGAACCTCCTTGGTGGCGCCGAGTAGGCCTCGGCTTCATCGGAGGAATTGGTGAGGGTGCTGCTGTTCCGGTGGGGCAGGTCAAGACGGTGTTGTGGGGATGGAGGTGGCGCGATAGACGAGGCAAACGTCGGGGTAACTCCTTGGAGGTGGAGGACGGGGCGGCTGATCCGGCGGGACGACGAGATCGGCGATGGATCGTCATCTGGTGCGGTGGATGAGGGACGTCGAGCTGTTGTTGTGGACGACGTCGTCGGGGAAGAGTCTCCGGCTGGGCGGTAGTCGGGAGGCCGACGGAGGGGCGGGGGGTTTCGCGGGTTTTGGCGGCCTCGGTGTACGAATGGGGGCGGGGGGCGAAGGGGAAGGTAGGGGGAGCCATGGCTTAGGGACGTGCTTGTCCGAAATGTGGGGTAAGTTACGAACGTACCCCCACCAGTTTTGACCACGCGACGTCGAGGCGGCATTTCCGGCTGAGGGGTAGAAGGGGGATTTCGCGTGTCTGGGCTGCGGGACCGATTTCGGATGAGGAGGGAGTTTTCGCGCGCATCGAAGTTTCGGGATAACAAGGCGTGGCACGGGTTGAAGAGGCGGGAGTTTCACAGCAGAAGAGACAAAAGATACTCGAGCTTGAAAATTTTGGGATAACAAGGCACGGATTCCATGTTCGGCAGAACAAACTTAACATGTACAAAAAAAAACAATTCACACAAGACACAAGAGAGTCATGTCCCCTTTTACTATATTGCTATAAATGCCATTGAAAAAACTACAAAAAAATGTAAACAAAATCGGGAGAACAAGATTAGCCTGTACAGTACCAAATCAATTCGCACTTCCCTCAACAACAACAAAAAACAAATCAATTCCCACCACAAGAAAGAGTCTTGTCCCTTTTTATATGATTACAAATGCCAGGATCTTGAATTTCAATTTTTGAATCCACGTTAAGTTGAATTCGAATATATCGTTAGGTGATCTTGCGGTTTATAATGGATGTAGTCCTACATTTTGATCTTCCATCTTATATGAACATTTTACTCCACCCTATGAATATATATATTGTCATCTACCATATGGACTAAATTTGAATCAATTTTGCTTATTTGAATAAGATTGTTGTCAAGTTATACCATCATTTAAATATTATCTTGATAACAGAAAACATGCATATAGTAGTAATCATATTTCAATATGAACTACATGTACCATACGATCTCCAATTCAAATATTTGTATCCATTTTATGTTGAATTCAAATCACAGTACATTGGTCTAGGTAGCGAGATGTTCAGGATAATCTGAACCCTGTTTTCATATGTATAAATTTTGGCCGAATTGGGTCAAGTTTTGGTATAAGCTTCTTGCAAACCGGAGATTCTCTCAAGAAGCCTCGTGGTTCCGAGAGGGAACGTGTCACCTTTGTGTGCGAAACAATATACGTTGCGTCCCCCCCTGATTTTCTTTATAGAGGCAACATAGAACTATATGAGTGCCTGTTAAATTTTGGAATTATTCCGGGTTCGTTTGGCCTTTTTTATATATTATTTGAGTTTCTGGTCATTTAATGTGCATAATTCAAATTTGAACTACAAGCACATGCTCCAGTGCACCAAAGTTGGTTGAACAATAACATGTGTGTCCTCGGGTGAATTTCAAGGTCTCATGCAAGAAATGGGAATGAAATTCAAACATCTAGGCATCGTAGCTCGGCCAAGAACATTGAGAAACTTGGTTTTTAAATTCTTGTAAATCCAAAACACGCCTGAAAATCATGAAACTTGGCATGGTGTCATGTCATGGCACTAACATGATGTGGTAAAAAAATTGGCCGAATTGGAACAAGTTTTGGTATAAGCTTCTTGCGAACCGGAGCTTCTCTCAAGAAGGCTCATGGTTCTGAGAGGGGACGTGTCACCTTTGTGTGCGAAACGATATATGCTCCCCCCCTTGATTTTCTTTACAGAGGCGACATAGAACTATATGAGTGTCGTGTTAAATTTTGGAATTATTCCAGGTTCGTTTGGCCTTTCTTATACATTAACTGAGTTTCTGGTCATTTAATGTGAATAATTCAAATTTGAAATACAAGCACATGTTCTAGTGCACCAAAGTTGGTTGAAAAATCATATGTGTGTCCTCGGGTAAATTTCTAGGTCCCATGCAAGAAATGGGAATGAAATTCAAACATCTGGGCGTTGTGGCTCGGCCGGAAACATTGAGAAACTTGGATTTTTAATTCCTGTAAATCCAAAACACGCATGAAAATCATGAAACTTGGCTTGGTGTCATGACATGGCACCAACATGCTGTGGTAATTTTGCTATCTGATTTGCGAAGGCGCACACATTAACAATCAACAAATTCATTTTGGAACAAGTGCTGTCACATTACAATCGGAAACACAAGTATTATTGAAACCGTGGGCGTTCTACTTACCATTTACGTGCCGCCATGCGTCCCCTTTTTTTATTGGCTAGGAGGCGCCGTGCGGGGTAGCTATTTGAGTACAAGAGGCGTGCGATCAGATCCCTGCGCATGCTTATCGGGAGGAGAGCCCTTTGACCTCCATCTGCCGCCCACCTCTCTCCCAAGGTCTCCATTAATGGCACCCGAGCCCTGCTTAATGGCGTGGCTATGTCTCACTCGACTGAGATTTAAGAGAGAAAAAAGAAAATTTTGCACGGATCTTGATGTAAGATCCGACGGACCTATATAGCATCTACTGCGACTTATAGCAAGACTGATGAATATATAAGGATGACGATAGTGGATAATAATTGTCTTACATATTTAGGAAGATAATTAAAAAAGCCACATGCGGCTACGCCCGAAATACACAAGGGCAAAAGAAGAAGGAAGACACATACAACGATCTGGCTCGCTGATCTCTACTTTCTTGATGCACTGCAGGTCACGGAGACTAGTTCTCGCGGCGAGCGGCGGTGATCTCTTTCATTAGTTTCATGTCCTTAATACGCTGCTTGGCAGCATCCACGGATGCCTCCACCAGCCTTTCACGCTTGATGCGGAGCATGGCATTCTCGTCCATAAGTTTCTTGATGATGACACCCGTCCTCTTCAACAAGGCAGCGGTCTCCTCCGCCTGCTTCGCCCTTCCGGCGATCTTCGCCCTCAGCAGGTCGCGCTCAGTGCGGAGCTTCTCCTTGTCCTCCCCTAGTCCCGGATGATGGCGGTAGCATTTTCAAACGAGGTATTCATCTTGTCCTGCAGCTTCATCCAGCCGAAGATTCGACCCATCAGGCCATCAAGCATAGCGCGCATGCGCCTGTGAGAATCCTCGCCTACCCGCGAGACATTTTCCTAGGCCACCGCGGCGCGGGAGGACCTCCCTGCTGCATTCGCGGCGCGGCGGGACATCTCTGCTGCTTCCACAGCGTAGCCGAACCAGTCTGCTGCATCGACGGTGCGGCGGGACCTCTGTGCTGCTTCGGCGGCGCGGCGGGACCTCTGTGCTGCTACGGCAGCGCGGTGGGACATGTCGGCTGCTACGGCGGCGAGGTGGGGCATCTCTCGTGCTTCCGCTTCCATGCTCGCCTCCCCCTGGTAGTAATCTCTCGACCCAGAACTCATGCGGGCCATGGCAGACGCAAGAGAACGTCGATGAAAGACTTGTTTGTTTTTGTGGATGAGGAGTTGAGGAGGAATGTGCAGTCATCTTGGAGTAGAGTATTTATAACCGAGTACTAATACGCTCCTAAGTGGGAAACCATTTAGGTTTTGATCGGTGTGAACAGGTTTGCAATTAAATATAGCGTGGTAGTAATTTGGAATGTGATGAGACGCAAGCTCAAAATTTATTGACGGTTCTAGTTTCGAAGTGCGGCACTATTCCTGGATGGCGTAACGTGGGCACGCATTCTCGGCCGTGGTGTAGCAGTTTTGTAATATGCCACGGTACTTCTTTTTCTACTGCTGTGTGCGTGCAATAACTAGCACCGTCGGATACATATCTTACGGTTATTGGGGCGTTCGCCAGGAATAGCCTCGTGGCGAGCTATAGACTAGTCTTTTTTTCACACGCATTACATCGACACATATCATCTCTCTCCCTCTTTCCCACGCACACACCTTAGTCTCTCGGTACTTCTCGCACGCACCATCTCTAGCTCCCTAGGTTGATGCCACCAACATACACTTGTACTCTGAGTTTAGTACGTTATACACGAAGAGAAGAGGTGCACGCACGCACTCGTCCTCTCTCACACACGCATCTGTAGCTACGAATTGTAGTGTTCTCAACCATCCGATTGGCTCTATCATAGGTTCCTGTTGCTCCTTGGCCTTGAGATTGAGAAGTTTAAAACGTGGAGGATAAGCTGGAGGCGAATTGTTTTGGTTAATGTGCAGGCCGCACACGGCACCAACACGACACAAGCTTCGTCTGCCTGGTGCGCAGTCGGGTGAGTACTACTAGTAGTAGTACTACTTTGATGTGTCGCGTGAACTCGCAGAAGTATGCAACACTTCCTCAACAAACAAGCATATAAGCAGCTTATACTTATTACCCAAAGGATCTTTATATCCAACAGACACAAAATATCCGTTCCACTGTTGGAAATTACTTTAACTGCTGATTTGATGTTGAAGTAATTGCTGCATCGCCACCAAAATTCACCATCTCTTAAGCTAAAGTAGACCAAGCTAACCCCTATATTAGCATGTTACTAAGATAAACAGAAGGCACTGTAGAATCATTTAGGAGGTGAGCTTGTCAATCTGAATGTGGAGGGACACCGTCCTCGACAACCCAGCCCCGTCCAGCAGCTTGGGCAGAACTGTGAAGAAGGTTAGCTCCTGCACGGCGACGGCACCGGGATCCTTGCTGCTTGTCACCTCGATTTCCACCTTGATGGCGTCGGTCCTGCCTTTGGCCTCTCTCGGTGGGCCATTCGCCCACAGCTTGGCCGTGTAGTGCGGCAGTGGGGACGACCCCGCTTTGATGTAGACGACCGACATGGCGATAGGCGCGCCGACGTTGAGCACGCCGCCGACCAAGAAAAACGTGCGGCCGTCCTCCTCCGCGAATAGCAAGAGCCACGGCTCTGACACTGGCACTTGCAGCTGGAGCACCTTGCCATACTGGATCCTGTGCACGAGCATGGGATGCACGGTGCTGATGTGGTGCGGGAGCACCGGCAGCGGGCCTTCGTAGCTGTAGACGGGCACGGGGCATTTGCAGGGCGTGAGCGGACACACGCTCTGGTGATCGGCGAGCTTGTGGTAAGTGACGTAGAGCCCACAGCCTTCGTGCGGGCATTCCACCCTCACCGAGGAGAGGACGGCATCCATCGCCGTGTTCCGCACATCGAAGCTACCGCCGCGCTTGCACTTCTGGCACTGCCGCTGGTTCCCGGGGCGCTCGCCGCGGCAGTACGCGCAGGCCAGGTGCCCTCCCTTGCACTGCACAAATCAATCGAACAACACATCAATCAAGAAATCTGCACCTTGCTCGATCAGCCGAATGGACGAGGTGTATTCGAACCTCATACACTGGAGGCTTCAAGGGGCGGAGGCACAAGGGGCAGTGGAGCAAGGTGAGGTCCATAGAGACCATAGAGAGCTCCATCGTCGGGTCCTGTTCCGTCGGCATGATCTCGCCCTCCTCGTGCACCACCATCTCTCGCTTTAGGGCCAGGGCATTAGAAAGTTTTACCATCACATATTCATACTACTTCAAGGTGCATTAAATCAACACATGCAAGTATCAAAAGGAAAGTCACGGCATGCATGCATGCGTTGTAATTAATGCATCGGTAAACGCAAATTATTGAAATATATCGAGTGCACTGCTTTGATGTGTCACGTCAACTCGTACAACAAGGAGAAGTTTGATTACAACACCCTCTCCCACGCCCATGAGTGTGGTGGCGCGCAGGACTAGAGAAGCTTTCGCTACACGCTCTCCCTCCCGCACACGGTGGACATGCAGCAGTTCATTCGGTGTCAGATGGCCAGAAGCATACTAGTAGTACTCCACTGTAGTAGTACCATCATTGTTCGACTTCCCAAAGAGGCGAAGAGCCAAGCGCAACCCGAACGCTCGTGTGCCAGTTTCATGTGTATAGGGGAGGTAGTATAGTAACATAGTCTAGGATAGCGTGTACCGTGCCTCTAAGCTTAAAATCGTTGGAGTCGGCTCCATGCTATGAGGCCGTCTCGAAGCATATTTTTGATTAAAATAATCTTCTGGCCCTACCTGTCATCCTGTTTATTGTAGTTTGCACGCTGATCTGGTCAAGAGAGGAATATATATTTTAATTTGTGGTGGGGTAAATGTTAGAGGTTGCAGCAAATATTGTACAATGTGTGTCTTTTAGCCAAGTTTAGAGGCAAGCATGTGGGGCCCGTGCTATGATGTGTCGCGTCAACTCGTACAACAAGGAGAAGCTTGATTACTAGTAGTATGCCCTCTCCCTCGCCCATGCGCGCGGTGGCTCGCAGACGAGGAGAGGCTTTTGCTTTTACTACTCCTACAACAAGCTCTCCCTCGCCCACACGATGGACGGGACATGTAGCTGTTGATTCGATACTATAGAAGTAGTAACATCATTGTTCGACTTCTCGAAGAGGCGAAGAGCCAAACGCAACCCGAACATGGCAGTTGCTAGTAACATGCTTTTGTTACTAGTCCATGTTACTACCTTCATAATGGGTAGTAACATATGGATGGTAACATACAAGCCTTCATTAATTGAGACATAGACTCATTTTACCTCGGGGTGTGTTATGTTGCAGTAACATATTATGTTACCACAAGCATCTCTCCCCTCATTAACTCCATGCCACATAAGCAAATTTGTCTTACTCCCACTATGACTAGCCTTAATAGTATAGCCCTCTAAACCGGAAAGGAGGGACTACTCCCTCCATTCCTAAATATTTGTCTTTCTAGAGATTTCAACAAGTGACTACACCGTAAATGAGTACATACAGAGCAAAATGAGTGAATCTACACCGTAAATAAATACTCCCTCCGTTCCTAAATATAAGTCTTTTTAGAGATTTCAAATGGACTACCACATATGGATGTATATATAGGCATATTTTAGAGTGTAGATTCACTCATTTTGCTCCATATGTAGCCACTCATTGAAATCTCTAGAAAGACAAATATTTAGGAACGGAGGGAGTATGTATTAAGTTCTCTCGTTTTCCTCTCCGCCTTGGTCGCGGTGCACAATATTGAGTATACTACTACTGACTAGTCTCTTTTTGACACGCATTTACATTGATACGGCTTGAATGCCAACGAGGGAGAGGGTAGCGGTTCCCGAAACATTGAACGGTCAATGATGCCTCCGCATTCAATTAGCATGCAGAGGTAAGTAATTGGAGAAGCAGAATGGAGCCAGCATGATGTGAATGCAACGCAGTTTGGACTCTCATATAAAGGCGCCCCACCACTCCAATCCATCTACTCCTAGTCTCTGCGCAACACTGCCCACTCCAATCCAAGACCAAGACCAAGTGACCAGAAGCCACAAGCACCCATGGCGTCGATGGACGCGAGCGGCAGTCGACTGTGCCGGATTATCCAAGACGCCGGCCTGCATCCCCGCACCGCGCAGCGTTTCCAGACGGTGCTGGCGACCGCCAGTGTCATAGCCCTCGTCGACGCCGGCTTCGCCTCTCGCATGTGAGAGATGATGGTCGGCTCCATCCGCAAGTTCACCGCCGTCAAGAAGGGCGCGGACGACCTTGCCATACTGCTCTAGCCCGTGCGCCCAAGCTTCTTGTTGCCTGCCACCCTCATCGGCCTCCAAGGTGATGAACTCTTTGAAGCACTGGTGGCCCTGCAGCTGCCGGAGGTCGCGACGAAGAATGTGCACCACGAGGCCGTGCTCGCCGCGCAGCGCCTCACCATGCAAGAAACCATCAACCTGCACATCCACGTCTACGAGGAAATCGTCTACTTAGGCCACTACAAGGCCAGTGAGGACCGAAAGACGTTAGCCTTCTTCCAGCGGCTGGAATCTTTGGACGCCATTGTTCAGAAGCACGTCGACCTGGCCATGAAAGCCGCTGCTACTTAGCCGCCGTTCGGTGGGCCGGCGCCCTGAGTCGAGGAGGTGGACATCGTCGATCGATGCATCTTTCTTCTTGCGTGATCCAACCAGCACTGCATCGCCTCGTGGCCTTAATGTTTTATTAGTGTATGGCATTTTTATTCCAGTCGTAAATGACATGTGTGATCCCTTGCTCTTATTTGGCGTTAATTATATGTAGTATCACTGTCTTCGTCCTGGTGTACTACCTAGGTCCTGGTTTATTAGTCCCTTTTGTAATTTGTGCTAAATTTTGACCAAAGATTTAACTGACAAAATGTTAGTGCATGTCAACAAAAATTACATCGTTTGATATGTATTTGAACATAGTTTTCAATGATATAATTTTGGTGACATGCATGAACCTTTTGTTAGTCAAATTTATGGTCAAAATTTGGCACATATTACGATGGGGAGCAATAAACTAGGACCGAGGTAGACTGGTCCGTCACCATCGTGTTTTGTGTCTAATTTTGACTTCAGCGACCCAACCTACATGGAGGGAGTACTGTATATATTGGCGCGACAACCAAACTTATATATTCAAAACTAATCGTTACTACATGTCATGAGTTCAAAACGAGAAAGTAGAACAAGTACAGCATGCCCGTGCCGTTCGCGTTGCACCACCACATGGTCTGTCCGGCACGCCACTCAAGCTAGGGAATGCTTGTTGTCTTAGCATTTTCACTGTCAGGTGGGACCGCAGTTGAGCAAACCGACTATCGGTAAATCCCCACCCCGCCCACCGCGCGTCGGCTGAGTTAGAATTGAAAGAGAGAAACGAGGGAGAAGAGCTAGCTGTAGCACGGATGCTGTTGTCAGATGGGACTCATGTTGATAGAATAGGAGTACTGAGTACTCGTACCTCTTTTTTTAGGGAAAAAGTAGCCGTATGTCTAGTACCACTAGTTGGGTGCGTGTGACCTATACCTGTCATCACTTTAGGTCTCCTTTTCGTTCACCTCCTTTTCGAACCGCAGCTACGCTTCATAGCACATATTTTTTCACGCATTTATCCTCCTATATGTACTCCTAGGCTATTTCCACGTGCTTCCTTTCGCCGACATGTGGGACATAGAGCATCTAGGTCGTAGTGCATGCACGACTCGGAGCATATGCAACCATGCCGGCGTACTTTACATTTCAGACCTCACGAATTACATGCAAACCCCCACAGAAGAATAAATAAATAAATGAATTACTACATGCAAACCGGATTATTTTCATAGAAACCAGAGCACGTTCATTAAATTTTGGACATAACACATTTACTCCCTCCGTTTTTATTTAGTCTGCGTATTAGCTTTTGTAAAAGTCAAGCCTTGTAAACTTTGACAAAGTTTATAAACAAAAATATTAACATATACAATAATAAATCAATACCATTAGATTCATCATTGAATGTACTTTCACATCATTTTGATTTTTTATGATAAATATTTATATATTTTTCTATAAACTTGGTCAAACTCTACGAAGTTTGACTTTAGTCAAACCTAATATGTGGAGTAAATAAAAACGGGGGGAGTATAAAAAACGACTGGACCTAAACCAGTCTATGGGCCTCTTTGATTCGCAGGATATTGAAAACACAGGAATGGGGAAAGTATGATGGCGATGAACCGAGAGGAGGAGGAAGAGGAGGAGTACTGTACATGCTAGAGACTGGACTATAGCACATTGTTTTTTATGGCCATATCACCACATTGTTTTCTATGGCCTATCGCCCGCTGGTTCACTGGGCTGCCATGGTTCACACTCCTCCGACGTGAGTAGTACTACTATATACACTATATATACCGCATGATTCTTTGCTCCTTACTTCGCCGACATGTGGGAGAGCCAGCATCTGGGTCGACGTGTCATGCACCAGATTAGAGTGGGGAACGGAAGGGGGGCATCACCCCGGTCGTAGCGCCAGTAATTAATGACTATAATGAGTAGTCATATCACAAGACCCCATCTTTCCAGCAGTAACGCGCCGTCAAATCGAACAGCCCTACCTTTCCAGCAGTAATTTGAATCCGCTACTCCCTCACCCTCCTCGCCTCTCTGTCAAACCGGCTATGCAAAAACTGCCGCTCGTACTGCCCAGGAAAAGCCCCGCCCTCAACTTTTAACTACTCATAGTATAATTTTGTATCGATGAATTGCGCCATGGAGCAGAAAACCAAAAGAAAAAGGTGGTACATGTAAACAAATACAGTTCAAGCTCTAGCTAGCGATTCGAAATGTAAACCGTGCATGTATTTATACGTATAGGTTAATTCAAAGTACTGAGTCTGTTGGGGATATCGTGCAACATATGCCAGGGGATGGCTTATCGTGGATGGGGACAAAAGTACGTCGCCGGGCTCTAGAAGCGGGAGTGAGCGAGACTACGTACGCTTGCGAATCTTACCCAGGTTCGGGGCTCTCCTAGGAGATAACACCCCTAGTCCTGCTCTGCGGGGTCTCCGCATGATCACTATTTCAACAGGTGGCTACAAGATTGCTCCTTGAGCTACCTGGCTGGAGGAGCAAGAAGGGCAAGGCTAGCTCTACTCCACTCTCTCTGCGTGTGTGTGTGGTGCTGTGAGTGCTCAACGAGGCCTCTGCCAAGGAGCCAACCCCGTGCATGGGGTGACCTGGGGGGTTTATATAAGCCTACCCCCCAGGGGTACAACGGTAATCTGGCCAGATGCGGGGCCCGGCAGTCAGCGTCACTGGTCGCCGGCTTCTCCGCCGACCGTCGGGGCCCGCCGCCTGGTGGGTCCGCCGACTGCCGCGATCTCAGCCGACAGGTGGGTCCCGCCGTCCTCGGGCCGCGTTGACTGCTTTAGACTGTAGCATTGCCCCTGATGACGAAGGCCTCGTCAGGGGGAGCGTGGATACAGTCCCTCCGCCTGGCGGGAACCCACTGTAGCCATACCCCATCGTATCTGGTTAATGGTGCACAGACTTCGAGGGAGGAGGAGGGCCGCCTGCTGCGAGCCGGCCTCCCACTGAGCCGACTGGTCTGGGCTCGCCGCCTTCTGTCTTGTCACGGACAAGTAGGGCCCGCCGCCTGCGGGCCGTACTGACCGCCCGTCACGGGAGCATGGCTCCCTCTGCCATGGGTAACGTCATGAGTGGCATGGCAACAGTCCTGCGTTGGGCGCAGGATGCCTGCTCGGTACACGGTACTGTGGCCACGCCCTGCCCTGGATTCGGGGGTGGCAGGCCTGTACTATAGCCATGCCTTGTCTCATCATGTTTATGTTGGCGCTGACTTTGAGGGCACGAGGGGCCGCCTGCTAGGACTCGGCATCCCAGGAGGCCGCCTGCCAGGAGTCGGCCCACTTCATGGCCGTCTTGTGGACTCCACCGCCTCCCGGCTACCGGCTACTTGGACCAGTCGGCCTCAAGAAGGCGGCCCTTGTCCTTGATGTTTGAGGGGCACAGCCTGCCCCAATGTCTTGAAATACCAAAGGGAGCTGATGGGGCTACCCGTGGTCATTTACTCCGACAGTAGGCCCCGAAGCTGATGAGGCGCTGTGGCTGAAGGGGCGAGAAGCCTCAGCAGCTTCATACTCTGGGTCGTCTGGCATTTTGCTTCGTCCGTCTTCCGAGGTGCCGGCTGGTAGGTGTCGGCCATGACCAGGCAGGCCGTCCGGCGATTTCGAAACGTCGTGGTGGGGACCAGGTGGCATGCTAGCCAGACGTTAGGCTTGCCGCCCGCGCATGTCGGCCACGTGGCGTCGTCAGGTCAAGCCGGCCTGCCAGCCCATGCGCGTGACGGGACGGCGCCGCAGGCCGGGGCCCGCCACTACAGTGCCTCGGCCCGCGCGCGGATCCGCCGCGGCCGAGGCGGACTGTTGGACTTCTGTGGTAGTTAATACGCGCCTTTATCGGTGCCGCAATAGTGGGATCGTGGGGGAGTGGGCGTAGTTAATCCCACGATCCCCCACGCCCCAGTCCCCTCGGCTTCGCCGCCTGGGGCTATAAGTAGGGGGAGGAGGGGGCGGCAGATGCACGCGCGCCCTCCTCTTCCTTCGCCGTTCTTCATTTTCTTCGCTGCCGTCAAAGCGCTGCCGCAGCCCGCCGTCGTCGAGCGTCCTCTCGCTGCGGCTTCCTTGCTCCGCCGCGGCCTCGCCCGCTCGCCACCGCACCGCGCCTGCGACGAGCTCCTTCGTCCATGGCGCGCTCACGAGCCGGCGACTGGGACGGCTCCAACGTCCACGATGACCATCTCTCCTTCCTCCGTCAAACATGGCGGCTGCCCCAGGAGGCGAACGTGCAGGTGCGCGTTCCCCCCAAAGCAGAAATCTCGCCGGCGCCGGAGGACGATGAACGCGTCGTCTTCCGGTCCCATTTCCTTCGCGGCTTCGGCCTTCCGGCCAGCGACTTCCTCCGCTCCTTCCTCGACTTCTACCGAGTCCAGCCGCACCACCTCACGCCAAACACGGTGGTGCTGCTGGCCGCCTTCGTCACCATGTGCGAAGGGTACCTCGGCACTCTCCCCACTCTCGAACTCTGGGGGGAGTGCTTCTACCGCAAGCTGGGCACCGCCGGCAAGGGCCAGGCGGCTCAATGCGGAGCCTGTATGGCGGTGCGGCGCCCGGGCACCGGGAACCGCTTCCCGCCCATCTCCTTGCTGCAGTCGGCCAAGCTGTGGCAGAAATCCTATTTCTACGTCAAGAACATCCACCCGACAAGCGACTACGTCAACTTGCCGGCCTATGCAGCCGGCCCGCCAGCCGAGCCGCGCGCCAACTAGCAGTACAGGCCGAGTGCCCTGTCGGCCGCCTCTTCCGCCGCCCTTGCCCGACTTCAGGCGATGTCAGAGTCGGAGGGCCTGAAGGGCTCGGACTTGCTGGCTGCCTTCGTGACGCGCCGAGTGCTCCCCCTCCAAGCCCGGCCTCACATCCTCAGCTGCATGAGCGGGCACCGGGACCCATGCCGGATGTGCACACGGGACCTGCCGGACGTGGAGGTGGTCCGGCTGGTCAACTATATCTCTAACTGCAAGCTGTCGGAGGTGGACTAGCGGTTCGGCATGCGGCCGTACGACCGCGCACATCCGCTGCCTGCGGTGAGTCTTGTAATTCTTTTCTCTTTGCTGGTCTGAGTTCTTGTTTTGCCGCCTGACCAATCGGCCATGGTACAGGTCCTCCCGGCCCAGTCGGTCGCCGGCGCTCTGGATCCAGGTCAGGAGTATATGCCGGATCGAACGAGGAGCGACGTGGAAGACCCCGACTTGGGGGCGGCCGCCATGGAGGAGGACGACGCCACAGGTGGCGGCGGTGGAGCAGGCGGCTCCGGGGGAGGAGGCGGCCTTGAGGACTGGCCGGACGACGATGAGGAGGAGAACGAGCCGTGCCGCCCGCATGGCACCGACAGGGCGGGCGCGAGCTCCTCAGCCGCGTCGACCGCACCAGGCGGCCCAAAAAAGCGCCGGGCCGGCTCGTTGCTGTTTGGCAGCCGGCCGAAGAAGTCCAAGAACGCGGCCACCGCGACCCAGCGGCAAGAGGCCACCGCAAGAGCGGCCCAGTTCCAGAGGGCCCCGAAGCAGCCCGCGATGGTGTCCGCGTAAGTGCTTGGCTGTGTTTTCCTTTCTTCTTCCTTGCAAACTTTTTCTAAGTTTTTCTCTTGTCTTGCTTGAATCAGGGCCCCACTCACTCTTGAGCGGTCTGCCGCTGCCTTCGTGATCGCCGACCTCCAGGCGGCGACGGAGAGGAACGCACGGGAGGCGCACGAGGAGCGGGAGGAAGCGGAGAGGCAGGAGGCGGAGGCGGCCAAGGTAGCGCGGGCGGACGATGCCGCTAAGGCTCGGGCGGACGCGACCGCTAGGGCGCAGGCGGAAGAAACCACGCGCGGCCAGGCCCCGCAACTTGTCATTCCGTTGCGCGCGGCGCCGCCAGCGCCAGAGATCCCGGTGCCGACTGGAGGAGCCGGCGATGACCAGCCGGTCGTGGAGAGGGGAGGAGGCGACGCCATCATCTCGGAGGCGGAGGTGCCCCCGCAAGCTCCGACTGCCGGGGCCCAAGGCAATCGGCCTGACATGCCACCGGCGCCGCCGGTCAGTGTCGAGTTGGTGGTGGGGGCGACTCCCGTGGTCCGCCCTTCGGTGCGCCGGCGTGCGGCGAGGGCGGCCTCGGCGCCGCGGGCACAGGAGGTCGGGGCCACGAGCTCGTCGGCCCTAGACGCAGAGGCCACCAGCGCCACCTCACCAGAATGGACGCCTGGGGGCGGGACGGGCATGCTGAACAAGGCCGCGCAGGACGTTCAGGCCCAGCTCTAGGCCCAAGGTGCCGCCCTCCAGCAGTGTACGAAGGCGTTCTTGGCGACGCGGACGGCCGTTCGGGTATGCTTCTTTGCTTTGTTTTTTTTATTCTTGCAGTCTTCCGTGGGGGCGCGCCAGTGCACCCACTGGGTGTAGCCCCCGAGTTCCAGGCCGGCTGCTAGCAGGCGGCTCGGAACTTTAAGGTAGATTCCGAGTGCTAACTTGTTTTCTCTTCTTTTGTCTTTGTTGTAGGACTACCACAACATCCGCGCAGCCGCCTTCAACTCCCAGGTCCAGGAGTTGGCTAAGCGGACCGCCGACCTCACCGAAAGCCGGCGTAAACATTCTGTCTACTTTCTCGCGGGGGCGCGTCAGCGCACCCGCTGGGTGTAGCCCCCGAGATTCAGGCCGACTGCTGAGCAGTCGGGCCGGATCTTCTGGCAACCACTTTCTTTTTTGGTCATCTTTGTTGATTGTCCTCTCTTTCTCATTTTTGCAAGAGCCAAGGCCACACTGCAGCAGCATCTGGGCGAAGTCCAGACCGAGCTACGCGTCAAGGAGGAGGAGCGCGACCGTCTGGCCAAGAAGTTGGCGGACCAGGCGGACCAGCACAAGGCAGAGCTCCAGAAGCTCAAGGAGGCGGAAGGCGCCCTTCAGGCCGAGTTTGAGGTCGAACGCTCAAAGTGGGCCGAGAAGGAGGCGATCCTCGCCGCTGGCTACGGCGAGATTGAGGACATGATCGACGGTAAGCTTCTTTCTTTGGAATAGCTGCCGACTGCATCGGGAGTCGGCTTCTGATCTCTGTTTTTCTTTTGCGTAGACTTCTTTCCTGGCCACGCCGTCGCCGTCAGCCAGGCCATCGAGGCGTGGCGCGACCAGCGTAGGAGGGAAGGAGTGGAGATCCCGCCCGACGCGCCTCGGAACATGAACGAGCAGCTCCTGGCCGTCAGGACGCATTTACAGCCGATTCACCGTCTGCTCCGCCGCCTTCAGCGTGCCGGGTCTCAGCTGGTTTCCACCCTCTGGCCAGGCAGCCAAGCTCCACGCACCCCCAGTCGGGCCGCCGACTGGTTGGAGGCGGCAATCGGCCGCTTCGAGGCTTGGAGGGGCTCCTCCGCTCGGGCAGGCGCCCGAAGAGCCTTGGAGTTCGTCAAGGTGTGGTATCCTGGGCTGGACCTAGCCCAGTTGGCCACGTTCCGGCAGGAGGCCATGGAAGAGTTGGTGGCAGCGGGGCCCGCGCTCACCCATCGTGCGGTGGTGATCGCCGAGTACACCGACACCGGCGTCTTCTTCCCCGAGCTAGACGAGGAAGGTGCTGAGGTGCCGATGGACTGGTTCGGGCTGAACCCGGATGACGGCGAGGACTCGGCGGAAGAAATTGCCTCAAGCGATGAAGGCGAGGATGAGGAAGATGAGGATGGTGAAGGCGACGCACCGGAGGGCGGAGTGGACGCCCAGCCTCAGCTTGATCGGGCCTCGAGCAACGAGCCGCGTGTGAGTGCACCGACTGCTGCTGAAGGCGACCAAGCCGAGACTCGCCAGACGGCCACTCCACCAGCTGGCGCCGCTGACTCCACCAACCTGCCGGACCCGCCTGTTGCTCATTTGGCCTAGGCTGCCAACTTATCTTATCTTTTCCTGCTTTGGTAATCTTTAGAACAAACTTTGTTAAATTCACGCAGTTCCACCCGCTGGGTGTATTCAAACTTTGTTGAATGCTGGCCGAGGGCCTCTTGCTATGTGATTTAATTCTCGCACAAGATGTGCCTCGCCGAGCTCTGACTTGTCTTGCTTTCTATTCTTTTGGCTTTTTTCCTTTGCCGCTTTCCCTTGGCTGCCGCCTTGCCGGCCAGACAGCCATTCTTCGGTCTGCTGGCCGGGTCAAGTACTTGGCCATTTTGGGAAGACAAGTACTTTGGCCGCTTAGAACGTAGCAATTTAAGTGAGAAGCCGGCCGGCCGGCTACTCAGCAACCGGACGGCTAGGCGAGGAGCCGACTTGGCCTATGTGGGTGCTTTTGTCCTTAGCCATTTTTCATGTGAGCACCATTTCTTGCCTTTGACTCTTGCTTGCCAGAAAGTCGCTCTGCGAGCTGCGGCTTATGGCAAGGGTGGGCTTAGATGCCGGCACACTACTTGTCTGACTGCAGGTAGAGCCAACATAGTACAAGGCGGCAAGCCCCCGGGCCGACTGGTCGGACCCGGTGCCGGGCGGAGGAATGAAATAACATACTCAAAGGCATGAAACTTATCATACAGATAAGAAAGGTAGCCCCCGAGTGCTCCTCGAGGGACCCGGTGCCTTTGCCCTTAGTACAAAAGGTAGCGTGGCACATACTGTATTTAACTGTAAAATCTTCAGAGAAGATTTGCTTTCCATGGGCGCTCTGCTTCCTTGCCGAAATCATCCCTTTTGCGCGCCCTGGGCTTCTGCGCGTCGATGAGGTAATAGGAGTCGTTGCCCAAGGCTCTGCTGATGATGAAGGGGCCTTCCCAAGGGACCGAGAGCTTGTGCTGGCCGGCTGTTCGCTGGATCAGCCGGAGCACAAGGTCTCCCTCTTGGAAGGATTGTGGCTTGACCTTCCGACTGTAGTAGCGGCGCAGGCTCTACTGGTAGATGGCGGACCGGCTGAGTGCTAACAGCCGGCCTTCTTCCAGCAGACCGATGCCGTCTTCTCGTGCTTCCTTCGCCTCCGCCTCTGTGTACATGGTGACGCGATGCGAGTCGAACTCGATGTCAGTTGGGATGACGGCCTTGGCCCCGTATACGAGGAAGAAGGGAGTGAAATCGGTTGATCTGTTCGGAGTGGTGCGAAGACTCCAGAGGACGGCTGGCAACTCATCGATCCAGCAGCCGGCCGAGCGCTCCAGTGGCTCGGCCAGTCGGGGTTTGATGCCGGACAAGATGAGGCCGTTTGCTCGTTCTACCTGGCCGTTTGACTGCAGATGGGCAACGGACGCTAAGTCCAGTCGGATGCCCTGCGTCAAGCAGAAATGGGCCAAGGCGCCTTTGGCAAAGTTAGTGCCATTGTCGGTGATGATGCTGTGTGGTACACCGTACCGGACGGTGAGATCCGCGATGAAGGTCACAGCAGTCGGACCATTTAGTTTCTTGATTGGTTTTGCTTCAATCCACTTGGTGAATTTGTCCACGGCGAACAGCAGATGGGTCATGCCACCGCGTGCTGTCTTGAATGGGTCCACCATGTCCAGCCCCCAGACGGCAAAGGGCCAGGTAAGGGGGATGGTCTTGAGTGCAGAAGCCGGCAGATGTTGCTTGGAGCTGAATTTTTGGCACCCCTTGCATTTCTTGACCAGATCCTTGGCGTCCTCCAAAGCAGTCGGCCAGAAGAAACCATGGCGGAAAGCTTTGGCGACAAGGGATCTGGAGGCCGCGTGGTGGCCGCACTCGCCTTGGTGTATGTCTCTGAGGATTGCCTTGCCTTTCTCTGGTTCGACACAGCGTTGGAAAACGTCGGTCACGCTGCGCCTGACAAGCTCTCTGTTTACTATCGTGTAAGCTCCTGCCCGGCGTTGCACCTGCCGCGCTGAGATCTCATCAACTGGCAGCTCTCCGCCTACCAGAAAGTTGAGGATGGGCTGCGCCCATGATGGTGCTTTGACTTCGTCCACCGTCATCACGGCTATTGAAACTAGGGCGGTTGGGTCGGGAGGTGGTGGGGTGGAGTCGGCCGCGTCTTGCTGCGTTGTTGAAGTCCCCGGGATGGCCGCTGCAGCCCCCGGGCCGGGTTGTAGAGTCCCTGGGCCGGGTGCGACTGCCGCAATCCCCGAGCCGCCTGCCAAAGTCCCCGGGCCGGGTTGCGAAGTCCCCGGGCCGGGTGCGACTGCTGCAGTCCCTGTGCCGCTTGCCGAAGTCCCCGGGCCGGCTGCTGCAGCCCCCGGGCCGGGTGCGACTGCTGCAGTCCCCGTGCCGCTTGCTGAAGTCCCCGGGCCGGCTGCTGCAGCCCCCGGGCCGGGACCGACTGCTTCGGGAGCAGCCGGCACGAAGATGGATTCTGATTCCGGGGAAGGTTTGATAGACGGCTTGCGGAGGCAATGAAGGGACACGCCGGCTGGTATGGCTTGCCTGGTGGAGCCGATCCATGCCAGGGCGTCTGCTTGCTCGTTGTCGGCCCGTGGCACGTGAAGGAACTCGCACCCATCAAAATATCCGCTGATCTGCTGGATGAGGAAGCGGTAGCTCGCCATATTTGCATCCTTGGCGTCCCAGTCGTCGGACGACTGTTGGACCACCAAGTCCGAATCGCCGTAGCACAGAATCCGGCGGATGCCAATCTCCTTGGCCAGCCGGAGTCCGTGTACTAGCGCCTCGTACTCGGCCACGTTGTTGGAGGCGGCAAAGTGGATTTGCAGCGTGTATCTGAGCTTGTCGCCTTTGGGAGAGGTGAGGACGACGCCGGCTCCCAAACTGGTGCGCATTTTCGATCCATCAAAGTGCATCCGCCAATGAGTGGAGTCTGGAGCTGGCGGCAGGTACTGGGTCTCGGCCCAGTCGACGAGGAAGTCGGCCAGTGCTTGGGACTTGATGGCGGCGCGAGGCTGGTAGAAGATGGTGTAGGGGGCCAGCTCGATGGCCCACTTGGCCACTCGGCCTGATGCGTCTCTGCTGCCTATGATCTCCGTAAGCGGGGCGGTGCAGACGACCGTGATGGGATGCTCTTGAAAGTATGGCTTGAGCTTCTTGGCGGCAAAATGCACGCCATAGCACAACTTTTGGTAGTGGGGGTAGTTCTGCTTGGAAGCTGACAGCACCTCACTCAAGTAGTAGACGGGCCTCTTTACCGGCAGCGCCTTGCCGTCCTCTTGGCGCTCTACCACCATAACTGTACTGACCACCCGGCTGGTGGCGGCGATGTAGAGAAGCATGGGCTCCTTGGCAGCCAGAGCGGCTAGGACGGGCGGCGTGGTCAACATCTTCTTGAGCTGGAGGAACGCCTCGTCCGCCTTGTCGTTCCACTCGAAATGAGTGGTTTTCTTCATCAGCTGGTACAGGGGAAGAGCCTTCTCGCCCAGCCGACTGATGAAGCGGCTGATGGATGCCAAGCAGCCGGTGAACTTCTGAACGTCTCGCAGTCGGGTGGGCCTCTCCATCCTCTCGATGGCCTTGATCTTGACAGGGTTGCACTCTATGCCACGCTCTGAGACAAGGAAACCGAGGAGCTGCCCGGCTGGCACTCCAAAGACACACTTCTCTGGGTTGAGCTTGATTTGAAAACGGCGCAGATTATCAAAAGTTTCCTTGAGATCTTCCAGGAGGGTACCGCGCTTCTCCGTCTTCACCACAATATCGTCTACATAGACGTGGGCATTTCTGCTGAGTTGCTTGAGGAGGCACTTCTGCATGCAACGCTGGAACGTGGCACCGGCATTTCTCAAGCCGAATGTCATGGTCAGGTAGCAGAAGGCTCCGAATGGTGTGATGAAGGTGGTCTTCAGGCGGTCGACCGGGCTTAACTTAATCTGGTGGTACCCCGAATAGGCATCCAAGAAACTCAACAGCTCGCATCCGGCTGTGGAGTCTATCACTTGGTCAATCCGAGGCAAGGCGAACGGATCCTTCGGGCAAGCTTTGTTGAGGCTGGTGTAGTCAATACACATGCGCCATTTGTTGTTCTTCTTTAGTACAAGGACTGGGTTGGCTAGCCACTCTGGGAAGAATACTTCCATAATGAAGCCGGCTGCTAGAAGCCGGGCTATCTCTTCACCAACAATTCCTCTCTTCTCCTCCGACAGGCGGCGGAGGGGTTGCCTGACTGGTTTTGCATCTGCTCTGACATGTAGCTTGTGCTCGGCGAAATCCGTCGGAACACCCGGCATGTCCTTGGGAGACCACGCAAAGATGTCCCGATTCTCACGGAGGAAATCGACGAGCTCGCTTTCCTATTTGCTGTCAAGGTGAGCTCCTATGACAGCGAACTTCTCCGGGTGCTCTGGGTCCAAGGGTATCTTCTTGGTTTCTTTGGCCGGCTTGGAAAGAGCCCTGAGCTTCTGACTCCTTGGGATCTGGCGATAGGTCCGGCTGCTTGCCGGCCATGGCCACAACCCGGTCAAGGAGCTGCTTCTCGGCAGCAATCACAAGTGACTCGGCCAGCCGACTGCTGGCTGCAGCACACTCGGCAGACTTCTGGTAATCGCCGGCTATGGTGATAATGCCCTTGGTGCCCGGCATCTTCATCTTGAGGTAGGCGTAGTGGGGGACCGCCATGAACTTGGCCAGAGCAGGCCGGCCAAGCAACGCGTGGTAGGGGCTTTCAAGGTCAACCACCTCGAACCAGATTGGCTCTCGGCGGAAGTGACTCTTGTCTCCAAAGAGGACATCTATCTTGATCTTGTCGATTGGTGAGCAGGATAGGCCAGGCACAATGCCATGGAAGACAGTCCGGCTGGGCTGGAGCTGTTTCTCTTTGATGCACAACTTCTCCATGGTGTCGCGGTAGAGGATGTTGATGTTGCTACCGCCGTCTATCAGAATTTGGGAGAAACGAGAAGCTCACCTCTCTGTTGCGAAGGTGGCATCCAACACCAGGGCATAGGAACCCGGAGAAGGCATCACCTCCGGGTGGTCAGCTCGGCTCCAACTGATCGGCTTCTCCGACTAGTGCATGAACTCTGGGGCTTCAGAGGCGACAGTATTCACTTCTCGGCGCTGTTGACGCCGGTTGTGCCTGTCGTCAGTCACGCTGGTGAAGATGACATAAGCTCCATGCTCTTCAGGAAACTCGTCTTGGATCGCGCCGACTGGTCGCACCGCCGGCTGCTGGGGAGGCGCAGGCGGCGGGCCAGCAGGCGGCGGAGGCAGTCCTTCGCCTCTGGCGATGCGGGTGAGCCAGTGGCACTTCCAGGTGGTGTGGTTGGATGGCTTCGCACCGCTGTGGAACTTGCAGGGAGCGTCGAGGGTTTGCTCAAACGAGAAGGCGGGCAACTAGGCAGGCTTGCCGCCCTTCTAGCGTTTGGGGCTGGGCTGCTCTTCTGGCTGCTGGTCTTCGACTATCGCCACCTGCCGGCTGGTGGTAGCCGGCTGCGGGGCCTTGCGCTTATTGTCGTTTGACTGTTGGCACCGACTGGAATCACCAGCCGGTGTCTGAGGAGCCGGAGGGAGCATCTTTCCTGACGCATCCACTCGGAGTTCCGACTTCATGGAGGAGTCTGCAGTGGCGTACTTGTCCGCTATGATCAACAGCTCATCAAGCATGGCCGGCTCGTCGCACAGGAGATGGTGCTTGAGTAGGGTGCCCTCTCGGCACCCGTCAGTGAAGTATTCAATGGCTTGCACCTCATGAACCCCTTCGCAGGAGTTGCGCAGCTCGGCCCACCGCGTTAAGTATTCGTGGGTGGACTCGATCGGGCCTTGGATGCACAGGGAGAGCTGGCGAGGCTTGGGCGGCCGCTTGTAGGTGCTGGTGAAGTTGCGAATGAAAACTTCGGTGAAGTCTAGCCAGCTGTTGACGCTGTAGGGCTTCAGGCTATTCAGCCATGTCGGGGCCGTGCCCTGGAGCATGAGCGGAACATACTTCACGGCGACACGCTTGTTGCCATTTGCTATGTTGACGGTAGTGGAGTAGTCGACCAGCCAATCTTCCGGCTTCACAGAGCCGTTGTACTTAGGAGTGTCCCAAGGGAGCGAGAACCCCTTGGGGAAGGGCTCATCGCGAATGCGGGGGCCGAAACAAGGCGGGCCAATTGCATCTTCTTCTTCCAACGCCAGGGACCGAGCCAAGCAGTCGATCCGGTTGCGGGCGTCGTTCTCTCCGACTCCTTCGCGGGGGCCCAGCCGGCGCCCGAGAGTCGGATGCTCAACAGGCGGCGGAGAGGCGCGCCTCTCCCTGCGCGGGGGAGGGGGCTGACGATCGTCCCGCCATTCTACGGCTCGTGGGCAGCCGTCTTGGTCGCGCTCAATGGAGATGCGGGTGCGGCTGCGGCTAGCAACCGGCTCTGGGTCTCCTCGGTCGCGAGCGCCGGATGTCGGCGTCCGGGAGGTCGCGCCGTGCTCCCGGTGAGGGGGAAGGTTCCCAGCCTGTAGGCCGGGTTCCACCACGCGGCGGCCGGCTTCTTGCTGCGTGGCGGCCGCGTCGATGAGCTGCTGGACGCGCTCCATCATGCAGCAACGCTCGTCGCCCTCCAGGCGGCCCAGCTCATCTGCCGCTGCCTGGGCGGCGCACAAGTTCTCCATGGGCGTGGCGTAGACCGGGCGATCGGCCCCCAACATGCTGGCGATGGCAGCGCCGCGCTGCCGGACCGTGCCCACGCGGCTGGGCTCGTCAGTAGCCGGTGTGCCGCAAACGGCGCGGTCGATCTCGCGGTGGTAAGCCTTGGTGAGGCGTCTCATGGCCGCCAACTTGTTGGCGCTGTCGAGAGTGCGATACGGCATGCCTCCAGCGTTTCATCGCTCGCACCGGGCGCTACAGGAGCGGACAGGTCCCGCATTGCCGCCTGCAACGGGTCCCGGCCGGCCTGGTCGGAGGTTCCGTCGTGGCTGATGACCAGCACCTCAGTGACGGTGCTGGTGCCGGCGCTGCTGTCTGCAGTGGGAAGTGGGTCGTCGAAGATCACCACGTCACCGGGGAAGGCATCAGGAAGCGCGGCGTCGGCGTCGACGACCATGTCGACGAGCAGGTCGGTGGAGCCAACGGACTCCAGAGCGGAGACCGGCTCGTCGGCGATGTGAAGCTTGCCGAGGAGATTGACGAGGTTGCTTGCGGCGCAAACAACTTCCACGCCGTGCAGCGTGTCGGCGCAAACGCCATCGGGTGTGCCGGGCTGACTGCGATCGCCAGGGAGGAAGAGGGTTCCCGTCCAGAACGTGTTTCCGGACGACGGTGCACCTAGCCCCACGGTGGGCGCCAAATGTCGGGGATATCGTGCGACATATGCCAGGGGTGGCTTATCGTGGATGGGGACAAAAGTACGTCACCGGGCTCTAGAAGCGGGAGTGAGCGAGACCGCGTACGCTTGCGAATCTTACCCAGGTTCGGGGCTCTCCTAGGAGATACCACCCCTAGTCCTGCTCTGTGGGGTCTCTGCATGATCACTATTTCAACAGGTGGCTACAAGCTTGCTCCTTGAGCTACCTGGCTGGAGGAGGAAGAAGGGCAAGGCTAGCTCTACTCCACTCTCTCTGCGTGTGTGTGTGGTGCTGTGAGTGCTCGACGAGGCCTCTGCCAAGGAGCCAACCCCCTGCATGGGGTGACCTGGGGGGTTTATATAAGCCTACCCCCAGGGGTACAATGGTAATCTGGCCAGATGCGGGGCCCGGCAGTCAGCGTCACTGGTCGCCGGGGCCCGCCGCCTGGTGGGTCTACCGACTGCCGCGATCTCAGCCGACAGGTGGGTCCCGCCGTCCTCGGGCCGTGTTGACTGCTTTAGACTGTAGCATTGCCCCTGATGTCGAAGGCCTCGTCAGGGGGAGCGTGGATACAGTCCTGCCGCCTGGCGGGAACCCACTGTAGCCATACCCCGCCGTATCTGGTTAATGGCGCACAGACTTCGAGGGAGGAGGAGGGCCGCCTGCTGGGAGCCGGCCTCCCACTGAGCCGACTGGTCTGGGCTCGCCGCCTTCTGGCTTGTCACGGACAAGTAGGGCCCGCCGCCTGCGGGCCGTACTGACCGTCCGTCATGGGAGCATGGCTCCCTCTGCCATGGGTAACGTCATGAGTGGCATGGCAACAGTCCTGCGTTGGGCGCAGGATGCCTACTCGGTATGCGGTACTGTGGCCACGCCCTGCCCTGGATTCGGGGGTGGCAGGCCTATACTGTAGCCATGCCCTGTCTCATCATGTTTATGTTGGCGCTGACTTTGAGGGCGCAAGGGGCCGCGTGCTAGGACTCGGCATCCCAGGAGGCCGCCTGCCAGGAGTCGGCCCACTTCATGGCCGTCTTGTGGACTCCGCCGCCTCCCGGCTACCGGCTGCTTGGACCATCCGGCCTCAAGAAGGCGGCCCTTGTCCTTGATATTTGAGGGGCGCAGCCTGTCCCGATGTCTTGAAATACCAAAGGGAGCTGATGGGGCTACCCGTGGTCATTTACTCCGACAGAGTCCATTGATGCAATGTGGTCAAATTGTACCATCGATATCTCAAAGCAAAAATAGTTCGAGCTTGTTCGTTCTATATAAATAGTACTGTATATTTATTCACCCGAGGGTTTGTTCAATGAATGGAGGGCCGGGGAGCACAAGTGAATACTACTAATAGTAAGTAGGAGTAGTACAGTTAGTCACGTCAAATAGAGAGTTTCTTTTCTTTAATGCCACGTACACAAATTGAAACGCTTGTTGTGGAGAGAAAAAGATAATCACTCCACTATATATATAGGCAGGGGCCTGAGCGCTTGCTTTACTAGGGTTGCTCTCTTCATTCTCTCATCCTCTCTAGATCTAAACAAGACAGCGGTAGTGACATTTTCTCTCTGCTCACCGCTGGTCACAGATCCGGCCGGATCCCTTCGGCCGGTGTGTGTAGGGGACTAGGTGCATCGTTCACGCGGTCATCGACGTCGAGGGAGGAAACCCACATCTGCCGGCGGGTCCCGATCCTCTGCCCATGCCGTTCTCTTCGACACAGCGCCGGCTCGGGAGGTCCTCCGACCCTTCTTCCTCCCGCCATATTGTGCGCAGATACGACCTGCCGCCGGCCTCCTAGCCACATCACGACGACCCTCGGGTATAAGTTCCTTCGAAAGCGGCCTTGCTCTACTGCCCCAGCTCCCCACCTGTCTGCATGTGGATCTTTTTCTACTTCCATCAGCTCTTCCAAAGCCACCTAAATTTTTAGTATTATTAGAGGTAAAGCTAGTTCATGCAATTGAATCTAGGACTTGGTTCAAACAACGAAGAAAGGGGGGAAAGTTGTAGCATGAATCTAGGACTTGATTCAAAGAGGAAATAATAGGGGGAAAGTAGTAGAGACTGGATATCCAACCGGTCTCTTGGTTGAAAAGGGGAATAAAGGGAAAAGGCAGTACAAACTGTATAAGGAACAGACCTATTATTGGTTGAAAAAAGGATAGAAAGTGGCGGTTGGTGGACAAGTCAACAGACTATGTCCAGGATTAGATTTGCTACCCTCACATAGTAAAAGGTCTCTAGGATTAGATTTTCTGCCCTCACAGAGTATGAACAAACTCGGCATCACCACTTTATGCCTCCTTGTAGGTACATTGTGTTGATGCGTCCACTGTCGCATGTCCTTATACCAACTTTTTGCTGTTGTTAATGTAAGGGCGCATGTAAAATGAAGCAATCACACTGTTACCGTAAGGACATGTCTAACCAGTGTTATTGTTAATCTAATGCCTCCAGTAATATGATGCAATTAAACTGTGTTACAAATGGTACTCCTGCTGTTTTCCCCAGTATGATAAGTAAGTTGCTTCTTTACGCTGTTGAGTGTCCTGGTGTCCCCACTGTCCCATGCCCTTAAACCAACTCTTTAGCTACTGTTGATCTACTGTATCTGGTAAACAAGCAATGCCACCTTAATGTTGCTCAATTTTAGTGCAACTACTAAAGAAGAACCTATCAGCTCATGAGAGCAAGTACTTCTTGCTAGCTGCATGATGCAATCTTTGCTTCATTTCAGGCAGACTGCAGAAAAAGGTCGCATGAATTGAATCATCCGAGTGGATCTGCAGGTTCACCACATCGAGTCATGGCGGCATAGGGCCCCTCTCTCAGTTATGGTTCCCATGACCGGGTATGTTCCTTTTTGGTTGATTTTGACTCTGCATCCAGCTAGTGATCTTGTGCTACTGTTTTGGCACTGCTACTGCCACTGATAAAATGAAGTAATAATACATTTAAAATAGAGCTACTGTCTTAGCTACCATTTCATTTCCAAGGTAGATAGCTTGCAGAAGACCTATCCGGCAGAATCAAGTCCATGTGCACTGCATCAATCACATAGCTGCACTGAACTAGTTGAGTCCATCATGCCTACCGTTGAGGTGGCGCGGGCCACCTCTCTAACTGGCGGGCGCCACAATTTTAGTTGAACTGCACAAAAAAAGTGATTGAAATGAGTCGACGCTCCTCCTTCTACTGCCACACTAAGGTGTTAATGGATGTCAACGAATCGTCTTCATGGCAAGATACGGGGACATGAAGAATAACTTGATCTCCCAAAGTCATCTCACATAGGTCAGTACTGTCCTTTATCAACATGATTGTGCTTTTTCATACTGTGCTAACGTTGCATTTTTTTAATAAAGCTATTCTATCGCAATGTTTTCTCGTTTTGGAAATAAAGTTGCTTTAACTAGTGCCAATATTATAGTAATCATGCTCTTTCTTATCTATGCAAACAGGAATACTCAACTACAGATGTTGTGATGGTCAAAAGCATTCGCATAGGGTTGTATGACACGGCTAGCCAAGATGGATTTAATCACGAGATTCACTTTATCCAAAGGCTCTAAAGTGCCATGCATGTGTGCAAGGTGGAAAGATATATTTCAGGACGTTGATTGATGATTCCACTAGATTCTGCTATGTGTATTTGTTAAATACTAAGGATGAGGCTCTATACACACTACTTCAAAATCTAGAAGGCCCTCTTGTGCATATATTGGAAGTGGTAGTGCCACCAGTGATGCAGAATATTTCAGCTGCCAATGTTTGACCTGCGTGGCCTTAAAAAGGACCGGTTTCAATGTTTAAGCAAATCCTTGGATCAAATTGCTTACATGAAGCATCAATCAATTTTTATTTATTTGTTCACATTCTCACAACGTTTGAGTTGTACACTTACGATTGGCTCTGAGCTGTGAATCATTGAGATGTGTAGGCATCTTTGTTGTATTTATTATTATTTGAATCTAATGGGTTGGTTCTGAATCTTGCAAGCTGGGAATCATTGTGATGTGTAGGCATCTTTGTTTTACTTATTATTTGAATCATACTGGTTGGTTCTGAATCTTGCAAGCTGGGAAACATGGCATGATGATGCAGAGGACAGCAACCATAACTAGCTGTTCAAACTTGGTAGTATTGTCTGTGTGAAAGTGCGGCAAATGAGCTGATCGTTTGCGTCCTGAGAATAATTGATGTGCATGTTGATCCTGTGGCACTGATAGATAGAGCCAATGCTTTGGTTGTTTTAAGAATCAATTTTAATTAAAGCTAATAAAATTTATGTAAAGTGACCACTAACACTTTTTATTACAGTACCAATACAGACCCGCTCGTGAACCCGAGGGGGCATGTTCTGCCGGGCGTGCAGCGGGCGAGGGAGGTGTAGTAACTGTTGTCGCCTGTACACACTCAGTTTATTGTTGGATGCAGTTCCCCAAGAGCTGAAAAATGAACTGCTGCCGCCGCCTACCCACTCGTTCACCGTTGATTGCAGTTCCCCAAGATTGGAAAAATGAACTGCTGCTACGGCGGTGCCGCCCCCTGTACCCCAGTACACACCGATCGTCTTCATTCCCCCTGCCCCCAATCCCCACAAACGGGAACCACCACATCAACTCTGCGTGAGAAGAGACTCCAATGGCAATCCGAGGGGTGAGCCTGCTGGATATGGACTTCAGCAAGGAGTTCACCTTTGAGTTCGCCGTTCAGACCCATGGCAGCACCAAGTTGAATGTGATCTGCACCAATGATCCGGACTCGGTGAAGCTCTGCCTCGCCAAGTTCAAGCAGTACCCACAGGAGGAGAAAGCACAAGGTCGCGGGACTAGGTCTTGTGCCCATCCATTCGTCTCCTGACAGGGACCAGCGGATCGCCATCGCCCAGGTATGTGTGCGGGACGAGGTTCTTGTCTACCACTGCTGTAGGGCCACCAGAGGTTTTGGAGCATCTGGTGCAACAAGCTTGTCGACATCCAGAAGCAATACAAGATCATCGGCAACGGGCAGGAGAAAGACTCCGTGGTTGACCTTGCCACGACCATCATCGACCCCTGCTACGCCAACATGAAAGAAGACGTCGATACCAAGAACCTGAACACATGGGAGGTACCTCTGAATCTAGCCTACATAACCTACGCGGCCAAGGACGCATATGCATGCTATGACATGTACAGGCGGATCTTGGCCATGAGGGCGTGTCTGCTTCCCGTAACCGACGAGTACACGGACAGCCGCAGCGTCATGATCAAGCGTGCCAGGAAGGTCTAGATGATGTACTTTATCTGTTTAAGCACCTTTATCATCTGAGTGTTTCATGCATTAGCCTATGCGTCGTAATTATCTGTTTTGTCCGAAATATTTCGTCTAAGAACTCATTAACCTGTTTGCTTTTTTAGTGGCTATTTGCTTATGGATGTAACCACTTCACTGGGATGCCGTGCTTTGAATCTCCTTCCTCCCAACATATTCCCCTTCTCAGGTGGACCCAGCAGGTCTCGTACATAGACATCTGGGACCAACCACCTATCCATTTGTATTTCTTTATTTTGTTCAATCTTTCGTCCTCTTCCTACAGCGGCTGGCGGCGCTGCCGCGCACGCCTCGGTGACCCATCCTAGCCTATGGCGCTGGCCAGGCCGTCCCTCTACTCCCACACATTCTCCAGCGGCGGCAGCTCCACCGGCCCACCCTGCACCCGAACAAGTCAACCCTCGTACTCCCCTCCGCCTGCGTCTTCCCCAGCTCCGGTTCGTTCGGTCCAAGGTCTCGACATCGTCCTCTGCCTTGGTGCTCTCACCGCGGCGCCACCGTCTGTCATTCCCAACATGGTCAACAAAACGAGAGGAACCGGGAGATGACTGTTCGTCGAGAGGCTGACAGTCCCGGGCCCACCAGGTCCATGGCCTAGGTTTTGTTGTTTAACATGCGCAGCCCACGACATGCAGACACAGTTGATCCAGCTGGTTTCAACTTTTTTTGGGGGTCCAGCAGGTATCAAGCGGCCTCTGGGCCTCCCAACCTAGCTTGTCTATAACATCAGCAGCCCAAATTATGTTTGTTTTTTCAAGACGACGCACAGCTCAGTTCTATTTTTCTATAAGAATGCAAAAATGAACCTATGTTTTCCCTTCTATAATAGTATATATATATATATATATTTATATTTATATCTTATTTTATTACATAGGGTTCCGTTATATATTTATATTTATATTTATATATATATAATAGAAACAACATAAGGTTCCGTCAGACCTTTCGTTCGTCCAACCATTGTATAGACCTTCCCACTTCCTTTATTTTTCATTTTTATTAATCCTATATCTGAATTTTCTCCCACTTTCTTTTTCGATGTAATCTGAGTTTTCTCCCAGTACTTTTCCCTAGAACCAACTCAACTGTCCCACGTCTAGCCTAAAAAATAATAATACCTCACGTCCTATTAACTCATCAAATTAAAATGATATTTTATTTCGTAAATCGAAAGTTCTTACAAAATAATAATAATAATTGTTTATATATAACTTGGCAAGTTAACTCCTGGTGATTGCGTACATAAGCTTCAAAAAGATTTTACTGACCAATGCAGTAATAGACGTGCAATCATGTGTTTATGTTTTTATAACATTTCTCCGTCCAGCCCGGTAAGTCTGCGGTTTCGAGAAAAATGCAAATGGGCTTTAAATTCTAACATAATATATAAATGGGCTGCATAAACGCTACATCATTGTTTCACCCAGCCCACCAAATGGACTGGCTGACATGTGGGCCAGTAGGTCGAAGCCTAAGCACTTTCGCAAAAAATAAAAATACAAAGGTCGAAGCCTAAAGAAGGCGTTGGATTTACATACAACGGTCGGCCTTCTTCTTCAATCTCTCGTCTTCTTCCCCCAGCGCTGCCGGGACCACCTGCTCCAGCCTCCGGCGTCCAGCGGCACTGTTTTACGCGCCTCGTAGTGAAACGCTACCCCACCGACGGCCAAGCCATCCCTCCACTCCTCCGCATCTCCTGTTATTCTCTGCCGAGTGTAGGCCCACCCCGCACCCGAACAAGTCAAGTTTTCCACTCCTCTCCGTATGCGACTCCACTGCCGCGTCTTCCCCATCTCTGGGGCGTTCCAGTCTGGGGCCTCATTGTCGTCCACCGGCCTTGGTGCGCTCTGCACGGTGTGGTCAACATGGTCAACAAACGAGAGTCATCGAAAGATGACTGTACGTGGAGAGGCTGACAGTGGGGACGCACCACGCCCATGAACGCATGCATGCAACTGCATCCTTTTTACCCTGAAAAATAATGTTTTCTTCCCCTGACAGTTGGGACCCACCAGCTACATCTTCGCACGCAAGGAAGTGCGCCCTTATTATGGGCAAAAAAAATGATTCTTCCCCCTGACAGCTGGGACCCACCAGCTATATCTTCGCACGCATGGAAGTGCGTCCTTATCCTCCCTGACAGCTGGGACCCACCCGGTCAAAGCGTATGTAGCGTTGTCTGTGTACATACCGGTCGATCGGTCTGTTTGCCATGATGAACCATGGCCGAGTAAGGAGCGGTAGCAGTTCAGGCAGTCCAGTCAAAACCGTGTACACGTATGTACAGCCAGATGCCAAAAAATACGGCCACATACGTACATACGGGCGGGGTCTCGAACACGTACTCGCGCATACGTACGGCTAGGGCTCGTGTACATGGAGAGGCAACGGACGGCAGCAACGGCGTCCTGTTCATCGGAAGCCAACCGGCTGGGTTGGAACGGAGAAACAGCGTCGTGTTCATGGGGAGGCAACGGAATGCGTCGTGTTCATCGGGAGGCAACGGCATACGTCGTGTTCATCGGGAGCCAACCGGCTTGGACGGAACAGCCGAAACGAGGTCTGGCGTACCGCAGAACGGAGGAAACGGGCCTTCTGTTCGACTGCGTACGGTCGAAACGGGGTCCTATTCATCGGGAAGGGTCTGGTGTACCGCAAAATGGAGGAAACAGACTTCTGTTTGAGTGCCTACGGTCGAAACGGGGTCCTGTTGATCAGGAGGGGTGTGGCGTACCGTAAAACGGAGGAAACGGACTTCTGTTGGAGCGCCTACGGTCGAAATAGGGTCCTGTTCATCTACCGTCTACTGCCTCGCTCCAGCCTCCACGGGCTACTGTTCATCCACCGTCGACCTCCTCCAACCTCCACCAGCTACTGTTCATCCATGGGCTACTCTTCATCCAGCCTCCACCGCCTACTGTTCATAGAGCCTCCACGGGGTCCTGTTCATTCATCCCCAACCGGCTGGGGTGCGGCGGCCTCATCGGGGTCCTGTTCATCGAGCGGCAACGGCCTACTACCACGGGGTCCTGTTCATCCAACCCCCACCGGGAACTGTTCATCCACAGCCAACCAACCGGCTCGACTCACCATGTCTCGACTCGTTCTACGTACCGCGCACGGTAGCAACGGTCACTGTTCATCGAGAGGCAACCCAACATCGGCTGGCTACATCTCGCACGGGGGCTCGATCGGCTTCAGTAAGCAACAGCAGTTATCGATCGCTCGGTTCAGTTAGCAACAGCAGCGAAGGAATCGCTTGGGTTTAGTCAGCAGCGAATGAATCGCTCAGGTTCAGTTAACAGCCAAGGGATCGATCGCTCGGGTTCAGTAACGTGCGATCGCTCGGGTTTAGTTAGCCAACGCCTCACACACACGCGCGTACACGAGAGAAACGCGCAAACCACAGTGCATCGCTCGGCCCCGACCACCCACCGTAACCGGGAACTCTCCGATATTTTCCTTGCCCTCGCTTCTACAACGATTTTTTCCATCATGGACGGCCCAAAGAATGTCATGCAGCCGCGTCTCCGGCCCGCCCAGGACGAAAAGCCCATTTTCAGTCATGATTTTTTGTCATAGAAGTAGGAGCCCACGACATCTATGATGATACCGGATTTTGTCACAATTATCGTCATAGAAGTGTCATAAGCATGACAGAAAAAAATTCGTTCGGCCCAAAATGTCACGGATGTGTCTTTGTTTTGTAGTGGTGATTCCAGAGCAATGGATCCCCTCTGAAACACATGTGGGTTTCGCTCAAAGGCGGCAGTGCTGTGGGCCGCAGCGAGAGGGCAGCCCGCAGGATCCTAGGATCTAAGGGATTATCCATGGCGGGATCCTCCATGGCGGGATCCGGTGGGCGAGGCGGGGAGGCGAGCATAGGCGCTGGGAGAGCCCTACGAGGCTAAGATAAAGATAGTACTACCATTGGTACATCGAGGTGCTATACAAATGATTTTTAACCCCTTTCCGCGACAGCATTTTGAACCGTCGCCAAGTAAGTGTGGGCGATAGGGGGTCCTTCTCACATGACCCAGAAACCGTCAGGGATAGGCCCTCCGGTCACAAACGCTGGGTAAAATGAGATCGTGTGCGACGGGCGAGCGATCAAATACAGTTATACGTACAGTTGTGTTAAAAAATACAATTATACAGGCCCAATCATTTCCGGTTGTAAGTACATCCCACATAGTCAGTCTCAGACAAACATTTCTGTTCGCATGTACATTCCACACAGTGAATCCAAGGAATACGTTTTCGTTCGTATGTGCATCTCACACAGTCAATCCAAGAAGTACGTTTCCGTTCGTATGTACATCCCACACAGTCAATCCAGGGAAAATGTTTCTGTTCTTACGTACATCACACACAATTTTCCCCATTAAATCGTTTGTGATAGCGTTGCCATTGCAGATGATATTAACAATTTTACCGTTTGCGTTATTGAATGCATCACACACAATGCGTAGAAGAAACTGTGTGGCATAGGCTGTCCATCACACACACTTTTTATGTGGTAAACGTTTGCGCAAGGTGGCATAACGCAAACAGTTTTCAAGAGGAAGTCGTGTGCGATTGTTCATTGATCCAACACGTTTTATTCCTAGAAACTGTGTGTGTTGTCTGGGGTCATCGCCCACGGTGTTTTCTTAATAACCGTTTGCAAGAGAAAAACCCAATTAGCAGGCTAATTGGCCTATTATTAATAATATATTTATGAATCTAATTGACATTTCATATTAAGCACACAATATATTTCATTTTCGTATTAAGGAAGCAACATTTCATAATTGAAATACATCAGAGTACAACATCATATAGCTTCAACACTCAGCTACCCCATTACACAACTGCACCAGCACCAAGTTTCACATGCAACATCTATAACCTATCAAAATTAGCATCATAGACGGTACATAGACAGATGAATCTCATCTGGAAAATTACTGAAGCGGAAGGCGAATATTGAGCATTCATTGATGTTGAAGGTCTTTGCAACTTTAGGCCCATGCATGTGGATGATTGACCGTTCATCCTTCGTCCTCTTCAGGAAGACTCCAATATTGAACCGTGGGTGTTGTATGAATCTCTTCCTCGCCTCCTGACCATACAGATGGTTTGAGAGGTAATCATCAATGAACTGCTTTGGAAAGGCCTGAAAACAACGATATGCATAAATATCTTCTCTAGATTTGAAGTGGCGCAAAGAAATAAAAAAGACAAGGTATAACAGTTACTATCATTCTGTAGTGAACTGATGTCTTCTTCATTGTGCAGCCAAAAATCTTGTTGTTTTTTGTCGCTAATTTCTTTATCCTAACAATCTTTCTGAGTTTCTTAACTTGACTGATATTCATGGACAACTCATTTCCCCATATGCAAAAAGGATCGAATAGTGGGTCAAAACCTCTGACAGCAGGACCTACATGTGCAAGACCAAATAGTTAAAAACCTAAATATTAGAATGGTTCCTGCAATTGCACAATAATGTGCTATTAGACAAAGGATCATGCATGTGCAAATCTCGATTGTAAACCTCAGTGCTTCCCATTGTTTCCCTGCAACACATATAAGGTAGTTAGTGATCAGGTTAAATGAGGGTTGGCATACTATCAGTAAAATATGTTGATGAAAAATAACATATTGCAGATTCATCAGATTAATTCGAGCCACATGAAAAACCCATTTATCCAAACCAAGCATGATTAAGAACTAGGAAATATAGCAATTGTATATGTTTCTCATGTATTAAGTGCAGCCAAATTCAAATTATTCCGCACATGGATAACAATACACAATTCTACCCACAATAATTGGACATCACATTGCAGAATTGAACCAAATAGTTAACTAAACACCACAACAAATGAACCAAACATTAACTGAGCACCACATTGTCTAATATAACATACTCCTAATAGAAGATCAGATATTTAACCAAACCAAGCATGCTTAACAACTAGGAAATGCTGCAATTGTATATGTTTCTCATGTATTTAGTACATCCAAATTTGATTTATTCCTCACATGCATAACAATACAAAATTGTACCAATAACAATTGAACATCGCATTGCAGACTTGAACCAAACAGTTAACTAAACACCACAACGAATGAACCAAACATTAAATGAGCAACATATTGCACAATATATAACATACTAGAAGATCAGACAGGTAAGCAAACCAAGCATACTTGACAACTTGGAAATATAGCAATTGTATTTGTTTCTCATGTATTTTGTACAGATAAATTCGATTTATTTCTCACATGAAAGACAAATACAAAATTGCACCCTGAAGAATTGAACATCAGATTGCAGAATTGAACCAAACAGTTAACTGAAAATGACAACTAATTAACCAAACAGTTAATAAATGAGCACCACATTGCACGGCATATAGAACATATACACTAGAGCAACAGATTGCATGATAAAAGTAGATAGGGCAATTCACTAGAATTTATTAAGAAAAGGCAGGAGCAGCACATGTAACGGATAAACCGAGCATGCTTAACCGGGGTAGCTAGCTAACTGAATATATGTCCTTATAGTGAGCTAATAAGACAAGCTACTCCTCATCGTCGGAGATATCGATGATGATTGGCTCCTTGGGGCCGCGTGCGTTTGAGAGGCCGGATTTGCAAAGTTCGGCTGTAGATGCTCTTATAGCTTAAGTGGTTGACAAACCATCTATTTCTAAGTTTACTGAAACTTTCTAAAGTCCCGATTGACTAGACTGAGACTAGTATCAATTGATGAGATTTTAAGAATCTTAGTCGATTTTGAATCAGAACCAATATTCTAGTTCTGTTTCTTTTTCATCAGTTTTCTAGTTCTGTTTTGTAAGAGGCATGAAGGTGAATGGGATTAATATCTGGCTAGGTTCTAAATTTCCATTCCTATGTCGGGCCGGCACTAGGCAGCCTTCCCGCAAATAAATCTTGAAGCATACAATTTACTTTCTGAACTCAACCGAGAAAAAGAATAAAGAATCGAAACTATACAAAACTGATGAAAAACACCTACGAAGCCAGACATGTATGTACACATATATTTGTGCATTGCTCTTCAGAGCGTGCTGCATTTGGCCGGAGCTAACGACAGCGTCTCCTTCTGGATGTCGTAGAGTAGGTGAACGTTCTGCTGCTGGTAGTTGCCGAGCGTGCTCATTGCGCCAACGGTCTGGTTCCGCATTGCCAGGCACCACACCCCGGAGCCCAAGATCATGTAGTTGTCCACCGGCAGCACCATGTCCGCGCCGTCGAAGTGGAACGTCATGCTCGGCATGGTCGGCGGCGTCGACGTCTCGGACGTCAGCGCGAAGCACAGGTCCAGCCCCGTGGAGTCCGACCCGTCGGCCACCGGCAGCGTCACTAGGGACTCAATCGCGGCACGGACTTGCTGGTATGCCGCGTCGACAAGCGACGTGATCGTCGTGCCGGAGTCGATGATGAGCCCGCCGGTGCCGTCGGTCCGCAGGGCGAACGCGTTGGGAGGGATGGACAGCGCCGTCGTGCCGATCGATATGCCCGTCAGGTTCAGGTAGTAGTACGTGCTCATGGGCGCCTTCGATGGGCTGGCCACAAACGGCGTCGTGCGGACCCCCGTGCCGTTGAGCGCTGCCGACGGCCCAAGGAGGAGCGTGCTCGTGCTGTTCGCGTCCTGGAATGGCGTGAGGCAGTACGAGAACATGCCGGCGCCGAGCTGCGAGACGAGCGACATGCTTCCCCTGCCCAGCCCGACGAGGCCGGCTGAGCCGTTCCAGTCGTCGCTGCTGGCGTTGCTGCAGCCGAAGGCGATGCCGGGGACACGGGTCTGGTCCGCGGGCGTCGAGCCGAACGTGAACGTCTCCACGCTCTGGATGCCCGCCGTCCACCCCGTGCCGTACGTCTGGTTGTACATGCAGGAGCACCCAGGCGGCGGCCTCGGCCCAGCCAGCGCGGCGCACATGCTCACCGAGCTGTTGCAGGGGAGCACGCCGTACGTGGTGGAGCTCGATGGGTTGTACAGCTGCCCGGCCTGCTTGAAGCACTGGCTGCCGCAGGGCGCGCACTGCGTCCAGATGAGGTCGCTGCCCGTGTCGGCGATGGCCGGGTAGGAGAGCGGTGGCGTGCCGATGGCCAGCGTCATGATGTACTCCCCGCCGTTCGGCAGGTCCTTCCGGGTTGGCGCGGCGACGGTACGACCGCCCGACGACGCGAGTTCCCGGGCGAACCGGGCGTGCCGATGCATGTCCCGGCGCAGCGCGCCACGCACGAACTCGGTGGCGGAGACATCGGGGTTGGAGTGGATGCGCGTCAGCCCGACGCGGACGGCGGCAGCATTGGAGGCCCGAGCCGCAGAAAGGATCAGGAGGAGCACAGCGAGCGACGCCATTTGCACACACGATGTCTCGAGCTAGACGATCGATGCAGTAAACAAGAATGGAATATGTAATGAAATGGTTTGGGTTATATACGAGAGATCCTGTGATGTGCATGCGATGAGCCGGCGACACTTGTTCGTAGTACTTGGTCAAGCACACCATGCTGTGCTGTTCTTTTTGGTGTGTTGCCGGGAAATAACTGCAAAAGGTTTATCCTGTGATTATTGTCACATCATCACACCAAGAGAGTGATGCATACGATTACGTGCAGGTGCAGGCCAAAGTTTGAGGGATTAGGTGAGCTATTTGTTCGGCGTGGAGGGAATAAGAATTCAAACTTGCCTCCTAAATTGGCTGAGACTCGTGGTCGCCGGATAATTGCGTTCGCTCGTCAAAGCCGTCATGGTCCGAAAGCACATAAGATGCATGAATTGACTGGATCAATCAGATAATAAGAGAGAACCGCGTTGAGGCAGCAGCGCGCCTTTTTTTTTTTGAGGCCTCTTTAAAGTGGAGTTGTAGTATCTGAACTTGAGCACAAGACTCACACCACACTCACGCCACACTCACACACGCACACCCTAGTGCACAAGCTAGACCCTAGAGCTACACATACAACGCACTAAAAGACTACTATCGTTGTGGCACGAGTGCGCTAGAGGTAGGAAATTTTATTAGGGGCAGACGCCCGGGTGAGACATCCGGAAATTCATCCCCGCTGGGGATCGAAACAGGACGGGCTGGCTGCCCACTGCCTAGCTCAACCACTGCGCTGCATCGCGCGCCTGGAAACGCCTGTTGCACTACATCATCGTCAACCAGAGATAAATGATGAGGAGAAATTGGTGGTATGTGCAAACGTCAAACGACCGTTTCTTTGCTGAAAGGCACTCAAATGTTTCGGTTGTCAGATGCTAAAACTAGTCACTCTCTGAACCTGGTCAACTTACTATACCCTAAAACATATTAATGTGCAGACCCAACCCAAATGTGACACCTTATCCATCGAGGCATCCAGAACACAACACTTGTCACTTTTTTTCATGATCCTCATAATGCAATTTTGACTTTTTTGAATTTCCAAACGAAAGGGGGGTCTCCCACCTCAATCTTTACATCAGTACTTTATAAAGGATGTTCGAGTACCCACCTCCTCGCGTATCCACGCCATTTGATCCACCTGCGCCATGTCATGCCATGTTGCATATCTGGCGCCCTCCTCCCTGTTCGATCGCGTAATCCCATGCCTCACCGCCACGTCGGCTCCGGGGGTCTATGACCTATGGACCACTGATGTTTGCGGGGGCCCTTTGTGTAGTGTATTATGCTTTGCCAATGCGTGTGTGTTTCCAGTGTTCGGTAAGAGCGGATGTCAGCCTGACCTGAGGATCGCTCAGAGGCGGGTTCTCGGTCGGCATTTTCCAGGTCTAGTGCCCGAGGTGTGCCCGTAGGTTGTTAGTGGGAGGTGAGGGGGTTGCTCCATTTGTTTGGAATGACATTGTGGGGTGCAGGATCAATGGGGAGGCGGGTTGCTCAGCTTATGTTGTCTCGACATTTCTTGGGTCCGGAACGCCAGGTGCGCCCCGTGAGGGGATCGTCGGGGAAGGTACTTGGTTCGTGTGAGTCGTGTTGGGAAACGTAGTAGAAAATAAAAAAAATTGCATCTACGATCACCAAGATCAATATGAAGATGCATAAGGGTTGGGATCAACGATCGTTACCAACTCCGGAGTGCAGCGGAAGAAGAAGAGTCGGTGTAGATCGTGCTCGAAGTCCCTCGAACGATGATGACGATCCCTCGAACAGAAGACCGAAAGCACGACCTCTCTATTTGGTTGCAAGCGTACGTTCTTCACGATCCGGCAGCGCTTCGCCGTCCAGAGCTAATCGTCGTCCGAGAATTAGAGGGAGGAGATTAGAACCACACTGGGCTTCTAATTATGAGGATTAGAGGTGGCTAGGGCTAGCTCTAATTAGTCTAGGACCAACTAGAACTAGAACTAGATCAACTAGAAGAGGCACCCAAAAACTTGTACACAAAAGGGTGGAAACCTCTAGTATATATAGGTTTAGGAGGGAGGAGATGGAAGCCACCAAGGGAGGAAAGTCCTCCCTTGGTGCGCCGGCCTAGGGGGGGAGTCCAACTCCCACCCCTAGTAGGATTCCCCCCCCCCCCCACACACACAAGGAAAGGGGGGCGCCACCTCCACTTGGGCCTTTATGGCCCAAGTCTCCTTCCCCTTCTTGGCCTTTTAAGACCCGTTGATATTTAATTAATATATAAAATATTTTAAACATTTTCAGAGCATTATATATATAATTTAACATCCCCGGAAATATTTTCCACCTATATATAATTAATCGGTAATACCCGGTATTAACCAATATTCACTGAAACCCTTCCGGTGACCCCGAAACGCTTCCGAAACCTCTCGGAACTATTCCGGATATTAATGAAACTATTTCACAAATATATTCTCATCATTCCTGTTCCACTAACTCTCAGCAGATCGTGATTACCTTAAGCTTGTGACCCCGTAGGTTCGGTAAAACATAGACATGAACGAAACCCCTTCGTTCAATGACCGATAGCGGAACCGTGGACATCCATATCGGTCCCTATGATTACACGAATGATATTCGAGTGAACCTTTGGTTATCATGTGACGTTCCCTTTGCTTCGCGATACTTTACAAAACCCGGTGTGCATCGGTATCCTCTTGGGTCATCACCATGCCCACTATACCGTTGCTCCCGTTACCGGTTTTGTTCTTCTTTATCGTTGACATGTCCCGGCATCCCCGTGACGTAGTGACCTGTGTCTGGCTAGACGATGGTGGATGCCGTCACACCGAGAGGGCCCTAAGAATATCTCTCCATCGTCGGAGGAGCAAATCCCACTCTCAAGCTGTTCGTTCACTTGTCAAACTTTCCGGTGAACCTGAAAGTTTTCGTTGTGATCACCTTGTTACAGATGACGTTTGAGCAACCCCAAAGTCCAACGTCTGGTAAGAAGTAACTAAGACACTGTGATGATCTGAGGAACTAAAGTACACATGCTAACACTGTGTGTTATAACGGATGATTTCAGACGATATGATCACAAAGTATAACATACAAGATTGGGTCGATTCAATATGATCGTTCTTCTAACGTCATACCCTCAATGTTGTTTTTAGGATTATCGTTGCACCTAACAATATCCTAAGATCCGAAAAACATGATCACCAACAACACTTGAGCCAGTCCTAGAGGCTGGGCCGGGAACCTATTGTTTGACCGTTTATTATTCCACACGTGCATATGAGTTTTCCACTGAATCGCATATTCCAGGACCATAGCCGTTATAGCATGAAATATAAACTCTTAATTATGAATAATGGAAATATAATAATACAATATTATTGCCTCTAGGGCATATTTTCAACAGTCTCCCACTTGCACTAGAGTCAATAATCTAGTTGCATAACACTTAACAACTTATCTTGTGTTATTAATGCATTGCTTGTGGCAGAGCCTTCGTCATTAGTTTTGACAAACTCAAAACTTTGTGATATTTGTGCTGGTATTGTCTGCTTCTCAGATCTTAATCCGTCTAGCTTTTCAGCCATAATATTTTATTCATAATATAAATATTATTGGATTTACGATCATAATATTCTTATGTCAAGACTCTTCTTGATCATATCTTGAATTAACCCATTTTATAAAGATTCTTCTTGCATAACCTTTATGGGTCATCTACAACTCTTGCAACATCTATTCAGACAAAACATTTATATCAAGACAATTCTTGATTCAAATAAAATTTGAAACATCTCATGTTTTCAAAACGTATATCCTTATCGTTTATAGATTCAACAAATCTGTTCACATATAGTTCTGAATTATTATAGCCCAACTATGAAGTTCGATATTCATATATTCTTAATAATGAATTTCAACCTCAATACCTTGAAATAAATATTTTTATCCTTTGATGTTTTTATTTAATAACTTTTAGTAAATAACTTTGGCCATTATATATCATAACTTATCAAGATAATTTATCTTCCAAGCTTATCATTCATAAGCATCAAGTTATATGACATTTAGAGAAAATAATTTCTCTATATTTAAAACTCCCTTTAAAATTTGTCAAAATATATATAAACTTTGTTTTTACCTTAATCAGACATCTTGATCGTATCTATAGATCCTTTCATGCCCAATATTTTGCTTTACACTTTGATGGAAAATTTGTTTCAAAATCATGTTTGTTATGTGCTTAGGAACTTTATGTTGTTTCTATTCCATAATATGTCATATACATATAGGATCAAAAACTTTATACAGCTCCCACTGAGTTCTACAAAACTATTTTGTCAGTACTTGGAAGTTTTATATTATTTCTATTTCATGATATGTCTTACATATATGACTTAGTAATATTATATAGTTCCCACTGAATTTTACACAAAAATACTTTTGGACAAGTCCAAAATACAATGCTAGTTCAAATCTTCAAACAGTGTTTGAAGTTTGCACATTCATCCGGTTATCTCGAGGATAAAAACTTTTCTGGTTGTATCATTCATACATCCTTTTCCCAATTAAGGAAACTTGTTTTGAAATCCTTATTTTACTTCACACTCCTTGAAGTATTGTCAAGTTTTAAACTTGTCAGAAGATAACAACTAAGTTCCAAACTTGATTGAATTTTCATTCCGGTGTGCATGACCAAACTAGTTCCAAGCTAGGCGCCACCTTTGTTTCCTTGTAGTGTCCACATTCATCTTCTTACAAGATGAAAAACTTTGTCGTGTCATTTCATAAATTCAACAATGTTCATGATCATGTTTTAGCTTTTTAGAATTTTTCTACATCTAATGTAGAAATTATCGGTATGTCTTGTAAATAATTTATCGGAACAAATTCCGATTAGTTTTGTACCGTTAAAGATTCACTAATTTTTCAAGCTATAACGTCCTCCCACTTATTCCTTTGCCAAGAAAACCCTTTTCTTAAACAATGTCTATCCGTGACAAACATTTTTGTCTCTTGGATATTTTATTGGGAGAAATCATATAAACCTACAATTCAACTGTCATCTTGTTAAATAATGTTCATATCTCATTTTGCTGTTTCGGTTATACCCCGGTTATGAATAGCAGATAGAATAATTTCATTTTTATTTAAACGATCTTGCTAAACTTATGACTTTAGATCTATTTCTTCAAATGAAGAATCACAATATCAATTGTCATAATGATCCTTAATCTTCATTAAAATATTTGAACTCTTCAAATAGATTCTGAAATTTTGTTGAACTATTCAAGTATTTATGTCTGAGTAAAACATTTTTACTTATTTTAATGAAGCTAATTTAGCCACCATACTTTGTTTCTGTCTATCAATTTTATACATCATTATGTATTTTATCGATCACGATGATCGAATACTTCATCTATATGAAGATTATTCCCAATGTATCTAGGCAGAGATATATTCACGTGGAACTTATCAGTCTTCTTAAAACATTTAGCATAAATGTGGTAATATTTTAAATCAAGATTTCAAGAATAAACCATCAAAACTTGTGGTAAATCCAAAACATATTATTATAATAACTTCAACAACTATTGTTCAAAACTTTATAAGAATGCCCATTGCATAATCCAAAACATAATGTCTTATACAACTCCGAAATGTAATAACTATTATTCGATCCTAAGATAAATCTTGAAGATAGACTCCATCAGTCTTGAGTAGCGATCCTATCACCATCCTTGACTATCATCTTGTCTTTATTTCTTCTCAACTTGTGAGCTTTCTGTAGTTCCTATATCAGATCGCAAATTAAAAGCAATCAATTAGTATTAAATACTTATGACATACAGAAACAAGTAAAACAACATTAATATCATATAACTATTATACCTTTGTCTGAAGAACTGTTCTTCTTATCTACTAAGTACTGCTACTTCTTGAGCTTGCGTTGATTTTTCCCTTGAAGAGGAAGGGGTGATGCAACAAAGTAGAGATAAGTATTTTCCTCAGTTAAGAACCAAGGTATCAATCCAGTAGGAGGCACAAGCAAGTCTCCAATATATGCACCTGCACAAACAAACAAACACTTGCACACAACGCGAAAAAGGGGTTGTCAATCCCTTCACGGTCACGAACAAGAGTGAGATCTAATAGAGATAGGTATAAAAGATAAATAAAATAGCAAACTAAAGTAAATATAAATAAATTGCAGCAAGGTATTTTTGGGTTTTTGGTTTATAGATCTGAAAATATATGATGAAAAATAGACCCGGGGGCCATAGGTTTCACTAGAGGCTTCTCTCTTGAAAGAAAACATACGGTGAGTAAACAAATTATTGTTGAGCAATTGATAGAAAAGCACATAGTTATGATGATATCTAAGGCAATGATCATGAATATAGGCCTCACGTCTGTGACAAGTAGACCAAAACGATTCTGCATCTACTACTATTACTCCACACATCGATCGCTATCCAGCATGCATCTAGAGTATTAAGTTCATAAGAACAGAGTAACGCATTAAGCAAGATGACATGATGTAGAGGGATAAACTCAAGCAATATGATATAAACCACATCTTTTTATCCTTGATGGCAACAATACAATACGTGCCTCGCTACCCCTTCTGTCACTGGGTGAGGACACCACAAGATTGAACACAAAACTAAGCACCCCTTCCATTGCAAGGAAAATCAATCTAGTTGGCCAAACCAAACCGATAGTTCGAAGAGAAATACAAAGATATCTTAATCATGCATAAAAGAGTTCAGAGAAGACTCAAATAATATTCATAGATAATCTGATCATAAATCCACAATTCATCGGATCTCAAAAAACGCACCGCAAAAGAAGATTACATCGGATAGAACTCTAAGAACATCGAGGAGAACATGGTAATGAAGATCAAAGAGAGAGAAGAAGCCATCTAGCTACTAGCTATGGACCAGTACGTCTGTGGTAAACTACTCACGCATCATCGGAAGGGCAGCAAGGTTGATGTAGAAGCCCTCCATGATCGAATCCCCCTCCGACAGATCGCCGGAAAAGGCACCAAGATGGGATCTCACGGGAACAGAGGCTTGCGGCGGCGGAAAAGTATTTTTGTGGACGCTTCTGATGTTTGGGGAATATTTGAGAATATATAGAGGTGGAACTAGGGTTAGGGGACTCCCGAGGGGGCCACAAGCCAAGGTGCCCCCCCCCGGGGCGCGCCCTAGAGGCTTGTGGCCTCCTCGGGACTCTTCTGGCCCTCTCTCCATGTTACGTAGGTGTCTTCTGGTCAAAAATCATTGTAAAGTTTTATTCCGTTTGGACTCCGTTTGATATTCCTTTTCTGAAAACGTCAAAAACAAGGAAAAAACAGAAACTGGCACTGGGCTCTAGATTAATAAGTTAGTCTAAAAAATAATATAAAATAGCATATTAATGCTTATAAAACATCCAAAACAGATAATATAATAGCATGGAACAATAAAAAATTATAGATACGTTGGAGACGTATCAAGCATCCCCAAGCTTAATTCCTGCTCGTCCATGAGTAGGTAAATGATAAAAACAGAATTTTTGATGTGGAATGCTACCTAACATATTTATCAATGCAATCTTCTTTATTATGACAAGAATATTCAGATCCATAAGATTCAAAACAAAAGTTTAATATTGACATAAAAACAATAATACTTTAAGCATACTAATAAAGCAATCATGTCTTCTCAAAATAACATGGCCAAAGAAAGTTATCCCTACAAAATCATATAGTCTGGCTATGCTCCATCTTCATCACACAAAGTATTTCATCATGCACAACCCCGATGACAAGCCAAGCAATTGTTTCATACTTTTGGTGTTCTCAAGCCTTTTCAACTTTCACGTAATACATGAGCGTGAGCCATGGATATAGCACTATAGGTGGAATAGAATATGGTGGTTGTGGAGAAGACAAAAAGAAGGAGAAAGTCTCACATCAACTAGGCAAATTAATGGGCTATGGAGATTCCCATCAATTGATATCGATGCAAGTGAGTAGGTATTACCTTGCAACGGATGCACTAGAGCTATAAGTGTATGAAAGCTCAAAGAGAAACTAAGTGGGTGTGCATCCAACTTGCTTGCTCACGAAGACCTAGGGCAATTTGAGGAAGCCCATCATTGGAATATACAAGCCAAGTTCTATAATGAAAAATTCCCACTAGTATATGGAAGTGACAAAATAGGAGACTCTCTATCATGAAGAACATGGTGCTACTATGAAGCACAAGTGTGGAAAAGGATAGTAACATTGTCCCTTCTCTCTTTTTCTCTCATTTTTTTTGTTTGGGCTTCTTTGGCCTCCTTTTTTTTATTTGGGCTTCTTTGGCCTCTTTTATTTTTTATAAAGTCCTGAGACTCATCCCAACTTGTGAGGGAATCATAGCTTCCATCATCCTTTCCTCACATGGGACAATGCTCTAATAATGATGATCATCACACTTTTATTTACTTACAACTCAATAATTACAACTCGATACTAGAACAAGATATGACTCTATATGAATGCCTCATGCATATGAGAACAATATGACAATGATGGTATGTGTCATAATAAACGGAATGGTGGAAGTTGCATGGCAATATATCTCGGAATGGCTATGGAAATGCCATAATATGTAGGTACGGTGGCTGTTTTGAGGAAGGGTATATGGTGGGTTTAATGCACCGGCGAAAGTTGCATCGTACTAGAGAGGCTAGCAATGGTGGAAGTGTGAGAGTGCGTATAATCCATGGACTCAACATTAGTCATAAAGAACTCACATACTTATTGCAAAAATTTATTAGCTATCGAAACAAAGTACTACACGCATGCTCCTAGGGGGACAGATTGGTAGGAAAAGACCATCGCTCATCCCCAACTACCACTCATAAGGAAGACAATCAAAAAATAAATCATGCTCCGACTTCATCACATAACGGTTCACCATACGTGCATGCTACGGGAATCACAAACTTTAACACAAGTATTTCTATCAATCCACAATTACTCACTAGCATGACTCTAATATTATTGGAAATATGCCCTAGAGGCAATAATAAAGTGGTTATTATTATATTTCCTTGTTCATGATAATTGTCTATTGTTCATGCTATAATTGTGTTATCCGGAAATCGTAATGCATGTGTGAATACATAGACCACAACATGTCCCTAGTGAGCCTCTAGTTGACTAGCTCGTTGATCAATGGATGGTTACGGTTTCCTGACCATGGACATTGGATGTCGTTGATAACGGGATCACATCATTAGAAGAATGATGTGATGGACAAGACCCAATCCTAAGCATATCACTAGATCGTGTAGTTCATCTGCTAAAGCTTTTCTAATGTCAAGTATCATTTCCTTAGACCATGAGATTGTGCAACTCCCGGATACCGTAGGAATGCTTTGGGTGTATCAAACGTCACAACGTAACTGGGTGACCATAAAGGTGCACTACAGGTATCTCCGAAAGTGTCTGTTGGGTTGGCACGAATCGAGACTGGGATTTGTCACTCCGTATGACGGAGAGGTATCTCTGGGCCCACTCGGTAATGCATCATCATAATGAGCTCAATGTGACTAAAGGGTTAGCCACGGGATCATGCGTTACGGAACGAGTAAAGAGACTTGCCGGTAACAAGATTGAACAAGGTATAGGGATACCGACGATCGAATCTCGGGCAAGTATCATACCGGTAGACAAAGGGAATTGTATACGGGATTGATTGAATCCTCGACATCGTGGTTCATCCGATGAGATCATCATGGAACATGTGGGAGCCAACACGGGTATCCAGATCCCGCTGTTGGTTATTGGCCGGAGAGATGTCTCGGTCATGTCTGCATGGTTCCCGAACCCGTAGGGTCTACACACTTAAGGTTTGGTGACTCTAGGGTTGTTGTGGGAAATAGTATGTGAATACCAAATGTTGTTTGGAGTCCCGGATGAGATCCCGGACGTCACGAGGAGTTCCGGAATGGTCCGGAGGTAAAGATTTATATATGGGAAGTTGTTATTGGGGTTCCGGAAAAAGTTCGGTTTTTTCGGTATTGTACCGGGAAGCTTTCGAAAGGTTCCGGAGGATTCCGGAGGGGTCCGGAAGTCCGGAAAGTGTTCCACCACGTCCAATACAGCAGCATGGGCTGTAAGGGGGCGCCCTTGCCTTAATGGGCTAGGGGAACCAGCCCCCCTAAGGCCCATGCACATGGGAGAGGGGAAACCCTAAAGGGGGAGGGCCTCCACTTGACTTGGGAGGCACTCCTTCCCCCCTTGGCCGCCGCCCCCAACCCTAGATGGGATCTAGGGGGCCGGCCCCCTCTCCCCCCAGCCTATAAATAGTGGAGGGGTGGGAGGGAGGCCATAGGCTCTCCCCTGGCGCAGCCCTTCCCCTCTCCAATACCTCCTCCTCCTCCGTTTGTGCTTGGTGAAGCCCTGCCGGAGAACTGCAAGTTCCACCACCACGCCGTCGTGCTGCTGGAGCTGTTTTCCCCAACCTCTCCCTCCTCCTTGCTGGATCAAGGCGCGGGAGACGTCACCGGGCTGCACGTGTGTTGAACGCGGAGCCACCGTTGTTCGGTGCTTAGATCGGAATCGACCGCGATCTGAATTGCTGCGTGTACGACTCCTCCAACCGCGTTCTTGCAACGCTTCCGCATCGCGATCTTCAAGGGTATGAAGATGCACTCCTCTCTCTCTTGTTGCTAGTCACTTCATAGATTGATCTTGGTGATGCGTAGGAATTTTTTTTGATTTACTACTACGTTCCCCAACAGTGGTATCAGAGCCAGGTCTATGCGTAGTTTCTTGCACGAGTAGAACATAAGTTGTTGTGGGCGTCGATTTTGTCAATTTTCTTGCCGTTACTAGTCTTATCTTGATTCGGCGGCATCGTGGGATGAAGCGGCCCGGACCGACCTTACACGTACGCTTACGTGAGACAGGTTCCACCGACTGACATGCACTAGTTGCATAAGGTGGCTAGCGGGTGTCTGTCTCTCCCACTTTAGTCGGATCGGATTCGATGAAAAGGGTCCTTATGAAGGGTAAATAGAAATTGGCATATCACGTTGTGGTTGTGGCGTAGGTAAGAAACGTTCTTGCTAGAAACCTATAGCAGCCACGTAAAAATTTTTGCAACAACAATTAGAGGACGTCTAACTTGTTCTTGCAGCATATGCCGTGTGATGTGATATGGCCAAAAGGATGTGATGAATGATATATGTGATGTATGAGATTGATCATGTTCTTGTAATAGGAATCACGACTTGCATGTCGATGAGTATGACAACCGGCAGGAGCCACAGGAGTTGTCTTAATTTATTGTATGACCTGCGTGTCAATGAAAAACGCCATGTAATTACTTTACTTTATTGCTAACCATTAGCCATAGTAGTAGAAGTAATAGTTGGCGAGGCAACTTCATGAAGACATGATGATGGAGATCATGATGATGGAGATCATGGTGTCATGCCGGTGACGATGATGATCATGGTGCCCCGAAGATGGAGATCAAAAGGAGCAAAATGATATTGGCCATATCATGTCACTATTTGATTGCATGTGATGTTTATCATCTGTTTACATCTTATTTGCTTAGAACGACGGTAGCATAAATAAGATGATCCCTTGCTAAAATTTCAAGAAAGTGTTCCCCCTAACTGTGCACCGTTGCGAAGGTTCGTTGTTTCGAAGCACCACGTGATGATCGGGTGTGATAGATTCTAACGTTCGAATACAACGGGTGTAAGCCAGATTTACACATGCAAAACACTTAGGTTGACTTGACGAGCCTAGCATGTACAGACATGGCCTCGGAACACGGAAGACCGAAAGGTCGAACATGAGTCGTATAGAAGATACGATCAACATAGAGATGTTCACCGTTGATGACTAGTCCGTCTCACGTGATGATCGGACATGGCCTAGTCGATTCGGATCATGTATCACTTAGATGACTAGAGGGATGTCTATCTGAGTGGGAGTTCATTGAATAATTTGATTATATGAACTTAATTATCATGAACTTAGTCTAAAATCTTTACAATATGTCTTGTAGATCAAATGGCCCACGCTAATGTTGCCCTCAACTTCAATGCGTTCCTAGAGAAAACCAAGCTGAAAGACGATGGTAGCAACTACACGGACTGGGTCCGTAACCTGAGGATTATCCTCATAGCTGCCAAGAAAGCATATGTCCTTGAAGCACCGCTAGGTGACGCACCTGTTTTCCCAGCAACTCAAGACGTTATGAACGCCTGGCAGTCACGTAGTGATGATTACTCCCTGGTTCAGTGCGGCATGCTTTACAGCTTAGAACCGGGGCTCCAAAAGCGTTTTGAGCAACACGGAGCATATGAGATGTTCCAAGAGCTGAAAATGGTTTTCCAAGCTCATGCCCGGGTCGAGAGATATGAAGTCTCAGACAAGTTCTACAGTTGTAAGATGGAGGAGAATAGTTCTGTCAGCGAGCATATACTCAAAATGTCTGGGTTGCACAACCGCTTGTCTCAGCTGGGAGTTAATCTCTCGGATGACGCGATCGTTGACAGAATCCTTCAGTCGCTTCCACCTAGCTACAAGAGCTTTGTGATGAACTTCAATATGTAGGGGATGGAGAAAACCATTCCTGAGATATATTCAATGCTGAAATCAGCGGAGGTGGAGATCAAAAAGGAACATCAAGTGTTGATGGTGAATAAAACCACTAAGTTCAAGAAAGGCAAGGGTAAAAAGAACTTCAAGAAGGACGGCAAGGGAGTTGCCGCGCCCGGTAAGCAAGCTACCGGGAAGAAGCCAAAGAATGGACCCAAGCCTGAGACTGAATGCTTTTATTGTAAGGGAAACGGTCACTGGAAGCGGAACTGCCCCAAGTACTTAGCGGATAAGAAGGCCGGCAATACCAAAGGTATATGTGATATACATGTTATTGATGTGTACCTTACCAGCGCTCGTAGTAGCTCCTGGGTATTTGATACCGGTGCGGTTGCTCATATTTGTAACTCAAAACAGGAGCTGTGGAATAAGCGGAGACTGGCGAAGGACGAGGTGATGATGCGCGTCGGGAATGGTTCCAAGGTCGATGTGATCGCCGTCGGCACGCTACCTCTACATCTACCTTCGGGATTAGTTTTAAACCTCAATAATTGTTATTTAGTACCAGCTTTGAGCATGAACATTGTATCAGGATCTCGTTTGATGCGAGATGGCTACTCATTTAAATCCGAGAATAATGGTTGTTCTATTTATATGAGAGATATGTTTTATGGTCATGCCCCGCTGGTCAATGGTTTATTCTTATTGAATCTCGAACGTGATGTTACACATATTCATAGTGTGAATGCCAAAAGATGTAAGGTTGATAATGCTAGTCCCACATACTTGTGGCACTGCCGCCTTGGTCACATTGGTGTCAAACGCATGAAGAAACTCCATGCAGATGGACTTTTGGAGTCTCTTGATTATGAATCATTTGACACGTGCGAACCATGCCTCATGGGCAAAATGACCAAGACTCCGTTCTCCGGGACAATGGAGCGAGCAACCAACTTATTGGAAATCATACATATTGATGTGTGCGGTCCAATGAGCGTTGAGGCTCGCGGTGGTTATCGTTATGTTCTCACCCTCACTGATGACTTAAGTAGATATGGGTATGTTTACTTAATGAAACACAAGTCTGAGACCTTCGAAAAGTTCAAGGAATTTCAGAGTGAGGTAGAGAATCAACGTGACAAGAAAATAAAGTTCTTACGATCAGATCGTGGAGGGGAATATTTGAGTCACGAGTTTGGCACGCACTTAAGGAAATGTGGAATTGTTTCACAACTCACGCCGCCTGGAACACCTCAGTGTAATGGTGTGTCCGAACATTGTAATCGCACTCTATTGGATATGGTGCGATCTATGATGTCTCTTACCGATCTACCGCTATCATTTTGGGGTTATGCTTTAGAGACTGCCGCATTCACTTTAAATAGGGCTCCGTCGAAATCCGTTGAGACGACACCGTATGAATTATGGTTTGGGAAGAAACCTAAGCTGTCATTTCTGAAAGTTTGGGGATGCGATGCTTATGTCAAGAAACTTCAACCTGAAAAGCTCGAGCCCAAATCGGAAAAATGCATCTTCATAGGATACCCTAAAGAAACTATTGGGTATACCTTCTACCTTAGATCCGAAGGCAAGATCTTTGTTGCCAAGAATGGATCCTTTCTGGAGAAAGAGTTTCTCTCGAAAGAAGTAAGTGGGAGGAAAGTAGAACTTGATGAGGTACCCCCTCTTGAACCGGAGAGTAGCGCAGCTCAGGAAGATGTTTCTGTGGTGCCTGCACCGACTAGAGAGGAAGTTAATGATGATGATCATGAAACTTCGGATCAAGTTGCTACTGAACTTCGTAGGTCCACGAGGACACGTTCTGCACCAGAGTGGTACGGCAACCCTGTCTTGGAAGTCATGTTGTTAGACAACGGTGAACCTTCGAACTATGAAGAAGCGATGGCGGGCCCGGATTCCAACAAATGGCTAGAAGCCATGAAATCCGAGATAGGATCCATGTATGAAAATGAAGTATGGACTTTGACAGACTTGCCCGATGATCGGCAAGCCATAGAGAACAAATGGATCTTTAAGAAGAAGACAGACGCGGATGGTAATGTGACCATCTATAAGGCTCGACTTGTCGCTAAGGGTTATCGACAAGTTCAAGGGGTTGACTAAGATGAGACCTTCTCACCCGTAGCGAAGCTAAAGTCCGTCAGAATCATGTTAGCAATTGCCGCATACTATGATTATGAGATATGGCAAATGGACGTCAAAACGGCATTCCTTAATGGTTTCCTTAAGGAAGAGTTGTATATGATGCAGCCGGAAGGTTTTGTCGATCCTAATAATGCTGACAAGGTATGCAAGCTCCAGCGCTCAATCTATGGGCTGGTGCAAGCATCTCGGAGTTGGAACATTCGCTTTGATGAGATGATCAAAGCGTTTGGGTTTACACAGACTTATGGAGAAGCCTGTGTTTACAAGAAAGTGAGTGGGAGCTCTGTAGCATTTCTCATATTATATGTAGATGACATACTATTAATGGGAAATGATATAGAATTCTTGGAAAGCATAAAGGCCTACTTAAACAAGTGTTTTTCAATGAAGGACCTTGGAGAAGCTGCTTACATATTAGGCATCAAGATCTATAGAGATAGATCGAGACGCCTCATTGGTCTTTCGCAAAGCACATACCTTGACAAGATATTGAAGAAGTTCAATATGGATCAGTCCAAGAAGGGGTTCTTGCCTGTATTACAAGGTGTGAGATTGAGCACGGCTCAATGCCCGACCTCGGCAGAAGATAGAGAAAAGATGAGCGTCATCCCCTATGCCTCGGCCATAGGGTCTATTATGTATGCCATGCTGTGTACCAGACCTGATGTGAACCTCGTCGTAAGTTTGGTAGGAAGGTACCAAAGTAATCCCGGCATGGAACACTGGACAGCGGTGAAGAACATCCTGAAGTACTTGAAAAGGACTAAGGATATATTTCTTGTTTATGGAGGTGACGAAGAGCTCGTCGTAAAGGGTTACGTCGACGCTAGCTTCGACACAGATCTGGATGACTCTAAGTCACAAACCGGATACGTGTATATTTTGAATGGTGGGGCAGTCAGCTGGTGCAGTTGCAATCAAAGCGTCGTGGCGGGATCTACATGTGAAGCGGAATACATAGCAGCCTCGGAGGCAGCACAGGAAGCAGTCTGGATGAAGGAGTTCATCACCGACCTAGGAGTTATTCCCAATGCGTCGGGCCCAATGACTCTCTTCTGTGACAACACTGGAGCTATTGCCCTTGCCAAGGAGCCCAGGTTTCACAAGAAGACCAGGCATATCAAGCGTCGCTTCAACTCCATTCGTGAACATGTTCAAGATGGAGACATAGATATTTGTAAAGTGCATACGGATCTGAATGTCACAGATCCGTTGACTAAACCTCTTCCACGAGCAAAACATGATCAACACCAGAACTCTATGGGTGTTCGATTCATCACAATGTAACTAGATTATTGACTCTAGTGCAAGTGGGAGACTGTTGGAAATATGCCCTAGAGGCAATAATAAAGTGGTTATTATTATATTTCCTTGTTCATGATAATTGTCAATTGTTCATGCTATAATTGTGTTATCCGGAAATCGTAATGCATGTGTGAATACATAGACCACAACATGTCCCTAGTGAGCCTCTAGTTGACTAGCTCGTTGATCAATGGATGGTTATGGTTTCCTGACCATGGACATTGGATGTCGTTGATAATGGGATCGCATCATTAGGAGAATGATGTGATGGACAAGAGCCAATCCTAAGCATAGCACTAGATCGTGTAGTTCGTCTGCTAAAGCTTTTCTAATGTCAAGTATCATTTCCTTAGACCATGAGATTGTGCAACTCCCGGATACCGTAGGAATGCTTTGGGTGTATCAAACATCACAACGTAACTGGGTGACCATAAAGGTGCACTACAGGTATCTCCGAAAGTGTCTGTTGGGTTGGCACGAATCGAGACTGGGATTTGTCACTCCGTATGACGGAGAGGTATCTCTGGGCCCACTCGGTAATGCATCATCATAATGAGCTCAATGTGACTAAAGGGTTAGCCACGGGATCATGCGTTACGGAACGAGGAAAGAGACTTGCCGGTAACGAGATTGAACAAGGTATAGGGATACCGACGATCGAATCTTGGGCAAGTATCATACCGGTAGACAAAGGGAATTGTATACGGGATTGATTGAATCCTCGACATCGTGGTTCATCCGTTGAGATCATCGTGGAACATGTGGGAGCCAACATGGGTATCCAGATCCCGCTGTTGGTTATTGGCCGGAGAGATGTCTCGGTCATGTCTGCATGGTTCCCGAACCCGTAGGGTCTACACACTTAAGGTTCGGTGACTCTAGGGTTGTTGTGGGAAATAGTATGTGAATACCGAATGTTGTTCGGAGTCCCGGATGAGATCCCGGATGTCACGAGGAGTTCCGGAATGGTCCAGAGGTAAAGATTTATATATGGGAAGTTGTTATTGGGGTTCCGGAAAAAGTTTGGTTTTTTCGGTATTGTACCGGGAAGCTTTCGAAAGGTTCCGGAGGATTCCGGAGGCGTCCGGAAGTCCGGAAAGTGTTCCACCACGTCCAATACAGCAGCATGGGCTGTAAGGGGGTGCCCTAGCCTTAATGGGCTAGGGGAACCAGCCCCCCTAAGGCCCATGCGCATGGGAGAGGGGAAACCCTAAAGGGGGAGGGCCTCCACTTGACTTGGGAGGCACTCCTTCCCCCCTTGGCTGCCGCCCCCAACCCTAGATGGGATCTAGGGGGCCGGCCCCCTCTCCCCCCAGCCTATAAATATTGGAGGGGTGGGAGGGAGGCCATAGGCTCTCCCCTAGCGCAGCCCTTCCCCTCTCCAATACCTCCTCCTCCTCCGTTTGTGCTTGGCGAAGCCCTGCCGGAGAACTGCAAGTTCCACCACCACGCCGTCGTGCTGCTGGAGCTGTTTTCCCCAACCTCTCCCTCCTCCTTGCTGGATCAAGGCGCGGGAGACGTCACCGGGCTGCACGTGTGTTGAACGCGGAGGCACCGTTGTTCGGTGCTTAGATCGGAATCGACCGCGATCTGAATCGCTGCGTGTACGACTCCTCCAACCACGTTCTTGCAACGCTTCCGCATCGCAATCTTCAAGGGTATGAAGATGCACTCCTGTCTCTCTCGTTGCTAGTCTCTCCATAGATTGATCTTGGTGATGCGTAGGAATTTTTTTTGATTTACTACTACGTTCCCCAACAAATATCACCATCTTTATATCTCAAAACAAATGCAAGGAATCAAACTTCTCATATATTCAATGCTCTTTATATGAAGGTTTTTATTATATCCCTCTTGGATGCCCATCATATTAGGACTAAATTCATAACCTAAGCAAATTACCATGCTGTTTAAAGACTCTCAAAATAATATAAGTGAAGCATGAGAGTTCATCAATTTCTATAAAATAAAGCCACCACCGTGCTCTAAAAAGATATAAGTGAAGCACTAGAGCAAACTGCCTAGCTCAAAAGATATAAGTGAAGCACATAGAGTATTCTAATAAATTCACAATTAATGTGTGTCCCTCTCAAAAGGTGTGTATAGCAAAGATGATTGTGGCAAACTAAAAATCAAAGACTCATATCATACAAGACGCTCCAAGCAAAACACATATCATGTGGTGAATAAAAATATAGCCTCAAGTAAATTTACCGATGGATTGAAGACGAAAGAGGGGATGCCATCAGGGGCATCCCCAAGCTTAGATGCTTGGTTGTCCTTGAATATTACCTTGGGTGCCTTGGCAACCCCAAGCCACTCCTTATTCCATAGTCCATCAAATCTTTACCCAAAACTTGAAAACTTCACAACACAAAACTCAACAGAAAACTCATCAGCTCCGTTAGTATAATAAAATAAATCACCACTTTAGGTACTATTGTGAAATCATTCTAAATTTATAATGGTGTTATATCTACTGTATTCCGACTTCTCCATGGTTCCTACCCCCCGATACTACCCATAGATTCATCAAAATAAGCAAACAACACATAAAAAACAGAATCTATCAAAAACAGAACAGTTTGTAGTAACCAGAATATTAGTAATACTCCTGTAACTACAAAAATTCTGAAAACTTAGGACAATGGAGGAAATTCATATATAAATCGTTCATAAAAAATCAGAATTTTTCCACACTCCAGTGAATTTAAACAATTCTATTACTAGACGCAAAAGTTTCTGTTTTTCAGCAGAATCAAATCAACTATCACCATAGATCATCCCAAAGTACTTACTTGGCTCAAACACTAATTAAAACACCAAAACACAATTACTACAGAGGTAATAATGTGTATTTATTGAAAAAACAGAACCAAAAACAAAAACATAAAAATAAAATTGGGTTGCCTCCTAACAAGCGCTATTGTTTAACGCCCCTAACTAGGCATATTGCAATAGATCTAGGTGTTGTCATCTTTGGTATGCAATCTATAAGTAGCCCTCATAATAGATTCATATGGCAACTTAATTTTCTTTCTTGGAAATTGTTCCATGCCCTTCCTTAATGGAAAATGAAATCTAATGTTTCCTTCTTTCATATCAATAATTGCACCAATCATTCTAAGGAAAGGTCTACTAAGAATAATAGGACATGTAGGATTGCAATCTATATCAAGCACAATAAAATCTAAGGGCACATAATTCCTATTTGCAACAATAACAACATCATTAATCCTTTCCATAGGTTTCTTAATAGTGGAATCCGCTAGATGCAAATTCAAATAACAATCATCAAGTTTATGGAAACCTAGCACATCACATAAAGTTTTCGGAATAGTGGAAACGCTAGCACCCAAATCACACAAAGCATTGCATTCATAATCTTTAATTTTAATCTTAATAGTAGGTTACCACTCATCATAAAGCTTTTCTAGGGATAGAAACTTCCAACTCAAGTTTTTCTTCTAAAGATTTCATCATAGCATCAATGATATGTTTAGTAAAAGCTTTATTTTGATTGTATGCATGAGGTGAATTAAGCATGGATTGCAACAAGGAAATACAATCTATCAATTTTTTTTTTCATAATTATAGTCCTTGAAATCCAAAAGAGTGGGTTCATCGCTACTTAAAGTTTTGACCTCTCCAATCCCACTTTTGTCATTTTTTTCATTAAGATCTTTGAACTCGAAATTATTGAGACGCCTTCTAGCTAAAGTTGACTCATCTCCAGTCCCATATTTATCAAGATTTAAACTAGAAAACAAAGATTCAATAGGAGTCACACCAATCACTTTAAGATCTTCATCATTATTATCGCAAAAACTAGAAGAACACGCTTTTACAAACCAATCTCTCTTAGCACGCATCCTAGCGGTTTTCTCTTTACATTCATCCATAGAAATTTTAATAGCTTTCAGAGATTCATTAATATCATGCTTGGGTGGCATACATCTCATCTTCAAAGAATCAATCTCAAGAGAAATCTTATCAATGTTTCTAGCCAAATCATCAATCTTAAGCAATTTTTCTTCTACCATAGCATTGAAATTCTTTTGAGAATTAATGAAATATTTAATATTATTCTCAAGATCAGAGGGTATTTTATTATAATTTCCATAATAATTGTTGTAGGAATTACCATAATTATTACAGGAATTACTAGGAAACGGCCTAGGGTTGAAATTACCTCTATACGCGTTATTACCAAAATTGTTCCTACCAACAAAATTTACATCCATAGATTCATTATTATTCTCAATCAAAGTGGACAAAGGCATATCATTAGGATAAATAGGAGCACTCTTACTAGAAAACAATTTCATAAGTTCATCCATCTTTCCACTCAAAGTATTAATTTCTTCAATCGCATGCACTTTTTTACTAGTGGAAGATCTTTCGGTATGCCATTGAGAGTAATTTGCTATAATATTATCTAGGAGTTTAGTAGCTTATCCTAATGTAATTTACATAAAATTACCACCCGCGGCGGAATCCAAAAGATTTTTAGATGCAAAATTCAATCCCGCATAAAAATTTTGTATGATCATCCATAAACTTAAACCATGATTAGGGCAATTTCTTATCATCAATTTCATCATTTCCCAAGATTGTGCAACATGTTCATGATCAAGTTGCTTAAAATTCATTATATCACTCCTAAGGGAGATGATCTTAGCGGGAGGAAAATACTTGGAAATAAAGGCATCTTTACACTTATTCCATGAATCAATAGTATTTTTAGGCAAAGATGAAAACCAAGTTTTAGCACGATCTCATAGTGAGAACAAAAATAGCTTCAATTTAACCATATCATTATCCACATCTTTTTTCTTTTGCATATCACACAACTCAACGAAAGTATTTAGATGGGATGCGGCATCTTCATTAGGAAGACTGAAAAATTGTTCTTTCATAAGAAGATTCAACAAAGCGGCATTAATTTCATAAGAATCCGCACTAGTGGCGGGAGCAATTGGAGTACTATAAAATCATTATTATTAGTGTTGGAAAAGTCACACAACTTGGTATTTTCTTGAGACATCGTGACAAAGCAAGCAATCTAGCACACAAGCAAACCGAAAGCAAACAAAAAGGCGAATGAAAGAAGGGCGAATAAAAAGGCAAATATTTTTGTATTTTTCTAAAAACGTTTAGAAGTGGGGGAGAGGAAAACGAGAGGAAAATGGAAAATAATGTAAGTGCAAGTGATGAGAGTTTGTGATGGGTACTTGGTAGGCTTGATGTAGAACCTCCCTGGCAACGGGGCCAGAAATTCTTCCTGCTACGTCTTGAGCTTGCGTTGATTTTTCCCTTGAAGAGAAAAGGGTGATGCAACAAAGTAGAGATAAGTATTTCCCTCAGTTAAGAACCAAGGTATCAATCTAGTAGGAGGCACAAGAAAGTCTCCAATATATGCACCTGCACAAACTAACAAACACGTGCACACAACGCGAAAAAGGGGTTGTCAATCCCTTCACGGTCACGAACAAGAGTGAGATCTAATAGAGATAGGTATAAAAGATAAATAAAAGAGCGAACTAAAGTAAATATAAATAAATTGCAGCAAGGTATTTTTGGGTTTTTTGGTTTATAGATCTGAAAATATATGATGGAAAATAGACCCGGGGGCCATAGGTTTCACTAGAGGCTTCTCTCTTAAAAGAAAACATATGGTGGGTAAACAAATTACTGTTGAGTAATTGATAGAAAAGCGCATAGTTATGACGATATCTAAGGCAATGATCATGAATATCTAAGAACGGAGTAACGCATTAAGAAAGATGACATGATGTAGAGGAATAAACTCAAGCAATATGATATAAACCCCATCTTTTTATCCTTGATGGCAACAATACAATACGTGCCTCGCTACCCCTTCTGTCACTGGGTGAGGACACCGCAAGATTGAACCGAAAACTAAGCACCCCTCCCATTGCAAGAAAAACCAATCTAGTTGGCCAAACCAAACCGATAGTTGGAAGAGAAATACAAAGATATCTGAATAATGCATAAAAGAGTTCAGAGAAGACTCAAATAATATTCATAGATAATCTTATCATAAATCCACAATTCATCGGATCTCAACAAACACACCGCAAAAGAAGATTACATCGGATAGAACTCCAGGAACATCGAGGAGAACATGGTATTGAAGATCAAAGAGAGAGAAGAATCCATATAGCTACTAGCTATGGACTCGTAGGTCTGTGGTAAACTACTCACGCATCATCAGAAGGGTGGCAAGGTTGATGTAGAGGCCCTCCGTGATCGAATCCTTCTCTGGCAGATCTCCGGAAAAGGCCCCAAGATGGGATCTCACGAGAACAGAGGATTGCGGCGGCGGGAAAGTATTTTTGTGGACGCTTCTGATGTTTGGGGAATATTTGAGAATATATAGAGGTGGAACTAGGGTTAGGGGACTCCCGAGGGGCCCACAAGCCAAGGGGTCGCCCCCCTGGGGCATCCCTAGAGGCTTGTGGTCTCCTCGGGACTCTTCTAGCCCTTTCTCCAAGTTACGTAGGTGTCTTCTAGTCCAAGAAAATTCATCGTAAAGTTTTATTCCATTTGGACTTCATTTGATATTCCTTTTCTGAAAAAGTCAAAAACAAGGAAAAAACATAAACTGGCACTGGGCTCTAGATTAATAAGTTAGTCCCAAAAATAATATAAAATAGCATATAAAACATCCAAAATAGATAAAATAATAGCATGGAACAATAAAAAATTATAGATACGTTGGAGACGTATCAAGTACTTCTTGCAGTTCCGCTTCTAGTGACCCTTCTGTTTGTAGTAGAAACATTCAGTCTCTTTGTTGGCTCCGCCCTTGTTCTTCTTCTAGGAGGCGGTCTTACCGACACCAGTAGATTTCTTCTTGGACTTGCCCTTCTTCTTGAAACTGGTAGTCTTGTTGACCATCAACACTTCTTTGTTCTTCTGCATCCCAGCTTCCGCAGTTTTGATCATAGCAAACAACTCGTTTGCACTTTTCTCCATCCCGTTCATGTTGTAATTCATGATGAAACCATCGTAAGAAGGGGGGAGTGAAGCAAGCACAATATCTGTACCGAGTGTTGGCGGAATCCCAAATTCCAGTGAAGCAAGCCTATCAACATAGCCAGCAAGCTTCACAATATGCTCACTCATTGAGGAACCTTCCTTCATGTTGCATTCTATCAGGGCCTTGGTTAATCCAAACCATTCGGTCCTTGCCTGTTTCTTGTACAGAACTTCCAGTGACCCAATTATGAATTGAGTGGTGGATCATTCAAAATGCTTCTGTAGTTCAGGATCCATGCAAGTTAACATGAGGCACTGGACTGACTCATAGTCATCACTACGAGTAGCATAAGTAGCAACTTCTTTTGGTGCAGCATCCTTTGAAGGAGCTTCACCTAGGGGTTGATCAAGCACGTACTCCTTCTTAGCACTCCTGAGAACAAATCTTAGGTTTTGGATCCAATCTGCATAGTTCCCACCATTTGCAGCCAACTTTTCTTTCTCAAGCATAGGGGCTAAGTTGAACATATTACGAGCCATCTACAACGACAAACACACAAATAATTTTAGACAAAATTCATAATTAATTGTAGCACTAATGTACAAACAAGTTTTAATATAAAGTGCACTCCCACTCAAATTAATATCTCTCATAATTAATTGTGAGTGATTCAAGATCCAAGTCTAGTTCTCAGCCATTGATGTGTGCATCACTGATGACGAGAATTTTGACCGGTGGGCAAGCTTTTGCCGATCATATCTCCATATGACTCTTGTTCATCTTTCGATGCTTTGTGCTCCGAGCTTAGAACTATTCTGCCAGAACTTCAAGACAACCCAGTGCAATCTGCATGTATGGTCTGACCATTGCCTCCTTACACCCAACAATCCGTTTGTACTCATGTGGACATGACGCACTCCGGATTGTTAAGTGTTATAGATGGTTGCTACACTGGGAGGAACACCTTTTGACTTGATATTTTAGTGAGAGATCACCCTAATAATTGACTACTGCGCAATCAAAGGGTGCAAACAACAAAGGGATAAATATCATAGGCAATTCATAATAGCATGCTATGGTATAGCCCTGGGCGCCGGGAGTCCTCCATGATCATCTTCAATCTCCAGTTGAAGCGACGTGACGGCCAATATTTCGTTATCGAGGCAATTGTTTCAAAAGCATTGCCATGGTGGCAATCTCAGAAAATGTTGCTGTGGCGACCGTTTCAGAAAACGTTGTCATGGAAACAAAATCTGAAATTCCGCCGTGGTACAAAATTATAGTTCCTTGTCCTATGCCTGGTACACCTTCTCCTCGTCGGGGTCCTCCGTGTATGTTTTGCCACCATCACCTGTAACCTATTTCTATGATGTTTACATTAAGGTGGCAATCCCGTGGGTCTAGCCATCATGCCGTCTTAACATTACAACATATGCAAACCCTGCAAAACCAAGTTAGAGGTCCTCTAATCGGTTTTAGCAAAATTGTAGTTACATGGTTAACCAGTTTTAATGATTAAGACTAGCTACCTACGCAAGCACAACAAGGTGATGTTCTTGATGCTAGATTAAGTTTCGGGGTGTGTGAATGTGACACCCTGGTTTTTGGCAACTTTTTCTTTTTGAAATCTTTTTGGCTTTATTTGAATTCTAGATGGTTTTGAACCTTTTCAATTGACTTTGGACTTATTAATCTTTTTCTCAGTGACCTAAAGCCCTCACCACCTTGCCAAAACTTTGCCACACATCTCTTGGATCCAACTTCAATTTTAATCTTTTCCAATAATTTATTTTCTTCCTTTGGGAAACTATGTCATCACTATGGGTTGTGAAGCAACCTATAATTCTGATGATCAGAAGAATCCCAAACTCATGCCACACCTTCTTATCATCATATAATCTCATAATCTTCAAAAACATTCCATAGTCCAGTACAAAATTTTGGCCAGAATAATTATTTTCTTTTTGGTCAGAATTGGTCAATTGTGAAGTAACCTCTATTTTCTTAGCTCAGAAAACTCTCAGAAAATTCCCTGAGATATTAGGGAACCTATCTAGCCACAATATCCAAAAATATCACTTTGGCCAAAACAACTTTTTAGCAGCAAGGCTCTGCCAAGTTTGTACTCATTTTGAACCTCTGTGAAGGAAGTACCATCTAGAGGTATCTTTTTGAGCTGAAATTTTTATGGCATCTTCTACACACCAAATGACTCCCACACACCAAAATTTAGCTTAAGCAGATCAACCATGTGAGTGAACCAAGCCTATCTAGTTTCTGGACCAGTAAAGTGGTTTACACATGAACTATATCCAAAACCTTTCCAAATTCTTTCAAATTTGGTCAGCTTGTAGTCCTTCCAAAGTGGATCACCCTAGACATCTCTACTGGCTTCATCTCCAACTCATCTCTTCTCTAGAGCCCTCCCAAAGTTACTGTCAGAAATTGTAGCTGAAGCTACACTTCATGTCAGGATGAACCTAGCCAAACCAGAGGCACAGGGGGACTAGGGGGTCGAGGGTCGACGTGCTGGACAAGGTGCGCCAGGCCTGCGTGTCCTCTTGGTGGCCGCACCCGTGGTGAGCACGGCACTGGCATGCCAGTGCGCGCGCTCTGCACCTCGCCCGCGTCTGATGCGATGACTTCGGCTGCCCCGCGTTGCCGTACCTTGTTTGGGGGTCCCGACGTCGCCACTGCCATCCACATACCTCACTCCCGAACTTTCCCCTTGCCGGAATCATCCCCGGTGGCCGCCACGCACATGGGCACTGTGCCGCCTGTGCGGGCACAGTCGCTCTGCTGCTCATCGTCTTCTCCCACAAGCTGCCACCGACCACCATAACTGCGCCTGCCCTCTCCTATCCCGTCACCCGCAACCGGCCAGCCAGCGCGGCGTCCTCGCGCCGGCGACATGGCCGAGCTCTGCCAGGTTCCAGAGAGATCGACTCCGCATATAAAAGGCCATGCCCAGCCCCTCTTAGCTCCTCACCACACTCCTCCTACTCCCAATCGAGCCCCAAGTAACGAGCCAAGGCCGGGAGGCCCTTTGGCCTCGCATCTCGCCGGCGATCTGCCGTCACCCGAGCTTTGCCCCCTCGCTATTTCACTCCACCCCAGCGCCAACTGACCTCACCCGCGAGCTCCCCTCGTTCTCCTGACCGTGCTCGAGCTCCTGCCCGATTGAAACTCTGCCGAAAACGCCGACTCCGGCGACCCTCGCAATTCACCGCCGCCGGAGAGGAAGGGGACAATGTCGTCCGGCCACCTCTCGTCGATCCACGAGTACGTATGTGCTAGCCTTCGTGCGCTCGTCCCATCCCCGCAGTCGCCGGACCTCGCCGCCGTCTGTATCGCCGGTGACCATCGCCGGAGCTCCGCAGCTCTCTGTTCTCTCTCTCCCCCTTTTAAATATGATAGCTGGGCCCGGCACGTTAGTGACCCAGCCGCGCCCGAAGCGGTACGTAAGTGGAGGCGTATTCAGGAAATACGCCTTCGACGTGGCAGCTGGAGGATTTTCTGATTTTCTGTTTATTTCTAGAGTTGACCAGAAACTTTGACTGTTAATAACTTTTTATCCATAAGTCCAAATCAATTGATCCTTTTTGCATTGGGTTTGTCTTGAGCTCCTCTAATTTCTAGTAAAGTTTGGTATTTTTCCCATGCTCACTGAATTTCTAGTGGACAAAACAGTGTTATGTGACATTTCCAATTGCTATTTTAAAATATTTTCAGAGGGAAACCTTGGTGATTTTGAAGACCAGGAGTTTTTGGGCAACCGAACAGAGCAAGGCAAGCCAGGACACCCATTTCATGAAGCATTTCAATAGCATTGCATATTTAAATGAATTACTTCCATTTACTTGCTATATAATAATTCATAGTAAATTTATTTAATGCCTAGTTGCTGTCATCATAAGTTATGATAAACCACTATGCTTGCTAAATGAAACTTAGTCGGTTAATCTAGAGTCACCTGTCCAGGCTTATCCGTGCAACCACATTTGCCGGTATGGGATGGCCTTGACTTGGTCTGGCTCCGTGCTCTTTCACCGGTACCTCCAGACAGGGAGGGTTATGCGTGCGTGCTAGCCTGATCAGGTAGACGGCGATAACCCTGTGAGCCCAGTTGAGTATTGTGCCGGCGTCCCCGTTTGGGACAGTTTAGTATGGCCACGATGGTGGCAGGTGTCACGAGGTGACACTGGGGCCACCCAGGGCAGGACTCTGGGGGGAGGATGATCGCCGGTGGTACGATGGGAGGGTCACGGGTCAGGCGGGTTTCGTTGGAGCAACGCTGGTCCACCCGAATGGGATCACGAGGTCAGGTGCTCCATGGTGTGGGTAAAGTGCGCAACCTCTGCAGAGTGAAAAATCTATTCGAATAGCCGTGTCCATGGTATTGGACAGTCCGTCCAGGCCTCACTAGGTGGTCAACCGTAACAGTGATAATAATGATGGAAGAACTCGTCGTATGATCGGAAGTACTCGATGAGCTATGAGTATTCCGAGGGTTGTGGGACAACCCGAAAGAGAGTAAGTTGATAACCGGTGACAGTAAGTGAATCACTTAAGAATTTAACATGTTGATTGCCATGCTATTGTTTGCTGCATTACTTGGTTGTCGTGAGCTTGCGAGTACATTCGAAGTACTCACCTGGCGTATCATGCGAGATGTAGGAGAAGCCAAGGATGGAGGTCTCGATGGTTCGTGCTACGCTAACTAGGCTGTGCCCCAGCAGTGTCCCTGTGGATGGAGTTTCCGCTATGTTCCGCTACGCCGTAGAGTTTCCCTAGTAGTTTCGAGGCCCGCTATGTTTCATAAATAATGTAGATATTGTCATAGCACCAGGTGTGCCTTTGGCCTTGCTATTGATGTAAAATATGAGCTTGTAACTGAAGTTTATCAATAAAGATCAGTTCTGTTCTATTCCAAGTTGTTGTGTGTTTCCAGAAGACATGATCTCTGGGTTGGAAACACTGGTAATCCGGTTCTTTGAGCCGGGGTGCCAGAACGCTTGGTATCAGAGCCGTGCTGACTATAGGACACCCTAGTTAACCCGCGCTAGAACCACGATTAGTGTAGGCTCTGAGTGTGCATCTTGCTTCCTGCATTTGATTGTTGCATGGCATGCATCATGATTCATTGTTTTACTAACCGTTGGCATTGTGAGTGTAGATGGCACCAGTTCTGTACCACTACCATCATGAGGCAGCACCGTTCACTTTTCTAGTACTGCTCCATAGCGTCTGGCTTTGGCTGTACCCCAACGGCGAAGACCCAGTATACCAGGTGTTTCGGGAGCAGCTTGCCGAGTCAGTGTATGATTATCACGCGGAGGCTTTTCTGACCGCGAGTTCGGATATTGGTAGCTACTCTCACTCTTCCAAGGGTGGAACGGCTTCCACTCCGGAGCTGGCGATCCAGTTTGGTGTGATGGAGGCTCTCACTGACTTGCGCTTCCACGAGGTCGAGATGCAGACTCATCCATGTTTCTTTCACTACCCCACCCTGTCGCCTACGACAGGGCGAGTCATTTTCGCGCCAGTTGACCCGACGAGTGATCGTGCGACTGGTGTTCTATCTCGTTATCTGAATGCCAGTTATCGTATGATCATCTCCTTGGCTGAGGAGTTGTCTCGTGTCCAGAAGGCACTTGCAGCCGCGACTACAGTACCATCTCCACCTCAGCCTACATTTCCACCCATGTACCCACCGCCAGTTCCACCTCCACGTAGGCTTGATACTCCTTCTAGTTCTACTACACCACCAGGCTTTTCGTCTGGTAGCCGACGTGAGACCCCGGCAGAGTGGGCCTCACTCCTAGCCACTCCAGCTACTCCGATGCTGAGGCGTCGTGCTCCTTCTTCCTCAGAAGGAGAACCGTCTTAGCAGCGTCGCCGTGTTTCCTTTGATCCGGAGGATGAGATCCACATCATCAGTCCGATTCCAACTCAGGATCAGATGATGAGGAGTCTTCAATCTGGCAGTGTTCGTGCCACCCGCACCACTAGAGTGGAGGCTTGAGTTGTAGTGCATGCATCTTTGCATATGTCAACTGCCGTATGAGCAGTTTAGCCATGACATCCCCCTACTAGCTTGCCATGTATGATGTTGGGTTATCTTGTATAATTATGTTGCTCTCTTTATTCGCCCTTTTTTCGTGAATTTTCTTTTGGTGTCATATTACTGTGTTTCCCTTATGGATGTTGCTCATCTATTTGGTGTTTTGCAATGGGAACAAATTTAGGATGAAGAGAGGTAGTAGCCAAGGCGGCGATGGAACCCCTGTTCGTCGATCCGCCAGACAGGCAGGACAGCCACCAGAAGATCTACCACCTCCACCACCTTAGGCACCGACCACTGATCAGATCATGAGGATGTTTGAGGAGAAAAGAAATCAGGATCTCATGGAGTTTCTGAAAAGCATGCAGACTATGGTGGGCCAGAATAACAACAATGGGACACACTCTAAGTTGTCTGACTTTCAGCGCACCAAGCCACCCAGTTTTGGTCAAGCTGTGGACCCTATGGAAGCTGATGATTGGCTGCAAACTATGGAAAAGAAGCTGGAAATAGCTCGTTGTGAGGAGTCAGATAAGGTTCCTTTTGTCACTCACTACCTAGAAGGGCCAGCAGCCATATGGTGGGACAATACAAAGATAATGTGGCCTTTCGGAGAAGATATTTCCTGGGAGAAGTTCAAGGAGTTATTTCGCAAGTATCATATTCCTACCGGTATAATGAAGGTGAAGCAAAGGGAATTTCTTGCTCTTACGCAAGGAAATATGTCCGTGGGGGAGTATCTGAACAAGTTTAACAATCTGGCACGGTACTCTACCCATGACGTATCCACTGAAGAAAGGAAGATAGATCGATTCCTAGGAGGACTGAATCATGCCCTCCGTTGTCAGCTCTGTATGCTAGACTTTCCTGACTTCCAGACTTTGGTGAACAAGGCCTTCATAGCCGAACAAGAGCATAAGTCTGGGTACTATGACCGCAAGCGAAAGTTGAACCCAAGAAGGACAACCGTGAGCAGTTTGTGCAGAAGCCACGCATTTGGCAGTCAGGTCCATCTGAATACAAGCCCGCATGGAACAATGGCAACAACAACAATAAGACAATCAGTCAGAAGAAGACCTTCGGCAAACAGCCAGTGATCGAGGACTGCCGCCGCAATAACACTTGCTTTACTTACGACCAAAGCAGACACTACTCCAAACAATGCCCTGCCAACAACGGGAAGCCATCATCCAAATTCAAGCCACAAGTCAACACTATTGGACGCCGCCCCAACCATAACTTCTGCCACGGACGCGTCCACCATATCTCCCCTGAGGAAGCCTGCGAAGCACCAGACGTGGTCCTTGGTATGTTTTCTATTAATGACATACCTGCAGTAATTTTATTTGATTCTGGGGCTTCCCATTCGTTTATTTCACGGAGTTTTGGCACCTTGCACAAATTTTCCCCGTCGCTTTTGGATAAAATCATGGTGGTACAATCCCCTGGCTCCTTGCTCAGAATAAATCTGGTATATAAAGGTCTAGAAATCTCGATACATGGAGTTAAATTTCCAGCTACACTCATTGCCATTGAATCCCCTAGATTGGATATAATACTGGGGATGGACTGGTTGACACCACACCAAGTGTGCATCAACTGCGCCACCAGAACAGTAACCCTGGTTAACCCAGCAGGACAAACAGTTCAATTCCTTGCCAGCAAAATGATGTCAAGAAAGGGAATGGCATACCCAACTACCGGTACAGATATGAACTTGATTCCGGTAGTCTGCGAATTCCCAGATGTATTTCCCGAGGAACTACCGGGGATGCCACCAGACCGGGAATTAGAGTTTGTAATTGAGGTGATTCCCGTACTGCCCCGATTTACAAGAAATACTATCGTATGCCGAGTCTAGAGCTGGTGAAATTAAAGAAGTAGTTGGATGAATTGTTACAGAAAGGGTATATTCGCCCAAGCATCTCGCCATGGGGATCACCCGTACTATTTGTCAAGAAGAAGGATGGAAGTCTACGAATGTGTGTGGACTATCGCCAGTTGAATCAGGTCACCATTAAAAATAAGTACCCGCTCCCTCGCATTGACGATCTGTTCGATCAACTGAATGGAGCACGGGTATTCTCCAAGATTGACCTCCGAACAGGGTATCATCAGCTAAAAATCAGAAAAGAGGATATCCCCAAGACAGCTTTCACCACCCGGTATGGCCTGTATGAATTTACGGTCATGTCGTTTGGACTGACGAACGCCCCAGCTTATTTCATGAGCCTGATGAACAAGGTCTTCATGGATTTCCTGGACAAATTCATGGTGGTGTTCATCGATGACATCCTGATATACTCCAAGAATGAAGAAGAGCACAAATAGCACCTCCGTGCTGTCCTGGAAAGATTAAGGACCCATCGCCTGTATGCCAAGTTCAGTAAGTGTGAATTTTGGCTAAAAGATGTGGGATTTCTGGGACACATTTTGTGAGAGCAAGGAGTAGCTGTCGACCCCAGCAAAGTAACTGCAGTTTTGAACTGGAAGGCACCAGCTTCGGTGACCGAAGTTCGTAGCTTTATGGGATTAGCAGGCTATTACCGTCGTTTCATAGAAGGCTTCTCTAAGATAGCCAAGCCACTGACAGAATTGCTGAAGAAAAATCAAAGGTTTGTCTGGACGGCAGAGTGCAACAGCAGCTTTATAGAGCTAAAGACAAGGCTAACTATGGCCCCTGTCTTAGTCCTTCCAGACATCCACAAGAGTTTTGACATATATTGTGATGCTTCCAGGCGTGGAATCGGCTGCGTATTGATGCAAGAAGGGAAGGTTGTAGCATATGCATCTAGACAGCTATGACCTCATGAAGAAAACTATCCCACGCATGATTTGGAATTAGCAGCCGTGGTTCATGCCTTAAAGATTTGGAGGCATTACCTCATTGGGCCACGATGTGAAATATACACAGACCATAAGAGTCTCAAATATATTTTCACTCAGCCTGACCTGAATCTCAGATAGCGAAGATGGCTAGAATTGGTCAAGGATTATGACCTTGGAATAAATTATCACCCGGGAAAGGCTAATGTGGTCGCTGATGCTCTTAGCAGAAAACAAGGCACCGTGAATACACTAACCGCGGGTATCCAGCCACGGTTACGAGAAGAGTTTGCCAAACTCAATATGGTGCTATGCGGCCCACTTAACCCGGATACCTTGGAAATTACTCCAACACTTATGGAAGAAATTAAAAAGGCTCAAGAACCAGATGAAGGAATAAAAGAGATCAAGGAATTGATTCAGCAGGGGAAGGCCAAGTCTTTCCTTGTGGATGACCAAGGCACCTTATGGTTTGAGAAACGGATATGCGTGCCCGATCAGAACAATCTGAGATAGCAAATACTCAGAGAAGCTCATGAGTCCACGTACTCTGTCCACCCGGGAGGCACAAAGATGTATCAGGACCTGAGAGAAACCTTTTGGTGGCCAGGAATGCGAAGGGATATAGCATACTATGTCGCCTGCTGTGACATCTGAAACAAAGTTAAGGCTGAGCACCAGAAACCCGCTGCGCTACTGCAACCATTACCAGTTCCCTAGTGGAAGTGGGATGACATATGCATGGACTTCATTGTTGGACTACCCAAATCAACAAGAGGCCATGATGCTATCTGGGTCATCGTGGATATACTCACAAAAGTGGCTCACTTTATTCCGGTAAAGACCACTTTCAACGCAAATCAACTTGCGCAACTCTACATGTCCCGGATAGTCAGCCTTCATGGAGTACCTAAGTCCATCACCTCGGATAGGGGCTCCTTATTCACCTCAGCATTCTGGTCGCGATTACATCAAGCCTTGGGAACCATACTAAAGCATAGCACGGCATACCATCCACAGTCAGATGGACAAACCGAACGAGTAAACCAGATACTAGAGGATATGCTTCGGTCCTGTGCTCTCACATATGGACCCAAATGGGAGGATAGCCTACCCTACGCGGAATTTTCCTATAACAAAAGTTATCAGTAAAGTCTTAAAATGTCACCATTTGAAGAACTGTATGGACGGAAGTGTCGCACCCCATTAAATTGGTCCCAGACAGGAGATGGCCGTATCTTTGGCACGGACTTGATGCTCGAGGCTGAGAGACAAGTCAAGGATATTCAGGAGCGTCTTCGGGCAGCCAAGTCCCGTCAAAAGAGTTATTACGACCCAAAGCACCAAGAAGTGACTTTTGAGCCCGAAGAATATGCTTACCTTCGAGTAACCCCCATGAAGGGAGTGAAGAGGTTTCATACCCGGGGAAAACTTGCACCAAGATAAATTGGTCCCTTTCCAGTAATTGCTAGGAAAGGCAGGGTAGCATATCAGTTGGAACTACCACCGGAGTTGTCTGACGTTCATGATGTTTTCCACATATCACAGTTAAGAAAGTGCATTGCACCACAGATCAAGCAAGCAGATATGGGTGAGCTAGAACTAGCTAAAGATCTGACCTACGAAGAGAAACCTGTCAGAATCCTGGATGAGATGGAAAGAACTACCAGGAGTAAGGTGATCAGGTTTTACAAGGTACTGTGGGATCACCACACTGAGGAAGAGGCTACCTGGGAAAGAGAGGATTTTCTAAGATCCGCATACCCGTACTTGTTCCCTGAGCAACCGAATCTCGAGGACGAGATTCATCCTAAGGGGGTAGGTTTGTGACACCCTGGTTTTTGGCAACTTTTTCTTTTCGAAATCTTTTTGGCTTTATTTGAATTCTGGATGGTTTTGAACCTTTTCAATTGACTTTGGACTTATTTATCTTTTTCTCAGTGACCTAAAGCCCTCACCACCTTGCCAAAACTTTGCCACACATCTCTTGGATCCAACTTCAATTTTAATCTTTTCCAATAATTTATTTTCTTCCTTTGGGAAACTATGTCATCACTATGGGTTGTGAAGCAACCTATAATTCTGATGATCAGAAGAATCCCAAACTCATGCCACACCTTCTTATCATCATATAATCTCATAATCTTCAAAAACATTCCATAGTCCAATACAAAATTTTGGCCAGAATAATTATTTTCTTTCTGGCCGAAATTGGTCAATTGTGAAGTAACCTCTATTTTCCTAGCTCAGAAAATTCCGTAAGATACTAGGGAACCTATCTAGCCACAATATCCAAAAATATCACTTTGGCCAAAACAACTTTTTAGCAGCAAGGCTCTGCCAAGTTTCTACTCATTTTGAACCTCTGTGAAGGAAGTACCATCTAGAGGTATCTTTTTGAGCTGAAATTTTTATGGCATCTTCTACACACCAAATGACTCCCACACACCAAAATTTAGCTTCAGCAGATCAACCATGTGAGTGAACCAAGCCTATCTAGTTTCTAGACTAGTAAAGTGGTTTACACATGAACTATATCCAAAACCTTTCCAAATTCTTTCAAATTTGGTCAGCTTGTAGTCCTTCCAAAGTGGATCACCCCAAACATCTCTACTGGCTTCATCTCCATCTCATCTCTTCTCTAGAGCCCTCCCAAAGTTGCTGTCAGAAACTGTAGCTGAAGCTACACTTCATGTCAGGATGAACCTAGCCAAACCAGAGGCACAGGGGGACTAGGGGGTCGAGGGTCGACATGCTGGACAAGGTGCTCCAGGCCTGCGTGTCCTCTTGGTGGCCGCACCCATGGTGAGCACGGCACTGGCATGCCAGTGCGCGCGCTCTGCACCTCGCCTGCGTCTGATGCGATGACTCCGGCTGCCCCGCATTGCCGTACCGTGTCCGGAGGTGCCGACATCGTCGCTGCCATCCACGTACCTCACTCCCGAACCTTCCCCTCGCCGGAATCGTCCCTGGTGGCCGCCACGCACATGGGCACTATGTCGCCCGTGCGGGCACAGTCGCTCTGCTGCTCGTCGTCTTCTCCCACAAGTTGCCACCGACCGCCATAACTGCGCCTGCCCTCTCCTATCCCGTCACCCGCAACCGGCCAGCCAGCGCGGCGTCCTCGCGCCGGCGACGTGGCCGAGCTCCGCCAGGTTCCAGAGAGCTCGACTCCACCTACAAAAGGCCATGCCCAGCCCCTCTTAGCTCCTCACCACACTCCTCCTCCCAATCGAGCCCCGAGTAACGAGCCAAGGCCGGGAGGCCCTCTGGCATCGCATCTCGCCGGCGATCTACCGCCACCCGAGCTTTGCCCCCTCGCTATTTCACTCCACCCCAGCGCCAACCGACATCACCCGCGAGCTCCCCTCGTTCTCCTGATCGTGCTCGAGCTCCTGCCCGATCGAAACTCTACTGGAAACGCCAACTCCGGCGACCCCCGCAAGTCACCGCCGCCGGAGAGGAAGGGGACGACGTCGTCCGGCCACCTCTCGTTGATCCACGGGTACGTACGTGCTCGCCTTCATGCGCTCGTCCCATCACCGCAGTCGCCGGACTTCGCCACCATCTGTATCGCCGGCGACCATCGCCGGAGCTCCGCAGCTCTCTGTTCTCTCTCTCCCTCTTTTAAATATGATAGCTAGGGCCCGCACGTCAATGACCCAGCCGTGCCCGATGCGGTACGTAAGTGGAGGCGTATTCGGGAAATACACCTTCGACGTGGCCGCTGGAGGATTTTCTGTTTATTTCCAGAGTTGACCAGAAACTTTGACTGTTAATAACTTTTTATCCATAAGTCCAAATCAATTGATTCTTTTTGCATTGGGTTTGTCTTGAGCTCCTCTAATTTCTAGTAAAGTTTGGTATTTTTCCCATGCTCACAGAAGTTCTGGTGGACAAAACAGTGTTATGTGACATTTCCAATTGTTATTTTAAAATATTTTCAGAGGGAAACCTTGGTGATTTTGAAGACCAGGAGTTTTTGGGCAACCCAACAGAGCAAGGCAAGCCAGGACAGCCATTTCATGAAGCATTTCAATAGCATTGCATATTTAAATGAATTACTTCCATTTACTTGCTATATATTAATTCATAGTAAATTAATTTAATGCCTAGTTGTTGTCATCATAAGTTATGATAAACCACTATGCTTGCTAAATGAAACTTAGTCGGTTGATCTAGAGTCACCTGCCCGGGCTTATCCGTGCAACCACATTTGCCGGTATGGGATGGCCTTGACTTGGTCTGGCTCCGTGCTCTTTCACCGGTACCTCCAGACAGGGAGGGTTATGCGTGCGTGTTACCCTGATCAGGTAGACGGCGATAACCCTGTGAGCCCAATTGAGTATTGTGCCGGCGTCCCTTTTTGGGATAGTTTAGTTTGGCCACGACGGTGGCAGGTGTCACGAGGTGACATAGGGGCCACCCAGGGCAGGACTCTGGGGGAGGATGATCGTCGGTGGTACGATGGGAGGGTCACGGGTCAGGCGGGTTTCGTTGGAGCAACGCTGGTCCACCCGAATGGGATCACGAGGTCAGGTGCTCCATGGTGTGGGTAAAGTGCGCAACCTCTGCAAAGTGAAAAAGCTATTCGAATAGCCGCGTCCACGGTATTGGACAGTCCATCCAGGCCTGACTAGGTGGTCAACCGTAACAGTGATAATAATGATGGAAGAACTCGTCGTATGATCGGAAGTACTCGATGATCTATGTGTATTTCGAGGGTTGTGGGACAACCCGGAAGAGAGTAAGTTGATAACCGGTGATAGTAAGTGAATCACTTAAGAATTTAACATGTTGATTGCCATGCTATTGTTTGCTGCATTACTTGGTTGTCGTGAGCTTGCGAGTACATTCAAAGTACTCACCTGGCGTATCATGCCAGATGCAGGAGAAGCTGAGGACGGAGGTCCCGATGGTTCGTGCTACGCTAACTAGGCTGTGCCCCAATAGTGTCCCTGTGGATGGAGTTTCCGCTATGTTCTGCTATGCTGTAGAGTTTCCCTGGTAGTTTCGAGGCCCGCTATGTTTCATAAATAATGTAGATATTGTCATAGCACCAGGTGTGCCTTTGGCCTCGCTATCGATGTAAAATATGAGCTTGTAACCAAAGTTTATCAATAAAGATCAGTTCAGTTCTATTCCAAGTTGTTGTGTGTTTCTAGAAGACATGATCTCTGGGTTGGAAACACTGGTAGTCCGGTTCTTTGAGCCGGGGTGCCATAGTGAAAGAGAGACTTAATTAAAAGTCTCGTCCCCCACACTAAACTTCGCCAATACGCATGACCCCCTAGAAGATCATCCATCTTCAGCACCCTCTTGTGTATTCGATGGTTCACTATTCCCGACTATGATGTAGCCCAAGGAACTATTAGCAAATCGTTGACAGCCAGAGCCGATCGATTGTCAGAACCTTGTAGCAAAACTACATCATCCTGCCGATGAAATAAACCGAAGCAACACTCGTGGGAAGCATAGCAAGAACATCAACCCTCACATATCAGATGTGATCTAGATCGCAACCTGCATCTACTCATAAACCTGCTCATGATGCCATTGTTGGGAAATGTAGTAGAAAACAAAAAGGATTCGCACCTATGATCACCAAGATCAATATGAAGATGCATAGGGGTTGGGATCAACGATCGTTACCAACTCCGGAGTGCAGCGGAAGAAGAAGAGTCGGTGTAGATCGTGCTCAAAGTCCCTCGAACGATGATGACGATCCCGTGAACCACCCTCGAACGATCCCTCGAACAGAAGACCGAAAGCACGGCCTCTCTATTTGGTTGCAAGCGTACGTTCTTCATGATCCGGCAGTGCTTCGCCGTCCAGAGCTAATCGTCGCCGGAGAATTAGAGGGAGGATATTAGAACCACACTGGACTTCTAATTATGAGGATTAGAGGTGGCTAGGGCTAGCTCTAATTAGTCTAGGACCAACTAGAACTAGAACTAGATCAACTAGAAGAGGCACCCAAAAACTTGTACACAAAAGGGTGGAAACCTCTAGTATATATAGGTTTAGGAGGGAGGAGAGGGCAGCCACCAAGGGAGGAGAGTCCTCCCTTGGTGTGCCGGACTAGGGTGGAGTCCAACTCCCACCCCTAGTAGGAGTCTCCCCCCCCCCCCACCACCACAAGGAAAGGGGGCGCCACCTCCACTTGGGCCTTTATGGCCCAAGTCTCCTTCCCCTTCTTGGCCTTTTAAGGCCCGTTGATATTTAATTAATATATAAAATACTCTAAACATTTTCAGAGCATTACATATATAATTTAACATCCCCAGAAATATTTTCCACGTATATATAATTAATCGGTAATACCCGGTATTACCCGATATTCACCGAAACCCTTCCGGTGACCCCGAAACGCTTTCGGAACCTCTCGAAACTATTCCGGATATTAATGAAACTATTTCACAAATATATTCTCATCATTCCCGTTCCACTAACTCTCAGCAGATCGTGATTACCTTAAGCTTGTGACCTCGTAGGTTCGGTAAAACATAGACATGAACGAAACCCCTTCGTTCAATGACCGATAGAGGAACCGTGGACATCCATATTGGTCCATATGATTACATGAATGATATTCGAGTGAACCTTTGGTTATCATGTGATGTTCCCTTTGCTTTGCGATACTTTACAAAACCCGGTGTGCATCGGTATCCTCTGGGGTCATCACCATGCCCACTATACCGTTGCTCCCGTTACCGGTTTTGTTCTTCTTTCTCGTTAACGTGTTCCGGCATCCCCGTGACGTAGTCGCCTGTGTCTGACCAGACGATGATGGATGCTGTCACACCAAGAGGGCCCTAAGAATATCTCTCCATCGTCGGAGGAGCAAATCCCACTCTCGAGCTGTTCGTTCACTTGTCAAACTTTCCGGTGAATCTGAAAGTTGTCGTTATGATCACCTTGTTATAGATAACGTTTGAGCAATCCCAAAGACCACCGTCTGGTAAGAAGTAACCGAGACACTCTCATGGTCTGAGGAACTAAAGTACACATGCTAACACTGCGTGTTATAACAGATGATTTCAGACGATATTATCACAAAGTATAACATACAAGATTGGGTCGATTCAATATGATCGTTCTTCTAACGTCATACCCTCAATGTTGTTTTTAGGATTATCTTTGCACCTAATGATATCCTAAGATCCAGAAAACGTGATCACCAACAACACTTGAGCCAGTCCTAGAGGTTGGGCCGGGAACCTATTGTTTGACCATTTATCATTCCACACGTGCATATGAGTTTTCCACTGAATCGCATATTCCAGGATCATATCAGTTATAGCATGAAATATAAACTCTTAATTATGAATAATGAAAATATAATAATACAATATTATTGCCTCTAGGACATATTTCCAACAAGTTGGAGTTTCCTGGGTCGGCATACACCAGTTTTCTTGATGTCATGTTGGGACGTGCTTCGTGGGTGCTTGGTTGGACACCGCTTGTCGGTTGCGCCTCGTTCGTCCCCATGCAATGTTGCATCGCTGTGCTCTGCAGTGCGTCGGAAAAGGATGTGCCGTGTGTTGGGTCTGTCTTGGCTTCTCTCGGACCCAGTGCGCCGGGTGTGCCCTGTGAGGAGATCATTGGGGTGGGTGCTCGATTTGTATAGATCGGACTGCCCCAGGTTGCATATGTCGTGTTGGGGTGTGCTTCGTGAGTGGTGGGTTAGATACTGCTTGTCGGTTGAGTCTAGCGTGTTTTTCGCTGCGATGCAATGTTGCATCGCTACGCTTGCGGTGCGCATGAAGTGATTGCATCGTGTGATCGGTCGGTACAACACTTGTCCGTTGCATCCCATGTGTAGTTCATGGTTCGTCACCATGCAATGTCACATCGCTGCGCTTGCGGTAAGCGGCGAGTGGGTGCGTTGTGTGCTAGGTTGGTATTTTACCGTGCTTGCGGTACGCATGGAGAGATTGTGTTGGGTGGGGGTGGTGCTTCTACTCTCTCTCGTTGTGTTTCGGCTGGTGCTCTGTCGCACACCAAATTTTAAAAATTTGACCCTTGCCTTTTCTGAATTTCATTTGGCTCTTATTTGCTTTGGATTTCTTTCTCTGAACTAATTTAATAAAAATGGTCAGCCCCTTTTTCAGGAGGCAAATGAGCATGAGCTTAACTAGTCGAATTCTTTATCTAACTATGCTCTTTCACATATACCAATTTCAAGACTAAGAAATGGATAGTGCTCATTATATGAACCCATCGCAAAAAAATCATCTCAAATGGACATGCGGTTTGAAACTAGGTTTAAATGAAGTTTGAAATCAAATTTAAATAAATAAATTTAAAAATCCAAACTTGTGCAAATTTGGTTCAACTTGATACTTGGGATCAACATGAAATCAACGCAAAGACTTTCTAAATTGGGAGCTCTAGATCAAACTATAACAACTACAAATTTAGTTTTGAGTTTGTCCAAAAACTCTACCATGGCAGTGTTTTTGAATCGGTAGAAACTCTGCCATGGCAGCATTTTTTTGGTTTTGACGGAAATGGACATGTGGCGGAACGTGATTGGCTGGTACCGGTTTGCCCTCAAAATATAACATGGTGTTGGATTTTACGATCATCAGACGGCTTAGATTAGGCCGTATCAATTTGCTTAATTTGAATACGGCCGATGAATTTGAGGGGGCGGCTCACAAGATCCCACACCGCCCTAGGGTTTTGGCCGGCCAACATCCATCACCGGAGACGAGGATGACGGTAGTGACGCTATGGTGGTGCTCAGGATCAATGCTACAACAAATCCTTGGGTGCGCACATTATAAATTTCGGCTCAGCGCCACATGACGGTGACCATGGTGGTGCCAACGATGGACGGGGTTGTTGGGAATCACTCCCCGGAGATGCAGACACGGCGGCGAGCTTAAGGTTTGGACGATGATGAAGCTCCATTGCTTCCAGTGTCGCGCAAGTTGTCAGCGAGGTGTGTTGCGGCACGACGAAGCGAATGGACAAGACGACAGGCCGTGTATGTTCTTACCTCGCCAGTGGTGGTGCTCGTGCATGGTTAAAGTCGTGCTCAGGGGTCACCCTGGATGGGCGCAAGGTGTCAGGAAGATGCACTGGAGCGTGAAATAGAAGTGGGAAACATCATACTTGAAGCAGTGGCATCAAAAGACTCGTGGATTTGTTCTTTGGCATGCCAGGTTCGCACAAGAACATCAATGTCCTTCAATGATCTGTGTTGTTCTCAAGAGACTTTGTGATAGGGATACTCCAGCGTGCAACTACACTGTCAACATCAACATGCACAACTACACCATGGGTACTACCTTGCCGATGATATCTATCCTTAATTTGCAGTGTTTGTGAAGACTATCCATGAGAACCAAAACAAAAAGAATGTCTGTTTGCACATATGCAAGAAGCTATTATGAAGGATGTGAAGAAGGTATTTGGAGAGCTTGGTGTAATCTTGCACAAGATGATTATGGATGATGTGGCTTCCCGTACTTCTATTTTGAGAAGCTCAGAGTAAATGTCCGCCTCCCGGAAGAAGATGCAACGCATGTTGTTAAATTCTTAGAGATGTGTTGACAACTTCGAGATCAACATGCGCGTGTGCAACTACTCAACGATCTTGTGGAGCATATGTGGATTCACATTGAAAACCATTAAATGTGTGATTTCATATTAGTTATGTTTAAAATATGCACTCCAGATAATATTTATGTTTGAACTATTTTAAAAAAAATCTGAACCTTTTATCTTTTGAATTGCCATGTTTTATTTTGATTGTTCTTTGTTATTTGTACAGTTGAATGATCCACGTGCATGTATTTGCATGAGAATGAGGGTTTGCATGGGGAGCGTTGTTGTCCATACGGGCAAATGAGGATCAGTACGTTCCAATCTGCGAAAGCATCCACAGACATAGTCAAATTAGATAAATGTGATTGAAGATGCTTTTAAAGTTTTTTTAGAGAAAAGGCATACGCCCGACTTTATAAATAAAGCCACTAGGCAGAGTACCAGCGCACAACACCAACCAGACCAGATGAATAAACACAAAGTAGCCCCACAGTTTTAAGGAGAGATACATGGCACCCAGGCCAGCACACGGCACGCAGGCCGGAAAGACTGAAAGCGACTTAGCCAGCAACTAGTCGAAACACCGCAAAACATCTAAGCAACCTGCTCCTGTCTGGATAGAGAAGACGCCGAAGCCCGAACTTTAGACATCAGTAGATCAAGAGCATCCCGGTCCTCCGTCTTAGTCAATGATCTCCACTGCTGCAAGAGCACACATGATTTAAATAAGCAGTCGGCAAGCTTAGCAGGAAAAACATGCTCGATGGTAAACTTATTCCTAATCTTCCACAGCGACCAACAAATCGCTCCAAGTCCTACCCAGAAGACCCTTTTAGTAACTCCAACCAGATGATTAGCAAGGACCCGGAGCTCAGAGAAGGACGCAGGGTCCCAGGGGACCTGGAGCCACGATCTAACACAACTCCAAACCAACTTGGCCAAAACACACTGAAAAAATATATGATTTGTATCCTCCAGAGCACCACAGAGGGTACAAAACTCCGATCCCGGGCCATTCCTTTTACTAATTTGGTCCGCCGCTGGCAGACGACCTCTAAAGGCTTGCCAAAGAAAGATCTTAATTTTCGGGGGAATTCGGGCCCGCCAAACCTGAGTAAACCTATTGGTGGGAGATCCACCAATAAGCTTAGAATATAGAGATTTAACCGAGAAGCGACTAGAGGAAGTATGGGGCCACACCACCGTGTCCGCGATCTCCGAGAGCATAGGGAAGAGAGCAGAGAGACTTTGCCATTCTTCGAACTCTATAGGAGAGAGGGAACGCCGGAAAGCCAGGTCCCAGTTGTTAGCCGAAAGCTCGGCGATAGATATATTCGGGTTAGGACAATAAGAAAAGAGTGTGGGAAACCTCACAGAGAGAGGTGAGTCCCCACACCACCAGTCAAGCCAAAAACGAACAGACAAACCATCCCCGACAACAAACTTAACATTAGCCAGAAACAGAGGTCTGGCTTTAACCAAATCCTTCCAAAACTGTGAGCCACCTCGAGCAGAGGCAAATAACGGGCTGGATTGAGGGAAATATTTAGCTTTAAGAATTGAAAACCAAAGGGAATCAACACTAGTTGTCATAATCTTCCACCACCACTTGATCAGGAGGCACTTATTCATAACGGCAGTGTTAATAATGCCCAACCCCCCAAGGTTTTTGGGTCTACACATAAGTTTCCACTTGACAAATCTATATTTGCGTCTATTGTCAGCCGAATTCCAATAAAAAGCACCTCTATGCTTATCGAAGCCTGCATGGGTGCCAGCCGAGAGCAAGTAAAAGCCCATTAGAAACATTGGTAAGGAGGATAAGCAAGCATTGATCAACGCCACTTTCCCGGCATTAGTATTATATCTACCTCGCCAAGGTAGTACCCTGTTGCCAACTTTCGCCACCGCAGGGGCGAACTCTTTCGCATAGAGCACATCCGGGGAAATAGGAAGACCTAAATATTTGAAGGGGAAAGAGCCCAGCTGACAATTAAGGAGATGTGCCACTCTTAAGGCCTCAGTATCATCCACACCAGTAACTATGACTTCACTTTTAGAGAAGTTAATCTTGAGGCCCGACAAGGCTTCGAAGCAAAGTAGAATAAACTTAAGGTGGGCAAGACAGGAATCGTTAAGATCTACCATAATAATAGTGTCATCCGCGTATTGGAGGTGGGTGACCCCTTCCGGAATGAGGTGTGAGATGACAGGAGAAATGTGACCATGTGAGGCCGCTCGGGAAAGAATACGAGATAGGGCATCCGCGACAAAGTTGAACAGGATAGGAGAGGCAGGATCACCTTGCCGTAGGCCCCTACCATTGGCAAAGTAATTACTGACCTGACCATTAACAGAGCCCGCAGTATGGCCCCCCGAGACCAACTGCATTACCCTATGGACATAAGCCCCATCAAAACCTTTGACCAGGAGCACCTTTCGCAGGAAAGGCCAACTGACCGAGCGAAACACGAATGACTTACGAGGAGAATATCAGGTGCTCCCACACCTCTCATGCTCCCTTGATACGGGAGTTCCTGGGCCGTTTGATCATGGCACACCTCCCATGATCCCTTGATACGGGAGCTCCTGGGCCATTGATCATCCAACGGATCCAACGGCCACAAGGGGAGCTTGCGCGAACTTGCAAAAAAAAAACAAGAACCTTGAAGAATCCCATAATTCCACGCAGGTCCAGAGGCTCCAACACTAACTGTTAGATCCAAAATCCAGCGGTTCAAGAGCTCCTGTATCATGGGAGCATCAGACAGTGTGGTGGCCGTGATATCCTCGCACGACTCGTGTAGCGATCAACGTGTAAACTGCAGTGCCGTGTTGGAAGTCTAGCTGCAGTCAATACACTCGGCAAAGGAGGAAAGATCAAAGCAGTTGCCCGTGCATGTTATTTCGCGGCTGTGCCGTAGTCGCCAATGGATTTGCAGACACGTCCTAATCACCTATGCAGTTCCAGTTCAGTTTCGGTTCTTACCTTGCCCCTGGTGTGCTGTGTTAATTTTCTTTTCTTTTGCGATGATGCTCTGTTACATTTCGAATGGAGACACGCCAAACGGGAGATCAGTTTTCACTCCCTATCCCGGCCGTGCGATGTTTGTAGCCCTCGTAGTTCTGCTGCTCTCCACGCCGGCGCCATCGGCCGGTGACCAGCTGTTCTGTGCCTGCGCCAACGGCAAGTACAGCCCAAACAGCACCTACCGGGCGAGCCTTAGATCCCTCGCCGATGAACTTACCGCCAGAGCCATGAACTCGCACTCGGTCACTGGCACGGCCGGCGCGGGCTCCGGCAAGGTCTACGGCGCCGTGCTCTGCCGAGGGGACTCCACCGGCGCCGACTGCAGCAGGCGCCTCCGGGAGGCCTTCGGCAGGACCATCAACGCCGACAGCACCGGTGCCGCCGCATGCGCGCTCCACAAGGACGTGGCGCTCTACTCCGAGCTGTACCAGCTTCGCTTCTCCGACGAGGACTTCCTCTCCACCTTCAGCAACGCGCCGGAGTGGGTCGACGGCACCAACCTGAACCTTGTGCCGGCCGCCGATGCTAGGCATTTCGACGAGCTGGTCGCCAAGCTAACGAGATCCCTTGCAGAGGCCGCGGCAGCGCAACCGGACAGGTACGCAACGGCCGACGCGCCGTGGTCGTCGCGGGAGAGCGAGCGGACCGTGTACGGGCTCGCGCAGTGCACGCAGGACATGCCGCCGGAACGCTGCCGCGCTTGCCTCGACGGAGTCGTCGCTGAGATACGGCGGCGGATAGGTAGCAGCAAGATGGGCGGGGCGATTCATGGGGCGCGGTGCACACTCCGGTACGAGACGGGCACCCGGTTCTTTACGGAGACTGCCACAGGCAAGTTGTTGAACATGTCACCTATTCAGGTCCTTATGACAGATACAATTTAGAGCACAATAAAGAAACTGAGATTTTTTTAATTCATTTTTGTCTTGAGCATTAAATTTTTCCGCCCTCTTTTTATCCTCAGACTCAAGAGTTGGACTATCAGCAATAATATAAGATCATAATAAGACTGAAAAAACATGTACCCTGTGCTTCTGGGTAGCTTATAAAAATAAAAAGTAAGACATCATACAGTTTTGCTATTTTGCTAGATATGTCTATATAATGGAACCAACAGAACACGGGGAATAGTACAAAGGTTCAGTTTGCTTAATCAAATCGGGTACATATAGGAGCAACCATGAAAAATACATGAATTTACCAATCTGAGTCACCTTCTGACATATTTCCCTTCTAAAAGTATGAAAGATCTGGAGCCTTGAGAGGCTATTAGAAGTATCGTTCATTCGCTACATGTAAATTATTCTCTTGCAATATTCAGGGCAACGGAAGGGCCATGCACTCCTGATTATTGCCACAGTGTACTCGCTCTCGGTCGTCTGTACACGTTTGCTTTTCTGTGCCCTATACATCATAAAAGGAAGAAAAAGAGGTAAGCAGTTCAATAAATTCCATGCGTTAATGATGATAGTGGCAACTAACTCACTACCAAGTGATCTAATTTCATGTAATAACTGATAACTGATGGAGGGGTGTACATTTAGGGAAGATAAACTCCACAGAGCAGCCCAAGAACATAGATGAAATCCTGAGGCTTTGGAAGATGGAAGATACCGGTTCTGAGTTTTCCTTGTATGATTTCTCGCAAATTGCAGATGCTACAGACAACTTCTCACCTGGCAAAATATTAGGACAGGGTGGCTTTGGGCCCGTTTACAAAGTATTTTTCCATTGTATTCATATTTCCTCAATAAAAACATAATTAACACGGCACCATTCTAAGTTATAGAGGATGGTTCATGATTTTTGCAGGGAATTTTTCCTGACGGACAAGAAGTAGCAATTAAAAAACTTGCTGCACGGTCAAGGCAAGGTCTAGTGGAATTCAAAAATGAGATCCAACTGGTAGCAAAACTTCAGCACAGACATCTTGTTAGGCTGCTGGGTTGTTGCATCCATGACGAAGAGAAGATACTGATCTATGAATACATGTCAAACAAAAGCTTGGACTACTTCATTTTCGGTAGGTTTTTGGAGTAATTTGCTAATGTTCAATTGTATGCCTTTCCCTCTGTAGTACTAAACACTTGGCCGTGTGTCATATTTGCAGATCCAAACAGGAGGACATCATTAAACTGGATGATACGACTTAAAATAGTTGAAGGAATAGCCCAAGGGCTTCTATACCTTTACGAGCATTCACGGCTGCGTATCATCCATAGGGATCTGAAAGCAAGCAATATTCTGTTAGACTCCGAGTTAAATCCTAAGATTTCTGATTTTGGCATGGCAAGGATATTTCCGTCAGATGCCACTCAAACAAAAACAAGCAGGCTTGTTGGAACATAGTAAGTACAGCACACGAGTAAATTACTAATTAATGTTTCTACCCAAGCATTTTCCTTCTTACTATTGCATGTCATCTTTCCTAGTGGTTACATGGCTCCTGAGTACGCATTTGAGAGCCTCCTTTCGATCAAGTCAGATGTTTTCAGTTTTGGGGTATTGCTTCTTGAGATTATAAGTGGAAAGAGGAGTGCAGGATTTCAGCATTATGGAGAAGGAGAATTTCACAATCTTCTTCAATATGTAAGCAACTTAATATCTGTAAAATTGGTGCATTCTCGAATTTTCATTTCCATGAATTGCAGGGGTCTTTTCATTCTTTCCCCGTTTTATTAGCTATAAGTTTGTGTCCAAATTTAAATACAGACATATAAGGTTACCCCTACCATCAAATTTATGTAAGGATTGTATTTTCAGGCATGGCAGATGTGGGAAGAAGAAAGATGGCATGAATTCATTGATCAATCAATTGGTGATGAATATGAACCAGGAGACATGATGAAATATCTCAGGTTGGCACTGATGTGTGTCCAAGTAAAAGCAGTAGACCGTCCCACTATGTCTGATATTGTTGCAATGCTTAGCAGTGACGACATCACCGTACCAGAGCCAAGGCAACCAGCTTACTCCTATACCAGAGTAGATGTGTCAGTAAACATCAATTTATCATGCACCAGAAATGATATAACCCTCACCACTACTGATGGTAGATGAATGGTCATTTATTTCATTTGCAAAGTGTGTGACTACTGGTTTTGGATGTTCTTCTTGTGTTGACAAATTAATTAGACAGGGCACTGTTTGTATTCCATTAGTGACTCAGAACTTCATCCATTTATCCTATTCCTGCATATGTAACAAGATTTTCCATCATATGCAATATTTACAATTTGTGAGTATGGGAACATATACATATCTGTTTCGAAACAACATAGCACTCGAACAAGCACATGCCCTGCGAGCTGCTGAGCAGATCCACAAAACCGCCCTACTATCTACGGTCAGATGGTCCATTGAGATTCACATAGTTTATGTCTCTACACTGCAACATTGTAGTCACTGTGATGAACCAATTCATATCTAGCTTCTAAAAATCCATTATGGAGAAGGTATTCTACACTCCCGGTACTCCCAACTCTAGAAATCTCATTCTAAAAGTAATGAAAAATTTCAACAAAAATTGGCAATACAGACAATTTTATATATAAATCATATAACAAAAAAAAAATCAAATCAATGGATTTGAAATACACGTCTAGCAACAAATATAACTGTGAATAGTACTAATCCAATTTGGGCCGTGAATTCGGCTCATTAACAATATCAATGCTGGATCTTCTTTTTTGTTTCTCGAGCTACAGATTAAGTTTTGGTTTGGAACTTTGTGACATAGCAGATACATATAGTATAAGTACTGCAATTCTGTTCATAAGTTTTGGTAATTTTTTGATAGGCCAAAACGCTCAGGAGCACCGGGAGTATTCCACACCAGGATTACTCCATACATTCTCGTCCGTTATATGCATGTTAGACATGAAAATGAATTAATGATAAAGTGAAAGTGCAATCTAGAACATATGCTGACCTTGTTTTAGACATGAAGGTACTGTAAAATTGTCTTTACTAAGATGTGAAATTAGGACATGCTACAACAGTGATGATGGTCTCAAGGCTCGAACTGATTAGAGGTAGTATAGCCCACCGGGATAGCAACATATGTCCCAACACAAATAGATAATGTCGTGTAAAATATTCATATAATTAATATGCACGATAGCAGGATTAGAAATTTAGAAGGAAAAAAACCGCAATTCAGATAACGGGATTGAAAAGTATGACAGCACCTGTGTGTGTAAATAAAGTCCAATGCTTACACTTGGACCAAATTGGAGGTCAAACCCCCGTCCAGTAGGCATGTTTCTCTGTCCTACTTTGCAGGGTATGGTGACCGTCACCATCAGTCATCCTGTCAATTAGAAAAGAAATGTCTAACTTAGACCAGTCTGGTCCCAAAGGTCATTTTCGTAAGAACCTTCAACACGTTTACCTCTTGTACAGAAAGAGAAGATGTTATTGCCACTCATTCATTACAGCTTCATGAGTACTTCTGCAACGCAGATAGATCAGAGGCCATTTTCTGAAGTAAACGAGGAGGATGCCACTATTATCTCTCTTAGTTCTCTTCCTCTCCTTCTCGGCTTCGTCGGAAGGTCAGGCACTCTGCAGCGACAATAATGGCGGCATGTACATGCCAAACAGCACCTACAAATCCAACCTTATATCCCTCGCCGAACTACTGTTTGCCAAAGCCACAGAGGAGCACTCAGCTACTGGCATGGCTGGCATAGGACCAGACAAGGTCTATGGTGCAGTGCTTTGTCGGGGTGATTCTGACGGCTCCGACTGTCGGAAGCGCCTAACCAGGGCCCTTGATGAAGCAATCAACAGCAAAGCTGGCAACTCTTACTTCCTCCAGAGTAACAACGTGACCTACTACGACCAATACCAGGCACAGATAAGCTTCTCCGACCAGGACTTCCTTTCCAACTTCAGCAACATGCCCGGGTGCACCATGAATACTAACCTGAACTCCGTGACGGCCACTGGAGTAGCCAAGCGTTATGAAGACCTTGTCACCAAGCTGATACATGCGCTTGCTGATGTTGTGGTGAGCCAAGCAGAAAAATATGCAGTCGGCAAAGTGTGGTCTGAGGAGACAGGACAGACGGTGTATGGGCTGGCGCAGTGCATACGGGATATGCCACATGAGCGTTGTGCGGCATGCCTGGATCGCATAATCTCTGACATGCAGAGTAAGATCATTGCTGGCCAGATGGGGGCAGCATTTCTTGGGGTGTGGTGCACATTGCGTTATGAGACGGACACACAGTTCTTTACTGATACCAAGATGCTGTCGCTCAATGTGCTCCCAAGAAGTATGTTTTCTTGAATGGTTCCATTAATTGCATAACATATTTATTGGCTTCTTTTGACCATTCCAGTACAACAGAAGTAAATAACTTAGTCTTAAGTACTTTCATTAGCAATTTCGACTTTGAGCCTCATTATCTTATCCTAAGAGGGCATAGATTTGAAACAAGGGGGTGTTTGGAAGTTTCTTTTTCTAGAATTAGAAAAAAAAACTTATCAAAGATGTGCTAAAGTAAATGGCTAGAAACCAAAATACCTATTCCACTTCACTGTTTCAGATAGTAATTGACAACTCCTTTAGCCTCCAATTTGCCTTTTTACAGCCAATTTGTTTCCAAGATCAGTCTTCTCCACCCTAGACATGATGCTGGGAGACAAGCTTGGCAATAAATATGAAAAGTTGAAAACTATGTCTTAAAACTCATATTCTTTATTGTTTTAAGAGTAAAGACGCTTTAACCAGTAGTTGGAAGTGTTCCTTCAGTTATGATGAATGGCACTAGTCATAGCAAAGACATAACGTATCAACAATGCAGTACATAACTTGCCATTGGTTTATCAAAATAGATTTTCATTGGAATTTTATGTGAATGTACAGGTAAAACACACTTTTTTCGATGGAACAATGCAGTGTTGGTTGGCGTTGGAGGTTTCCTGCTAGTAATATCAATTTCTTGCTTGGTTTTTCATATATGGGTCAAAACACAACGACGAAGAGGTATGTATTCTCATCAGTTCACCACTGCATAAGATAATATTTGCCACTCGTTATTTTTCTAAGTACGTATATGAATAGCATAACATTTCATTCTTATGTTTCAGAACAAACAATATTTAAACTTGGACGGCTGTATTTGTCAATACAAATTGCAATAAATCTTTGGAGGATGGGAGGAGCCAACACAGAATTTTCAGTTTATGATTTCTCCAAGATAAAAGAAGCTACAAATAACTTCTCGATTGGTAACAAACTGGGACAAGGTGGCTTTGGTCCTGTATATAAGGTGATTGTGTTGTGTACTGGCATCCTAAATGCTATCTTACTCAAAATCCAAAGTAAACATTCACTTGCTTGACTGCTTTTGTTTGAATACCATATTTCGTAGTGAGTTGCATTACATATAGTCACCCATGAAAAAGATATGTGTTCTGCAACTATGCATAATTTAACTTTTCCCCAAAACATGATACACTGTATGCATTTATTAACTTGTTTTCCTTTTCTCAATCTCAGGGCCGATTAAGAAATGGACACAAAATAGCAGTCAAGAGACTGGAAACATCTTCTTTGCAAGGTTTACTGGAATTCCAAAACGAAATTCGACTTATAGCAAAGGTTCAACACAAAAATCTCGTGAAACTGCTGGGATGTTGCACTCAAGGAGATCGAGAAAAAATGCTTGTATATGAATACATGGAAAACAAAAGCCTAGACAACTTCATCTTTGGTAGCATTTCTAGTTTTGATGTGCCAGAAGCCTACAGCACGGTATTATTTATAATTTGGCGACATGTCTTGATTAATTATATATGTTCTGCAGATATCATTAAAGGAAGGCGATTAAACTGGTCAGAACGTTTGCGCATAATTGATGGGACAGCTCAAGGTCTTCTTTATCTTCACAACTACTCACGAATATGCATTGTTCATAGGGATTTGAAAGCAAGTAACATTCTCTTGGATAGTGTCATGAATCCAAAAATATCTGATTTCGGAGTGGCCAGAATATTCTCCTCAAATATGGCAGAGTCAAATACCACCAGAATAGTGGGCACACAGTAAGAACATAAAAGCATGTTCACTTTTAGTAAATATCAAATACGTCTGCTTCTTTTGGAAGGAATGAAAATGCATTGAAGCATCCTATGAACTTAATCTTGAATTTCTACCTTTTGCATTAGTGGCATGCATTGATTTTACTTCCACCATACAGTGGCTATATATCTCCGGAGTATGCTTTTGAGGGGGTTTGCTCGATCAAGACAGATGTATTTAGCTTTGGCGTATTGATTCTGGAAATAATAAGTGGAAAGAGGACAGCCCAGTTCTATCGATACAATGGGAAACTATACAATCTCATTGCATACGTGAGTGAAGTTACCCTAGACCCCAATTTGCACTTCTATGCATACCAATTTTCATTTTACAGTGTAGTGTGTATATTGTTTGTTTCAATGTTGATAAAATCACAATATTTTGACAACAGGCCTGGCAACTTTGGATAGATGAAAAATGGAGTGAGATGACTTATTGTCCACCAGAGAACGAAAATCAAGAGATAGAGAGGCGCGTTCATGTGGCACTTTTATGTGTTCAAGAAAGTGCAGAGGATAGACCAGCTATGGAGCGTGTTGTCACGATGCTAAACACCAAGAACATGAGCTTACCTCCACCTAAGCAACCAGCTTACTTCCATGTAAATCCGAGTGAGGAAGAAGTTTCATCATGCAACATTACTATAAGCATCACATTAGAGGGTAGCACCACATAGTCATCAGCGCTGAGAAAGATGCTAGTTGCATTAATTAAGTTTATTTGCCTCCAGATGAAACTATTTGCATTAATAATTTACTATAGTGGTGCCGATGTGCTTGGTGTTTAGTCTGGTTGTAATGGGGAGTATCATATACTAGTATCATGCATATGATACTAGTGTATGATACTACTTTCATAATGCGTAGTATCATAAGTTAGTATCTTAGGTTATCTTATTAATTGTCATGCATGACACAAAGTAGGACAACATTTAATATGATACAGTATCATGATACAATACTACATCATCTCTTTCCTCATTTAATTGTATGCCACATCATCCAAAAAGTCTAGTTGGCATGCATGATACCGCTTATGATACTACCATTACGACCAGCCTTATGCACATCTCTCTATCCTATTTTCTCACCCAAACATATTATACTCTTTTTTCAACGTGCAAACTTTATCGATTTCTTCTTCTTTATTTGCATTAATATGCATAAGTAGAGCTCATGCTTTTCCCCGTCAGAAAAAGGAAGAAGCATGTTGAAGATATATATCACCAGTTGCAAGATAACTGAACGAACGAAAACAGAAATGGCAACATTTTGTTATGTTGTTCAGTTACACACTCCTACCATAATAAAGTATATACCTAGAACAATAGATGTGAAGCACAGGACTCGGCAAAATTAAGAGTGCTAATTCAAACGAAACCTATATGCTCTTGGAAGCACAGTAATTGCTAACATTGTAGTCTCAGTTGACAATTCAAGTACGCCAGCAAAATGAAATTACTAATACTACAGAACTGACAAGGAACTCCAGATAACCGCAAAGCTGTTTCCCGGCACTCCAAGCATTAAGAACCACATTTTCTCCTAGTATTATTCTATCTCGCCCCCACCCCATCCATATGAAGAGCGGACAACAGTATGCAGCATCCCTATGAAGCGAATTTAAAAGTGGAATTGCGATGCCGATTCTACATAGGAAAACTATAGATCGGGTATAGAGTTGTAGAGACGAATCTAGGCTCCCGTTTGCTCAGGTAAGCGAAGTTAGGTCGCCCGGGAAAGGCTGGCTGAGACTTGTCGGTCCCGCAAGTGCGTCTATATCATTGGGAAGGAGCCTGCGGCGCTCCAGTGGGCTGGAACGCAGGGTCGGCCCCCCGTTGGGCCAAAATCGCTGTTTTGACCTTTTGGTCATACGATTTGGTCCCACTTTAAAAGTTTAGCTTTCTTTTTTACTGCTCAACATAAAAAGCAAGATGATTTTTTTGTCATCTAGTGTGGGCTCTTTCGGCGGCAGCAGACTAAGCTAACTTGGCAAAGTGCCTATCGCCATGGTCATCGACGATAGCGCACATACCTTATCGTCGGGGGGCTTCAGCGATAGACTTCTGAAGGGTAAGTGGTTGGGGCGCACCAACCCATCCATTCAGCCCCCGATCTTCTTCCTTTTCTCATAGCCAAACTTTCCCCACCTCTCTCTCTATCTCTCTTTCTGAAAGTGCAACTAATCCCCGGGTGATTTTGGTAATTCAGAACAACATATAACTCATTGAACTAATATCCATTCAAGATAAATATTTCAGGAAGTTCAATGAATGGTATGGCACGGACTAGAAATATGGACCCCTCAAAATACTAAGGACACATATTGGCAAAAGCTCAAGACTCTTCATTTTGTTTTAGTGATCCAATATCACATTGGGTCCATAGGAAAGCCAATACTATTAAAAGGGGATGAGGTGTTGCTTAATGGCTTGCTTGCTCAAATGCTTAGTGATATTGCTCCAAAGCCCTCAACCACTTTCTCCATCCAAATATGTCAAAACCCTAAACTCCAACTCGGCCCCACCGATTCTTTCTATCCGGCACCACCGAGTTCATATGACATAGCCACAGCCAGAAACCCTAACAGTTCGGTCACACCGATACAGATCTCGGTCTCGCCGAGATGGCCTTGGCAACTCCCTGTTATCTGTTATTTCGGGCTCACCGAAATTACAATCGGTCTCACCGAGATGGCTTGACCAATTCTCTGTTGCCCTATTGCTTTACTTCGGCCTCACCGAGTTGATGATTGGCGCCACCGAGATGAGGTTTGCCCTAAGCCCTAGCACATCGGTCCCATCAAGTTGTTTCAGTCGGTCCCACCGAGATTCCTAACATTCACATTTTGAACTAATCGGTCCCACCGAGTTTAGCTATTCGGTCTCACCGAGGTGGGACAAATGTGTGTAACGGTTAGATTTTGTGTGGAGACTATATATACCCCTCCACCCCCCTTCTCCATATGTGAGAGAGCCATCAGAATGTGCCTACACTTCCACCATACATTTTCTGAGAGAGAACCACCTACTCATGTGTTGAGATCAAGATATTCCAATCCTAACACAAGAATTTTGATTTCTAGCCTTCCCCAAGTTGCTTTCCACTCAAATCATCTTTCCACCATATCCAAATCAGTGAGAGAGAGTTGAGTGCTAGGGAGACTATCATTTGAAGCACAAGAGCAAGGAGTTCATCATCAACACACCATTTGTTACCTTTTGAAGAGTGGTGCCTCCTAGATTGGTTAGGTGTTGCTTGGGAGCCTCCGTCAAGTTGTGGAGTTGAACCAAGAAGTTTGTAAGGGCAAGGAGATCGCCTACTTCGTGAAGATCTACCCGAGTGAGGCAAGTCCTTCATGGGCGATGGCCATGGTGGGATAGACAAGGTTGCTTCTTCGTGGACCCTTCGTGGGTGGAGCCCTCCGTGGACTTGCGCAACCGTTACTCTTCGTGGGTTGAAGTCTCCATCAACGTGGATGTACGATAGCACCACCTATCGGAACCACGCCAAAAATCTTCGTGTCTCCATTGCGTTTGCACTCTGCAAACCGTTCCCTTTACCTTCATATGCAATGTTTTACTTTCCGCTGCTACACTCTTGGAATTGCATGTGTAGGTTGATTGCTCGACTTGTGTTAATTGCTAAAATCTGCCCACAACTAAAATTGGGAAAATGTTAGATTTTTATTTGGTAAAGTAGTCTAATCACCCCTCTCTAGACATACTTTCGATCCTACAAGTGGTATCAGAGCTTTGGTCTCCTTTTGCCTTGATTTTCATAGCTTTGGTGATCATAGCCTTGGTTTCACAACCTAGGAGAGTATGGCGTCTAGCGAGGGAAATTACCACCGTAGAGGTCCTTACTTTGATGGTACTAATTTTGCTAGTTGGAAGCATAAGATGAAAATGCATATTCTTGGTCATAACCCTGCCGTTTGGGCTGTTGTGCGTATTGGCTTGCAAGGTGATTTCTTCGAGGATGGAAAAGAACCGTATCATGAAGCGACAGCGGAAGAAATAAAGATGTTGCAATACAATGCTCAAGCTTGCGATATTCTGTTCAATGGATTGTGCCCCAAAGAATTCAACAAAATCAGCCGTCTTGAGAATGCAAAGGAAATTTGGGATATTTTGGTTGATATGCACGAAGGTACCAAGTCCATCAAGGAATCCAAATTGGATGTGCTTCAAAGTCAACTTGACAAGTTCAAGATGAAGGATGGTGAAGGAGTCGCAGAAATGTACTCTAGGCTTGCTCTCATCACAAATGAGATTGCCAACTTAGGAAGTGAAGAGATGACCGACAAATTCATCATTAAGAAGATCCTAAGAGCCTTGGATGGAAAATATGATACTGTGTGCACCTTGATCCAAATGATACCCAATTACAAAGATCTCAAGCCCACGGAAGTCATTGGTAGAATTGTTGCTCATGAGATGTCACTCAAGGATAAGGAAGAGCTCCACAACAAGTCAAGTGGCGCTTACAAAGCTTCAAGTGATGCTCCTACAACATCAAGCGAGAAGCAAGTCTACAATGAAGAATTGAACTTAATTGTGAAGAACTTCAACAAGTTATACAAGAATAGAAGCAAAGAGAGAAGTTCCAAGTCAAGGTCCTACAATGACAAAAGATCTTCTAGTCGTGATCGTAATTGCTACAATTGTGGAAGACCCGGACACTACTCAAATGAGTGTACGCTCCCTACAAGAAGAGAGAAGATTCACCAAAAAGGAGGAGTAGAAGAGATGAATCACCTCCAAGAGAGAGAAGGAGTAGAGATGATCGTTATGAACGAAGACCCTCTCGTAGAAGTAAGGATTCGAAAAGGAAGGACAAGTCATCAAAGAGCTACACAAGACGAAGACATCAAGCTCACGTTGGTGAATGGATATCCGGTTCCGACTCCGACAACAACTCCGAGAGAAGTTATCACTCCGACTCCGACTATACTCAAGATGAAGGTGTTGCCGGTCTTTCACTTGTGTCATCCAACTCCTACGACATATTTGACTCACCAAATGAAGGAATTGGAAGATGCTTCATGGCTAAAGGCCCTAAGGTATCACACCCCGAGTATGTTGATTTCAATAGTGATGAAGATGATTTGCTAGGTGATGATGATTTACTTGTTAACAACTCTAGTGATGAAAACTATGATGAACTTGCTAATAATCATGCTAATCAAGATGAAACAAATGACAATGATAAGAAGGAGATTGAGCGTCTAACTAAAGAACTAAACAATCTTAAGTTAGCTCATGAAACAACTCTAGAGGATCATAGAGAGCTCCTAAGGACTCATGAGAAGCTACGCTTCGAGAAGCTAAATTTAGAGCAAGATCATGAGTTTCTAAAAGCTATCAATGATGATCTTCGAAAGAAGAGTTCTTCTTATCTTGCCAAACGTCTCCTCTTGTCTACTTATATGCCACAAGTCAAATCTAGCAACAAGAGCAAGAAAGATTCCTCCTCTAGTAGTAACAATAACCATGTTAAATCCAATGTTGTTGCTTCTAGTAGTTCTCTTGATTCCACTAATGATTCTCTTAGCCAAGTTACACTTGAGCATGAAAATAGCTTATTGAAGGGAATTATAGAGAAAGGTGTTTACAAGAGCCTTGCCGGAAGTAAGCAATTTGAGGAAATTGTACACAAGCAAGGAAGGATCGGAAGAATCAAGGTGTTGGTTTTGAACAAAAGTTCAATGCCAATGGAGTTGAGTGGGAAGAATATCAACACCCCAAGACAAAGTTTGTTCCTCAACGAGAGAAGTATGACCCCACTTCTTTCAAGGGAACACAAGCTCAAGACGATCTTCCACCACAAGACTACAAGCTAAAAGGCAAGGACAAGCTTCAAGAAGAGATTGACTCATTTGAAGAAGCTCCTAAGGCCATGGTCAAGTGGGTTCCCAAGACTACGTCAAGTTCTAGTTCATCAAGTACGACTACAACTCCAAGGATTCCCATCAAGTTGATGTGGATCCCAAAGAAAAAGAACTAGAGTGTTCTTGAGGGTGACTTCGCCAACATACTTAACTCATATTCATTTTGGCAAGGACTTGTGCAATAAACTTTCATATCTTGCACTAGTTCATGGAGTCACAAACCCTCTTGTTGGTAATACAAGGGACAAGGTAATCTAATGCTTTCATGGACATCATCACATGTGTAATTCACTCTATGGATATGGATATCCTTGTATGTTCCTTGTGGGACTAACCCATGTAGGTATTGAAAGTGCAACACTCCAATGGATTGCTCCAAAAGATCTACATCAACATTGAGCTTCCACATCTTCACTATCTACATGAAGTCATCATCGACAAAACCCAAGGTTAGTTCATCCCTCTTAGGGGGGATATCACATCTAGGGGGAGCTTTGCTCTAAGAATTGGGCTAAAGCAACTCTAATGGTGTGAACACATTAATGCTTTATGTAAAAGTGGTAACCCCACTTGTGCTTAAACGATGAGTATGACCTATGATCAAATGTTCTTATTTGACTCCTAAGTTAATATACTCATATATAGATGACCTAGTCATCGCCAATTGCTTGATAGATGCTAGAAGTGTTTGTGCATGCTTTATCACATATTTCATTTGCTATCTTATTGTGTGAGCATGTTGGTTGCATAATTTGTCCATTCGAGGACATCCATTTGTGGTCTTGATTGTTTGGTTTTTATTGGCCAAATGGATGGACAAGAATGCCTAAGAACCTCCTCTAGCTATCTATGCTTTTTCTCTTCTCAAATTCTATTCATGCTACATCACAAAATTTGAATAAGTCTTTTTCGGACCCTCCGGGTGAGGAGCACTCGGAGCCACCGATCCGCTAAGGGCTGACCTCCAAAACCTTCTTGTGAATTTCGGTCAGACCAACACACTCATACTCGGTCCCACCGAAACCACTAGATTGATCTAGGTTTTCACCTTAGTGTTACCGATTAGAACGACTCGGTCTCACCGAGTTGCAGTAACGGCACGCAGTTTTGCATCTCAGTGCCACCGAGACATTCCACTCTGTGCCACCGATAGCGTCTGGGTATATATACTTTTCGTACCCGTACGGTTCAAAAATTCTTCAAACCGCACGAGCCCGCGCCCCAGCACTGCCGCCCCTTGGTCTCCGGATCATCGCCGTCTCCGCCTGTGCACCGTCGTCGCAGGTCTCCGCCACCGTCAACGGGATTCCTCTCCGCCGTTGCCGCCGTAGCGAACCATCACCAAGTTAGGGTATGGTTCAAACACTTTGTGCCTATTTCCCCTTCCGATTCTTTGCACAAAGTCAATGCCTAGATTCTTGCCACGAATGAGTACTTTCTATCCACACAAAAATTCCTTTAGACTAGATTCAATGAAAAATCTTAGGGTTAGGTTTCCGCCGAGCTCATCTCGGACCGACCGAAATGGAGTTTTCGGTCCCATCGATTGGCCCGAGCCATTGCACTAAGTACAACTCGGTCTGACCGAAGTGTACCGATCGGTGAGACCGAAAGCAATTTCTCTGTGAAACCCTTGCATCTCGGAGTCACCGAACTGCAACTCGGTCTGACCGATGTTGTAGGTTTAGACTCTGTCAAGTGCTTCGGTGTCACCGAGATTATCATATCGGTAGCTCCGAAATGCTTTCTGCAGAAAACTAAAACTAAGATTTTGACTCAATTTTTTGGAAAACAAGCTGCTTTTTGTGATGCTCATCCACTCTACCCATATCCATCTATTCAGAGGGTCAGTTTGCAGAGATGTCTGAAGCAAGTGACAGTCAGAACAAGTCAGAGGAACAGGTCAACCTCAGTGAGGGCACAAGCCCAAGTAGTAGCTATGATGAAGGCAGTAGAAGCACTCCTAGCAATATGCCCAAGGCTGCTACTAGACAGAGAAAGAAGAGAAACTCTGACAGTGAGGATGAAGATTTTGTTGTTGAGGAAGAAGTGACCTCAAAGAAGAAAGTGCTCAAGAAGGAATATGCTGCAGCTGCTGCCACCAAGCCAGGTCTTCAGAAGAAAGCTCTTGCCAAGAGATCTCCCATGTCTAAAGCCAGAAAGTCAACTGCTACACAAGAGACTATGGAGTTCACTCTTGAGCCAAGAGAGGAAGGAGAAGCTGCTGATGGGAAGAAAAAGAGAAAGGAGAGAGTCAAGAAAACCATTGCCAGAGTCATTGGCAGACCATCCACGATGAGGGATGATGATGAGGATAAGGAGGAGGAGGAACCTGTTGCACCCCCAGCCAAAACTCAGAAATTAATGGCAGATGCCATTAAGACTGGTGCACCCTCCAAGCCCAAGTCAAAAGCTCCACCTGCTGCGCCCAAGACTACAGCTCCAAAGAGAACCACCAGGAACATTCCTGCTGCACAGAAGAACAAGGCCCCAGTGCCAGAAGTTCAAGAGGATGAGGAGCCCCAAGTGCTCAGAAAATTGAAGCCCAAGATTCCAGATCATGATGATGCTCATCCAGTGGCTGAGAACATGAAGTTGAGGAAGGACAGTGGTCTGAGGCTGTGGAGAAAAACTGATCCATATGCCACAAGAAGGAGAACTGTTGTTGATTATCGTTTCCACACCAGAGAACAACAAGACTTCTATGAGACAATTTTTCTTAGCAAGAAGCCAATTGTGAGTGATATGAAGTGGGTTGATTGGAAGTACATAGATGCCGACTACTTCCCCCACGTTCATGAGAGATTCAGGTTGACTGGAGTTGATGGCTTTGTTGGACAAGAGCTCACCAAGTGGAATGATGAAATGGTGATGCAATTCTACTCCACTACACACTTCTATCCAGATGGGAAGATTGTGTGGATGACTGAGGGCACTAGGTACCAGTCATCGATCTCAGAGTGGGCTGAACTCATCAATGCCCTAGAAGGAGAGAATGACATAGATTTTTATGACAAACCAAGGATGCATCATAACACTATGGCTCATATGTACAAGCCCATCCCTGATAAAGCACTTGATACTCACAAGTTTGGCTCCATCTACTATCTGCTTACTGGTTTGGGCACTATCAACTACATCTTGAGGCATACATTGTTGCCCAAGTCTGAAGATGAGAGGATGATCCATGGACATTCAATCAACCTGCTACATCTATTTGACACACCACAAAAGTTCAAGGTTATGAGTTTGATAGTTGAGACAGTCAAGAGGACAGCTGCTGACCAAAAGAGGTCATGTGGATATGCACCACATATTCAGATGTTGATCAATTCCAAGGTTGGAACTGGCACATATCTACTTGACAGAGAGCATCTACCTCTTAGGCCAGAATTTGAGGACAATGAAGTGGTGATGGATGCTTCACATCCAACATCTGTTGAGGCCCAGGAGAAGGCTGAGAAGGCAAAGGCTGCCAAAGCAGCAAAAGCAGCAAGTGCTCTAGATGCATCAATTGCAAATCTCAAGACCAAGCAAGATCATCTCACATATCTGCTAGAAGCAACCCTGAGGATTGAGAAGAGTCTGGCCAACTTGACTAAGAATCAGGAAAGCCTATAGCGGATTGTTGAAGACAAGATATATAACCTTGATGTGAAGGTCACATAGATTCAAACCATTGTTGAGAAGTTGCGGGATGATGCTGAGGACAGAGATGATAGACCTACCACAGATAGATTCTAGATAGTGCCAAGGGCACAGAGGTCTACTGCTGAGCCAGTTGCAGACTTGAGGCCTGCTCACTCTGCTCCTGCCGCCACTGCCACAGTGCCACCACCAGTGTCAACCCCTCCTGCTCAATAGACTTCAGCTGAAGCATTTGCAAACGCAGTTCTCTCAACTCCATCTTTACACACAGGAGCAACAAGCCAGAAGACCCCTTCAGGAGTTCCCGAAGATCATGCCTAGAGTGCCGTATAGCACTATACGTTTTCAAACTTTTTGGTAACATGTTGCCAAAGGGGGAGAAAGTGTATAGATCATAGGCTTCGAGAGAGAGAGAGTCTTTTACTTCTTTGTTGGTTCTTATTTGCCTTGCTACCATGGTTGGTTGATGCTACTTGATGCTATGTTTATGTTATGCTTGTGAGATACCTTGTATGATCATGTGTTTGATCATACTATACTTAATGTGTGCTTACATGTCTATCTCTATGATTGTTTGTGTATGATCAATCACTTGTATCTTTGGTGATGCGTGTATGTTATTTCACTCTTATCATTTTGAGCACTCCACCAAGATGTATGTGACATGGAAGAGTGACCCATGATCCTAATCGATTGTGCATTTGCATTCAAACGCAAATTTTAAATAGTGCACAAATTTAGGGGGAGCTCTTGCTTATCACATACTTCTCAAAGCGACGATGTATTTCATTCATCTTATCATTTGTCATAGCTTTGGTCTATATGTTGTCATCAATTACCAAAAAGGGGGAGATTGAAAGTGCAACTAATCCCCGGGATCTCTTGTTAGTAGAACTCTCCGGCAAATCATCGACGGGTGCAGCGTACTCTGGAGAGGCGCGCTTCCCGGATTCCTTGCCGGTATCCTTGCTAGCTTTTCTACCTTGTTTGTTTTCCTTGGCGGGGACTGCGGCTTTCGCGGCCTCGGCAGCGACCGCATCCCGGTACATCTTTTCCATGCATATAATTGCATCCTTCTTGTCTGATGGGATAGAAATGACGCCCATCGGTCCTGGCATCTTCAGGGTATTGTAGGCATAGTGGGATGCCGCCATGAACTTCGCCAGGGCAGGTCGCCCAAGTATCCCATTATATGGCAACGGAAGCTTGACCACATCGAACACAATCTTCTCAGTCCGGTAGTTCAATTCTCCTCCAAATGTTACCGGTAGCGTAATCTTCCCCTTTGGACGACCCCTGCTAGGATTGATTCCTTGAAACGTGCCGGTAACTTTGAGCTCTTCATCTGTTACCTGCAGCTTGCTGATTACCTTGGGGGAAATCAAGTTCAACCCGGCCCCGCCGTCAACCAACATCTTTGTGACCTTGAGGTTGCGGATCGTTGGTGATACCAACAATGGCAAGCACCCTACCGCGGTGGTGCGGTCAGGGTGATCCTCTTCGTCAAAGATGATGGGCGTGCGAGACCATTTCAGAGGTTTCCGGGAATCTGCCGCTGGCTCCACAGCATTGACCTCACGCGCCCATTGTTTCAGCTGGCGGTGATAGGAGTGCAAGGATGCGCCCTCCTCAATGCACAGGGAGTCAGTGGCTTTCTGAAACTCTTGCTCGCTAGTTTCCTCTTCATCCCCTTCATCGCTTTCGTCACCACATTCCTTCTTCTCATGGCCTTTAGCAGGTTTCCCTTGATGTTGGAGGACCTTGCCGGGGCGGCCTGCTCGGCCGCCTCGGCCCTTCCCGCCAACGCCATATTGGTCTCTCTCCTTATTACGCTTCTCGTACTCAGCTTTCTGCTTCTTGATGAGTTGCTCAACTTGATGACATTCTTGGAGATCATGGCCTTTGGTTCGATGGATCTTACAGTACGTCTCGTCAGCCTTCCCAGCCTTCTCGGCCACCGCAGCCTCCCAGCAGTTGGCGCACGCAGCAACTTCCTTGTCGAGGGCTTTGGTCTTGGCCTTCTTGCCGGTACTAGGAGTGCCTGACCCCTCGACAGCCATCACTACTTTCTCCTTGCGCTTCTTATTGCATTTCTTATTCTTCTTCTTCTGGTTGGCAGCATCGTCATCATCTTCTGAGTCAATGTCGACGCCATCCTCTTCTTCAGGGAGACGCCTCCCCTCCTCCGTACGGGCACACTTATCCGCCAAGGTGTAAAGCTCGTTCACAGTCTTGGGCAACCGGACGTTCATCTTGGAACGTATTCTGCGGTTGCGTACATTGGACTAGAATGTGGCAATCACAGCTGCCGGGTGGATATCTAGAATGTTCCTGTGCACCCGGCTGAACCTCTGCATGTACTTCCGGAAACTCTCCCCTTCCTTTTATGGAAGGAGATGCAAATCGCTGGGCCGCCCTGGTTCTTGATGGCCGCCCGTGAAGGCACCAACAAACTCGTGGCACAGGTCAGACCAAGTCGAGATGGAGTTCTCCGGCAAGTGCATCAGCCACGACCTCACATTTGGCTTGAGCGCCAAAGGGAAGTAGTTGGCGAATACCTTTTCATCTCTTCCTCCGGTGGCTTGAACGGCGATGGTGTAGATGCTCAAGAACTCTGTCGGGTTCAGTCTTCCATCATATTTTTCCGGTATCTCTGGCTTGAATGTATGGGCAGATGGCCAACGGACTTGCCGCAGCTCGCGAGTGAAGGCAGGACACCCAACCTCGAAAGGCAGGTATCCGTCTCCACCAGGCGCAAGCTCGTCGACGTCGGGGCCATTGCGCCTGTCAGACTGGCGGTGGGCTTCGCGGCGCCATTCTATGGTGACGCGCGCGTCTTCCCTCTGCCTGTCTTCTAGGACCTGCCGCTGATCTCGACGGCCTCGAGGATCAGATGAAGCCATCGACACCTCGTCGGGTTCTTGGTTGCGCGGCTCTGGCTGCAGCCCCTGCGCTGGCTGTCGTGGGGGGGACTGCACCGTAAGGTTGGCCCCTTCAGCACGGCCAGCGGCTCGGGCCGTTGTCGCTGCCTGCGAATGCTGTGGCGAGCCCGCTCGTTGTGATCCCACTGCTTCAGCGAAACCAATCAAACTTTGAATGGTGGCTCTCCATTCATCCATTTGGTCGGCCGCTGGTAGGAATATCAATAGGAGCTGGGCTCGCGCCATGGCTTCCGAAGTAGTACTTGGCATGGACGATGATGCAGATCGCGACGTCGCCCGACTCCTAACGGTACCGGTAGTGGCGGCATCGCGTTCTCATCGTCGCGAGCCAGTCGCAAGGGTGGTGTGACGACGGGAAGGACGCGCTTGGGGGTTGACGACCCCGTTCGGTGCTTCATCTTGATTGCCTTGCCCTGGGGAAGGCATGTGCCTCATAGCTGCACCCGCTGCAGGGGCAGCTAGGGGGTTGCGATTCACGCCGGAGCGGGCGCCATCGTTGCGGCTGTGTTCTCCAGTGAGGTGGAGAGGTGGAGATTGGATATTCTCCCCTCCCGCATCTTGTGGAGTGGGGCCGCTAGGGTGCTGCTGATGCTGTCCTCCTTCGGTGCCTCCTGCTCCCACCTCAGCCGCGGGGGGAACGGTGACGGCACCGCCCACGCCGGTCACGTTCCCTGCGGCGTATCCGTCCCCCGACGCCACCGCAGCCCCCTGGGATCAGTGGCTGCATGCGAGGGGGCCTTCGAGGCAGAAGGGTGGGCTGTTGCGTCGGACTTTTTCTTGGGTGCCATGGATGACGAAGCCGCCAATGAAGAAGATGGTGATGAAGATTGACGCGCTGTTTACGTCCTCAGGTTCGCACAAGCGACGTCCCCTACCTGGCGCGCCAAAGATGTCATGGTTTGACAGGATCACCTATGGGGCCATCGGCCCCTTCGTGGTTCGGCAAGGGGGAAGGGCACGTTGCACAAAGAGCGAAGGCCGTAGGACAGCACGGCAATGGTGACACGGGTCGTTTTTACCCAGGTTCGGGTCGCCGCGAGGCATAAAACCCTACTCCTACTTTGGTGGATTGGATGGAGGACCATGACGAACGCGCAGCGCTCAAGCCCGACAAGGTCGCCTCGGGGAGAGCAGCTACGCGCGTATGAGTGTACAAGGGTCCGAATCCTTTCTAAGGTTGCCTCGGCCCTCCTTTTACAGGTCAAGGGGTTACCACAGTGGCAAAACAGTCATTATCCAGTGATTAGATAGCCACAGTGCTATCATACCTAACTCTGCAGACAGGACAAGGTGCATTAAATGCACCGCTTCGTGTCACGTCGTGGAAGTAGCCCGGCAAGCCTTGCCGTGCCATTCAACCACCTTCTCGCCTGTCTGCGTGACACGCCCCTGGACGGGTGTCATTTAGGGGTGATCTTCCGCAGAAATGGCTGCCACGTGCCAAATGACAGCCACTTAATCACTTGTGGGCTCGACACTGCACCGATAAGTGACCGGCGTTGCTGTGAGGTGGAGCGGTGGAGCCTTGGCGGGGAAGCAGGCCGTCGGTCCCCTGGATAGTAACATTGTCCCTTCTCTCATTTTTTTATTTTTTTGGGCTTCTTTGGCCTCTTTTTTTATTTGGACTTCTTTGGCCTCTTTTATTTTTTTATAAAGTCCGGAGACTCATCCCAACTTGTGAGGGAATCATAGCTTCCATCATCCTTTCCTCACTTGGGACAATGCTCTAATAATGATGATCATCACACTTTTATTTACTGACAACTCAAGAATTACAACTCGATACTAGAACAAAATATGACTCTATATGAATGCCTCCAGTGGTGTACCGGGATGTGCAATGATCAAGAGTGACATGTATAAAAAATATGAACGGTGGCCTTGCCACAAATACTATGCCAACTACATGATCATGCAAAGCAATATGACAATGATGGTTCGTGTCATAATAAAATGAAACGGTGGAAGTTGCATGGCAATATATCTCGGAATGGCTATGGAAATGCCATAATAGGTAGGTATGGTGGCTGTTTTGAGGAAAGGTATATGGTGGGTTTAATGCACCGGCGAAAGTTGCGCGGTACTAGAGAGGCTAGCAATGGTGGAAGGGTGAGAGTGCGTATAATCCATGGACTCAACATTAGTCATAAAGAACTCACCTACTTATTGCAAAAATTTATTAGACATCGAAACAAAGTACTACACGCATGCTCCTAGGGGGATAGATTGGTAGGAAAATACCATCGCTCGTCCCTGACCGCCACTCATAAGGAAGACAATCAAAAAATAAATCATGCTCCGACTTCATCACATAACGGTTCACCATACGTGCATGCTTCGGGAATCACAAACTTTAACACAAGCATTTCTACCAATCCACAATTACTCACTAGCATGACTCTAATATCACCATCTTTATATCTCAAAACAAATGCAAGGAATCAAACTTCTCATATATTCAATGCTCTTTATGAAAGTTTTTATTATATCCCTCTTGAATACCCATCATAATAGGACTAAATTCATAGCCTAAGCAAATTACCATGCTGTTTGAAAACTCTCAAAATAATATAAGTGAAGCATGAGAGTTCAACAATTTCTATAAAATAAAGCCACCGCCGTGCTCTAAAAAGATATAAGTGAAGCACTAGAGCAACTACCTAACTCAAAAGATATAAGTGAAGCACATAGAGTATTCTAATAAATTCATGACTAATGTGTGTTCCTCTCAAAAGGTGTGTCCAGAAAGGATGATTGTGGCAAACTAAAAAGTAAATACTCATATCATACAAGACGCTCCAACAAAACACATATCATGTGGTGAATAAAAATATAGCCTCAAGTAAATTTACCGATGGATTAAAGACGAAAGAGGGGATGCCATCCGGGGCATCCCCAAGCTTAGATGCTTGGTTGTCCTTGAATATTACCTTGGGGTGCCTTGGGAATCCCCAAGCTTATGCTCTTGCCACTCCTTATTCCATAGTCCATCAAATCTTTACCCAAAACTTGAAAACTTCACAACACAAAACTCAACAGAAAACTCATAAGATCAGTTAGTATAATAAAATAAATCACCACTTTACATACTGTTGTGAACTCATTATTTATTTATATTGGTGTAATATCTACTGTATCCCAACATCTCCATGGTTCATACCCTCCGATACTACTCATAGATTCATCAAAATAAGCAAACAACACAATGAAAACAGAATCTGTCAAAAACAGAACAGTCTGTGAAGATCTGAATTAAAATCATACTTATGTAACTCCAAAAATTCGGAACAATTAGGAAAACGTATAAAATTTGTATATCAATCCTCTGTAAAAAATTAAGAGTTTTTCCACCTTCCATTGAATTTTAAAAATTCTGTTACTGAACGTAAAAGTTTCTGTTTTTGCACAGAATCAAATCAACTATCAACCACACTATCCCAAAGGCTTTACTTCGAACTTTATTGGAACAAAAGCTATAAAAAATGATTACTACAGTATCTTAATCATGTGAACACATAAAAACAGTAGGGGTAAATATTGGGTTGTCTCCCAACAAGCGCTTTTCTTTAATGCCTTTTTAGCTAGGCATGATAATTTCAATGATTCTCACATAAAAGATAAGAATTGAAACATAATGGGAGCATCATGAAGCATATGACTAGCACATCTAAGTCTAACCCACTTCCTATGCATAGGGATTTTGTGATAAAACAATTTATGGGAACAAGAATCATCTAGCATAGGAGGGCAAAACAAGCATGACTTCAAAACTTTCAACACATAGAGAGGAAACTTGATATTATTGCAATATGTAAAAGCATATATTCCTCTCTCATAATAATTTTCAGTAGAATCATGAATGAATTCAACAATATAACTATCACATAAATCATTCTTTTCATGATCCACAAGCATAGAAATTTTATTACTCTCCACATAAGCAAATTTATTCTCATGAATAGTAGTGGGAGCAAACTCAACAAAATAACTATCATGTGAGGCATAATCCAATTGAAAATTAAAATCATGATGACAAGTTTCATGGTTATCATTACTCTTTATAGCATACATGTCATCACAATAATCATCATAGATAGCAACTTTGTTCTCATAATCAATTGGAACCTCTTCCAAAATAGTGGATTCATCACTAAATAAAGTCATGACCTCTCCAAATCCACTTTTATCAATATAATCATCATAAATAGGAGGCATTCTATCATCATAATAAATTTTCTCAGCAAAACTTGGGGGACTAAAAATATCATCTTCATCAAACATAGCATCCCCAAGCTTATGGCTTTGCATATCATTAGCATCATGGATATTCAAAGAAAGCATACTAACAACATTGCAATCATGTTTATCATTCAAAGATTTAGTGCCAAACATTTTATTGACTTCTTCTTCTAACACTTGAGCACAATTTTCCTTTCCATCATTTTCACGAAAGACATTAAAAAGATGAAGCATATGAGGCAACCTCAATTCCTTTTTTTGTGGTTTTCTTTTATATACTAAACTAGTGATAAAATAAGAAACTAAAAGATTCAATTGCAAGATCTAAAGATATATCTTCAAGCACTCACCTCCCCGGCAACGGCGCCAGAAAAGAGCTTGATGTCTACTACGCAACCTTCTTCTTGTAGACTCGTGTTGGGCCTCCAAGCGCAGAGTTTTGTAGGACAGTAGCAAATTTCCCTCAAGTGGATGACCTAAGGTTTATCAATCCGTGGGAGGTGTAGGATGAAGATGGTCTCTCTCAAACAACCCTGCAACCAAATAACAAAGAGTCTCTTGTGTCCCCAACACACCCAATACAATGATAAATTGTATAGGTGCACTAGTTCGGCGAAGAGATGGTGATACAAGTGTAATATGGATGGTAGATATAGGTTTTTGTAATCTGAAAATATAAAAACAGCAAGGTAACTAGTAACAAAAGTGAGCAAAAATGGTATTGCAATACTTGAAAACAAGGCCTATGGTTCATACTTTCACAAGTGCAAATTCTCTCAACAATGATAACATAATTGGATCACATAACAATCCCTCAAAGTGCAACAAAGAATCACTCCAAAGTTTCTATCGGAGAACGTAGGACGAAAACATGCATCAACCCCTATGCATAGATTACCCCAATGTCACCTCGGGAATCCGCGAGTTGAGTGCCAAAACATACATCAAGTGAATCAATAGAACATCCCATTGTCACACAGATATCCCATCGCAAGACATACATCAAGTGTTCTCAAATCTAATACTCAATCCAACATAACGAAACCTCAAAGAGCAAGACTCAATTCATCACAAGAAGGTAGAGGGGGAGAAACATCATATGATCCAACTATAGTAACAAAGCTCACGGTACATCAAGATCGTGCCAAATCAAGAACACGAGAGATAGAGAGATCAAACACATAGCTACTGGTACATACCCTCAGCCCTGAGGGTGAACTACTCCCTCCTCGTCATGGAGACCACTGGGATGATGAAGATGGCCTCCGGTGATGGTTTCCCCCTCTGGCAGGGTGCCGGAACGGGCTCCCGATTGGTTATTCGTGGCTACAGAGGCTTACGGCGGCGGAACTTCCGAACTAGGGTTCTTTGCAGAGGTTTCTATATTTATAAGAATTTTTGGCGTCGGTCTCACGTCAAGGAGGTGCCCGAGGGGCCCACAAGCCCTCAAGGTGCACCCCTGGCTTGTGGACTCCTCGGGACTCTTCTGGTCCAGCTCCGGTGCTTCGGGGGTCTCTTTTGGTGCATAAAAAATCACCGTAAATTTTCAGCCCATTCCGAGAACTTTTATTTCTGCACAAAAAAGGACACCACGGTAGTTCTGCTGAAAACAACGTCAGTCCGGGTTAGTTCTAATCAAACCAAGCCAAAACCATATAAAATTGTTGCAAACATGGCATGAATACTTCATAAATTATAGATACATTGGAGACGTATTAGCATCCCCGAGCTTAATTCATGCTCGTCCTCGAGTAGGTAAATGATAAAAGAAAGAATTTATGAAGTGTGAATGCTACCTAATATATTTATCAATGTAATCTTCTTTATTGTGGCATGAATGTTCAGATCCATAAGATTCAAAACAAAAGTTTAATATTGACATAAAAACAATAATACTTCAAGCATACTAATAAAGCAATCATGTCTTCTCAAAATATCATGGCCAAAGAAAGTTATCCCTACAAAATCATATAGTCTGGCTATGCTCTATCTTCATCACACAAAATATTTCATCATGCACAACCCCGATGACAAGCCAAGCAATTGTTTCATACTTTTAATGTTCTCAAGCTTTTTCAACTTTCATGCAATACATGAGTGTGAGCCATGGATATAGCACTATAGGTGGAATAGAATATGGTGGAGGTTGTGAGGAGAAGACAAAAAGGAGAAAGTCTCACATCAACTAGACAAATTAATGGGCTATGGAGATGCCCATTAATTGATATCGATGCAAGTGAGTAGGGATTGCCATGCAACGGATGCACTAGAGCTATAAGTGTATGAAAGCTCAAAATGAAAACTAAGTGGGTGTGCATCCAACTTGCTTGCTCACGAAGACCTAGGGCAATTTGAGGAAGCCCATCATTGGAATATACAAGCCAAGTTCTATAATGAAAAATTCCCACTAGTATATGAAAGTGACAAAATAGGAGACTCTCTATGTCGTGGTTCAACACGATCACCTATGGAGCCATCGGCCCCTTCGTGGTTCAACAAGGGGGAAGGGCACGTTGCACAAAGAGCAGAGGCCGTAGGACAGCACGGCAATGGTGACACGGGTAGTTTTTGCCCAGTTTCGGCCCGCCGCGAGGCGTAAAGCCCTACTCCTGCTTTGGTGGATTGGATGGAGGACCGTGACGAACGTGCAGCGCTCAAGCCCGGCAAGGTCGCCTCGGGGAGAGAGGCTACGCGCGTATGAGTGTACAAGGGTCCACATCCTTGCTAAGGTTTCCTCGGCCCTCCTTTTATAGGTCAAGGGGTTACCACAGTGGCAAAACAGTCATTATCCTGTGATTAGATAGCCACAGTGCTATCATACCTAACTCTGCAGACAGGACAAGGTGCATTAAATGCACCGCTTAGTGTCACGTCGTGGAAGTAGCCCGGCAAGCCTTGCCATGCCATTCAACCACCTTCTCGCCTGTCTGCGTGACACACCCCTGGACGGGTGTCATTTAGGGGTGATCTTCCTCAGAAATGGCTGCCATGTGCCAAATGACAGCCACTTAATCACTTGTGGGCTCGACACCACACTGATAAGTGACCGGCATTGCTGTGAGGTGGAGCGGTGAAGCCTTGGCGGGGAAGCAGGCCATCGGTCCCCCGGCAACCCTTGCCGGGGAGGTCTTGGTACTTGCCCTTGGGGTGGCCTCGACCTAACCAGGCTCGCCTGCCCGGCAAGGGAGCTTTTCCCTTAGTGATATCTTGTTCCTTCAGCTTGTCTTGGTCTTCTTGATCCGCCCTTTGATTCCTCAAAGAGCTATTTCTTCTGCTTGGCCTTGTCTTGTCGCTGTAACCTTGCCCTTGAGCCTGTGTACAGCCCGGCCAACATACACCAGGGTTTGTTGCACCGACAGGAGTCCCCGGGCCTTGCCCGATAGTGCTGCTGAGCGTCGTCGGGGTAGGCCCTATCAGGTACACAGGCAGAGGGCCCGTGGCAGCTCATCCCTTGATATTTTCTTTGCTTCTTCATTAACCTGTGCTTGAGTCAGTTTCCGTTTTTTTCGTGCGTTGTGCAAGACGTTATGGGGGAGTTTTAAGCCACGATCCGTGGCTACCCACGTCCCATGTTCATGGAGTGGTAACTGCCATTCCACTAGCTTCTCTGCTTCTAGCGTTTCCGCCACGTATGTTGCATGCATTACGCAAGGTTGGTGGCGGATGCGGGGGGCATGGAAATGCGTGCCATGGAAGAAAGCCAGGCGCCACAGATTGGCGCACGGGGTCGGCCTTGATTCCACGAGCCGTTGGTGGCACGGGGGAGTCAGATTGGCAGAGCGGGGTGGTTGACCCCTAGGTGAGGAGCCAGCCCCTTGCCTCATTTGCCTATAAAAGGGGACGTGGGCGAGGTGCTGGCTCACACCTATCTCTTCCTCCTGCCTTCTGGCATTGCTTTTCCATCATGGTGAGGGGGAGAGGGCATAGTGGCACTCCAGTAGCGGCGACGAGGGCTTCTGCTCGACAGCGCCTCCCTCCTCCTGTTGGGGACGCGGGAGCGGAGCCCATCATGAGGGGAGGCAGGAGAGGATGGGGACGTGGTCGCCACGGAGCTCGAGGTCGAGGAGGACAAGGCGGTGCTCTGATCGCACCTCCCCCAGCTGTTCAGGATCCCAATGAAGGACACGTCGGGAACTAGCCGCTGGAGTTCATCGTCAAGCTGCGAGGGCCCCCGCGCAACCGTCTTCGGCTTCCTACTCCATTTGCAAGGGTGATGGAGATCGAGCAGCCGCCGGGGTTGAGGCTGCACATGAGGGGTTGCTGTAACGGCAGCATGCGGGCGGACATGGAGTTCCCCGCTCCTCATGTCATGCTTCTCCGGCGTGGTTGGAAGACTTTTGCTCGAGCACATAGCTTGGCGGCCAGGCATGTCCTCCATTTCAAGCTGATGGACGCCACCCTGCTCTCCGTCAAAGTCTTCGGACGCTCGGGTGCTCGCTTAGGGTGCTGCGCGGAGAGCTCGACTTATGACGAAAGCTCCTCCTCGAGTGATAGTGACGAGGAGGATAGTGACGGCGATGACGACGGAGCCAATGGGGAGGACGACGGCTCCGACTCCGGCTGAACACCAGCCGCACCGTCACCGTCAGCCGGTGGCACCACCATCTGCACTTGCATCCCCTCCCCGGCAAGGCGATTTGCCGGGGTGTTGGGTGCGGGTGGTGTCTTTGCCTCCTCCAGTAGTCTTCCAGCTGGACCCTGGCAGGCTTCCTCGTGGCTTCGGCTTCGTTCGCCCCGCCACGTCCTGCTGGCCCCTGTGGCGGTGACTAGGGCGTCGCCTAGTCGCTCCCCCATCCATCACCTTCGCCCGTGCCCTCTCGATCTTGTCAGGCTCCATCACACGGGCCCTGACGGGGTCAGGCTGGGCTTCTGCCCAGGCGCTCCTCTTGCCCTCTCCGCCTTCCCCTGTAGTTCCTAGGAGGAGAGGGACAAGAAAGGGATTATGGGGCACTTATCTTTTTTTTAGCCTAAAATATGTAGGCACTTGCCAAACTTTAGTCTTAAATATGTAATCTTGTTTATCCATGTTTATGCTCTGTAAGATCTGTAGTTGTTTATCCACATATTAAAAAAGACAAGCCTTGTCGGGTACTTGTTCATGTATTATGTCCATGCAGAGGTGGAATGCCTCTATACGTCTGAGTAAACAAGTTTCCACGGCAAGATATCCTGCCGGGACCTTCCGTTTGTTGCTGCGGGCTTGGCTTGCCGGGCTCGAAACTATGAAAGGGACCAGCCCCCCATCGAACCTTCTCCATCAAAGGCCACTACAACCATCTTGACCGAAGCAACATTCGGGTCAAAGGATGGGAGCACCCATGCTTCGAAGGTGACAAGGTTTCTATATGCACAAGTTTTCTCCTTACGGAACATGTATGGATAAGAAGAAACTTATCTTTTTGGCTTGTCGGGGACCGATATGTGGGCTTGTTAATGTTTCTTCTTTTCGGGACCGAGTCCGCGGCAAGAGCCATGCAGTTTAGTGCATAGGAAAACAAAGATATATATGACCTTATCTACATGATCATGCCATGCTCATGTTATGCTATGCATGCATGCAAGTTTTTGGGGCCCCCAGCGCTTCGTTTATTTATCTGTTGCTCAGGGTCTGCGCCTGGCTTTGTACAAAGGGTTACATGCAGCATCGGCAAGGCTTGTACAAAAGGGTGGCTGCTGGGCAGGGCCCGACAGCTACGCCTTACGGGTAGAACTTACGAAGATGCTCAATGTTCCATGAGTTTTGCAATTAAATGCCATCTTTGGTATCCAGACGGACTGCACCAGGTCTGGAGACTCGTACTACCCGGTAAGGGCCTTCCAACTTTGGCGTCAACTTGTTTGCACCCTTGGCAGACTGAACGCGCCTAAGGACAAGGTCGCCTTCCTCAAGGCTCCGGGCATGAACCCTGCGGTTGTGGTAGCGACGCGGGGCTTGTTGATAGCGTGCAACATGCTGATGTCGCTTGAACTACGTCGGTATTTCCCCAGAGAGGAAGGGATGATGCAGCACAGCTACGATAGGTATTTCCTTCAGTGATGAGACCAAGGTTATCGAACCAGTAGGAGAACCAAGCAACACTATGTAAACGGTACCTGCACACAAATAACAAATACTTGCAATCCGACGTGTTAAAGGGGTTGTCAATCCCTTTCGGATAACGGTGCCAGAAATTATCACGTGGACGGGAGAAAATTATGATAGATTGGATAAATAGATCTCGAATAAACGCGAACTAAAATAAATGGCAAAAAAGTGCAGCAAGGTATTTTTGGGTTTTTGGTATAATAGATCTGAAAATAAAAGTGGCAAATAATAAATTAGAAAGCAAATATGAAGAAGAATAGACTCGGGGGTCGTAGGTTTCACTAGTGACTTCTCTCGAGAAAAATAGCATACCGTGGGTAAACAAATTACTGTTGGGCAATTGATAGAACTTCAAATAATCACGACGATATCCAGGCAATGATCATTATATAGGCATCACGTCCAAGATTAGTAGACCGACTCCTGCCTGCATCTACTACTATTACTCCATACATCAACTGCTATCCAGCATGCATCTATTGTACTAAGTTCATGGAGAAACGGAGTAATGCAATAAGAACGATGACATGATGTAGACAAGATCTATTCATGTAGGAATAGACCCCATCTTGTTATCCTTAATAGCAACGATACATACGTGTCATGTCCCCTTCTGTCACTGGGATTGAGCACCGTAAGATCGAACCCATCACAAAGCACCTCTTCCCATGGCAAGAAAAATTGATCTAGTCGGCCTAACTAAACCAAAGATTCGAAGAAGAAATACGATGCTATAAGTAATCATGCATATAAGAGATCAAAGAAACTCAAATAACTTTCATCGATAAAAATATAGATCTGATCATAAACTCAAAGTTCATCGGATCCCAACAAACACACCGCAAAAAGAGTTACATCAAATAGATCTCCAAGAGACCATTGTATTGAGAATCAAAAGAGATAGAGGAAGCCACCTAGCTACTAACTACGGACCCGAAGGTCTACAATGAACTACTCACGCATCATCGGAGAGACACCAATGAGGATGATGAACCCCTCCATGATGGTGTCTAGATTGGATCTGGTGTTTCTGGAACTTGCGGCGGCTGGAATTGTTTTTCGTCGACTCCCATAGGGTTTTTGGAATATTGGGGTATTTATAGAGCAAAGAGGCGGTGCGGGAGGCCACCGAGGTGGGCACAACTCACCAGGGCGCGCCTGGGGCCCAGGCGCGCCCAGGTGGGTTGTGCCCCCCTCGGGGCACCCCTCTGGTACTTCTTCGGCCCAAGTTGTTCCTTCTGGTCCAGAAAAAATCTCCAAAAAGTTTCGCTGCGTTTTGAGCTCCATTTGGTATTGATTTTCTGCGAAGTAAAAAACAAGCAAAAAACAGCAACTGGCACTGGGCACTATGTCAATAGGTTAGTCCCAAAAAAATGATATAAAGTTGATATAAAATGATTGTAAAACATCCAAGAATGATAATATAATAGCATGGAACAAGCGAAAATTATAGATACGTTGGAGACGTATCAGCATCCCCAAGCTTAATTCCTACTCGTCCTCGAGTAGGTAAATGATAAAAACAGAATTTTGATGTGGAATGCTGCCTAACATGTCCATCACATTTTCTTTTCTTGTAGCATGGACATTTGGACTGTTATATGATTCAAAGCAATAATCTAGTTTTGACATGACGATTTCAATACTCAAGCATATTAACAAGAAACCATGTCTTTCAAAATATCAACAATAAAGCAAGTTATCCCTAGCCCATCATGCTCAATCATTGATCCATTCGTGAAACACACTCGCATATTAGCTACACCCAATGCTCAAGTACGATCATAGTGCCCCTTAGTTGGTGCCTTATAAGAGAAGATGGAGACTCAAATAAAAATAATAAAAATTGCATAAAGTAAATAGATATGCCCTTCGCAGAGGGAAGTAGGGATTTGAAGAGGTGCCAGAGCTCAAAGCGAAAAAGATAGAGATAAAACATTTTGGGTGGCATGCTTTTCCTGTCAACAAAAATGATCGAGTAGTTCCCAATACTTTCCATGCTAGATATATCATAGGCGGTTCCCAAACAGAAAATAAAGTTTATTCCTTTTTCCACCATACTTTCACATTCCACGGCTAGCCGTATCCACGGGTACCGTCCATACCAACACTTTCCAAGGAATTTATTATTTGACAACATAAAGTAAATTCATTTTTCATTTTGGGACTGGGCATCCCTAATACCTTTGTCGTACTCTCGTGCAATGACAAGTGAATAAACACTCATCTTGAGAATAACACATCTAGCATGGAAAAATATCAGCCACCCCCTATCGTTTCATGAGCGGTACGAGCACACAAAAAGGAAATTTATTTTGAAAATTAGAGATGGCACATACAAATTTTCTTAGAACGGCACGGAAATACCCCATATAGGTAGGTATAGTGGACTCATATGACAAAACTGGGTTTAAGGATTTTGGATGCACAAGTAGTATTCCTACTTAGTACAAGTGAAGGCTAGCAAAAAGATTGAGAAGCATCCAACCAAGAAACGAAAAATCTCATTAGCGAGCATTAAGCATAACTAACACCGAATAATGCACCACAAGTAGGATGTAATTTCATTGCATAACTATTGACTTTTGTGCTTGCATAGGGAATCACAAACCTTAACACCAATATTCTTACTAAAGCACAATTACTCATCAACATGACTCACATATTATATCATCATATCGCAAAACTATTACAAAGAATCAAGTATATTTTGTCCAATGATCTTCATGAAAGTTTTTATTATATCCCTCTTGAATATCTATCACTTTGGGACTAGTTTCATATGTTGCTTTTGATAGCTCAAACAAATCTAAGTGAAGAACATGAGCATAAAATTTTCTTCTCTCAAAATAATATAAGTGAAGCATGAGATAATTTCTTCAAAATTAGTAACTCTCAAATAAATCTAAGTGAAGCATGAGAGCATTTCTTCAAAAATATTAAAGCACACCATGCTCAAAAAGATATAAGTGAAGCAATAGAGCAATTCCATAGCTCAAAAAAAATTTAAGTGAAGCACATAGAGCAATTCTAACAAATCATAGCATAATTTTGGCTCTCTCAAATAGATGTGTTCAGCAAGTATAATTGACACAAAACAAAAAGCAAAACAAGCAAAGACTCATATAATACAAGACGCTCCAAGCAAAACTCATGATATGTGACGAATAAAAATATAGCTCCAAGTAAAATACCGATGGTCATTAGAAGAAAGAGGGGATGCCACTCGGGGGCATCCCCAAGCTTAGTTGCTTGTTTGTCTTTGGATAATGGCTTGGGGTGCCATGGGGCATCCCCAAGCATAGGCTCTTCTTACTCCTTATTCCTTCATCCATCGTGATCTCACCCAAAACTTGAAAACTTTAATCACACAAAACTCAACAAAACCTTCGTGAGATCCGTTAGTATAAGAAAACTAATCTTTACTTTAAGTACTGTAGAAAACCCATTCAAATTTTTTTATTGCATTATATCTACTGTATTCTAACTTTACCATGGCTTATAGCCCCCGATACAAACCATAGATTCATCAAAATAAGCACACAATGCAAAGAAAATAGAACAGTCTGTAAAGATGCGAATTGTTCTCATACTTCTCTAACTCCAAAATTCTGAAAATTAGGACAACAGTGGCAATTTGTATATCAATCTTGTGTAAAAAATTCAGAATTTTTCGTCGCTTATGTGATTTTAAACAATTATTTTACTATACATAAAAGTTTCTGTTTTCCAACAAGATCAAATCAACTATCACCCAAGCTATCCCAAAGGCTTTACTTGGCAAAAATACTAATTAAAACATAAAAAACACAATCATAACAGAGGCATAATTGTGCAAACACTCAAGAACAGAAAGAAAAAGGCGAAAATAAATTTTATTCATTGGGTTGCCTCCCAACAAGCGCTATCGTTTTACGCCCCTAGCTAGGCATAAAGCATAGATTCAAGTATTGTCGTCTTTATTTTTGGCAACCTTTGCAAGAGCTTTCTCAAACCCGGGAGGCTCTTTATGCTTCTATAAATTATTAGGAAAAGAAACCATCTTAAGATCTAAAATATCCAACCGTTTATTACAAAGAGTAATCAAGGTGTTCATGCGATTTAGGTTTCCACTAATATGTTTGAGAGGTTCATTATATTTTTGTAACTCGACCAAATGTTTATGCAAATCACTTAAATTGTCCAAAATTTGGGCCCCTTCTTGGGTGAAAGAAATCCCCTTTTTGATAGGTGGAATTCCCAAAATTACCTCTAGGATCTCATAAGCGGTATTAGCATCAAGCTCAATAAAGTTCCCTTTAGAGGAAAAATCCAAAAGTTGTATATGATGCAATGTTAAACCTATATAAAAAATTTGAAGCAAAATCTTTGCATCCCCTTTTAGATTGCAAATGCGATAAGATTCCATTAGCCTATACCAGGCATCTTTCAAATTTTCTCCTTGTTTCTGCTTGAAGTATAAAACTTCAAAATCCGGTGACAAAGGAGGGGTAGACATGCTAGCCATAGTGACCAAGTGGGAAAGCAAGATCATACACAAAGAGATAGATCTGACGAGAAAATGGCGAACAAAAAAGAGGGCGAATAAAACGGCAAATTTTTGTGAAGTGGGGGAGAGGAAAACGAGAGGCAAATGGCAAATAATGTAAATTGCAAGGAGATGAGATTTGTGATTAGGAACCTGATAGATGTTGATGATGTCTCCCCGGCAACGGCGCTAGAAATTCCTTTTGATGTCGCTTGAACTACGTTGGTATTTCCCTAAAGAGGAAGGGATGATGCAGCACAGCTACGGTAGGTATTTCCCTCAGTGATGAGACCAAGGTTATCAAACCAGTAGGAGAACCAAGCAACACTATGTAAACGGTACCTACACACAAATAACAAATACTTGCAACCCGACGTGTTAAAGGGGTTGTCAATCCCTTTCGAGTAACGGTGCCAGAAATTGTCACATGGACGGGAGAAAAAATATGATAGATTGGATAAATAGATCTCGAATAAACACAAAATAAAATAAATGGCAAAAAAGTGCAGCAATGTATTTTTGGGGTTTTGGTATAATAGATCTGAAAATAAAAGTGGTAAATAATAGATCAGAAAGCAAATATGAAGAAGAATAGACCCGGGGGCCGTAGGTTTCACTAGTGACTTCTCTCGAGAAAAATAGCATACGGTGGGTAAACAAATTACTGTTGGGCAATTGATAGAACTTCAAATAATCATGACGATATCCAGGCAATGATCATTATATAGGCATCACGTCCAAGATTAGTAGACCGACTCCTGCCTGCATCTACTACTATTACACCACACATCGACCGCTATCCAGCATGCATCTAGTGTATTAAGTTCATGGAGAAACGGAGTAATGCAATAAGAACGATGACATGATGTAGACAAGATCTATTCATGTAGGAATAGACCCCATCTTGTTATCCTTAATAGCAACAATACATACGTGTCATGTCCCCTTCTGTCACTGGGATTGAGCACCATAAGATCGAACCCATCACAAAGCACCTCTTCCCATGGCAAGAAAAATTGATCTAGTCGGCCTAACTAAACCAAAGATTCGAAGAAGAAATACGAGGCTATAAGTAATCATGCATATAAGAGATCAAAGAAACTCAAATAACTTTCATGGATAAAAATATAGATCTGATCATAAACTCAAAGTTCATCGGATCCCAACAAACACACCGCAAAAAGAGTTACATCAAATAGATCTCCAAGAGACCATTGTATTGAGAATCAAAAGAGAGAGAGGAAGCCATCTAGCTACTAACTACGGACCCGAAGGTCTACAATGAACTGCTCACGCATCATCGGAGAGGCACCAATGAGGATGATGAACCCCTCCGTGATGGTGTCTAGATTGGATCTGTTGTTTCTGGAACTTGCGGCGGCTGGAATTGTTTTTCGTCGACCCCCCTATAGTTTTTGGAATATTGGGGTATTTATAGAGCAAAGAGGCAGTGCGGGAGGCCACCGAGGTGGGCACAACCCACCAGGGCGCCCAGGTGGGTTGTGCCCCCCTCGGGGCACCCCTCTAGTACTTCTTCGGCCCAAGTTGTTCCTTCTGGTCCAGAAAAAATCTCCAAAAAGTTTCGCTATGTTTGGACTCCGTTTGGTATTGATTTTCTGCGAAGTAAAAAACAAGCAAAAAACAGCAACTTGCACTGAGCACTATGTCAATAGGTTAGTGCCAAAAAATGATATAAAATGATTGTAAAACATCCAAGAATGATAATATAACAGCATGGAACAAGCAAAAATTATAGATATGTTGGAGACGTATCACACGCGTAGCAGCCCGGAGACGGTTCTCCTCAAGGAGCACGGCATCACCATGCCGGTGCTGCTCTTGCTCTACTTTATCATAGGCAAATACTCGAGGTGACCCGTATATGAGTTCCGTGGGGATCACTGCTTCTGCCCCATAGACTAGGGAGCAGGGAGTCTGGCCGGTAGCTCGATTTGCTGTCGTATGGAGGGACCAAAGAACCACCGGCAGCTCATCAATCCAGCGTCTGCCGCACTTCTGCAGCCTATCAAATGGTCTCATCTTGAGTCCTCGCAGCACTTCAGCGTTCGCCCTCTCAGCTTGTCCATTGCTTCTGGGATGGGCAACAGAGGCGAATGAAACTTTGCTTTCGAGGGTTTGAATGTATTACATGAAGGCGTGGCTTGTGAATTGTGCCGTTGTGAGTGATGACTCTGGCGGGTACCCCGAAGCGGCACACCAATCCTTTCAAGAACTTGATAGTTAACTGTGCGGTTATCTTCCTCACAGGCTCCACTTCCGGCCACTTTGTAAACTTGTCGATGGCAACGTACAAGAATTCAAAGCCCCCGGTAGCACGGGGGAAGGGGCCCAAGATGTCGAGCCCCCAGACCGAAAATGGCCATGACAAAGGAATCGTCTGGATAGCTTGAGCAGGCTGATGGATATTCTTCGAGTGGAACTGGGAGGCTTCACATCTGGTGACTAGCTCAACCGCATCTTGGAGGACCGTGGGCCAGTAGAAACCTTGCCGAAAAGCTTTTCCAACCAAGGCTCTTGATCCAATATGGGAGCCGCACATGCCTCTGTGTATTTCTGCCAACAGTTCCTTCCCCTCTTCCCGACAAATGCACTTCAATTTCACAATGTTGGGCCTCCTTCTGTATAGAGTGTCATCGATGAACTGATACATACTGGTCGTCGGAAAGGTTTCGGGCATTATCGATATTGTACCGGGAGTGTCGAAAGGGGTCCGGGGGTCCACCGGGAGGGTCCACCTGCCCGGGGGGGCACATGGTCTGTAGGGGGTGCTCCTTGTCCTATATGGGCCAAGGGCACCAGCCCTAAGGGGCCCATGCGCCAAGAGAGAGGAGAAAGGGAGAGTCCTAAGGGTGGAAGGCACCCCCCTGAGGTGCCTTGGGAAGGGAGGAATCCTCCCTAGGCCTAGCCGCACCACCTCCCTTGGAGGAGGGGTAAAGGCTACGCCCCAGCCCCCCTGCCTCCTATAAATAATGGGGGAGAGGGAGGGGCTCGACACAAAAAATCCCACGCCCCGGTGGCAACCCTACCTCTCCCGAAACTCCATTTTCTCCTCAGATTGGTTCCGGCAATGTTTGGCGAAGCCCTGCCGGGATTGCATGCTACTTCTTGAGCTTGCGTTGATTTTTCCCTTGAAGAGGAAAGGGTGATGCAGCAAAGTAGAGATAAGTATTTCCTTGAGTTAAGAACCAAGGTATCAATCCAGTAGGAGGCACAAGCAAGTCTCCAATATATGCAGCTGCACAAACTAATAAAAACTTGCACACAACGCGAAAACGGGGTTGTCAATCCCTTCACGGTCACGAACAAGAGTGAGATCTAATAGAGATAGGTATAAAACATAAGTAAAAGAGTAAAATAAAGTAAATATAAATAAATTGCAGCAAGGTATTTTTGGGTTTTTTGGTTTATAGATCTGAAAATAGATGATGGAAAATAGACCCAGGGGCCATAGGTTTCACTAGAGGCTTCTCTCTTGAAGAAAACATACGATGGGTAAACAAATTACTGTTGAGCAATTGATAGAAAAGCGCATAGTTATGAAGACATCTAAGGCAATGATCATGAATATAGGCATCATGTCCGTGACAAGTAGACCGAAACGATTCTGCATCTACTACTATTACTCCACACATCGACCGACTCCTGCCTGCATCTAGAGTATTAAGTTCATAAGAATAGAGCAACGCCTTAAGCAAGATGACATGATGTAGAGGGATAAACTCAAGCAATATGATATAAACCCCATCCTTTTATCCTTAATGGCAACAATACAATACGTGCCTCGCTACCCCTTCTGTGACTGGGTGAGGACACCGCAAGATTGAACCCATCACAAAGCACCTCTCCATTGCAAGAAAAGCCAATCTAGTTGGTCAAACCAAATCGATAGATCGAAGAGAAATACAAAGCTATCTCAATCATGCATAAAAGAGTCCAGAGAAGACTCAAATAATATTCATTGATAATCTGACCATAAATCCACAATTCATCGGATCTCAACAAATGCACCGCAAAAGAAGATTATATCGAATAGATCTCCAAGAACATCGAGGAGAACATTGTATTGAAGATCAAAGAGAGAGAAGAAGCCATCTAGCTACTAGCTATGGACCCGTAGGTCTGTGGTAAACTACTCACACATCATCGGAAGGGCAGCAAGGTTGGTGTAGAGGTCCTCCATGATCGAATCCCCCTCAGGCGGAGTGCCGGAAAAGGCCCCAAGATGGGATCTCACAGGAACAGAAGCTTGCGGCCGCAGAAAAGTATTTTTGGTGTGCCCTCTGGTGTAGGGGGGATATTTGAGAATATATAGTGGAAGAATTAGGGTTGGAAGGTCTCCGAGGGGCCCACAAGCCCTGGGGGCGCGCCCCTATGGCTTGTGGCCTCCTCTCCAAGTCTCGTGGGTTTCTTCTGGTCCAAGAAAAATCACTGTAAAGCTTTATTCCGTTTGGTATTTGATGTCGCTTGAACTACGTCGGTATTTCCCCAAAGAGGAAGGGATGATGCAGCACAGCTACGGTAGGTATTTCCCTCAGTTATGAAACCAAGGTATCAATCCAGTAGGAGAACCAAGCAACACTATGTAAACGGTACCTGCACACAAATAACAAATACTTGCAACCCGACGCGTAAGAGGGGTTGTCAATCCCTCCACGGTAAAAAGATAGATAAATTTGTGGTAGATTGGATAAATAGCTCTCTATAAAATGCAGAATAAAATAAATAATAAAAAAGTGCAGCAAGGTATTTTTGGGTTTTTGGAATAATAGATCTAAAAATAAAAGTGGCAAATAATAGATGGGAAAGCAAATATGATGAAGAATAGACCCGGGGGCCGTAGATTTCACTAGTGCCTTCTCTCGAGAAAAATAGCATACGTCGGGTAAACAAATTATTGTTGGGCAATTGATAGAACTTCAAATAATTATGACAATATCCAGGCAATGATCATTATATAGGCATCACGTCCAAGATTAGTAGACCGACTCCTGCCTGCATCTACTACTATTACTCCACACAACGACCGCTATCCAGCATGCATCTAGTGTATTAAGTTCATGGAGAAACGGAGTAATGCAATAAGAACGATGACATGATGTAGACAAGATCTATTCATGTGATAATAGACCCCATCTTGTTATCCTTAATGGCAACGATCAATACGTGTCTTGCTGCCCCTTCTGTCACTGGGAAAAAACACCGCACGACCGAACCCATCACAAAGCACCTCTTCCCATGGCAAGAAAAATCGATCTAGTCAGCCTAACTAAACCAAAGATTCGAAGAAGAAATGCGAGGCTATAAGTAATCATGCATATAAGAGATCAAAAGAAGACTCAAATAACTTTCATGGATAAAATAGATCTGATCATAAACTCAATGTTCATCGGATCCCAACAAACACTCCGCAAAAAGAGTTACATCAAATAGATCTCCAAGAGACCATTGTATTGAGAATCAAAAGAGAGAGAGAGGAAGCCATCTAGCTACTAACTACGGACCCGTAGGTCTACAATGAACTACTCACGCATCATCGGAGAGGCACCAATGAGGATGATGAACCCCTCCGTGATGGTGTCTAGATTGGATCTGGTGGTTCTGGAACTTGCGGCGGCTGGAATTGTGTTTCGTCGACTCCCCTAGGGTTTTTGGATTTTCGGGGTATTTATAGAGCAAAGAGGCAGTGCGGGAGGCGGCCGAGGTGGGCACAACCCACCAGGGCGCGCCTGGACCCCCAGGCGCGCCCAGGTGGGTTGTGCTCCCCTCAGAGCCCTCCTCTTGTACTTATTTGGCCCAACAGGTGTCTTGTGGTCCAGAAAAAATCTCCAAAAAGTTTCGCTGTGTTTGGACTCCGTTTGGTATTGATTTTCTGTGAAGTAAAAAACAAGCAAAAAACAGCAACTGGCACTGGGCACTATGTCAATAGGTTAGTCCCAAAAAATGATATGAAGTTGCTATAAAATGATTGTAAAACATCCAAGAATGATAATATAACAGCATGGAACAAGCAAAAATTATAGATACATTGGAGAAGTTTCAGTATTCCTTTTCTGTAAAAGTCAAAAACAAGGAAAAAACAGAAACTGGCACTAGGCACTAGGTTAATAAGTTAGTCCCAAAAATAATATAAAATAGCATATTAATGCATATAAAACATCCAAAACAGATAATATAATAGCATGGAACAATAAAAAATTATAGATATGTTGGAGACGTATCATTATCAAGTATCCCCAAGCTTAATTCCTGCTCGTCCTCGAGTAGGTAAATGATAAAAACAGAATTTTTCATGTGGAATGCTACCTAACATATTTATCAATGTAATTTTATTTTTTGTGGCATGAATGCTCAGATCCATAAGATTCAAAACCAAAGTTTAATATTGACATAAAAACAATAATACTTCAAGCATACTAATAAAGCAATCATGTCTTCTCAAAATATCATGGCCAAAGAAAGTCATCCCTACAAAATCGTATAGTCTGGCTATGCTCTATCTTCATCACACAAAATATTTCATCATGCACAACCCCGATGACAAGCCAAGCAATTGTTTCATACTTTTAATGTTCACAAGCTTTTTCAACTTTCACGCAATACATGAGCGTGAGCCATGGATATAGCACTATAAGTGGAATAGAGTATGGTGGAGGTTGTGAGGAGAAGACAAAAAGGAGAAAGTCTCACATCAACTAGGCAAATTAATGGGCTATGGAGGTGCCCATCAATTGATATCGATGCAAGTGAGTAGGGATTGCCATGCAACGGGTGCATGACACGTCTCCAACGTATCTATAATTTTTGATTGTTCCATGCTATTATATTATCTGTTTTGGATGTTTTATATGCATTAATATGCTATTTTATATTATTTTTGGACTAACTTATTAACCTAGAGTCCAGTGCCAGTTTATGTTTTTTCCTTGTATCTGAGTTTTACAGAAAAGGAATATCAAACGGACTCCAAACGGAATAAAACTTTCGCGATGATTTTTCTTGGACCAGAAGACACACGTAGGACTTGGAGATGAAGTCAGAGGAGTCCCGAGGTGGCCACAAGCCACAGGGGCGCGCCCTAGGGGGAGGCGCACCCTGAGGGCTTGTGGGCCCCTCGAAGCTCCTCCAACCCTAATTCTTGGCCTATAAATTCAGAAATATTCCCAAACGACCAGAAGCGTCCACCAAAATACTTTTCCGCCGCCGTAACCTTCTGTACCCGTGCGATCCCATCTTGGGGCCTTTTCCGGCATCCTGCCGGAGGGGGATTCGATCACGGAGGGCTTCTACATCAACTCTATTGCCCTTCTGATGAAGCGTGAGTAGTTTACCACAGACCTACAGGTCCATAGCTAGTAGCTAGATGGCTTCTTCTCTCTCTTTGATCGTCAATACCATGTTCTCCTCGATGTTCTTGGAGATCTATCCGATGTAATATTCTTTTGCGGTGTGTTTGTCGAGATCCGATGAATTGTGGATTTATGATTAGTTTATCTAGGAATATTATTTGAATCTTCTCTGAATTCTTATATGCATGATTTGATATCTTTGTATTTCTCTTCGAATTATCGGTTTGGTTTGGCCAACTAGATTGGTTCTTCTTGCAATGGGAGATGTGCTTAGTTTTGGGTTCAATCTTGCGGTGTCCTCACCCAGTGACAAAGTAGGGGTAGCGAGGCACGTATTTTATTATTGCTATCAAGGTTAAAAATATGGGGTTTTCATCATATTGCTTGAGTTTATCACTCTACATCATGTCATCTTACTTAAGGCGTTACTCCATTCGTATGAACTTAATACTCTAGATGCATGCTGGATAGCGGTCGATGTGTGGAGTAATAGTAGTGGATGCAGGCAGGAGTCGGTCTACTTGACACGGACGTGATGCCTATATTCATAATCATTGCCTTGGATATCGTCATAACTTGCGCTTTTCTATCAATTGCTTGACAGTAATTTGTTCACCCACCGTATTATTTTCCTTCAAGAGAGAAGCCTCTAGTGAAACCTATGGCCCCTGGGTCTATTTTCCATCATATATTTTCAGATCTATAAACCAAAAAACCCAAAAATACCTTGCTGCAATTTATTTGTTTTTACTTTGTTTTATGTTTTAGTTAGCTTTTATATTTATCTCTATCAGATCTCATCCTTGCAAGTGACCGTGAAGGGATTGACAACCCCTTTATCGCGTTGGGTGCAAGTGTCTGATTGTTTGTGCAGGTGCATAGATTGGAAACTTGCGTGTATCTCCTACTGGATTGATACCTTGGTTCTTAACTGAGGGAAATACTTATCTCTACTTTGCTGCATCACCCTTTCCTCTTCAAGGGAAAAACCAACGCAAGCTCAAGAAGTAGCAGGAAGAATTTTTGGCGCCGTTGCCGAGGAGATCTACATCAAGCCTATCAAGTACCCACCATAAAATCTCATCTCTTGCATTATATTATTTTCCATTTACCTCTCGTTTTCCTCTCCCCCACTTCTAAAATGTTTTCAGAAAAACACAAAAAGATTTACCTTTTTATTTGCCTTCTTTCCGTTTGCCTTTATGTCTTACTTGGTTTGTTTGCTTGTTCGCTTGGAATAATTGTGTATTTATTGAAAATCAGAAACAAAAAAAAAGGTTTATGGATCCACTTAAAGTTTTCTACTTGGATCATCTTCATTCCATATGTGCTCGTGCTGAAACCCCAACTAGTTTAGTTGAGGGAAAATCTTTAGATGAGCATTCTCATTTTGCGCGTCACCGTTTGTCTGAAAAAGGGAGACTCTTATGGAATCAAATAAATTGTTTGCTATGTTATGCTTGGAATCTTTGTGAACTTTGTGATTTTACTTGTTGCTCTAAGAACCCTAAGAAACACCTTCCCTACCTATGTGAGTTTAATGATAATGAAATCTTATCTTCTTATGAAAAGGGTGTTTATAGTTACTATGAAATCGAACAAATTGAAGAATTTGTTGCTTTTAAGGGTGCTTATGAAGTTGCTTCTTTGATTGAAAAGTATGATATTAGTCTCTACAAATCTGAAAATTTTGACATACTTAAATATTGCTATGAAAACTATGCTCATAATGACTATGTTAAAGAATTTATTGAGAGAATGTCTTCGGCTTTGGAAGAAAATAATGATATGCATGAATCTATAGATAATTATGATTCTGTTGATTTGATTGAAATATCCCTTGATGAACATGATGCTTGCTATTCTTATGGCCATGATGACAATATTTATGGAGATGAATTTGCTATAGTTTCTTATGTTAAACATGAGATTATTGCTATTGCACCCATACTTGATAGTTCTTTGAATCAAAAGCATGATTGCAATGATGTTATTATAAATTCTATTAATGTCAATTGTGCTAATAATAAGCAAAACCCCAAGCTTGGGGATGCTAGTTTTGCTATGACCGCTACTTATTGCAATGATCATGATTGGGGTGATGATGCTTCTTATGATCTTGAAAATTTATTTAAGCCTCATGATGAATATGTTTGCGATAATATTGAAAGTGGGCTTGGAGAGGTCATGACTTTATTTGGTGATAATCCCACTATTTTGGAAGAGTGTCAACTTTGCATGCATGTGGATCATGTAGAGAATATTTTATGTGATAGTTATATTGTTGAATTTGATTATGATCCTACATGTAATTATTATGAGAGAGGAAAATATGGTTGTAGAAATTTTCATGTCACTAAATTACCTCTCGTTATGTTGAGATTGCTATTGTTTCTTTCTTCTTCCTTGCAAATGCTAGTTTTTGCTTGTCTTGATAATTTGTTTGCTTATGAAATTCCTATGCATAGGAAGTATGTTATACTTAAACTTGTTTTTCACATGCCACATGATGCTCTCTTCGTGTTTCAATTGCTATCTTTCACGTGAGCATCATTAAAATTATCAACGCCTAGCTAAAAGGCTTTAAAGAAAAGCGCTTGTTGGGAGACAACCCAATATTTTTATTTTCTATTTTTATGAAAAAATACATTATTACCTCTGTAGTAATTGTGTTTTGGTGTGTTAATTAGTGTTTGAGCCAAGTAATAAATTTGGGATGGCTTACGGTGTTAGTTGATTTGATCTTACTGAAAAACAGAAACTTTTGCATCCAGTAACAGAATTGTTTAAATTCGCTGGAGCGTGTAAAACCTATGAATTTTTTACACAAGATTGATATACAAATTTCCTATGTTTTCCTAATTGTTCAGAATTTTTGGATTTACATAAGTATGAGAACAATTCAGATCTTCGCAGACTATTCTGTTTTTGACAAATTCTGTTTTCTATGTGTTGTTTGCTTATTTTGATGAATCTATGGGTAGTATCGGGGGGTATGAACCATGGAAAAGTTGGAATCAAGTAGATATTACACCAATATAAATAAATAATGAGTTCACAACAGTACCAAAAAGTGGTGATTTATTTTCTTATACTAACGGATCTCATGAGTTTTCTGTTGTGAAGTTTTCAAGTTTTGGGTAAAGATTTGATGGACTATGGAATAAGGAGTGGCAAGAGCCTAAGATTGGGTATGTCCAAGGTACCCCAAGGTAATATTCAAGGACAACCAAGCATCTAAGCTTGGGGATGCCCCGGATGGCATCCCCTCTTTCGTCTTCGTCTATCGGTAAATTTACTTGAGGCTATATTTTTATTCACCACATGATATGTGTTTTGCTTGGAGCGTCTTGTATGATATGAGTCTTTGCTTTTTAGTTTGCCACAATCATCCTTGTTGTACACACATTTTGAGAGGGACACGCATGAATTGTGAATTTATTAGAATACTCTAGGTGCTTCACTTATATCTTTTGAGCTAGGCAATTTGCTCTAGTGCTTCACTTATATCTTTTTAGAGCACGGCGGTGGCTTTATTTTATAGAAATTGTTGAACTCTCATGCTTCACTTATATTATTTTGAGAGTCTCTCTAAACAGCATGGTAATTTTCTTAGGTTATGAATTTAGTCCTAATATGATGGGCATCCAAGAGGGATATAATAAAAACTTTCATATAAAGAGCGTTGAATACTATGAGAAGTTTGATTCCTTATGATTGTTTTGAGATATAAAGATGGTGATATTAGAGTCATGCTAGTGAGTAATTGTGGATTGGTAGAAATACTTGTGTTGAAGTTTGTGATTCCCGTAGCATGCATGTATTGTGAACCGTTATGTGATGAAGTCGAAGCATTATTTATTTATTGATTGTCTTCCTTATGAGTGGCGGTCCGGGACGAGTGATGGTCTTTTCCTACCAATCTATTCCCCTAGGATCATGCGTGTAGTACTTTGTTTTGATAGCTAATAGACTTTTGCAATAAGTATGTGAGTTCTTTATGACTAATGATGAGTCCATTGATTATACGCACTCTCACCCTTCCACCATTGCTAGCCTCTCTAATACCGCGCAACTTTCGCCGGTGCATTACACCCACCATATACCTTCCTCAAAACAGCCACCATACCTACCTATTATGGCATTTCCATAGCCATTCTGAGATATATTGCCATGCAACTTCCACCGTTCTATTTATTATGACACGCTTCATCATTGTCATATTGCTTTGCATGATCATGTAGTTGACATAGTATTTGTGGCAAGGCCACCGTTCATATTTTTTATACATGTCTCTCTTGATCATTGCACATCCCGGTGCATCGTCGGAGGCATTCATATAGAGTCATATCGTTGTTCTAGTATCGAGTTGTAATTCTTGAGTTGTAAGTAAATAAAAGTGTGATGATCATCATTATTAGAGCATTGTCCCATGTGAGGAAAGGATGATGGAAGCTATGATTCCCTCACAAGTTGGGATGTGTCTCCGGAATTTACAAAAAAATAAAAGAGGCCAAGAAGCCCAAACATAAAAAATGAGAGAAAAGAGAGAAGGGGCAATGCTACTATCCTTTTACCACAGTTGTGCTTCAAAGTAGCACCATGATCTTCATTATAGAGAGTCTCCTATGTTGTCACTTTCATATACTAGTGGGAATTTTTCATTATAGAACTTGGCTTGTATATTCCAATGATGGGCTTCCTCAAATTGCCCAAGGTCTTCATGAGCAAGCGAGTTGGATGCACACCCACTTAGTTTCTTTTTGAGCTTTCATAAACTTATAGCTCTAGTGCATCCGTTGCATGGCAATCCCTACTCACTCACATTGATATATATTGATGGGCATCTCCATAGCCCGTTAATACACCTAGTTGATGTGAGACTATCTCCTTCTTTTTGTCTTCTCCACAACCACCATATTCTATTCCACCTATAGTGTTATATCCATGGCTCACGCTCATGTATTGCGTGAAAGTTGAAAAAGTTTGAGAACATCAAAAGTATGAAACAATTCCTTGGCTTGTCATCGGGGTTGTGCATGATTTAATACTTTGTGTGATGAAGATGGAGCATAGCCAGACTATATGATTTTGTAGGGATAACTTTCTTTGGCCATGTTATTTTGAGAAGACACGATTGCTTTATTAGTATGCTTGAAGTATTATTGTTTTTATGTCAATATTAAACTTTTGTTTTGAATCTTATGTATCTAAATATTCATGCCACAATAAAAAAAATTAAATGGATAAATATGTTAGGTAGCATTCCACATCAAAAATTCTGTTTTTATCGTTTACCTACTCGAGGACGAGTAGGAATTAAGCTTGGGGATGCTTGATACGTCTCCAACATATCTATAATTTTTGATTGTTCCATGATATTATATTATCTATTTTGGATGTTTTATATGCATTAATATGTTATTTTATATTACTTTTGGGACTAACTTATTAACCTAGAGCGTAGTGCCAGTTTCTGTTATTTCCTTGTTTTTGAGTTTTACAGAAAAGGAATATCAAACGGAGTCCAAACGGAATAAAACTTTAGCGATGATTTTTCTTGGACCAGAAGACACACGTAGGACTTGGAGATGAAGTCAGAGGAGTCCCGAGGTGACCACAAGCCACAGGGGCGCACCCTAGGGGGGGCGCCCTGAGGGCTTGTGGCCACCTCGGGACTCCTCCAACCCTAATTCCTAGCCTATAAATTCAGAAATATTCCCAAATGACCAGAAGCGTCCACCAAAATACTTTTCCGCCGCCGTAACCTTCTGTACCCATGAGATCCCATCTTGGGGGCTTTTCCGGTATCCTGCCGGAGGGGGATCAGATCACGGAGGGCTTCTACATCAACTCTTTCCCTTCCGATGAAGCGTGAGTAGATTGCCACAGACCTACGGGTCCATAGCTAGTAGCTAGATGGCTTCTTCTCTCTCTTTGATCCTCAATACCATGTTCTCCTCGATGTTCTTGGAGATCTATCCGATGTAATATTCTTTTGCAGTGTGATTGTCGAGATCCGATGAATTGTGGATTTATGATCAGTTTATCTATGAATATTATTTGAATCTTCTCTGAATTATTATATGCATGATTTGATATCTTTGTATTTCTCTTCGAATTATCGGTTTGGTTTGGCCAACTAGGTTGGTTCTTCTTGCAATGGGAGATGTGCTTAGTTTTGGGTTCAATCTTGCGGTGTCCTCACCCAGTGACAAAGTAGGGGTAGCGAGGCACGTATTGTATTGTTGCCATCAAGGGTAAAAAGATAGGGTTTTCATCATATTGCTTGAGTTTATCCCTCTACATCATGTCATCTTACTTAAGGTGTTACTCCATTCTTCTGAACTTAATACTCTAGATGCATGCTGGATAGCAGTCGATGTGTGGAGTAATAGTAGTAGATGCAGGCAGGAGTCGGTCTACTTGACACGGACGTGATGCCTATATTCATAATCATTGCCTTGGATATCGTCATAACTTTGCGCTTTTCTATCAATTGCTTGACAGTAATTTGTTCACCCACCGTATTATTTTCCTTCAAGAGAGAAGCCTCTAGTGAAACCTATGGCCCCTGGGACTATTTTCCATCATATATTTTCATATCTATAAACCAAAAAACCCAAAAATACCTTGCTGCAATTTATTTTTTTACTTTGTTTTACGTTTTAGTAAGCTTTTATATCTATCTCTATCAGATCTCATCCTTGCAAGTGACCATGAAGGGATTGACAACCCCTTTATCGCGTTGGGTGCAAGTGTTTAATTGTTTGTGTAGGTGCATAGATTGGAGACTTGCGTGTATCTCCTACTGGATTGATACCTTGGTTCTTAACTGAGGGAAATACTTATCTCTACTTTGCTGCATCACCCTTTCCTCTTGAAGGGAAAAACCAACGCAAGCTCAAGAAGTAGCAGGAAGAATTTCTGGCGCCGTTTCCGGGGAGATCTACATCAAGCCTACCAAGTACCCACCATAAACTCTCATCTCTTGCATTACATTATTTTCCATCTGCCTCTCGTTTTCCTCTCCCCCACTTCTAAAATGTTTTCAGAAAAACACAAAAAGATTTTCCTTTTTATTTGCCTTCTTTCCGTTTGAAGAGGAAAGGGTGATGCAGCAAAGTAGAGATAAGTATTTCCCTGAGTTAAGAACCAAGGTATCAATCCAGTAGGAGGCACAAGCAAGTCTCCAATATATGCAGCTGCACAAACTAACAAATACTTGCACACAACGCGAAAAAGGGGTTGTCAATCCCTTCACGGTCACGAACAAGAGTGAGATCTAATAGAGATAGGTATAAAACATAAGTAAAAGAGTAAAATAAAGTAAATATAAATAAATTGCAGCAAGGTATTTTTGGGTTTTTTGGTTTATAGATCTAAAAATATATGATGGAAAATAGACCCGGGGGCCATAGGTTTCACTAGAGGCTTCTCTCTTGAAGAAAACATACGGTGGGTAGACAAATTACTGTTGAGCAATTGATAGAAAATCACATAGTTATGAAGACATCTAAGGCAATGATCATGAATATAGGCATCACGTCTGTGACAAGTAGACCGAAACGATTCTGCATCTACTACTATTACTCCACACATCGACCGACTCCTGCCTGCATCTAGAGTATTAAGTTCATAAGAACAGAGCAACGCCTTAAGCAAGATGACATGATGTAGAGGGATAAACTCAAGCAATATGATATAAACCCCATCCTTTTATCCTTAATGGCAACAATACAATACGTGCCTCGCTACCCCTTCTGTGACTGGGTGAGGACACCGCAAGATTGAACCCATCACAAAGCACCTCTCCATTGCAAGAAAAACCAATCTAGTTGGTCAAACCAAATCAATAGATCGGAAAGAAATACAAAGCTATCTCAATCATGCATAAAAGACTCCAGAGAAGACTCAAATAATATTCATTGATAATCTGACCATAAATCCACAATTCATCGGATCTCAACAAACGCACCGCAAAAGAAGATTACATCGAATAGATCTCCAAGAACATCGAGGAGAACATTGTATTGAAGATCAAAGAAAGAGAAGATGCTATCTAGCTACTAGCTATGGACCCGTAGGTCTGTGGTAAACTACTCACACATCATCGGAAGGGCAGCAAGGTTGGTGTAGAGGTCCTCCGTGATCGAATCCCCCTCCGGCGGAGTGCCGGAAAAGGCCCCAAGATGGGATCTCACGGGAACAGAAGCTTGCGGCGGCGGAAAAGTATTTTTGGTGTGCCCTCTGGTGTAGGGAGGATATTTGAGAATATATAGTGGAAGAATTAGGGTTGTGTGACGCCCCCGGCCCGATCGTGCACTAATCATACACGCACATGCACACGATCAAGCCTAAGGACTCACGGGAAGATATCACAACACAACTCTAAAACATAAATAAGTCATACAAGCTTTATATTACAAGCCAGGGGCCTCGAGGGCTCGAATTCATAAGCTTGCGAACAAGCGTCAGCGGAAGCATCAGATATCTGAGTACAGATATAAAAGAAAATACAGAAAGGCCTTTAGAAAGGCGGGGCAAAAGAAAACACTACGATCGAAAGGCACAAGGCCTCCTGCCTGGGACCCTCCGATCCTACTCCTGGTCGTCAGTCAACTCGTAGTAGTATCCATCCTCTGGGTAGTAGTAGTAGCGATCGTCGGGGCATCTGTCTCAGGGGGCTCCGTCCTCTGGTCACGTCAAACTGATATGGGGAGAAAAAGGAAAACAAAGCAACCGTGAGTACTCAGAAGTACTCAGCAAGCAAGGATCTACACTACATATGCAACATTTTCAAAGGGAGGCTGTATATGTGGACTGGGCTGCAGAAATGCCAGAATAGAGAGAAGGCCTAGTCCTATCGAAGACTAGCATCTTCGGCAGTCTTGCAGCAGTAGAAGAGAGTAGAACAATACAATATAATGTAGCAGTAATAATATCAACCTCACCCAGAGATCCTTTCTCGACTCCCTGCGAGAAAGCAATCCCAGAGCCATACATACAGGTCTCATCACAGGTATCCAGTTCTAAATTGTATCAATCAGGATACAACTCCGAGTGTCCTTTACCGTAGGACCGGCTATCGATAGAAATGTTCTTCCCTGCAGGGGTGCACCAACTTACCCAACACGCTCGATTAACTCCGGCCGGACACACTTTCCTGGGTCATGCCCGGCCTCGGCCAAACGACACATCGCAACCCTACCTATAGCTCAGCAGAGAGGTCCCCGTCGGTCTACATCCTAAGCGCTCAGAGGTCTTGGGCCATCGCCCTGTGCACTCCGAGTCGTTGCGCGCAGGGAGAAGCCTGGCACCAGGAGGGCGCCGGTCCGTCCGTGCCGCCATGCTGAACTGGACGTCTGACAGAGCTTTCGGCTGATGCTACGATGCAGAACGCCCATACTATGCCCACGTGATGGTTAGTGCTATCAGACCAGAGGCCTGCTCGGATCAAATATCCAAATCGCTAGGACTAGGGGCTTGCGGTAACGAGCAGAGACTCACGAAAGATGCCACGGTCTGAACTGATCTCTTTCGGGATACCGTGGAGTGAAACAATTCTGGAGATATATAACTCTGCTAACTGACTAGCAGTGATCGTCTCCTTGACAGGCAGGAAGTGTGCAACTTTGGAGAGTTGGTCGACGACGACAAGAATAGCATCGTGACCCTTCTGTGACCTGGGAAGTCCTGTAATGAAATCCATCTGAACCTTATCCCATTTCCATAAAGGAATAGGTAACGGTTGCAGAATTCCAGCAGGCTTCTGATGTTCTGCTTTAACGCGACGACACACATCACATTCAGCAACATAACGAGCAATGTCTTGCTTCATTCTGGACCACCAGTACCTTTGACGGAGATCACGATACATCTTGGTGCTACCCGGATGAATAGACAATGGGGTATCATGTGCCTCCTTCATGACTTTGTCAGTCATAAGCTCGAAGCGAGGTACCACAATACGGTCTTTGAAATACAAGGTTCCATCTTCAGACAGCGAGAAATCCCTGTACTTTTCAAGGTGAAGATCTTTCTTCATCAGATCAACTTCAGCATCTTTAGCTTGTGCACTCTTAACAGCTTTCTCAAGGTCTGGTTCAACAACCAAGGTTTTTAAGTATCCTTGAGGAACTATCTCGATATTTAGCTTTCGAAGCTCTTCATACAGAAGGGGTTGCTGTAGCTGAACCTCAAGTTCGCAGCAATAGGATTTGCGGCTCAACGCATCAGCCATTACATTAGCCTTGCCAGGGGTATAAGAAATACCCAAATCATAGTCCGCAATGGTCTCCATCCATCTTTGCTGACGGAGATTCAGAGATGGCTGAGTGAACAAGTACTTCAAACTTTTATGATCCGTGTAGATCTCGCAACGATTACCGAGGAGATAATGTCGCCACAACTGCAGTGCATAGATCACAGCAGCTAGTTCTAGATCATGTACCGGATAATTCTCTTCATGCGGTCGCAACTGACGAGAGCCATAGGCAATCACTTTACGCTCTTGCATTAGGATACAGCCTAATCCTTCACGGGATGCGTCACAATAGATCACAAAGTCTTTGCGAGAATCTGGAGGAGCAAGTACTGGGGTATTGTAACGGATTGACATCTGCCCCAGTGGATAAAGAATGTACTCTGGATGTATCCCTGCTCGAACAGCTGGTAGCTGCGTCGCAGGGTGTGGTGGAAACAAACGATCCATCTGAAACAGAGGAAACTCATGATTGTCAAAAGACAAGGAGAAGTATAACCGATCTCGGAGAGAAAGGTTAAACAAAACAATGGAAAGGAAAATGATTATCAGACTAATCAGATCAATGTCAGGGAAATCGCACATATATCCAGCTCTCCGGGTGGACAAGAATTACGAGATCCTAAGTGTCGGCGTTAGTAAACTTTAGTTAACCCGAAAGGAAGAGAGGTCAGAGTCCCAGAGTAAAGATGAGGAATAAAAGATACTAATACCTCCCAATTGGCGACGTGGGCCCGTAAGCCACACAGCCAAGTTAGTAAAACAGTTTTCGGTTACTAGACTCAACTTCGGCCAAGGAGTTGGAAAGGGGATTCCTACAGTCAGTCGGCTCTGATACCAACTTGTGACGCCCCGGCTTAATCGCGCGCTAATCATACACGCAAATGCACACGATCAAGCCTAAGGACTCACGGGAAGATATCACAACACAACTCTAAAACATAAATAAGGTCATACAAGCTTTATATTACAAGCCAGGGGCCTCGAGGGCTCGAATACATAAGCTTGCGAACAAGCGTCAGCGGAAGCATCAGATATCTGAGTACAGATATAAAAGAAAGTACAGAAAGGCCTTTAGAAAGGCGGGGCAAAATAAAACACTACGATCGAAAGGCGTAGGCCTCCTGCCTGGGACCCTCCGATCCTACTCCTGGTCGACAGTCAACTCGTAGCAGTATCCATCCTCTGGGTAGTAGTAGCGATCGTCGGCGAGGACAGCTGTCTCAGGGGCTCCGTCATCTTGTTACGACAAACTGATATGGGGAGAAAAAGGAAAACAAAGCAACCGTGAGTACTCAGAAGTACTCAGCAAGCAAGGATCTACACTACATATGCAACATTTTCAAAGGGAGGCTGTATATGTGGACTGGGCTGCAGAAATGCCAGAATAGAGAGAAGGCCTAGTCCTATCGAAGACTAGCATCTTCAGCGGTCTTGCAGCAGTAGAAGAGAGTAGAACAATACCATATAATGTAGCAGTAATAATATCAACCTCATCCTGAGATCCTTTCTCGACTCCCTGCGAGAAAGCAATCCCAGAGCCATACATACAGGTCTCATCACAGGTATCCAGTTCTAAATTGTATCAATCAGGATACAACTCCGAGTGTCCTTTACCGTAGGACCGGCTATCGATAGAAGTGTTCTTCCCTGCAGGGGTGCACCAACTTACCCAACACGCTCGATTAACTTCGGCCGGACACACTTTCCTGGGTCATGCCCGGCCTCGGCCAAACGACACATCGCAACCCTACCTACAGCTCAGCAGAGAGGTCCCCGTCGGTCTACATCCTAAGCGCTCAGAGGTCTTGGGCCATCGCCCTGTGCACTCCAAGTCGTTGCGTGCAGGGGGAAGCCAGGCACCAGGGGGGCGCCGGTCCGTCCCGGCCGCAAGGCTGAACTAGACGTCTGACAGAGCTTTCGGCTGATGCTACGATGCAGAACGCCCATACTATGCCCACGTGATGGTTAGTGCTATCAGGCCAGAGGCCTGCTCGGATCAAATATCCAAATCGTTAGGACTAGGGCTTGCGGTAACGAGCAGAGACTCACGAAAGATGTGACCCCGTCGCCCCGTCTCGAGGACTTGCGGCAAGGGTTAAGAATGCCCGGCCGCGCCTCGTATTCACCACTCGGGCACCACACTGGCAACCCGCCTTCACATCACACGCGGGTACCCCTCAGGGTCGACCCGCCTTTCCAAGTAACAATGTAAGGTCCAAGTATCCGTGTGTCCATAACATCAGGGAATCCGAGGTATCACCCTCATTGAATTCCCACTCGATGTATCCGTCAAGGTGAACTAGGAGGAATCACCCTCACTGGGTCCACACTTGAGGTGTTGTACGACAGCGTCATTATCGGAAGCGGTGAAGGAGGAATCACCCTCGATGACCACGACCGAATAACTACTCTACAGAGTTAACATCAGAAGTGCTACATGAGGTTTCACCCTCGACACTCGATAGTAACGCTGCAGTGTCGTTACAACTAAGGGGGGGTGATGTGCGGTGTCGGGTCCTGGTCTTCAATCCCATTGATCGGGTCTTCTGACGATCTAGCGCGGCAGTCGGGATAAGTGGGGTCACTGATAGGTCTCTACCCAGCCTAGACTAAACAGTTTAGGATATGTAGGTAATTATTAACAGTAGGTTACAATGAACAGGCTATGCATCAGAATAGGTAAAGCAGCAGCAGCAGTAATTCTAATGCAAGCATGAGGAATTTAGAATGGGCGATATCGGTATGCTCAAGGGAGGGGCTTGCCTGGTTGCTCGGCGGCAAGGGCAAGGTCGTCTATGGTGTCTTCGGGATCCGGAGCTGCGTCGGTCTCGGGGACGACGTCGGGGTCGGGGGCTATCGAGAGAGAAGAGGGGGAGGAAACAGTATAAATATATAGCAAACATGAGCATGACAAATACGATACATGGTGCTAGGGGTAGTCTAACGCAGCATCACACGTAACAGACGGAGCGGGAGAATATCTGACGATATTTCCCGGGTCTTTGGAATTATCGGACAGAGGATAAGAGGGGAACGGTTGCAAGTTCGGATAGTTAGGGACGCGTGACGGACGAACGGACCGCGTATTCAGATTCGTCTCGTCGTTCTGAGCAACTTTCATGTACAAAGTTTTTCGATCTGAGTTACGGATTATTTAATATGATTTTCTAAAGTTTTTATTAATTTCTGGAATTTAATTAATTATTTAAATTAACATTATCCGAAACAGTGTCTTGCTGACGTCAGCATGACGTCAGCATGACATCAGCATGACATCAGCAGTCTGTTAAGATTAATTAGGGTTTAATTAAGTTAATCACAGATTAATTAGTTAGTTTAATTAAACAGAGTTAATTAGGTTAATTATATAATTAATTATCTATTTCTTTTAATTCTTTTTTTTTATTCCAGGGCAGGCCCCACATGGCAGTGGCCCGGGGCGGACACGTCCGCGGCCAGGCCCATTCGGGGCCGGACAGGTCCGGCCAATGGAGCGGGTCAACACGCACCCGCGCGGCGACGCGGCTACGGGCGCGCGCCGGCGCGGGGAGTGGCGAGGCGACGCCGAGTGGCGCGCGGGCGCAGGCGGCAAGCTGGGCTCGGCGGCAGCTGGCGAGCAGCGGCGTGCGCGGGCGGCGAGCAGCTCGCGGAGCAGCAGTAGCAGCGCGGGCGGCGGCGCAAGACAGCGGCAGCAGCGAGGCTGCGCGGGCGAGGCGTGCGGCGAGCGAGGCGAGCACAGAGGGACGCGGGGGGGCACGAAGTGGCGCAGCGAGCGCGGCCATCGGCGTGGGCGGGCGAGCCAGGGCGCGGCCGGAGTGCGGCGACCGGGACGGGCGACGGGGACGGGGAGAGAGAGGGAGGCGGCGGCGGGGCTCACATTCGTTGCCGGGGTTCGGGGGCCGGCGAGGCTCGGGGTAGCCGTTGAGGGGGAGGACGAGGAGGCGGCGGGGGTTCGGCGGTCCAGCGAGGGAGGGCAGCGACGGCGACGAGGGAGGCGGCGAGCGCAGGCTCCGGGGAGGAGGCGAGGCGTCGGCGGCTGGCGGTCCGACGAGGTGGCGAAGGGGCGCCGGCTTGGTGGCGTCGAACGGCGACGGGGAGCGGGGCGGCGCGGTCGCCGGGGTCGCCGCCCCTCGATCTGGATCGGGTCGGGGGAAGCAGAGGAGCGAGGGAAGAGTGCGGGGTGGGCTAGGGTTTGCTGGCCTCCAGGGGGAGGCCATATAGGGAGGGAGTGGGCCGGCCGGCTGGGCCTTGGCCCAGTTGGGCCGGGGGGGGGCTTTTCCTTTTTCTTTTCTTTTCTCTTTTTATTTATCCATACCCCTGTTTTGTAAATAGTTAGGGCTCAAATTGAATTTTGTAAAACATGTGACCTGGTCCATAAATACCAGTGCTTTATTTCCTAACACCTAAAATTAGTTTGGGCAAAACATCATTTCATACTTAAATTAGATTTAATAAATGGTTATTAAATATTGTTTTTAGTCGCTGTTTGAAGATGTTTGAGTCACTTACCCAACTCCAATGATGTTGGTTTCAATTTTAGAATTGTCTCTGATTTATTTGCTATTTAATGAACAATTTAGTTTCTATGTTGGACAACTTTTATTTTCCACTTTCATTTAAATTTGAATTTGAGGTTAGGAGTTGAAATGCAATATGATGTTAATGATGATCATGCACTGATAATCATGCTGACTTGGCATTATCAAAATGAGATTACTGTGGCTAACCACCGGGGGTGTTACAGGTTGGAAGGTCTCCGAGGGGCCCACAAGCCCTTGGGCGCCCACCCTGGGGTGCACCCCTACGGCTTGTGGCCTCCTCTCCAAGTCTCGTGGGTTTCTTCTGGTCCAAGAAAAATCACCATAAAGTTTTATTTTGTTTGGACTCCGTTTGGTATTCCTTTTCTGTAAAAGTCAAAAACAAGGAAAAAACAGAAAGTGACACTGGGCACTAGGTTAATAATTTAGTCCCAAAAATAATATAAAATAGCATATTAATGCATATAAAACATCCAAAACAGATAATATAATAGCATGGAACAATAAAAAATTATAGATACGTTGGAGACGTATCATTGCACCACCACCATCTCCACCATGCCGGTTGAGATCCTATCTAGTTCTCCTCTCTTCCTTGTTGGATCAAGAAGGAGGAGACGCCATCGAACCGCACGTGTGCTGAACGTGGAGGTGCCGTCCGTTCGGCGCTAGATCGGATTGAATCATGATTGGATCATGAAGAGTACGACTACATCAACCGCGTTATATATGCTTTTGCTTTTGGTCTACAAGGGTATGTAGACACACTCCCCTCTCGTTGCTTTGCATCTCCTAGATTAGATCTTGGGTGTTTCATAGGAATTTTTTTTGATTTTCATGCTTCGTTCCCCATCAGTCATGTGCGTGTGGCCAGGTGTTTCTTTGGCATGGATCTAATCTTTACATCTGCCTCATTGTCGGTGAGCCCTCCCCTTGTTCCTCCATCTCTTTTCTCTCTCCCATCCTTCTTTTCTCTAAGAGCTCTCTCTTTGTCTTCTATTTTTCTTCAGAGAGACGGCCATGGCCGCCCATGCCCGAGCACCGCCGGCGAAGGACCCACCGTCATCCAGACCTCCTCCACTCCATCCCCATCTCGCCGGAGACCTACACCAATGTAATGCCCGGATAATTATGCTACAGTAATCCCCTGATAATGGTGCCATGTCATCATATTACTATTGCAAATCTTTGCTTGATCCAGATCGCAATTCAAATCCAAAACCGAGTTTAAAGTCAAAATTCAAATTTTGTCAAACATGAAAACTAAAATGTTCAAAGTGTGGCAAATAATCCCTGGATATTTGTCATGTTGAAACCACATTTTTATAAAGTATTTAAAGGCTCTTAAATGCATAAAACAGTGGCTAAAAACAATTATTGAATGCTTTTAAATATTAATAAAATATAAACTATTTAATTAATGTGCCAAATTATTTTGTGGCAGCGGCATTAATACTAAAGCTAATTTAGGGGCTAGTTGTATATTTTACAAAACTAAAAATAAAAGGAAACTAATGAGAAATCAGAAACAATTAAAAAGGAAAAGAAAAGCGAAAGACATAAAAAAAATAAAAGGAAAGAAGAAACCAGCCCCACCCCCTGGACCCTGGCCCAACTGGGCCAACCGGCCCAGCCACCCCCACTACACCTAACCCCCCACTCCCCAGGAACCCTAGCGACCAACCCCATTTCCCCCATGTTTCCCTTGCTCCTCCCCCTCTCCCCCCAATCGAATCTGAATCAGGGCAGTTGCCCCGGCCCAGTCGAACGCCGCCCGCCGCCCGAAGAACCCCCCTCGCCGGACGCCTCGCCCTCCTCCCCGGCGCCCCCCACTCGACTAGTTCTGGATCGGGGAGGGGCGCGATCCCGCGCCGCCCGGCGCCCCCGACGCCGGCGCCGCCCCGTCGCCGCCGTGCTCCACCACCTCGCCGGCCCCGCTCCACCGCCTCTCCCTCGACGGCTGCAATGGGCCATGCCGCCCCCCTGTTCCCCTACAATGGAAGTGAGCGCCCCCTACTCGCTGTCTCCCACGCGCGCCCTTGCCCGAGTCGGTCACCGCGCCCCCGACACGCCCGCGTCGCGCTCACCGCGTCCACGCCACACCCGATGACGCCCGCGGCCGCGTCCAGCTCTGCTCTTCCCCGCAGCGCCGTCCCCTGTCGGACGCCCCTGGCCATACCGCTACTCGCCGGCCCGTGCTGCTGTAGCCGCTGCCCCCTGCTGCCTGACAGCTGCTGCCGCTGCTCCTCCGCCTCGTGCCGGCCTTGCCCGTGCCCCGCTCGCTGATGTCTACTACGCAACCTTCTTCTTGTAGACTCGTGTTGGGCCTCCAAGCGCAGAGTTTTGTAGGACAGTAGCAAATTTCCCTCAAGTGGATGACCTAAGGTTTATCAATCCATGGGAGGCGTAGGATGAAGATGGTCTCTCTCAAACAACCCTGCAACCAAATAACATAGAGTCTCTTGTGTCCCCAACACACCCAATACAATGGTAAATTGTATAGGTGCACTAGTTCGGCGAAGAGATGGTGATACAAGCGTAATATGGATGGTAGATATAGGTTTTTGTAATATGAAAATATAAAAACAGCAAGGTAACTAGTAACAAAAGTGAGCAAAAACGGTATTGCAATGCTTGGAAACAAGGCCTAGGGTTCATACTTTCACTAGTGCAAGTTCTCTCAACAATGATAACATAATCAGATCATATAACAATCCCTCAACGTGCAACAAAGAATCACTCCAAAGTTCCTATCGGAGAACGTAGGACGAAAACGTGCATCAACCCCTATGCATAGATTACCCCAATGTCACCTCGGGAATCCGCGAGTTGAGTGCCAAAACATACATCAAGTGAATCGATAGAACATCCCATTGTCACCACAGTTATCCCATCGCAAGACATACATCAAGTGTTCTCAAATCCAATAGTCAATCCAACATAACGGAACCTCAAAGAGCAAGACTCAATTCATCACAACAAGAGATAGAGAGGGAAGAAACACCATATGATCCGACTATAATAACAAAGCTCGCGGTACATCAAGATCGTGCCAAATCAAGAACACGAGAGAGAGAGAGATCAAACACATAGCTACTGGTACATACCCTCAGCCCCGAGGGTGAACTACTCCCTCCTCATCATGGAGACTGCCGGGATGATGAAGATGGCCTCCGGTGATGGTTTCCCCCTCCGGCAGGGTGCCGGAACAGGGTCCCGATTGGTTTTTTGTGGCTACAGAGGCTTGCGGCGGCGGAACTCCCGATCTAGGTTTATTTCTGGAGTTTTCTCTATTTATAGGAGGTTTTGGCGTTGGGGACAAGTCAAGGGGGTCCACGAGGCGGCGGCAAGGCAGGGGGCGCACCCTAGGGGGGCGCCCTCCACCCTTGTGGTTGCCTCGGGACTCCTCTCTGGTATCTTTTCGCTCCAGTATTTTTTTTATATTTTCCAAAAATATTCTCCGTAAATTTTCAGCTCATTCCGAGAACTTATATTTCTGCACAAAAAAACAACACCACGGTAGTTCTGCTGAAAACAGCGTCAGTCCGGGTTAGTTCTAATAAAATCATACCAAAACCATATAAAATTGTTGTAAACATGGCATGAATACTTCATAAATTATAGATACGTTGGAGACGTATCAGCATCCCCAAGCTTAATTCCTACTCGTCCTCGAGTAGGTAAATGATAAAAGAAATAATTTATGAAGTGTGAATGCTAGCAAGTGCACAAGTTTGATCAATAATAATTTCAATCACCTTTTCTAGCATCATTGTATATCATAAACAGTAGCTCATCTCATAAAACTTCTCATGATCAAGTAGCAAGCTATTCACATGTTAAAGCATAGACCATAAACTTTCTTGAAAACTAACAAACTATGTTCTCAGTCATCAAACAATTGCAATTCATCTTATTTTCAGGAAGGGTCTATGTAAGAGCTTTGATTTAGAAAATTCCACATACTCAACTATCATATAGTCTTCCATGATTGCTACCACTCAAAGCATATTTTTAGAACAAATAGCATCCATCGAACACAGAGAAAGATAGGGGCTTAGTGTTTTGCCTCCCAACTTATTTATCATATAGATAATTGTCAACAATAATAATTCATGATCAAATATATTTGAATAGCCATATATGCTTAGATCTTTCCCCACCACATGATGCTTGCCAACTAAAGAATAGGTTGGAATAAGAAATTGACTCAACAAAAATAAAAGTAAAAGACAGGCCCTTCGCAGAGGGAAGCAGGGATTTGCAGAGGTGCCAGAGCTCGAAGCTTTTAAAATAGAGATGAACATAATTTTGAGAGGTATGCTTTCATTGTCAACATAACAACCAAGAGTTCTCACTATCTTCCATGCTAGACACATTATAGGCGATTCCCAAACAGAATGGTAAAGTTTTTACTCCCCCTCCACCAACAATCACACTCCACGGCTAGCCGAATTCACGGGTGCCGTCCATACCAACAACTTTCCTGGGGGAGTTTTGTTTAATTATTTGCAATTTTGTTTTTGATCTTTTGATCATAGGACTGGGCATCCCAATTACCAGCCACTCTCTCGTGAATGACAAGTGAATAAACACTCATCGTGAGAATAACCCACCTAGCATGGAAGATACTGACAGCCCCTAGTCGCTACATGAGCGATTCAGGCATACAAAATAGATTATTATTTGAAGGTTTAGAGTTTGGCACATGCAAATTTACTTGGAACGGCAGGTAAATACCGCATATAGGTAGATATGGTGGACACTCATGGAAGAAACTTGGTTCAAGGGTTTTGGATGCACAAGCAGTATTCCCGCTTAGTACAAAAATTTTGGCTAGCAAAAGATTCTAAATAGCTAGCACCACATGTTGGAGGATCCATAACAATATAACTTCTATACAAATATACCCAAGCATAACTCATTACGTTGTCTTCCTTGTCCAACTTCAACTAATTTTCTCAAGTTTGAAAATAATTAATGGGGCTCACAATCATAGAAGATGTCCAAGATAGTATATTTATATGTGAAATCTCTCTTCCTTCAATATTCTTTCATGAATTGTTCAAGTGACCAATACTATGTTTGCTAACTTTCAATAAATTTACCACCTCCACTTCTTATATGTTAAGTCATTACTCCCCATGGGATAAGCATATTAAGCATATATAATTTCAGATTTATGAAATTCAATTCATTCAACCATTTACTCATTGGATATAAGTGAAGCACACGAGTAAATGACAAACTACTCCAAAAAGATATAAGTGAAGATCAATGAGTAGTCAAATAATTAAGTAGCTATGTGAAGACTCTCTCTCAAAAACAATAATTTAGATCTTAAGTATTTTATTCAAACAGCAAGCAAAATAAAATGAAATGGCATACATCATGTGAAGAAGCAAAAACTTAGGCTCAACCGATACTAACCGATCATTGTTGAAGAAGAAAGGTGGGATGCCTGCCGGGGCATCCCCAAGCTTAGATGCTTGAGAATTCTTGAAATGTTATATAGGGATGCCTTGGGCATCCCCAAGCTTGAGCTTTTGTGTCTCCTTAATTCCTTTTATATCACGGTTTCCCTAAATCTTAAAAACCTCATCCACACAAAACTCAACAAGAACACGTGAGAAAAGTTAGTATAAATCAAATGCAAAACCTTATCATTCTCTACTGTACAAAATTACTAAAATTATTATTTAACATTGCATACTAAATGTCTCTGCATATTTAATACTCCTATCCTCGAATAGAACCATTAAACAAGCAAACATATGCAAACAATGCAAACATAACAGCAATCTGTCTAAACAGGACAGTCTGTAAAGAGTGCAATTGTACTCATACTTACCTAACTCCAAAAAATCTGAAAAATTACCACACTGTTTATAATTTGTTTTTAATCATTGTGTAAAAATTTCAAGATTTTATAATGTTCTGACTTTCCATAAGAATTCAGACAACGATAGAAAACTTTCTGTTTTCAAAACAGCAACATATAGACTTGCAAAATAAGCATGGTAAAGGCTAAACTTGACACTTTTATTGAAATAAAAGATGCAAAACATTCCTCTAAATAACAGAAAGCAAATCTAAACAAAATAAAATGACGCTCCAAGCAAAACACATATCATGTGACGAATAAAAATATAGCTCCAAGTAAGGTTACCGATAATGTTGAAGACGAAAGAGGGGATGCCTTCCGGGGCATCCCCAAGCTTAGTTGCTTAGGTATTCCTTGAATATTACCTTGGGATGCCTTGGTAATCCCCAAGCTTAGTGTCTTGCCACTCCTTGTTCTCCTCATATCGATATCTCACCCAAAACTTAAAAACTTCAATCACACAAAACTTAACGGAACTTCGTGAGATGGGTTAGTATGATAAACAAATCATTCACTTTGGTACTGTCAAGACAAGATTCAATTTTTTTATCACATGATTCCTAATGTACCCTATCATTTCTACAATTTATATTGAGCAATATAAGCCATAGAAACTAGAAAACAAGCAAACTATGCATCGAAAACAGAATCTGTCAAAAACAGAACAGTCTGTAAAGATCTGAATTAAGCTCATACTTATGTTACTTCAAAAATTCTGAAAAAATAGTAAACGGTAGATAATTTGTATATAAATCAAATGTAGAAATTTCAGAACTTTTCCACGTTCCAGTAAAAGATAGGAACTTCTATACTGGGCGCAAAAGTTTCTGTTTTTGCACAGAATCAAGTCAACTATCATCCACACTATCCCAAAGGCTTTACTTGGCACTTTATTGAAACAAAAGCTATAAAACATGATTAATACAGTAGCTTAATCATGTGAATACACAAAAACAGTAGGGGTAAATATTGGGTTGTCTCCCAATAAGCGCTTTTCTTTAATGCCTTTTTAAGCTAGGCATGATGATTTCAATGATGCTCACATAAAAGATAAGAATTGAAACATAGTGGGAGCATCATGGAGCATATGACTAGCACATTTAAGTCTAACCCACTTCCTATGCATAGGGATTTTGTGAGCAAACAATTTATGGGAACAAGCATCAACTAGCATAAGAAGGCAAAGCAAGCATAACTTCAAAACCTTAAGCACATAGAGAGGAAACTTGATATTATTGCAATTCCTACAAGCATATATTCCTCCCTCATAATAATTTTCAGTAGCATCTTGAATGAACTCAACAATATAGCCATCACATAAAGCATTCTTTTCATGATCTACAAGCATAGAAATTTTATTACTCTCCTCATAAGCCAATTTATTCTCATGAATAGTAGTGGGAGCAAACTCAACAACATAACTATCATATGAGGTATAATCTAGTTGAAAATTAAAATCATGATGACAAGTTCCATGGTTATAATTATTCTTTATAGCATACATGTCATCACAATAATCATCATAGATAGCAACTTTGTTCTCATAATCAATTGGAACCTCTTCCAAAATAGTGGATTCATCACTAAATAAAGTCATGACCTCTCCAAATCCACTTTTATCAATATTGTGAAAAGATTCAACACCCTCCAAAATAGTGGGATCAATACTACCTAGAGTTGACACTCTTCCAAACCCACTTTCATCAATATAATCATCATAAATAGGAGGCATGCTATCATCATAATAAATATTCTCAACAAAACTTCGGGAACTAAAAATATCATCTTCATCAAACATAGCATCACCAAGCTTGTAGCTTTGCATATCATTAGCGTCATGGATAGTCAAAGAATTCACACTGACAACATTGCAATCATGCTCATCATTCAAAAATTTAGTGCCAAACATTTTATTGACTTCTTCCTCTAACACTTTGGCACAATTTTCCTTTCCATCATTTTAATGAAAGACATTAAAAAGATGAAGCATATGAGGCAACATCAGTTCCATTTTTTTTGTAGTTTTCTTTTATAGACTAACTAGTGATAAAAGAAGAAACTAGAAGATTCAATTGCAAGATCTAAAGATATACCTTCAAGCACTCACCTCCCTGGCAACGGCGCCAGAAAAGAGTTTCGTTGACGGGATGTGAGTGCCGCTTACCTAGCCTCCCCGGCAACGGCGCCAGAAAAGAGCTTGATGTCTACTACACAACCTTCTTCTTGTAGACTCGTGTTGGGCCTCCAAGCGCAGAGTTTTGTAGGACAGTAGCAAATTTCCCTCAAGTGGATGACCTAAGGTTTATCAATCAGTGGGAGGCGTAGGATGAAGATGGTCTCTCTCAAACAACCCTGCAACCAAATAACAAAGTCTCTTGTGTCCCCAACACACCCAATACAATGGTAAATTGTATAGGTGCACTAGTTCGGCGAAGAGATGGTGATACAAGTGTAATATGGATAGTAGATACAGGTTTTTGTAATCTGAAAATATAAAAACAGCAAGGTAACTAGTAACAAAAGTGAGCAAAAACGGCATTGCAATTCTTGGAAACAAGGCCTAGGGTTCATACTTTCACTAGTGCAAGTTCTCTCAACAATGATAACATAATCGGATCATATAACAATCCCTCAATGTGCAACAAAGAATCACTCCAAAGTTCCTATCGGAGAACGTAGGACAAAAACGTGCATCAACCCCTATGCATAGATTACCCCAATGTCACCTCGGGAATCCGCGAGTTGAGTGCCAAAACATACATCAAGTGAATCGATAGAACATCCCATTGTCACCACAGATATCCCATTGCAAGAAATACATCAAGTGTTCTCAAATCCAATACTCAATCCAACATAATGGAACCTCAAAGAGCAAGACTCAATTCATCACAACAAGAGATAGAGAGGGAAGAAACACCATATGATCCGACTATAATAACAAAACTCGCGGTACATCAAGATCATGCCAAATCAAAAACATGAGAGAGAGAGAGAGATCAAACACATAGCTACTGGTACATACCCTCAGCCCCGAGGGTGAACTACTCCCTCCTCGTCATGGAGACCGCCAGGATGATCAAGATGGCCTCCGGTGATGGTTTCCCCCTCCGGCAGGGTGCCGAAACAGGGTCCTGATTAGTTTTTCGTGGCTACAGACGATTGCGGCGGTGGAACTCCCGATCTAGGTTTATTTCTGGAGTTTTCTCTATTTATGGGAGGTTTTGGCGTCAGGGACAAGTCAAGGGGGTCCACGAGGCGGCGGCAAGGCAGGGGGGCGCGCCCTCCACCCTTATGATTGCCTCGGGACTCCTCTCTTGTATCTTTTCGCTCCAGTATTTTTTATGTTTTCCAAAAATATTCTTCGTAAATTTTCAGCTCATTCCGAGAACTTTTATTTCTGCACAAAAAAACAACACCACGGTAGTTCTCCTAAAAACAGCGTCAGTCCGGGTTAGTTCTAATAAAATCATACCAAAACCATATAAATTTGTTGTAAACATGGCATGAATACTTCATAAATTATAGATACGTTGGAGACGTATCACTCGCCGCCGCCCCGACGCGCCCAGACCGCCTCGCGCCCGCGCTGAACTGTCGAGCTGTGCCGCACGCCGACCTTCCTCCATGCCGCACGGCCCCCCTCGCTCCCCCTCGTCGACGCTCACCGCCGGCCCGCGTGCACGCCACCCTGCTCCTCCCCTATGGCCGCCTCCGCGTGCCGCGGCCGGCCGGAGGGCCTCACCGTGGCCACAGCCACCTGCGCCCGGTGCCCAGCACCCGGCTCCGCCCGTTTCGCCCGCGCCCGCCCCGCTAAGGCCCTGGGGCGCTGCCAGGCGGGGCCCAGTCCCCCTGCTAAAAAAAGGAGATTAATAAAATAAATAAATATTAAAAATATTATTAATTAACTTAATTAATCATGTTTAGTTAACTAATTAAGTTTAATTAAACTGCTAATTAACTGGGTTAATTTTTTAATTAACAAAATAGTGTATGACATGGGCCCCCACCCCCTATTGACTAGTCAACATTGACTGGTCAACTGGGACCCCCTGGACCCACTGTCAGCCCCTTAGTGCATTTTTGTGTGCACTATGTTGGGTGCACTTAGATTTTCATCCATTTATTTTCGAATTAAATAAAATCAAGAAAAATGCAGAAATTGTTTAAAACTTTGAAAAATCATATAAATTAATCCGTAACTTGGATGAAAATGTTTTCTACATGAAAGTTGCTAAGAAAAATATGACGAATCCGAATATGCCCTCCGTTCGTCTGTCACACGTCCCTAGCATAGCGAATATGCAACCTTCCCCCTCTGTTTCATCTGTCCGAAAATGCCAAACTTCGGGAAAACATTCCCGGATGTTATCCCCCTTCGTCGGTATCGTGTAGCACTACGATAGGTCGCCCCTAGCACACCGCGTATCATGATGTCATGCATTTGTTTGCTTGTATTTACTGTTTCTTCCCCCCTCTTCTCTCCGGTAGACCCCGAGACCACTGCTGATGCCCCGTTGATCGACTACGTCATCGACAACGCTTCTCCCTTTTCAGCAGAGCTTCCAGGCAAGCAAACCCCCCTTGATCATTCCAATATCGCCTAGTTCCTTCTCTCTCATGCTTGCATTAGATTTTGCTACCATAATTGATTGCTCCTATTCTGATGCATAGCCTGCTTTTGTAACCTGTTGTTGTACCTTACCTGCTTATCCTAAACTGCTTAGTATAGGTTGGATAGTGATCCATCAGTGACCCCTCACCTTGTCCCAGTTGCCTCGGCTTGATGACCGATGACTCGATCAACGTGATCGACGTCCAGGGCCCGACACATCACATCACGCCCCTTTTGTTGCTCGGCTCTGCAGAGCTACTATCGAGGGCCGAGGGTGATACCTAGTAACGCACTCCTGATGATAACTATGTAGTGTAGCTATTCGGTCATGGTCATCGAGGGTGATTCCTCCTTCACCACTCCCGATACAACTCTGTCGTGCAACACCTCAAGTGTGGACCTCGAGGGTGATTCCTCATACGTTCACCTTGACGATTACATCAAGTGGATTCCATCGAGGGTGATTCCTCAGATTCCCCCTTGATGATATGGACACACGGTTACCTGGACTTTACTTGAGACCATTTGTTGAAGTCGGGTCGACCCCGAGGGGTACCCGCGAGTTGATGTGAAAGTCAGGCGGGCCCGGAGAGCACCCACGAGATAATTATGAGGCGCGGCCGGGTGGGTAGACCGCCCTAGTGAGTGGATTGGGCCTGGCCCTTGTCGTATTTCCTCGAGACGGGGCGACGGGGTCACATTATCGTGAGTCTCTGCTCGTCTCCGCGAGCTCCTAATACACTAAGGGTTTGGGTATTTGATCTGAGTTGGCCACTGGCTTTTACACACTAACCACCATGCGGGAATAGTTATGGGCACTCGACGTCGTAGTATCAGCCGAAGCTCTGTCAGACGTCCAGTTCAGCATTTCGGCACAGTCGGATCGTGTCAACCATCCGAGGTGGCGCTGGTATTCACCCTGCGTGCAATGACCCGGAGTGCAACGGGCGATGGGCCCAAGACCCCGGAGAGCTTAGGATGTAGACTGGCGGGGACCTCTCTGCTGAGCCTAGGTAGGGCTACGACATGTTGATCTTCCGAGGCCGGGCATTAACCCAGGAAAGAGTGTCCAACCAGAGTAATCAAGCATGTTGGGTAATGTGGTGCACCCCTACAGGGAAGTTTATCTATTCGAATAGCCGTGTCCACGGTAACGGACGCTCGGAGTTGTATCCCGATCTATTACAACTAGAAATGGATACTTGAGACATCAGATGGATATGTTGGCTCCGGGATTGCTTTCTCGCAGGGAGTCGAGAAAGGATCTCTGGGCGCTAATGCTACAACATGCTTGTTAATTATAATATGCTATTATGTACTCTTCTGAATGCTGCAAGATGCTAGTCTTCGATAGGCTAGGCTTTCCCTTCTCCTCTGGCATTCCGCAGTTCAGTCCACAGATACATCCCTTCCTTTGATACCAATGCATACTTAGTATAGATCTGATGCTTGCGAGTACTTTGGATGAGTACTCACGGTTGCTTTGCTACCCCTTTTCCCCCTTCTTCTTCCTTCTTTCCGGTTGTTGCGACCAGATGGTGGATCCCAGGAGCCAGATGCCACCGCCGACATCTACTACTACCCGGAGGGTGCCTACTACTACGTGGAGACCGCCGACGACCAGAAGTAGTTAGGAGGTCCCAGGCAGGAGGCCTTGCCTCTTCGATCATCGTGTTGCTTTTGTGCTTGCCATCTTATGGCACCTTGTTTAACTTATGTCTGTACTCAGATATTGTTTCTTCCGCTGACTCTTGTGTATCGAGCTATGTATTCGAGCCCTCGAGGCCCCTGGCTTGTAATATAAAGCTTGTATTATTTTAATTTGTGTCTAGAGTTGTGTTGTGATATCTTCCCGTGAGTCCCTGATCTTGATCGTACACATTTGCGTGTATGATTAGTGTACGATTGAATTGGGGGCGTCACAAGTTGGTATCAGAGCCGACTGCCTCTAGGAACCCCCCCCCCCTTTCCAACTCCTTGGCCAAAGTTGAGTCTAGTCTATGAAAAGCTTTTACTAACATGGCTGTGTGGCTTACGGGCCGACGTCGCCAATTGGGTGGTATTAGGATCTTTTATTCCCCGTCTATACTCTGGGACTCTGATCTCTCTTCTATTCGGGTTAAATGATTTTGCTAAATCTAACATCAGGATCTCGTGATCACATCCACCTGGCGGTTCGTATTACCCCTTTCTCGAATTAAGGGCCAAGATCTGCCTCATATTGTTCACTGACCGCAGGATCCTTTTGTCGAGGGCACCCTGCGTCGTCACTTGCTGACCCCTTGCTCTAGTGGTTTTTCTTCGACGTTGATGTAGCCTTTGCTATGTCCCATTGTGGAATCCCTCCATCGCGTGCATGCATGCTGCCTAGTATGTTTAGGATGTTTCTCTTGTCCGAACTCATACAAACAGCGTGGCATCGGTTTCGTATATGTACCAGTATGTCTTTGATGACTACTGCTTTGTACATACTGCGCCTTTGCTCACTGTTCAGGTTACATCATGAATGACTTCCGTACACTTGCTTCACCCCTTGCTAAACTACCCCCTGTTGCATTTAAACAGGATGGTTAGACCCGCTGGTCATGGCCGCCCAAATACATGGCCGGAATGATACAAGAGTTGAGCTGAATCACCAGTTCATGGAAGGAGTCATGGCTCAGTTTCCGCACCCCAATATGAATCAGCAACCAGCCCCAGTGACTCTGCAAGACTTTGCACATCTCAACCCTGTCATCTACCACAGCTCAACTCATCCCCTTGATGCTGATGACTGGCACCGTGACATCACTTTTGAGTTGGAGTTTGCTGATGTACCCCCTGCCAACTATGTCACCTTCACGGTTTACTACCTGAAAGGTCCCGCAGCTCAATGGTGGGACAGCCACAGGCGTTCCTTACTTGTTGGAACCGCCATCACTTGGTCGGAATTCCAAGCTGCATTCTGCGGGCCAATGTCGAACCACCATGGTTAGTCACAACGTCCCCGTTGAAATTGAAGGGTTGGAATTCCTTGTTTCCCCCATTGTTTTGAAGTCGTCCAATATCGACCTCATTCTGGGAATGAAATGGTTGAAAACACATACCGCCCCTATCATTTGCGCCACTAAAATCGTCCATCTACTACATCCTTCAAATGAGATAGTAAGCTACCATGCTCATCTTGTTCGAAATGCCGAAGCACGGATTTATTCCTTGAACGCATAAACGCTTCTCCTCTTGTGAATTCCAGGATGTCTTTCCAATAGAACTATCCAGTCCATGACCTTGAACTTGCTGCAGTTAAATTTGCATTAAAGTTGTGGCGACATTTCCTTTTGGTAATCGTTGCGAGGTCTTCACCGATCATCAAAGTCTGAAGTAATTGTTTACTCAGCTAGATCTGGATCTCCGTCAACAACGATGTATGGAAACAATCACAGACTATGACTACGGTATTTCTTATACCCCTGGCAAGAGAAATACAAAGATATCAAATCATGCATATAAGAATTCAGAGAAGACTCAAATAATATTAATAGATAATCTGATCATAAATCCACAATTCATCGGATCTCGACAAACACACCGCAAAAGAATATTACATCGGATAGATCTCCAAGAACATCGAGGAGAACATTGTATTGAAGATCAAAGAGAGAGAAGAAGCCATCTAGCTACTAGCTATGGACCCATAGGTCTGTGGTAAACTACTCACGCTTCATCGGAAGGGCAATAAAGTTGATGTAGCAGCCCTCCGTGATCGAATCCCCCTCTGGCAGGGTGCCGGAAAAGGCCCCAAGATGGGATCTCACGAGAACAGAAGGTTACGGCGGCGGAAAAGTATTTTGGTGGACGCTTCTGGTTGTTTGGGAATATTTGGGAATTTATAGCGAAAGAATTAGGGTTGGAGGAGTCCCATGGGGCCCACAAGCCAGGGGCGCCCCCCCTAGGGCGCGCCCTGAGGGCTTGTGGAGCCCTCGGGACTCTTCTGGCCCCTCTCCAAGTCTGCTGGGTGTCTTCTGGTCCAAGAAAAATCATCGCGAAAGTTTTATTCCGTTTGGACTCCGTTTGATATTCCTTTTCTGTAAAACTCAAAAACAAGGAAAAAACAGAAACTGGCACTGGGCTCTAGGTTAATAAGTTAGTCCCAAAAATAATACAAAATAGCATATTAATGCATATAAAACATCCAAAACACATAATATAATAGCATGGAACAATCAAAAATTATAGATACGCTGGAGACGTATCAAGCATCCCCAAGCTTAATTCCTACTCGTCCTCAAGTAGGTAAATGATAAAAACAAATTTTTTGATGTGGAATGCTACCTAACATATTTGTCCATGTAATTTTCTTTATTGTGGCATGGATATTCAGATCCATATGATTCAAAACAAAAGTTTAGTATTGACATAAAAACAATAATACTTCAAGCATACTAATAAAGCAATCATTTCTTCTCAAAATAACATGGCCAAAGAAAGTTATCCCCACAAAATCATATAGTCTGGCTATGCTCCATCTTCATCACACAAAGTATTAAATCATGCACAACCCCGATGACAAGCCAAGCAATTGTTTCATACTCTTGATGTTCTCAAACATTTTCAAATTTCACGCAATACATGAGCGTGAGCCATGGATATAGCACTATAGATGGAATAGATTATGGTGGTTGTGGAGAAGACAAAAAGAAGGAGAAAGTCTCACATCAACTAGGCGTATTAACGGGCTATGGAGATGCCCATCAATAGATATCAAAGTGAGTGAGTAGGGATTGCCATGCAACGGTTGCACTAGAGCTATAAGTTTATGAAAGCTCAAAAAGAAACTAAGTGGGTGTGCATCCAACTCGCTTGCTCACGAAGACCTAGGGCAATTTGAGGAAGCCCATCATTGGAATATACAAGCCAAGTTCTACAATGAAAAATTCCCACTAGTATATGAAAGTGACAACATAGGAGACTCTCTATCATGAAGATCATGGTGCTACTTTGAAGCACAAGTGTGGTAAAAGGATAGTAGCATTGCCCCTTCTCTCTTTTCTCTCATTTTTTTGTTTGGGCTTCTTTTGGCCTCTTTTATTTTTTGTAAAGTCCAGAGACTCATCCCAACTTGTGAGGGAATCATAGCTTCCATCATCCTTTCCTCACATGGTACAATGCTCTAATAATGATGATCATCACACTTTTATTTACTTACAACTCAAGAATTACAACTCGATTCTAGAATAAAATATGACTCTATATGAATGCCTCCGGCGGTGTACCGGGATGTGCAATGATCAAGAGTGACATGTATAAAAAAATATGAATGGTGGCCTTGCCACAAATACTATGCCAACAACATGATCATGCAAAGCAATATGACAATGATGAAGCGTGTCATAATAAACGGAACGGTGGAAGTTGCATGGCAATATATCTTAGAATGGCTATGGAAATGCCATAATAGGTAGGTATGGTGGCTGTTTTGAGGAAGGTATATTGTGGGTTTAATGCACCAGCGAGAATTGCGCGGTACTAGAGAGACTAGCAATGGTGGAAGGGTGAGAGTGCGTATAATCCATGGACTCAGCATTAGTCATAAAGAACTCACATACTTATTGCAAAAATTTATTAGCTATCGAAACAAAGTACTACATGCATGCTCCTAGGGGATAGATTGGTAGGAAAAGACCATCGCTCGCCCCCGACCGCCACTCATAAGGAAGACAATCAATAAATAAATCATGCTCCGACTTCATCACATAACGGTTCACCATACGTGCATGCTACGGGAATCACAAACTTTAACACAAGTAATTCTACCAATCCACAATTACACACTAGCATGACTCTAATATCACCATCTGTATATCTCAAAACAAATGCAAGGAATCAAACTTCTCATAGTATTCAACGCTCTTTATATCAAAGTTTTTATTATATCCCTCTTAGATGCCCATCATATTAGGACTAAATTCATAACCTAAGAAAATTACCATGTTGTTTAGAGACTCTCAAAATAATATAAGTGAAGCATGAGAGTTCAACAATTTCTATAAAATAAAGCCACCGCCGTGCTCTAAAAAGATATAAGTGAAGCACTAGAGCAAATTGCCTAGCTCAAAAGATATAAGTGAAGCACATAGAGTATTCTAATAAATTACGATTCATGTGTGTCCCTCTCAAAAGTTGTGTAAAACAAGGATGATTGTGGAAAACTAAAAAGCAAAGACTCATATCATACAAGACGCTCCAAGCAAAACACATATCATGTGGTGAATAAAAATATAGCCTCAAGTAAATTTACCGATGGATTGAAGACGAAAGAGGGGATGCCATCCGGGGCATCCCCAAGCTTAGATGCTTGGTTGTCCTTTAATATTACCTTGGGGTGCCTTGGGCATCCCCAAGCTTAGGCTCCTGTCACTCCTTATTCCATAGTCCGTCAAATCTCTACCCAAAACTTGAAAACTTCACAACACAAAACTCAACAGAAAACTCATGAGATCCGTTAGTATAAGAAAATAAATCACCACTTTTTGGTACTGTTGTGAACTCATTATTTATTTACATTTGTTTAATATCTACTATATTCCAACTTTTCCATGGTTCATACCCCCCGATACTACCCATAGATTCATCAAAATAAGCAAACAACACATAGAAAACAGAACCTGTCAAAAACAGAACAGTCTGTAGCAATCTGTAAACTTCGTATACTTAAGTAACTCCAAAAATTATGAAAAATTAGGACAACCTGGGAAATTTGTATATAAATATTTTGTAAAATATTCAGATCAAAATCGCATTTCTGTGATTTATTGAATTTTCAGCAATGAGCGCAAAAGTTTTTTTTTTCATCAAGATCAAATCAACTATCACCGTAAGCCATCCCAAAGGCCTTACTTGGATCAAACACTAATTAAAACACCAAAATACAATTACTATAGAGGTAATAATGTCTATTCTCACAAAAACAGAAGAGGAAAATATTGGGTTGTCTCCCAACAAGCGCTTTTCTTTAAAGCCTTTTAGCTAGGTGTTGATAATTTTAATGATGCTCACATGAAAGATAGCAATTGAAACATGAAGAGAGCATCATGTATCATGTGAAAAATAAGTTTAAGTCTAACATACTTCCTATGCATAGGCATTTTGTAAGAAAACAAATTATCAAGACAAGCAAAAACTAGCATATGCAAGGAAGAAGAAAGAAACAATAGCAATCTCAACATAACGAGAGGTAATTTAGTAACATGAAAATTTCTATAACCATATTTTACTCTCTCATAATAATTACATGTAGGATCATAATAAAATTCAACAATATAGCTATCACATAAAATTTTCTCTTCATGATCCACATGCATGCAAAGTTGACACACTTCCAAAATAGTGGGATAAAATAAAGTCATTACTTCTCCAAGCCCACTTTTATCAAAAATTTCATAAGATTGATCATTCTCCAAAGTAGTGGGATCATTATTACCTAGAGTTGACACTCTTCCAAACCCACTTTAAATATTATTGCAAACACTATTATCAATATCATAATCATCATGAGGCTTAAATAAATTTTCAAGATCATAAGGAACATTATCGCCCCAATCATGATCATTGCAACAAGTAGTGGACATAGCAAAATTAGCATCCCCAAGCTTAGGGTTTTGCATATTATTAGCACAATTGACACTAATAGAATTTATAATAACAACATTGCAATCATGCTTTTCATTCAAGGAGCTATCATGAATCACTTCATAAATTTCTTCACAATTTTCAGATTCACGAATTTCAAGCAAAACTTCATAAAGATAATCCAGTGCACGCAACTCACTAGCAATTGATTCATCATAATTGGATCTCTTAAAAAGATTAGCAAGTGGATGAGGATCCATAAATTTTTTGCTTTCTGATTTTCAATAAATACACAATTATTCCAAGCGAACAAGCAAACAAACCAAGTAAGACATAAAAGGCAAACGGAAAGAAGGCAAATAAAAAGGCAAATATTTTTGTGTTTTTCTGAAAACATTTTATAAGTGGGGGAGAGGAAAACGAGAGGCAAATGGCAAAATAATGTAATGCAAGAGATGAGAGTTTATGGTGGGTACTTGGTAGGCTTGATGTAGAACCTCCCCGGCAACGGCGCCAGAAATTCTTCCTGCTACTTCTTGAGCCTGCGTTAGTTTTTCCCTTGAAGAGGAAAGGGTGTTGCAACAAAGTAGAGATAAGTATTTCCCTCAGTTTGAGAACCAAGGTATCAATCTAGTAGGAGGTACACGCAAGTCTCCAATCTATGCACCTGCACAAACAATCAAACACTTGCACCCAACACAATAAAGGGGTTGTCAATCCCTTCACGGTCACTTGCAAGGATGAGATCTGATAGAGATAGATATAAAAGATTACTAAAACGTAAAACAAAATAAAAGTAAATAAATTGCAGCAAGGTACTTTTGGGTTTATAGATATGAAAATATATGATGGAAAATAGACCCGGGGGCCATAGGTTTCACTAGAGGCTTCTCTCTTGAAAGAAAACATACGGTGGGTGAACAAATTACTGTCGAGCAATTGATAGAAAAGCGAAAAGTTATGACGATATCCAAGGAAATGATTATGAATATAGGCATCACGCCTGTGTCAAGTAGACCGACTCCTGCCTGCATCTACTACTATTACTCCACACATCGACCGCTATCCAACATGCATCTATAGTATTAAGTTCATAAGAACGGAGTAATGCCTTGAGTAAGATGACATGATGTAGAGGGATAAACTCAAGCAATATGATGAAAACCCCATCTTTTTACCCTTGATGGCAACAATACAATACGTGCCTCGCTACCCCTACTTTGTCACTGGGTGAGGACACCACAAGATTGAACCCAAAACTAAGCACATCTCCCATTGCAAGAATAACCAATCTAGTTGGCCAAACCAAACCGATAATTCAAAGAGAAATACAAAGATATCAAATCATGCATATAAGAATTCAAAGAAGACTCAAATAATATTCATAGATAATCTGATCATAAATCCACAATTCATCGGATCTCGACAAACACACCGCAAAAGAATATTACATCCGATAGATCTCTAAGAACATCGAGGAGAACATTGTATTGAAGATCAAAGAGAGAGAAGAAGCCATCTAGCTACTAGCTATGGACCCGTAGATCTGTGGTAAACTACTCACGCTTCATCGGAAGGGCAATAGAGTTGATGTAGAAGACCTCCGTGATCGAATCCCCCTCCGGCAGAGTGCCGGAAAAGGCCCCAAGATGGGATCTCATGGGAACAGAAGGTTACGGCGGTGGAAAAGTATTTTGGTGGATGCTTCTGGTTGTTTGGGAATATTTGGGAATTTATAGCGAAAGAATTAGGGTTGGAGGAGTCCCATGGGGCCCACAAGCCAGGGGGCGCCCCCCCTAGGGCGCGCCCTGAGGGCTTGTGGAGCCCTCGGGACTCTTTTGGCCCCCCTCTCCAAGTGTGCTAGGTGTCTTCTGGTCCAAGAAAAATCATCGCGAAATTTTATTCCGTTTGGACTCCGTTTGATATTCCTTTTCTATAAAACTCAAAAACAAGGAAAAACAGAAACTGGCACTGGGCTCTAGGTTAATAAGTTAGTCCCAAAAATAATATAAAATAGCATATTAATGCATATAAAACATCCAAAACAGATAATATAATAGAGTGGAACAATAAAAAATTATAGATACATTGGAGACGTATCAATGAATACCCCGCTTTGTTTCCGTCTACCTCCTAAATCTCGGGACGAGATTTCTTGTAGTGGAGGAGAATTGTAATGCCCGGATAATTATGCTACAGTAATCCCCTGCTAACCTGATAACTAGTATCGCCTCCCCGCCCAGCTCTATCAGCAGGCCCCTTCTTTTGCAATACTTAAGAAGGTCTCTCATTGCCAAATTCTTATTAAAGCCTTCTCTACCATTGAATTCGACCTTCAGGGTCAACCCAGCAGCTTCTATGAGGAAGGCGGTGCAAAGAAGGCTCGAGGGCATGTTAAGGAAGGTGGCTAGGGCCGCTGAAGGGGGGAAAACGAAAGGCATTTTCTGGTCTCCCCTTCGCCTGGGGGTGCTTGTGGGGGGGGGGTGTGCCACGACGAAACAAGGGAATGAAAGGTTGCTTTGCGTTGGATGCTCTTTACCCTCCCCACTATGAGGGCTCTGTTGTCTTGGGGAGCATTGAAGCTTGCTTATTTTCCATACTTTTCTTGGTCATCAATACGATGACCTATTCTTAATAGAACCGATCTTATTTTCACTACAAGAGGAATCTCGTGCTTTTGCCGGATCCTCCCTATCTCCTGATCGAGCTTGTGTAGGTAGATATTGCCTGGTAGGGCCAATAGTAGTACACTGTTTGGGATGGAGTCAGGGCCCTTCTCACCCCCTACGAGTCGTCCGGCGGAAAACTTTTTCTGAGTGGGGTAAAAGAACTTGGAATCGTCGATCTCTTCCTTCAAGATTGAGATGAATCGATGTCGGTCGATGGTGTGAAAACACTTCCTGATGTCGAATTCCAAAAACCAGCGAGAGGTTCCCCACTCTTCTTTGATCCGTCTGAGGGCCGAGTGGCAGTCTCGACCCGAGCGGAAGTGCGATGTGTTTGGAAACTCGGGATTGTAAATGGATTCGGGTACCATTCTGATTGCCTCTTTCATGATCTTTTCTATGGGTAGAACTACTATGAGTGGTCTAAACTTCAACCCTTCTTTCTTTCTTCATTAAAAAAAGGGGGAGCAAAGCCTATTTTTTGCTCCCTCAATTGATAGATCAGGGCCCCTCCTGCCGGCCCGAACGAAAGGCTCTTTAAGGAAGTAGTCCAATAACTCTCGGGCCTGGCACCAACCAAGAGGAGGCAGGGCTCTCTCCAATCATTCTGAAGAGCCGAGATCTCGTAAAGGAAAAATTAGCTAGCTCAGCAGGTTTGGACCCAGGTGAATCAGTTCAGTGAAGGAAGGGAGCCTAAACTTAAGGCTTTTCCAAGCCTTGCCGATAGGCGCCTCATGCCTCGCTCAGTTCGCTCGCGGAGTTCTTAGATCAGTAGATCTGGATAGAGTCTCGCTCATAAAGGAAGAGTAGCGCGCTAGTGCGGCTCGCTTCGCTTTTCGACGCGGAGCTCGCTGCTGTCTTTTTAGCTTCAAAACTACAGGGCATGCGTTAGCACTACGGCTTTTCAGCCTCCCTTTGCTGGTTCTGAACTATCACTGATCCCAGAGATCAACCTTCAAACCTTTTTCTTTGAATCTCAGGAAAGCTTTCTCGTGGAGAAAGCTGGTTGGGGAACTGCTAAACGACCTAAAAGAAAAAGAGGAGACTGACTCTGACCTTTCAAAGCCCTATCTCATCTGGTTGATAGTAGAAGGTATGTACGATGATACCATGGACATAAATGAGGTCGAGCATATCTTTAATGATTTCAAACTAAAGCGTACCTAAAGCCTGCCCTAGATATGAAAAAGGGATTTGAGCAAGAAGAAGATGAGGATCTATCACCAGATGAGGAAATGGAAACAACTAAGTATTAGTTAGGTTTAGGTTCAGGAAATGGCAATGGTAACATCGGCCCAAAAATGGTAAGGTTTTCTTTTCAAAGAAAAAGGAATGCAAAAGTTTTGCGAAATCCTTATATTTCGGCTTTTTAAAGAAGATAGGCCATTACAAAAACAAGGTATAACAGTCGACTTTCCTCTCATGATTTTACAACCTGAATACCAAGGGACCACTATTAGAAGAGAGCATAATAAGTAAATGCCGACGCCATCTTTGACTTTTTGGATGGTCGGCGGCGCCATAAACTCGATAACCAGCACCGCAGAGTCAAGAAATTCAACTAATTAGAATCCGAAAACAATCTTATTCGAGCACACACGGACCCACAACAATGAAATTCACATAAGCGGCAATCATCCGTGCAGAGAATGGAGAAGGGAAATATACTTGAAATTGTTTTTTTTTTCAAATGAGAAAGCCTTTGGCAAACCCTTGCAAATCTGTTTTTGCCGGGCACAATAGACATATCTGCTCAGTTACAACATAAGGAACCCCCAATGTTCCTCAAAGCCTACCCGGCCTGACATCTGTAGTTGAATGATCTGATCCCGAAGCAAGCTTTCTACTTAAATTGCTATGACTGGCCAACTAATGATAGGACTACCTATCTTGATGCTTTGAATCTGTATTCAGAGCTTTTTTCTAACTACCGGGACTACTAATTTCAAGTACAAAGCTCTCCTATGAATATGCTACTGCTCTTACTTTCTACCTGAATCCAAGCATTGAAGCAAGCTCTTTATCACGCCATAACCGAGTCTCTCCTTGCAGCTCTGACCAATCCACCCGTCATTGCAAATAACTGCTCCTTACTCTTTGATTGTATGTCCATTTTTTCTTGATGTCTGGCTCACTGGATCTGGTACATGAAAAAGCCATTCCTTTTCGCTTTCCTTCAACCACTCAGTATACTTTTTACTGGAAGAGTCAAGCAAAAGCAATTAGTTTAGAAGGAGGAGGAAGACCTAGGGGGCTTACGTCCTCATTTCACTCTTTTTGCTCCTGCGAGACACGACTCAACTACTTTTTACAATTGACAGGGTAGCCCGGAGGTCAGATGAAGGGTCTTCCCCATAAAGATAGATTAGTACTTGGAAGGTTCAGATGAAGAAAGGGCTGAAACAAGGCAAAAACTATTCAATGGGGTAAATAAATATGAGCAATCCGTGAGAATAGCAAACCCCTATCTCTTCAAAAGAAGAAGATAGATAAGTCCACGAGTTGAGACAGAGAAGTTCTAACTAATCAAGTAGGAGTTTACCCATGAGAGTCAGAGGCTGCATCATCAAAGGGGTATAGAAATAATTCAGAAGCACTATGGCCTGAAGCGAAGGGCAGGAACGAACGGAATCAATGTGTTCCAATTTATCCGGAGTAAGGACAACAGCTGAGAAGGGACAAAAAAATAGCGTAGACAAAAGGTAGGACCAGATCATGCGAAGAGCTCTTCGCCCTATTGATTAGGAATCTCGATCAGAAACCACCAGGCCATGTCTCCCGATAAAATATGATCCCCACAATGGATGTCAGGCCTTGGCTTTAGAAAATCTGATTGGATCTGCACTAGAGGATAAGAATACAGATAGGCTGACTAAGAAGATCTTCAAATTGTCTTACCTGAAAAGATGAGTTATTCAAAGGAATACCTGAAGAATAGAATAGAATAAACACATGGCACAGCTGGGTGCTAGAATAGTAGTTGATAGAAGTTCTAGTCACTTAAAAAAAATAACCACTGCTTAACTTAATTAGATCGTAGAAGATAAGCAAGCGGGTTCAGGCAGTTAGTCCTATTTGAAGGTAAGAAGTTCGGGTAGTAAGGGCTAGGTTTATATAGGGGCTATATTTTTGACAAACATATGGTCTTGCTCATTTCTCATCAAGAATGGAGATTGGGTTGGTGTTTGGAAGGGGGATTCAGTAAACTGACCTTGGCCAGCAAGCAAAAAAAGGACTGATGTCTTGGGGCGCGCTAGCGCGCATACTCTTCTTCTGCGAGACTCCATCCAAATCCACCACTTACTTGTTGGTTGGTGCTCCATTCTGTTATCTTACACTATGCTGCCTTCTTCAATTCCATTCTTTGTCTCCCTAGTCGAAGTCTTCTTGCTGGCCCAACCCAACATGCATTTTAGAGTGCCGTGCCAGGGCGATAGGCACTCCGCCAGTCACGCATGATCGCCAGAGCATTTCTTGGCTATGTAAATATAGGGCCGAAATAAGTGCAAGATCCTCAACAAAATGGATTAAGGTGGGCTTCAGATTTTTCATAAATTTTTTCTATGTTTTCATCAAGTTCTTGTTTGATCTGCCGCTATTATCACAATATCCCTCCTTTTAGGGTTAATGCTATCAATGGTGAATCGATCATTCGCTATCCTTTTTTATAAGAGCTTTTTTGAATGGAAGAAAAGTAATGAAACCCGCAATGGCTACTGAATAACCTCCTTTGATTTTTTTATAATAAACCCTTTGACCTTTTTCTTCGTTCGCCAAATCTTCTTCAGTTCTATCCAAGCTTGGTTTTGTCTGAATCTTTGTGGAAGAAGAAGCGGTTCGCCAGCCGCTACATCCAAGGATCCCACAAAATTATTAAACCTGGTGGCTGCTCGCTCTTTGATCAGTGATTCACCGGCCACTAGATCGATGAAGAATCTCTCAAAAATCCGCTTTTTGATCAGTGATTCACCAGCCACTACATTCTTGGATCCCACCTTATTCTCAAACCTAGTGGCTCGCTTGATTGGCATTCATGTAAGCTCATCTTGCATACAAATTTTGGGGGTACCAGGGCCTGCATCCACCAAGAACATTTCTTCCCTTAAGCGTAAGCGTAAAACTGAAGATTGTGAGGCGTTTCCACTACATAATAAGAAACTAGAATTAGATCTTGGAAATGATCGACTCCAATAGATACTCATCATAAGCTTTTTTTCCTCCTATTCCTATTTATCAGAAGTATCCAGTAGCACCACGCCAGAGTGACTTCCGAAGTGCTACGGACGAGACGAAATCCGGCAGTCAGTTGTTGCCTCTGAATAACCAGCCCAGCAAGAAGCTAAATTCTTCCATAACATAACATAACGGGGCGGGGTTGCGCGCGAGCCGAGTGATGTAGGTGCACAAGAGTACTTCGTGCCACAACCATCTCTTTTTTATAGGTTCTACAGACTGATGCCTCCTACTTCATCTGGTAAAAAAGAGTCATAGATATGCCTGTAATTAGAAGGAAGAACCGCCATAAAAATCTTCCTCGTGTATCGTCTGTAGCGGAACTATGAACGGGAGCTAGCAATCCGGACCGTATTGAAAAGGTTCCTAAGACACAGCATGGAAGAGTCAAAATATTCAGAAGCGAGGTCCAAGAATGAAGAAGGGGTAGAATTACTGAATGAATACGAGCTGTGGCTAATACCTGAGGCATAAAAGACGCATTTTCTACGGGATCCTGAAACCACCAGCCACCCCGACCTAATTCATGATGAGCCCACCAACTTCCTGGCGAGATGCCTACGGTTAAAAACAACTGACATGTCAAGATCCAAATTCGAATTGGTTCCTGGTCCTGGTCAGAGACCATCGTGTTTGCGCCGGCGGTCCAACAAAGAGGCGAAGTAGTGGTGTCTTTCTTTCCATTACGAATGACACGCTTCGCCTGCTCCCTCCCCGTGTCCATTAGCGCTCCTGTCCAGAGCAAAGAGAAGGCGAAAAAGCGCCGCCGAAGCAGCATGAGCAGGCTTCTATTGCTACACAATAAGAGAGTAGGCGCGCCGCCCACAAAATGTTTGATCGGGTAAAGAGCGAGCTTCTTATATGGGATCCGACGCATCCAGCAGAGCGAAGCAGCGTTCCATTCTTTTCGGCGGCATCCTTCCGCATTGGCGGCAAGTGGAGTGCCACAATCCCATTCATCATTTTTGATCTACATAACCCAAAGCCCATAGCACTGGCGACATCTCCGACATAAATGCAAGGAGGATGTATAGCTGATATAGGATCTTGTGGAACTGGATTTGATATTGCAAGCGGTTCAGTACGAACGAAGAAATTTCGAACAAAAAGATCAGAACTTGCTGATAGGAAAGGAGAGAAAAACAAAGCAATGCCAAGAGCTCCGTCAATCTGCTATTCATCGATAGACGAAGCTCTCTCTTTTTCATCTCGTGCCAGATGTAACAAAAGATTAGTCCTTTTTCCTTCTCGCGAACCACGGGAGCACCCAGCGCCCAGAAGAGCAAAGCTCATTTTCAAAACAGGGTCAAGCGGCGCATTAAAAAGGGCTGGCCCGTTAAAAGGACGCTTACTTTGCAAACGAAGTTCAGAATCAACAAGGGTTCTCCGAACGAAGGGAGTGTACAACTGGGGCGCAGCCCCACTTTTTTGTTGGAGAGATAGAATGGAGTTCTTCATGAAGTTCGAGACAAAGGAAAAAAATCAAAGTTTCTCTACAGCCTCTTCATTTTGAGACATTATGGCTTTGGGGTCGACCCCGGTAACAAAAAAGGAATCCATAAAAACTTGGGATCCAACACCATGATAAAATACTACCCTCATGATTAGACCATGTCCCTGAGATTTGATAAAAAAGGTGCATTAGCGGTTAATACGTTGTAATTAGATAAGTTATTTGGAATATGACGGAACGAAAGACCAAGGAAAGGAAGAAGAATGCACCAAAATGCAAGTGCTGCACCAAACGTTGGTGGTTGTTTCTTGTTGTAAGTGAATGCAACGAAAAGACCCGGAAATAAAGAATAATGAGAAAATTCATTTATAGACATTTTGTGCTCATTTCCAAATTTCTGCTTAGTTATTCCCATCATCCGGTAACCACAAGATGATCCCAATCTCCTTTTAGTAATAGATCTTTTTGATATGTCTCAGTCTCAACGGCAAGGAAGAGAAAATGCATCGAGTCGTTTATCAAGAAAGTGGACAAGCATGGCGGTCCCTATATCTTTGAGGGGTGTACCACTTTTTTTTTCAAGTCAGCTTAAGAGGTTCAAAAGAGAAAGTTACTCTCCTTATTCTTGGCTAGTGGAATGGAAGCAAGATTCTTTCCTATCCACCTTGCCGAGGGGAGAGAACTAAAAGATAACTCAAGCTAGACAGAAAGGTGCAAAAGTCCACAGTTTCTTAAGGATCCTGTAAGCAAGTAGGTTAAGATTGTCATTTAGCTTCAATTTCTTCAGCCTCACAAGCGGGTCCGCATGCAACAAAAGAAATTGTATTTGCCTACTACTCCGACCTTGCCCTGAAAGGATAAGGAAATTGGATAAGAGCGAGAGCTAGACTGACTGTTGGTCCAATGCTAGTGGAGGATTCAGACTGAGGACCCCCTGTGGCGGCTACTCATAAGAAGATGAAGGATTGAAAGTGGACTGATCACCCCTCTGATTTGTGATCTTTTAATAGAAACAAAAAGCCTTATCTTAGACTTCAAGGTAAATGAAAGCGGGATTTTTTTTCTCTCATCTAAGCTAGCAGCAAGTCAAGTAATCTGAGAATGCTGCCCCCAATCCGTAGCTGAGGACGAACTCAACTCATAAGCTTTTTTTGAACCAAGCACCTGTTGTAGAAATGAAAAACCACCCACTAGCAGAGGCTGGAACAACCCATAGAAGTGTAGGGGCTACTTCAACCAGGCGTACCCGTATCCATTGATTTACCTCCTCTAGAGAGTATTGAACTTTGTGACAAATAGGTTCTAGTTACACTCCTTAACTCCCTATTCGTGAGATATAAAAGCTAGCTAGTAAGAAGACTTTCCCTTCTTTTCTGGGAGGGTTAGAACTTGAAAGACTGGCAGAGAAAAGGAAGAAAAGCAGCTAATGCTATCTAAACGATTATTTCAAAGTTTACCAAGTTCGATCGTTCACGAGATAGGGGACTCTTTTAAATAAGACAGTGTATGGCTGCGAATAAGTCTATTCGGCAAGTCATAGAGAAGGACTGGATATAAGCTATTCCCCGGTTCTTCATTGGATCCTTTTAGTTTAATATTACTTTTTGGAAGCAATCTCATAATAATATGTATTAGGACGGCATTTAGGATAGCAAAAGCATTTTTGGAGCAAGAGGGATTACCTTCCAGATTCTTTTGTGATACGCTCTGTGTCGCCTTCTCCTGGATGGTCAGACCAGTGTCCTGAATCCTTGAGCTCTTCCTCATGGCTTTGACTGGTGACTTACATTTCATCTTATTTGTTGCTCTCTTGGTCCTTGGATATGATGTCTTCTGCCACTCTCCTTGGTGGCTATTCTCCACCATCTCAGTCCCCTCTGAGGTCAGCTGAATCTGATCAGTGGTTGTCTCTGCCTAATCCACCAAGTGTGTACAAGACAAGATCTTTGTCTGTCACAGGTTCTCCTGCTGCTGCAAGTTTATCAGACTGGAATTTGATCCTGCGCAGATAATCTTGAGCAGTCTGGGATCCTTTCTTGATCGTTTGGATCTAAATACGCAGCTCAATTATTTGAGCATTTGTCATACAGCCAAGACTTCCGGTTTTTCCAGGTTTTCTCCCTTTTCTACGAAGGTTTGCTGCTCCGCCTGCACCAGTGAATTATTCTATTCTTCTCCTTTGGTTCAGTATGTGGGGAAATCAGAATTCACCATTGAATCATGTGGATCAGCTCCCTTACATAATAATATGTCACTGTATCAGCTACGAGGGGAAAATCTGAAAGACAGAGGATAGAGAGTGAGAGAAAGAGTGTGAGACTTGCGCCGCTCTCCATTTCGAGGGGATTTCGAAGATTCTGGGGTGATTGAACTATTTCTTTACCTGTTCAATTTCTAACGAATCAAGATATCCTCTTGTTCCGGTATAAATAGTAGCTATCTGCTCTTCCACTGGGAGAGGATTTGCCTGGGATTGTTTAAGCAATTCCCTTAATCATCGACCCCTTGCCAATTGATCCTGACTTGTTTTATCGAGAGTAGAGGCGAATTGTGCAAAGGCTTGTAACTCTGCGAATTGAGCTAGTTCCAATTTGGATTTGCCAGCTACTTGTTTCATGGCTTTAATTTGAGCTGCGGATCCTACTCTGGAAACAGAAATACCCACATTAATAGCGGGTCAAATTCCGGCATTGAATAGATCCGCAGATAAGAATATTTGTTCATCTGTAATGGAGATTACATTAGTAGGAATATAGGCAGAAACATCTCCAGATTGAGTCTCAACTATTGGTAAAGCGGTCATACTTCCTTCGCCTAAAAGAGAATTTAATTTAGCGGCTCTTTCTAAAAGGCGTGAATGCAAATAAAAAAATCCCCTGGATAAGCCTCACGGCCGGGAGGTCTTCTTAATAGAAGGGACATTTGGCGATAAGCTTGTGCCTGTTTGGAGAGATCATCATAAATGATTAAAGTATGCTGTTCGTGGTACATAAAATACTCAGCCAGGGCTGCTCCCGTATAAGGAGCGAGGTATTGTAATGTAGCAGGTGAATCTGCCATTTCAGCTACTAGAATAGTGTATTCCATGGCCCCCTCCTCATGGAAAGTAGTTACTACTTGAGCTACGAAGGATGCTCTTTGACCGATAGCTACATAAACACATATTACACCTTTCCCTTTTTTCTTGAGAATTGTATCTGTGGCTACTGTTGTTTTGCCAGTCTGTCTGTCCCCAATAATGAACTCTCGCTGACCGCGCCCTATAGGGATCATCGAATCGATAGCAATAAGCCCTGTTTGAAGAGGTTCGTATACGGAACACCTAGAAATTCTACTTGGAGTAGGAGATTCAATTAAGCGAGATTCGGAAGCTACAATTTTGCCTCTCCCATCAATAGGTTTAGCCAGAGCATTTATAACACGACCCAAGTTATATACACTCACGGGTATCTGAGCAATTCTTCCTGTTGCTTTTACAAAACTTCCCTCTTGATGCTAAACCATAGCTCTAACTAAGTCAAATTCCACAATTTCTAAGAACGATATGCTTTTTTTGATTTTCCACTGTGAAAGCTTCTCTCAATCCCTCCCTAGTCCTTTCTTTCCTGGGCACAGGCTTACCTGGTTGACCGCCCACATTCATTCATTGTTCGTTCTGTTGTGGAATCGAACCACAGAGCTAGCGCAATTGGGATTTAGAGTCCCATGCGTGAAACTAAAGAGGATTTTCAGTCCTCTGCTCTACCAGCCAGAACCTAGAAGGACACTTCACACCCGATTTGACACAGCTAGACTAGAAACACTGCTTGTCAAGAGCACAGACCCCAGTATAGAATACTTTTTTGAGTATGTTGGTAAGGTCCGGTCATCCGCTTCTGTGCTTGCACTTCTGCGTAACTAGGGGTGCAAGTCCAGTACAGCATACTTTCATAATTGAATCAAAAGCGTCGATACATGAAAAATCTCTATATACGATATTTATGACACAGAATGTTGTTCTTTCAACATGATTCCTCAACCATTTTTTCATTGTAACTGACTCTTCGTTCTCTCCGTTCCACTTTGGTTTTCGACAAATAATTACCATGATGATTTTCTCTTACTGCTTGGTTCCGCATTGGATTTTGGAAACTTTTGTTTAGAAAGTGGTGTCACGACCATGGGGATCAAATGGATGGTTCAGGAAAGTCTAGTGAAGCGGCACGGTCTAATCATATAGATGACCATAGTGGTATGGTTCCATAGAAAACTACTGGAGGCCATTACCGCCACCGAAATGGTTTCCATGCTCCGTTGGATGATTTGACGATATCGCAGTATCAAGCTAGAACGGTTTCAATTTGTAGGACGGGAAAGAAACCTCATCCTTTGGTGCACACTAACCGATGAAGCTCAACCCTCTCTCGAACTGAGCTATTTCCGCTTTTTCGAACAAAAAGTTTGAGTAGTTCAGTGAAAAAACGATCAAGCTTTCTTCCATCCTTCCTAGCTCCTCGAGTTTGCACCCGCTCGACGCCTTTTTCATTGTTCATTCTGAGGTGGATTCGAACCACTCTCTCCGTTTGGATTTTGAGTCCAAAAGGCCCGGCGAAAGAGGATTTTCAGTCCTATGTCCGCTGCCAGCCAGAACGGGAATTTTCCACTTCACACCCACATAATCGGGATTTGATGAAATAGCTATGTTTTTTTCTTATTTGATTCGGATACTGTCAATCTACTGTCCATCTTTCTCTTTAGTTTTCTCCTCTCTTTCTCCTCAACCTATCTCCATTGGATGGACTTACGAAAGAATAATATATAATCTCCCCATCGCGGTTAGGATCCCATGAACCAGGAGCGCCAGCACCAGTTCCTCGATCTTCCTACTGGAGGCATGGTCATGGCTTTCATTCATTCATTTCATTCTTTGTTCTGTTGTGAAATCGAACCACTCAAAGGATTTAGAGTCCTTTTACGAACCAGTCAGAACTAATATTTCTCTGTTATATTCTGTTTTTTCTTTGTCAGCTAGCACAATTTGGATTTTGAGTCCAATGCGCTAACGCTTTCTTTAGTTTTCTTGCTCTTTCTCCGGGATTTGACCATGTCTCCCGAACAATTTCAGTACATATGGCGCAAGACGATTCCACATATATATCGAGGTCGGAATGGGATCGGGTGTTTTCACGTCTCACCGTAGTGCCCGGTTTGTTTTGATTGGTGATTGATAAACAAGAAGGAAAATGGAAAAGTAGAAAATCTACATGTTTATACCGTTGAGGTCCTTAGTTTAGTCAAGTAGGCGAGGGCATTTCCATTGCGAAGGATTTAATCCAGCCACAGGTTCCCCTACGGCTACCTTGTTACGACTTCACCCCAGTCAAACACCCCACCGTGGTATGCGCCAATAAGACCACCAAAGGCCTTTGTGGCACTAGTGGTACACAAAAGTCATGGGTGATCATTGGTCTGATGCTTCGGGCGAAACCAATTCCCAAGGTGTGATGGGTGGTGTGTATAGGGCCCGGGTACATATTCACCGTGGCATGTTGATCCGTGATTATTAGCGATTTCAACTTCATGTTCCCGAGTTGCAGAGAACAATCCGAACTGAGGCAATCTTTCTAGATTCGCTCCGCCTTACAGCCTTGCTTCCCATTGTCATTGCCATTGTAGCACGTGTGTGGCCCAGCCCATAAGGGCCATGCAGACTTGACGTCATCCCCACCTTCCTCCAGTATCTCACTGGCAGTCCCTCGTGAGTGCGGCACGCACCTTTTTCTTTGTTTCGGAGCGGGGCACGTACTATTACCACTACGTTCCACACCATTTTCTGGCCTTCATGCCGAGTCTTCCTCCGTCGCCAACTCGACGTCGTCGTAACCAATTTCAACCAAACCTCCATGCTCACTAGTACTTTGACGTCACTATAGGTAGGTCTCCATGGGTCTTGGGCAAGATGACTTCGGTTCACACGTGAAAGTGCTTCGAAAGGCACCGGCTCCCAATGGTGAAATTCTTGCTGAAAGCACAGCTACGTGCTGGCACTCAATCAAGTAGTAGCGCTGGCACATCACTTGGTGGCAATTTCTCCTTAGGCGCATGTCTCAGCAACACAAAACGAGGGTTTCGCTCGTTATAGGACTTGACCAAAATCTCATGACACGAGCTGACGACAACCATACGGCACTTGTACGAAAGTCAGTACCATCCTGTTAAGGACAGGTTTTGTTGTTCATATGTCAAGGGCTGGTAAGGTTTTGCGCGTTGTATCAAATTAAACCACATGCTCTACCGCTTGTGCAGGCCCCTGTCAATTCCTTTGAGTTTCGGTCTTGCGACCGTACTCCCCAGGCAGAGTGTTTCACGCGTTAGCTGGGCCCCTAATCCGTGTAGACCAAGGGCGAACACTCATCATTTACGGCATGGACTACCAGGGTATCTAATCCTGTTCGCTCCCCATGCTTTTGCACCCCAGCGTCGGTAGGGACCCAGAGAGCTGCCTTCACTTTTGGCGTTCCTTCATAGATCTACGGATTTCACCCCTACACACGAAATTCCACTCTCCTCTGTCTCACTCAAGTGAATTGGTTTCGAGAGCATTCCGCCACTTTTTGGCGACTTTCACTTTCAACCCGATTCGCCGCCTACGTGCCCTTTACGCCCAGTCATTCCGAAGAACACTTGCCCCCCCCCCCCCCCGTCTTATCGCGGCTGCTGGCACGGAGTTAGCCGGGGCTTCTTCCTCGAGTCCTGTCATGATCGCGCACTCGACAAAAGAGCTTTACAAGCGGCATTACCCTTCTTCACTCACGCGATATTGCTAGATCGAGCTTTCGCCCATTGTCCAAGATTCCCCACTGCTGCCCCCATGGGAGTCCAGGCCGTGTCTTAGTCCCAGTGTGGCTGATCATCCAAAAAGACCAGCTAAGCATCATTGGCTTGGTTAGCCTTTACCTGACCAACTACCTAATACTACGCAGGCTCATCAAACAGTGCTTTTGAGCTTTCTTTAGGATTTGGCCCGAACTGTTCGACAGATTCCCAAGTGTTATGCACCCGTTCACCACTTTGTTCTCAACTATTCCGATTCCAGCAAATGGAGGCCATTAGGTCAAAGCCGTAGCGCGCGCCATGTAGTTTTGAAGCAGGGCGAGACAACTTTAGCTTGGAGCCTCTTTTCCTTCTGCCCAGCTCCCCGAAAACAACGTTCGACTTGCATGTGTTAAGCATATAGCTAGCATTACTTCTCAGCCAGGATCAAACTCAGATTTTGACTATGATTAGACGGGGACAGGATTCGAACCTGCAGTCTTCAGGTCATGAGCCTGATGAGTCGACCAATTCCTCTACCCCGCTTCTTCCCTGATCTTTCTTTCCCTCTTCCCATAAACATTGATTCTCTCTCCTAACCACTCTTAAATATGTGAAATACATGGAATCGATCCAAAACTACAAGCAAGGGAATCAACTCTTATTGCCGTAAAGGAAAAATAACCCCTTTCCTTTATATATATATACAAGGAACAAGTAGCCTTCGCCATCTATTCCTTAATTAAGGGAACGCGAGAAAGATTTATCTATGTCAATTCAAAACAAAACAAATGGACGACTGAATCCCATAAACGAAATTCTTTTGAGAAGAGCTTGCGCCTATGCTTCTATAAAAATCACCTATGTGGAACGGATGCTTCTACTTGGTCATCATAGACCAGCAAATCCATTTGAGAGCTGTCTTTCTTTGATGGTAGTGTCCTTTCTTCACGCTCACCATCTCTGCAGAGCTGAACAAGATAATCCACGCCAACAACCAAAGCCAACAAGCCTTCGCTCAGAAGCTCTTTCTTCATCTAAGCTTTTAGTAACATTAGCTGTCATCAATAGGGTGGAACGCATTAACCAGTAGAAACCTTGCTTCAAGGTAGATTCTTACATGTTTGGGGTTTTGTCTGGATCCAGGTACCTCAACTATTGGCCTTACATGGCCTGACATGGGTATTCCCTCTTTCTAGTCCCACTCTTCTCCAACAGAGCTCCCTCACTGAGCGAGCATTCGGCATTCCTAGTATGCTCCACTCATTCTACGCCAAGCACCCAATCACGGGATCAGAATCACACTCTAGATCATACCTTTCACGAAAGAAAAGGACAGGCAGCCGCTGCTAAACCAAGATCTCCATCTCTTGACTCCGTCAATCAATCTTACCTTATAGGGCACAAAGGTATATTTACCATACAAGATGTGTGCACCTACTAAAGGGAATAGAAAGATCTTGGGCACAAATACTCCACTTTTCAAGAAAGACATAGATTCACCAATGATTGGTTGGACTAAATACTACATTTATTTGCTCAGAAGAAGGAAAGTTGGTTGTGAGAATGATTTCTCGTACGTAGTCTTTCCTAGGACCATTCCAACAGGATGCTCAGAGGTGGGTGGAGAAAAAGCTCAAAAAGGCATACTTCCTGCGCTTTTAGAGGATCTAAATCAGTCTTCATCCTTTCGCTTTTCAAAGCACCTCGCAATAAATATGTAAATTCGTTTTGCAGAAATTCAGAGATTTTCGATCTCCTTGAAAGAAAATGAGTTCGATCAGCAACACCGGTCTCCGCAGCACCAGGATAAAGACCTTCTTTTTACCCATAACCTTTCTCTGCAGCATTGGAACCAAGATCGGGCTTGGCATAGTTACGAGGTTCCCGTTCTATTTAACTAACACTAACTGAAGCTAACCGGAAGCTTTCTTCTCATGCGACTCTTGGATCGAAAAGAGGCTGCTGGACTGGACCACAGCTGAAACTGCCAGGCATGGACTAAAAGCTTTTATCAGGGATTCCCGAGTCAAACGACTACCATACATAGCATAGAGCTGGAAGCTGCACTAGTGTACAGAGAAGACTGGATGTGAACACGGGCGGACATTGGCTATGTATGGGGCACTCACTAATCACTATTAGCAGGAAACAACTAGCAGAAAGAAAGATGAACGCACTTTCACTCCTTGCTCTTCAGCACGTACTCACATGAGGGACTCTCAAATCTCTATTTCAGACCATAATCTTTCGATCCCTTTACCGAAGTGATTGATAGCAGGGCTAAAAAAATCATAGGGCTTCTTCTATTTTTAGTGTGAACTCACTTCTATTCTATATCAAGATAGGGGCTTCAGTACTTGGCTGACCGCTCGGTGGAAGACCTGGTTCTACCACACAAGGGCAGCTTTCATAGTCCAGGATTATTTTCCTCATATGTAATTTCACCTCAATGTGGAAATGTCCGATCTTATTCCAAAATAGAAGGTCTTCATGAAGGTCTGTCTTGTTTCAGGAATATAGGTACCGAAGTTCAATAGCGGTAGGTACCAAGGAGAAGACGAGTCAGGGCTGATTGACAAGACTAGCTAGGCTGACCTTCCAGCCATACTCCATCCAATATCGAACAGAAGTGCTAAAGGTTTCATGTGATGCTGACCTCAATGAACCAGACCTCGAGAATTCGTTCATCCCTTCGCTCCGAGGATTGGTCGAGTACTTGGCCACATGCATGAGTAGGCCTGTTGCCAGGATGTCCCATTAAAAAGGCAGGTCCCATATTTGAAATACAAAAATAAGATCAGATAGCGCTCAAGAGGTTTTTCTCCATACGAGAAATCCTTCACTCGCAGGGAATTCAAATAGATGTGTTGAAGATCATAAAAGAAAGGAAAAAGACTGAATTCGATCCATCTCCTCCCTTTTCTTTAAACCAAGAGCTACTCCTCCCTTTTCTTTTTTTATGTAATTTCAATACGATTTCGTTTGTGTTCATGTTTTCAATTTAGAACCCCACGGAAGTGAATAGAAAAAAGAAAATACCCTTGTGATACGCCTTCCTTTACCTATTTCTAGATTGATTGATGTTCAATGGAGGGAAACTTGCCATTCCTTCTTTCCTTTGAAATTGTACATTTTTTGATTCTGAACTAATTGTATCCTTTTTGTTCCCATCGAGCTTTCTTGCCTAGTGACTAAGGATTTTCACACTTGTTGTGTCTATAAAAGATTTTCTCATAAAACACTAACAGAAGTGTTAGAGGGATTCACTTTCGATAAGAATCCAAAAGCAAGTTCCCTATACTACCTTCTTTCCCTCCTCTGTTTCTGTCTTTAAGAGGCAGTGCATCCGGCAGGAATCGAACCTACTTTTTGACCCATTTTGCCTTTCTAGGTTGGTGGGCGCTTTCACCATTCAACCATGGATGCTTTAGCGAGTGAACTAGGTTTTTATTTGAGAGCGAACTAGGTTTTTAGTGGTATTCCTTCTCGAGCTTCTATTTCTTCTGTTAAGGGAGATTCGGGAAAAGATGGAATAGGAAGACGTGTTTCCAGAACGAACAAGATATGGGTAGAGAAGGGGAAGTTAGCAAAGTTAGGCAAGATTGGAATGGGCATAGGAACATGTATTGATGTACCAGATCGGCTAATGCTCCCAGGTTGATGCGATGTATTCCACCAGTTGACTGGAGACTTTATTATTGGTATATCGATCGGTCCAGCACGGATTGAAATAGGAGCCGGTTCGACAGGAAGCTTTTGAAAACGCAGTGCACCCAGGTAAATAAGGAACAAGATGAATACAGAAGTTAAACGAGCATCCCACACCCGAAAGGTACCCCACATAGGCCTTCCCCGAAACCCCCCAGTCACTAACGTAAACAAAGTAGAAAAAGCATAAATTTCTGTACCGGTTCCGGAAGAGCGAAGAAAAAGGGGATGTTTTGTTAATGGGAACAAGGAACTGTTTATAGCTGTCGCGATATAAATAACTATACTCATCCGAGCCGCGGGAACATGTACATACGAAATACGAGAATTTCCACCTTGTTGAAGATCTGGTGGTGCTACCCGAAGACTTAAATGAATAGCCATCGCTGTTAAGAACAACTGATGCCTTATGTGTATTGGATCCGCTTTTCTATTAGCATGAACACATGAATGATATTCTATTCCTCTTCCTTATTCTTCCTAAATAGGACCCCCCAACCTAGGTGCAGAAGTAAAATAAATCCTTGTTTGTACAGCGCTGAACTTACATACCCGGGCCCGGCTCAACATTCTTTTAAAACAATCGAATAACGGCTTTTCCATGACTTGGCCATTCAATCTTGTGAACTAATTGAAACTGAAATTGGATAAAGAGATACAAAAGGAGAGAATACCTAATCGATGAAAGAACATGAAACCCTTCTGTTTCTATAGAGGTACGGGAAACGGTTGGGGGCAATAAAGTAGGTGAAGTGGTTGGATTTTGCGAGCTGTTCCAACCACTGCTGGATGTGATTCCAAGAGCCGAACGAGAATGAATACCACATAGAAGAGTCAAGACCGGGCTCCCTAATAGAATGTTTAACCGATCCATTCCGGATCGATCGAATTGGTACGGAAGTTGTAACATGGGAAAAGCACAGAAAACATGACTTATTTGAATAACCCAGTGACCTACCAATTGTAGAAGTAGGATTTTTGGCAAGCAATAAGCACTTAAATAATACAATTCGAGTGTACCAGATTCTTTATCATTTTGAGGAAAAGGTTCGGGAGGAAAGGGAAACAACAGAGGGATCCGAATTGAACCTAAATGGGAATGACATGAAAAATATTTTTCAAAACCTATCATTAAGGGCGTGACGATGATATACGAGAGGAATAAAAAAACTCGTGATTGGTGTGGAGGGGAAGATCTGCTTATGAAATTGTTCAATAAAGAGTCGTCTCATTTCCTTACTTCTGCGTTCTTTCGAATTCATTCACTTCGACGGTTGGCGCTACGCTAGCTTTCCATGATTAGCTCTGACAGAACAGGTACTGCATTTCCTTAGTTGGATCCACTCTTTCTCTCTCGTGCAGTTGTTGCTTCCGGCTATTTATTCAGTCGTCAATCAGCATTGATCCGGGTAGTTAGTCAGTCTCTCTCTTTTTGCCCATCCTTCTCTATCTATGAAATTCCTAATTCAGGGAGTTCGCTTTCCAATATCTAAATGTTCATGCAAAGCAACAAACAAAATGCAAGAACAGTCACGCAGAAGTCACATAGTATGCTGATCGTTCTGAAATGATAAAAAGTATGGGATTTCATAAGAGATTCATACATAGAGATCTAAACTCATGGAAGGGCCCGACCAGCAAACGAGATCTCTTACATCCAAAGGACCATGCCAATCGAAGATGAACCATTCACCGAGCCAAGTATGTGCAAGACAAGACACGGCTAGATAAGTCAAATAGAAGATATTGCTTTTACACGAGCAACTCTTTTCTTCATGTGGGTACAGCCCACTTTTCCTTTGATGAAATGCGAACACAAACTTCAGGCATCCAAGAAAGAAGTAAAGATCGAAATCGAAGCATTGTCATTGGGTTGAAGATCAATTCATATCGACTAGACTTTCCATTCATCTTTTTGTTGATATTTGGATTCCGTTTTCAAATAAAGTCATCTTGTAGTTAGAAATCACCTTTAGAATCATCAGCCTCTGTCCCTACACTGACTCGCTTATCCGGGATCGATCCTCACTACGGTCCTTTATTTTCAAACGAGGATAGGTCTCTCGCGGAACGAGGTGTAGATTGAGAAGAAAGATGAGTGTATGTTCCATACTCATTCGGGTTCAAACTTATTTTGCAGGACGAAATGGGTACATGCCTGTAGATCTTCTTCTCACAGCGAGCACTTGATTACGGAGCCTGATTCTTTATATTATTTATGGATTATTATAGAATCTATCTTTTTCTTCAAATCATAGTGGGAATCCTATTACCGATACCTAAACGTTTTCTTTGTCGAAACAGAAAGGAGGGAAATTGGATAACCGACGACACAAGTTTCCCGTTCAACGTTCTGCTTCGCTCCACTGTTAGATAGGCAATTCAATAGTTACCGACGAAAGGAGTTCCCCTTCTCTTGGCCAATTGACGTTCTGCTTCAATAAGTCATGACCTTCACTCTCCTCAAGTGAGGAGGGCATATTGTTTGACCAACGAAAGCCTCACTAGTTCCTTCTTCCCGTTCACTATTCCCGTAGCCTGATACGAGTTATTTAGTTCGTGTCTCCTTGTTCTTGGGAAGAACCGAAGGTTCATTCGAGGCACTCATGGACATAGTTGTATTTCAGACCCTCTTCTTTCCCTAAAAAGCTAATAAATCAAAACAAGAGAAAAGCTGAAGCGAAAGCCCGAGTCGAAGAGTGGAGGTCGCTCGGTAACTCGAGTCGATCAGTCCCATTCATTCTTGCCCGAAACAAGTGGGCTATTCATTCCGGTGCCACCTTTGTTCAATCGAGTCCATGTTCTCTATTTCCCAAAACCCATTCGTTCACCGACCCGTGGACCAGAGGTTTAAAGCTTGGAATTGGGCTTTCTAGCTTTCTTTAGTACAATCTTTTTGCGAGAGCAACCCTGGGTTCGTTCCTAAGACTACACTCACATCTTTCTCTGTTCATGTTCCGGCATAGGAGATCTAGTGGTAGGATAGGGGGCAGAGCTTTAGGGCTGCAGTAAACCTCATATGCGTGTGGCTCATCATAAGACCTTAGCCTGATGTCCTACCCAAAGACTTCAAAGGCAGTCACAGGACAACCTTTCCGAGTTCTAACTTCCAAACCTATAACTTGGTTTGCTTGCCTGCTACCTATCTGATCTATCAATCAAAGAAATGTTCTAGTTCCGTGATACGAGCTTGACTGTCGCTCTGAGATAGTAGATTTCTTGGTTGGGGGTCCCTTTATCAAAGGCTCCCTTCCCTACTGATCATACAACAAATGAAGGTGGTTAGAAAGATGGAACATCGATCTTCTGTACACCCTGTTCGTGCTGCGGAACGCAGAAAATCCGCCTTCCTTGGAAAAAAATCCTGACTCCGAAGTATCAAAGGAGACTTGGGTGGCGCCTTCTGAAGATCCCTTCATTCTATGACTCAGATAGGCTAGGATTCGTGTCTCAGCCGGAAGGGATCATAGGACTGACATAGACAAAGCGTTAGAAGTACGATCTCCGAATCTATAAGCTTTGGCCTGCCTTCTTCCCTTATCTAATCTCTTAGGTAATAAGAAAGTGGTGTTAATTGTCATGCTAAGGAGCTGACCAGTGACATTTCTGTCTCAATTGAAGTCAACCTTACTATACTCGCTTGTAGGAGATCATCGCTCAGAAGGGCATTCTTTCGCTAGAAAAACAAGAGTTTGAAGATCACCCAACCAACGAAAAGGTCAGAACTCTCGATCTAGCCCCACTTTCTATAGCAATTTACCGACATGTTGTTTCGAATGTCCTTGAAAAGGCCTACACACATACCCTGCCACTCGATGTGTAGTGGGTTTGTTCAGTAGAGATGGGTAGAGCGCACAAGTATTGGAAGGAAAGTTTCACCCTTCTTAAAAGAGAAAAAGTCTGTATTGAACTATGATTTGAATTCCTTTCTTATTAGTTTCCAAGTGCAAAATGTTCATTGACTTGATCAGAGCCTTTAAGCCTTTTAGAAGCGAGCATTTCCGCAGCTTCTATTTTTCCTAAAGCTAATGAACCGAATGGAAGAGAAAAACTTGGAATAAATAATAAAGAAGGAACCAACAAGAAAATAAAGAATTGTTCCAACCTCGGCTCGGGGTCTGTCTGGAAATGGAAAATAGTTCTCTCTCTCTCATCTGGTCTCGCCACAGTGACAAGAAAAACAAGTGAATAATTGGAATAGAATGCAATCATCAACCAAAATCGGGTAGGATGTATTATAAAAGAAAGCCTTGCCTCACTCAGAAGTGAGGACCTCACCCCTCCTTCCTCATTTATTGAGAATGGAAAAACACAATGTTCATTGCTTCCTCAAAACAAGAGTTCCACGGGCGGCTGCTCCTGAACGAGCTGCTCATGCTCAAACTGATCAACATAAAGTGGAAAGCGTAGTAGAGATATTACTCGCAGTATGAGAAGGAAGAGAAGATCTAACCTCTCTACTTGACACCTCTGAACCAACTTCATTCCTAGCTAAAACAGGAAAGCTGAAAGTAGGTGCCATGTCATCATATTATTATTGCAAATCTTTGCTTGATCGAGATCTCAATTCAAATTCAAAACCAAGTTTAAAGTCAAAATTCAAATTTTGTCAAACATGAAAACCAAAATGTTCAAAGTGTGGCAAATAATCCCTGGATATTTGTCATGTTGAAACCACATTTTTATAAAGTATTTAAAGGCTCTTAAATGCATAAAACAGTGGCTAAAAACAATTATTGAATGCTTTTAAATATTAAACAAATATAAACTATTTAATTAATGTGCCAAATTATTTTGTGGCAGCGGCATTAATACTAAAGCTAATTTAGGGGCCAGTTGTATATTTTACAAAACTAAAAATAAAAGGAAAGTAATGAGAAATCAGAAACAATTAAAAAGGAAAAGAAAAGCGAAAGAACAAAAAAAAAGGAAAGAAGAAACCAGCCCCACCCCTGGACCCTGGCCCAACTGGGCCAACCGGCCCAGCCATCCCCACTACACCTAACCCCCCACTCCCCAAGAACCCTAGCGACCAACCCCACCCCCCACGTTTCCCTCGCTCCTCCCCCTCTCCCCCCCGATCGGATCTGGATCGGGGCAGTTGCCCCGGTCCCGTCGAACGCCGCCCGCCGCCCGCCGCCCAGAGAACACCCCCCTCGCCGGACGCCTCGCCCTCCTCCCCGGCGCCCCCACTCGACTAGTTCTGGATCAGGGAGGGGCCCGATCCCGCGCCGCCCCGCGCCCACCTCCGGCGCTGCCCCGTCGCCGCCGTGCTCCGCCACCTCGCCGGCGCCGCTCCACCACCTCTCCCTCGACGGCTCCAACGAGCCACACCGCCCCCTGTTCCCCTACAATGGAAGTGAGCGCCCCCCCTCGCTGTCTCCCACGCGCGCCCGCGCCCGAGTCGGTCGCCGCGCCCCCGACACGCCTGCGTCGCGCTCACCGCGTCCACGCTGCGCCCGATGATGCCCGCGGACGCCTCCTGCTCGCCGTCGCCCGCGCCCATAGCTGGAGCCGCTCGGCTCGTCCCCACCGCGCCGTCCCCTGCCGGACGCCCCATGGCCCTGCCGCTACTCGCCGGCCCACACTGCTGTAGCCGCTGCCCCCTGCTGCCTGACTGCTGCTGCCGCTGCTCCTCCGCCTCGTGCCGGCCTTGCCCGTGCCCCGCTCGCCGCCACCCCGACGCGCCCAGACCGCCTCGCGCCTGTGCGGACCTGCCGAGCTGCGCCGCACGCCGGCCTTTCTCGACGCCGCACGAGCGCCGCACGACCCCCCTCGCTCCCCCTCATCGACGCTCGCCGCCGGCCCGCGTGCACGCCACCCTGCTCCTCCCCTGTGGCCGCCTCCGTCTGCCGCGGCCGGCCGGAGGGCCTCGCCGTGGCCACAGCCACCTGCGCCCCGTGCCCAGCACCCGGCTCCGCCCGTTTCGCCCGCGCCTGCTGCCCATCACGCCCGCCCCACTAAGGCCCTGGGCCGCTGCCAGGCGGGGCCCAGTCCCCCTGTTAAAAAAAGAGATTAATAAAAAATAAAAATATAATTAATTAACTTAATTAATCCTATTTAGTTAACTAATTAAGTTTAATTAAACTGTTAATTAACTGGGTTAATTTTGTAATTAACAAAACAGTGTATGACAGGGGGGCCCCACCCCTGTTGACCAGTCAACATTGACTGGTCAACATTGACTGGTCAACTGGGACCCCCTGGACCCACTGTCAGCCCCTTGGTGCATTTTTGTGTGCACTATGCTGGGTGCACTTAGCTTTTTATCCATTTATTTTCGAATTAAATAAAATCCAAAAAATGTAGAAATTGTATAAAACTTTGAAAAATCATATAAATTAATCCGTAACTCGGATGAAAATCTTTTCTACATGAAAGTTGCTCAGAAAAATATGACGAATCCGAATATGCCCTCCGTTCATCTGTCACATGTTCCTAGCACAGCGAACTTGCAACCATCCCCCTCCGTTTCATCCGTCCGAAAATGCCAAACTTCGGGAAAACATTCCCGGATGTTATCCCCCTTCGCCGGTATCTTGTAGCACTACGATAGGTCACCCCTAGCACCGCGTATCGTCATGTCATGCATTTGTTTGCTTGTATTTACTGTTTCTTCCCCCTCTTCTCTCCGGTAGACCCCGAGACCGCTGCTGATGCCCCGGTGATCATCGACTACGTCATCGACGACGCTTCTCCCTTTTCAGCAGAGCTTCCAGGCAAGCAAAGCCCCCTTGATCATTCCAATAGCGCCCAGTTCCTTCTCTCTCATGCTTGCATTAGATTTTGCTACTGTAATTGATTGCTCCTATTCTGATGCATAGCCTGCTTTTGTAACCTGCTATTGTACCTTACCTGCTTATCCTAAACTGCTTAGTATAGGTTGGATAGTGATCCATCAGTGACCCCTCACCTTGTCCCAGTTGCCTCGTCTTGATGACCGATGACCCGATCAACGTGATCGACGTCCAGGGCCCGACACATCACATCATGCCCTTTTTGTTGCTCGGCTCTGCAGAGCTACTATCGAGTGCCGAGGATGATACCTCGTAACGCACTCCTGATGATAACTATGTAGTGTAGCTATTCGGTCGTGGTCATCGAGGGTGATTCCTCCTTCACCACTCCCGATACGACTCTGTCGTGCAACACCTCAAGTGTGGACCTCGAGGGTGATTCGTCATACGTTCACCTTGACGATTACATCAAGTGGATTCCATCGAGGGTGATTCCTCGGATTCCCCCTTGATGATATGGACACACGGTTACCAGGACTTTACTTGAGACCATTTAAAGTCGGGTCGACCCCGAGGGGTACCCGTGAGTTGATGTGAAAGTCGGGCGGGCCCGGAGAGCACCCGCGAGATAATTACGAGGCACGGCCGGGCGGGTAGACCGCCCTAGTGAGTGGGTTGGGCTTGGCCCTTGCCGTATTTCCTCGAGACGGGGCGACGGGGTCACATTATCGTGAGTCTCTGCTCGTCTCCGCGAGCTCCTAATACACTAAGGGTTTGGGTATTTGATATGAGTTGGCCACTGGCCTTTACACACTAACCACCACGCGGGAACAATTATGGGCACTCGGCGTCGTAGTATCAGTCGAAGCTCTGTCAGACGTCCAGTTCAGCATTGCGGCACGGTCGGATCGTGTCGACCATCCGAGGTGGCGCTGGTATTCACCCTGCACCCAACGACCCGGAGTGCAACGGGCGATGGGCCCAAGACCCCGGAGCGCTTAGGATGTAGACCGACGGGGACCTCTCTGCTGAGCCTAGGTAGGGCTACGATGTGTTGATCTTCCGAGACCGGGCATTGACCCAGGAAAGTGTGTCCGGCCAGAGTAATCAAGCGTGTTGGGTAATGTGGTGCACCCCTGCAGGGAAGTTTATCTATTCGAATAGCCATGTTCACGGTAACGGACGCTCAGAGTTGTATCCCGATCTATTACAACTAGAAATGGATACTTGAGACATCAGATGGATATGTTGGCTCCGGGATTGCTTTCTCGCAGGGAGTCGAGAAAGGATCTCTGGACGCTAATGCTACAACATGCTTGTTAATTATAATATGCTATTACGTACTCTTCTGAATGCTGCAAGATGCTTGAAGATGCTAGTCTTCAATAGGCTAGGCTTTCCCTTCTCCTCTGGCATTCTGCAGCTCAGTCCACAGATACATCCCTTCCTTTGATACCAATGCATACTTAGTATAGATCTGATGCTTGCGAGTATTTTGGATGAGTACACACGGTTGCTTTGCTACCCCTTTTCCCCCTTCTTCTTCCTTCTTTCCAGTTGTTGCGACCAGATGGTGGATCCCAGGAGCCAGATGCCACCGCCGACATCTACTACTACCCGGAGGGTGCCTACTACTACGTGGAGACCGCCGACGTCCAGGAGTAGTTAGGAGGTCCCAGGCAGGAGGCCTTGCCTCTTCGATCATCGTGTTGCTTTTGTGCTTGCCATCTTATGGCACCTTGTTTAACTTATGTCTGTACTCAGATATTGTTGATTCCACTGACTCATGTGTATCGAGCTATGTATTCGAGCCCTCGAGGACCCTGGCTTGTAATAGAAAGCTTGTATTATTTTAATTTGTGTTTAGAGTTGTGTTGTGATATCTTCCCGTGAGTCCCTGATCTTGATCGTACACATTTACGTGTATGATTAGTGTATAAATGAATTGGAGGCGTCACAACCAAGTCCCATCCAGCGCCCGCGCCACCCTTCGGCCCCCGCCCTGCAGCTCTGCAGCTCGAGCGCTTCAGCCGCCTAGCGCCGGAAGCAGAGGAGAGGAGCTCCCTGCCACGTGCCTCTCCAGCGCCGGCAAACCAGCAGGCCGACCCCACTTCCTTCTCACTTCCCGCCTTGGCTCCTGCGGCATGGACACCGGCGGCAAGCGGCGGCCCGTGCCCGGCAGTGTAGAACACAAATGGATAAGCGGCGGTGGTGCCCGATGGCGAAGTAGTTTAATTAAGGATTGCGGGTAGAATTGTAACTAATGCAGGGGTGTTTTGGCAAAAATGAAGCGTCTTCTCAAATACCCACTTAAAATAGGACTGCAGGTTGAATTCTAAAAAATGGAGGGACTTTTCTGTAAAAATGCCGACAACGTACGACCAGAAGCGACGGAGATCGTCTGGCCATTTGCAGGATTTTACTAAAGTTCAGGAGTCTAAAGGTACCTCGAGGCATGTGGTTCAGACATGGGAGCGGCCATGTGCAGATTACGTTAAGATCAATTTTGATGCTGCATTCCATGAGAATAGGGGAGATGGTGCTTATGGTTATGTTGTACGTTCTGATGAGGGTGGTGTCATAGCGGCTGCAACTGGGAAACTCACAAATGTTAAGAGTACCATTCATGTTGAGGCGCTTGCTTGTCTAGCTGCAATTGAAGGATTGACTGGAATTAGGGTGCATCGAGTTGTGCTGGAATCGGACTCGAAGAATCTTGTCTATGCGCTCGTAACGGGAGATGCTGATTTGTCGGAGATTGGAGTTCTGATCAGGGAGGCTAGGAGCTGCTGTATTATGTCATTTCAATATTTTAATTTTAATTTCTGTCCTCGGACATGTAATAAAGTAGCACATGAGTTAGGAAAGTTTGGGTATGGTTTGGTTGAATCCCCTGTTACTTGAGGTGAGGATGTGCCGGAGTTTGTTTCAGTTTTGGTAGCCAGCGATATTGCTGTGCCCAGAGTTTAATGAAAGCTTATTTTCAAAATAAATAAAAATAAGGTAGAGATAGAGATACAACTCTCTATTTTCTATATTCTATACTACTATTAAACAATTAAACAAGAACTTCTTTAAGCACACCCCACAAAGTGTACACAGATCCAATACCACCGCACGATTAGGTCCACTAAAATCAATCTAACGGTTAGCCTTAACCTAAACCATTTTCTGTGTGCACTTAGCAATTTACATTGACTGACCGTACTCCACCGTGGAGGAAAATATGAAACTCCACGCTGGGCAATTAGGAAACTATATAATCACGGGTGCATCCTATTCTAGGAAACTAAATCAGAGTGCATCCATCCTATTAGGAAACTAATCTCAGACAAATCCATCCTATTAAAAAACTTATCTCGGACGCATCCATCCTATTAGGAAGCTAATCGCGAGCCGGCTGCCGCCATCATACACGCTAGCCACGATGGGGGAAGCGCGAGGAGCTTCGTCTTCCTCCGGGAACACACGTGAAGTCGCCGCCATCGTCTTCTGCCTGGAGGCCAGGCGCTCTTCTGCTGCTACTGCGACGACTCCATCCACGTCCAGGGCATGCTCTCCGGCAGCCATCGGCATCCGCGTCGACTTCAGCTCCGTTCGCCACACCCACGCCGACAACAACCCACCACCGACGTCCTCCAAGTCCAAGCCGCCAACTGCCGTCGTCCCCAGGGCGGCACCGGTCTCGGCCGTGGCGCAGGAGGTGCCGTCATTGTCGTTCCTGCCATCGTCCGGCTGGGCCGTCGAGGACCTCCTGCAGTTCTTCCTACGTGCACAGTCGATGGCACCGAAGGTCTATCACAAATCAATCAGGTGAACCTTTAATTCCATTTGGGGGTATTCTGCAATTTGCATGACTAATACTGCACTTTTGGCACTTGGAGGTGGGTCAGAACTTTTTGATCTGCAATTTCATCTATCAACCAATCTTCCTCTGATGCATTCTAGAAATAAAAAATTGGGACATGAAGAAATTGCTATTCCAGAGTTTAATTAATCATTTGATAATTCCTTTGGGAAATACATGTGATCTGGAGCATGAAAATCATTCTCATATATACTCCCTCCGTTCCAAAATATAAGTCTTTTTAGAGATTTCAATGCGGACTACATACGGAGTAAAATGAGTGAATCTACATTCTAAAATCTGTCTATATACATTACGTATATAGTCCGCATTGGAATCTCTAAAAAGACTTATATTTTGGAACGAAGGGAGTAGATATAGGAAGAATGGGACTGATTGTAAGAGTGTGTTTGTTTAGACCTGTATACTTACAACGCGATTCCTATTTAGACCAAGATTAGAATTTGACTACATGCATAAGTTTGGCTGGTTGAGAAATTTGAATTCACTATCCCTCATAAAGTGTCTGTTCAGTGGGTGCACGTGCATTACATATTAAATAAGAATCGTGGGGCTTCAAGCAATCTAGAATTATAGATTTGAGATTATCTTAGGTTGCCGATTGCTGTACTGAAAATGTGTAATTAGATATGGCACGTACATAAGAATGCAGCAATCTTGTCTTACAAAGTAGGATCAAGAGGGATACTGAAGAAGTAAAGATGCAGAATCTCTATTTCCCATGATTACTTCTCATGTTCATGTCGGCTTCCTTGGGCTTTACTTCGTATCACCATATGCATTAAACTGGACCGTATCAAGAGGTAACGCCATCCCCTTGATTAGAATTGTCTTATTTGTGCTATTTGATCAGTGTGTGTTTTACGTATGATGTTGCTTTACGTGGAATTAAGGTGGGTTGCGCCTGCCTAGGCACTAGCTCCAGGGATAGGTTGGAAATCAGAATATATGATTCATTCTTAGAAAAAACTTTACACGCGTCGCTTTAACATAATTGCATAGCAATCCAGTAAATTATGTAAGATTCAGTAGGAGGGAAGATATTGTAGATGTACTACTATTTCAGTTACATGATTCTATACATCTAAAATGGGTTACATGACTCCGTAACTGTTGTTAGAGAATATCTCTCGCTGTTCTGTAAAGGTGTGCAATCTCTACTACGTTTCAATAAAGAGAATTTTACCATACAGAAGGATCCAATGAAGAAACTAATCCGGCTGAGTTCCAATAAATAGATCCTTCGAAGGATCTGTCCTAATACAACTGCCGTATATTGGTACAGAGAAATCATATAAACTGTATTCAGTCGGATTTATTTTGTTTCATGACAGAGAAACCATATACCTTTCGAGAATTAAGCATCTTGAACAATATAATTGCACCGTAAGGCAGTTTATACTTTTTTTCCTAGCTACACTCGAAGAGATGACTACACTACATGCCTATATTACTGCATTAATAAATAATTGCTGATTTTATTTAAATGAGAATATTTTCCCGCGATTACTCTATGCAGCAACATAACCACTATTGTGTCTCACTTTTGAAAATACAATTTGAGCGACATCAAACATTGTGTATCCATTTGATTTATATTTTTAAAAACATTTATTTTTTTATATTATATGAATCTCACCTGGTTTACATTTGAGACGTGCGTTGCACATGCATGCTTATTAGTAAAAAAAAAAAAAGGATCCGGAACGAAGACCCTCCAAACCACGTTGCTGAAAAAAAGTGGGTAAAAATCTCCCAAACCGCTCTTGGGCTGGTCTCTGCGCTGGCTGCCCTCGCCATGGAGGACGATGGCCATCCCGACCCCTACCTTGATCTTCGCCCTGAAATCGCCAAGGAGCGGCGGCGCGCTGCTAGACTCGCTGATGAGAGCCGCCGCCAGCACCGCGAAACCGCTCCTTGCCTGCTCTCGCCGCCGGCTCCCGTCGCCATGGACGGCGATGCTCATCTCGTCTCGTTCCTTGATCTTCACCCTGAACTCGCGAGGAGCGGCGGCGCCCCGAACCGCCCTCTTTCCATAAAACTGAGTGAGCTTTCGCCCCTTCTGCATGCCCATCTCTTGCCCTCCTCACAGTGCTTACTTCCCATCATAAAAGGAATTCTTTTGCTCCCACCCCTCACTCAAAATAAAAATGCAACTTTGATGGCAATTGCGAGTAGAACCACAGCTTCCATCCGTTTTTGTTCAGAGGGACGGAACAAGCTCAAACGATATGCTTGTTATTGAAGCCTCCTTCAGATCATTGCTAGTACTAGTACTATAGAATTAATTAAATACTGATCTGCCCTATATGGATCCAGATACTGTTTGTACCCGCATGCAAACTCACACCTCGAGACATGCATGTGAGGTATACAGTATACTACCTCCATTCACATGCACACTTTCAAAATTGAAATATGACCATAAATTATATCAATATCTATTTTTTTTGGTCAAAGTTGAATTTTGGAATGTGTGTGGGTCTTATTCGTTGGAATGGAGGGGGTAAATTAACAACGCATAAGTATGCGAGGTTTTACGGAGAGAGGGAATCTTAATGATAGATCTACCTAGAAATTCTTGGTTTACTGAACAAGCATGTTTTTGCTAGATGTGTCTTAGACTGTATAGGTTTGATAATTTATGCTTTAATTGATAATTTATGATGATCTGAGTAATTCCTTTTTTCTTGTGGGGTATGAAATCCTGTGTGAGAATGAGAGCCATATGGTGGATTGTTCTTAATTAAGTTCATGCTGATCTGTAGGACCTACATCCTCCACAGTGAAAGTATAGCCTCCCAAGCTTTTGCTTTTAGCAGATAGCTGCTCTGCCAACTGAATTTGATCCGAGCTTATCAACCGGATCAAGTGCTTAATTACAAATGAATTCCCAACTTCCACTGATCCTGCATTCCTGCATCTATCATGACGCCACAAATTAACACCCAATAAAGATTCTCATGGAAAAAATTCACCTCATCCCTAGTTGTATAATCCAGGAGCTTTGTATTCACCTCTGCTTCTCAAAAGTTTCTTCTAAATGTGAGATAAGCTGATCCTCTGGCCAGACATGCTGCACTGAGGCATCCTGTGTAAAACAGGGACTCTACTTCCTTAATATCTTCCTAGATACTCGTATTTGCTTCTAACACTAACGCCACAACCACAGCATCGATGGACAATCATCTACCGAGACATCATTCCAAAATAAAATAAAATCCTGAGCATCATTGGTTGTCGGAATTATTTTGACCACACCATAGTTCAACCTACGCAAGTCAAACTCTTCTTTGTGGAGTGGGCCGAGCATCCCGACCAGAACGACCTCTCAACATTTGTTTCTTGATTTTTCTGTTTCTTAATCTCCAGCTCTATGTTGTTGTTTTGTTTCCAAGCCTTAAAGGTATTAACATAAGAAAGAAGCCACGACTAACCAAAACTGGAAATGGACCAGCATATCAACACACACCAAAATGCAAACGTTGTGGATTGAACTGTTGCTGTTCGGTCAACTGCTATCACTATGTAGTTAATTAAATACGGAGTATAAACCTATAGACGCACAAAATAATGCTCTAGGTTGGAACTTGTGATACCACCAACAGGGCCACAACATCTGGCCTTTCATTTAAAGCAATCAAGGGCTGTTTTGCTATGCAGATATATCTTCACTTGCTCAATACTAAGTAACAAAGATTCATTATGCATTGCATAACATTGTGTATTTCGAAATCCTTGTCTTGTTTTGTTTCTGTGTATGTCTGTCTTGTTTCTGTGTATAATGCCTTGAGGGGGAAGGAAGTCTTGTCTTGTTTCTGTGTATGTCTGTCTATTCCATCAGAATTTCAAAATATATGTGTTTTGGCTGTTATTTACACTGACCTTCTGCCTTCTTTTATAATAAACCTTATGTCTTAAATTTCTGATACTTGCATATTTACTGACTAACATGATGTTCCGATCAGGGTTGAGGTGCATGCTAGCGAGGTTAGCAGCAGTGAGGGCTCTGTAACTGTGGATCTGTCAGAATCCACTGCCCAAGCGCTGAATGACATACCTCCTACACTTCAGTCGACCTATTGGTATGATCATAACTATCTCTGTATTAACAGGGATATGACTTGATGAAATGGATACTTATTATGACCCACAGTACCCTTTCTTATGTTTTGCACATCATTGGATATGTTTGATTCATCATCAACTTCATAAGTAGTTGAAGATTATTTACATAAAATTAAATGCCAGGCAGCTGAACATTAGAATAACCATTACTTGTGTGGATATTTATTGCTGTAGGTCCAATGTGTGTTATGATACTGGCAGCAGCGAGACTGAGTCGGAAACTGTGGTGGAGAAGCCTGAAGAAGAGTCAGATTTTGATTTGTACGTATGATTTTGCTGTTTGTTAATATATTGAGCTGTATTTTTTTTGTAACTTTTAAGTCTTAGATGCATTAATATCGCAAGTGTTGGAATTGAATCACTCAACTCCCCCCTCTTCCTGAGATATCCTTCATCCACTCTCAAACACACACATAGGACTACTACTAGCATTGAGGCTTGATATCTTATACACACACACAACACTAGCACCTGAAGCTTAGCTGAGTCGCTCAGTCCCCCTCTCTGTTGGAGCTGAGTCACTCAGCTCAGCTGCTCTATCTTTGTTGGAGCTGAATCACTCAGCCTCTCTCTCTCTCTCTCTGCGCGCGCTAGCGTAAGACAAAGACTTGAATCACTAAGACTTACTAACTACAACAAGGATTATAACTAACAGCAGGAAGTCTCAAAGCATTAAAACTATACCTGTTTATACATGGATCAAATAGCCAAAAAGAAAAGAAGAGTAGCAGAGCTGCATGTCATTAGTAAAGTGCAGCACGACAAATGTGAGTGCTATGAATTAAACTATTCACATTCTAATCTATGGTTTAATTGCTATCACTATGTATAGCTACTTAGATAGTGATGCATAAAGCACAAAATAATGCCGTAGGCTGTAACAGCACCAGCAAATAAGCAGCCAAACAATTATTTATGTTCATTTACAGTAAATTTTCTTTGTTTTGCCTCAGCGGAATACATTCACTAGTTCAGTAGCACATAGACTTATTTATTGCATTATGTAAACTATATGGGCATGGTTTTCTTCAGGGAGAAGGAACTGCAAGAAATGGAGGATTACTTGAAAGAGAATACGTGCAACACTATAAGCGAAGTGATGGATAACATTTTCGGTGTAGAGTGTTCCAGTCTAGCTGCTAAGTACGACAATATGTCAGCTGCTGAGCGTGCCGATATGACCGCTCAATCTTCCTACTTTAGTAAGAGGCCTCCCATAGGGTTGCTTTCTTCTCCAGCTGATTCAGAAACCCAGTCCCTTCAGGCAACAGAACAAACTTCGAGAAATGAACCATCGCGGCAGTATTCGCTACGCCGACAACCAAGGTAAACCATCTACCATCCTCTCTCTTGCAGGTATCTGGCATTGATTTACTTTTTCTCTAAGCAGTGTAATTGAAAATTTATGAATATGGATCTGAGTATATGTATTCCTTGGTTTATAATTTTGACGGGAAAAGGCAGGAGTTCTGCCATTGCATTATAGATAGGAAAGAATTATAGAGTTACAGAGAAGGGTGAACCGAAGTTCTTATTAGGGAGGGGGGGGGGGGGAGGTTTAGAGAGTCATGATCAGAAGGTGCTGACCACCCCACTACACAAAACAACTACTCCGAGCTGCCTCCTGCAGGAGGCCAATCTCATCCTTCACAAGCTGCAAAATGGTTGGGACCTGCGCATTTGTCGCCTGGAAAACGCGACGGTTCCGCTCCTTCCAAATGTTCCAGGCAATGTACACAGCAAAGCGGACCTGCTCGTGGCGCGCATCCTTGGGAACACCGGTGTTGATTTTGCGCCACCAAGAGCGATGGAGGTTGCACCCAGTGCAATTTCAGCAACTCGCAAGTGGAGACTCCGGGCAGCAACCCATAGCTCTTGAGCATAGGGGCAGTGAAAAGTAGAGATGCAGCGCCGTTTCCGGAGCCTGGTCACAAAGCGGGCATTCCGGGCTATGAGGCCATCCACGACGGCCGAGCCTGTCGGCAGTCCAATTCCGATTTTGCAGCAGCAGCCATGTATAAAACTGCACTTTGGGCTCAACTTTTGTCCTCCAGACCGTCGCCAGGTGTGGTTGTTCGATGCGGCCAATGAACTGTGCTTCATAAGCTGACCTGGCAGAGTAGGATCCGTTGCTTGATCGGTTCCAAGAGATCGCATCTCTATTATTATTCAGCTGTACCGTCTGAACCTTCTCCCACAGCGAGATGAATTGGTGGATTTGATTTTCCGCAGTCATCCGTTGAGCGCCTCGCATCCATCTTCCCTCAGTCAAGGCTTCAGAGACCGTCAAGTTTTTCCTCCAGGCCAGCTTAAAAATGTCAGGTGCGATGTCTCTTGGAGATTCAACCGCAAGCCAACGATCGTGCCAGAACCGGGAGATTTGCCCATTCCCAAGAGTGATTGAAGTGCAAGCGTCAAAAAGTGTTTTGTCCGTGCGATCACAGGGAACCTGCGTTCCCTTCCAAGGTCGCTCAACCAAGTCCCACTCATACCACAGCCACCGTAGCCTTAGCGATCTGCTGTACAACTCGATGTTCTTGATGCCCAGGCCTCCAAATTTCTTGGGCGTGCAGCATTGCTTCCTTGGTTTATAATGAGGAACTGTATCTTGTATAGTCATGCAGATGGAAAATGAGGTTCTCTTTAAGAACTTTCACTTAGTTCCGAAACACAGGAACTGCAGATTCATGCCACTAAAGCTGTTTTAAGTGGGTTATTGGAAGCTCAAACTGCGTGATCCTGGATCTGTCTGGCAGCTGGTCGACTGCCGAGGTTGCCTGTTGACCGTTGCTAGTAATTATCCCCTTGGCCCCTCACAATATCCAGGGTTATAAATTATCCTATCACCCTTGTATGCTACATGTTACTATTATAGCATCTTTGTGTTTGCAGAAAGAAGTATCTATCATCTATGTTTCTAATTTAGCAAAATAGCAGAAGATATTGATAATATTCATGTATGTTTACTGGTTCCTCTACATGCACCATAGTTTTTTCCCCAATATTCATTATTTTAGATAATGAGAGGGATCACGGGCCATGACAGGCGCACAACTTCCGAGCAACCAGTGCATATACCAACCTTATAAGCACATTTAGGTGTTCGCAACTCCGCATCACACATATATCTAGTTAATTTACTTTCCTTTCGATCTTATGTGCTTCTTGATATGTGTTGGGGCCAAAACCCAGAAGCTTATCAATCGTTGAACATGATGACATCATATTCTGGTTTCTACTTGTTCTACTACTTGAACAGAAAATGCGATTTTGTGTTGGCTATGCATACAGGTGTGAAGTTCCTGACGAAGAGATTATTCAAAATGGGAAAAAAATGGATGACTAAGGAGGTGATGTTGGCATTCGAAAAATATGCTGAAAGAAATACTAATCTCAAGGTCTGGATATAAATTTTTGAGTATTGTAATTGTTATAACCACTGGAAAATGACCAGGAAAACTGTACTAATAAAGATTTATATTCGTTTTAGGGTCTTGACTGGCAGATTGAGGAACTCTGTCACCAGTCCTTTAATGTGGAATACCATCACAAAGTTTTCCACCATTACAATTTCACTGTAAAGATCGAGAGCCCTAGGTCAAGTGATTCCGGAGTGGCATTGTTCTTCGCCGAGGTGAAAGAGATATTCGGAAGAAAATACTATTTCTGCTGCCGGCTAGAACCAAATGAAAATGGTACTAATCCTCGTCTTCATGACCATATAGTGAATTAGCTATGAATATTTGTAGAGTTCTATTAAGAGTTTGTTGGGTTAATTTGTTTCAGGTCAGTGTTATGCATGCCATAACCAAGGAGTTGATGATCTAAGGCATCCAGCTGCAGGTGGATATGATCGGGGTTCTCTGGATATCTCATTCCCATTTACTTGTATGGATTAGTGAAAATTGTTGAATCATATAGATTCAGAATTAGTTCGACTGGTTTGAATCTAGTAGTCTAGATTCCATAATCCATATTCATCTATGAATCTTTCATTATGGGTCTGATACTGAGATTCTGTGCTAATATTGTTTCTGCACTTGAGCACTTTTTATGCAAATATGTGTTCTTGTGAGTGAACACAAAATGAGGTTGTCATCGTGATGAGAAGAATTAGCAACTGGTTTACCTAATGTTCTCTTGATCTTTAGTAAACTTTAGTAGGTCACTTCGACTGGAACTAAACCTGATCAATTATAGGCACGTGATGCGACACCAATGGCTTAGACCCGAAGAAAGCATCCTGGGATAGTTCGCTCCCTAATAATCTTTATAAGTAAAATGCATTATAGGTCCTAAACGTATTTGAGATATGCCAATTGAATCCTATAAAGTTTAGAAATGTACATCAGGATCTTAATTGTGAGTAAGTGGTTCATCGTGGGTCTGGCCGCATTTGACCACGTAGATCTCATTTATGATCCCTTTTCCCCCACTACTCATGGTTCGCTGCATGCCCGCTGGACTGGTTGCTGGCATCAGCGTGCCTGGAAGGGAAGAATATTTTGAATACAACCAAAAACCAACAAAAACACCTGTACAAGATTAATCGAGATCATCGTTCACAACTCTAGGGCACGGGCCACCGTTGCCTTTTTGACCATGCCTGCTACCACAGCAACAACGCCATACTTGTTGTCGAACACCCTCCTATATCTCTACCCAAAAAGGGTTTCCCCCAGCTTTGTATTCCAAAGCAAAAACCACCGATTACATAGACAATGCTGGGGCGAGCAGCACAACAAGCCCAAAGGGAAAAGGAAAAGGAAACAAATGCCAACAACGGCAGCTCGACAAAGCGAGGATGACCCGCCACCACAGCGCCCTCCGGAATCGACCCACCACGATACAAGGCTCCGATCCGCCGCGTACCAAGCAGCACCTCCAAGAAGGAATGCGACGCCGACGACGCTGCTGCCCGGACGAGTCCTAGGGTTTCCCCCGGCACGCGGAGGGGAGTAGGGGATGGATACCACCGATACCCTTCAGGAAGGACTGGCGGCACCCTCAGGCGTCGCCGCATCGGAGCCAGAAGACCCGACAAGGATTTCTCCCGTACTCCATACCACACCGCCCAACCGGACCGGAGCCAACCAGCCAACTCGCCGCCCACCAACATGCGCCATCGCGGTCGCGACGCCACCCACGCCGCCTCACTGAGATCACCACCACGAGGCCAAGAGGACTAGGAGAGAAGCGTCGGGCGACGCGAGCAGCAGCACCGTAGCCGCGCGGGAGGGAACCGCCTCCACCGCCGTCGTGCGGGAGGCCCGTGCCTCCGGCACCGTTGCGGTCGCCGTCCGAACGCGGCAGTAGGGCATACCAGGCCACCCCTGGCCCGGCCAGGCCCGAATCGGGCCCGCTAAGCCCTGCCGGCCACGCTGCAGCAGGGCGGCAGCAGCGCCGCCAGCACCCCACCGTCCAACGTCGCTCCCTCGCCTCCCGGAAGTCGCGCCGCAGGCCCGCCCCGCCATCGGCCCGCCTAGACCCAGATAGGGCCCAAAGGGCCCAGATCTGGGCCGAGCGGGCGCCGCCAAGCCGCGCCACCGCGCCACCCCGCCGCCAACAGCGCCGCCGCCGTCCAGCCGATCTCCCGCTTCGCGCCAGGAAGCCCCGCCGCCACGCCGGACCGCCGCCGCCGAGGAACACCCCCCGGAGCCGCTTCGCCCCGCGCCGGAGAGCACCCGAGAGGGGAAAGGCCGGGGGGCCGCCGCCGCCAGCGTCGCCCGGGCTAGGCCCAGCAGTGGGCGCCGACGACGGCGGCGGGGAGGGAGGGGTGAGGGGGAGCTGGGGGAAGAGGGACCGGGGCGCGGCCGATCGCCCGCGGGGGCGACGCGGTCGTGGGAGCTCAAGAGCTATGGTATGCTTCCTTCCTATATCTCTCAAACTAGATATGCCAGAATGTGCAAGTGACGACACCATCAATCACATGTGAGGGACGATCACCAGGGCCATGGATCTGGTGCCACCACTTAGGGAAAGGAGGTGAGACAGAGGGACGGCCATGCCCAGTAGCAATAGCATGCCACACCTGGTGCACAAAACTATACCTAAGTATGAGGTGATGACGTATTCGCTCCTCGTTCTCCGCCTAGCTCCGCGCCCCTTGCTCTCCGCCTAGCTCCGTTGGTGGCCACTCCTGAAGGAAATATGCCCTAGAGGCAATAATAAAGTTATTATTTTATATTTCCTTATTCATGATAAAAGTTTATTATTCATGCTAGAATTGTATTGACCGGAAACCTAAATACATGTGTGAATACATAAACAAATACCGTGTCCCTAGTAAACCTCTACTAGACTAGCTCGTTGATCAAAGATGGTTAAGTTTTCCTAACCATAGACATGTGTTGTCATTTGATAACGGTATCACATCATTAGGAGAATGATGTGATGGACAAGACCCATCCGTTAGCTTAGCATAATGATCGTTCAGTTTTATTGCTATTGCTTTCTTCATGTCAAATACATATTCCTTCGACTATGAGATTATGCAACTCCCGGATACCGGAGGAATACCTTGTGTGCTATCAAACATCACAACGTAACTGGGTGATCATAAAGATGCTCTACAGGTATCTCCGAAGGTGTTTGTTGAGTTGGCATAGATCGAGATTAGGATTTGTCACTCCGAGTATCGGAGAGGTATCTCTGGGCCCTCTCGGTAATACACATCATTAGCTTGCAAGCAAATGACTAAGGAGTTAGTCATGAGGTGATGTATTACGGAACGAGTAAAGAGACTTGCCGGTAACGAGATTGAACTAGGTATGAAGATACCGACTATCGAATCTCGGGCAAGTAACATACCGATGGACAAAGGGAATTACGTATGTTGTCATAACGGTTCGACCGATAAAGATCTTCGTAGAATATGTAGGAGCCAATATGGGCATCCAGGTTCCGCTATTGGTTATTGACCGGAGAGGTGTCTCAGTCATGTCTACATAGTTCTCGAACCCGTAGGGTCCGCACGCTTAACGTTCAATGACGATATAGTATTATATGAGTTATGTGACTTGGTGACCGAATGTTGTTCGGAGTCCCGGATGAGATCACGGACATGACGAGGAGTCCCGAAATGGTTGAGAGGTAAAGATTGATATATAGGACGATGGTATTCGGACACCGAAAGTGTTTCGGGGGGTACCGGGTACTTATCGGGTCATCGGAAGGGGTTCCGGGCACCCCCGGCAAAGTTATGGGCCTTATGGGCCAAGAGAGGGAACACACCAGCCCACAAGGGGCTGGTGCGCCCCCATACCAGGCTGGCCTATGAGGAGGAGAAGGAAAGAGGGGAGGGAAAGGAAAGTGTGGAGTAGGGCTCCCCCTTCCTTCCCTCTCCCCCCTCGTTCCTTCCACCTTCTTCATACAAGGAAAGGGGGGGGGGGGCGCAGGAGGGCAGGAGCCCTAGGGCCGGCGGCCGCCCCTTGGGGCGTGCCCTGGCTGCCCTAGGCTGCCTCCCCCCTCGCACCTATATATATGTGGGGAGGGGGCGCCACACAAGGACACAACATTGTCTTAGCCGTGTGCGCGCGCCCCCGTCCATAGTTTTCTCCCTCGGTCATATTTTCGTAGTGCTTAGGCGAAGCCCTGCGGAGATCACATCACCATCACCGTCACCACACCGCCGTGCTACCGGAACTCATCTAATACTTCGCCCGTCTTGCTGGATCAAAAAGGCGAGGACGTCACCGAGCTGAACGTGTGCAGAACGCGGAGGTGCCGTGCGTTCGGTACTAGATCGGTTGGAGCGCGAAGAAAGTTCGACTACATCAACTGTGTTGTGAAACGCTTCCGCTTACGGTCTACGAGGGTACGTAGAAACACTCTCCCCCTCGTTGCTATGCATCTCCATGGATAGATCATTGCGTGTGCGTAGAATTTTTTTTGTTTTCATGCAACGTTTCCCAACAGTGGCATAATGAGCCAGGTCTATGCGTAGATGATATGCACGAATAGAACACAAAAAGTTGTGGGCGGTGATAGTCATACTGCTTACCACCAACGTCTTATTTTGATTCGGCGGTATTGTGGGATGAAGCGGCCTAGACCAACCTTACATGTCCATGCACATGAGACCGGTTCCACCGACTGACATGCAACTAGTTTTGCATAAAGATGGCTGGCGGGTGTCTGTTTCTCCTACTTTAGTTGAATCGAATTTGACTACGGCCGGTCCTTGAAGAAGGTTAAAACAGCAAACTTGATGAATCACAGTTGTGGTTTTTGCGTAGGTAAGAACGGTTCTTGCTAGAAACCCGTAGCAGCCACGTAAAACTTGCAACAACAAAGTAGAGGACGTCTAACTTGTTTTTGCAGGGTATGTTGTGATGTGATATGGTCAAGACATGATGTGATATACGTTATTGTATGAGATGATCATGTTTTGTAAGTTATCGGCAATCAGCAGGAGCCTTATGGTTGTCTCTTTATTGTATGAAATGCAAACGCCATGTAATTGCTTTACTTTATCGCTATGCGTTAGCAATAGTTGTAGAAGTAATAGTTAGCGAGACGACCACGACGCAACGATGGAGATCAAGGTGTCGAGCCGGTGACGATGGAGATCATGACGATGCTTTGGAGATGGAGATCAAAAGCACAAGATGATGGCCATATCATGTCACATATTTTGATTGCATGTGATGTTTATCTTTTATGCATCTTATTTTGCTTAGTACGGCGGTAGCATTATAAGATGATCCCTTCACTAAATTTCAAGATATAAGTGTTCTCCCCGAGTATGCATCATTGCAAAAGTTTGCCGTTTCGAGACACCACGTGGTGATCGGGTGTGATAGACTCTACGTTCACATACAACGGGTGTAAGATAGTTTTGCACATGCAGAATACTTGGGTTAAACTTGACGAGCCTAGCATGTACAGACATGGCCTCGGAACACTGGAGACCGAAAGGTCAAACATGAGTCATATAGTAGATATGATCAACATAGAGATGTTCACCATTGATGACTACCTCATCTCACGTGATGATCGGACATGGGATAGTTGATTTGGATCATGTATCACTTAGATAACTTGAGGGATGTTTATTTAAGTGGGAGTTCATTAGTAATTTGATTAATTGAACTTAATTTATCATGAACTTAGTTCTGATAGTATTTGCAAATTATGTTATAGATCAATAGCTCGTGATGTAGCTCCACTAATTTTTTTTTGATATGTTCCTAGAGAAAAATAAGTTGAAAGATGATAGTAGCAATGATGCGGACTGGGTCCGTGATCTGAGGATTATCCTCATTGCTGCACAAAAAAATTATGTCCTTGATGCACCGCTAGGTGACAGACCTATTGCAGGAGCAGATGCAGACGTTATGAACGTTTGGCAAGCTCGATATGATGACTACTTAATAGTTTAGTGCGCCATGCTTTACGACTTAGAACCGGGACTTCAAAAACGTTTTGAACGCCATGGAGCATATGAGATGTTCCAAGAACTGAAATTGGTATTTCAGACTCATGCCCGTGTTAAGAGGTATGAGACCTCTGACAAGTACTTTGCCTACAAGATGGAGGAGAATAGCTCAGCCAGTGAGCATGTGCTCAGAATGTCTGAGTACTACAATCACTTGAATCAAGTGGGAGTTAATCTTTCAGATAAGATAGTGATTGACAGAGTTCTCTAGTCACTATCACCAAGCTACTAGAACTTTGTGATGAACTACAATATGCAAGGGATGACGAAAAGGATTCCCGAGCTCTTCGCGATGCTAAAATCGACTAAGGTAGAAATCAAAAAAGAGCATCAAGTGTTGATGATTAACAAGACCACTAGTTTTAAGAGAAAGGGCAAAGGGAAAGAAAGGGAACTTCAAAAAGAATGGCAAGCAAGTTGCCACTCCCGTGAAGAAGCCCAAAGCTGGACCCAAGCCTGAAACTGAGTGCTTCTACTGTGAAGGAAATGGTCGCTGGAAGTGGAACTTCCCCAAATACTTGGCGGATAAGAAGGATGACAAAGTGAACAAAGGTATATTTGATATACATGTTATTGATGTGTATTTAACTAGTATTCGAAGTAATCCCTGGGTATTTGATATCGGTTCAGTTTAGTAACTCGAAACAAGAGTTGCAGAGACTAGTTAAAAGCGAGGTGACGATGTGTATTGGAAATGATTCCAAGGTTGATATGATCACCATCACACACTTCCTCTACCTTCGGGATTAGTGTTGAACCTAAATAAATGTTATTTGGTGTTTGCGTTGAGCATGAATATGATTAGATCATGTTTATTGCAATATGGTTATTCATTTAAGTTAGAGAATAATTGTTATTATGTTTACATGAATAAAACCTTCTATGGTCATACACCCAATGTAAATGGTTTATTGAATCTCCGTCATAGTGATACACATATTCATAATATTGATGCCAAAAGATGCAAAGTTGATAATGATAGTGCAACATACTTGTGGCACTGCCGTTTAGGTCATATTGGTGTAAAGCGCATGAAGAAACTCCATGTGGATGGACTTTTGGAATCACTTGATACTTGCGAACCATGACTCATGGGCAAGATGCCTAAAACTCCGTTCTCCGGAACAATGGAGCAAGCTAATGACTTATTGGAAATAATACATACCGATGTATGCGGTCCGATGAGTGTTGAAGCACGTGGCGGGTATCGTTATTTTCTGACCTTCACAGATGATTTGAGTAGGTATGGGCATATCTACTTGATGAAACACAAGTCTGAAATATTTGAAAAGTTCAAAGAACTTCAGAGTGAAGTGGAGAATCATCGTAACAAGAAAATAAAGTTTCTGCGATCTGATCGTGGAGGCGAATATTTGAGTTACGAGTTTGGCCTTCATTTAAAAACAATGTGGAATAGTTTCACAACTCATGCCACCTGGAACACCACAGCGTAATGGTGTGTCCGAACGTCGTAACCGTACTTTATTAGATATGGTGCGATCTATGATGTCTCTTACCGATTTACCACTATCGTTTTGGGGTTATGCATTAGAGACAGCTGCATTCACGTTAAATAGGGCACCGTCTAAATCCGTTGAGACGACACCGTATGAACTATGGTTTAGCAAGAAACCTAAGCTGTCGTTTCTTAAAGTTTGGGGATGCGACTCTTATGTCAAAAGGCTTCAGCCTGATAAGCTCGAACCTAAATCGGAGAAGTGCATCTTCATAGGATACCCTAAGGAAACAATTGGGTACACCTTCTACCACAGATCTGAAGGCAAGATCTTTGTTGCTAAGAATGGGTCCTTTCTAGAGAAGGATTTTCTCTCGAAAGAAGTGAGTGGGAGAAAAGTAGAACTTGATGAGGTAATTGTACCTTCTCTCGAATTGGAGAGTAGCACATCAGAGAAAACCGTTCCCATGATGCCTACACCAACTAGAGAGGAAGCTAATGATGATGATCATGAAACTTCAGATCAAGTTACTACAGAACTTCGTAGGTCGACCAGAACGCGTTCCGCACCAGAGTGGTACGGTAATCCTGTCCTAGAAGTCATGTTATTAGACCACGGCGGAACTATGAACTATGAAGAAGCTATGATGAGCCCAGATTCTGACAGATGGCTTGAGGCCATGAAATCTGAGATATGATCCATGTATGAGAACAAAGTGTGGACTTTGGTGGACTTGCCCGATGATCGGCAAGCCATTGAGAATAAATGGATCTTCAAGAAGAAGACTGGCGCTGATATTAATGTCACTATCTACAAAGCTCGACTTGTCGCAAAAAGTTTTTGACAAGTTCAAGGAGTTGACTACGATGATACTTTCTCACCCGTAGCGATGCTTAAGTCTGTCCGAATCATGTTAGCAATTGCCACATTTTATGATTATGAAATCTGGCAAATGGACGTCAAAACTGCATTCCTTAATGGATATCTTAAAGAAGAGTTGTATATGATACAACCAGAAGGTTTTGTCGATCCTAAAGGTGCTGACAAAGTGTGCAAGCTCCAGCGATCCATTTATGGACTGGTGCAAGCATCTCGGAGTTGGAATATACACTTTGATGAGGTGATCAAAGCATATGGTTTTATACAGACTTACAGTGAAGTCTGTATTTACAAGAAAGTAAGTGGGAGCTCTGTAGCATTTCTGATATTATATGTGGATGACATATTATTGATTGGAAATGATATAGAATTTCTGGATAGCATAAAAGGATACTTGAATAAGAATTTTTCAATGAAAGACCTCGGTGAAGCTACTTGCATATTGAGCATCAAGATCTATAGGGATAGATCAAGACGCTTAATAGAACTTTCACAAAACACATACCTTGATAAGATTTGAAGAAGTTCAAAATGGTTCAGTCCAAGAAGGGGTTCTTGCCTGTATTACAAGGTGTGAAGTTGAGTAAGACTCAAAGCCCGACCACGGTAGAAGATAGAGAGAGAATGAAAGTCATTCCCTATGCCTCAGCTATAGGTTCTATACGATATGTCATGCTGTGTACCACACCTGATGTGTGTCTTGCCACTTATCGGGCAAAGAGGGTACAAGAGCGATCTAGGAGTGGACCACTGGACATCAGTCAAAATTATCCTTAGGTGCCTTAAAGAGGACTAAGGAAATGTTTCTCGGTTATGGAGGTGATAAAGAGTTCGTCGTAAAGAGGTACGTTGATGCAAGCCTTGACACTGATCTAGATGACTCTAAGTCTTCATCTGGATACATATTGAACGTGGGAGCAATTAGCTAGAGTAGCTCCATGCAGAGCATTGTAGACATAAAAATTTGCAAAATACATACGGATCTGAATGTGCCAGACCCGTTGACTAAACCTCTCCCACAAGCAAAACATGATCACACCTTAGTGCTATTTTGAGTGTTAATCACATGACGATGTGAATTAGATTATTGACTCTAGTAAAATCTTCGGATGTTAGTCACATGGCGATGTGAACTATGGGTGTTAATCACATAACGATGTGAACTAGATTATTGACTCTAGTGCAAGTGGGAGACTGAAGGAAATATGCCCTAGAGGCAATAATAAAGTTGTTATTTTATATTTTCTTATTCATGATAAAAGATTATTATTCATGCTAGAATTGTATTGATCGGAAACCTAAATACATGTGTGAATACATAAACAAATACCGTGTCCCTAGTAAGCCTCTACTAGACTAGCCCGTTGGTCAAAGATGGTTAAGGTTTCCTAACCATAGACATGTGTTGTCATTTGATAATGGGATCACATCATTAGGAGAATGATGTGATGGACAAGACCCATTCGTTAGCTTAGCATAATGATCGTTCAGTTTTATTGCTATTGTTTTCTTCATGTCAAATACATATTCCTTCGACTATGAGATTATGCAACTCCCGGATACCGGAGGAATACCTTGTGTGCTATCAAACATCACAACGTAACTGGGTGATCATAAAGATGCTCTACAGGTATCTCCGAAGGTGTTTGTTGAGTTGGCATAGATCGAGATTAGGATTTGTCACTCCGAGTATCGGAGAGGTATCTTTGGGCCCTCTCGGTAATACACATCATTAGCTTGCAAGCAAATGACTAAGGAGTTAGTCATGAGGTGATGTATTATGGAACGAGTAAAGAGACTTGCCGGTAACGAGATTGAACTAGGTATGAAGATACCGACTATCGAATCTCGGGCAAGTAACATACCGATGGACAAAGGGAATTACGTATGTTGTCATAACGGTTTGACCGATAAAGATCTTCGTAGAATATGTAGGAGCCAATATGGGCATCCAGGTTCCGCTATTGGTTATTGACCGGAGAGGTGTCTCAGTCATGTCTACATAGTTCTCGAACCCGTAGGGTCCGCACGCTTAACGTTCAATGACGATATAGTATTATATGAGTTATGTGACTTGGTGACCGAATATTGTTCGGAGTCCCGGATGAGATCACGGACATGACGAGGAGTCCCGAAATGGTTGAGAGGTAAAGATTGATATATAGGACGATGATATTCGGACACCGGAAGTGTTTCGGGGGGTATCGGGTACTTATCGGGTCATCGGAAGGGGTTCCGGGCACCCCCGGCAAAGTTATGGGCCTTATGGGCCAAGAGAGGGAACACACCAGCCCACAAGGGGCTGGTGAGCCCCCATACCAGGCTGGCCTATGAGGAGGAGAAGGAAAGAAGGGAGGGAAAGGAAAGTGTGGAGTAGGGCTCCCCCTTCCTTCCCTCTCCCCCCTCTTTCCTTCCACCTTCTTCATACAAGGAAGGGGGGGGGGGGGGGCGCAGGAGGGCAGGAGCCCTAGGGCCGGCGGCCAGCCCCTTGGGGCGTGCCCTGGCTGCCCTAGGCTGCCTCCTCCCCCCTCCCACCTATATATATGTGGGGAGGGGGCGCCACACAAGGACACAACTTTGTCTTAGCCGTGTGCGGCGCCCCTGTCCATAGTTTTCTCCCTCGGTCATATTTACGTAGTGTTTAGGTGAAGCCCTACGGAGATCGCATCACCATCACCACACCGTCATGCTGCCGGAACTCATCTACTACTTAGCCCATCTTGTTGGATCAAGAAGGCGAAGACGTCACTGAGCTGAACGTGTGCAGAACACGGAGGTGCCGTGCGTTCGGTACTAGATCGGTTGGAGCGCGAAGAAAGTTCGACTACATCAACCGCATTGTGAAACGCTTCTGCTTATGGTCTACGAGGGTATGTAGACACACTGTCCCCCTCATTGCTATGCATCTCCATGAATAGATCATTGTGTGTACATAGAATCTTTTTGTTTTCATGCAACGTTTCCCGACAACTCCGGCCCCAACGTCCACAGCACCTCTCTGCCTCCACGCCCCTCGGCGCCATGGCCCCCTCCCCTGCCTCTGGTCAGGGCTGGACCCGCGAGCTCCGATGGCTGGATGGGAGTCCCTCCCCGTCGCCTAGCCCGCGCCACCCTCCCCCTTCCTACGCCCTGGTGCTTGCCTCCCCGCCGCTCGGCCCCGCCGTCCCCTGGCCCAGCCCGCGCTCCGAGATCCATCGTGTCTCCCCGGTGGAGGAGCCGGCGCGCGAGGCAGATGGGTCCACGTGGACCACCGTTCAGCGCCGCCAGGCGCGCTGCATGGAGCTCCGCCACCGTCGCGACCAGGACACGCCCGCCCGGCGCGCGGACGAGTGCCCCCGCTGTCTCGGCTGTCCGTGGCACCCGCAGTCAGAGTGTCGACGTGACATATGCTGCCGGTGCTGCCGCTTCTTCGGCCATTTCACGCGTTTCTGTAGCACCCCCCGCTCCCCCGGTTCGCCGCCGCCAGCGCTCCCCCGGGTCTTCCGACCCGAGCGTTGCCGGACCTAGCGGCCTCCTGCTCTCCAGGGCCGTGTCCGCGCTCTCCACGCCTCTCCTGTCGGCTGGCACCTCCGTCGCCTCGCCCTCACGGCCCACCTCCTCCTCTCGAGCCGCGCTGTTGTCCTCGACAGCGTCGTCCTCCCTGGCCCCTTGGCTGGCTCCAGCACGTCCGAGAGCGCAGTCTCCCCCTCTCCGACCACCCTTCCCTCCGATGCTAACTCCCGTGGTCTGCCGAGATGGGGGCTGCCAAATATGAGCTCCAGTCTTTGTCGCTGTTGGCCGAGCCCACTGGCAATCACCGGGGTATCTCCGTCGGCGAGGTCTCTGAGGCTCTCCAGGCACGCTTCGACTTCCCGCCGGATGAGTTCTCGGTACACTGTCACCACCCTGGTGACTTCCTCATCCGCTTCCGCTGCCGTGACTCCAGAGCGCGCGTGGCGGCCAGGAACCTACACTCCCCGTGCTTCCAGCTTCGCTTCACCCCTTGGAGCCCCATTGCCGGCGGCGAGCCGGTCACCGTGCGCATGCGCGTCCTCATCGAGATTCGTGGTATCTCGGACCACGCCTGGCACCGCACCTCCGCTTACTTCCTGCTGTCCCCCCTTCTGCCTCATCGAAGACCTTGCCCCCGAAACGTGCTCTGGCCGCGACATGTCCGTGTTCCGCCTTTCCGCCTGGACGGCGAACCCCGACAACATCCCCTGCTCTTCCGAGCTTCTCCTGCCGCCGCGTGATGGCATTGAGCTGCACGCCGACCCGGATAGCGTCTCGCGCTTCGCGCGTTCCCTAGTACGGTTCTCGGTGTCGATTCATGTATCGAAGACCCATGACTACCGCCTATCGCCACCACCACCCCCGCCGGCTGCGGACGCTAGCAACGACGACCGTGGCTCATTGCCTGTCCCCGGTCCGTGGCCCCGCCGGCATGAGTTCCTCCCTAGCCGTTCCTCTGGCCGCGCGCCTCGTCGCTCCAACCGCGGCGGCGGCGCTCGCTCCTCCGGCCGCCGGCCGTCCCCCATCGTGGGTGGCAAGGTGTGCTGGGCCCGCACCCGGATGCTTCCCCACCCGTGCCTCGAATCCCCGCTGCCCTGCGATTGGGCCCTACCCTGCTTTTAGATAAAGCTGGGCCCTCGCGGACGCTGCCTGATGCTGCCACCACTGCCCTGTCCATCCAGAATCAGGAGGGGGCCCTGCGACCGCTTTGGCCCTGTTCAAACAGGCCTGCTGACCAGTCCGCCTGCCACCCTTGTGGTTCTACGTGATGCACCCTCCCCGCGTTCGACGCGTGGCGCTTCCAACCCGGTCGAGGAGGCTGCCAAAGACTTCCTCTGGCACGGTCACAAGGACGCGCGCGCTGGCTCTTGTCTGGTTAGCTGGGCTCGGGTATGTCGCCCCCTCGACCTAGGCAGATTGGGAATCCATGATCTCCATCGCACTGGTATCTTCATCCGTGTCCGTTGGCTGTGGCTCCAGACCACCGACCCTTCGAGGCCTTGGTCTCATCTCCAGCTCCCCCATGACCCCGAGGTACTACAGTTCTTCCGAGGTTCCACGTCATGGACCATTGGCAATGGTGCCACTTGCCGCTTCTGGGAGGACCTGTGGCTTGAGGGAAAATCTCTCACCGACACCGCCCCGACCTGGTGGCTCTTGTGCCCCGCCGGCTGCGGCGCTCTCGCACGGTTGCTCATGTGCTAACGGACCGACATTGGATCTCTGACATCCAAGGCGCCCTGGGACCGGCCGCCACGGTGGAGCACGTGGGACTCTGGCGCCGCCTTCAGCACATCGTGCTTTCTTTGCAGCCTGACCTGGTGCGCTGGCGTTGGACTAAGAATGGAGTGTATTCTGCCTCATCCTGCTACAGTGCACTATTCCACGGCTCCACGGCCTCGGAGTTCTGGTGGCTCGCCTGGCAGACCGGCGCTCCAACCTCTGTGCAATTCTTCATCTGGCTCGCTTCTTTAAATCGCTGTTGGTCCACCGACCGTCTTGCCCGGCGTGGCTTGCCGTGCTCCCAGGAGCCCGAGACATTGCACCACATCCTTGTGGGCTGCGTTTTCGCGTGTGTCACTTGGCATGAAATTCTTTCATGGTGCTCCCCGGCGACCACCACTCCGGACGGCTCCGTAGACTACTTCAACTGGCTTTCATCAGCCCTTTTGCTTACCCCGACATCACGGTGACGAGGCCTGGCTACTATTGCTTCGCTCACAGCTTGGTCACTCTGGCGGCATCGGAACATCGTCATCTTCGACAAAATCGCACCATCGTCCATCGCACTTATCGCGACAATCAAAGATGAAGCTTGCTCCTGGGCCGCAGCAGGAGTTCGAGGGATGAACACACATACATTTGTAACCTGAGCATGTAACTTGAATGGGGTTGGGCAACCCCGTGTTCTCTGCTCCACCTGGTGTCGTGACCTCGCCATTCGTGTGTACGAGGCCGTGGCACCCCCTGTACTTGCTTCTATCCTCCCACTACTGGAATCAGAGAATTTGCCATCAGCCAGTTCTTTGCCATCTGCTAGCTGACGGCACAGAAGGGCTTTGCCGTCAACTTACAAAAAACAGACGGCAAAGAATGGGCTGATGGCAAAGATACTATTTGCCATCATCCAGCTCTTTGCCGTCTACTAGCCGACTGCAAAGATTCTTTGCCGTCCGCTAGCATACGACAAAGAGGTGGGGTGTGGTCCAGTGGAGGCCAGCTCCGGGCAGTACACTGTAATGGGCCATCCCCACCTCTTTGACGTCCGCTAGCAGACGGCAAAGAAATCACTACCTAACGGCCCTAACGCCCCCCCCACACCTCCTCTCTCTTCTCTCTCTGCCTCTCTCTCCTCCTCCGACCCCCACCGCACCCGCCGGTCGCCGCCCCTGACCCCCACCGCCCCCGCCACCTCGGCCCGCCGCCCCGCCCAGGCTGCCTGCCGCCCCGCCCAGTCCACGTCGCTGCGGCCACCCCGGCGCCCCGGGGACCCGGCACCGCTCCGCTGATGTCTACTACACAATTTGTTCTTATAGACTCGTGTTGGGCCTCCAAGTGCAGAGTTTTGTAGGACAGTAGTAAATTTCCCTCAAGTGGATGACCTAAGATTTATCAATCCGTGGAAGGCGTAGGATGAAGATGGTCTCTCTCAAACAACCCTGCAACCAAATAATAAAAAGTCTCTTGTGTCCCCAACACACCAAATACAATGGTAATTTGTATAGGTGCACTAGTTAGGCGAAGAGATGGTGATACAAGTGTAGTAATGATAGTAGATATTGATTTTTGTAATAGTAACAATAAACAACAGCAAGGTAGCAAGTAACAAAAGTGAGCACAAACGGTATTGCAATGCTTGAAAATGAGGCCTAGGGTCCGTACTTTCGCTAGTGCAATCTCTCAACAATGCTAATTGGATCATATAACCTTCCCTCAACGTGCGATGAAGAATCACTCCAAAGTTCCTATCTAGCGGAGAACATAAGAAGAAATTGTTTGTAGGGTACGAAACCACCTCAAAGCTATTCTTTCCGATCAATCTATCCTAGAGTTCGTACTAAAATAACACCAATCTATTCTTTCCGATCGATCTAACCAAGAGTTCGTACTAAAATAACACCATATGATACACATCAACCAACTCTAATGTCACCTAGATACTCCAATGTCACTGCGAGTATCCGTGAGTTGATTATGCAATATGCATCAAACAATTTCAGATTCATAATACTCAATCCAACACAAAGAACTTCAAAGAGTGCCCCAAGATTTCTACCGGAGAAACAAAGACGAGAACATGCATAACCCCTATGCATAGATTACCCCAATGTCACCTCAGGAATCTGTGAGTTGAGTGCCAAAATACATATCAAGTGAATCAATATGATACCCCATTGTCACCACGGGTATTGATAGCAAGACATACATAAAGTGTTCTCAAATCCATAAAAGTATTCAATCTGATAAGAACGGAATCTTAAAGGGAAAACTCAATTCACAACAAGATAGAGAGGGAAAAACACCATATGATCCAACTATATTAACAAAGCCTGCGATACATCAAGATCGTGACATCTCAAGAACACGAGAGAGAGAGAGAGATTAAACACATAGCTACTGATACAAACCCTCAACCCCGAGGGTGGACTACTCCCTCCTCATCATGGTGGCCGACAGGATGATGAAGATGGCCACCGGTGATGATTTCCCTCTCCGGCAGAGTGCCGGAACAAGGTCTAGATTGGTTTTCGTGGCTACAGAGGCTTGCGGCGGCAGAACTTCTGATCTAGGGTTCTTTTTTGGGGGTTCTGAAATATTTGGGAGTTTATAGGGTGAAGAGGTGGTGCGGGAGGCCACCGAGGTGGGCATAACCCACCAGGGCGCGCCTGGGCCCCCAGATGCGCCCAGGTGGGTTGTGCCCCCCATCGGGGCACCCCTCTAGTACTTCTTTGGCCCATGTTGTTCCTTCTGGTCCATAACAATTCTCCAAAAAGTTTCTCTGCATTTGGACTCCTTTTGGTACTGATATTCTGAGAAGTAAAAAACAAGCAAAAAACAACAACTGGCACTGGGCACTATGTCAATAGGTTAGTCCCAAAAAATAATATAAAGTTGCTATAAAATGATTGTAAGACATCCAAGAATGACAATATAACAGCATGGAACAAGCAAAACTTATAGATACATTGGAGACATATCAGCATTCCCAAGCTTAATTCCTACTCGTCCTCGAGTAGGTAAATGATAAAAACAGAATTTTTGATGTGGAATGCTACCTAATATGTTCATCACATATTCTTTTCTTTTGTAGCATGGACATTTGGACTTTTATATGGTTCAAAGCAATAGTCTAGTTTTGACATGAAGATTTCAATACTCAAGCATATCAACAAGCAACCATGTCTTTCAAAATATCAACACTAAAGAAAGTTATCCCTAGCCCATCATGCTCAATCATTGATCCATTCATGAAACACACTCCCATATTAGCTACACCCAATGCTCAAGTACGATCATAGTGCCCCTTAGTTGGTGCTTTATAAGAGAAGATGGAGACTCAAATAAAAATTGCATAAAATAAATAGATAGGCCCTTCGCAGAGGGAAGTAGGGATTTTTAGAGGTGCGAGAGCTCAAAGCTTAAATTGAGAGATAAAAATTTTGAGAGGCATACTTTTCCCGTCAACGAAAATGACCGAGTAATTCCCAACACTTTCCATGCTAGATATATCATAGGCGGTTCCCAAATAGAAAATAAAGTTTATTCCTTTTTCCACCATTCTTTCACAATCCATGGCTAGCCGTATCCACGGGTGCCTTCCATACCAACACTTTCCAAGGAATTTATTATTTGACAACATAAAGTAAATTTCTTTCTCATTTCGGGACTGGGCATCCCTATTACCTTTGCCACACTCTCGTGCAATGACAAGTGAATAAACACTCATCTTGAGAATAACACATCTAGCATGGAAAATATTGGCCACCCCGTGCCGCTTCATGAGCAGTACGAGCACACAAAAAGGAAATTTATTTTGAAAATTAGAGTTGGCACATACAAATTTACTTGGAACGGCACGGAAATACCGCATATAGGTAGGTATGGTGGACTCATATGGCAAAACTTGGTTTAAGAATTTTGGATGCACAAGTAGTATTCCTACTTAGTACAAGTGGAGGCTAGCAAATAGATTGAGAAGCGACCAGCCAAGAAATAAAAACGATCATAAACGAGCATTAAACATAACTAACACCGAATAATGCACCATAAGTAGGATGTAATTTCATTGCATAACTATTGACTTTCGTGCTTGCATAGGGAATCACAAACCTTAACACCAATATTCTTACTAAAGCATAATTACTCACCAACATGACTCACATATTATTATCTCCATATCGCAAAACTATTGCAAGGAATCAAACTTATCATATCCAATGATCTACATGAAAGTTTTTATTATATCCTTCTTGAACATCCATCACTTTGGGACTAAATTTATATATTACCATTGCAACTAACAAGCTCTCAAATAGATTTAATTGAAGCACGAGAGCATAAGTATTTCTTCAAAATTTTCAACTCTCAAAATAATCTAAATGAAGCATGAGAGTAAATGACAAACTACTGCAAAAAGATATAAGTGAAGATCAAATGAGTAGTTAAGTAAATAGGTAGCTATGTGAGGACTCTCTCTTATTTAAAAGTTTCAGATCTAAGTATTTTATTAAAACAGAAAGCAAAATAAAATAAAATGACATTCTAAAAATAGCACACATCATGTGAAGAAGCAAAAACTTAGGCTCAACCGATACTAACCGATAATTCTTGATGAAGAAAGGTGGAATGCCTACCGGGGCATCCCCAAGCTTAGATGCTTGAGACTTCTTGAAATATTATCTTGGGATGCCTTGGGCATCCCCAAGCTTGAGCTTTTGTGTCTCCTTAATTCCTTTTATATCACAGTTTCCCTAAATCTTAAAAACTTCATCCACACAAAACTCGACAAGAACTCATGAGATAAGTTAGTATAAACCAATGCAAAACTTTATCATTCTCTACTGTAGCAAATCACTAAAATTATTATTAAACATTGCATACTAAATGCCTCTGCATATTTAATACTCCTATCCTCAAATAGAACCATTAAATAAGCAAACATATGCAAACAATGCAAACATAACAACAATCTGTCTAAACAGTAGTCTGTAAAGAGTGCAATTTTACTCACACTTTCCTAACTCCAAAAATTATGAAAACTTACCAAACTATAGAAAATTTATCATAGCTTATTTTGCAGAAAGTTTCAACATTTTATCACATTCTTACTTTTCTCAAGAATTCACGCAATAGCATGCAACTTTTTGTTTTCAAACAACAACACATAGACTTGCAACATAAGCATGGCAAAGGCTATACTTGAATTTTTTATTGAAGTAAAAGATATAAAACATTATTACAAATAACAGAAAGCAAATACTAATAAAGCAAAACACATATCATGTGACGAATGAAAATGTAGCTCCAAGTGAGGTAACCGATAATGTTGGAGACGAAATAGGGGATGCCTTTCGGGGCATCCCCAAGCTTAGTTGCTTGGATATTCCTTTAATATTACCTTTGGTGTGCCTTGGGAATCACCAAGCTTAGGTTCTTGTCACTCCTTATTCTCCTCATATCGATATCTCACCCAAAACTTGAAAACTTCAATCACACAGAACTTAACGGAACTTCGTGAGATGGGTTAGTATGATAAAGACAAATCATTCATTTTGGTACTGTCAAGATAAGATTCATAATTGTTCTCACACAATTCCTACTGTACCCTACAATTTCTACAACTTATATTGACCAATATAAGCCATAGAAACTAGAAAACAAGCAAACTATGCATTGAAAACAGAATCTGTCAAAAACAGAACAGTACGTAAAGATCTGAATTTTAGTCATACTTCTGCAACTTCAAAAATTCTGAAAAATTAGGAAAACGTATACAATTTGTATGCCCATAAACTTTAAAAAATTCAGAGTTTTTAAAATTCCAATCAATTTTAACAATTCTGTTACTTGATGCAAAAGTTTCTGTTTTTGCACAGAATCAAGTCAACTATCATCCACACTATCCCAAAGGCTTTACTTGGTACTTTATTGAAACAAAAGCTATAAAACATGATTACTACAGTAGCCTAATCATGTGAACACACAAAAACAGTAGGGATAAATGTTGGGTTGTCTCCCAACAAGCGCTTTTCTTTAATGCCTTTTTAGCTAGGCATGATGATTTCAATGATGCTCACATAAAAGTTAAGAATGGAAACACAAAGAGAGCATCATGAAGCATATGACTAGAACATTTAAGCCTAACCCACTTCCTATGCATAGGGATTTTGTGAGAAAATAATTTATGGGAGCAAGAATCAACTATCATAGGAAGGCAAAACAAGTGCAACTTCAAAACTTTCAACACATAGAGAGGAAACTTGATATTACTGAGATATGTAAAAGCAAATGTTCCTCTCTCATAATAATTTTCAGTAGCATCATGAATGAATTCAACAATACAACTATCACATAAAGCATGCTTTTCATGATCCACAAACATAGAAATTTTCTTACTCTCCACATAAGCAAATTTATTCTCATGAATAGTGGTGGGAGCAAACTCAACAAAATAACTATCATGTGATTGGAAATTAAAATCATGATGACAAGTTTCATGGTTATCATTATTCTTTATAGCATACATATCATCACCATAATCATCATAGATAGCAACTTTGTTGTCATAGTCAATTGAAACCTCTTCCAAAATAGTGGATTCATCACTAAATAAAGTCATGACCTCTCCAAATCCACTTTCATAATTATTAGAATAAGACTCAACACCCTCCAAAATAGTGGGATCATTAGTACCTAGAGTTGACACTCTTCCAAACCCACTTTTATCAATATAATCATCATAAATAGGAGGCATGCTATCATCATAATAAATTTTCTCATCAAAACTCGGGGGAGTAAAAATATCTTCATCAAATATAGCATCCCCAAGCTTGTAGCTTTGCATATCATTAGCATCATGGATATTCAAAGAATTCATACTAATAACATTTCAATCATGCTCATCATTTATTCCAAACATTTTATTGAATTCTTCTTCTATCAATTGTGCACAATTTTCCTTTCCATCATTTTCAAGAAAGACATGATAAAGACGAATAATAAGAGGCCACCTCAATTCCATTTTTTTGTAGTTTTCTTTTATAAACCAAACTAGTGATAAAACAAGAAACTAAAAGATTCGATTGCAAGATCTAAAGATATACCTTCAAGCACTCACCTCCCCGGCAACGGCGCCAGAAAAGAGCTTGATGTGTACTACACAACTTGTTCTTGTAGACTCGCTTGGGCCTCCAAGCGCAGAGTTTCGTAGGACAGTAGCAAATTTCCTTCAAGTGGATGACCTAAGGTTTATCAATCTGTGGGAGGCGTAGGATAAAGATGGTCTCCCTCAAACAACCCTGCAACCAAATAATAAAATGTCTCTTGTGTCCCCAACACACCAAATACAATGGTAATTTGTATAGGTGCACTAATTCGGCGAAGAGATGGTGATACATGTGTAGATAGTAGATATTGATTTTTGTAATAGTAACAATAAAGAACAGCAAGGTAGCAAGTAACAAAAGTGAGCACAAATGGTATTGCAATGCTTGAAAATGAGGCCTAGGGTCCGTACTTTCGCTAGTGCAATCTCTCAACAATGATAATATAATTGGATCATATAACCTTCCCTCAACGTGCGATGAAGAATCACTCCAAAGTTCCTATCTAGCGGAGAACATAAGAAGAAATTGTTTGTAGGGTACGAAACCACATCAAAGCTATTCTTTCCGATCAATCTATCCTAGAGTTCGTACTAAAATAACACCAAGCTATTCTTTCCGATCGATCTAAGCAAGAGTTCATACTAAAATAACACCATATGATACACATCAACCAACTCTAATGTCACCTAGATACTCCAATGTCACCGTGAGTATCCGTGAGTTGATTGCATCAAACAATTTCAGATTCCTAATACTCAATCCAACACAAAGAACCTCAAAGAGTGCCCCAAGATTTCTACTGGAGAAACAAAGACGAGAACGTGCATCAACCCCTATGCATAGATTACCCCAATGTCACCTCTGGAATCCGCGAGTTGAGTGCCAAAACACATATCAAGTGAATCAATATGATAACCCATTGTCACCACAGGTATTCATAGCAAGACATACATAAAGTGTTCTCAAATCCATAAAAAGTATTCAATCCGATAAGAACGAAATCTCAAAGGGAAAACTCAATTCACAACAAGATAGAGAGGGGAAAACACCATATGATCGAACTATATTAACAAAGCCCGCGATACATCAAGATCGTGACATCTCAAGAACACGAGAGAGAGAGAGAGAGATTAAACACATAGTTACTGGTACAAACCCTCAGTCCCGAGGGTGGACTACTCCCTCCTCATCATGGTGGCCGCCGGGATGATGAATATGGCCACCGGTGATGATTTCCCCCTCTAGCGGAGTGCCGGAACAGGGTCTAGATTGGTTTTTTGTGGCTACAGAGGCTTGCGGGCGGCGGAACTTCTGATCTAGGGTTCTTTTTTGGGGGTTCTGGAATATTTGGGAATTTATATGGCGAAGAGGCAGTGCGGGAGGCCACCGAGGTGGGCACAACCCACCAGGGCACGCCTGGGCCCCCAGGCGTGCCCAGGTGGGTTGTGCCCTCTCGGGGCACCCCTTTGGTACTTCTTTGGCCCATGTTGTTCTTTCTGGTCCATAAAAATTCTCCAAAAAGTTTTGTTGCGTTTGGACTTCGTTTGGTACTGATATTCTGCGAAGTAAAAAACAAGCAAAAAACAGCAACTGGCACTGGGCACTATGTCAATAGGTTAGTCCCAAAAAATTATATAAAGTTTCTATAAAATGATTGTAAGATATCCAAGAATGATAATATAACAACATGGAACAAGCAAAAATTATAGATACGTTGGAGACGTATCAGCATCCCCAAGCTTAATTCCTACTCGTCCTCAAGTAGGTAAATAATAAGAACAGAATTTTTGATGTGGAATGCTGCCTAATATGTTCATCACATATTCTTTTCTTTTGTAGCATGGACATTTGGAGTTTTATATGGTTCAAAGCAATAGTCTAGTTTTGACATGAAGATTTCAATACTCAAGCATATCAACAAGCAACCATGTCTTTCTATAAAGTTGCTATAAAATGATTGTAAGACATCCAAGAATGATAATATAACAGCATGGAACAAGCAAAAATTATAGATACGTTGGAGACGTATCATCCGCCCAGGCCGCCCCGACGCCCCTCCACCCGGCGCCCCTCCTCCCAGGCCGCCCGTCGCCCCGGCGCCCCTCCGCCCAGCCGCCCCCCTCGGTGAGGTACATTTTTTTCTTGCTTTTTTATTTAGGTTGTACTGTTAGTAGATTTTTGGTTAGTTGATTTAGTTGCTTTTTTTTATTTATCCATATTTTAGGTTAGTAGATTTTAGGTTAGTACATTTTATGATAAAAAAAGAAGAAAAGAAGAAAAAGTAGAAGAAGAGGAAGAAGGAAAAGAAGGAAGAAGAAGAAGAAGGAGAGGAAAAAGGAAAATAAGGAAGAGGAAGAAGAAGAAGAATGAGAGGAAAAAGGAAAATAAGGAAGAAGAAGAAGAAGAAGAAGAAGAAGAAGAAGAAGAAGAAGAAGAAGAAGAAGAAGAAGAAGAAGAGGAGGAGGAGAAGAAGAAGGGGAGAAGAAGAGGAGAAGAAGAGAAGAAGAAGAAAATGAGGAGAAGAAGAAGAGGAGAAAAAAAGAAGAAGAAGAAAATGAGGAGAAGACGAAGAGGAGAAAAAAAATAAGAAGAAGAAGAAGAGGAAGAAGAAGAAGAAGAAAAAGAGGAGAAGAAGAAGGAATAGAGGAGAAGAAGAAGAATAGAATAGTACTTATATGTGCAGTTATATTTTATCGGGATTGAATATTTGTGTTGATCGGGTGGATTTAAATGTGCAATAGTTTCATCGCTGCGAGGGTCTGGTGTTCGACGACCTCCCCGTGTGTTCGACGAGCTCCGCCCCTACGTTCGTGGGTGAGCACAAATGACATCTCCTCCTCCCCCCTTCATTATTTGCTCTGTTCCAGTCTTCGTGTCGATGAAACTTGCTAGCTATAGGTGTCTTCAATCATCAGTATGCGTGACTAGTATGCGTCTCCCGTTCGAAAGGGTTACAGTTATAAATATGCATGCATTTGCATATTTATAACCGTGATTCTTTCGAATTGTCCAACGTTATCCATGGACAGCCCGAGTAATCTGCAAAGGCCTTCAATGAAATGTTGGAGCCTTCAAAACGTCCTCTCCATGAGCACACTGAGCTTTGTCAGCTGGATGCCATCTCACAAGTAATGGCTTTGAAGGCTCAGTTCAACTTGGGCAGAGAATGCTACGACGCGATGATGACAGTATTTGGACGCTTTCTACCCAAAGGCCATGTAATGCCTGCAAACCTGTAACAGTTGGACAAAATCCTGCATGCACTTAAGATGCCCTATGAGAAGATAGATGCCTGTGAGAAAGGATGCGCCTTATTTAGGCTTGAGTATGCGGACTTGAACTATTGTCCCATATGCAAGTCTTCCAGGTATGTTGTGGTAGACAAAGGTATGGGTGAGAAGAGGCAGACCAAAATCCCCGTTAATGTTCTTCGGTATATGCCAATCGTACCAAGACTTCAATGTCTTTTCATGGTCGAAGAGACGGCCAGACAAATGACATGGCACAAAATGGGCAAAAGAACCGAACTAGATGCAGATGGGAATCAGATGATGGTACACACATCGGATGGTTCTGCGTGGAAGCACTTTGATGCATTACATGAGCAAAAAGTGGCAGATCCAAGGCATCCTCGAGTCGCCATCAACACAGATGGGTTCAATGTGTTTGGTCTGACGGCAACCCAATACAGTTGTTGGCCTGTATTTGTCATTCCACTCAATCTCCCCCCGGACAGATTATGCAAAGAAAGAACATTTTCCTGACGTTGATAATTCCAGGGCCCAACTATCCAGGGAAGAATATGAATGTGTACATGCAGCCACTTAAGGATGAATTGCAAGAAGCTTGGGATAATGGGTTCAAGACATACGATGCTGCTAGCAAACAAAACTTCATAATGCGTGTCTGGTACATGTACTCGATGCATGACTTGCCGCGTATGCGCTATTCGTTGGTTGGTGTGTGCATGAAAGGTTCCCGTGCCCCACATGCAAGGCAGCTCTTCAGTTTTGTTGGCTGCAGGCGGGTCGCAAGTTTTCTTGCTTTGACTTGCATAGACAGTTCCTTGATCCTCGCCATAAGTTCAGAAAAGACAAGAAGAACTTCATCAAAGGTAGAGTTGTCAAAAACTCTGCACCATCTGCGTTGACAGGCCAACAGACCCTGGATCAGTTAAATGCTCTCGAGCCAGATCCAGAGCGTCCAGGGTATTTCAAGGGGTATAATTCGGAACACGCCTGGACTCACAAGACATGCTTGTGGGATCTGCCTTACTTCAAAGACCTCCTTTGCCCAGACAACATCGACATGATGCACACTGAAAAAATATCACCGAGGCCCTTTTTGGTACATTGTTCGGCATAGAGGGGAAGTCAAAGGATAATACTAAGGCTAGAGTCGATCAGGAGGCGCTATGTGATAGACCATTACAAAACATGCAAGAACCGAAAGGAAAGCAGAACTGGACGAAGCCAAAGGCATGGTTCAATCTTGGAAGGCCAGCTATGAGGGAAATTCTCTTGTGGGTGAAAATGTAGTTGATGTTCCCCGATGGGTATGCAGCGAATCTAAAGAGGGAAGCGAGTCTTGAAAAATTGAAAATATTTGGTCTCAAGAGTCATGATTGGCACATATAGCTTGAGCGGGTAATGCCGGTGATGTTGCGTGGCTTTATCCCTGAGGATGAATGGCTAGTACTGGTAGAGCTGAGCTATTTCTTCCATGTTCTTTGTGTAAAAGAACTATCGCCTGGCGTGCTAGAAGAAATGGAAGAGTTGGCGCCGGAGTTGATCTGCAAGTTAGAGAAGATCTTTCCACCGGGCTTCTTTAATCCAATGCAGCATTTGATTTTGCATCTCCCGACGGAGGCAAGATTTGGGGGGGGGGGCATGCAAAATCGTTGGTGCTACGCAACTGAGAGGATGCAGAAGACGCTTCGAGAAAAATGTAAAAAATAAACATAGAATTGAAGCATCGATGGCCGAGGCATTCATTACTGAGGAGGCGGCAAACTTCGTGACAGCACACTACGAAGCCAAAAATCGTCATTTTCGGTACAATGCTGGCGACCCTAAAAAAGGTGGATCCAACCTCAGCCTATTCAAAGGGAAGCTCGCACCAGCCGGTGCTTCGAAACCAATATCGTTGGATGTCGAAGAATGGCGGACCATTTCGTTGTATATCTTCAACAACCTAACAGAAGTGTGGCCGTACATCGAGTAAGTTCACGGTACATTGTTTCACAACTTCTAATTCCTTTGAAATGCTCTTATTCCCGGATATTTGATACAGTCGATACGTCACCAAATTCTCGGATGGAGCGGTGATCCAAAAGGAATCCATCGAAGAGTATGAGCTTCTGGCAAAGCATGGAGGCGGCTTTCCCGGTTTCATCTCTTGGTTCAAACAAATGGTAATTTCCATTAGACCATTTCATTTCTTCGTCTAATTTGTGGCTAATGCAACAATCCTTTTGTATTAAACTTGTAGGCTAATTCAGAGTCTATGGACGCCGAATTGAGACAAGTCGCTAATGGTTTTGACTATAAGGTTCGTTGATTTGACAAATACGACATCAACGGGTATCGCTTTCATACCTTTGGTGCTTCACCCCAAACACGTCTTTCCAAAAAAACATTTCAAGAACCGCTCTACTTCACCCCAGAACATTGAAGTAGACATCGACAGTGAATCCGACTTCACCCCTGAGCCGGAACAAGAAGAGCCGGAACAAGAAGAGGTTACTATTGTGGATGACCTGTCAATGCTTGACCGATTACATAAAGGTGGCCTTCCACATGTTGATGCCGCTGAACCCGATGAGCACGTCATTCATGATAGTGATGATCATGATGCATTTATTCATCCCGGAGCATATATAGACGATCAAGATTATTATTAGTTCATGTCGGGTATTCAATTTGTGTTATATACATATATATTATTAGTTCATGTTAGGTATTCAATTTTTTTATGTTGTACATGATGATGATACACTTAAGTTATATACATATTATTATTCATGTCGGTATTCAATTTTTTTATGTTGTACTAATTTCGTTTACTCTTTGTCATGGCAGGTGTTAAAAGATGGTGGGCGTGGGTCCAGAGCACTCCGAGGCTCCTTCTTCATTGGCGCGTGGTGGGAGGGGTACTTCCATTCCACCCTAGTCTCTCCGGAGAGCGTTGCTCGACAGTATGCAGACACCGGTGGGCGCTTCTTCATTGGCGTCGTTGCCCACCGGGAGAGGAGGTCGGGGAGGGAAGAAGAGAGGAGGTCGGGGAGGACATGGCCGCGGGAGAGGTAGGCATGCTGCTACACCTTCCTCGCCGCCACCCCCAGCCGATTCACCCGAGCACAGGACTGCTAGGGTGGACACGTCTGAGGAGGAGGCTACGCGGACTTCGGTCCACGAGCCTCGGGTCGATGGGCCTTCGGCCCACGAGACTCCGGACCAGGCTACATCCTAGGAGACGTCCGGATAGGGTACCTGGCCGGATCCGCCTGAGGGGCCGAGTGGCCATGCTGATGGTGGCGGGGATCAGATTTCTGATAGCGAGGGCGAGGTGGTTGAGGGGGGCACCGTCTACCAGCATGGTAGTACACGGCTCCCGCCCGTGCCAGCGACCCGCGAGCAAAGGTGGTTGATTAGGCCTGATGGGGAGAGGTAAGTGCATTTACTCTTTTTGTACCTTTTGCCTTCATGTTTCTTCAAATATCTAATTCGTTGGCCTTGTCATACTGCAGGGGTTGGCACCACGCTCAGGATGTCCGCAGGCCCAACACCGTCCTTGGTGTGATTTGCTGGCAAAACTTCCCGGGGTTTGTCACGTTGCCCGGTGAGGGTCAGCTTCCACAGCTAGGATTGAGCTAGGAGCACTACTTTGCTGCCCCGGCCCCGCCGGAGGAGATGATCGACGGTGTCTTGTGCCACACGAGGGCCGACATGGTGATCAGAAAGTTTTGGGTAATTTCTCCTTTACACAATAAAAAATCTTCAAATAGCTAGTTATTATACTAATCAATGTTGTCTCGTTTGATTGCAGACCTTCTACAGGTGTGAGGAGGGATACGAGGAGGCCGCGGCACAGGTTATCGATGCCGAGTGCAAGCGCCTACTGCAAAACTTACGGCACGAGGCGCGGGTGCAGGCTGTTCGAGACTACTACGCCTCGCGTGGTATTAAGAAGTCCAAGCCGTCGTGCGGCGGAAAGTTTCTGAAGAAGGAGCAGGACATGAAGGTAATTACCTTTTCTTAAGGCCTTGTACTTAGTTTCCTTGATTTGATTCATAGGCGTAGCGCTCAAATATCTCTTTACTAACTTAGGTGCCCCCGAGATGGTGTGCGGATAAGATGGATTGTTGGGAGGCGTTGGTGGATGAGTGGTGCTCAGACCAATGGCTAGCCCTCCACAACAATGCCAAGGACCGGCGTGCCCAAATGGAAGGTGTGCCACACCATCAAGGCAGCGCCAACTTATATCAGTTCGGGCAGAACTGGGTATGTGGTTTGCTTCATGATTCATGCAATTCATTCTTCATGCTAGCTTGAGCCCTTTAATTACTAATTTACTCCGTTCCTCTCTTTTAGGCGCGACACAATAAGGCGGAGGTGCCAGAGGTGTACGACCTCTATGCCATGGCCCATACTACCTCATACAAGAAGGCCAAGGCATTCTCTGCGTCTGACCTCGATCATCCAGAGAACTTCACCAACATCTCCTCCCACAACAAGCTCGTGAGGTACAGAGATGAGGGGAAGGCGAGGAAAGGGGAGGACTTTAACTCGAGCCAACAGTTTGATCCAGAGCTGGTGATGATATCTGGTGATGGGAGGTCCCATGGCTCGATAGCCATTGGAGATGGACTTATACGTTGTCCTCGCACTCTCCCGGAGATCAAGGCGCGCCAAACGAGCTCCTGTCCTGAGATAAGGCCTCGTCCACGGCCAATCGAGCTCGCCTTCGAGGTTAGTTATACAGACTCATATATCTTTCCTCCATTACATTGTGTGTGCGGCCATCGATGATTACAGTGCTAACGAGGAGTGGAGTTGCAAGTTGCTCTTTAGAAAGAGAGAGAGGCAACCCAGACGCTTCTGCAGGAGAGGGACCGACAGGCGGCGAAGAAGGAGAGGGAATTGGAGGAGAGGATGGCTAGGTTGTTGGAGGAGGAGATGTCGCGGAATGATGCGGCTCACCGGGCCATGGATGAGCTCCTCGTGGTAAGTTTCTTCTGCATATTAGCCAAATCATGCACGTAATGTTTGTTTCATTAGTAACTAATATGACTGACTCATCAAAACCAAATGTGCAGTCTATGTGCGAGAAGACCGGTCAGACCCCTTCACCGATGCCAGTCATTGCTCCGAGGACCACGGTGAGTTTCATTTGAATGGTCATTAGTTACTAGTCTTAACATTTGAGTGTCATCATGCTAACAAGACATTGCAAATGATCTTTGGTGCAGCATAACTCCAGACAAGCATCGCACGAACCTTCTCCAGGTGTAACCGGCACGAGCAACCCCGGTGCTTCACCTCCGTGATGATGGTAAGTTTTCTCTAGTGTTTTGCTTAACAAATGCATAATGACCTATACTTAGCTTATTTAGTTCATTTATGACATAATTAGCTTACTTAGGTCAAAAATTGCATAATAACCTTGGTTAGCTCATAAATGTCATATACTTAGCTTATTTTCCTCCAAAATGACATAATAAGCTTATTTTACCTAAGTTAGCTCTAAAATGACCTATACTTAGCTTTGTTTCCTCCAAAATGACCTAAGTTAGCTCTAATATGCTTAGTTACCTACGTTAGGTCAATAATGACCTATACTTAGCGTACTTGTGTCAAAAATGGCATAATTAGCTTACTTAGGTCAAAAATTGCATAATAACCTTGGTAACCTCAGAAATGTGATATACTTAGCTTATTTTCCTCCAAAATGACATAATAAGCTTACTTAGCTCCAAAATGATCCATTTTACCTAAGTTAGCTCTAAAATGACCTATACTTAGCTTTTTTTCCTCCAAAATGACCTAAGTTAGCTCTAATATGCAAAGTTAGCTCTAATATGCTTAGTTACCTAGGTTAGATCAATAATGACCTATACTTAGCTTACTTATGTCAAAAATGGCATAATTAGCTTACTTAGGTCAAAAATGGCATCATAACCTTGGTAACCTCATAAATGACATATACTTCTTCTTCTTCTACTACTACTTCTTCTTCTTCTTCTAGTCTTCTTCTTCTAACTTTCTTATTTCCCATTTTGCAGATTTGATTCACTTCATGGAAGCTTGCATTGATGGAGTGCTTGTGTTTACTTTCTATTTTGATTTCGTATCGATGAACAATGTGGAACTTGCTACCTATGGATGAAACTATTGTAATATGGATGAAACTATGTATGTATGGATGAAACTTATGTGTTGGATATCATATATTTGATGTGACTTGCTCATATTGTTTGCCCTGTGAAATATATACATATATATCATATATTTGCTGTGAAAATGCTTGGATATAACAAAAACAGAATAAAAAGAGGCAATATAGGCACTTTGCCGTCTGCCATCGATGGCAAAGGGCTCTTTGCCGTCTGCCACTGACGGCAAAGGTGACATGTGGCAGCAACCTGTGCAACCTGGGAGCACTGGGTCTGAGCCATTTTGTTACTTTGCCATCGGTGGCAGACGACAAAGGCTGGTGTAACTTTGCCGTCGGTGGTGGATGGCAAAGTCTGCCAGCCCCCACCCGAGGTCAGCTGATGTCACCTGGCAGACGACAAAGGAGCTTGTCTCTTTGCCGTCGGTAGGCAGACGGCAAAGTCTGTCGTTAGCCACCTAACGGGGCTAACCTAAATACTATGTCGCCCACTGGCTTTGCCATTTGTTTTAACTGTATGGCCGACGGCAAAGATCTTTGCCGTCCGATTTATTTATGCTGATGGCAAAGTAGCCCTTTACCATGGTTTTCTGTGCTGGAAGTGGGGCCGTCTGCCAGCTGACGGCAAAGACATTTGCCGTCCGTGAACCTATCCTTTGCCGTCTGCCATGGCAGACGGCAAAGTACCTGATTCCTGTAGTGTCCTATCAATGCAATGATACGCTGCTCAGCGTATTCAAGAAAAAAAGTATGAGGTGATCAACCGTCTCGAAGTTCTTACCACACATCAGAAACAACACGTTGCACGGTCATCCCCTTGCAGACAACATGTCTGCATTAAGGATCCGTCGCCTTATGAGCAACCATGAAAAAACCTGCATTTGTTCTCCACACTGGCCTTCCAAATTGCATCCGAACAAATCTTGCGCGGCGACTAGGAACCTTGGAATTGGATGTCATATGTAGAGATCTTCGAATAGATGACGTGTTGTAGGGTGGAACCCTAAGTGGAGATATTTTCACACTTGGAGGGGGAAAAGGGATGCACAAGAACACAAGAGGAAATTCACTCAAACAAAACCCAATCTGCCATGGTTTTGTCACGGCAGATGTCCTAGTGTGAGGACTTAGTCGTGAGGCCATCGCAACTAGGAGGTTAGCTTGTCGGGGTTGATCGGAACTGAGAGACATGAGTTTACCCAGGTTTGGCCCCTCACGATCGAGGTAATAGCCTACTTCCTGCTTGTTGCTTATTGCTTGAGGATCAATTACAAGGGAGCGGATTCACTTGACCTAGCTATTGATCGATTGTCCCTTAGTCCTATCTGCCTCAGGGACTCGCCTTTATATACAGGTCGAGGCCTAGGACTTACAAGATTCCGGGTCGTACTATGATCCGTGACCTACAAGATTCCGGGTCGTACTATGATCCGTGACCTAGCATGTTTCTGACTTGTCTTGTTTCCTAAGTAAGGAAACTTCAGGCGGCTTACACTTCTGGGCCATGAGCCGCCATCTTCGAATACTGGGCCGCAAGCCGGCCTGCTTGGTGAGCCGCCCTGCTGGTCTTACACCTAAGCGCCACGACCCATCTTGAGTCTTGTTCAGCAGCCGACACCTGGATGACCCGACTTTAGTATGGCGGGTCATATTGTGGGGTTATATCCCAAACATTAGCCCCCAGATTGATTGGAATTTATTCATGTCAATCTCTTACAATCTGGCGGCTTGTCTTCTGGTCTTACGTGCATCTTCCCCGGGTCATAAAATGCCGGCTTATGATACTTCCAGACTTTGCTATTTTTCACATCTTCTCATTGCTGACGTCATCCCTCAAAAACCCAGTGAACCCATGATGACATCATAACGAATCTTTGAGTATGTCTGTTGGGGCCGAAAATTGAGGTGTCCTGGCTCCGAAATTTACTGTGCCCCCTCAATTATCGTGCCTGTCATTTATTCTCACCTCTTCGCCTTATAAGTACACACGGGGGGGGGGGGGGGGGGGCTCCTTTTCACTTTTACCTCGCCCCCCTCGCTTCTTCTTCTTCAAGCCCGAGCTCTCCCGCATTGGACTGCCGCCGCCCCAGTTCGTCCGCTACCGACCAGGTCGTCCAGGATCGCGACGCCATCCGCTCTTCGCCGGAGCTCAGTCAAGCGTCTCCGCCATCTTCTGCAACAGTCAGGTAACCCAATACTTCTCCCTTAGATATGCATTGGTTCCTTCGTAGTTCATCGGAGTTCATCAATGTTCGTCCATTCCTTCCACTGCCACCACCTTTTTAGATCTAGTTCTTCCATGAATTTCTCATAGAGATGTGACGGAGCTTGCCCCAGTACCATTTTTATATTTGTAAACTCTAGCTCTTCCATAGAATCTTTTAACAGACTAGTAGTCACTTCTGATGTTCACCTTAGGTTTAGGAATTTTTTCCCTTTTTGCATTACTTGCAGATCCATAACTTATATGCCTTTCATAGAAACTTGTTGGTCCCACACTTAGCAGAAAATTAGAAATCTCCATTTTAGCATAAGACACCCTTATGTTTTGCCGGCTCATCACTATGACTGTAACCCGCCAAATGTAGAAATTATTCCGTTGTTCAGCCTGCTCACCTATCGAGCGACTCATTTATCATTAATAATTATACCGTCTTACCTTTAACCACAACTGCTAGTGCAGACTCATCACATAGTTGACCCAGCAAGTTGTCGCTTCATAAATAACCCTCCATTCATATTTCTGCAGTTCTTAACCTCACTTAGGCGGTTCATTATGGCAAAAACCACAATTTGCAACTGGGTGAGTTCCTAGGCTTCCCAACTCATGCTAAATGATTATAAAGAACAAGGTTTTCTGCCGGCTCAAGAGGAGATCGGCTGGTGAGCCTCTCGAGGAGAAGATGTTCCCCAACCCGGCGAAGGAGAAGTCGTGGTATTTATAGACCATCTCCTTAGAGGCTTCTCTCCGCCTGGGTCAAAAAAATTCCAGGACGTCTTAAATTTCTTCAACCTTCATCCTCAAGATCTTGCCCCAAACTCCATATCCAACCTGTACCAATTTCAAGTCCTATGTGAAGTGTATCTACAAACGGAGGCCACTATTCCTCTCTTCAAGGAGTTTTTCTACATCAACCGTCAGACAGAGTGTGCTGATGGCCCTAGCCTAGAACTCGGCGGGGTCTCAATTCAGAGGCAGAGAGACGGTTCTTTTCCTCCAGGTACTCTGCCAAGTCATCCTAAGGGATGGGTTAAGACCTGGTTCTATTGCAAGAACACAACCCCTGCTGATGAGAACCCCTTACCGGGTTATAGACCTGACCGACTTCCCATTGATTTTGAACTCCCTAGCCAGGCTCCTCCAGAAGAGCATGCTCAAGTCACCTCTGTATATCCAAGACTCAGGGCCTTATTGGCCAATGGTCTAACAGGGGTTGACTTAACCCGGTGCTGGATTACATGGAGAATCCTACCCTTGAGTCGCCGACCTGGCTTAATGTGCAATTATTCGGGCGACTCAAATGATGTTCAATGGTACAGTCCCGTTGACTTAGAAGCTGATGAAATAAACAAGATTGTGAAGAAACTGCTTGGGGAGCCTCAGGAAAGCTGCAACAAGACGGTGCTGTGACCATTCTTCAAACTTAACCCGGCTCCTCCAGTGAGTATTCATGTCTACTACGCAACCTTCTTCTTGTAGACTCCTGTTGGGCCTCCAAGCGCAGAGTTTTGTAGGACAGTAGCAATTTTCCCTCAAGTGGATGACCTAAGCTTTACCAATCCGTGGGAGGCGTAGGATGAAGATGGTCTCTCTCAAACAACCCTACAACCAAATAACAAAGAGTCTCTTGTGTCCCCAACACACCCAATACAATGGTAAATTGTATAGGTGCACTAGTTCGGCGAAGAGATGGTGATACAAGTGTAATATGGATAGTAGATATAGGTTTTTGTAATCTGAAAATCTAAAAACAGCATGGTAACTTGTAACAAAAGTGAGCAAAAACGGTATTGCAATGCTGGAAAACCAGGCCTAGGGTTCATACTTTCACTAGTGCAAAGTCTCTCAACAATGATAACATAATTGGATCATATAACAATCCATCAACGTGCAACAAAGAATCACTCCAAAGTTTCTATCGAAGAAGGACGAAAATGTGCATCAACCCTTATGCATAGATTACCCCAATGTCACCTCTGGAATCCGTGAGTTGAGTGCCAAAACATACATAAAGTAAATCAATAGAACATCCCATTGTCACCACAGATATCCCATCGCAAGACATACATCAAGTTTCTCAAATCCAATACTCAATCCAACATAACGAAACCTCAAAGAGCAAGACTCAATTCATCCCAAGAAGGTAGAGAGGGAAAAACACCATAAGATCCAAATATATTAACAAAGCTAGCGGTACATCAAGATCGTGCCAAATCAAGAACACGAGAGAGGGAGATCAAACACATAGCTACTAGTACATACCCTCATCCCCGAGGGTGAACTACTCCCTCCTCATCATGGAGACTGCCGGGATGATGAAGATGGCCTCTAGTGATGATTTCCCCCTCCGGCAGGGTGCTGGAACGGGGTCCCGATTGGTTTTTCGGGGCTACAAAGGCTTGCGGCGGCAGAACTTCTCATCAAGGGTTCTTTTCGGAGTTTTTGGTAATTATAGGAACTTTTGGCGTCGGTCTCACGTCAAGGGGGTGCCTGAGGGGCCCACAAGCCGGGGGGACGCCCTAGGGGGGTGGGCACGCCCCTAGGCTTGTGGCTCCTCGGTCACTTCCTGGCCCAGCTCCGGTGCTTCGGGGGTCTCTTTTGGTCCATAAAAAATCACCGTAAATTTTCAGCCCATTCCGAGAACTTTTATTTCTGCACAAAAAAAACGACACCACGGTAGTTCTGCTCAAAACAGCGTTAGTCCGGGTTAGTTCTAATCAAATCATACCAAAATCATATAAAATGGTTGTAAACATGGCATGAATACTTCATAAATTATAGATACATTGGAGACGTATCAAGTATACATATAACTATTTGTCCGGCTTATCAATCTTTACTTATTCGGTATTTCATTTGTTAACCTTGTTCAACTATGCAGGCCTACTCTCCATTCTGGAATAAGAAGAGGAAAACACAGGCGACCAAGACCAAATTATAGCTGCGTTGGAGAGGTATCAGCATCCCCAAGCTTAATTCCTGCTCGTCCTCAAGTAGGTAAATGATAAAAGAAACAATTTATGAAGTGTGAATGCTAGCATAGTGCATAAGTTTGATCAATGATAGTTCCAAACACTTTTTCGAGCATCAATATATATCATAAACAGTAGCTCATGTCATAAACGTCTCATGATCAATTAACAAGATACTAACATGTTAAAGCATAGACCATAAACTTTCTTGAAAACTAACAAACTATGTTCTTAGTCATCAAAAAATTGCAATTCATCTTATTTTTAGGAAGGGTCTATGTAAGAGCTTTGATTTAGCAAATTCCACATACTCAACTATCATATAGTCTTCCATGATTGCTGACACTCAAAGCATATTTTTGGAACAAATAGCATCCATCGAACACAGAGAAAGATAGGGGCTTAATGTTTCGCCTCCCGGCTTATTTATCATATAGATAATTTTCAACAATAATAATTCATGATCAAATATATTTGAATGGTCATATATGCTTGGATCTTTCCCCGCCACATGATACTTGCCAACTAGAGAATAATTGAGGTTGAAATGAGAAGGAATACTACTGACTCTTGCATAAAAGTAAAAGATAGGCCCTTCGCAGAGGGAAGCAGGGATTTGTAGAGGTGCCAGAGCTCGAAGCTTTTAAAACAGAGATGAATATAATTTTGAGAGGTATGCTTTCATTGTGAACGTAACGATCGAGAGTTCCCAATATCTTCCATGCTAGACACATTATAGGCGGTTCCCAAACAGAAAGGTAAAGTTTTACCCCCCTCCACCAACAAATACAAGCCATGGCTAGCCGAATTCTCGGGTGCCCTCCATACCAACAACAATACCGGGGAGTTTTGTTTTATTATTATATTTTGATTTTGATTTTGATCATAGGACTAGGCATCCCAATTACCAGCCACCTTCTCGTGAATGACAAGCAAATAAACACTCATCGTGAGAATAACCCATCTAGCATGGAAGATACTGACTGCCCCCTGTCACTTCATGAGCGATTTGGGCATACAAAACAGATTATTATTTGAAGATTTAGAGTTTGGCACATGCAAATTTACTTGGAACGGCAGGTAAATACCGCATATAGGTAGGTATGGTGGACTCATATGGAATAACTTTGGGTTTAAGGAAGTGGATGCACAAGCAGTATTCCCGCTTAGTACAGGTGAAGGCTAGCAAAAGATCCTAAGCAAGCACCACATGTTGGAGGATCCATAACAATATAACTTCTATACAAATATACCCAAACATAACTCATTACATTGTCTTCCTTGTCCAACTTCAACTAATTTGCTCAAGTTTGAAAATAATTAATGGGGCTCACAATCATAGAAGATGTCCAAGATAGTATATTTATATGTGAAATCTCTCTTCCTTCAATATTCTTTCATGAATTGTTCAAGTGGCCAATGTTGTGTTTGCTAACTTTCAAATAAATTTTACCTCCTATACTTCTAATATGTGAAGTCATTACTCCCCATGGGATAAGCATATGAAACATATAATTTCAGATTTATGATATTCAATTCATTCAACCATTTACTCATAGGATAAAAGTGAAGCACGAGAGTAAATGACAAACTACTCCAAAAAGATATAAGTGAAGATCAATGAGTAGTCAAATAATTATGTAGCTATGTGAAGACTCTCTCTCATCAAATAATTTCAGATCTAAGTATTTTATTAAAACAGCAAGAAAAACAAAATAAAATGATATTCCAAGAATAGCACACATCTTGTGAAGAAGCAAAAACTTAGGCTCAACCGAGGCTAACCGATAATTGTTGATGAAGAAAGGTGGGATGCCTACCGGGGCATCCCCAAGCTTAGATGCTTGAGACTTCTTGAAATATTAACTAGGGATGCCTTGGGCATCCCCAAGCTTGAGCTTTTGTGTCTTCTTAATTCCTCTCATATCACGGTTTCACTAATTCTTAAAAACTTCATCCACACAAAACTCAACAAGAACTCGTGAGATAAGTTAATCAAATGCAAAAGCTTATCATTCTCTACTATAGAAAATCACTAAAATTATAATTTAACATTGCATACTAAATGCCTCTGCATATTTAATACTCCTATCCTCAAATAGAATCATTGAACAAGCAAACATATGCAAACAATGCAAACATAACAGCAATCTGTCTAAATAGGACAGTCTGTAAAGAGTGAAATTATACTCATATTTCCCTAGCTCCAAAAATTCTGAAAAATTACCACACTGTATAAAATTTGTCATAGTTCACCATGTAAAAATTTAAAGATTTTACCATGGTCTGAAAATTCACAAATATTCAAAACATAGCGACAAACTTTCTGTTTTCAAACAGCAACATATAGACTTGCAAAATAACCATGGTAAAGGCTATCCTTGACACTTATATTGAAATAAAAGATGCAAAACATTACTCTAAATAACAGAAAGCAAATACTAATAAAAGAAAATTACGCTCCAAGCAAAACTCATATCATGTGACGAATAAAAATATAGCTCCAAGTGAGGTTACCGATAATGTTGGAGACGAAAGAGGGGATGCCTTCTGGGGCATACCCAAGGTTTGTTGCTTGGGTATTGCTTGAATATTACCTTGGGGTGCCTTGGGCATCCCCACTCTTAGGCTCTTGCCACTCCTTATTCCGTAGTCCATCGAAACTTCACCCAAAACTTGAAAACTTCACAACACACAAAACTTAACGGAACTTCGTGAGATGTGTTAGTATAATAAAGCAAATCATTCACTTGGGTACTGTCAAAGACAAGATTAATAATTGTTATCACACAATGCATACTGTACCTTATCATTTCCACAATTTATATCACTTAATACAAGTTATGGAAACACTAAAACAAGCAAACTATGCATTGAAAACAGAATCTGTCAAAAACAGAACGGTCTGTAAAGATCTGGACAATGACCATACTTATGTAAATCCAAAAATTCTGAAAAATTAGGAAAACGTAGGAAATTTGTATACCAATCATGTGTAAAAAATTCAGGATTTTATCATGTTCTAGTGAATTTAAACAATTCTGTTATTGCAAGCAAAAGTTTCTGTTTTTGCATAGAATCAAGTCAACTATCATCCACACTACCCCAAAGGCTTTACTTGGCACTTTATTGAAACAAAAGCTATAAAAAATGATTACTACAGTAGCTTAATCATGTGAACACACAAAAACAGTAGGTAAAAATATTGGGTTGTCTCCTGATACGTCCATTTTGCATCATGTTTTCCTACTATTATTTATAATGTTTTTATGCATAATAATGCTTTTTGGAGTAATTCTAATGCCTTTTCTCTCATAATATGCAAGGTTCACACAAAGAGGGAGAATTCCGGCAGCTGGAAATCTGGACCTGAAAAAGCTACGTCAGGCTACCTATTCTGCACAACTCCAAATGAGCAGAAACTTCACGAGGAATTTTTATGGAATAAATAAGAAATATTGGAGCAAATAACTACTGGAGGGGGGCCACCTGGTGAGCACAAGACACCAGGGTGCGCCAGGCACCCCAGGCGCGCCTTGGTGGGTTGTGCTCAGTCCAGCCCACCTCCGGTGCCCATCTTCTGGTATATAAGTCATTTTAACCTAGAAAAAATGAGGAGAGGAATTTCGGGATGGAGCGCCACCGTCTCGAGGCGGAACTTGGGCAGGAGCACTTTTGCCCTCCGGCGGAGCAATTCCGCCGGGGGAACTTCCCTCCCGGAGGGGGAAATCATCATCATCCTCATCAACAACAACTCTCCCATCTTGGGGAGAGAAATCTTCATCAACATCTTCAACAGCACCATCTCCTCTCAAACCCTAGTTCATCTCTCATGTTCAATCTTCGTACCGGAACTATAGATTGGTACTTGTGGGTGACTAGTAGTGTTGATTACATCTAGTAGTTGATTACTATATGGTTTATTTGGTGGAAGATTATATGTTCAGATTCATTATGCTATTTAATACCCCTCTGATCTTGAGCATGATTATTATTTGTGAGTAGTTACTTTTGTTCTTGAGGTCACGGGAGAAATCATGTTGCAAGTAATCATGTGAACTTGATATGTGTTCGATATTTTGATGATATGTATGTTGTGATTCCCTTAGTGGTGTCATGTGAATGTCGACTACATGAAACTTCACCATATTTGGGCCTAAGGGAATGCATTGTGGAGTAGTTATTAGATGATGGGTTGCGAGAGTGACAGAAGCTTAAACCCTAGTTTATGCGCTATTCCGTAAGGGACCGATTGGATCCAAAAGTTTAATGCTATGGTTAGAATCTATTCTTAATACTTTTCTCGTAGTTGCGGAAGCTTGCGAGGGGGTTAATCGTAAGTAGGAGGTTTGTTCAAGTAAGAACATCACCTAAGCACCGGTCCACCCACATATCAAATTATCAAAGTAGTGAACACAAATCAAGCCAACATGATGAAAGTGACTAGATGAAATTCCCGTGTACACTCAAGAACACTTTGCTTATCATAAGAGACCATTTTGGCCTGTCCTTTGCCTCAAAAGGATTGGGCTACCTTGCTGCACTTTTGTTACTATTATTGCTACTTGCCCGTTACAAATTATCTTGCTATCAAACTACTTGCTACTTATAATTTCAGTGCTTGCAGACATTACCTTGCTGAAAACCGCTTGTCATTTCCTTCTGCTCCTCGTTGGGTTCGACACTCTTACTTATCAAAAGGACTACGATTGATCCCCTATACTTGTGGGTCATCATCTCCCAACAAGAGCTTTTAGCTAGGCATGATGATTTTAATGATGTTCACATAAAAGTAAAGAATTGAAACATAGTGGGAGCATCATGAATCACATGGCAAGCATATTTAAGTCTAACCCACTTCCTATGCATAGGGATTTTCTGAGCAAACAACTTATGGGAACAAGAATCAACTTGCATAGGAAGGCAAAACAAGCATGACTTCAAAACTTTCAACACATAGAGAGGAAACTTGATATTATTGCAATATGTAAAAGCATATATTCCTCTCTCATAATAATTTTCAGTAGCATCATGAATGAATTCAACAATATAACTATCACATAAAGCATTCTTTTCATGATCCACAAGCATAACATTTTTATTACTCTCCACATAAGCAAATTTATTCTCATCAATAGTAGTGGGAACAAACTCAACAAAATATCTATCACGAGATACTTGATGGACATAATCAAATTGAACATTAAAATCATGATGACAAGTTTCATGGTTATCATTACTCTTTGTAGCATACATGTCATCACCATAATCATCATAGATAGGAACTTTGTTGTCATAATCAATTGAAACCTGTTCCAAAATAGTGGATTCATCATTAAATAAAGTCATGACCTCTCCAAATCTACTTTCATAATTATTACAATAAGATTCAACACCCTCAAAAATAGTGGGATCATTAGTACCTAGCGTTGACAGTCTTCCAAACCCACTATCATCAATATAATCATCATAAATAGGAGGCATGCTATCATCATAATAAATTTTCTCATCAAAACTTGGGGGACTAAAAATGTCATCTTCATCAAACATAGCATCCCCAAGCTTGTGGCTTTGCATATCATTAGACTCATGGATATTCAAGGAATTCATACTAATAACATTGCAATCATTCTCATCATTCAAAGATTTAGTGCCAAACATTTTATTGACTTCTTCTTCTAACACTTTGACACAATTTTCCGATCCATTGTTTTCAAGAAAGACATTATAAATATGAATAATATGAGGCAACCACAATTCCAATTTTTCTAGTTTTCTTTTATAGACTATCGGGGTACGACACCTATGGGATCCTAAGGGACCCCTTTACGATTCGGCGGGGGGAGAGGTATGCGCAAAGAGCAGAACCAACGATCGACGCGGGAAGATTTTACCCAGGTTCGGGCCGCTGATCAGCGTAAAACCCTACTCCTGCCTTGTGTTGTTATTGATGTTCTTGAGCCCAGCCTCCAGGAGAGCTCGCAGTGAACAGTACGTTCAAAGAGCAGCTACGCATGCAGAATGGGCCAGAAGATCTCCTCCCTGTAGCAGTTGCCGTGGGCCTCCTTTTATACCATCAAGGGGTCACCACAGTGGCAGAATGTACATACATTGAGGTGTAAAGTAGCTACAGGGTTACCATACCTAACCCCTGACGGACTAGGATGAACGCATTTAATGCACCGTGAGGTGTCCGTTTAGGTGTCCTTACTTTCTTGGGGATGGAAAAAGGGGCCATCTCATCAGCACCGCTTAAGCTCTCCTCCACTGGCGCGTCGCCACGCATCCAAAGAAGGATCCAGAATGCCAGGTTTGTTGCTGCGCTAGAGCGGTGGCATGGCAACAAAACCTTGCCGGGCACCGAAACTTGCCGGGCGCCAAGTCTTGCCGGGAGACGATCCTTGCCGGGCTCCGCAGGCCACCCCGGCAAGGTCTTGCCGGGTAAGCTGGCCTTCGGATTCCAGCTCTTCTTATCTGCTGATCCTCAGATATCTGACTTGAAGATTTCTTTGGTGGCCTGAGCCAACCTTGAACTTTTCCCCGACAAGCCTTGCCGCGAGTATGGCTACAACTGCCCGTGCACAAGTACGGGGTACTAGTGGCCCAATACTTAGTACACCGATAGGAGCCCCCGGGCCTAGGCCATACACGAGTGCGAGGCGTTGTTGGGCTAGGCCCAAATAGTGCACAGGCACGCGTGGCAGAGGATTAACTGCTCGTAAATATCCGTTTACTGTGGCCCCCACTACGCACGCCGAACGCGCGACGTGGGAAGCGTGCCTCAAAAGCTGCAACTGCAACGCGCCTGTAGAGGCGCATTCACATTGGGGAGTAAAAGAGGCGGCCCCGCTCCTTCCCCATAAAAAGGAGAAGCCGCAGAGGCACAAGCCTATTTACCCCCCTCTTCTTCTCAATCTGGCCGTCGCCATCGCCTTCCTCCTCTCGAGCTCAGAGCGAAGCTTTCCCTCTTCCGCCCGCCGCTTCCACGCTCGCTTCATCCCCGGCTTTTGCCCTCACAGCCGCCATGCCGCCCAGGGCCAGCAAAGGCAAGAGCAAGGAGGCGAAAGCCGATGTCCCGGAGAGCGAACTGGTGAAGATGCAGAAGAAGTATGTCGTCTTTGCCCCGTCGCTCGATGCAGAAGCTCTGAAGAGGCGGTACCAATGCATGTGGGCGAAGGAGACACAGGCTCACCCCGCCACACGTGTGATTCCAGGTTCTTGATCCAAAAGTGGGTCGGACAGATACCCCTTTTTCGCTGCGTATTTCTATTGCGGGCTCTGCCCCCCATTTTCCGACTTCTTCAATGATATCATGTACACATACAGCTTTCATCTTCTCGATTTCACGCCGAATGCGGTATTGTGCATGTCCATCTTTGCCCATCTTTGTGAAAACTTTGCCGGAGTGATCCCCAACACTACCCTTTTTCGCCATTACTTCTTCCCCCGCATCCAAAAAGGAGAGGCCCTCTCTGGTTCTATCGCCTGGATTCCAAGGGCTTGGAATAAGGAAATATACCCAGAAGGAGTTTACCGCGAAAAGTGGGACGAATGGCGGGCTGAATGGTGCTGGATCAAGGAAGCAGATCCCCATCCGTTTTGTCTGCCCCGGCAACAGAAGGCGGTCCGTGGCAGTGGCTGGAGAAATCTTGCCGCTGACGATGAAAAGCTCACAATCGCCACCACCAGGATTCTTCGCCTGAAAGCTGCCGGGCTGACAATGGAGATGATTGGCTTCGACTTTCTTCGCCGCCGCATCGCCCCCTTGCAAAACAGGGGAAGGCCAGCTTGGGAATACCGAAATGTGGCAGACATCATGAGATTGCGCCCCGGGTTGAATAATAATCTGACTACTATGCAGCTTGGCGCTCTCCGTCAAAAGCTGTTCCAGCGCGATGACAAGCATCGGCTGCCGGCAAGGATTGTCCCTTTGTGCAACAACTCTGCCTTGGGGTCAATCATCGCCTTCATGCCGATGTTCAACGCCCACGGTCTTGACGCGACTTGGGCCGAGACAACCGAGGAGGAAGCACAAAAGTTTTTTGATAACTTGACGGAGAGACCTGTCCGGGAAGAGGCAGACTTCATCCGAGCCACCACCGACCAAGAAGTAGCATACATCGCCACTAGGGTGGAGGAGGCAAATCTTGCCGCGGAGGCCGGCAGCGCTGGCTTCATAGAATGGGAAACCAGCGACGCAGAGGTAGTAGTGGAGGTAAAACCTGCCGGGAAGGACAAAGCTGCCGGGGAACAGAGCAGCACAGCCGCTGGGATCTCGTCCGACGAGGACACGGCCGAAGAAGAACCGCAAGAAGAGCTCCCAACCCCGAAGAAGACGAAGCGTGTTCTTCGGAAGGCTACATCTGGCATCCCGACAAGCCAGCCTTCTTCGAGCGGCGAGGCTCCTGGCAAGAAAGCGGCCGGCAAGACTGCACCGCGGCAAGGGGTTCATCAGCAACCTGCGCAGCACGCGAGACCCACACCAGCGGCCACTGCTGGAGCGGCAGGGGTGTCTCGCACTACCGCACCGGAAGCTGAGGCGACGGAAACACGCCGACCCCCGACGCCTGCCGCAGCCAAGTGACCGAGGACCCCTCCTCCGCCTTCTCACTCAGACATCGCAACGGAGGCCGATTTCGACATCTCCGGCTTTAGTCCGGAGCGAGAAGAAGAAGAGTGAGCGTTTTGCCACAGCCTTTATTTTCCAATCTTGGATCAATCTTACTGACTTGCTCGTATTGTCTCTGCAGTGATGCAGAAACCTTGATGGAGAGGATGGCGAAGAGGACAAAGACTTCCACGGGCGACGAGCCCCCGGCAGGCTCCACAAGCGTGCCAGAAACCGTCGACGTCAACCTGGAGCTCAGTCCTGAATGCAGCCCCCAGCGCAGCCCCCAGCGTAAGTTCACTGTTCTTTTTCCGCTGGCGGGTGCTGAGGCTCCCATTCTTGCCACTGATATCTTTGGGCTTGCAGGAGAAGAACGGCAACAAGGAGAGTTGTCGGAAGACGTCCCCGTCGTGGCACCTCCATCGACCACGCCGCCCACAAGCATGTCCCCGGCAAGAGATCCTACCGACGAGCCCATCTTAACTGAGGAGGAGCCGGCAAGCATGGACACCGGCAACCCTCCCCCGACAACCGAAGTTGCTGGGAGGGGCGAGGCCACCTCTCAACAGCTCGACGCAGGTAATCGATTGCCTCAGAACGCTTGTCACTCTTTCCCTTATCTCTCTGTCTCTGGTCCTTTCGAACTTCAATCTTGATCTTATTCTGTTTCCCTCCTTCGTCCTCCAGAGTTCCCTGTGATGGAACACATGGACGTCGATGTTGTCATCGAGGAGACCGCCAGGGATGCCACTGCCGAAGCAGACAGGATCGCTGCCAGCGAGGCCGCCAAGGATGCCACTATCGAGGCCGGTGGTGCTCTTGGCGAGGAGGCCGCCAAGACTGCACAGGAGGAACCCGCCAAAGAGTCTACTGAAGGGGGTGGCAGGGAGACTGATGACTGTACTGACGGCATTCCTGCCGCAGGAGCGCCAGCCGCTGCACCGGCCACGGAGCCCCCTGCCACTGGTGAGGCGGTTGCTGAAGACCAACCGTCAACATCTGAAGGCCCCTCATCCAGCAAATATCTCAAGGTTGGCGAGAACCTGTTTTTCAACTTGTCGGGGACGGCAAGCATTGGGGCACCAGCCGAAGGAGAAGCCTTTGACGAAGAAATCATCGCTGCTGCCGGGCTCGAGGTTGTTGACGATCCCAGCGCTAGCAGCGGCAAATCTGAAGAGGATCAGCTCCTTCAGGCCATGGGCGAGAATTTCCGCAAGCTCCAGGCTCTCCACCGCGCCCAGAAAGATAAAGCGGATTCCAGAATGGCAGTTGTCGAGCCGGCCGAAGCAGATTTCCAGAGGCGCGTCGAACAAATGCAAGTCTGGTACGCTGAGGCCCTCCAAGAGTTGACTGCTGGCCGAGAACAAGTGAGCCAACAGTGGACAGAAATCCTCCTGAAGCATTCTGACATGGAGAAGGCGCAGGATGAAGCCACTCAAAGAATCGCCACCGAAGATGCCCTCCTGACGGGGCACCGCGTTGCTCTTGATGCTCATGAGGAAGATCTCACCGCACGTGAGCAGGCGCTCGCCGCCAAACTTCGCAGCAAAGATGAAGATATCGAGAAGCTTGTCGCGCGGCGGACACAGGAGCTGGAGCAAAAACATAAAGAGGCGCTCAAAGCTCTGACTGTAAGTCACGCCGGCAAGCTCAAGGAGGCCGTCGATGCTGCCGAAGCTGCAGAGGCCGCCAAGAATGAGCTGAGCGACAAGGTAAAGAAGCTGGAAGTAGATCTCGAAGAGCACGGCAAGGAGCTCTCGACGCTCAAAGGTGATAGGGAAAAAACCCTCCACCCCTTGGCGGAGATGCAAGTTGCCTTGTCTAACAAAACCAAGCAGCTCTCCTCTACAGCTGATGCTATTGCAGTTCTGGAATTGAAGCTGACCACGTTGCAAAAGTCTCTCGAGGCCGGCAAGGCCCGTGAGAAGGCTCTACTCAAGGATCTCCAGGGAGAGAGGAACCTGCTCAAGAGCGCTGCCGCCGCCCAAATCGATTACGAGAAGAGGGTGGAGATCTGGACTGGACGTCTCATCACCGCTGCGGAGAAGCTTACGGCAGAACTATCAACCATGGGCCTGTCAAACTTCAGGTATTCTTCCGAGGAAAGGATATCTTCAAGTGCCAGGTTGACGATGTTCTTTGAAAGCATCATCGACGCCTTGAGGTTGCTCCAGTCTAGCCGGGCGACCCAATTGGCCAACAAGACTCGCCGGCTTTGCCGGGCCGTCCTTCGCAAGGTGCTTATCAAGGTGGTGCACAGCAATCCCGGCATCGACCTCTCCAACGCACTCGGCCATCTGCCAAAGGACGCAAATGTCGAGGCACTCGAAGAATGTATCGCGCCTATCCTTGAGAAGGTGGACTCCATCAAAAGGATCGAAGGCCAGCGCAGAGATTAAGTGCTCCCCCTTTTCTTGCCGTCGTCATTCCATGTCAAAGACAATTAAGTCTCAAGTTAGAATTGTGGCAACTCATTAATGTAATATAACTCGCCTATGTTTAGGTACATGCTTGCTATTTTCCTTGTCTGATTCTTTTATGTATGGAGTTCGCCCTACGCTTACTGAAAAACTTGCCGGCGCGCAACCTGCCGCGAGTGCTGGGTGCGGGACTTCAGCAGCCTGCTGGAGGTGCAGCGGCCGGCAAGACTCCTTGGCGTTCTCAGTGCAGCCACTTAAATCGTTGAGCGAACTCGAAACAAAATAAGGGTGCAACCGATTACAACAAGGGTTCCTTCGCGTGCAGGTTTTCCATACAAAAGTCAAAATCGTCCAAGGAAAATAAATTTGCAATAAAAGGAACTTGTTCTAAGTTTTTAGAACTTAGCTTTCTATCGCTATCCTTCCTCCGGCAAGCGTCGATTCCGAACGTCGCCAACTGGTACTCATATCTCCCTTCCCCCCGGCAAATGTGCACGTGAGGAATCCTTCTGTCTTTTAAGAAAAAGAAAGAAGAGAAAATAAAGATATGAAACCTTGGCGGTTCGTTAGAACTTACCGGGAGTAGGTGTCATACAACATCTTAGACAAACATGCATATATAAATATGAACATGGGAATCAATAAGGGAATGCATAACACTTAAATTTATTCATCTGTGCTCAGGGTCTGTGCCTGGCTTTGTACAAAGGATCATATGCCTCACCGGCAAGACTTGTACAAAAGTGTGGTTGCTGGGAGCTCCCGGCAACCGCGCCTTATGGGTAGAACTTGCGAAGATGTTCGATATTCCAGGAATTGCTCACTGGAACGCCATCTTTGGTCTCCAAGCGGACAGCGCCAGGCCTGGTGACTCGTACTACCCGATAAGGGCCTTCCCACTTTGGCGTCAACTTGTTTGAATTCTTGGCGGACTAAATCCGCCGAAGAACAAGGTCACCTTCCTCAAGGCTTCGGGCGTGAACTTTGTGGCTATGGTAGCGGCGCAAAGCTTGCTGGTAGCGTGCAGCTCGGACAGCAGCCTGAAGACGATTCTCCTCAAGGAGCATAGCGTCGTCTTGCCGCAGTTGCTCTTGCTCAAGCTCATCATAAGCGAGCACTCGAGGTGATTCGTACGTGAGTTCCGTGGGGAGAACTGCTTCCGCTCCGTAGACCAGAGCGAAGGGTGTCTGGCCGGTTGCTCGATTTGGTGTCATTCTGATTGACCAAAGAACCGCCGGCAACTCATCAATCCAGCGTCTTCCGCACTTTTTTAGTCTGTCAAAGGTTCTGGTCCTGAGACCGCGCAACACTTCAGCATTGGCCCTCTCTGCTTGGCCGTTGCTTCTCGGGTGAGCAACAGAGGCAAAACAAATTTTGCCGCCAAGGTCTTGGACGTACTGCATGAAGGTGCGACTTGTGAACTGCGTGCCGTTGTCGGTGATGATCCTGTTGGGTACACCGAAACGGCAAACTATCTCTTTAAAGAACTTGACAGCTGATTGTGCTGTCACCTTCCTCACTGCTTCCACTCTGGCCACTTTGTGAACTAGTCGATAGCAACGTACAAGTACTCAAAGCCCCCGGTAGCACGGGGGAAAGGGCCCAATATGTCGAGCCCCCAGACCAAAAATGGCCAGGAGAGAGGGATTGTCTGAAGAGCTTGAGCTGGTTGATGCGATTTCTTCGAATGAAACTGGCACGCTTCACACTTAGTTACTAGTGCAGTTGCATCCTGGAGAGCGGTGGGCCAAAAGAAACCTTGCCGGAATGCTTTCCCGGCAAGTGCTCTTAACCCTATGTGAGAGCCACATATGCCTCCATGTATCTCTGCTAATAGCTCTAGTCCATCCTCCCGAGGAATGCACTTTAATTTCACACCGTTTGGTCTCTTTCTGTACAGAACGTCATCGACGAACTTGTACATAACAGACCGACGGGCTACTCTTTCCGCTTCTTCCTGTTCCTTCGGGAGTTCTCCTGTTTGAAGGAAATGGACAATGTGCTGTGCCCATGCTGGAGCCTGAGGCTCGACGGCTAGGACTAAAGGCATCTCCTCCGCCGGGGGAACGTTTGTCTCGACAGCAAGGGCCTGAGGCCTTGCTGGAGCCTGTTGTTCCCCGGCAGGCATGTCGATCCCGGCAACTTCCTTGCCGGCGGCGCCCGAGAGCTCTGCCGGGAAGTACTGACCAGAGTTCAACTTTCTTCTCTTTTCTTGCCGCATTGATGGCGCCACAGATGGTTGAGTCAAATGGAGCACAAAAGTTCCTGGTTCCACAGGCAACTTGAGGGCGGCACGCTTTGACAGGTCATCAGCAATACTGTTCTCGGCACGAGGAACGTGCTCCATTTGCAGACCGTCAAAGTGCTCTTCCATTTTTCTCACTTCATCCATGTAGGCTTGCATCAATGGACTCTGATAACTCTTGTTAACTTGCCTGACGACAAGCTGTGAATCGCCTTTGATGACGAGCTTTTTGATACCAAGGTCTGCCGCGATCCTAAGACCGGCAAGCAAACCCTCGTATTCTGCTGTGTTGTTGGTCGAACTCTCCCGGGGAAAATGCATTTGGATTACATACTTGAGGTGCTCTTCGGTGGGTGCGACAAGCAGCACGCCAGCACCGGTGCCTTGCAGCGAGAAAGCCCCGTCAAAGTACATAACCCATTGCTGATCGATTTCCTTGCCGGGGAGAGTTGTTTCTTGAACCTCTTCGTCCGGCGTTGGGGTCCATTCTGCAATGAACTCCGCCAAGGCCCTGCTCTGAATTGTCGAAGTGCTTTCAAACTTGAGGCCAAAGCTCGACAACTCCAACGCCCACTCCACGATCCTGCTGGTTGCTTCTGGATTTTGCAAAATTCGTTGCAACGGAAAGCGAGTGACGATGGTGATTTCATGTGCTTGAAAATAATGGCGCAGCTTCCTTGAGGCCATAAGAAGGCCAAAAAGCAACTTCTGCACACCAGAATATCTTGACCTAGCTCCTTGTAAAAGAGAGCTAACAAAATAAACTGGGCGCTGCACCACCTTTTTCTTCTGCGATGGTTCTTCTGACTGCACAGATCTTGTCTTGCCGGGATCAATCCTTGCCGGAGGAGATCCTGCCGCGTCATCTGATGGTCCTGCCGCTGGTGTCGCTTCCTCATCGGCCTCTCTCTGCACCACTAGCGCAGCACTAACCACTTGATTTGTCCCTGCCAGATACAGCAGCAACGGCTTTTGTGGTTTAGGCGCGACTAGCGTCGGCGGAGAGGAAAGGTATTTCTTCAAATCTTGCAGTGCAGCCTCCGCCTTCGGAGTCCATTTCATTGGACCTGCCTTCTTCAAAATTTTGAAAAAGGGCAGGGCGCGCTCAGCAGATTTGGAAATAAACCTGCTTAGAGCAGCAACACAACCGGCAAGACGACGCACATCCTTGACGCGCCTCGGCGCTTCAATTTGCTCAATAGCTTTGATCTTGTCGGGGTTCGCTTCGATTCCCCGGCAAGATACAAAAAATCCGAGGAGCTTGCCGGAAGGAACACCGAACACGCACTTCTCAGGATTGAGCTTATATGATCTTGCGCAGATTCTCAAATGTTTCTTCTAAATCTTGAATGAGTGTCGCTTTGTCTTTGGTTTTGACCACTATATCATCCATATACGCCTCCATATTTCTATGGAGTTGAGTCTCAAAACCAATTTGAATTGCTCTCGCAAATGTCGAACCAGCACTTTTCAACCCGAAAGGCATTCATATAAAACAATACGTACCACATGGGGTGATAAATGCGGTCTTCTCTTCATCTTCTTTCGCCATGAAAATCTGATGATACCCTGAATAAGCAGCAAGGAAGGACAGGAGATCACAACCAGCGGTGGAATCCACAATCTGGTTGATGCGCGGCAAGGGAAAGGGATCTTTTGGACAGGCTTTATTGATATCTGTATAATCGATACAAAGCCTCCATTTCCCATTCGCTTTTCGCACTACAACCGGATTGGCCAACCAGGTTGGATGAAGCACCCCTTTGACCAATCCTGCCGCCTCCAGCTTTCTGATTTCCTCGGCAATGAATTGTTGCCGCTCCAAGGCTTGCTTTCTGACCCTCTGCTTGACGGGCTGCGCGTGAGGACAGACAGCAAGGTGGTGCTCAATTACCTCCCTGGGAACACCGGGGATGTCAGACGGTTGCCATGCAAACACGTCAACATTCGCCCGCAGGAAGGCAACGAGCGCGCTTTCCTATTTGTCATCTAGGGTGGAACTTATGGTAAAAGTTCCCCCCGTTCCGTCCTCCCTGACGGGCACCTTCTTGGTCTCCGGTGGAGCAGCCTTGGATTTCTTGTTCTCGCCGGTGGAACTCTCTGGTGCATCCTCGACGGAAGCGCAGCACTCCGAGGAGGTGCGCTTGCCGGAGTTCGCGCCAAGATTCTTGCTGGTCTTCTTCTTCCCCCCGGGAGTTCCAGCGGCAGGAGCAGATGCCTTGATGGCAGGTGCTGCAACTGCTTCCCGGTAAAGTTGGTCGGCACAGATGAGCACATCCTTCTTATCGGAATGGATAGTGATGACGCTCAACGGCCCGGGCATTTTCAAAACATTGTATGCGTAGTGTGATGCCGCCATAAACTTAGCCAGCGCTGGCCGACCAAGGATCCTATTGTATGACATGGGGATCTTGGCAACATCAAACACTACCTTCTCAGTCCTGTAGTTTAGCTCGCTATCGAATGTTACCGGTAGCGTGATCTTGCCCTTTGGCTGGGTTCTCCCTGGATTGACCCCTTGAAACATGCCCGTTTCTTCGAGGTCTTCATCAGGAATTTGCAGTCTCTTGAGCACATCCGGTGAGATTAGGTTTAGGCCGGCCCCACCGTCAACTAGCATTTTTGTCACCTTGAGGTTGCGAATCGTTGGCGAGACCAACAATGGCAAGCACCCGACCGCGGTTGTGCGATCAGGGTGATCCTCGGCGTCGAAAATGATAGGCGTGTTGGACCACTTCAGGGGCCTACATGCATCTGGTGATGGCTCTGCTGCATTGACTTCCCGCACCCACTGTTTGAGTCGTCGGTGGGAAGAATGCAGCGAGGCACCCCCATCGACACACATGGCCTCCGTAGCTTTCTGGAATTCTTGCTCACTGGACTCATCATCTTCTTCATCATCATCTTCTTCTTTGTCTCGGCCCCGAGCGGGCCTATCCTTTTGTTCCTTGGCCTTGCCGCGGCGCCCCCGTCGGCCACCGCGCTTCTTGCCGGATCCGTCAGCACCATCTTGGGCCTTCTCCTTGTCTCGCCTTTCATATTTGGCCCTCTGTTTCTCGGCAAGCTGTTCAACTTGCCAGCAGTTTTGGAGATCGTGGCCCTTGGTGCGATGGATCTTGCAATACTGCTTGCCGGAGTTTTCCGACTTGTCGGCAGCCGCCAAGGCCTGACAGGAAGGGCACCCGGCAAGATCCTTTCCGGGGTCACCAACCTTGGCCTTCTTGGCGGCGCCGGGGTTGTCGGATTCCTCGACAGCAAGCACGGCCTTGCCTCCGCGTTTCCTGTTCCGCCGCCGGCCTTTCCTTGACGGGGTTGCGGCGTCTTCATCTTCGGATTCGCCCGCCGCGCCAACAGCCTCGCCAGGGAGTTTCCTCCCCTCTTCAGCTCGAGCGCATTTATCGGCCAGAGCGTAAAGCTCGGCAATACTCCTGACTTTGTTCATTGCCAGCTCTTCCCGCATTCTGCGGTTACGCACGTTCTGATGAAACGCGCTAATGACAGCGGCAGGGTGAACGTCAGGAATATTGTACTGCACCCGGCTGAACCTCTGCATAAACTTGCGCAGGGATTCGCCCTCCTTCTGAGGGATGATATGCAAATCACTCTCTTGGCCAGGAGCTTGGTGGCCTCCAACAAAGGCGCCAACAAACTGATGGCACAAATCTGACCAAGAAGAAATAGAATTCTCTGGCAGATGCATCAACCACGACCTGATGTTGGGCTTAAGCACCAACGGGAAGTAGTTGGCAAGTATCTTGTCATCTCGGCCCCCGGAAGCCTGCACCACAATGGTGTAGATGCTCAGGAACTCCGAGGGATGGGTCTTACCGTCATATTTCTCCGGGACCTCCGGCTTGAAGGTTCGGGAATTGGGCCACTGGACTCGCCGCAGCTCACGGGTAAACGCTGGAGTCCCCACCTCATAAGGCAAGTCTCCTACGTCCCCTAGCGCAGGCTCGTCGACAGCCGGCCCTGCATGCTTATCAGACTGATAGCGTGCTTCCTGTCACTGCTCGATGGTAGTTCAAGCGTCCTCCTTGCCTCGTTCCTGGAGAACTTGATGCTGATCATGGCGCATCCGTGGATCAGATGACGCCGTGGAAACTTCTTCATGGCGGTCGACCTGCTGGGTTGTCGGCCGCCACTGGTGCCGCGGAGGGGAGTGCACCGTGGTTGCACCACCTCTGGTTTTCTCCACATCGGCTCGCGCCGGATCAATGGGCCTTCGCTGTGAGGGCCCTGCCTCTTGCGGCCCATCTTTGTTGGCGAAGCCGATAAGGCTCTGGATAGTAGCTCGCCACTCCTCCATCTTCTCCGGGGCAGGAGGGAAATCGAGGAGCAGCTGCGCACGTGCCAAGGCTTTCGCTGGCGTAGGCGGCGGCGACAGGTGCTAGGTATGTGAGGTGCTCTGACTCCTAACCATATTAGAAGGAGCACCACCACGGTCACGCGACCGCGCGCCACCTCCGCCGGCAGCTCGGTGTGCATGCTGGTCTCGCGCATCTTGGGATCGATGCGCAGAAATCTTTTCATGGGGACGCCCTGAACCACCAGCGCCATGACGTCGCTCGTCGTGCATGACCTGGGTAGGTCGTGATGCTTGCGCCGGCGCGGGAGCTCCAGCAGGCGCCCTCCGATCTCTGGAATTCGTTGTGCCACCCGTAGGCAACACAGCTCCGTCTCTGGATCCAGCGGTGTGTAGGTTACCGCTGCCATTGCGAACGATGCCGCTCGCCTGGCTCGGATCACCAGAACGCCGTGAGGGTTCTAGTCCTCTTCCTACTGCACCCACGCCATCGCCTGTACGCGAAGGCTCAGGTAAAACGGACGTGGATGGTTGCGCCGTCGCAGCGCTCTTCTTCTTGGGTGGCATGATGATGAAGATGATGAAGAAACTAAGGCGCCGATCACTAGATCAGGTTCACGCAACCTTCAATCCCCCTACCTGGCGCGCCAAAGATGTCGGGGTACGACACCTATGGGGTCCTAAGGGACCCCTTTACGATTCGGCGGGGGGAGAGGTATGCGCAAAGAGCAGAACCAACGATCGACGCGGGAAGATTTTACCCAGGTTCGGGCCGCTGATCAGCATAAAACCCTACTCCTGCCTTGTGTTATTATTGATGTTCTTGAGCCCAGCCTCCAGGAGTGCTCGCAGTGAACATTACATTCAAAGAGCAGCTACGCATGCAGAATGGGCCAGAAGATCTCCTCCCTGTAGCAGTTGCCGTGGGCCTCCTTTTATACCATCAAGGGGTCACCACAGTGGCAGAATGTACATACATTGAGGTGTAAAGTAGCTACAGGGTTACCATACCTAACCCCTGACGGACTAGGACGAACGCATTTAATGCACCGTGAGGTGTCCGTTTAGGTGTCCTTACTTTCTTGGGGATGGAAAAAGGGGCCATCCCATCAGCACCGCTTAAGCTCTCCTCCACTGGCGCGTCGCCACGCATCCAAAGTAGGATCCAGAATGCCAGGTTTGTTGCTGCGCTAGAGCGGTGGCATGGCAACAAAACCTTGCCGGGCGCCAAGTCTTGCCGGGAGCCGATCCTTGCCGGGCTCCGCAGGCCACCCCGGCAAGGTCTTGCCGGAGGAAGTTGGCCTTCGGATTCCAGCTCTTCTTATCTGCTGATCCTCAGATCTCTGACTTGAAGATTTCTTTGGTGGCCTGAGCGAACCTTGAACTGTTCCCCGACAAGCCTTGCCGCGAGTATGGCTACAACTGCCCGTGCACAAGTACGGGGTACTAGTGGCCCAATACTTAGTACACCGACATAGACTAAACTAGTGATAAAACAAGAAACTAAAATATTCAATTGCAAGATCTAAAGATATACCCTCAAGCACTCACCTCCCCGGCAACGGCGCCAGAAAAGAGCTTGATGTCTACTACGCAACCTTCTTCTTGGAGACTCTTGTTGGGCCTCCAAGCGTAGAGTTTTGTAGGATAGTAGCAATTTTCACTCAAGTGGATGACCTAAGGTTTATCAATCTGTGGGAGGCACAGGATGAAGATGGTCTCTCTCAAACAACCCTACAACCAAATAACAAAGAGTCTCTTGTGTCCCCAACACACCCAATACAATGGTAAATTGTATAGGTGCACTAGTTCGGCGAAGAGATGGTGATACAGGTGTAATATGGATAGTAGATATAGGTTTTTGTAATCTGAAAATATAAAAACAGCAAGGTAACTTGTAACAAAAGTGAGCAAAAACGGTATTGCAATGCTTGAAAACAAGGCCCAGGGTTCATACTTTCACTAGTGCAGAGTCTCTCAACAATGATAACATAATTGGATCATATAACAATCCCTCAACATGCAACAAAGAATCACTCCAAAGTTTCTATCGGAGAACATAGGACGAAAACGTGCGTTAACCCCTCTGCATAGATTACCCCAATGTCACCTCTGGAATCCGTGAGTTGAGTGCCAAAACATACATAAAGTGAATCAATAGAACATCCCATTGTCACCACAGATATCCCATTGCAAGACATACATCAAGTTTCTCAAATCCAATGCTCAATCCAACATAACGAAACCTCAAAGTGCAAGACTCAATTCATCACAAGAAGGTAGAGAGGGAAGAACACCATAAGATCCAAATATATTAACAAAGCTCGCGGTACATCAAGATCGTGCCAAATCAAGAACACGAGAGAGGTAGATCAAACACATTGCTACTAGTACATACCCTCAGCCCCGAGGGTGAACTACTCCCTCCTCATCATGGAGACCGTCGGGATGATGAAGATGGCCTCCGGTGATGATTTCCCCCTCCAATAGGGTATTGGAACGGGGTCCCGATTGGTTTTTCGTGGCTACAGAGGCTTGCGGCGTCGGAACTTCTAATCTAGGGTTCTTTTCAGAGGTTTTGGTATTTATAGGAATTTTTTGCTTCGGTCTCATGTCAAGGGAGTGCCCGAGGGGCCCACAAGCCGAGGGGCGCGCCCTAGGGGGGTGGGCGCCCCCCTAGGCTTGTGGCCTCCGCGATCACTTCCTGGCCCAACTCCCGTGCTTCGGGGGTCTCTTTTGGTCCATAAAAAATCATCGTAAATTTTCAGCCCATTCCGAGAACTTTTATTTCTGCACAAAAAAATGACACCACGATAGTTCTGTTGAAAACAACGTTAGTCCGGGGTAGTTCTAATCAAATCATATAAAATTGTTGTAAACATGGCATGAATATTTCATAAATTATAGATATGTTGGAGACGTATCAAGTATACAAATAACTATTTGTCCGGCTTATCATTCTTTACTTATTCGGTATTTCACTTGTTAACCTTGTTCAACTATGCAGGCCTACTCTCCATTTTGGAAAAATAAGAGGAAAACACAGGCGACCAAGACTAAAACTGCGCCAGATCAAAGAAGGAATAAACCTGCTGCTGTGAATGAGCCGGTAGCTAAGGGCGAGTAACCGGTAGCTGATAATCAGTCGGAGGTTGAACTTGACTCCCTTGGCCGTCTTTTTATTGAGCTCACTGATGCTTCTTATTCTCAGGGTGACACTGCAACAAGCCGAGCTGATGATGCTGAGGTAATCCCCATCTCTTTCGGCTCAGAACCCTTGCCTCCCAAGAACACTAGGCGGGTCATTCGGAAAGTAAGATTTTCTCATCCAGATGCTCATTTGGACCCAAACTTATTTTTAAGAAAACCCATGATGACCCACAAGTATTGGGGATCAATCATAGTCCTTTCGATAAGTAAGAGTGTCAAACCCAACGAGGAGCAGAAGGAAATGACAAGCGGTTTTCAGCAAGGTAATTTCTGCAAGCACTGAAATAGTCAGTAATAGGTAGTTTGATAGCAAGGTAATTTGTAACAGACAAGTAATGGTGATGGTAAATAAAGTGCATCAAGGTAGCCCAATCCTTTTGTGGCAAAGGACAGGCCAAAACGGTCTCTTATAATAAGCAAAGTGTTATTGAGGGCACACGGGAATTTCATCTAGTCACTTTCATCATGTTGGTTTGATTTGCGTTCGCTACTTTGATAATTTGATATGTGGGTGGACCGGTGCTTGGGTGTTGTTCTTACTTGAACAAACCTCCCACTTATGATTAACCCCCTCACAAGCATCCGCAACTATAAGAAAAACATTAAGATAAAATATACCATAGCATTAAACATTTGGATCCAAATCGGTCCCTTACGAAGTAGCGCATAAACTAGGGTTTAACCTTCTGTCACTCTAGCAACCCATCATCTAATAACTACTCCACAACGCATTCCCTTAGGCCCAAAGATGGTGAAGTGCCATGTAGTCGACGTTCACATGACACCACTGAGGGAATCACAACATACATATCATCAAAATATCGAACACATATCAAGTTAACATGATTGCTTGCAACATGACTTCTCCCGTGACCTCAAGAACTAAAGTAACTACTCACAAATGATATTCATGCTCAAGATCAGAGGGATATTAAATAGCATAATGGATCTGAACATATAATCTTCCACCAAATAAACCATATAGTAATCAACTACAAGATGTAATCAACACTACTAGTCACCCACATGTACCAATCTGAGGTTCCGGTACAAAGATTGAACACAAGAGATGAACTAGGGTTTGAGAGGAGATGGTGCTGTCGAAGATGTTGATGAAGATTGGCCTCCCAAATATGATAGGGTTGTTGGTGATGCCGATGGCTTCGATTTCCCCCTCTGGGAGGGAAGTTCCACCGGCGGAATCGCTCCGCCGGAGGGCAAAAGTGCTCCTGCCCAAGTTCCGCCTCGAGACGATGGCGCTCCATCCCGAAAGTCCTCTCCTTATTTTTTTCTAGGTCAAAATGACTTATATACCAGAAGATGGGCACTAGAGGTGGGCTGGGCTGGCCACAACCCACCAGGGCGCGCCTGGGGGTCCTCGCGCACCCTGGTGTCTTGTGGTCACCAGGTGGCCCCCCTCCGATAGTTATTTGCTCTAGTAGTTTTCATATATTCCAAAATAATTCTCCTTGAAGTTTTAGCTTATTTGGAGTTGTGCAGAATAGGTAACTCTGACGTAGCTTTTTCAGGTCCAGAATTCCAGGTGCCGGCATTATCCCTCTTTGTGTAAACCTTGCATATTATGAGAGAAAAGGCATTAGAATTACTTCATAAAGCATTATTATGCATAAAAACATTATAAATAAAAGTAGGAAATCATGATGCAAAATGGATGTATCAACTCCCCCAATCTTAGACCTCGCTTGTCCTCAAGCGAAAACCGACATCGAAAAACATGTCCACATGCTTAGAGAGAGAGAGAGAGGTGTCGATAAAAACAAAATACGAACATAGTAGCATCATGCTTATTATCATAACAGCAACAAACTTTATCATAAAACTTTTATCATATAACTTCTATCATATAACTTCTCATGAACAAGTAACAATTCATCACAACATCGAAGTAAAATAATAAACTCTATTGAAAACCAATAAACTGTGTTCTCAGTCAACTTTGCAACTACAATTCATCATATTTTCAGGAAGGGTCTCGTATCGGAGCCTTTTGGCAAGTCCACATACTCAACCATCATTTAATCTTCTATGATTGCGAACACTCACAGCAAATCCGGAAACAAAAAGTTTCAACCGAAATGCAAAATGGACGTATCAACTCCCCCAAGCTTAGACCTCGCTTGTCCTCAAGCGAAAAACCGAAATCGAAAAACATGCCCACATGCTTAGAGAGAGAGGGAGAGGTGTCGATAAAAAAAATACGAAAATAGAAGCATCATGCATATTATTATAACAGCAAGGAACTTTAACATAGAAACTTTATCAAACAACTTTTATCATATAACTTCTCATGAACAAGTAACCATTCATCACAACATTGAAGTATAAAGCATAAACCTTATTGGAAACCAACAAACTATGTTCTCAGTTAACTTTGCAAGTACAATTCATCATATTTTCAGGAAGTGTCATGTATCAGAGCCTTTAGGAAAGTCCACATACTCAACCATCATTTAATCTTCTATGATTGCTAACACTCACAGCATACCGATGAACAAAAAGTTTCAATCGGACACATAGAAAGATAGGGGCTTATAGTTTCGCCTCCCAACATATTCACCTCAAGGGTGATGTCAACAATAATAACTCATGCTCACTCATATCCAACTAGATATATGTGCCTAGATCTTTCCTCACCACATGATGCTTGCAAAAAGAGAAAATAAAAAGGAATAGGGAAGAATACTTTGACTCTTGCATAAAAGTAAATACATGAAAGTAAAAGATAGGCCCTTCGCAGAGGGAAGCAGAGGTTGTCATGCGCTTTTTGGTTTGTATGTCAAATCCCTTAATGCAAAAGAACGTCATGTTATATTGCCCCTTATGATAGCAACCTTTATTATGCAGTCTGTCGCTTTTATTATTTTGCCATCACAAGTTCGTACAATGCTCAATTTTCTCTTACACTAAATGATCAAACACATTTAGAAGCAATTTGTATTGCCTTATTGCATCGATGACAACTTACTTGAAGGATCTTACTCAATCCATAGGTAGGTATGGTGGACCCTCAAAACATGATTTTGGGTTTAGGGTTTTTGGATGCACAAGTAGTATCTCTACTTAGTGCGGAATTTTGGCTAGCAAAGATATTGAGCAAGCACCACATGTTGAAGGATCTATGCCAATATAACTTCTATGTGAATATGAACAAACATAAATCATTACATTGTCTTCCATGTCCAATGTCAACAATTTTGACATATAATATTTAATGGGGGCTCACAATCATAAAAGATGTCCAAGATAGTGTATTTGCATGTGAATCTTCTCTTCCCTTATTAATTCTTTCATGAGTTGCATCATCTACCAATGTTATGTTTGTCAATCTCCAATAAATTTTACCACTTATAATTTTCCTTATGTGATGTCATTACCTACCATAAGATTAGCATATGATCTTGTTTTCATTATTTCCTTTTATTTGATTGCAACAAGAAAGTAAAGAGATAAAACTCAAACTAAACTTTATTATATAACTCTCACTCGATTACATAGATAGATAGATCACGAAAACTAATACTCAAAGATAGATCACACTAAACTTTTATTCAACTAATTCATGATATAACTAAAGATTGAACTAAAATAGGTAAAGGCAATAGAAGTGATGGTGATACGATACCGGGGCATCTCCCCAAGCTTGTCAAAATCCAAGGGGAGTGCCCAAACCCTTGTACTCAAGTCTCCTTTGGTGGGCAAGATGATGATGGTGGTGGTGATGAGGTAGTAGCGAGCTTATCCTCTAGCTTCCATGGTAGCGGCTCACCATCATAAGAAGATGCACGAGTCTCATGAGTCCTGCAAACTGGCAGCTAAACTCATACCTTAAATCTTGCCTCATATTCAAAGACTTGATTTTGGACATCATAGATTTGGCTTTGCAGAAAATTGATTTGCTTGTTGAGGGTGAAGACGATGTCCTTCATAGACCGGCCATCCACCTTGTGATCACGGGTGAAATCCGTAATCATGAGGTGATTGGCACTGAGCCCACGCTCCACCATCCCTTTGCACTTGAAGACCTCCTACTCCATAGCTTCGAGCCTGGCCTCCACAGTTCCCGTCTTCTTGGGACCTTGAACATCCCGGATGTGGAGCACCCTCTCACACATCTCAATGGTTTGAGGGTGCTTCGTCACCTCCGACAAGTAGGGGTTGATTACCCTCTCGAAGAACTTGTCCTTGGAGGAGCTCGGTATGGCCATGGCGATCTAGATCTGTTAGGAAATAGCAAGAAACAAGAACAGGAGATTTCTCCATGATGCGGTGGTCAATACGTTCGGGGGGTATATAAAGATTTTTTATCTTGGGAAACAAGCAAACGGGAGGAAAAAGGAGTGGGGAAGGTTCCTGAGGTGGGCACAACCCACCTGGGCGCGCTAGGAAGGGCAGGCGTGCCCTGGTGTATCGTGCCCTCCTCGGTTGCCTTCCTGGTTATTTCTTATTTTCCTAATTTTTATAATATTCCAAAACTGACAAAAAATATTTTTGCGAATTTTTCGGAGTCCGTGTACTGACCGTATCACGTACGTCCTCTTTTTCAGGATTCTGGAGTGTTCTGGAAGGTTTCTTTTATGTGTTCCTCCGATGTCATGGTTTGGATAATATTGCTTTCAACATTAATAGGCGTACCTGAGATATAGTGTTTAATCCTTTGTCCATTGACCACCTTCGGGTTAGTACCTTCGGCATTATTAATCTTGATAGCTCCAGAGCGGTAAACCTCTTCGATAATATATGGTCCTTCCCATTTGGAGAGAAGTTTTCCTGCAAATAATCTAAAATGAGAGTTGTACAAAATAACATATTCTCCAACTTTGAATTCCCGCTTTTGGATTCTTTTGTCGTGCCAACTTTTAACTTTTTCTTTGAATAGTTTGGCATTTTCATAAGCTTGGGTTCTCCATTCATCTAGTGAGCTAATATCAAATAACCTCTTTTCACCGGCAAGTTTGAAATCATAGTTGAGTTCTTTAATTGCCCAATATGCTTTATGTTCTAACTCAAGAGGCAAATGACAAGCTTTTCCATAAACTATTTTATATGGAGACATACCCATAGGATTTTTATATGCTGTTCTGTAGGCCCAAAGTGCATCATCTAATTTCTTAGACCAATTCTTTCAGGACCTATTGACAGTTTTTTGTAATATTAGTTTTATTTCTCTATTGCTAAGTTCTACTTGACCACTAGATTGAGGATGATAGGGTGATGCAATTCTATGGTTAACATCCTATTTAGCAATCATTTTACGGAAAGCACCATGAATAAAGTGTGAACCACCATCAGTCATTAAATATCTAGGGACTCCAAACCTTGGGAAAATAACTTCTTTAAGAATTTTAATGGAAGTGTTATGATCAGCACTACTAGTTGGAATAGCTTCTACCCACTTAGTAACATAATCAACAGCAACAAAAATATGTGTATACCCATTAGAGGAAGGAAAAGGTCCCATATAATCAAAACCCCAAACATCAAATGGTTCAACAGCAAGTGAATAATTCATAGGCATTTCCTGACGCTTACCGATATTACCAATTCTTTGACATTCATCACAAGATAAAACAAACTTACGTGCATCCTTGAAAAGAGTAGGCCAATAAAAACCAGATTGCAATACCTTATGAGCAGTTCTACCTCCCGCATGATGTCCTCCATAGGCTTCGGAGTGACATTTCCGTAGGATTTGTTCCTGTTCATGCTCAGGTACACAACGTCTAATAATACAATCTACTCCCTCTTTATAAAGATGTGGGTCAGCCCAAAAGTAATGTCTTAAATCATAGAAGAATTTTTTTCTTTTGTTGGTATGTGAAACAAGGTGGTATATATTTAGCAACAATATAATTAGCATAGTCAGCATACCAAGGAGTGTTTTGAGAAACATTTATTGCAGCTAGTTGTTCATCAGGAAAACTATCATCAATAGGTAGTGGGTCATCAAGAATATTTTGTAACCTAGACAAGTTATCAGCTAGGGGGTTCTCATCTCCTTTCCTATCAGTGATATGTAAATCAAACTCTTGCAGCAAGAGAACCCACCTAATGAGTCTAGGTTTAGCATCTTTCTTTTCCATAAGATATTTTATAGCAGCATGATCAGTGTGAACAATTACTTTGGAATCAACAATGTAAGATCTGAATTTATCACAAGTAAACACAACTGCTATAAATTCTTTTTCAGTAGTAGCATAATTTCTTTGGGCATTGTCCAGAGTTTTGCAAGCATAATGGACAACATTTAATTTCGTATGAACTCTTTGTCCTAGAACAGCATAAAATCATAATCACTAGCATCACACATAATTTCAAAAGGCAAGTTCCAATCAGGTGGTTGAACAATAGGTGCAGAAGTTAAGGCTTTCTTAAGTGTTTCAAAGGCTTCTACACAATCATCATCAAAAACAAATGGAACATCCTTTTGTAAAAGATTAGTAAGAGGCCTAGAAATTTTAGAGAAGTCTTTAATAAACCTCCTATAGAAACCATCATGACCAAGCAAACTATGAATACCTTTAATATCTTTAGGTCATGGCATTTTCTCAATTGCATCAACTTTAGCTTTGTCCACCTCAATACCTCGTTCAGAAATTTTATGCCCCAAGACAATGCCTTCATTAACCATAAAGTGGCACTTCTCCCAATTCAAGACAAGATTAGTTTGTTCACATATCTGCAAAACTCGATCAAGTTTGCTTAAGCAATCATCAAAAGAAGTTACGTAAACAGAAAAATCATCCATGAAAACCTCAACAATCTTTTCACAAAAATCAGAGAATATAGCAGTCATACATCTTTGAAAGGTAGCAGGTGCATTGCATAAACCAAAAGGCATACATCTATAAGCATAGGTTCCAAAAGGGCAAGTAAATGTGGTTTTCTCTTGATGAGGTTGTGAAACAGGTATTTGAGAAAAAACCAGAATATCCATCAAGAAAGCAAAAGTGTGTGTGCTTAGATAATCTTTCCAACATTTGATCAATAAAAGGCAAAGGGCAATGATCTTTTATAGTTGCTTTATTTAATTTTCTAAAATCAATTACCATTCTATAGCAGTAACAATTCTTTGTGGAATGAGTTCATTTTTATCATTAGGAACAACAGTAATACCTCCCTTCTTAGGGGCACAATGAACATGACTCACCCATCTATTATCAGCTATGGGATAGATTATACCTGCTTCCAGAAGTTTTAGTATTTCAGTTCTCACCACTTCTTTCATCTTAGGATTCAAGCGTCTTTTGTGATCAACAACGGGTTTAGCATCAGGTTCCATATTAATTTTGTGCTGACATAGAGTGGAACTAATTCCCTTAAGATCATCAAGAGTATATCCAATAGCAGCATGGCTCTTCTTCAGAATTTTCAATAATCTTTCTTCTTCATGTTCTGAAAGGTTAGCACTAATAATAATAGGATATATCTTTTTCTCATCAAGATAAGCATACTTCAAAGTGTCTGACAATTGCTTTAATTCAAACACAGGATCACCTTTAGGTGGAGGAGGACCTCCAAAAGTTTCAATAGGAAAATTGTGTTTAAGCAGAGGTTGTTGTTCAAAGAATATTTTATCTATTTCATTTCTTTCTCGCAAGTGCATATCATTTTCATGGTCTAGCAAATATTGTTCTAGTGGATCAGTAGGAGGCATGGCAATAGAAGCAAGACCAATTATTTCATCATTACTAGGTAATTCTTTCTTATGAGGTTGCCTACTAAACTTGGAGAAATTAAATTCATGAGACTCATCACCAAAGCTAACACTGACAACTTGTTTATGACAATCTATAGTAGCATTGACAGTGTTCAAGAAAGGTCCATCAAAGATAATGGGACAAAAGTCATCTTGTGGGGAACCAAGAACTAGAAAATCAGTAGGGTATTTTATTTTCCCACACAAGACTTCAACATCTCTAACAATCCCAAGTGGTGTGATGGTGTCTCTATTAGCAAGTTTAATAGTAACATCTATGTCTTCTGTTTCAGCGGGTGCTATATCATTCGTAATTTCTTGATATAAGGTAAAAGGAATAGTACTCACACTAGCACCTAAGTCACATAAACTATGATAACAGTGATCTCCTATTTTAACTGAAACAACAGGCATGCCAACAACAGGTCTATGTTTATCTTTCTCATCGGGTTTAGCAATTCTAGCAGCTTCATCACAAAAGTAAATAACATGCCCATCAATATTTTCTACCAAGAGATCTTTAACCATAGAAACACTAGGTTCTACTTTAATTTGTTTAGAAGGTTTAGGTGCTTTAATATTACTTTTGCAAACCACAGCTGATACCTTAGCATGTTCCTTTATCCTAACATGGAAATGTGGTTTTTCAATATAAGCAGTAGGCACAACTGGATCAACATTGTAAATGATAGTTTCATCTTTAGCTTTAACTGGTTCTTTAATTTCTTATTTGATAGGGGGATGATATTTAAACCACTTCTCCTTAGGGAGATCAACATGAGTAGCAAATGATTCACAAAAAGAGGCTACTATTTTAGAGTCAAGTCCATATTTAGTGCTAAACTTGTGAAAAGCATCGATGTTCATAAAATATTTAACACAATCAAACTCAAGCTTAATACCTGACTCTTTACCTTCATTAAGTTCCCAATATTCAGAGTTGTGTTTAATTATTTCCAAAAGATCCCACCTGAATTCAATAGTCTTCTTCATAAAAGAACCAGTACAAGAAGTATCGAGCATGGATTGATCATCATGAGAAAGCCGAGCATAAAAATCCTGAATGACAATTTCTCTAGAGAGCTCATGATTAGGGCATGAATGTAACATTGCCTTAAGCCTCCCCCGAGCTAGATCGATACTTTCTCCTTCACGAGGCCAAAAATTATATATATATAATTCCGATCACGATGAACTAGATGCATAGGATAATTTTTTTGGTGAAATTCCAATTTCAATTGATTCCAGTTCCAAGATCCAATATCATCGCATAGCCTATACCATGTCAATGCTTTCTCCCTTCAAAGATAAAGGGAAAAACTTCTTCTTAGCTTCATCTCCGGATAAACCTGCAAGCTTAAATAATCGACAAATTTCATCCACATATATCAAATGCATATTAGGATGTTCTGTTCCGTCTCCTGCATAAGGATTAGCTAGCAGTTGTTCTATCATACCCGAAGGAATTTCATAACCAATATTTTCAGTAGGTGCAGTAGGTTGAGGGGCAACTAATTGTGCTTCCGGTCGAGGTGAAGATACCCCGATCAAACCCCTTAAAGGATGGTTTTCCATAGTAACAAGTGACAATAAATTTCAGCACGTAATAACAAGTTTTCCTTACCTATTTCCACTTAGCAAGAGCGCTTCACTCCCCGACAATGGCACCAGAAAAGAGTCTTGATGACCCACAAGTATAGGGGATCAATCATAGTCCTTTCGATAAGTAAGAGTGTCGAACCCAACGAGGAGCAGAAGGAAATGACAAGTGGTTTTCAGCAAGGTATTTTCTGCAAGCACTGAAATAGTCGGTAACAGGTAGTGTGATAGCAAGGTAATTTGTAACGAACAAGTAATGGTGATGGTAAATAAAGTGCAACAAGGTAGCCCAATCCTTTTTTGGCAAAGGACAGGCCAAAATGGCCTCTTATAATAATCAAAGTGTTCTTGAGGGCACATGGGAATTTCATCTAGTCACTTTCATCATGTTGGTTTGATTTGCGTTTGCTACTTTGATAATTTGATATGTGGGTGGACCGGTGCTTAGGTGTTGTTCTTACTTGAACAAACCTCCAACTTATGATTAACCCCCTCGCAAGCATCCACAACTACGAGAAAAGTATTAAGATAAAATCTAACCATAGCATTAAACATTTGGATCCAAATCGGTCCCTTACGAAGTAACGCAAAAACTAGGGTTTAAGCTTCTGTCGCTCTAGCAACCCATCATCTAATAACTACTCCACAATGCATTCCCTTAGGCCCCAAGATGGTGAAGTGCCATGTAGTCGACGTTCACATGACACCACTAAAGGAATCACAACATACATATCATCAAAATATCGAACACATATCAAGTTAACATGATTGCTTGCAACATGACTTTTCCCGTGACCTCAAGAACTAAAGTAACTACTCACAAATGATATTCATGCTCAAGATCAGAGGGGTATTAAATAGCATAATGGATCTGAACATATAATCTTCCAGCAAATAAACCATATAGTAATCAACTACAAGATGTAATCAACACTACTAGTCACCCATAGGTACCAACCTGAGGTTCCGGTACAAAGATTGAACACAAGAGATGAACTAGGGTTTGAGAGGAGATGGTGATGTTGAAGATGTTGATGAAGATTGGCCTCTCAAAGATGACAGGGCTATTGGTGATGATGATGGCTTCGATTTCGCCCTCCGGGAGGGAAGTTCCCCGGCGGAATCGCTCCGCCGGAGGGCAAAAGTGCTCCTGCCCAAGTTCCGCCTCGAGACGGCGGCGCTCCGTCCCGAAAGTTCTCTCCTTATTTTTTTCTAGGTCAAAATGACTTATATACCAGAAGATGGGCACCGGAGATGGGCTGGGCTGACCACAACCCACCAGGGCACGCCTGGGGGGCCTGGCGTGCCCTGGTGTCTTGTGGTCACTAGGTGACCCCCCTCCAGTAGTTATTTGCTCCAGTATTTTTCATATATTCCAAAATAACTCTCCGTGAAGTTTCAGCTTATTTGGAGTTGTGCAGAATATGTAACTCTAATGTAGCTTTTTCAGGTCTAGAATTCTAGCTGCCGGCATTCTCCCTCTTTGTGTAAACCTTGCATATTATGAGAGAAAAGGTATTAGAATTACTGCATAAAGCATTATTATGCATAAAAACATTATAAATAGCAGTAGGAAATCATGATGCCAAATGGACGTATCAACCCAGCATAAGTCAAGGCGCCAAACTCGGAGCGGCTCTGGAGAGTTGCTGGCCAGCTTATCCCATGAACCATTGGCCCGTAAATGATGTAATGAGGTGCCTCATAGTCCAACCTCTTCTCTTCCACGAGCCGGCCTTATTAGGCAACCTCTTAATCCCTCTGATTCCAATTATCAGGAGTCGCCACCATCTTCAGGAGACTCGTCCCCCACTCAGCTGCCGGCTTTGATCATAAATCTGGTGTAATCTTCTCTTAACTGAGTTACACTTTATCCTGGTCATTATCGCATATATTATAACATGTTATCTTATCTACAGGGCTAAAGCCCAAGCCAAGAAGAGAAAATTTGGCGAGTCATCAACAACTCCTGAGATCCTTAAGTCAAAGGATGAGACCTTGGTGACCCCTGAGGCCCACACTGAAATCCCCGAAGACCATCATGATGACCAAGTTGAACCGCCCCAGCAAAATGAACCAGCAGCTACTATGGCAAGGGATGCCAAGGCTAACTCGGCGGATGATCTTAACCCGCAAAGTCCTGCTCCTGCTTCGAGCCCTGCCAAGGCGGCTAAAGACGTTCCCTCTCATGAGAGGAACAATGAGGAGATTGCTATCACTGGGGAGGCTTATAAGACTCCACAAGTTTCCAATGTGCTGACCAAGCTCACAGCAAAAGATAAGACACCCTTGTCTGAGAAGGAAAAACAAAGCTTGAGCTGCCCAATTATGAAGAATACATCGCAAAAGAGCTGCATGCAGGCTACCTAGCCCACCTTTCTACCAGCCGTGACATGGAAGCCGGCATGGTGAATATGATGAAGAGGAAATATGAGGTATGAAAGAACTTAACTCCCTTAATACTATATATCCTCATGTAGCCCCCAAGTCTTAAACATAGGAAGACTTGAGTATGTATAAGACATTGTACATAAAATGTGGAGACCTTGTAGTGTAGCTCCAAATGGCCGGGTTATCATGCTGATGATAAGCCGGTTCTTCAAATATGCATCTGTTTAAAAGAAACGCCATGTAGCCCCCAAGGGCCGACTCATCTTCTTGAGATGAGTCGGGTCTTTCAAAGAGAGAAACTTTGAAAAGGTAACTTGTACCCCCCAAGGGCCGACTCATTTTTATGAACTGAGTTGGGTCTTCCAAATAAGAAAACTTTGAAAAGGTAACCTATAGCCCCCAAGGGCCGACTCATTTTTATGAACTGAGTCAGGTCTTCCAAATAAGAAAACTTTGAAAAGGTAACCTGTACCCCCCAAGGGCCGACTCATTTTTATGAACTGAGTTGTGTCTTCCAAATAAGAAAACTTTGAAAAGGTAACCTGTAGCCCCCAAGGGCCGACTCATTTTTATGAACCGAGTCAGGTCTTCCAAATAAGAAAACTTTGAAAAGATAACCTGTAGCCCCCAAGGGCAGACTCATTTTTATGAACTGAGTCGGGTCTTTTTCCCTTTATCTTTGAAGAAAAAATGACATGCATTAGCCCCCAAGTTCTAAGTATTTTGCTTGCAATTACTTGGGACTTCAATAATAACATAAACTTGCATGTCATTGCCCTCAAGTACCGGGTTATACATTGCTGCCGGCTTAGGGCCAGTAAAATGTCTTAGAAATAAATTATCTCCTTGTCTTGCAGGAAGCTTTGAGCATGGCCGAGTTAAATTTGACCGGCTTAAAGAAAGAGCTGGAGTCAGAACAAGCTCTACGAGCCAAGGCTGAGTCAAGACTGCAATTCTCATTAGGAGAACTGGAAAAAAAAATCAAGGCGACTTTCAAAATAGAAAAGGCCGCCTTTGAAACTGAAAAGGCTGCTATTATCAAGCGCGCTGAAACTGCCGAGAACTAACTGAAACCAGTTGCTGAAGAACTGACCGGGTTGAAACGCCACATCTTCGAAATGACCTAGGCCATATTTGGTAAGTGATTCCTGTGACTTCATACCAATAACTCGCTTAGCAAGCCATGTATATGTAATAACTTGCCTGACAGTTCATTCATTAAAATCGTTGCAGGTAATAGAAGTCACAACCTCCAGGGAGACAATTTAGTGAAGCTGAAGGCTATATATTCCTTCCTGGAAAGATTGTATACTGGAAGCCTGCTCACTGGATTGGCTGTGATGCGCAGTAAAGAGCCACCTCAGCTGATAAAAGATGTGCTGAACCAACTCTCCACTATCCCTAAGCAGATTGAAGAGCTGAAAAAATCAGCCGCCCGAGCAAGAGCAATAACCTCGCTAAGCCGGGCCATAGCTTATACGCCAGAGTTGGATCCTTTAGAGATGGCCGGCGGGTTCCCACAATATAAGGATGATGGGACTGAATTTTTCACCGGCTGATTATGCTCGATGTGTGAAAGATACTCGAGTACAGGCAAGTCAACTTGTCAAAGATATAGACTTGAAGAAGTATCAGGCGGCTTACGACAGCGACAACAAGCGAATTCAACCACCATCATACAAGCCTTTTGACCTGACACCACAATAGCGTAAGCATACTTTTGCCCTTGATGTTGACCCATCTCCTATCATGCATGACGAAGCCATCTTCCAAGCCTTAACCGACGCAGAAGAATCGGTGCAGGATGACCCAAAGGCGTTTACTGCTAGGGGCCAGCAAGGAGCTAACCCGGAGGGAAACAACACGGACGGCACAGAAGCTGGCTTGCAGTAGTAGTTTATACCCCGCAGAAAACTTTATCGAATATTTTGAGCTCACCTGGAGCATTGTAATAGGCTTTAGCAAAACACTTGGCAGCCATGTCGTGCCTTCATGCATGTTTTAACTTGTGATCAAAAATTTGTCTGTCGTTTGAGGAAGAGTTTGGATCAATGCGCGTTGAGAACCTGCCTTAGACGTCTTATCCTCACTATTGTACAGCTACTGCTGGCACTGATCTGTGACACGTTACCTTTGGCAACTTTGTTGATGCACAAGCTCCATGTGGCTGCAAAAATTGCACCAAATGATAAACTGGTGTATAGTAACCCGATGTTTGGCCCACCGGCGACTTATAGTCAGGATGATTTATTGCTGAAAAGCAACCGTGGATTGATAACCCGGCAACTCATGGTTGATAAAAACTCAATGCTTAACACAAGTAACCCAATGTTCTTTTGACCTGGAGACTCCTAGTCATGATAATAATGTGAGCAAGAGCAGTAAATTCCTGCAAAAATAGAAACAAACAATACTCACATATATAGTGAATGAATTATAAGTCGGCTTTCGAGGCTCAACAAAAAGACTGGCTTTCGAGGCTCAAGTCTTGCTTCAATGAAGCTGGCATGATAGCCTTGGTTTATCCTCACTTTCTGTAAGCCAGCTCTCACGTGACTTTAGCCGCCGTATATTGTGGCATTTTTGCTAGGTCAAGAGGGTGAGAAAGCTAAACTCGATGAGTTGGAAGCCCCCAAGTGACCTATGATCAACAAATAGAAGACTCATGCACAATATACGAGATGAACGATAGAGGCCCCGAGTTTCATGGATGCTGGCTTTATTTTATTTGATCATAAAAAGGTATATACATGGTATAGATATGTACAATAACTAGAGCCAGTGGCTCAAGTATAGTAAGGCCGAAGATGAGCAATATTCCAAGGCCTGTTGGTCTCCTCCTCAGAGGTACGTGATTTATTGTGTTCACGTATGTTGATGGGATAATATGACCCGTTGTTGAGGTTTTTGCTAACCACAAAGGGCCCTTCCCAAGGAGGTGAAAACTTATACATGTATGTCTGATCTTGAATCAAACAGAGCACTAAGTCGCCTTCCTGGAAAGTGCGGCTTCGAACCCTACGACTATGATAGCGATGCAGGTCTTGCTGGTAAATCGTAGATCGAGCCGCCACGAGATCAAGTTCTTCTTCCAAGGCATCCAAAGCATTTTGACGAGCCGTCTCATTGTCTGTTTCAATGTAAGACGCCACTCGGGGTGAGTCATGATGGATATCACTTGGAGGAACCGCCTCTGCGCCATAAACCATGAAGAACGGCGTGTAGCCTGTTGATCTATTGGGGGTAGTCCTTATGCTCCAAAGAACTGCAGAAAGATCTTCAACCAAACAACCCGGAGTACGCTCCAAAGGAACCATGAGCCGAGGCTTGATCCCTCGTAATATCTCCTGGTTAGCATGCTCGAATTGGCCATTGGACTGTGGATGAGCCACAGATGAAACATCAAGCCGGATGTGTTCCTTTTGATAGAACTCTTTCATAGCACCTTTAGACATATTTGTCCCATTATCAGTGATGATACTAAGAGGATAACCAAAGTAGAAGATCAGCTTTTTCATGAACTGAACTGTAGTCGCCGCCTCACAATTGCTGACTGGCTCTGCTTCAACCCACTTGGTGAATTTATCAACTGCTACCAACAGGTTAGTCTTTTTGTCCTTAGACCTCTTAAACAGCCCGAACATATCAAACTCCTAGACCGCAAACGGCCAAGTTATTGGGATCATCCGCAATTCTTGAGTCGGCACATGAGCTTGTCATGCAAAATTCTGGCAACCATCACACTTGCGGAGAATATCCTCTGCCTCAGCATGAGCCGTCAACCAGAAAAAACCATGTCGAAAAGCTTTGGCCACGAGCGATCTTGACCCGGCATGATGACCATAGTCCCCAGCATGAATTTCTTGGAGAATCTCATGGCCTTCTTCAGTGGAAACACAACGTTGGAACACGCCAGTCACACTGCACCTGCGTAACTCACCATTGACAATTGTCATGGACTTAGACCATCGAATGATCTGTCGGGCCAAAATTTCATGTTCTGGAAGCTCACCTCGAGTCAGATAAGCCAGATAAGGTAACGTCTCTGGAATAGCACGTAGAGCCGCCACCAACTGTCCTTTCGGGCCAGGGATAGCGAGATCCTGTTTTGAAGGTAACTTAACAGAAGGGTTATGCAGCACATCAAGGAACACATTAGGGGGAACCGGCTTACGCCGAGAACCCAGTCGGGATAAAGCATCAGCCGCCGCATTATGCCGTCGGACTATGTGATCCACTTGATAACCCTTGAAGTGGCCAACAATATTAGTCACTGCTTGATGATAAGCCACCATGAGCGGGTCCTTATAATCCCAAGTCCCTGAAACTTGTTGTGCAACAAGATCTGAGTCGCCAAGGCATCTAACCCGGCTCAAGTTCATCTCCTTGGCCATATGGAGCCCATGTAGCAAAGCCTCATACTCAGCTGCATTGTTAGTACAGGGAAACATAAGCCTCAAGACATAATAAAAATTTGTCACCTCGCGGGGAAGATATAATAAATCCAGCCCCCGAGCCTTCTAATTGCCTTGATCCATCAAAGTGTTTCGTCCAGTATGTATTATCCGGCTTCTCTTCAGGTGCTTGCAGTTTCGTCCAATCATTGATGAAATCCACCAGAGGCTAAGACTTGATGGCGGTTCTAGGCACATATTTCAGATGATGTGGCCCAAACTCAATTGCCCACTTAGCAACTCTGCCTATGGATTTTCTATTTTGAATGATATCCCCCAGAGGAGCCGAACTAACCACAATGATTGGATGCCCAAGGAAATAATGTTTCAACTTCCGGCTAGCCATGAACACCCCGAACACCAATTTCTGCCAATGCGGATACCTTTGCTTGGACTACGTCAAGACCTCACTGACATAATAAACTGGCCGCTAGACTGGATATTCTTTCCCTACCTCCTTGTGCTCCACGACAACTGCCACGCTTACGGCCTTATTGTTAGCCGCCACGTACAAGAGCATACGCTCTTTGTCAATCGGAGCAGCCAAGATGGGCAGTTCAGCCAACTGCTTCTTTAGTGCCTTGAAAGCCTCATTAGCAGCGTCACTCCAGACAAAGTTATCAGTCTTTTTCATCATCTGGTACAGGGGAATCGCCTTCTCACTAATACGTCTCCAACGTATCTATAATTTTTTATTGTTCCATGCTATTATATTATCCATCTTGGATGTTTTATATGCATTAATATGCTATTTTATAGCATTTTTTGGGACTAACCTATTAACCTAGTGCCCAGTGCCAGTTGCTGTTTTTCCTTGTTTTTGTCTTCTACAGAAAATCAATACCAAACGGAATGAAACTTTTTGAGGATTTTTCTTGGACCAGAAGAGAACCACGAAGCTTCGGGAGGATGACAGAGGAGCCACGAGAGGGCCACAAGCCCTAGAGGCATGCCCCAGGGGGGCGCGTCCCCAGGCTTGTGGGCCCCTCAAGACACCCCTAACCCTAATCTCAGCTCCATAAATACCCAAATATTCCCCGTATACCAAAGGGCACACAAAAAATACTTTTCCGCCGCCGCAAGCTTCTGTTCTCGTGAAATCCCATCTTGGGTCCTATTCCGGCACTCTGTCGGAGGGGGATTCGATCATGGAGAGCCTCTACACCAAACTTGCTGCCCTTCCGATGATGTGTGAGTAGTTTACCACAGACCTACGGGTCCATAGCTAGTAGCTAGATGGCTTCTTCTCTCTCTTTGATCTTCAATGCAATGTTCTCCTCGATGTTCTTGGAGTTCTATTCGATGTAATCTTCTTTTGCAGTGTGTTTGTTGAGATCCGATGAATTGTGGGTTTATGATCAAATTATCTATGAATATTATTTGAGTCTTCTCTGAACTCTTTTATGGATGTTTAAGATAGCTTTGTATTTCTCTCTGATCTATTGATTTGGTTTGGCCAACTAGATTGATCTATCTTGCAATGGGAGAGGTGCTTTGTTTTGGGTTCAATCTTGTGGTGTCCTCACCCAGTGACAGTAGTGTTGGGACCGAGAGTATATCGACTAGGGGGGTGAATGGGAGATTCAAAAATTCTTGTGAATGTTATGAATGGTTCCCAAATACAGCAGCGGAAATAAGGTTCGGTAGATATAAACTTAATCAAGCACTTTATCTAGGAACATATCTATCAAGGTAAGAAGCAATAATGGTACGAGCATAGGATATCACAGGTTTGACAATGACGATGGTAAAGCAATAAGCTAACAGATACAACAGCATGACAGAAAAACAAGGTATGAACTGCGAAAGAAAAGTACGAGAAATAACTATGACGAGGTGAATGAAAACTACACAGGGGAATCACACAAGTCTTAATAAGTGCGAGCAGAAAATAATATGACTAGAATGCCTACACTGAATGATGAGAATGCAACAGTGTGAGCAACGAATGATAACTGATGGTAATGACTAAGATGATGACAACGAATGATATACAATAGACAAATATTGATCAGATAAACTATCATCACAGAGCATGAAAGTAAACTGTTGTATGTAATGCAGTAAAGTAGATTGAACCAGTGGTGCTCGATGGCGACAGATGGATTTGGTAGACCAGTTCGCCCTTCTGCCAAAGGACTACGTCTGGTTGGAGGGGTTGTGATTTAACACAGAAGATAAACTCTGTTTGCCCTATTCTCCTTCAACTCAGAGCTGATCAGACTCCAGTTGATTTCACTCATGGTAGATACTTGTCGGCGATCTCCAAACCTTCGATGAACCTCCGCGAACCACAATGACTCTTGGTTGCTGAAGATCTTGCTCGGTGAAGACAACAACTCTTCAACACTCGAGCCGACACCTATCCGTCTAGAGAGTGCGCAACTCTCAAGAGTAATAGGTACAAGAACTCTAAACTCAGAACTACTGTGATGCTCAACCACTGTCTAAGTTTGGGCTCTTGACTTTTCTCTCGGTGGATCTTAAACTCAAATCACTCGGAGAGGGGATGCTCAATCAATCTTCTCAGAAATCTTAAGCGGAGCAGCCAACGGGCAACGTTGGAGCGGGGTGGCTATTTATAACCGCAGCCTTCCCTGAAGGGAAATGACCAAATTGGACATGTGGAGCAGCCAATGGCCGAACGACACGAGTCCAACGGTCGGAAATTGAGCACAATGGTAACATTCCTTGTAGAGCAAGTAATGCTAACTCCTCAGTTCGAAAGATATCTCCTGCAACATGAAGAACAACATCTACTGCTGGCAGGTTTTGGGCTAAAGAGATTTCCCTTTGTCACGCATAGGTTTTGGGCTAAGAATCACAGCGGATCTAAGCTTTGAGAACCTATACCCGTCTTAATAGTATGGAGGTCCTCTGACTCAAATGAGTGAAAGAAGAACAACAAAATGAATACTACGTCTTCACTTTGTCTTTGACTTCCATTCGCTGCAGTCAATTTCTTCGGACAGAATCTATGAACCAATTGCTTCTGTCGGATTCAGGGCTCCGCAGACCCAAGAAGGTTCGAACTATGGGGCGTGTGCGAAGATCTCAACCTCTCAAGTCTCAAGCTCGTCGCCCTATAGCCTAGCCTCGCCGGATACACGCTCAAGTGGGGAAGAAGATGGACACGGCAGTTTACCCAGGTTCGAGCCACCTTGCGGTGTAAAACCCTACTCCTTCTTTGTGGTGGATTGGCCTCATGAGGAGGTTTGAGGATGAACTAGTACAGTGGGTGAGCTGCCTCGCGAGGGCTCAGGGGGTGAGAATGAGTCGACCACCTCTACGGTGGTGGCTAACCTATATTTATAGTGGCCTCGGTCCTCTTCCCTCTAAACTTAGGCGGGAAGGGATCCCACAATGGCCAATTCGAAAGGGGACAAGTAGTACATCTTATCCTGACGAAATGTGGTCTTCCCCTTCAAAGCTTCTGGTCAGGACACAGCGGTGGGCTCGGTGATGACATCCGTCCTGCCAAGCTCGTGGTCTTGGTCCCATTGCACTGGAATGGAAACCTTTGGAGGGCTCCTTGGGAACCCACGTTCGTCCTTGCTCCCTTAGCACCGAAAGGGAAACTGCCTCCTCTGTGCCCGCTGGCGCCCGCCTGGCCTTGGTCATCATGGCTAACATCATCACAGCCTCGAGAGGCTAGCTACCTGCATAGAAATCTCCGCTCCTCGGGAGCAGCCTGGGGAGGCCGCTCCTCTGGAGGTCTTGGTGTTGTACGCCTCGCGAGACCGGGGGGGCCCTCACGAGGGTCTTGTCTTGAAGCCCTTGCCGCTGCGCCGTACCAAGCCGTCGAGGGAGCCACACCGGGGGCCGCAGGCAGGCAAGTCTAGGTACCCCCGATCCTAGAATGCTAACAGTTGCCCCCGGGCCCAAGGCGCGCTCGGGCTAGCTTCGAGGCGAAGCCAAGGGGCAAGGGAAAAGCACCGTGGGCCCCAATCGCCTGGGGGTCAGGCTCGACGCGTGGCGCCCGACAAGGCGCGGACGACTCCGCTTCCCCACGCCGCCTCGGCAACTGCCCCGACTTGACAACTGCCTGATGCATGCAGCAGGGCCATCATCGCTCGGAACGTGGAAGGGCGCCGGTTAGCCTTCGACCACCTATAAGAGGGCGAGGGAGGCAGAGCCCCGAGCCCGTCTTCATCCTCTCGCATGTAGCCCCCTCTTCTCCTATCTCCGTCGCGCCGTCACCTCGCCGAAGCGACCATGGCGCCAACAAGGAGGTTCTCAGCCTAAGAGAAAGGCAAGTCCCCAAAGGAGGGGCCGGGCTCGCCGCCACCAAAGAGGGGACGCGTCCGTCCCCGCAAATGTGCGGCTGCATCAACAGCGCCATCGCGGGGGCGCGGGCGGCCACCCCTGCCAGTCCGCATCAGCTCTAGCAACCGGGGGAGAGGCCTCTCCCATGGAGGCAGTTGCGGGGGCCCTAGCAGCCATGGCGAAGGGGGAAGGCGCGCTGCGGCCGCCCGGCCACCACGCCCGCGTGCCCGCTCGGGTGACACGGGACGCGAGTTCATCGTATGAGTGGAGGGCCCTCTGAGCACCTGGCTTCTGCTTCCAAGCTCCTTCACAGAGGAGCTGTCGGCAGTGGGGCCCATTGGCCTGCAGCTGTAGCCGGACGGCTACTGCAACAGGTCTTCGTGGGTGGAGGTCGAGGTCTCCTCCATCGAGCACGTGTTCCTGACCCGCTGGCGGCAGTCGTTTGCCCGCGCCCGTGGTCTGGATGGGAGGCGCACCCTCCATTTTAAGTATGACGGAGCTGCAATGCTCTTCGTCAGGGTCTTTGGGGAGGACGGCAGCCGCCTGGGGTGCTGCCCGGTGGGCGACGACGATGGCAGTGACCACGCCTCCGACGACGACGGTCAACGCGGTGGCAGCGTCCTCCGCGGTGAACTTGCCCTTGGCGATGGCCGCTGCTCCTCCAGTAGCGGCACTTCCTCCGGGGAAGGCAAGAGCGACGATGACTACGACGAGCCGCCTCGTCGTCGTGCATGGACCAAAGAGGACAGCATGCCACCACGCCGCCACATCCCCGCTCTAGAGAACGCCGAGCCACCTCGCCATCACACCCCCGTCAAGCAGGAGGTGCACTCCGACTAAGCATGGGCGGCGGTGAAGCCGGGCCTCAGGAGCAGCGGTCCTCTGGAGGCCGCCTCTTTAGTTTTTCCTTCTTTTGCTTCCTGCATCACAACTTATGAAGAAGCCCCCTGGGGGCATGTAATGAACCACGATGCTTGCACCTTTATGTTAGTATTTCCCGTTTGCATTCTAATACTCATGTTGCTATTAATTGGAAGTTCCTGCTTGGCGTGATTAGAATAACTTAGCTTGGTGCGTTAGTGACCCTTGGCGGGTCCCTTCGTCGTCGTGGCGCGCTCCTCCGGAGCTTCTCTTGGTGACGGTGTAGTTAGAGTACCAGAGCGACCTAGGGAGGTCCCTCGACAAGCTCCGAAACCTTGAATGGCATGCCCCCACGAGGCCTGCGGGGGGCAATTTGCGTAGGGTTTCTTGGCGAAGAGGCCTTGCGTAGGCCTCTGGAGCCCCCGAGCGAGGGCCGGCCATTATTAGCGCGCCGGGGCGTGATGCCCGGCAGGGCCAAGAGGTGAGCACTCCTGAGGCCAAGGGGCCGAAATCGGTGCATGCCCGCTAGCTCGCTCGAGAGCGCCACGCAAGGATTCGGACGCCAAGGCCTTGGTGAGGTGTGCGCGTGAGCGACCTAAGCCGGCTTAGGTGTACCGTGCCCAGCCCCCGCTCGCGGGGCGCAATGGAGTGGGCTACAGGCAACCACTACACCGCTTAAGAACGAAATTCAAGAGGGGAAACACTGCAGGGAGCAACGAAAAGAAAAAGAAGAATTCCCTCCTTTTTGAATAAAGACGCGAAAACCTCAAATTTCAATCCAAGAAACAGCAAATTTGGTTGCAAGCAAAAGAACAGCCACGTTCGGCGCCTACACTAGTCTTCTAGTCTTCCCACCAGCGCGGAGCATGGGGCTTCCACTAGGCGTGGGCATAGTCACTGAAAGACCGTGTCGTCCGCCAGCGCGGAGCATGGGGCTTCCACTTGGGCGTGGGTGGGAGCCCCCGCGGGGTCAAGGAGCGACGCACCGGGAGACTCTGGGGTGTGTACAGCCCCACTCATTATTACGTGAGAGTGTCACGGGTAGAACTTGGGGAGGTGCTGGATGTTCCAGGCATTCTGGATGGGGACCCCGTCCTGCGTCTCCAAGCGCACGACGCCTGGCCTGGAGACGCGGGCGATCCTGAACGGGCCCTCCCACATGGGCGAGAGCTTGTGAAGGCCCTCCCTGGAGAGGACCCACCTCAGGATGAGGTCACCCACCTCGAGGGTCCGGGAGCGGACACTACGGCAATGGTATCGCCGCACCGCCTACTGGTACCTTGCGGCGCGGAGCAAGGCTTGGCGGCGGGCTTCCTCCCCGAGCACGAGGTCCATTCCCCGCGAGGCATCCTGACGCGCCTCGTCGAATGCCAAGACCCACGGGGAGCGATGCCTGATCTCATGTGGGAGGACCGCCTCAGCCCCGTAGACGAGGAAGAACGGGGTCTCGCCGGTGGGCTTAGTCGCGGTGGTGCGGATGGACCACAGCACGGACTGAAGCTCACCGAGCCAACCCCTGCCGCAGGCCTCGAGCTTTTTCTTGAAGCTCCTCATCTTGAGGCCCCTCAGGACCTCAGCGTTGGCGCGCTCAGCCTGGCCGTTGCTCCGCGGGTGCGCCACCGAAGCGTAGCATATCTGCGTTCCAAGGTTAGCACAATATGCCCTGAAGAGGTTGCTGGTGAATTGGGAGCCATTGTCAGTAATGATACAGTTGGGGACCCTGAAATGGCTCATGAGGCCCTTGATGAACTTGATGGCGGAGCCAGCGGGGATGGTGCACACAGGCTCCACATCCGCCCACTTGGTGAACTTGTCGATGGCGACGTAGAGGTAACGGTATCCACCAGCTGCCCGAGGGAACGGGCCCAAGATATCCAGCCCCCAGACCGCGAAGGGCCATGAGAGCGGGATGGTCTAGAGGCCTTGCGCGGGCTAATGGATCTGCTTGGCATAGAACTATCAGGCCTCGCAGGATTGCACCAGCTCGGTGGCGTTGTTGAGCGTCGTGGGCCAGTAGAACCCACTGCGGAACACCTTGCCAATGAGGGTGCGCGATGAAGAGTGGTGTCCGCAATCTCCGCCATGGATGTCGGCCAACAGCTCGTGCCCTTGCTCCCTGGATATGCATCGCAACGAGATGTCGGTGGGGCGCTTCCGGTACAACTCACCATCCTGCAAGCAATAAGCAGTAGCTTGGTGAACCACGCACTCCGCGTCCTCTTGCTTCTCCGGTAAGGTGCCACGGAGAAGGTAGACCTTGAACTCCTGAGTCCAGCAGCCGTCTTGTGGCTCCAATGCCAGGAGTAGGTGGGCTCCCGAGGTCAAGCCGCAGGGCGGGGCACCTGAGGGCGGGGTTGGCGGCAGCTCCTCCCGGAGTAGCGCCGGACTTGCGACTGGTGGGGCTGCCGATGGCTCGAAGAGCCTCTCCTTGAAGACGCCGGGCTTCTGGGGCTCACGGCAAGACACCATCTTGGCGATGCCGTCTGCTTCCTTGTGCGCGCTGCGCAGGACGTGCTGCAATTCCAAGCCTAGGAAACGCTTTTCAATTTTACGTACCTCCTGCAAGTAAGCCTCCATGTGCTCGTCCTTAGGTTTGTACTCTTTGTTGGAGAAGTTGACGAGGAGATGGGAGTCGCCCTTGATGGTGAGGCACTTGACCCCCAGGGCGGCCACGGCCCTGAGGCCAGCAATCAAGCCCTCTAACTCCGCGATGTTATTGGAGACCTTTTCACCATGCTGAAAACAGAGCTGCATAGCGTAGTAAAGCTTGTCCTTGGTCGGCGAGATGAGTACGACTCCAGCCCCCATGCCCTGCCACGCGAAGGCACCATCGAAGTGCATGGCCCAACCATCATGTGCCTCATCGCCAGGGACAAGGGATTGGCCCTCGTCCTGCCTTCGATCTAGAGCGTCCGTCCATTCTGCTACAAAATCGGCGAGGGCCGCACCTTTAATGACTCTAGTCGTGCTGAACTCCAGCTGGAAAGCCTGCAGCTCGATGTTCCACTACACAACCCTTTCGGCGGTGTTGGGGCTACGGAGCACGTTCTCCAAGGGGTATGCAGAGACGACCTTGATGGGGTGGCCCTGGAAATAATGGCGCAGCTTCCTCGAACCGACCAGGAGCACGAGCAGAAGCGTCTGCTGCATGGGGTAACGCGCGTGCATCCCATAGCACTGTGCTGACGAAGTACACCAGGTGCTCGACAAGAGTTGAGGCATCATCGGCCCCTTGTCCTGCGTGCGGCGCGAGGGACTCGGGGGCCTCTACGGCCTCTGGAGCGATGGGATTCTCAGGAGCGCCGTCCTGGGGCGGCGAAGGCTGCGCGACTCCTTGTGGGCCACCTTGTCTTGCGCCTGCACAAGCCGGCGATTCTCGTATCGCCACGAGCGCTGCGATAGCTGAGTGGGAGGTGGCCGCCAAGTAAAGCAGCAAGGGCTCACGAGGGCGAGGCACCACCATGACAGGTGGGCTCGTGAGGTATCTCTTGAGGTCCTCAAAGGCCGCCTCAAAATCTGGGGTCCACTCTAAGGGGCCCTTCTTCTTCATCAGCTTGAAAAAGGGAAGGGCACATTCGCCAAGCTTGGAGATGAAGCGCCCCAAGGAGGTCACGCAGCCCGCGAGCTTCTGCATCTCTTTGAGGGTCTGAGGCGGGCTCATCCTCTCTATCACCTTGACTTTCTCGGGGTTGGCCTCGGTCCCTCTGTGTGATACTAGGAAGCCTAGCAGCTTGCCAGACAGGACTCCAAACACGCACTTCTCCGGGTTGGGCGTCAGGTTTACCTTGCGCAGGTTGGCGAATGTCTCCTCTAGGTCTTCGATCAGGGTCTTTGCCTTTCGTGACTTGACCATGATGTCATCAATGTATGCCTCCGCATTTCTCCCCAGCTGTGTCCCGAGGGCTATGTGCATCAATCTCTGGAAGGCCGCTTGGCATTCCATAGCCCGAAGGGCATGCAGGTGTAGCAGTACACACCGCACGGGGAGATGAATGTTGTTTTCTCGACGTCCTCCACCGCCATCTTGATTTGGTGATACCCTAAGAAGGCATCCAAAAAGCATAGCAGATCGCACTCGGCGGTGGAGTCCATGATCTGGTCGATGCGCGGGAGCGGGAAAGGGTCCTGAGGGTAGGCCTTGTTGAGGCTCGTGAAGTCAACGCACATGCGCTCCTTCCCCCCTTTCTTGGGGACGATCACAGGGTTTGCTAACCAATCCGGGTGCCGCACCTCCCGAATGACACCACCCTCTTGCAACTTGCGAACCTCCTGGACGATGAATGCTTGCTTCTCTTGTGCTTGACGCCGTGCCTTTTGCTTCACTGGGCGCACACCGGGGCACACCATCAAGTGGTGCTCAATCACCTCCCTCGGGACACCAACCAGGTCGGATGCCTCCCATGCAAATACATCTTTGTTGACCCTCAGGAAGTCAACCAATGCCTCTTCTTGTTCCGGGGGTAGGCCGGCACCTATGGTGAAGGTGGGGCCGGCACCCCCGCTATCGATAGGCACCTGCTTCGTCCCAGCTCGGTCTTGAGCGAATAACTGCTTTTTCTTTGCGGGCACGGCCTCCGGAGCCCCCAAGGCATCCTTGGCTCCAAGGCACGTGGACGCCGCAGCTTTGTAGGCGAGCCTGAGGGTCCGGACCACGTCCTTCGCATCCCTAACCACCGTGACAATGCCACTGCTGCCCGGCATCTTGATGACGTTGTAACCCGGATGGGTCGCTGCCATGAACTTGGCAAGGGCCGGGTAGCCCAAGATGGTGTTGTACGGAAGGCTGATGCGGGCCACGTCAAAGTCGATGAGCTCGGTGCGGTAGTTGTCGCGCGTGCCGAAGGTGACTGGGAGGCGTATCTGCCCCAGGGGGTGGTAGAGCCCTTAACCACCCCCGAGAAGGGCTTGGTGGGCGCGAGCTGGTCATAAGGCACCTGAAGTAGGTCGAAAGCCTCCACAGAGAGGACATTGAGGCCGGCGCCGCCGTCGATGAGGGTCTTAGTGACCGTGACGTTGCTGATGGTGGGCGTGCACAGCATGGGGAGTGCACCGGTGCTGACCGTGGTTTCAGGGTGATCCCTAGAGTCGAAGGTGACGTCGGTCTCAAGCGCCTCGTTGCCTTGAGAGGCCTCATGCCCCGGCCGAGCAGCTCGCGCTTGACGGAAGAGCTTCTTGACGTGGCGGCCTGAGGCGGGCACCTGCGACCCGCCGATGATGGACGCGATTGCGTGGGGCACCGGCGCCGCAAAGCATGCGATGAATCAGCCACAGAGCTCCTCCCAGGAAGACACCAAGGCCTCGGGGAGGCCGCGCAGCCAGGAGCGCGGCATCTCCATGAGGGCCATAGGGAGCCAATTTGCCATGGCCTTGTCATCACCACCCGCCACCCGGATGGCCTGCGCGTACAGCCGGAGGAACTCCTCGGGGTCCGCCGCACCTTCATACCGCAGGGGCAGCGCCGGCCGGAACCTCTCCGGCCATTGCACCCGCTGCAGGCTGGGAGTGAAGGCCGGATGGCCCGTGACACCCCCGTAGGCGCCCAGCGGCCAGGTCGGTGGGACGGCACCTGCTGTCGGCGTGCGACACCTATGGGACCCCAAGGGATCCCTTTACGATTCGGCAGGGAGAGAGGTATGCGGAAAGAGCAGAACCAACGATCGACGAGGGGCGATTTTACCCAGGTTCGGGCCGCTGATCAGCGTAAAACCCTACTCCTGCCTTGTTTTATTATGAGTGTTCTTGAGCCCAGGCTCAAGGAGCGCTTGCAATGAACAGTATGTTCAAAGAGTAGCTACGCATGCAGAATGGGCCAGAAGATCCTCCTCCCCTGTAGCAGTTGCCTTGGGCCTCCTTTTTTACGCTCAAAGGGGTCACCACAGTGGCAAAATGTACATACATTGAGGTGTAAAGTAGCTACAGGGTTATCATACCTAACCACTGATGGATTAGGATGAACGCATTTAATGCACCGTGAGGTGTCCGTTTAGGTGTCCTCACTTTTTTGGGGATGGAGAAAGGGGCCATCCCATCAGCACCGCTTAAGCTCTCCTCCACTGGCGCGTTGCCACGCATCCAGAGAAGGACTCAGAATATCGGGCTTGTTGCTGTGTCGAAGCTGTGGCACAGTAGCAGAATCTTGCCGGGCGCCGAATCTTTCCGGGCGTGAAATCTCGCCAGGCTTCGCAGGCCACCCCGGCAAGATCTTGCCGGGGAGGCTGGCTTTCGGATTCCAGCTCTTCCTATCTGCTGATCCTCAGATCTTTGACTTGAGTATTTCTTTGATAGCCTGAGTCAACCTCGCACTGTTCCCCGACACGCCTTGCCGCGAGTATGGCTACAACTGCCCGTGCACAAGTACGGGGTACTAATGGCCCAATACTTAGTACATCGACAGGAGCCCCCGGGCCTAGGCCACACACGAGTGCGAGGCGTTGTTGGGCTAGGCCCAAACAGTGCACGGGCACACATGGTAGGGAATTAACTGCTCGTAAATATCCCGCTTACTGTGCCCCCCAATACGCGCGCTGAATGAACGACGTGGGAAGCGTGCGTCGAAAGGCTGCAACTGCAACGTGCCTGCAGAGGCGTATTCACATTGGGGAGTAAAAGAGGCGGCCTCGCACCTTCCCCATAAAAAGGGAAACTGCAGAGGCACAGCCTATTTACCCCCCTCTTCTTCTCAATCTCGCCTCCGCCATTATCTTCCCTTCCCTAGCTCAGAGCCAGACTTCTCCCCATCCGCTCTTTGCTTCCGCACCCGCTCGATCCTCAGCCTCTGCCCTCACAGTCGCCATGCCGCCCAAGGCTAGCAAGGCCAAAGGCAAGAGCAAGGAGACGAAGGCCGATGTCCCGGAGAGCGAGCTGGTGAAGATGCGAAAGAAGTTCGTCGTCTTCGCTCTGACGCTCGATGCGAGGGCTTTGAAGAACCGATTCCAGTGCATGTGGGCAAGGGGAACACAAGCTCATCTCGCAACGCACGTAATTCCAGGTTCTTGTTCCAAGAGCGGCCCTGACAGATATCGTTTCTTCACCGCTTACTTCTATTGCGGACTCTGGCCCCCATTCTCTAATTTCTTCAATGATATTATGTACACATACGGCTTCCACCTTCTTGATTTCACGCCGAACGCCGTAATGTGCATGTCCATCTTCGCTCATCTTTGCGAAAACTTTGTCGGAGTAGTTCCCAACACCGCCCTTTTTCGCCATTATTTTATCCCTCGCATCCAAAAGGGGGAAGCCCTTTCTGGTTCTATCGCCTGGATCCCACGAGCTTGGAATAAGGAGATATACCCGGATAGAGTTCAACGCGAGAAGTGGGACGAATGGCGGTCTGAGTGGTGCTGGATCAAGGAATCAGATCCCCATTTGTTCTGTTCGCCTCGTCGGCAGAAGGTGGTTCGCGGCAGCGACTGGAGCGATCTCACCGCGGAGGACGAGAGGCTCACAATCGCCACCACCAGGATCCTTCGCCTGAAAGCTGCCGGGCTTATAATGGAGATGATCGGCTTCGATTTCCTCCGCCGCCGGATCACCCCCCTACAGGGCAGGGGAAGACCAGCTTGGGAGTATCGGAACGCAGCGGATATCATGAGGCTGCGCCCAGGATTGAACAACAATCTGACGACCATGCAACTCGGCGCTCTTCGCCACAAGCTATTCCAGCGTGATGACAAACATCGGTTGCTGGCAAGAATTGTTCCTTTGTGCAACAACTCCGCGCTGGGGTCGATCATTGCCTTCATGCCAATGTTCAACGCCCATGGTCTTGACGCGACTTGGGCCGAGCCAACCGAAGAGGAAGCCCAAAAGTTCTTCGACAACTTGTCGAAGAGGGCCGTCCGGGAAGAAACGGACCTCATTCGCGCCACCACTGACGAAGAAGTGGTGCATATTGCCTCTAGGGTGGAGGAAGCGAATCTTGTCGCGGAGGCTGGTAGCGTCGGTTTCACAGAATGGGAAACCAGTGAAGCAGAGGTTATGATGGAAGAAGAACCTGCTGGGGAGGCTGAGGCTGCCAGGGAACAGAGCAGCGCGGCCGCTGAGGGCTCGTCCGACGAGGACACAGCCGAAGAAGAGCCGCAGGAGGAGCCCCCAGCTCTGAAGAAGACCAAGCGTATTCTTCGAAAGGCCGCTTCTGGCATCCCGGCAAGCCAACCTTCGTCGAGCAGCGAGGCTCCCGGCAAGACTGCGCCGCGGCAAGGAGTCCGTCAGCAACCTGCGTGGCGCGTGAGACCCGCACCTGCGGCAACTGCTGAGGTTGCAGGGGCGTCTCACACAGCCACACCGGAGGCTGAGGTGGCGGAATCACGCCAACCTCCTGCGCCTGCTACAGCCAAGCGACCCCGAACCCCTCCTCCGCCCCCTCACACGGACACGGCACCGGAGGTCGATTTCGACATCTCCGGCTTTAGCCCGGAACGAGAAGAGGAAGGGTAAGTGTCATGTCATAGCCTTTATCTTCCAAATCTTGGAGTAATCTCATAGCCTTGTTTTGCCTTGTCTCCGCAGCGATGCAGAAACCTTGGCAGAAAGGGCGGCGAAGAGGTTGAGAACTTCCACGGGCGACGAGCCTCCAGCTGGCTCTACGAGCGCGCCAGAAATTGTCATCGTCAGCCCGGAGCTCAGCCCTCAATGCAGCCCCCAGCGCAGCCCCCAGCGTGAGTTCTCCACTCATTTTCTGCTGACGGGCGCTGAGGTTTTTACCCTTGCCGCTGATATCTTTGGGCTTGCAGGAGAAGAACAGCAACATGGAGAGGTGGAAACCGCCCCCGTCGTGCCGCCTTTGTCTACCGCACCGCCCACAAGCACATCTCCGACAAGAGTTACCACTGACGAGGCTATCCTGGTTGAGGAAGGGCCGGTATACATGGATACCAGCAACATTTCCCCAGCAACAAACACTGCCGGGAGGGGCGAGGCCACTTCTCAACAACTCAACGCAGGTAACTGTTTGCCTCAGAGCACTTGCTATCCTTTTCTTTATCTTTCTTTCTTTTTGTCTCTTTGAACTTCAGTCTTAATCTTATTTGATTTCCTTCCTTCGTCCTTCAGATTTCCCTGTGATGGAAGACATGGATGTTGACGTTGTCATCGAAGAGACCGCCAGAGACACCTCCGCCGAAGCTGAGAGGATCGCCGCTAGCGAGGCCGCCAAAGACGCCACCGCCAAGGTTGGCGGAACTGTTGTCGAGGAAGCCGCCAAGGAATCTGCCGAGAGGGCCGGCGAGGAAACTGATGACCGTACTAACGGCATTCCTGCCGCAGGAGTGCCAAGCGCTACATCAGCCACAGAGCCCCCAGCCACCAGCGAGACGAACGTCGAGGACCAACCATCGACGTCCGAAGCCCCCTCATCAAGCAAATATCTCAAGGTCGGCGACAACTTATTCATCAACTTGCCAGGCATGGCAAACATTGAAACGTCGACCGGAGGGGAAGTCTTTGATGAAGAAATCATCGCCGCTGCCGGGCTCGAGATTGTCGATGATCCAAGCGCCAACAGTGGCAAATCCGAAGAGGATCAGCTCCTCCAGGCCATGGGCGAAAATTTCCGCAAGCTCCAAGCACTCCACCGTGCTTGGAAAGAGAAAGCAGATTCCAGAATGGCAGTTGTCGAGGCAGCCGAAGCAGATTTTCAGAAGCGCGTTGAGCAAATGCAAGTCTGGTATGCCGAGGCCCTTCAAGAGTTGACTGCCAGCCGGGAACAAGTGAGCCAAAACTGGACAGAGATCCTCTTGAAACAATCTGACATGGAGAAAGCGCAGGAAGAAGCTGCACAAAGAACTGCCGCTGAGGATGCTCTCCTGATGGAGCGTCGCATTGCACTCGACGCCCATGAGGAGGATCTTGTCGCACGTGAGCAGGCACTCGCCGCCAAGCTTCGTGGCAAAGATGAGGAGGTTGATAAGCTCGTCGCGCAGCGGATCCAGGAGCTGGAGCAAAAGCACAAGGAGGCGCTCGAAGCTCTAACTGTAGATCACGCCGGCAAGCTCAAGGAGGCCGTCGATGCTGCCGAGGCTGCAGAGGCTGCCAAGAACGAGCTGAGCGACAAAGTGAAGAAGCTAGAGGTGGATCTTGAAGAGCACGGCAAGGAGCTCTCAACGCTCAAAGGGGACAGTGAGAAAACTCTCCACAGCCTGGCGGAGATGCAAGTTGCCATGTCCGACAAGACCAAACAGCTCACTTCAGCCAACGATGCCATTGCCGATCTGAAGCTAAAGCTGACCACGCTGGAGAAGTCCCTCAAGGACAGTAGGGCCCGCGAGAAGGCCCTAAGCAGAGATCTCCAGGAAGAAAGGAACTTGCTTAAAAGCGCTGCCGCCGCCCAAATTGACTATGAAGAGGGAGTGAAAATCTGGACTGATCGCCTTGTCGACGCCACGGAGAGGCTCACTGCACAGTTGTCAACCATGGGGCAGGATGGCCTGCAAAACTTCAGGTATTCCACCGAAGAAAGGATATCTTCGAGCGCCAGGTTGACCATGTTCTTCGAAAGCATCGTTGATGCTTTGAAGCTGCTACAGTCCAACCGAGCGACCCAACTGGCCAATGAATCCCGCAAACTTTGCCGGGCCGTCCTCCACAAGGTACTCGTCAAGGTGGTATATAATAACCCTGGCATTGATCTCACCAACGTGCTCGACCACTTGCCGAAGGATGTAGATCTCAGGGCACTTGAGGAGCTTGTCGCGCCCATCCTTGAGAAAGTAGATTCAATCAAGAGGATCGAGGGCCGAAGCAGGGACTAGCTGCCCCATTTTCCCTTGTCGCCGCCATCCCATGCCAAAAGATAATCAAGTATTATGTTAGATCCGTGGCAACTTATTGATGTAATATAACTTGTGTACGTTTGGGTATATGCATGCTATTTCCCTTGTCTGATTCCTTTATGTACGGAATATACCCTACGCTTACTGAAAACTTGCCGGTGCGCAACCTGCCGCGAGCGCTGGGTGCGGGACTTCAGCAGCCTGCTGGAGGTGCAGCGGCCGGCAAGGCACCTTGGCATTCTCAGTGCAGCCACTTAAATTGTTGAGCGGACTCGAAACAAAATAAGGGCGCAACCGATTACGACAAGGGTACCTTCGCGTGCAGGTTTTCCATACAAAAGTCGAAATCGTCTAAGGAAAATAACTTCGTAATAAAGGAAACTTGCTTTAAGTTTTAGAACTTAGCTTTCTGTCATTGTTCTTCCTCCGGTAAGACGTTAATTCTGAACGTCGCCAACTGGTACTCATATGTAATATAACTTGTGTATGTTTGGGTATATGCATGCTATTTCCCTTGTCTAATTCCTTTATGTACGGAATATACCCTACGCTTACTGAAAACTTGCCGGCGCGCAACCTGCCGCGAGCGCTGGGTGCGGGACTTCAGCAGCCTGCTGGAGGTGCAGCGGCCGGCAAGGCACCTTGGCGTTCTCAGTGCAGCCACTTAAATTGTTGAGCGAACTCGAAACAAAATAAGGGCGCAACCGATTATGACAAGGGTACCTTCGCGTGCAGGTTTTCCATACAAAAGTCGAAATCGTCTAAGGAAAATAACTTCGTAATAAAGGAAACTTGCTTTAAGTTTTAGAACTTAGCTTTCTGTCATTGTTCTTCCTCCGGTAAGACGTTAATTCTGAACGTCGCCAACTGGTACTCATATCCTCCTTCCCCCCCTGGCAAACGTGCACACGAGGAATCCTTCTATCTTTTGAGAAAAAGAAAGAAGAGAAAAAGAAGATATGGAACCTTGGCGGTTCGTTAGAACTTACCGGGAACAAGTGTCATACAACATCTTAGATAAGCATGCATATATATATATATATATGAACATGGAAATCGATAAGGAAATGCACAACACTTAAACTTATTCATCTGGGCTCAGGGTCTGCGCCTGGCTTTGTACAAAGGATTACATGCCCCGCCGGCAAGACTTGTACAAAAAGGTAGTTGCTGGGAGCCCCCGGCAACCGCGCCTTATGGGTAGAACTTGCGAAGACGTTCGATATTCCAGGAGTTGCTCACTGGAACGCCATCTTCGGTCTCCAGGCGGACAGCGTCGGGCCTGGTGACTCGTACTACCCGATAAGGGCCTTCCCACTTCGGCGTCAACTTGTTTGAATTCTTGGCGGACTGAATCCATCGAAGAACAAGGTCGCCTTCCTCAAGGCTTCGGGCATGAACTTTGCGGCTATGGTAGCGGCGCAAAGCTTGCTGGTAGCGTGCAGCTCGCACAACAGCCTGAAGACGATTCTCCTCAAGGAGCACAGCGTCATCTTGCCATAGTTGCTCTTGCTCAAGCTCATCATAAGTGAGCACTCGAGGTGATCCGTATATGAGTTCCGTGGGGAGAACTGCTTCCGCTCCATAGACCAGAGCGAAGGGTGTCTGGCCGGTGGCTCGATTTGGTGTCGTTCTGATTGACCAAAGAACCGCTGGCAACTCATCAATCCAGCGTCTTCCGCACTTTCTCAGCCTGTCAAAGGTTCTGGTCCTGAGACCGCGCATCACTTCAGCATTAGCCCTCTCCGCTTGGCCGTTACTTCTCGGGTGAGCAACAGAGGCAAAACAAATTTTGCCGCCAAGGTCTTGGACGTACTACATGAAGGTGCGACTTGTGAATTGCGTACCGTTGTTGGTGATGATCCTGTTGGGCACACCGAAATAGCAAACTATTCCTTTAAAGAACCTGATGGCTGATTGAGCTGTCACCTTCCTCACTGCTTCCACCTCCGGCCACTTTGTGAACTTGTCGATTGCAACGTACAAGTACTCAAAGCCCCCGGTAGCACAGGGGAAGGGGCCCAATATGTCGAGCTCCCAGACCGAAAATGGCCAGGAGAGAGGGATCATCTGAAGATCTTGAGCTGGCTGATGTGATTTCTTCGAATGAAACAGGCACGCTTCACACTTGGTTACTAGTGCAGTTGCATCCTGGAGAGCGGTAGGCCAAAAGAAACCTTGCCGAAATGCTTTCCCGACAAGTGCTCTTGATCCTATGTGAGAGCCACATATGCCTCCATGTATCTCTGCCAATAGCTCTAGTCCATCCTCCCGAGGAATGCACTTCAATTTCACACCGTTTGGTCTCTTTCTGTACAGGACGTCATCGACGAACTTGTACATAACAGACCGACGGGCTACTTTTTCCGCTTCTTCCTGTTCCTCAGGGAGTTCTCCTGTCTGAAGGAAATGGACAATGTGATGTGCCCATGCTGGAGCCTGGGGCTCGACAGCTAGGACTAAAGGCATCTCTTCCGCCAGGGGAACATTTGTCTCGACAGCGAAAGCGTGAGGTTCCGCCGGAGCCTGTCGTTCCCCGGCAGGTGTGTTGCTGATCCCGGTAAGTTCCTTGCCGGCGGCTGCAGGGAGCTCTGCCGGAAAGTACTGTCCAGAATTCAACTTTCTTCACTTTTCTTGTCTCATTGATGGTGCCACAGATGGTTGAGTCAAACAGAGCACAAAAGTTCCTGGTTCCACAGGCAACTTGAGGGCAGCGCGCTTTGACGGGTCGTCAGCAATACTGTTCTCGGCACGAGGAATGTGCTTCATTTGCAGACTGTCAAAGCGCTCTTCCATTTTTCTCACTTCATCCACGTAGGCTTGCATCAATGGACTCTGATAATTCTTGTTAACTTGTCTAAAAACAAGCTGTGAATCGCCTCTGATGACGAGCTTCTTGATACCAAGGTTTGCCGCGATCCTGAGACCGGCAAGCAGGCCCTCGTACTCCACAGTGTTGTTTGTCGAACTCTCTCGGGGAAAATGCATCTGGATTACATACTTGAGGTGCTCTCCAGTGGGTGCGACAAGCAATACGCCAGCACCGGCGCCTTGCAGCGAGAAATCCCCGTCAAAGTACATAACCCATTGTCAATCAATTTCCTTGCCGGGAAGAGTCGTTTCTTGAACTTCTTCGTCTGGCGTTGGGGTCCATTCCGCAATGAACTCTGACAAAGCCCTGCTCTTAACTGTTGAAGTACTTTCAAACTTGAGACCAAAGCTCGACAACTCCAACGCCCACTCCACAATCCTACCGGTTGCCTCTGGATTTCGCAAAATCTGTTGCAACGGAAAGCGAGTGACGACGGTGATTTCATGTGCTTGAAAATAATGGCGCAGCTTCCTCGAGGCCATAAGGAGGCCGAAGAGCAACTTCTGCACACCAGAGTATCTTGACCTAGCTCCCTGCAAGAGGGAGCTAACAAAATAAACTGGGCGCTACACCACCTTTTTCTTTTGCACTGGTCCTTCTGACTAGGCAGATCCTATCTTGCCGGGATCAACCCTCGTCGGGGAAGATCCTGCCGCGTCACTTGGCGGTCCCGCCGCTGGTATTGCCTCCTCATCAGCTTCTCTCTGCGCCACTAACGCAGCACTAACCACTTAATTTGTCGCTGCCAAATATAGCAGCAACGGCTCTTGTGGCTTAGGTGCGACTAGTGTTGGCGGAGAAGAAAGGTATTTCTTCAAATCTTGCAGCGCAGCCTCCGCCTCCGGAGTCCATTTCATTGGACCTGCCTTCTTCAAGATTTTGAAAAAGGGCAGGGCGCGCTCAGCAGATTTGGAAATAAACCTGCTTAGGGCAGCAACACAACCGGCAAGACGACACAAATCCTTGACGCGTCTTGGCGCTTCAATCTGCTCAATAGCTTTGATCTTGTCGGGGTTCGCTTCGATCCCTTGTTGAGATACAAAGAATCTGAGAAGCTTGCCGGAAGGAATACCAAACACGCACTTCTCAGGATTGAGCTTTAAATTGATCTTGCGCAGATTTGCAAATGTCTCTTCTAGATCTTGTATGAGCGTCGCTTTGTCCTTGGTTTTGACCACTATATCATCCATATATGCCTCCATATTTCTATGGAGTTGAGGCTCAAAACCAATTTGGACCGCTCTTGCAAATGTAGAACCAACACTTTTCAACCCGAAAGGCATTCGTATAAAACAATACGTACCACATGGGGTGATAAATGCGGTCTTTTCTTCATCTTCTTTTGCCATGAAGATCTGATGGTACCCTGAGTAGGCATCAAGGAACGACAGTAGGTCACAACCAGTAGTGGAGTCCACAATCTGGTCGATGCGTGGCAAGGGAAAGGGATCTTTTGGACAGGCTTTATTGACGTCTGTATAATCAATACACAGCCTCCATTTCCCATTCGCCTTGCGCACTACAACCGGATTAGCCAACCACGTTGGGTGAAGCACTCCTCTGACCAATCCTGCCGCTTCCAAGTTCCTGATTTCTTCGGCAATAAATTCTTGCCACTCCAAGGCTTGCCTCCTGACCCTCTGCTTGACGGGCCGCGCGTGAGGACAGACAGCAAGGTGGTGCTCAATTACCTCCCTGGGAACACCGGGGATGTCAGACGGTTTCCATGCAAACATGTCGACATTCGCCCGCAGGAAGGCAATGAGCGCGCTTTCCTATTTGTCATCTAGGGTGGAACTTATGGTGAAAGTTCCTCCCGTTTCGTCCTCCCTGACAGGCACCTTCTTGGTCTCTGGTGGAGCAGCCTTGGATTTCTTGTTCTTGCCGGTGGAACTCTCTGGCGCATCCTCAATGGAAGCACAGCACTCCGAGGAGGTGCGCTTGCCGGAGTTCGCGCAAAGATTCTTGCCGGTCTTCTTCTTCCCCTCGGGAATTCCAGCGGCAGGAGCAGATGCCTTGATGGCAGATGCTGCAACTGCTTCCCGGTAGAGTTGGTCGGCACAAATGAGCGCATCCTTTTTATCAGAGTGGATAGTGATGACACTCAACGGCTCGGGCATCTTCAGCACATTATACGCGTAGTGTGATGCCGCCATGAACTTAGCCAGCGCTGGGCGACCAAGGATCCCATTGTATGACATAGGGATCTTGGCGACATCAAACACTACCTTCTCTGTCCTGTAGTTGAGCTCGCTACCAAATGTCACCGGTAGCGTAATCTTGCCCTTTGGCTGGGTTCTTCCTGGATTGACCCCTTGAAATGTGCCCGTTTCCTCGAGATCTTCATCAGGAATTTGGAGCTTCTTGAGCACATCTGGCGAAATTAGGTTCAGCCCGGCCCCACCGTCAACTAGCATTTTCGTCACCTTGAGGTTGCAGATTGTCGGTGAGACCAACAATGGCAAGCACCCGACCGCGGTTGTGCGATCAGGGTGATCCTCGGCGTCAAAATGATAGGCGTGTTGGACCACTTCTGGGGCTTACATGCATCTAGTGATGGCTCCGTTGCATTAACCTCTCGCACCCACTGCTTAAGTCGACGGTGGGAAGAATGCAGCGAGGCGCCCCGTCGATACACATGGCCTCTGTAGCTTTCTGAAATTCTTGCTCACTGGACTCATCATCTTCTTCATCATCATCACCCTCTTCTTTGTCACAGCCTCGAGCGGGCCTCTCCCTCTGTTGTTTGGCCTTGCCGCGGCGACCCCCTCGGCCACTGCGCTTCTTGCCGGACCCCTCAGCACCGTCATGGGCCTTCTCCTTATCTCGCCTTTCATACTCAGCTCTCTGCTTCTCGACAAGCTGCTCAACTTGTCGGCAGTTTTGGAGATCATGGCCCTTGGTGCGATGGATCTTGCAATACTGCTTGCCGGAGCTTTCCGACTTGTCGGCAGCCGCCAAGGCCTGGCAGGAGGAGCACCTGGCAACTTCCTTGCCGGGGTCGTCATCCTTGGCCTTCTTGGCGGTGCCGGGGTTGCCGGATTCCTCGACAGCAAGCACGGCCTTGCCTTTGTGCTTCTTGTTTCGCCGCCGGCCCTTCCTTGGCGGGGTTGCAGCATCTTCAACTTTTGATTCGCCCCCTACACCAACAGCCTCGCCAGGGAGTTTCCTCCCTTCTTAAGCTCGAGCGCACTTGTCGGCCAAAGCGTAAAGCTCGGCAATACTCCTGACATTGTTCATCGCTAGCTCTTCACGCATTTTGTGGTTGCGCACGTTCTGATGAAATGCGCTAACAACATCGGCAGGGTGAACGTCAGGAATATTGTACTGCACCCGGCTAAACCTCTGGATAAACTTGCGCAGGGATTCACCCTCCTTCTGAGGGATGATATGCAAATCACTCTCTTGTCCAGGAGCTTGGTGGCCTCCAACAGAGGCGCCAACAAACTGATGGCACAGATCTGACCAAGAAGAAATAGAATTCTCCGGCAGATGCATCAACCACGACCTAACGTTGGGTTTGAGCACCAACGGGAAGTAGTTGGCAAGTATCTTGTCGTCTCGGCCCCCGGCAGCTTGCACCGCAATGGTGTAGATGCTCAGGAACTCCGAGGGGTGAGTCTTGCCGTCATATTTCTCCGGGACCTCTGGCTTGAAGGTTCGGGAATTGGGCCACTGGACTTGCCGCAGCTCACGGGTAAACGCTGGAGTACCTACCTCGTAAGGTAAGTCGCCTACGTCCCCTGGCACAGGCTCATCAACAGCAGGCCCTGCGCGCTTATCAGATTGATAGCGCGCTTCCCATCGCCACTCGATGGTAATTCGAGCGTCCTCTTTGCTTCGTTCCTGGAGAACCTGCCGCTGATCGCGGCGCATCCACGGATCGGACGACGCCGTGGAGTCATCATCTCAGCCATCAGTCCGCCGGGTTGTCGACCGCCGCTGGTGCCGTGGAGGGGGGTGCACCGTGGTCGCACCACCTCCGGTTTTCTCCATACCGGCTCGCGCCGGATCGATGGACCGCCGTTGTGAGGGCCCTGCCTCCTGCGGCCCATCCTTGTTGGCGAAGCCAATAAGACTCTGGATAGTAGCTCGCCACTCCTCCATCTTCTCCGGAGCAGGAGGGAAATCGAGGAGCAGCTGCAGACGTGCCAAAGCTTCCGCTGGCGTAGGTGGCGGTGACAGGTGCGAAGTACGCGAGGTGCTCTGACTCCTAACAATGTTAGAAGGAGCACCGTCACGATCACGCGACCATGCGCCACTTCCACCAGCAGTTCGATGTGCATGCTGGGCCTACGCACCTTGGGATCGATGCGCAGAAGTCCTTTCATGGGGACGCCCTGAACCACTAGCGCCATGGTGCTGCTCATCGCGCACAACCTGGGTAGGTCGTGACGCTTGCACCGGCGCGGGAGTCCTAGAAGGCATCCTCCGATCTCTGGAGTTCGTTACACCACCCGTGGGCAGCACAGCTCCATCTCTGGATCTAGCGGCGTGTGGGTTACCGCTGCCGCTGCGAACGATGTCGCTCGCCTGGCTTGGATCACCGGAACGCCGTGGAGGCTCTAATCCTCTTCCTTCTGCATCTACACCGTCGCCCGTACGCGAGGGCACAGGCAAAACGGATGTAGATGGTTGCGCCGTTGCGGCACTCTTCTTCTTAGGTGGCATGATGATGAAGATGATGAAGAAACTAAGGCGCCGATCACTGGATCAGGTTCGCACAACCTTCTTCCCCCTACCTGGCGCGCCAAAGATGTCGGCGTGCGACACCTATGGGACCCCAAGGGACCCCTTTACGATTCGGCAGGGAGAGAGGTATGCGCAAAGAGTAGAATCAACGATCGACGCGGGGCGATTTTACCCAGGTTCGGGCCGCTGATCAGCGTAAAACCCTACTCCTGCCTTGTTTTATTATGAGTGTTCTTGAGCCCAGGGTCCAGGAGCGCTTGCAATGAACAATACGTTCAAAGAGCAGCTACGCATGCAGAATGGGCCAGAAGATCCTCCTCCCCTGTAGCAGTTGCCTTGGGCCTCCTTTTATACGCTCAAAGGGGTCACCACAGTGGCAAAATGTACATACATTGAGGTGTAAAGTAGCTACAGGGTTATCATACCTAACCACTGACGGATTAGGATGAACGCATTTAATGCACCGTGAGGTGTCCGTTTAGGTGTCCTCACTTTCTTGGGGATGGAGAAAGGGGCCATCCCATCAGCACCGCTTAAGCTCTCCTCCACTGGCGCATTGCCACACATCCAAAGAAGGACCCAGAATATCGGGCTTGTTGCTGTGTAGAAGCGATGGCACAGTAGCAGAATCTTGCCGGGCGCCGAATCTTGCCGGGCGTGAAATCTCGCCGGGCTTCGCAGGCCACCCCGGCAAGATCTTGCCGGGGAGGCTGGCTTTCGGATTCCAGCTCTTCCTATCTGCTGATCCTCAGATCTTTGACTTGAGTATTTCTTCGATAGCCTGAGTCAACCTCGCACTGTTCCCCGACAAGCCTTGCCGCGAGTATGGCTACAACTGCCCGTGCACAAGTACGGGGTACTAATGGCCCAATACTTAGTACACCAACACCTGCCATGGGAACCACGAGGCGAGGGCGGAGTGCGGTTGGCGAGGAGGCGGAACTTCGACACGCCCCTACCTGGCGCGCCAAATGTTGGATTCAGGGCTCTGCACACCCAAGAAGGTTCGAACTCTGGGGCGTGTGCGAAGATCTCAACCTCTCAAGTCTCAAGCTCGTCACCCTACAGCCTAGCCTCACCGGATACACGCTTGAGCGGGGAAGAAGATGGACATGGCAGTTTACCCAGGTTTGGGCCACCTTGCGGTGTAAAACCCTACTCCTTCTTTGTGGTGGATTGGCTCACGAGGAGGTTTGAGGATGAACTAGTACAGTGGGTGAGCTGCCTCATGAGGGCTCAGGGGGTGAGAATGAGTCGACCACCTCTACGGTGGTGGCTAACCTATATTTATAGTGGCCTCGGTCCTCTTCCCCCTAAACTTAGGTGGGAAGGGATCCCAAAGTGGCCAATTCGAAAGGGGACAAGTAGTACATCTTATCTTGACAAAAGGTGGTCTTCTACTGCAAAGCTTCCGGTCATGACGCAACGGTGGGCTCGGTGATGACATCCGTCCTGCCGAGCTCGTGATCTTGGTCCCAGTGCACTGGAATGGAAACCTTTGGAGGTCTCCTTGGGAACCCACGTCTGTCCTTGCTCCCTTAGCACCGAAAGGGAAACTGCCTCCTCTGCGCCCGCTGGCGCCCACCTGGCCTTGGTCGTCATGGCTCACGTCATCACAGCCTCGGCAGGCTGGGTACCTGCATAGACATCTCCGCTCCTCGGGAGCAGCCTGGGGAGGCCGCTCCTCTGGAGGTCTTGGTGTCGTCCGCCTCGCGAGACCGGGGGGCCCTCGCGAGGGTCTTGTCATGAAGCCCTTGCCGCTGGGTCGTACCAGGCTGTCGAGGGGGCCATGCCGGGGGCCGCAGGCAGGCAAGTCTGGGTACCCCCGATCCCAGAACGCCGACAGCTTTGCTTCAGCAATAAATTTTTGAGGTGTTAACTCCTTCACGTCAATCTTCTCGTCTACATGCTCTCAACAGATGTAGCTTATTCTTCTCTGCAACGCAGACAATCTTCGGTGAAGTTCCTTGAATTAACACTGGAGACAACATTCTCTTCGGTTATGCATGGACTATTTCTCTCTGTGTGCACTAGCAAACAAATCAGTCCATGCCTGTTTCTGTCAACAATCTCCAAAACACAAGAGGGCAAATATTGCACCAACAATCTCCCCCTTTTTGGACGATTGGTGACAAAACAAAACACATCGAAAGTTAGATAATGGAATGAAATGAAATGCAAAGGATAATGGAAAACAAGAGATAATTACAAAGATGAAACACGCTCCCCCTGAAGATACGCATCAGATGCATAGGATATAAACCAGAAGGACGAGTGATATTGACATATGATCTCAACCGTGGTCTCTTTCAATACACTCGATAGTGTCTGAGGTTTTTCCTGTCACACATAATCTTTGAAAAAGATTTGTTAGATAGAGAGAATACTTTGAAATGATTTGTGATGAAGGATAAGCCATGAGGATTTTCTCAGAACACGGTTTGAATCCACACGAGATATAAGTTCCCTGCAAATTAGATATTCCAGGAGAATTAGAGCAAGGGAATCATATGCATATTGCTCGGAGTAGATATGCTTCAGACATGGTTTTCTTGCAACAAAGAAGATACAAAGGAGATATGCGAGGAAAAATAGCTTATGAGACAGATAGAGAGATTTCGCTTTCGAATCTCAAGAAATTTAAACTGAAGCTTACTTTCTTCTCCTGCAAAGTTAGATCGCGAGAGATAATCATTATAGAATATCTAACCATAATACACATCAAATTTCAAGGAGTGAAATGTCTCTTAGAGAAGCATGATTTCCAATTCTCCTTGAAATTCTTTTACTTTCCCTGCATGATAGATAAGTATCAAGGATAATTATTGCAAGGAAGTAAGCTTTCGATAGCACCTACAAACAGATAAGTTGGAAGCAAATAGCATTGCAGGGGGGTTTAACGGTACATGAAGACCAAGTATTTCAACACCACAGGTGGTGCTCCAAGTTCCAAAAGCAAATAATTCAATGGAAAATAGTTCGAAGGAAGAGCAAATGGCGAATGGAAACACCCTGCAAATAACCCGCAGATTTATCACTCAATGTTCTTCTCCCCCTTTTTGTCAACAAGTGTCAAAAAGGAAAGACAATGCATGCGAGGAACTACTTGTCTGAAGAATCCTCAAAATCAGAACTCGAACTATTCGGAGAAGCAGAGCGAGCAATGGTCGAGGCCGAAGCAGGAGTGGGAGACACAGCATGGGCTTCGGGAGCAGCTTCAGAAGTAGCATTGCGAGGTGCATCTGGCTTGTAGATAAAAGTTCCTACTGTGTCTTCAAGATCATCATCAGGTTCAACAAACAACAGGTCAGTGGAGGCAGAACGCTGAGGAAGCACTGGGGTTTGCCTTCGGATGTGAGGAACTTCAAGCCACTTGAAACATTCAGAGGAGGATACCATATCATCATACCACATCACAATCATTTTAATGCATGTTGACACCTAAGATAAATCATTATCCACTCCTAGCTACTTAAGCATGGCATGAACAACTATAATCTCTAATTGTCATTGCAAACATGTTTGATCATAATGTGCTGAATCATGGATACTAGGTTAAACATATTTACAAAAACAGAACAAGTTGAGTTCATACCCGCTTCTCTCTGCCACAGTCAATTCATCAAATATCATCATTATTTCCTTTCACTTGCACAAACGAATGATATGAAAATGATAATAGTGCAAGGGTGCCGTGGACTAAGCTGGAATCTGCAAACATTTTATTAAAAAGGAGAAGACAAGGTAATTTGGGCTCTTTGTTAGATCAACAATAATATATATGAGAGCCACTCAACATTTTCATCGTCGTCTTCTCCTTGGTATGATTCAACAAAAAGAAAAGAATTTCAGAGAAACACACTGGAATATTTTTGGAGTTTTTAGTTTTTCTTGAGGAAAGCAATTTAAAGAAGGGAAAACAAAAACGAGAAAAACTATTTACACGGGAAAACTCCCAACAAGCAAAAGAAGAACATGGAAATCTTTTTGGATTTTCTTTTAACACTGCAACTAATTTAAACTAGAAAGAAAACCAAAAAGAAGCGAGAAATATTTTTGGGTTTTCTCAAAGTTTTTCAAACACACAAGAAGAAAGCAAGAAAATAAATCTAGCATGGATAATACAATGAAAAAGTGTGAACACCGACAACTGGAATGAAATGTGTGAACATGAATGTAATGTCGATGGAAATACGTACTCCCCCAAGCTTAGGCTTTTAACCTAGCTTGGTAATCACCATCCGCGGCCTGGATAATAATCTGAGTGATACCCACGGAGGCTCTTGGTGCAGCCTCCTCAGCTCGGCGAGCAGCCTCGACCACCGCATTGTACGCGCGAGCCTCACTCTCAAGAACGCAATATCTTCTCTTGTTGTGATAATCAAAGAGAGCAGGTGCAGGCAAAACAATAGGTACAATGGGATCTTTATTAAACCTCAAGTTATAAGTATAATTATCGACTGTGCCTATTAGGAACTTATGACGTTTCATGGCCCCAAAGTCTAAGTACTGAGTGGGTAGGATGGGATCATCAGGCAGAGGTGTCACACCAACCTCTTTGGCTCAACGAGAAGCATAAATCCCACCATAAAAGTAACCACTCTCAGCATTATGTTGCAACCTCCATGCAATGATTGCTCCAAGATTATAGCGTTTAATTCCGGTCAAAGCTGTGTCTATGAGGCTCATGTCAGGAGAACATAGTGTGCTACAATCTTGCTTACCCATGATGCATTCACAACTGCAGGATCCTGCTAACGCGACACTACAATCAGAGACCCTTTGACGAAACTGTGTGCGATGCATTAATCGCAAACGGTGATGTAAAAAACCGTTAAAAAAAGATGCAAAATGTTTGCGATGGTGGATACATCAAACACGGTTCAGATTTTAGTTGTGTGTGCGATGTGGGGCATACGGTTGATCCATACGAACTATTTGCGATGAGACAGAACAACAGAAACAGGCAGCCAGATCAAGGTGTGTGAGATATACAGAATACAGTTCACCCCGATAAATTGTTTGTGATGAGGCGGAACAACAGAAACGGGCAGCCATATGAAGGTGTGTGCAATATATGGCATACAGTTCACTCGGATGAACTATTTGTGAATAGGCAACACAAAAGAAATGGTCAGCCAGATGAAGGTGTGTGCGATATATGGCATATAGTTCACTCGGATGAACTGTTTGCATTGAGCCAAGAGAACAGAAACGGTTCAACTTAACAAGATGTGTGTGATATGCGGCAAACAGGTCTGTAATCAGAAATGTGTGGGAAGACCGATGACAACACAGACGATTCCTGTTACCAAGCCGTGTGTGTTGTGAGCAAACGATTGATGGTATACAATTGTGAGTGATTGATAAAATCATCACCGACAGGTTCCATTGTTTAGTCCGTGTGTGATTTGATTTGCTCTGTCTACAGAACATCAACATATATACTTATAAGAACAACATTGCATAACCAAATTAAGCATACAATTACATAAGTGACTACACACATAACATTTCCACACACCAAAGTAACCAATTACATGCAAACTCAACTAGGAGAAACGAGCATCTAATCATCAACATCTTGTCGACAACACTTGCCATTGCTCTGCTTCCGGCTGGATCCCTGGCCGTTTTGGGGAAGGAGGCACTTCCTCATGTCAACGATCCGCATGTACATCTTGTAGCTCGTGTACGCCTCCTTGGCCGCGTACACAACATGAGCTTTGTCGAGTTTCTCCATCCAGGCCGAGTGCTAGGCATGCTTGTCCTTGTTGCAGGAATCCTTCATGTCTCTATAGTAGGGGTCGATGATGGCCTCGGCAAGGTGAACCAGCGAGTCCTTCTCATGCTCCTTGCTGCCCCAGATCTTGTATTAGCCCTGGATGTCGACAAGATTCTGGCAGGCGATACCCGAATTCTTGAGCACCTTTACATCGTTGGTGATGTCCACCGTACCGAACATATAGTGGGGGCTGTCGACAAACCTGGCGAAATGCTCGCAAGGCCTTGTGGTCAGGCAGTAGTGGTAGATGAGGTCGTGATTGCGCACGCACATCTGGGCGACGGTGACCTTGGGATGAGACACAGCACGAGCGCGGGTGTACTCGAGGTCGAACCCAACCACCTTGTACTTCTCATCAGCAAGCAACAACTCCATGATGTGGATGGAGTGCTCCACCCAGACCGGGTTGTTGGTGTACACCACCGAGAGCTCCGTGAACCTTCTGTGGTGTCCACCACGGCATGCATGGTGAACTGCTGCTCGTCGTCGTTAGCCGCTCGGAGCGCCATGGGAGCCGCGCAGGATACCCTCTAAGAATTTGTCATGGTGGGTGTGCTTCTTGCAATACTGGGGCGCGATCGAAAGGTTGAAGAGGCACAAGGGTTAAATGGCCGCTGTAATAAATGGGGGTTGGCCGGCCTATAATCGTCACGTCTTGTCACCATGTTCATAACGGAGGATTCCAGTGCACGCTTGAGCACCCCGCGCGTGTTTCATTTGACCACGTGTGGGCTCGAAGAGGCGGCCAATATATCGTTGGTGTGCCTATTCCGGTGCAACCGCGCAGTTATCCGCGCAAGTTTCCTGCCCAGCTAGTTTGGCCATGCGTCGGCTAGAAGAGGGGCAAATCATGGGCATTTATTGGCAAAAAGCTTTGTAAAAACGAAGTGTGTGGAATGACTTCGATCATAATTTTACCCGTGGGTGATGAGGTCAAAGTTACACAGAAGGGTGATGATGGACACTCGAGTGCGATAATTAATTCTGCGCTCTACAGGGCACACGGTTGAAGAAACCAACTGTGTGCAATAATGTCGATGATCGCAGTCGAATTAGCTATACAGATCATGTGCTATGAGATCGACAAGGGAAACACTTTGAGAATAGTTAATAAAATCTAAGTCCATTACATATTAAGGTCAAAATAGTACTACCAATATACGAGTCTCATACGATGCCATTTCAACGATCGTACCACAAAAGCCCCAAATATTACAAGGTTCAAATTCTAGAGTTATATGGCTCAAATTCGAAGATTACAAAGTTCAAACTGATATTAGAAATGAAATTCATCTCATTCAGCTGAAAACGCCCACGCTGATCAGCTGGACATGGATATAAGAGAGGTTCAAACTAATATTACCACTAGTAAGGCTGGTTTCAAAATCTCATCATTTCTACAAAGGGATCAGCCACTGACAAGTCATGTATGGGGTTGACACGATGACTTCCGATTACTCTGTCAGCTGAAGTTCCAAAATGAAATTCAGCTTTTTTGGAGCCTTTTCCATTCTGACGCAGCCGCCGGCGCTGTTCAACAAACCATTCATTTTTGCAAAATAAATCTAGGCAAACCTCATTACCTTCAGCACCCTTGCTCTGACAACAAAGAACCTGGTGAATAAAATCTCCGGTAAGGTCCCTCGATATGAGTTCAAAGTAATTTCTGAGAGATGCAGATCTAGGCATTCAATGTGATTGTTATATTGTATCACATTATCCACCATCGGGCCTAATCTTATATGCAAAAAAAAAGAAAACGTGTCAGTGCCTACATGCTGTTTTGAACACTACTACAGGCCTATTTGGTTTGCAGGATTTGTAAAATGCACTAATGTGCCATCTTCGATCCGACATGATTAATATGGGCATTTGATTACAATCTAGAAAAATGTAGCCTTCTTCACAAGAGGTTGGAGTGGATGAAAAGTTCCCTAAGAAAACTAGTACAAATAAATCCAAAGGAGAAATGCTTATGGATGTAACCATATGGATCAAGCAACCAATATGGGGGGGGGGACATGTATGTACTGAAATCCTCCAAAAGTCCTTCAGAAATCGTAGTTCATTGTCATTGTAAACTTGGGAAAAGGTGTCAAAAATTGAACTCCCTTATGGTTAACATTTAACAGGAAAGGAACATCACCTTGATATATAGCTTCTCCAGGCATGGAAAGCATCTCAGAAAACTGACAACTTGGTCCAAGTTGGGGCCAATAGATTCTAGTGCCAAGACCTTCAGTGTGCGTAGATTCGTGATCAAGCTTGTCGGAATCATTTTCTGGATGACAGACGAACATACATCTTCAAAATTAGAAATAATGTTAATTTCAAGAAGGAGAGGTAGAAGGCGACTGTTGTACCTGAATGAGTGTGGATCCAATAACAAGTTCGGAGTATTTGTCAGACGAGTAGCCCACCACTGTCAATTTCGGCGCAGAAATGACATCAATTCTTGTTGGAACTTCTTGATCAACTACAAGTAATCCCTCAAGTGAAGTGTGTCCTCAATGACCATACCATGGTACACCTTTTGTGATCTCTTGTTGGAGCACCAACAACACACATAAATAGTCCGGAGAGTCATGGAGGTGATGTGGACGCTACTCAACCCATTGATCGCATGAAGACGAAGGTACTCGAGTGCAGTACAGCCGCGGAGCAGGCGCTCCATGTCAACCTTTGGGAGGCAGATGGTGATGAGCTCGAGGTGCTGCAGTCGTGGTAGAATAAGAGCGGGTGCATCATTAAGGAGGGGGAATGGCAGTTCATGAACTTGGCGACGTGCAGCGTGGGCGCGAGGCAGAGCGCGGGCAATGGCAGCGAGCGTATATGCCCATCATTAAAAGTGAGCTCATCGAGCTAATCTAGGGTGGGGGATCGGAACCACTCGTCAAGCTTGGCTCTGTCCTTGCCGTTGGAACGGAACTTGCCCATGCTAAGGCGTCTGGTTGGGCCATGGTGACTGTCGAGGATCTGGGAGAACGCATCTAAGCTTTTGCGATAGCCATGGCAGAGCTCGTGGGTGTCGATGAGGTCGAGAGGGGTGGAGTGCCATAGGGGGCGCCACCGCCGGGAAAGGACGGTTGTCTGCGCCCCATATTTTATTGGGAGGAGGGAGATGATGACTATCAACATATCATCCGGGAGGCTGCTGATGAAGTCCAGGCCTGCTGGAGTCGCTTGTGGTTCTTGCTCGACCCGCCTCTGCTTGTTGGTAGCCCCGTTCTCCACCTCCGGAGTCTTCTCGTCAGTGGCACTTTCTGATAGAAGTGGGAGTAGAGGGAATATTTAGTTAAAATAGGGCAATAGAAAAGTGTATTGGTAACTAGAAGTTAGTAGGTAGGAATAGAGTAAGAAAATGGAATAACAATTGGTTGCTTAAATACTACACAATTCCTTTGATATTGCTGGGTAAGTCAACATGCATATACTTGAAAAGAACACTTACTTCGAACAAAGTCTGGATAGATGATATAGTCGGGGAAGTTAGCATATATCTCATGACCAGGCTCTTTTATGTGTAGTGCAATTTTAGTGCCAGCTTTAACTACATAAAACTTAGAAATTTCTGTCCAAAGGCCCGTGGCAAAATAGGAGTGACCACATTCATCAAGTCTTACATAAGCAACGATTATAAATCCATGGTTTGTGTTCAGTATGACATCCCTACAGTCTTGATTTATGTAAAGGGCAAGATTGTGTACTACAGATGTTGTTGCATAGCAAGGGACGCGCTGCAGAAAATGGTAGGATTGTTAAAGAATATGGTAACATGCAAATATGGGCGAAATTGAAAGAACTATACAGCTGTTGAAATCAAAGGACAAAAATCTATAATTAAATAGATAGGGTAACCATGATGTCATGGAAATATGAGAGTAATCGAAAGAACAATACATCATTAATTTGCCTAATATAGAAAGAAGAGGAAAAAAAATCCCCTTTGACGTATATGCTGCATGTGGCACCTTTTATCCAAATGTAGCAATATATAGGATATGTTCAGGAAAGTAGGCCATGCCAACCGATTTAGGGTGAGATTGAACATACCGCGCGCATCCGCAAGTCATCTGGTATGGTGAGATGGAACTCCATGGATGTCTGGCCGAGGCCGCATAGTGCTGATGTGTCCGCGCACTGTACACTCTATGAATGAAAGAAAACTCTCAAATCAGCTCAAATAAAAATGAATTAACGGCGATTTCGGCCTGGTGATTACAGGAGGAAGATGAACTGGGATAAGAGATGAGATAATATCTCATTAAATTAGTTACCTTGTTGTCCATGAGAAAAAAACCCTCAATACGGAGGATTCCCCAATCGGGCGGAGCTGGGTCGACCGCAAGCAGCGTCAAGAAAGTCGATGGCGATAGGCGGCGGCAAGTGGAAGTGGCGAAATGCGGTGGGGTTTGCCAGCAGCCTGGCGGCGGCGACAGGCGTCAAGATAAGTGGTTGCCGTGGTGATAGGCGGTGCCATACAGAGTCACGGAGGAGCTTGTGCAGGTGTGAATGGGGACCGGAGGGGGTGGTGGGCGGGGTGAGGGTTTTTGTGACGTGGGGATGGTGAGGGTTTTCTTTTTTTCTTTTCTGAATTGGGTGGTGAGGGTTTTCTGTCCCACAAAGAGTTTCGGAGGCAACGGTTTGCTAGAGCCAACCATGTGTGATTGACATAACTGGGAAAATGAAATTCATTGCACGCGGTTCCAATTTGGGAACCGTGTGTGATTGACGTACTACCTCCGTCCTGGTTTATTGGTCCCCTTTGTAATTTGTGCCAAATTTTGACCAAAGATTTATCTAACAAATATTTATGCATGTCACCAAAAATTATATCATTGAATACTATGTTCAAATACGCATCCAACGATATAATTTTTGCTAACCTGCACTAACATTTTGTCAGTTAAATCTTTGGTCAAAATTTAACACAAATTACAAAGGGGACCAATAAACCAGGACGGAGGTAGATTCCATCAACCGGACTGATTGCATCCATATCCCACATTTAGACATAAGTAAACATAGATTAAATATAGTCAGGCATAGATAATAAGCGTACACAAGCATAGTTCAGCCATAAGTATATAGTTCAACCATCATTAAGCATACTCAAGCGCATTTATAATTAAGACACTACATAGCCATACACAGTTCAATCCCACATCTCATCTCATCTGCCGGCATGATCCTGAAGCTTCTCCAGGTACTTAGCATACGCGGCGTGCGCCACCCTGCAAGAATACTTCTGCCTGAAGGAGCCAATGGCTCATCCTCTTGCATGCGCCAGAACACTTTGATACGCGTCATGAAGCTTTTGGTTGCAAAATGGGCATCGATAGCCCCCGTTCCAGGTCATAATACGCTTGTTATGCATTCCCGCATAAAGCTCTATGAGGATTTGCCTCTTGTACCGCCTCTGGCCATCTTCATCCTCGCTATCAACACCGTCAGATAGCACCTATACATATAGTAAAAAAATGTGGCATCAAATTTGGAATACAAACTAATCTCTAGCGAACATTTGGCAGTTGACAAAATTTGGCATCAAATCAATGTTTACATGCCGTAAAGTAGGATTAGGAATTTATGGCTATTTTTTAGACATATCCAAAGATTATGGTTTGATTTTTAAGCACAATTGTCTATGTACAGACCAATCTTGAAAAAAAATGGCACAAACATATATGTAGGTCATTCAAAATCAATTTTCTAGTCCTGGCTAGGAATTATTAGCACGAACACCAACCCTAGTCGGATTATTAGCAGAAATCATTTGCACAGATGAAACAACTAATCACTTATCATTTGTACCATTCAAACAATCAATATAACAGTTGGATCTAACGAAACTTACTAAGATTTGATTGATTGAGAGAACATAACCATAGGATTTCTATTCCAAAAAGTGGGAGGCGGAAGTAACCAGAGAAACCCTAGGATGCAGATGTATTTGACACATAAATGGGTATAGATGACTAACCGGTTGTCCATCGTCGTCGGAGTCATCGCCCGAGTCGTCGCCCGAGTCGTCACCGGAGTCGTCGCCCAAGTCGGTGTAGACCTCCTGCTCCAGCTGTGGAAGCATGATGACGTCAAGGTGCAGCGATACCTTGTCAGCGGCGATGGCAACTTCTGTCTCAATCTTCACGCCATGCTCCGGTGCTTCAGCAGCCCCGACGTTGCCACTTCCTCTGATGGGGTGCTTCGGCGGCATCCTCATACACTGACGGCTTTGAGGACTGAGAGCAGCATCGAGGATGCAAGCGGAGAGAGAGGACTGTGCGTGTGGCGAGGGTGGGGGGTGCAGCCACTCGGGCACACCATTAATATGGAGTAGTGGGAGAGAGGTGGGCGGCGGTCAAACCGCTAGCTCGCCTCCCGATGAGCCTATGCATTGGACTGCTGGCATGCCTACCATCATTTCACATAGCTACTCGCACGCCTCTCGATGACACAGTGCAGCGAGCACGCCTCCAGTCAATTCACACACCTGCACGCACGCCTCCCGGTCTGCCTGCGCAGCGGACTGCTCGCATGCGTCCCGTCAACTCACGCCTGCTCGCACGGCACACGGGTCGCGTGGCGGCACGTATATTGTTTTTCTATTTTGATGATTAATGCTGCCGCTTTATTGCTTAACCAAAGCATGGCACATATCCATTGTTGGTCTAACGCCCACGGTTCGAATAAATAATCCGTTTGCGATATTGGTTCCCAATTATTAATAATTTCCCGTTTGTAAGAAGATAAAGATTACGTCAAAACTTGTCTCAAATTTGACAAAAAAGTACAATACCACTGTGTATTGGTGTCCATATGACAACACGATCAGTTTCATGAATTTCAAATAAGTTTTGGATGTACTAGATTTTAAAAATCAAGTTTCTCAATGTTTGAAATTTCTTGCACGGGGAGTAAACATGCACCCAGTGAGACACATGTGTTTTCCCAATCCATTTAGGTGCACTATCACGTGTGCATGTAGCTCAAATTTGATTTTTGCACATTATACCCCTAGAAAATCAATCAATGTACTAAAACATCTTAATGATCTCTGTTTTTTTTTCAAAATTAAAACGTCCCTCCTTTGGTAACATATGTTCACCGCGGGAAAATTTAACATGCATCGTAGTTGCGGTGGATGCGCGGTGTGTGTGCGTGCGTCTGGGGGGCTGGCAGTACACTACGAGTCGTGAGCCACCGTATGGGTTGGCCGTTTTGTGAGGCAGGTCCCACATCAAAGTCGTGAATTCATTATTTAAAACATTACACAACCCTTTCATACATACATGTTTGGGCCACATGCAGTAGGTTGTTGTCCTACACGACACTCACTCGCATGTAACGCTTTCTGTGGGCCCGCGAGGTCATCGTCCATCACTTCGACCAATAGTCAGCAGAGAGGTTAATTTGACCATCAAGGTTGATTCCTTCTTGTTTGTGTTACGGTGGGAGTATATAGTACGCTTCGAAGAGGTGGGAGGGGACCATCATATATACTACTGATACGTCCATTTTGCATCATGTTTTCCTACTATTATTTATAATGTTTTTATGCATAATAATGCTTTTTGGAGTAATTCTAATGCCTTTTCTCTCATAATATGCAAGGTTTACGCAGAGGGGGAATGCCGGCAGCTGGAATTCTGGACCTGAAAAAGCTATGTTAGAGTTACCTATTCTGCACATCTCCAAATGATCTGAAAATTTACGGAGAATTATTTTGGAATATATAAAAAATACTAGAGCATATAACTTCCAGAGGGGGCCCACCTGGTGAGCACAAGACACCAGCCCAGGCGTGCCCTGGTGGGTTGTGCCCAGCATGGCCCACCTCCGGTGCCCATCTTCTGGTATATAGGTCATTTTGACCTAGAAAAAAATCATGGGGGGACTTTCGGGATGAAGCGCCACCATCTCGAGACGGAACTTGGGTAGGAGCACTTTTGCCCTCCGGCGGAGCGATTCCGCCGGGGGAACTTCCCTCCCGGAGGGGGAAATCATCGTCATCGTCATCACCAACAACCCTCTCATCTTTGGGGGGGTGGGGCAATCTCCATCAACATCTTCAATAGCACCATCTCCTCTCAAACCCTAGTTCATCTCTTGTGTTCAATCTTTGTACCAGAACCTCAGATTGGTCCCTATGGGTAACTAGTAGTGTTGATTACATCTTGTAGTTGATTACTATATGGCTTATTTGGTGGAAGATTATATGTTCAGATCCATTATGTTATTTAATACCCCTCTGATCTTGAGCATGATTATCATTTGTGAGTAGCTACTTTTTTTCTTGAGGTCACGGGAGAAGTCATGTTGCAAGTAATCATGTGTACTTGATATGTGTTCGATACTTTGATAATATGTATGTTGTGATTCCCTTAGTGGTGTCATGTGCACATTGACTACATGGCACTTCACCATATTTGGGCCTAAGGGAATGCATTGTGGAGTAGTTATTAGATGATGGGTTGCTAGAGTGACAGAAGCTTAAACCCTAGTTTATGCGCTACTTCGTAAGGGACCAATTTGGATCGAAAAGTTTAATGCTATGGTTAGATTTCATCTTAATACTTTTCTCATAGTTGTGGATGCTTGTGAGGGGGTTAATCATAAGTAGGAGGTTAGTTTAAGTAAGAACAGCACCTAAGCACCAGTCCACCCAGATATGAAATTATCAAAGTAGCGAACACGAATCAAACTAACATGATGAAAGGGACATGGTGAAATTCCCGTGTACCCTCAAGAACGCTTTGCTTATCATAAGAGACCGTTTTGGCCTGTCCTTTGCCACAAAAGGATTGGGCTACCTTGCTGCACTTTATTTACCATTACCGTTACTTCCTCGTTACAAATTATCTTACTATCAAACTACTGGTTATCGACTATTTCAGTGCTTGTAGAAAATACCTTGCTGAAAACCACTTGTCATTTCCTTCTACTCCTCATTGGGTTCGACACTCTTACTTATCGAAAGGACTACGATTGATCCCCTATACTTGTGGGTCATCAAGACTCTTTTCTGGCGCCGTTGCCAGGGAGTGAAGCGCTCTTGGTAAGTGGAAATTAGTAAGGAAAAATTATTACTACGTGCTGAAATTTATTGTCACTTGTTACTATGGAGAATCATCCTTTGAGGGCTTTGTTCGGGGTATCTTCACCTCGACCGGAAGAACAATTAGTTGCCCCTCAACCTACTGCACCTACTTAAAATATTGGTTATGAAATTCCTTTGGGTATGATAGAACAAATGCTAGCTAATCCTTATGCAGGAGATGGAACTGAACATCATGATATGCACTTGATATATGTGGATGAAATTTGTGGATTATTTAAGCTTGCAAATTTATCCGGAGATGAAGCTAAGAAGAAGGTTTTCCCTTTATCTTTGAAGGGAAAAGCATTGACATGGTATAGGCTATGCGACGATATTGGATCTTGGAACTAGAATCGATTGAAATTGGAATTTCACCAAAAAAATTATCCTATGCATCTAGTTCACCGTGATCGGAATTATATATATAATTTTTGGCCTCGTGAAGGAGAAAGTATTACTCTAGCTCGGGGGAGGCTTAAGTCAATGTTGTATTCAATCCCCAATTATGAGCTCTCTAGAGAAATTATTATTCAGAATTTTTATGCTCGGCTTTCTCATGATGATCGATCCATGCTCGGTACTTCTTGTAATGGTTCTTTTATGAAGAAGACTATTGAATTCAGGTGGGATCTTTTAGAAAGAATTAAACACAACTCTGAAGATTGGGAACTCGACGAAGGTAAAGAGTCAGGTATTAAGCTTGAATTTGATTGTGTTAAATCTTTTATGAATACCGATGCTTTTCACAAGTTTAGCACTAAATATGGACTTGACTCTTAGATAGTAGCCTCTTTTTGTGAATCTTTTGCTACTCATGTTGATCTTTCTAAGGAGAAGTGGTTTAAATATCATCCCCCTATTAAAGAAGAGATTAAAGAACCGGTCATAGTTAATGATGAAACTATTATTTACAGTGTCGATCCAGTTGTGCCTACTACTTATATTAAAAAACCACCTTTCCCTATTAGGATAAAGGAACATGCTAAGGTTTCAACTCTGGTTCGCAAAAGTAATATTAGAGCACCTAAACTTGCTGAACAAATTAAAGTAGGACCTAGTGTTGCTATGGTTAAAGATCTCCTAACAGAAAATATTGATGGGCATGTTATTTACTTCTGCGATGATGCTACTAGATTTGCCAAACCCGATGAAAAAGATAAACATAGACCTGTAGTTGGCATGCCTGTTGTCTCAGTTAAAATAGGAGATCATTGTTATCATGGTTTATGTGATTTGGGTGCTAGCGTGAGTGCTATTCCTTTTACCTTATACCAAGAAATCATGAATGACATAGCACCCGCTAAAATAGAAGACATAGATGTTACTATTAAACTTGCTAATAGAGAGACCATCACATCACTTGGGATTGTTAGAGATGTTGAAGTATTGTGTGGGAAAATAAAATACCCGACTGATTTTCTAGTTCTTGGTTCCCCACAAGATGATTTTTGTCCCATTATCTTTGGTAGACCTTTCTTGAACACCGTGAATGCTAAAATAGATTGTGAAAAACAAATTGTCGGTGTTAGCTTTGGTCATGAGTCTCATGAGTTTAATTTCTCTGAGTTTAGTAGACAACCACATAAGAAAGAATTACCTAGTAAGGATGAAATAATTGGTCTTGCTTCTATTGTTGTGCCTCCTACTGATCCATTAGAACAATATTTGCTAGACCATGAAAATGATATGCATATGCATGAAAGAAATGAAATAGATAAAATTTTCTTTGAACAACGACCTCTGCTCAAACACAATTTGCCTATTGAAACACTAGGAGGTCCTCCTCCACCTAAAGGTGATCCTGTGTTTGAATTAAAGCAATTGCCTAATACTTTGAAATATGCTTATCTTGTTGAGAAAAAGATATATCCTGTTATTATTAGTGCTAACCTTTCAGAACATGAAGAAGAAAGATTATTGAAAATTCTGAAGAAGCACCGTGCTGCCATTGGATATGCTCTTGATGATCTTAAGGGCATTAGTCCCACTCTCTGTCAGCACAAGATTAATATGGAACCTGATGCTAAACCCGTTGTTGATCATCAACGACGTTTGAATCCTAAGATGAAGGAAGTGGTAAGAATTGAAATATTAAAGCTTCTGGAAGCAGGTATAATCTATCCCATAACTGATAGTAGATGGGTAAGTCCCGTTCATTGTGTCCCTAAGAAGGGAGGTATTACTGTTGTTCCTAATGATAAAAATGAACTTATTCCACAAAGAATTGTCACTGCCTATAGAATGGTAATTGATTTCAGAAAATTACATAAAGAAACTAGAAAAGATCATTACCCTTTGCCTTTTATTGATCAAATGTTGGAAAGATTATCTAAGCACACACACACATTTATTTTCTGGATGGATATTCTGGTTTTTCTCAAATACCCGTTTCGCAACCTGATCAAGAGAAAACCACCTTTACTTGCCCTTTTGGAACTTATGCTTATAGATGTATGCCTTTTGGTTTATGCAATGCACCTACTACCTTTCAAAGATATATGATTGCTTTATTCTCTGATTTTTGTGAAAAGATTGTTGAGGTTTTCATGGATGATTTTTTTGTTTATGAAACTTCTTTTGATGATTGCTTGAGCAACCCTGATCGAGTTTTGCAGAGACGTGAGCAAACTAACCTTGTCTTGAATTGGGAGAAGTGTCACTTTATGGTTAATGAAGGTATTGTCTTGGGGCATAAAGTTTCTGAACGAGGTATTGAGGTGGATAAAGCTAAAGTTGATGCAATTGGGAAAATGCCATGTCCTAAAGATATTAAAGGTATTTGAAGTTTCCTTGGTCATGCTGGTTTCTATAGGAGGTTTATTTAGGACTTCTCTAAAATTTCTAGGCCTCTTTCAAATCTTTTACAAAACGATGTTCCATTTGTTTTTATGATGATTGTGTAGAAGCCTTTGAAACACTTAAGAAAGCCTTAACTTCTGCACCTATTGTTCAACCACCTGATTGGAACTTGCCTTCTAAAATTATGTGTGATGCTAGTGATTATGTTGTTGGTGCTATTCTAGGACAAAGAGTTGATAAGAAATTAAATGTTATCCATTATGCTAGCAAAACTCTAGACAGTCCCCGAAGAAATTATGCTACTACTGAAAAGGAATTTTTAGCAGTTGTGTTTGCTTGTGACAAATTTAGATCTTACATTGTTGATTCCAAAGTAATTGTTCACACTGATCATGCTTCTATTAAATATCTTATGGAAAAGAAAGATGCTAAACCTAGACTCATTAGGTGGGTTCTTTTGCTACAAGAATTTGATCTACATATTGCTGATAGAAAAGGCGCTGAGAACCCCGTAGCTGATAACTTGTCCAGGTTAGAGAATATTCTTGATGACCCACTACCTATTGATGATAGCTTTCCTGATGAACAACTAGTTGCAATAAATGTTTCTCATAACACTCCTTGGTATGCTGACTATGCTAATTATATTGTTGCTAAATACATACCACCTAGTTTCACATACCAACAAAAGAAAAAATTCTTCTGTGATTTAAGACATTACTTTTGGGATGACCCACATCTTTATAAAGAAGAAGTAGATGGTATTATTAGATGTTGTGTACCTGAGCATGAACAGGAACAAATCCTACGGAAGTGTCACTCCGAAGCTTATGGAGGGCATCATGCGGGAGATAGAACTGCTCATAAGGTATTGCAATCTGGTTTTTATTGGCCTACTCTCTTCAAGGATGCCCGTAAGTTTGTTTTGTCTTGTGATGAATGTCAAAGAATTGGTAATATCGGTAAGCGTCAAGAAATGCCTATGAATTATTCACTTGCTGTTGAGCCATTTGATGTTTGGGGCTTTGATTATATGGGACCTTTTCCTTCCTCCAATGGGTATACACATATTTTGGTTGCTGTTGATTATGTTACTAAGTGGGTAGAAGCTATTCCAACTAGTAGTGTTGATCATTTCACTTCCATTAAAATGCTTAAAGAAGTTATTTTCCCAAGGTTTGGAGTCCCTAGATATTTAATGACTGATGGTGGTTCACACTTTATTCATGGTGCTTTCCGTAAAATGCTTGCTAAATATGATGTTAACCATAGAATTGCATCACCCTATCATCCTCAATCTAGTGGTCAAGTTGAACTTAGCAATAGAGAAATAAAGCTAATATTACAAAAAACTGTTAATAGGTCCCGAAAGAATTGGTCTAAGAAATTGGATGATGCACTTTGGGCCTACAGAGCAACATATAAAAATCCTATGAGTATGTCTCCTTATAAAATGGTTTATGGAAAAGCTTGTCATTTGCCTCTTGAATTAGAACATAAAGCATATTGGGCAATTAAAGAACTCAACTATGATTTCAAACTTGCCGGTGAAAAGAGGTTATTTGATATTAGCTCGTTAGATGAATGGAGAACCCAAGCTTATGAAAAGGCCAAATTATTTAAAGAAAAAGTTAAAATATGGCATGACAAAAGAATCCAAAAGCGGGAATTCAAAGTTGGAGAATATGTTCTTTTGTACAACTCTCGTTTTAGATTCTTTGCAGGAAAACTTCTCTCTAAATGGGAAGGACCATATATTATCGAGGAGGTTTATCGCTCTGGAGCTATCAAGATTAATAATGCCGAAGGTACTAACCCGAACGTGGACAATGGGCAAAGAATTAAACAGTATATCTCAGGTACGCCTATTAATGTTGAAAGCAATATTATTCAAACCATGACACCGGAGGAACACATAAAAGAAACCTTCCGGAACACTCCAGAATACTAAAAAAGAGGAGGTACGTGATACGGTAAGTAAACGGACTCCGAAAAATCCGCAAAAATATTTTTTGTCAGTTTTGGAATATTACAAAAATTAGGAAAATAAGAAACAACCGAGGAGGGCACAAGACACCAGGGTGCGCCTGGCTTGCCAGGCGTGCCCAGGTGGGTTGTGCCCACCTCAGGAACCTTCCCGACTCCGTTTTTCTTCATTTGCTTGTTTCCCAAGATAAAAAAATCTTTATATACCCCCCGAATGTATTGACCACCTTATCGCAGAGAAATCTTCTATTCTTCTTTCGTGCTATTTTTCTGGTAGATCTGAAAATATGTCATCTCAAGACTCGGAGGGTGAGAGCTATGTTGCTGATTATATTGCAAACCCCAAGGTTTACGGAGATGTGGAACATTATGGTTGGACCACGGAGGAAGAAGAAGACTATGATCCGAAAGGGAAAGAAGAGACAAGCTCAGATGAAGATGAAGTTCCATTACCCCAACCTGGGGACATGCATGTGGAATTCAAGAAGTCAAGTCTCCCTAATAAAGCAAAGAAACCTAAGATCCAGTTTATCCCTTATCATCTCTTGTAGGAAAACAAGCAGGAATTTTGCAAAAAGATATTAAAGCTTGAGCAAGAGATCGATGACTTGAGGGAGGAAAACTCCATCCTCAAGTGTAAGCTGAGGAAGAAGAACACTCATACTTCTTCACCACCACCATCATCATCTTCCCCACCAAAGGAAACTTGAATTCATGGTATGGGCACTCCCCTTGGCTTGTGCCAAGCTTGGGGGAGGTGGCACGGTATCGTATCACCACCACTATCTTTGCCTTTATCTATTTTAGTTTGATCTTTAGTTATCCTATGATTTAGTTGAATAAAAGTTTAGTTCGATCCTTTCTTTTCGAGTGCTTGCTTAGTGATCTTTCTATCTATGTAATCATGTGCGAGATATAGAATAAAGAGTAGTTTGAGTTTTGTTTGTTTACTCTTTTGTTCTAATAAAAAGAAAGGAAAATAAATGAAAAAGATCATATGCTAATCTTATGGTAAGTAATGGCATCACATAAGGAAAAGTATAAGTGGTAAAATTTATTGGATATTGACAAACATAGCATTGGTCAATGATGCAATTCATGAAAGAATTAATAAGGAAAGAGAAGATTCATATGCAAATACACTATCTTTGACATCTTTTATGATTGTGAGCCCCCATTAAATATTATGTGTCAAAATTGTTGACGTTGGACAAGGAAGACAACGTAATGATTTATGTTTGTTCATATTCACATGGAAGTTATATTGTCATAGATCCTTCAATATGTGGTGCTTGCTCAATATCTTTGCTAGCCAAAAACTCCGCACTAAGTAGAGATACTACTTGTGCATCCAAAAACCCTTAAACCCAAAATCTTATTTTGAGAGTCCACCATAACTACCTATGGATTGAGTAAGATCCTTAAAGTAAGTTTTCATCGGCGCAATAAAGCAATAAAAATTGCTTCTAAATGTGTTGGATCATTTAGTGTAAGAGAAAATTGAGCATTGTACGAACTTTTGATGGCAAAGTAATAAAAGTGATGGACTGCATAATAAAGGTTGCTATCATAAGGGGCAATACAATGTGACGTTCTTTTGCATTAAGGGATTTGGCATACAAACAAAAAGCGCATGGCAACCTCTACTTCCCTCTGCGAAGGGCCTATCTTCTACTTTGATGCATTTACTTTTATGTAAAAGTCAAAGTATTCTTCCCTGTTCCTTTTTATTTTCTCTTTTTGCAAGCACCATGTGGTGAGGAAAGATCTAGGCACATATATCCAGTTGGATATGAGTGAGCATGAGTTATTATTGTTGACATCACCCTTGAGGTGAATACGTTGGGAGGCGAAACTATAAGCCCCTATCTTTCTATGTGTCCAGTTGAAACTTTTTGTTCATGGGTATGCTGTGAGTGTTAGCAATCATAGAAGGTTAAATGATGGTTGAGTATGTGGACTTGTCTAAAGGCTCCGATACATGACCCTTCCTGAAAATATGATGAATTGTAGTTGCAAAGTTGACTGAGAACATAGTTTGTTGGTTTTCAATAAGGTTTATGCTTTATACTTCAATGTTGTGATGAATTGTTACTTGTTCATGAGAAGTTATATGATAAAAGTTGTATGATAAAGTTTTATGTTAAAATTCTTTGCTGTTATAATAATAAGCAGGATGCTTCTATGTCTGTATTTTGTTTTTATCGACAACTCTCTCTCTCTAAGCATGTGGGCATGTTTTTCGATTTCGGTTTTTCGCTTGAGGACAAGCGAGGTCTAAGCTTGGGGGAGTTGATACGTCCATTTTGCATCATGTTTTCCTACTGTCATTTATAATGTTTTTATGCATAATAATGCTTTTTGGAATAATTCTAATGCATTTTCTCTCATAATATGCAAGGTTTACACAAAGAGGGGGAATGCCGACAGCTGGAATTCTTGACCTAAAAAAGCTACGTTAGAGTTACCTATTCTGCACATCTCCAAATGAGCTGAAAATTTACGAAGAATTATTTTGGAATATATAAAAAATACTGGAGCAAATAACTATCATAGGGGGCCCACCTGGTGAGCACAAGACACCAAGGCGCGCCTGGGCCCCCAGGCGCGCCCTGGTGGGTTGTGCCCAGCATGGCCCACCTCCGGTGCCCATCTGTGACGCCCCCGACTCAATCATGCACTAATCATACACGTAAACATGCACGATCAAGCACAGGGACTCATGGGAAGATATCAATACACAACTCTAACACAAATAAACGAAGATCCACGAATATTACAGACCAGGTATCACAAGGATCCGAATACATAAGTCAGTCATACAAATAATATCTGGGTACAGACATAGTTAGTCAAGGTTTGCCTTGAGAAGGCTAGCACAAACAACGACTCTAGATTGAAAGGTGAAGGCCTCCTGCCTAGGGCCTCCGATCCTACTCTTGGTCGGCTGGCTCGATCCAGTAGTACGTGCCGTCTGGATCCTCCTGGTAGTAAGCTCCTGCGGTGGCATCTGGCTCCTGGGCTCCATCGTCTGAGGTAACATCAAATGGGGTATAGGGAAAAAGAAGTAGCAAAGCAACCGTGAGTACTCATCCAAAGTACTCAGCAAGCAAGGATCTATACTACATATGCAACATTATTAAAGAAAGGCTGTATATGTGGACTAGGCTGCAAAAATGCCAGAATAGAGAGAAGACCTAGCCCTATCGAAGACTAGCATCTTCACGAAGCCACCATCTTGCAGCAATTAGAAGAGTACAGAAAAGCATTTTATTAAGCAAGCATGTTGAGGCAAAGCCTAGAGATCCTTCCTCGACTCCCTGCGAGGAAGCGATCCCGAAGCTTCAATTAGTTAAACATGTATCCAGTTCAAGTAATAGATCGGGATACCAAACTGAGCGTCCTGTTACCGTGGACACGGCTATTCGAATAGATCACTTCCCTGCAGGGGTGCACTACTGTTACCCAACACGCTCGATCACCTCTGTCCGGACACACTTGCTGGGTAATGCCCGGCCTTGGGAGATCGACCCGAAGCAGCGCCCTACCTAGGCTCAGTAGAGAGGTCAACACACCAGACTAACCTATGCACCCAGGGGTCTTGGGCCATCGCCCCGGGCGCTCCTGCACGTTGCGAGACTGGCCGGGGAGTAGGCGCGACACTGAACTCATCAGTGAAGTATCCAGCCCAACCCCAACAATCAGCACGCACGGTGAACTATGACGTCTGATGAGCTTTCGGGAGAAACGTACGACGTTGAGGGCCCCATAACCATTATCCCACGTGGTGGTAGTGCGTATAGGCCATTGCCCAACTCAGATCAATTACCCAATCCGTTAGGTGTAATTAACAATTCGCGGAGACGATCAGAGTTTCTGATGCTCCGCCACAATATCTCTCTCGGGAGCCCTCCTGGCAAACCCGACTGCATAAATTCCCCGCGGGTACCCCTCGGGTCGACCCGCCTGCGACAAAGGTCAAGTAACCGTGTGGTCATAACATCAAGGGGGAAACCCTGAGGAATCACCCTTGGTGGATTCCTAATACATCTCCGTCGTATCTATAATTTTTGATTGTTTCATGCCAATATTATACAACTTTCACATATTTTTGGCAACTTTTTATATGATTTATTGGACTAACCTATTGATCCAGCGCCCAGTGCCAGTTCCTGTTTGTTGCATGTTTTTAGTTTCACAGAAAATCCATACCAAATGAAGTCCAAATGCAATAAAATTTTACAAAGAATTATTTTGGAATATATGTGATTTTTGGGAGTTGGAATCATCGCAAATGGAGGCCCACACACACCACAAGACACCAGGGCGCGCCCCATGCCCCTGGCGCGCGGTGGTGGGTTGTGCTCACCTCGTACGTCGGTTGGAGCTCTAATTCGGGCGCAAGGAAGCTTATATCCGGAAAAAAATCATGTTAAAATCTCAGTGCAATTGGAGTTACGGATCTTCGGGAATATAAGAAACGGTTTTCGGCCAGATCTGGGCAAGGCGAAACAGAAGAGAATAGAGAGGGAGATCCAATCTCGAAGGGGCTCCTGCCCCTCCGCCGCCATGGAGGCCATGGACCAGAGGGGGAACTCTCCTCCCATCTAGTGGGGAGGCTAAGGAAGAAGAAGAAGAAGAAGAAGGAGGGGGGCTGTCTCCCCCTCTCTCCCGATGGTGTCGGAACACCGCCGGGGCAAGGATTGTAACGGCGATCTACATCAACAATCTTGCTACCGTCAACACCAACTCTCTCCCCCTCTATGCAGCGGTGTAACACCCCTTCTCCCCGCTGTAATCTCTACTTAAACATGGTGCTCAACTCCATATATTATTTCCCAATGATCTATGGTTATCCTATGATGTTTGAGTAGATCTGTTTTGTCCTATGGGTTAATCGTGATCTTGGTTGGTATGATTGTATATTTTATTTATGGTGCTTTCCTACGGTGCCCTCCGTCTCATGCAAACATGAGGGGCTCCCGCTGTAGGGTGTTGCAATATGTTCATTGTTTGCTTATTGTCGGTGTTGCGGGGGTGACAGCAGCCTAAACGCGGATAAGTGGGTTATGGCGTACGGGAGTAAAGAGGACTTGATACTTAATGCTATGGTTGGGTTTCACGACCTTAATGATCTTTAGTAGTTGCGGATGCTTGCTAGGGGTCCAATCATAAGTGCATATGATCCAAGTAGAGAAAGTATGTTAGCTCATGCCTCTCCCTCATATAAAATTACAAGAATGATTACCGGTACTTGTTATCGATTGCCTAGGGACAAATGACTTTCTTGTTGACAAAAGCTATCCACTTTTATTACCTTGCAATTTATTCATAGTTTTATTCTCGCAAAGTACTCGTAGTTTTATTCTTGCAAAATAGTTTCATACTTGTTTTAGGTAAAGCAAACATCAAGCGTGCGTAGAGTTGTATCAGTGGTCAATAGAACTTGTGGGAATATTTGTTCTACCTTTAGCTCCTCGTTGGGTTCGACACTCTTATTTATCGAAGAAGGCTACAAACGATCCCCTATACTTGTGGGTTATCAAGTCCTTTTTCTGGCGCCGTTGCCGGGGAGCAATAGCGTGGGGTGAATATTCTCGTGTTTGCTTGTTTGCTTTATCACTAAGTAGTTTTTATTTCCTGTTCTAAGTTGTTCTCTATCTTTAGTTATGGATATGGAACATGAAACACCAAAAAAATTAGTTGTACTTGCTACTCATGGAGATGGGGAACCTCCTAAAACCCTCGATGCTTGTTATGTGAAAGATATTATGCACCACTTTGATAATCCTAAGAAAACCCCGTTCAACCTGATAATGGGAGACACGTTGGATCAACGTGAATACTTTAGGGATTATCGCTTGACACAAAAAGGGAAACTGTTATGGGATCAAATTCATATGTTGAAATGGTATGCTTGGAATCTATGCTCTAGATATGATTATACTTGTTGCTCTAGGATGAATGCTCCATACCTTCCCTTTTCATGCAAATTTAATGATAATGAAACCTTGGCTTCTTATGCCAATGGTAGATATGATTATTATGATGTGGAATGAATAGAAGAATTTGTTGCTTTTAAGGGTGCTTATGAAATTTAATCTTTGTTTTTAAAGTATGAAGCTTTTGATGATGATGTTTATAGACCTAAAAATTTTGCCATCCTTAAATATTGCTATGAAAATTATAAATACAATTCCGATATTGATATATTTATTGAGAAAGTCTCCGCTGCCCAAGAAGAGACTAATATTTTGCAGGAGTCTATGGAAGAAGAAATTGATGAAACTGTGAGCTCACTGGATGAAAAAGATGATGAGGAGAGCGAAGAACAAAAGGAGGAAGAGCGGATTAGCTACCCGTGCCCACCTTATAATGAGAGTAACTCTTCAACTCATACATTATTTAATTTCCCTTCATGCTTACCGAAGGATGAATGCTATGATAATTGCTATGATCCCGTTGATTCTTTTGAAATATCCCTTTTTGATGATGCTTGCTATGCTTGTGGCCAAGATGCCAATATGAATTGTGCTTATGGAGATGAACTTGCTATAGTTCCTTATGTTAAGAATGAAATTGTTGCTATTGCACCCACACATGATAGTCCTATTATCTTTTGGAATTCTCCAAACTACACTATATCGGAGAAGTTTGCTCTTATTAAGGATTATATTGGTGGGTTGCGTTTTGCTACTACACATGATGATTTTGATGAATATAATATGCATGTGCTTGTTGCTCCTACTTGCAATTATTATGAGAGAGGAACTACATCTCCGCCTCTCTATGTTTCCAACACAAAAAAATTGCAAGGAACTGCTTATGCTATGTATTGGCCTTTACTTGATGTGCATGAATTGTTCTTGTATGACATGCCGATGCATAGGAAGAGAGTTAGAATTCGTCATTGCATGATATATGTTGCTTTGTGCTCACTACTAAATGCCAAATCATTGCTAATTAAAATTGGCTTTGATATACCTTGGGATCCGGGTGGATCCATTACTTGAGCACTTTATGCCTAGCTTAATGGCTTTAAAGAAAGCGCTGCCAGGGAGACAACCTGGAAGTTTTAGAGAGTCATTTATTTCTGTTGAGTGCTTTTATAAAGTTTAAAAACAAAAAAATATAGAGGGGAACCTTAAAACTTCACAAAAAGAGAAGCGATTGAAAGGTGATGCATTGGAGAAGTGAGGGTCGACCTTGAACACTTGTGTTCATGCTCATGGAAACAATGTAGAATTTTTCATGAAGATTCTCATAAAAATAATTATCCCCTTGTACAAATCCATTGTATTATAAAAATAATGTGCCAAGATTTGCCTTTAGGATGATTAGATTGCTTGTTGGTATGTGCGGTGCAGAAACAGAAACTTTGTCTGTAGTGTGTGATTTTACATTTTTTACTGGAACGTTGAAAGTTTCTGAAACTTTTTGAACAGTCTTGATATACAATTTTTTTATTTTTTACTAATTTTTCAGAATTTTTGGAGTAACATATGTATCGTAGGTGTTCAGATTGGTACAGACTGTTCTGTTTAAGACAGATTCTGTTTTTGATGCATTGTTTTGCTTGTTTTGATGAAACTATCGATTTTTATCGGTGGTATAAGCCATGGAAAAGTTATAATACAGTAGCTAAAATGCAAAAACAAAATATGAATTGGTTTGCAATAGTACTTAGAGTAGTGATTTGCTTTATTATACTAACGGATCTTACCGAGTTTTTGTTGAGTTTTGTGTGGATGAAGTGATCAAAGATCGAGGAGGTCTCAATATAAGAAGAAGGAGGAGAGGTAAGAGCCCAAGCTTGGGGATTCCCAAGGCACCCCAAGTAAATATTCAAGGAGACTCAAGCGTCTAAGCTTGGGGATGCCCCGGAAGGCATCCCATCTTTCTTCAACAAGTATCGGTATGTTTTCGTCTTTGTTTCGTTCATGTGATATGTGCAAATCTTGGAGCGTCTTTTGCATTTAGTTTACACTTTTATTTTATGCACCATGCTGGTATGAAATAGTCCATGGTTGATTTATAGAATGCTCATTGCACTTCACTTATATCTTTTGAGTGTGGCTTTATAGAATGCTTCATGTGCTTCACTTATATCATTTGAAGTTTGGATTGCCTGTTTCTCTTCACATAGAAAACCGTTATTTGTAGAATGCTCTTTTGCTTCACTTATATTTATTAGAGCATGGTCATTTGTAGAAATAATTAAACTCTCTAGCTTCACTTATATCTATTTAGAGAGTCAACAGGAGTTGGTCAATTGCATGGTTAGTCATAAAATCCTACATAAAACTTATGGATCACTGAATATGATATGTTTGATTCCTTGCAATAGTTTTGCGATATAGAGATGGTAATATGTGGGAGGTACTAGTAAATGGTTGTGGTTAGTAATAATATTGGTGTTAAGGTTTGTGATTCCCGAAGCATGCACGTATAGTCTCTCGTTATGCTATGAAGTTGGAGCATGATTTATTATTGATTGTCTTCCTTATGAGTGGCGGTCGGGGACGAGCGCTGGTCTTTTCCTACCAATCTATCCCCCTAGGGGCATGCGTAGTAGTACTTTGCTTCAAGGGCTAATAAACTTTTGCAATAAGTATATGAGTTCTTTATGACTAATGTGAGTCCATGGAATATACGCACTCTTACCTTTCTGCAATTTGCTAGCCTCTACGGTACCGTGCATTGCCCTTTCTCACCTCGAGAGTTGGTGCAAACTTTGCAGGTGCATCCAAACCCCGTGATATGATACGCTCTATCACACATAAGCCTTATTATATCTTCCTCAAAACAGCCACCATACCTACCTATTATGGCCTTTCCACATCCATTCTGAGATATATTGCCATGCAACTTCCACCGCTTCCGTTTTGATGACTTGAGCATTCATTGTCATATTGCTTTGCATGATCATATAGCTGACATAGTAGTTGTGGCTCAGCCACCGTTCATCATTTTTCATACATGTTACGCTAGATCATTGCACATCCTGGTACACTGCCAGAGGCATTCATATAGAGTCATATTTTGTCATAGGTATTGAGTTGTAGTTTTTATTTCTTTTGAAGTTATAAGTAAATAGAAGTGTGATGATCATCAATTTACATTATTAGAGCATTGCCCCAGTGAGGAAAGGATGATGGAGACTATGATTCCCCCACAAGTCGGGATGAGACTCCGGACAATGAGAGAAAAAAAAGGAAAAAAAAGAAAGGAAAAAAAGAGAAAAAGAGAAAAAAAGAAGAAGAAGAAAAAAAAGAAAAAAAACAAAGAGAGAAGGGGCATGCTAGTTCCACACTTGTGCTTCAAAGTAGCACCATGTTTTTCATATAGAGAGCCTCATATGTTGTCACTTTCATATACTAGTGGGAATTTTTCATTATAGGATTAGATGCACACCCACTTAGTTTTCATATTGAGCTTTCATACACTTATAGCTCTTAGTGCATCCGTTGCATGGCAATCCCTACTCCTCACGTTGATATCAATTGATGGGCATCTCCATAGCGCGTTGGTTAGCCGCGTTGATGTGAGAATTTCTTACTTTTTTGTCTTCTCTATATTTACCCCTATTATCATACTCTATTCCACCCGTAGTGCTATATCCATGGCTTGCGCTCATTAATTGCGTGAGGGTTGAAAAAGCTGAAGCGTGTTAAAAATTATGAACCAATTGCTCGGCTTGTCATCGGGGTTGTGCATGACAAATACTTTGTGTTAAGAAGACAGAGCATGACAAGACTATATGATTTTGTAGGGATTGCTTTCTTTAGCGTTGATATTTTGAAGGACATGATTGTTTGTTGGGATGCCTGAGTATTGATGTCTTTATGTCAAATTATAGACTATTGCTTTGAATCACTCGTGTCTTAATATTCATGCCATGACTAGACATATGATCAAGTTTATGCCAGGTAGCATTCCACATCAAAAATTATCTTTTTTATCATTTACCTACTCGAGGACGAGCAGGAATTAAGCTTGGGGATGCTGATACATCTCCGTCGTATCTACAATTTTTTATTGTTTCATGCCAATATTATACAACTTTCACATATTTTTGGCAACTTTTTATATGATTTATTGGACTAACCTATTGATCCAGTGTCCAGTGCCAGCTCCTGTTTGTTGCATGTTTTTTGTTTCGCAGAAAATCCATATCAAACGAAGTCCAAATGCAATAAAATTTTACGGAGAATTATTTTGGAATATATGTGATTTTTTGGAGTTGGAATCATCGCAAACGGAGGCCCACACACACCACAAGACACCAGGGCGCGCCCCAGGCCCCTGGCGCGCGGTGGTGGGTTGTGCTCACCTCGTACGTCGGTTGGAGCTCTACTTCGGCCGCAAGGAAGCTTATATCCGGAAAAAAATCGTGTTAAAATCTCAGCCAATTGGAGTTACGGATCTCCGGGAATATAAGAAATGGTTTTCGGCCAGATCTGGGGAATGCGAAACAGAAGAGAACAGAGAGGGAGATCCAATCTCGGAGGGGCTCCTGCCCCTCCGCCGCCATGGAGGCCATGGACTAGAGGGGAACTCTCCTCCCATCTAGGGGGAGGCCAAGTAAGAAGAAGAAGGAGGGGGGCTCTCTCCCCCTCTCTCCCGGTGGCGCCGGAACGCCGCCGGGGCAAGGATCGTGACGGCGAGCTACATCAATAATCTTGCTACCGTCAACACCAACTCTCTCCCCCTCTATGCAGCAGTGTAACACCCCTTCTCCCCGCTGTAATCTCTACTTAAACATGGTGCTCAACTCCATCTATTATTTCCCAATGATCTATGGTTATCCTATGATGTTTGAGTAGATCCGTTTTGTCGTATGGGTTAATCGTGATCTTGGTTGGTATGATTGTATATTTTATTTATGGTGCTGTCCTACGGTGCCCTCCATCTTGCGCAAACGTGAGGGGCCCCCGCTGTAGGGTATTGCAATATGTTCATGGTTTGCTTATTGTCGGTGTTGCGGGGGTGACAGCAGCCTAAACGCGGATAAGTGGGTTATGGCGTATGGGAGTAAAGAGGACTTGATACTTAATGCTATGGTTGGGTTTCACGACCTTAATGATCTTTAGTAGTTGCGGATGCTTGCTAGGGGTCCAATCATAAGTGCATATGATCCAAGTAGAGAAAGTATGTTAGCTCATGCCTCTCCCTCATATAAAATTACAAGAATGATTACCGGTACTTGTTATCTATTGCCTAGGGATAAATGACTTTCTTGTTGACAAAAGCTATCCACTTTTAATACCTTGCAATTTATTCATAGTTTTATTCTCGCAAAGTACTCGTAGTTTTATTCTTGCAAAATAGTTTCATACTTGTTATAGGTAAAGCAAACGTCAAGCATGCGTAGAGTTGTATCGGTGGTCGATAGAACTTGAGGGAATATTTGTTCTACCTTTAGCTCCTCGTTGGGTTCGACACTCTTATTTATCGAAGAAGGCTATAAACGATCCCCTATACTTGTGGGTTATCAATTCCACTCGATGAAATCATCAAGGTGAACGTAGGAGGATTCACCCTCGAGGTTCACACTTGAGGGGTTGCACGACAGAGTCGTATCGGGAGTGGTTAAGGAGGAATCACCCTCGATGACCACGACCGAACAGCTACACTACAGAGTTATCATCAGGAGTGCGTTACGAGGTATCACCCTCGGCACTCGATAGTAACTTTGCAGAGTCGTACAACAAAAGGGGGTGAAGTGAGGTGCCGGTCTCTGGTCGTCGATCACATTGATCAAGACGTCGATGATGAAGCAGAGGCAACAAGGACAAGTGGGGGGTCACTGATGGTTCACTAACCAACCTATACAAAGCAGTTTGAAATAGGCAGGTAAGGTAACAATAAGCAGGTTACAAAAGCAGGCTATGCATCAGAATAGGAGCAAACATTTACAGTAGCAAAATCTAATGCAAGCATGAGAGAATGGAATGGGCGATATTGGATTGTTCAGGGGGGGCTTGCCTGGAAGCTCTGCTGAGAGGGGCTGGTAGTCATACTCTGCTGCGTCGGCGTCGGTCTCGGCGTTTATCGAGAGAGAAGGAGGGGGAAAGAAACAATAAATTCACGGCAAAAATGCAAACAATATGCATGACATGCCTAAATGATATGCAGAGGTGTTCTACTGCCTAACTAGATGATTTAGTTAATTTAGGAATTTATTTGGATTTATTTTATTAAAGTTAAGCACTATTCATTTATCGAAAACAGTCTAAAAGTTCCATGTTCAGGTAGTTAGGGGCATCTGATAGCAACATGAAGGGCGTATTCAGATTCGTCTCATCGTTCTGAGCAACTTTCATGTATAAAGTTTTTCGATCGGAGCTACGGTTTATTTTATATGAATTTTCTAAAGTTTTAATCATTTTCAGAATTTATTTAATTATTTTAAATAAACATTATCCAGAATAGTAATTGATGATGTCATCATGACATCATGCTGACATCAGAAGTCAACAGTGCAATTGACTGGAGTCAAACCTGACAGGTGGGTCCCACTGGGACCCACATGTCAACCTCTGTAACTAATTAACAGGGTCTAATTACCTTAATTAGATGGTGGGCCCTACTGGTCAGTGGCTAATTAGTGATTTAATTAACTAATTGATAGATTTTATTTATTTTAAAACATTTAAATGGGGTGGGGTCCGCATGTCAGTGGGCTACTGTGCCATGTCGGCAGTTGACCCGATCAACTGGGCCCAGTGGGACCCAGCGTCAGCGACACAGGGGCGGCCACGCGGGCGCCACGTCGGCAGACGGCGCCGGAGACGCGCCGGCGAGCCCGTACGCGGCGGAGGTTCGCCGGACTTTGCCGAAAAAGCGCCACGGGGCTCGGTTGGATGCGGGGTTTGGTGCGTTCGGACGAGGGCGCCGCGGCGCATCCAATGGTGTGGTCGGCCTCGCCGGAGTCGCGCCGGAGCGGCGACGGCGAGCACGGTGGCGGACGGTGGCGCTCGGGCGAGATGGCATCCGGTGCCACGGCGTGCTAGCGAGGGAGCTAAGGGGCTAGGCGGGGTCTGTGAGTTGCGGCTGATCTAACGGGACTAGTGCGGGGCCGTTTGGTTGCCGGAACTACGCTGGCGACGAGTTATGCGGCGGTGCGATCGGGCATGTTGGGGGCGGCGCCTACAGCTAGCGAACGGCGTCGAGAGAGGGAGAGGGGGAAGTGGTGGGTACAGAGAGCCTGCATGTGAGCTTAGCGTGCTCGGGGAGGGCTCGGAGTGGCCGGAAACGACGACGAACGGCGGCGGGGATCCAAGGAGGAAAAAGGCAGCGTGGAGGCGATGCGGTGGCTCTCGGCTCGTTCCAGTCGGCGTGATAGAAGTAGGCGACGACGGCGAGTCCGGTGGATAGGTCAGCGAGGCAGGGCGGTGACGGTGGCCGCGCAGCTCAGCCGCGGCCGTCCATGGCGGCGTCGGGTGAGGAAGAAGAAGGCGAGGGGAGGGGAGTTGTGGCGCTAGGGTTTGCCAGAGGGGCGCGGGGAGATGCTCTTATCCACTAGGCGGGCGCGGGGCTACGCGGTGTCGAGCAAACGAGCAGGGGGCTGGGCGTGTGCGCACGGGCGTGCGGTGGCGTCGACAGCGGCGAGGCGGGTGAGTAGTGCGAGGGAGAGGACAGGCGGGGTGGGCTGGGCCGGTCAGTTGACTTAGTCCTAGCAAGTGTGGCTTTTTTTCTTTTTCTTTGTTTTTGCTTTGAGTTTTTCTTTTGTTTTTCTGCTTTGCAAAATGTGTGGTCCCAAATATAGTTTTGTAAAATACAAGACTTAGCCCAATAATTATAGTGAAATATCTAGCACTGTTATAAAAAGGTTTTGAGTCCACATGATTTCATTTGGATTTTATTAAATTATAAATGGATTAAATACTTCTATTTTGTTGCTGTTAGAGTCACTTAATTAATTTAGTAAATGTTGATTACAATTTTAGAATTATCTCTGAATTATTTGCTATTTAATAAACATTTTAGTTTCCAATTTGGAACAACTTTTATTTTCACTTTAAATTAATTTGAAGTTTGAATTAGGAGTTTGAAATGCAATATGATGTAAATAATGACTAGGCACTGTTAAACTTGCTGACATGGCATTAACTAAGGGTGATCACTGTGGTTAATTACAAGGGGTGTTACAATTCTCCTCATCTAACAAGAATTCTCGTCCCGAGAATTAAGAAGAAGACTGAAAGAAAGCGGGGTATTCTTCGCGAAGACGATCCTCGCGTTCCCAAGTGGCTTCATCTTTAGAATGATTCGACCACTGAACTTTTAGGAATTTGATTGACTTCTGATGAGTTCGACGTTCAGCTTGATCAAGAATGCAGACGGGATATTCTGGATAAGACAGATCTTCCCGCAATTCAAGCATTTCATGATCCACAGCTCGAATAGGATCCTTGAAGCAGCGACGAAGTTGGGATACATGAAAGACATCATGCACTTGAGAAAGATTTGGCGGCAATTGCAATTGGTATGCCACTTCTGCTCGACGGGCAAGGATACGGAACGGGCCAATGTAGCGAGGAGCTAACTTGCCCTAGATTCCGAACCGATGAGTACCTTTCAACGGAGTGACGCGAAGGTAAGCTTGCTCGCTAGGTTGATAGACCATTACCTTGTGCTTTCGGTCATAGTTGCTCTTCTGACGAGACTGAGCAGTTTTCAGATGTTCTCGGACAATGCAGACTTTTTCTTCAGCTTGTTGGATAATGTCCGGTCCGACGAGTGAGCGTTCCCCAGTTTCTGACCAATTCAGAGGGGTTGGACACTTACGTCCGTAAAGAACTTCAAACGGTGCCATCTTCAGACTAGCTTGATAGCTATAGTTGTAAGAGAATTCGGCATAAGGGAGAGATTCCTCCCACTTCTTACCGAAGAAGATGACACAAGCTTGAAGCATATCTTCGAGCACTTGATTAACTCGCTCGACTTGACCCTGTGACTGAGGGTGAAAAGCGGTGCTGAAGGACAGATGAGTTCCCATAGCTTCTTGGAAATTTTCCAGAATCTTGAGGTAAAGAGGCTGCCACGATCCGAACTGATCTCCAACGGAACACCATGGAGTGATACAATTCGGGAAACATACAAGTCTGCTAACTGACTAGCAGTGATTGTCTCCTTGACTGGCAGAAAGTGAGCAACCTTTGAGAATCGGTCAATGACGACAAAGATAGCATCATGACCCTTCTGAGATCTAGGAAAACCAGTAATGAAATCCATTTGGACCTTGTCCCATTTCCATTCAGGAATATCAAGGGGTTGCAGAGTTCCAGCAGGTCTTTGATGTTCTACTTTAATGCGGCGGCAAACGTCACACTCAGAAACATAACGAGCAATGTCTCGCTTCATATTAGGCCACCAGTATCTCTGACAAATGTCACGGTACATCTTTGTGCTACCAGGATGAATTGACAGAGGAGTGTCGTTAGCTTCTTTCATAACGTGCTCTCTCTCATCCTTGAATTTGGGTACGAAGAGACGGCGTTGGAAGAATAGGACCCCATCATTATCAAGATGAAATTCCGACGGTTTTCCTTTTTCGAGGTATCACTTAATCCTTTCTACTTCAGAGTCATACCCTTGCATAATCTTAATGTTGTGCTCAAGGTCCGGTTCAACAACCAGGGTATTGAGATAACCCTGTGGAACAATATGGAGGTTCAATTAGCGAAGCTCTTCATAAATAATAGGTTGTGCTTCCTGAACCATAAGATTGTTGCAATAAGCCTTGCAACTCAAAGCATCGGCCATTATGTTAGCCTCGATGACCACGACCGAACAGTTACACTACAGAGTTATCATCAGGAGTGCGTTACGAGGTATCACCCTCGGAACTCGATAGTAACTTTGCAGAGTCGTACAACAAAAGGGGGTGAAGTGAGGAGTTGGTCTCTGGTCGTCGATCACATTGATCGAGACATCGATGATGAAGTAGAGGCAACAAGGACAAGTGGGGGGTCACTGATGGTTCACTTACCAACCTATACTAAGCAGTTTGAAATAAGCAGGTAAGGTAACAGTAAGCAGGTTACAAAAGCAGGCTATGCATCATAATAGGATCAAACATTTACAGTAGCAAAATCTAATGCAAGCATGAGAGTAAGGAATGGGCGATATTGGATTGTTCAGGAGGGGGCTTGCCTGGAAGCTCTGCTGAGAGGGGCTGGTCGTCAGAAGGCTTCTCGTCCGGAGCGTAGTCGTACTCTACTGCATCGGCGTCGGTCTCGGCGTCTATCGAGAGAGAAGGAGGGGGGAAGAAACAATAAATTCACGGCAAAAATGCAAACAATATGCATGACATGCCTAAATGATATGCAGAGGTGTTCTACTGCCTAGCTAGATGATTTAGTTAATTTAGGAATTTATTTGGATTTATTTTATTAAAGTTGAGCACTATTCATTTATCAAAAACAGTCTAAAAGTTCCACGTTCAGGTAGTTAGGGGCATCTGACAGCAACATGAAGGGCGTATTCAGATTCGTCTCGTCGTTCTGAGCAACTTTCATGTATAAAGTTTTTCGATCGGAGCTACGGTTTATTTTATATGAATTTTCTAAAGTTTTAATCATTTTCAGAATTTATTTAATTATTTTAAATAAACATTATCCAGAATAGTAATTGATGACATCATCATGACATCATGCTTACGTCAGCAGTCAACAGTGTAGTTGACTGCAGTCGAACGTGACAGGTGGGTCCCACTGGGACCCACATGTCAACCTCTGTAACTAATTAACAGGGTTAATTTAAACTAATTAGCTTAATTAGATGGTGGGCCCTACTTGTCAGTGGCTAATTAGTGATTTAATTAACTAATTAACAGATTTTATTTATTTTAAAACATTTAAATGGGGTGATGCCTGCATGTAAGTGGGCTACTGTGCCACGTCGGCAGTTGACCCGGTCAACTGGGCCCAGTGAGACCCAGCGTCAGTGACACAGGGGCGGCCACGCGGGCGCCACGTCGGCAGATGGCGCCGAAGACGCGCCGGCGAGCCCGTACGCGGCGGAGGTTCGCCAGACTTGGCCGGAAAGGTGCCACGGGGCTCGGTTTGATGCGGGGTTTGGTGCGTTCGGACGAGGGCGCCACGACGCATCCAATTGTGTGGTCGGCCTCGCCGGAGTCGCGTCGGAGCGGCGACGGCGAGCACGGTGGTGGACGGTGGCGCTCAGGCGAGATGGCATACAGTGCTACGGCGTGCTGCGAGGGAGCTAAGGGGCTAGGCGGGGTCTGCGAGTTGCGGCTGATCTAACGGGCACGAGTGCGGGGCCGTTCGGTCGCCGAAACTACGCCGGCGACGAGTTATGCGGCGGTGCGATCGGGCATGTTGGGGGCGGCGCCTACAGCTAGCGAACGGCGTCGAGAGAGGGAGAGGGGGAAGTGGTGGCTTACAGAGAGCCTGCAGGTGAGTTTAGCGTGCTCTGAAGGGCTCGGAGTGGCCGGAAACGACGATGAACGGCGGCGGGGATCCGAGGAGGAAGAAGGCAGCGTGGAGGCGATGCGGTGGCTCCCGACTCGTTCCAGTCGGCGTGATCGAAGTAGGCGACGACGGCGAGTCAGGTGGATAGGTCAGCGAGGCGGGGCGGTGACGGTGGCCGCGCAGCTCAGCCGCGGTCATCCATGGCGGCGTCGGGTGAGGAAGAAGAAGGCGAGGGGAGGGGAGTTGTGGCGCTAGGGTTTGCCAGAGGGGCGCTGGGAGATGCTCTTATCCACTAGGCGGGCGCGGGGCTGCGCGGTGTCGAGCAAACGAGCAGGGGGGCCGGGGCGCGTGCACGCGGGCGTGCGGTGGCATCGACAGCGGCGAGGCGGGTGAGCAGTGTGAGGGAGAGGACAGGCGGGGTGGGCTGGGCCGGTCAGTTGACTTAGGCCTAGTCAGTGCGGCCTTTTTCTTTTTCTTTGTTTTTGCTTTCTGTTTTTCTTTTGTTTTTCTGCTTTGCAAAATGTGTGGTCCCAAATATAGTTTTGTAAAATACAAGACTTAGCCCAATAATTACAGTGAAATATCTAGCACTGTTATAAAAAGGTTTTGAGTCCACATGATTTCATTTGGATTTTATTAAATTATAAATGGATTAAATACTTCTATTTTGTTGCTGTTAGAGTCACTTAATTAATTTAGTAAATGTTGATTACAATTTTAGAATTATCTCTGAATTATTTGCTATTTAATGAACATTTTAGTTTCCAATTTGGAATAACTCTTATTTTCACTTTAAATTAATTTGAAGTTTGAATTAGGAGTTTGAAATGCAATATGATTCAAATGATGACTAGGCACTGTTATACTTGCTGACATGGCATTAACTAAGGGTGATCACTGTGGTTAATTACAAGGGGTGTCACAATTCTCCTCCTCTAACAAGAATTCTCGTCTCGAGAATTAAGAAGAAGACTAAAAGAAAGCGGGTTATTCTTCGCGAAGACGATCCTCGCGTTCCCAAGTGGCTTCATCTTCAGAATGATTCGACCACTGGACTTTTAGGAATTTGATTGACTTCTGACGAGTTCGATGTTCAGCTTGATCAAGAATGCGGATGGGATATTCTGGATAAGACAGATCTTCCTGCAATTCAAGCATTTCATGATCCACAGCTCGAATAGGATCCTTGAAGCAGCGACGAAGTTGGGATACATGAAAGACATCATGCACTTGAGAAAGATTTGGCGGCAATTGCAATTGATATGCCACTTCTCCACGACGGGCAAGGATACGGGACGGGCCAATGTAGCGAGGAGCTAACTTGCCCTTGATTCCGAACCGATGAGTACCTTTCAACGGAGTGACGCGAAGGTAAGCTTGCTCGCCAGGTTGATAGACCATTACCTTGTGCTTTCGGTCATAGTTGCACTTCTGACGAGACTGAGCAGTTTTCAGATGTTCTCGGACAATGCAGACTTTTTCTTCGGCTTGTTGGATAATGTCCGGTCCGACGAGTGAGCGTTCCCCAGTTTCTGACCAATTCAGAGGGGTTCGACACTTACGTCTGTAAAGAACTTCAAACGGTGCCATCTTCAGACTAGCTTGATAGCTATTGTTGTAAGAGAATTCGGCATACGGGAGAGATTCCTCCCACTTATTATCGAAGGAGATGACACAAGCTCGAAGCATATCTTCGAGCACTTGATTAACTCGCTCGACTTGACCCTGTGACTGAGGGTGAAAAGCGGTGCTGAAGGACAGATGAGTTCCCATAGCTTCTTGGAAACTTTTCCAGAATCTTGAGGTAAAGAGGCTGCCACGATCCGAACTGATCTCCAACGGAACACCGTGGAGTGATACAATTCGGGAAACATACAAGTCTGCTAACTGACTAGCAGTGATTGTCTCCTTGACTGGCAGAAAGTTAGCAACCTTTGAGAATTGGTCAATGACGACAAAGATAGCATCATGACCCTTCTGAGATCTAGGAAAACCAGTAATGAAATCCATTTGGACCTTGTCCCATTTCCATTCAGGAATATCAAGGGGTTGCAGAGTTCCAGCAGGTCTTTGATGTTCTACTTTAATGCGGCGGCAAACGTCACACTCAGAAACATAACGAGCAATGTCTCGCTTCATATTAGGCCACCAGTATCTCTGACAAATGTCACGGTACATCTTTGTGCTACCAGGATGAATTGATAGAGGAGTGTTGTGAGCTTCTTTCATAATGTGCTATCTCTCATCCTTGAATTTGGGTACGAAGAGACGGCGTTGGAAGAATAGGACCCCATCATTATCAAGATGAAATTCCGACGGTTTTCCTTTTTCGAGGTATCACTTAATCCTTTCTACTTCAGAGTCATACCCTTGCATAATCTTAATGTTGTGCTCAAGGTCCGGGTCAACAACCAGGGTATTGAGATAACCCTGTTGAATAATATGGAGGTTCATTTTGTGAAGCTCTTCATAAAGAACAGGTTGTGCTTCCTGAACCATAAGATTGTTGCAATAAGCCTTGCGACTCAAAGCATCGGCCATTATGTTAGCCTTGCCAGGGGTGTATGAGATATTCATATCATAATCGGCAATTTTCTCGAGCCATCTTTGTTGGCGAAGGTTCAGATCTGGTAGAGTATATAGATACTTCAAACTGTGATGGTCCGTGTATATCTCGCAACGGTTACCGAGAAGGTAATGTCGCCAGAGCTTCAGAGCATAAATAACCGCAAAAAGTTCAAGATCATGCGCTGGATAATTTTCTTCGTGAGGACGCAATTGTCGAGAGCCATAAGCAATCACTTTGCGGTATTGCATTTAGGACACAGCCTAATCCTTGACGAGATGCATCACGGTATATCACAAAATCCTTGCGAGTATCCGGGGGTGCTAGCACTGGGGCAGATGTCAACTTATCTTTTAGTGTCTGAAAGCTTTCTTGACATTTTTTCTGTCCACTCAAATTTAACACCTTTGTGGAGCAGGTCAGTCAGTGGCTTTGCAATCTTTGAAAAGTTCTCAACGAATCGGCGGCAATAGCTAGTGAGTCCGAGAAAACTCCTGACTTGCTTAACATTCTTCGGGGGAGTCCAGTCAAGAATAGCCTGTACTCGCTCGGGGTTAACAGCAATGCCATTCTTGGAAATCACATGACCAAGGTAGGTCACTTCAGATAACCAGAATTCACACTTAGAGTACTTGGCGTAAAGCTGGTGTTCTCGAAGCTTCTCCAATACAAGCCGAAGATGTTCAGCGTGTTCCTCTTCATTCTTGGAATATATAAGGATATCATCCAAATAAACCACGACAAATTTGTCGAGGTAATCCATGAAGATATAGTTCATCAACCGGGAGAAGGTTGCTGGAGCATTTGTTAAGCCAAATGACATGACAGTGTACTCATAAGAGCCATATCGAGTAACAAAGGCAGTCTTCGGAATATCCTCTTCGCGAACACGGATCTAATGATAACCCAACCTCAAGTCGAGTTTCGAGAACACAGAGGATCCAGCAAGCTGATCATAGAGATCATTGATCCGGGGCAGTGGGTATTTATTCTGGATTGTGGCTTGGTTAATGGGCTGGTAATCCTAAACCAATCGGTTAGTTCCATCCTTCTTCTTAATGAAGAGTGAAGGTGCTCCCCAAGCAGAGGAACTGGGACGGATGAAACCTTTCTTAAGTGACTTGTCAATTTCTTCCTTAAGCTCGAGAAGGTGGTGCGGAGGCATCTTATAAGGACGCTTCGCAATAGGGGTAGTGCCAGGCTTCAAGTCAATGACAAACTCGACAGCTCTAACCGGGGGTATTCCTGGAAGTTCTTCCGGAAAGACGTCCAAAAAATCTCGAACGACAGGAACGTTCTTGATTCCCTCCAGAGGTGAGGCGTTCAAAGCATTCAAAGCATATATCTAAGCTTCATCATTCCGAGTTATTCGGGCGGTGTAGTTCACTATCTCATCGGAGGGGTGAAGAAGTTGTACAACTTTTGTGGCACAATTGATCGAAGCAATGTGAGCTTTCAACCAATCCATTCCGAGGATGAGGTCTATGGTGGAAGATTTCAAGATGATGGGTGAGGCAAGGAAATTCAATCCTTTAATTTCGATGGTAACGTTAGGTGCCATCACGTCAGCATGACAATGACCTCCGGGAGTTTTAATGACTAACGGAGTATGCATCTTCTCGTAATGAATGCCATGCATGAATGCAAATTTTCCAGAGATGAATGAATGTGATGCTCCTGAATCAAATAAAACAGAAGCAGGTACTGAGTTAATGAGAAGGGTACCCATCACGGTAGCAGGCTGATCCTGGACTTCTTCAATATCAATATTGTAAGCATGTCCACGACCATGAGCAGCAGACCCAGTATTATAGTTGCGGGCCTGATTGTAGCCACGACCATTGCCACGGCCAGTATGAGCGAAACCCAACTGATTCTGAGTCTGGCGGCAGTCCTTAGCAAGGTGACCTGGTTTGCGACACTTGAAGCACAGACCATCTTCAGGACGAAGAGGAGCATTGGGTAGAACAGCTTGAGCTCTTGGCTGTCTCGGTGGTGGAGGAGGCAGACGTGGTGTAGCATAGTTGCTCCTTGGTGCAGGGGCAGCTGGACGGAATATGTTGTTGGGAATCCAGACTCGACACTTCTGTGCTGAGCCCGAAGATGAGCCGACATCACGATAGCACTTCTGCGACTCCTTATGCTACATCTGAGCGGTCTCAACCAGAATAGCCTTGTTCACAAGAGTAGCAAAGTCGTTGAAGTCTTGAGCAGCAAGTGTAAGCTCGACGTCTGGGTGGAGTCCGTTACGAAACTTCTCCTGTCTATGGGCATTCGTGGCGATGTCTTCTTCGGCATAGCGGGACAGGTCAAGGAATTCCCGCTGATAGGCTTCGACAGTCTTGTTGCCCTGAGTGAGGTTGCAGAACTGGGTTTTCATCCGGTCCATGATTCCCTGAGGAATATATCGGGCATGAAAAGCAGCCTGGAACTCAGGCCAGGTAACGACTGTTCCAGCAGGCATTGTACGCTTGTGTGTGTGTCCCACCATTGAGCAGCGGGACCCTTTAAGAAAAAGGATGCGAAGGTGACAAAGTTGGAAGGGGAGACATTTGCAGACTCCATCTCGTGAGTAATGTTGCGAATCCAATCATCAGCATCCAGTGGCTTGTCAGAGTTGCGGAACTGAGTGGGGTTAAGACGCACAAATTCCGATAGAGTTATTGTAGCAGGGTTCTGGTTGTTCTAATGCAGAAACTGAGCCATAATCTCAGTCATGAACTGACGGTTGAGCTCGAATTGTTGCATCATAGCTGCCATATAATCTGGCGGTGGTGGGTCTTCAGGGCCACGACCACGACCACCTGGTCTAACCATCCTGCTAAGTATCAACAGGGGGAGTTTAGTAAAAGAAATTGCGAGTATCTAGCGGCAAGCATGATATAACACAACAATAGTTTAGCAGTGTAATAGATATTTAACAGTAGTCAATTAAGACATACAGATCCATACACAGAGTCGGGTACATGCGGACAGCATAACGGCGCAAATTTAAAAGCTAGACATGCTAGGTGGCGCGCAGGCACGCGGTAAGGAAGTACACAACAAGACATAGCAAAGGCTACATCAACGTCGGGGAAAACCACTGAAACCGGGTAACTGCAAGTGCGGACGACGAATGGCCATCGCAGGAAAATCCTGCGCTCCATGTGCACTCTGATGCAGGATCCGGTCTCGAGCTGGAAGAAGAGGTCCACGTGCAGGTGTGTGACCTCCAACAGCAGGCCAATCAATACCAGCATACATCTGAGTCCTGCTCGGGTAAAGGATGTACTCTGGATGTATCACTGCATAAACAGCTGGTAGCAACTGCGTCATAGCATCGTAGAGACGTGCTCAAGTGGCAAACAACTCGACGGCTAGCGCCCGAACAGTGCGATCCAGAGCCTGAGTGCACTGAATCAGAACGTGCGGGTCGTATCAATGATGCTCGTACGGGGCACAGATAGCTATGTAGTACCCAGTAGCATCTCCAGTAAAGGCATACGGAATGTATTGGAACTCAGAGGCATCCAAGCTAACGCTGGACTCTCCACGGAGATGTGCGACAGCAGAGTAGGTGGCATCATGGACTGCCATCTCAATCGTCACGCCGATACCATGGAAAAGGTGCAGCTCAGTGTCTGAGTTATCTTGCTGATCATAGATACGAACATCAGCATGGTACTGCTCCTGGTTGAACTCGCGATAATCCTCGTAGACCATGTACTCGGGGTACCAGCGGTAGCCTAGTCTGGTCAGGAGGGCGATCAGGACAGCTGGAAAACCAGGGGCATCACGAGCCCAAGTGCGAAGCACAAGCTGCGTCGCAGGGCGTGGTGGAAACAAACGATCCATCTGAAACATAGGAAATTCAGGATTGTCAAATGACAATGAGAAGTATAGTACAACTCGGAGAGAACGGTTAAACAAAACAATGGAAAGGAAAATGATTATCAGACTAATCAGATCAATGGTAAGGAATAAGTACAGATATCCAGCTCTCCGGGTAGACGAGATTTACGAGATCCTAAGTGTCGGCGTTAGTAAATTCATTTAACCCGAATAGAAGAGAGATCAGAGTCCCAGAGTATAGAAGAGGAATAAAAGATCCTAATACCACCCAGTTGGCGACGTGGGCCCGTAAGCCACACATCCAAGTTAGTAAATTAGTTTTTCGATGTCTAGACTCAACTTCGACCAAGGAATTGGAAGGGGGCTTCCTACAGGCAGTCGGCTCTGATACCAACTTGTGACGCCCCCGACTCAATCGTGCACTAATCATACACGCAAACATGCATGATCAAGCACAGGGACTCACGGGAAGATATCACAACACAACTCTAACACAAATAAACGGAGATCCACAAATATTACAAACCAGGGATCACAAGGATCCGAATACATAAGTCAGTCATACAAATAATATCTGGGTACAGACATAATTAGTCAAGGTTTGCCTTAAGAAGGCTAGCACAAACAACGACTCTAGATCGAAAGGCGAAGGCCTCCTGCCTAGGACCTCCGATCCTACTCCTGGTCGGCTGGCTCGATCCAGTAGTACATGCCATCTGGACCCTCCTGGTAGTAAGCTCCTGCGGTGGCATCTGGCTCCTGGGCTCCATCGTCTGAGGTAACATCAAATGGGGTATAGGGATAAATAAGTAGCAAAGCAACCATGAGTACTCATCCAAAGTACTCAGCAAGCAAGGATCTACACTACATATGCAATATTATCAAAGAAAGGTTGTATATGTGGACTGGGCTACAGAAATGCCAGAATAGAGAGAAGACCTAGTCCTATCGAAGACTAGCATCTTCATGAAGCCACCATCTTGCAGCAATTAGAAGAGTACAGAAAAGCATTTTATTAAGCAAGCATGTTGAGGCAAAGCCTAGAGATCCTTCCTTGACTCCCTGCGAGGAAGCGATCCCGAAGCTTCAATTAGTTAAACATGTATCCAGTTCAAGTAATAGATCGGGATACCAAACTGAGCGTCCTGTTACCGTGGACACGGCTATTCAAATAGATCACTTCCCTGCAGGGGTGCACTACTGTTACCCAACACGCTCGATCACCTATATCCGGACACACTTGCTAGGTAATGTTCGGCCTCGGGAGATCGACACGAAGCAGCGCCCTACCTAGGCTCAGCAGAGAGGTCAAGACGCCGGACTAACCTATGCACCCAGGGGTCTTGGGCCATCGCCCCGGGCGCTCCTGCGCATTGCGAGACTGGCCGGGGAGCAGGCCAGACACTGAACTCATCAGTGAAGTATCCAGCTCAACCCCAACAATCAGCCCGCACGGTGAACTGTGACGTCTGATGAGCTTTCGAGAGAAACGTACGACGTAGAGGGGCCCATAACCATTATCCCACGTGGTGGTAGTGCGTATAGGCCATTGGCCAACTCAGATTAATTACCCAATCCGTTAGGCGTAATTAACAATTCGCGGAGACGATCAGAGTTTCTGATGCTCCGCCACAATATCTCTCTCGGGTGCCCTCCTGGCAAACCCTACTGCATAAATTCCCCGCGGGTACCCCTCAAGGTCGACCTGCCAGCGACAAAGGTCAAGTAACCGTGTGGTCATAACATCAAGGGGGAAACCCCGAGGAATCACCCTCGGTGGATTCCACTCGATGAAATCATCAAGGTGAACATAGGAGGATTCACCCTCGAGGTTCACACTTGAGGGGTTGCACGACAGAGTCGTATTGGGAGTGGTTAAGGAGGAATCACCCTCGATGACCACGACCAAACAGCTACACTACAGAGTTATCATCAGGAGTGCATTACGAGGTATCACCCTCGGCACTCGATAGTAACTTTGCAGAGTCGTACAACAAAAGGGGGTGAAGTGAGGTGTCGGTCTCTGGTCGTCGATCACGTTGATCGAGACGTCGATGATGAAGCAGAGGCAACAAGGACAAGTGGGGGTCACTGATGGTTCACTACCCAACCTATACAAAGCAGTTTGAAATAGGCAGGTAAGGTAACAATAAGCAGGTTACAAAAGCAGGCTATGCATCAGAATAGGAGCAAACATTTACAGTAGCAAAATCTAATGCAAGCATGAGAGAATGGAATGGGCAATATCGGATTGTTCAAGGGGGGGGGCTTGCCTGGAAGCTCTGCTGAGAGGGGCTGGTCGTCAGAAGGCTGCTCGTCCGGAGCGTAGTCATACTCTACTGCGTCGGCGTCGGTCTCGGCGTCTATCGAGAGAGAAGGAGGGGGAAGAAACAATAAATTCATGGCAAAAATGCAAACAATATGCATGACATGCCTAAATGATATGCAGAGGTGTTCTACTGCCTAACTAGATGATTTAATTAATTTAGGAATTTATTTGGATTTATTTTATTAAAGTTGAGCACTATTCATTTATCGAAAACAGTCTAAAAGTTCCATGTTCAAGTAGTTAGGAGCATCTGACAGCAACATGAAGGGCGTATTCAGATTCGTCTCGTCGTTCTGAGCAACTTTCATGTATAAAGTTTTTCGATCGGAGCTACAGTTTATTTTATATGAATTTCCTAAAGTTTTAATCATTTTCAGAATTTATTTAATTATTTTATATCAACATTATCCAGAATAGTAATTGATGACATCATCATGACATCATGCTGACGTCAGCTGTCAACAGTGCAGTTGACTGGAGTCAAACCTGACAGGTGGGTCCCACTGGGACCCACATGTCAGCCTCTGTAACTAATTAACAGGGTTAATTTAAACTAATTAACTTAATTAGATGGTGGGCCCTACTGGTCAGTGGCTAATTAGTGATTTAATTAACTAATTAACAGATTTTATTTATTTTAAACATTTAAATGGGGTGGGGTCCGCATGTCAGTGGCCTACTGTGCCACGTTGGCAGTTGACCCGGCCAACTGGGCCCAGTGGGACCCCGCGTCAGCGACACAGGGGCGGCCACGCGGGCGCCACATCGGCAGACGGCGCCGGAGACGCGTCGGCGAGCCCGTACGCGGCGGAGGTTCGCCGGACTTGGCCAGAAAAGCGCCATGGGGCTCGGTTTGATGAGGGGTTTGGTGCGTTCGGACGAGGGCGCCGCGGTGCATCCAATGGTGTGGTCGGCCTCGCCGGAGTCGCGCCGGAGCGGCGACGGCGAGTACGGTGGCGGACGGTGGCGCTCCGGCGAGATGGCATCCGGCGCCACGGCGTGCTAGCGAGGGAGCTAAGGGGCTAGGCGGGGTCTGCGAGTTGCGGCTTATCTAACGGGCACGAGTGCGGGGCCGTTCGGTCGCCGGAACTACGCCGGCGACGAGTTATGCGGCGGTGCGATCGGGCATGTTGGGGGTGGTGCCTACAGCTAGCGAACGGTGTCGAGAGAGGGAGAGGGGGAAGTGGTGGCTTACAGAGAGCCTGCATGTGAGCTTAGCGTGCTCGGGGAGGGCTCGGAGTGGCCGGAAACAACGACGAACAGCGGCGGGGATCCGAGGAGGAAGAAGGCAGCACGAAGGCAATGCGGTGCCTCCCGGCTCGTTCCAGTCGGCGTGAGCGAAGTTGGCAACGACGGCGAGTCCGGTGGATAGGTCAGCGACGCGGGGCGGTGATAGTGACCGCGCAGCTCAGCCGCGGCCGTCCATGGCGGCGTCGGGTGAGGAAGAAGAAGGCGAGGGGAGGGGAGTTGTGGCGCTAGGGTTTGCCAGAGGGGCGCGGGGAGATGCTCTTATCCACTAGGCGGGCGCGGGGCTGCGCGGTGTCGGGCAAACGAGCAGGGGGCCGGGGCGCGTGCGCGCGGGCGTGCGGTGGCGTCAACAGTGGCGAGGTGGGTGAGCAGTGCGAGGGAGAGGATAGGCGGGGTGGGCTGGGCCGGTCAGTTGACTTAGGCCCAGTCAGTGCGGCCTTTTTCTTTTTCTTTGTTTTTGCTTTCTGTTTTTCTTTTGTTTTTCTGCTTTGCAAAATGTGTGGTCCCAAATATAGTTTTGTAAAATACAAGACTTAGCCCAATAATTACAGTGAAATATCTAGCACTGTTATAAAAAGGTTTTGAGTCCACATGATTTCATTTAGATTTTATTAAATTATAAATGGATTAAATACATCTGTTTTGTTGCTGTTAGAGTCACTTAATTAATTTAGTAAATGTTGATTACAATTTTAGAATTATCTCTGAATTATTTGCTATTTAATGAACATTTTAGTTTCCAATTTGGAACAACTTTTATTTTCACTTTAAATTAATTTGAAGTTTGAATTAGGAGTTTGAAATGCAATATGATGCAAATGATGACTAGGCACTGTTAAACTTGCTGACATGGCATTAACTAAGGGTGATCACTATGGTTAATTACATGGGGTGTTACACCATCTTCTTGTATATAGGTCATTTTGACATAGAAAAAATCAAGGGGGGACTTTCGGGACGTAGCGCCGCCGTCTCGAGGCGGAACTTGGGCAGGAGCACTTTTGCCCTCCTGCAGTGCGATTCTGCCGGGGGAACTTCCCTCCCGGAGGGGGAAATCATCACCATCGTCATCACCAACAACCCTCTCATCTTTGGGGGGCAAATCTCCATCAACATCTTCAACATCACCATCTCCTCTCAAACCCTAGTTCATCTCTTGTGTTCAATCTTTGTACCGGAACCTCAGATTGGTACCTGTGGGTGACTAGTAGTGTTGATTACATCTTGTAGTTGATTACTATATGGTTTATTTGGTGGAAGATTATATGTTCAGATCCATTATGCTATTTAATACCCCTCTGATCTTGAGCATGATTATCATTTGTGAATAGTTACTTTTGTTCTTGCGGTCACGGGAGAAGTCATGTTGCAACTAATCATGTGAACTTGATATGTGTTCGATATTTTCATGATATGTATGTTGTGATTCCCTTAGTGGTGTCATATGAACGTCGACTACATGGAACTTCACCATATTTGGGCCTAAGGGAATGCATTGTGGAGTAGTTATTAGATGATGGGTTGCTAGAGTGATAGAAGCTTAAACCCTAGTTTATGCGCTACTTCATAAGAGACCGATTTGGATCCAAAAGTTTAATGCTATGGTTAGATTTTATCTTAATACTTTTCTCGTAGTTGTGGATGCTTGCGAGGGGGTTAATCATAAGTAGGAGGTTTGTTCAAGTAAGAACAGCACCTAAGCACTGGTACACCCACATATCAAATTATCAAAGTAGCGAACACGAATCAAACTAACATGATGAAAGTGACATGGTGAAATTCCCGTGTACCCTCAAGAACGCTTTGCTTATCATAAGAGACCGTTTTGGCCTGTCCTTTGCCACAAAAGGATTGGGCCACCTTGCTGCACTTTATTTACCATTACCGTAACTTGCTCATTACAAATTATCTTACTATCAAACTACTGGTTACCGACTATTTTAGTGCTTGCAGAAAATACCTTGCTGAAAAACACTAGTCATTTCCTTCTTCTCCTCGTTGGGTTCGACACTCTTACTTATTGAAAGGACTACGATTGATCCCCTATACTTGTGGGTCATCAACTACGTACGCATCTGTGAACACACCTCACTTAGTGTTGGGAGTTTTCGGTTTTCGAGGCATGTGCCACATCAAAGTTGTGCATTGGCTATTCAAACATCAACAACACCTCTTTTGGGCCACATGCATGCAGACAGTGGTTATCCTAGGACACTCACGTGTGACTCGTCCATCTGTGGGCCCGCGAGGTCGTCGTCCATATGCATGCATCACTTTGACCTACATCGGGAGAGGTTAATTAATTTCACCATCAAGGAGGATTCTTTTTTGTTTGTATTACAGTAGGAGCATATAGTATGCGTCGAAGAAGGGGAAGGGGACCAGCATATGTAGTACGCTTCATGAACCTCGCTCTGTGTGGGGACTTTACAGTTTTCGAGGCATGTGCCACATCAAAGTTGTGCATTTTGGGTATTCAAACATCACAACCACACACACCTCTCCATACATATGTTTGGCCACATGCAAAGCGATGTCGGTTGTCCTCTCGCACCCACTCACGCGGTTATCAGCGATATCGATGCATTCCATTTGTGGGCCCGCTTGGTCCATCATACTTTGTTCGACAATGAGAGAGGATAATTTGACTTAGGAGGGGATTATTTTTTGGTTTGTATTACATTATATATATAGGTCATGCTACGGGATGACATGATATAGTTTGAGCACACATGCATGTGTACACATGAATCCCTCCCACCGAGTCAAAGTGGGTAGTACCACAACACGTCATGAACCGATCTCGCTCTGTGTGGGGATTGTACGACTTTCGACGCACGCGCCACATCAATGTTGTGCATGGTATTCAAACATGCACGCATCACCTCCATATATACATGCATATGCATGTAGTGGTTGCCTTCGAACGGTACACTCCCTCACGTGGTTATCGGCGACAAGCCTATATATTCGTGGGCCCGCGTGGACATCCATGATCACTTTGACCGACAACGAGATAGGTTACCATGGTGGATTCTTCCTTTGGTTCATGTTATCGCAGTAGGTCATGGTGAGATTCAGACCTAAGTTTGAGAGCATACTATGCATGCATGAATCCCCGTCATCGGCTCGAAGTGTGGTGTGACATACATATATACAATGCGTCGTCAACTAACCCTCGCTCCGTGTGGGGATTTCTGGTTCCAAAGCACGGTACCACAACAAAGTTGTTCCATTGTGTATTGAAACATCAACACTCCATACATATGTTTGGGCCACATGCAGGCAGTGGTTGTCTTTGGGGACTAGCTACTTGCATGATTATTGGCGAGCTAGCCCATCTCTGGGGTCGCATGGACATCCATCACTTTGACCAATAACAAGAGAGAGGTTGTACGACCAAGGTGGATTCTTCTTGGTCTGTTCTACGATACATCTTGGTGAGATGCCCTCTCCCGCCGACTGAAAGTGTGTCTGTGTGTGTGTGTGTGTGTGTTTGATGGGGGGACTGCTACTTTGCACTTTGCTAGGTGAACCTCCCTGGGAGCGGGCATGCGTTCATAGCTTAGGATTCCCCTCTTGCCGACACGAAGGGGAGGGCAAGCAATACCGTGCGCTTTGTGAGATAGGTGCCACATCGAAGTTGTCCATTTAGTATTTGAACATCAAACCACCCTTTTCATACATATATTTGGTCCACATGCAAGTGTGTTTGTGTTCTGACCCTTTCCCGCGTCATTTTCGCCAAATTAATGAACATTGGACAAGTCGGATGACGCAACAGACACGGTTCATTCACACAAACCGTGTGTCACGCGGTGCCCCTGTCACGCACATCAGCACAGTACATTGGGCTCCACGAGGCTTCCCCTCTCAAAAAATATCTACCCGCCTGCACGGTTTTTCTGTTTGATAACACACCGTTATTATGTTTCGACCGTGTGTGATGTTTCTTGTTCCCGCTCCCACCTGCATCCCTCAAAAATATCTGCCCGGCTCGAGGGTTTTTCTGTTTCATAACACACGGTTGTTACTTCGGGACCGTGTGTGATGCACCGTAATCCAAATTTTCAATAGCTCCGGCATTTTACTCCCGCGTAGTAAAATTTTCAGTAGCCGCGTCATTTCCTCAAACACCCCTTCCCCCTTCACACACACACCCCAAAAACTCCTCGGACGCGCGCGCGCACACACACACCCACCACAACCCCTCCTTCGCTCGAAACCCTAGCAAGGTTGTCGCCGCCGCCGCAAGGCCTCCATTGTCAACATCAGCCGGTTTGCCCGTGCAGCTTACCGATCGATCTCCATACCCTAGCCGCCCTGAGTTTCTTAGATGATGCCTACCAAACACCCCCTTTCCCACAGATCCCCATCCCCATCCCCATCCCCCACTCCAGAGCATTGCAGCCTAAGCCCGGCCACGCTTCCTGGCGAGCTCAAGGAGCGACTGGCCCAAAAGAGGTGTATCACGGCCTCTTCGCCCGACGTCGCCGAGGTGGCCGCCGAGGAAGCTGACGACCATTACTGGCCGCAGGCTCTCAATCAACAGGCTAGAGTATGAGGGTATGTCGCGGACGCCGGCTACGACATCGAGGTCGTCGACAGCGATGGCCTGACGCGGGCTATGTCACAGGTTAAGTGGCCCACCCCCAACTCCTCTGGTTCAACTGTCGTTGATCTCTTCCATGGCCCCACCGCTGATCTCCTCTGGCTCGCTGTCAAGAATTTGCCATCCTACATCACCATCGAGCCCCTTTTGTCATTTCTGAAGGACACGTTCTGTGACGCTGGCTTGGGATCCACAGCTTCCAAGTCAGAACTCATCGACGGCGACCACGAGGATGGCACCCTCTCCGGCTCTTCCAAGGGGAAAGAGCCCATCTGCGACATCAGGGAGGGCACCCTACAGCCATGCTCTTCCAAGGGGAAGGAGCCCATCTACGACAACATGGAGCGCACCCAGGGTCCGTGCTCATCCCACGAGAACGAGCCCATCTATGACAAGTGAGGAAACCCATGATTTGTTTTGCCGTGCCTCTTCACAGGGGGGAACCCATGATTTTTTGTCGAGTCCCTTTTGTAGTGTCGTGAGAATATGCCCAGTTTTAATTGCTATATTTGGTTGTTTGCAGTATGCCTTGTTTATTTCAGTTGTTCACAATCTAATGCTCAATATGTGCAACTATTTACTGTGTAGTACATTTTCATCAATACATGTTTTAAACATACCGATAGGAATGCATATATATATTTGCTTGCTGTTAAGCCTGTTATAGCTAGCATATGGCTCTTTTAAAGTTTTTTGGTTGTTTGGTTGTTTGTAGTTAGCATATGTCCAGTTTCAAATGCTATCTTTGGTTGTTCGTAGTATGCCTTGTTTATTCCAGTTATTCACAACGTGATGTTCTATATGTGCAAGTATGAACTGTGCAGTTCAATTTCATCAATACCAGTTTCAACAATACCACTATAAATGACTACATTTGGTTGTTGTTAAGCATGTTGTAGTTAAAATGCATTTCCATTTTTATTTAACAATAACCAGTTTGAATGACTATATTTGCTTGTTGTTAAATGTTAGGCCTGTTGCAGTTAACACACCTTTCCACTTCTTGTTTTGCTTAACTAGCGTGCTTAAACCTGCACACTGAAGCTATCGTTTGGAGATTATTTTGTCTACCATGGATATATTTTGTTGATGTTTAGCCTGTTGTGCTTATTGTGCCTCTCGATGTACTTACACAGGACAATTTTGGGAACGACTGCTGTTTTCCATCGAGGTTAGTTTCATCCCATGGCTTATATATACTCACTGTTCAGGATATCGGTAGCTGGTACCATATAGGCCGGGGTCTGATAAGGGACTAATCGGTGAATCAGACTTTTAACTGAATATATCTGTAACCCATTTATCGGTAGGTTAACTAGGGCCATATCTAATATATCTGAGCCTACATAGCAACATGCACTGTACTAAATGTCTAAATATGCAATCCTAGGCTGCATAGCAATAAGGAAGAGTGTTACCTTAATTTTCTGATGATGTCTGGATATACCTAGAAGAGCAGCAGCAACAACAACAACAACAACAACAACAACAACAACAACACAACAGCAGTTAATCAGCTGATAATTTGTAAAAATGCAATAAACTCCCTCCGGCCCATAATATAAGATGTTAATTCATCCCATATATGAGTATATTGGATGTTATAAGATATTATATAATGGGACGGAGGGAGTGTTGTACTACATCATTGTGCAATTGCTGTTTAGCTTCTAATATTAACTTGGTGCTTTTAGGTACATATGTCATTGGTAAAGATCCGCGCTTCGACCCTTTCTGCGTATGGGGCAATGAGATATTGATGAATCATCATCAAGTGAGGAAGCTGGTAAAGATTGTCAGTAAAATGGGTCAAAAGATGGCAATTAAACTATTTGTTTACACTTTATCCAAGACAACAGTGAACTGCAGGATGGTAAGTGTCGGTGTCAAAACCGGCAGACCTCGGGGTAGGGGGTCCCGAGCTATGGATCTAGGGTCGATGGGTAACAAGGGACGACGAACACAGTGTTTACCCAGGTTCGAGCCCTCTCGAAGAGGTAATACCCTACGTCCTGCTTGATTATATTAGATGTATGATGTGGTTTATAGAGTAGATCTACCTCGAGATCAGCATGAGCTAACCCTAAGGCTATGAGGTAATGAATGTAGCCCTAACCCTAATGACTACCACCCTCGGTTTATATAGACACCGATAGGGTTAGGGTTACCGAAGATAGATTACAACAAGGGTTTAAAGAGATACTGCATCTTCTTGACTTGGAGGGCACACCACGGCTTCATAGATCTCCTGTCAATGTACGGCTTCACCAGTCCAGCCCACGTACGATGGGTCGTCGCCCCGAGGACCCCTTAGTCCATGACTCTCTCAGTAGCCCCCGAACTTGCCTCCAACGCCAAGACTTGTATCCAGCATCCACCCATCCGACCTATATTCGGCTTGCTAGGCGAGTTCTTCCATGTTCGGAACCAGGTGGTGTCCGGAATCTGAAACAGTAGTTTTACTTAACACCGAAGGTAATAAAAACATCGCTCGAGCGCAAATAGTGCCTTTATCTGACAACTTTTGCCCTCTCAATGAAGAGTCGCTTTCGGCCATAACACCAAGCAGTTACTATTTCTCGAATCACGGCTTGAGGCCGATGCTACATTTGACACGTCCCCTTAAGGTGAAGATCGTGTCCCATTTTTTGGGGGATATGGTTAATGATTTTGATTCCCCTCCCCGCTCATAACATTGCGAAGATATCGGGAAGTGGAGGAGCCAACGGCGTGGAAAAAGGAATCCCTGGCCTGCCCATAGCCTATAAAGGGGGGCTGCTACAGTCTGCATCCCACGCCCTCTTCCACCTTCCGCTCTCGCAGACCTTCAGAGCTCCAGCGCCCTTTCTCCCTGCTTCCACAGCGAATCCCACTTCACCTCCTTCGACCATGGCCGGATCTGGCACCAATGGGAAGTGGGAGGCGTCCTTTGTCACGAACGGGGACATTCTGAAGCTGAAGGAGGTCGGCTACTTGCCGGCCAATGTTGCCCATCGGGCCCCTAAAGAGGGCCAAATCATCCCTATGCCTGAGCCAGGCGAAAGGGTAGTTTTTCTTCCCCATTTCCTAAGGGGGCTCAGATTTCCCCTGCATCCCTTTGTGCGGGGGCTGATGTTCTTCTACGGGCTGGATTTTCACGATTTAGCCCCCAACTCCCTCCTCCACATCTCGACCTTCATCGTCGTTTGTGAAGCACTCCTCCGGGTCCAGCCGCACTTCGGTTTATGGTTGAAGGTGTTCAATGTCAAGCCCAAGGTGGTCGGCGGCGAGCATGTGGACTGCGGAGGGGCCATGATTAGTAAGCTGACATGGGTCCAGTGGCCAGACGGCCACTTCGTCGACACCATCCGGATGTGGCAGAAGGAGTGGTTTTATAACACCGAGCTGAGGGAGATCGCATGGGGAGCGGCCCCCTAATTCAGGTCCGGACCCCCTACCCGATTGGCCTCCTGGACCACCAAGAGCCCGGACTGGGGTTGTGTTGCCGACACGAAAATGCTGCAGAAGTGCGTCGACAGCATAATAGAGACCGTCGCGAAGCTGGTCGACGTGGTCCAGATCATGCTCCACCGCTGGCTCCTCCCCTGCCAGGAGAAGGCCAAGCCTATGTGGGATCATGGGCACAAGGATCCGGCCACCGTGCGATACCTCTACGATACGACTCCTGACAAGATATGGGGTCAATTATTCCAGCCCCAGAAGGAGTGGCCGGTCGAGGGGAAGGACATCGGCCTTGACGCCGTGAACCCCCCAAGGGAGGTGAGCGGAATTCTTCTTCGAGAAGTGTTCGGATATTCACACCATGTTTGATTCGGTCTAACCCTGGTATGTGGATTTTGCAGGGCTGGCTCGCCAAGGCCAAGAAGATCCGCGGCCCGGCGCCTCTGTCGGAAGGGCCCCGATCAGAGCAGCTGGAAAAGCTGCTGGTCGTGGTGCCTTATAAAGCGCCTGCCAAGAAGGGCAAGAAGAAAGAAGGGCCGGAGGCCAGGGAGGGCCTCCGCCGTAGGGTTCGTCCAGGCAATCGGTCCGGAGACACTGCGGCCTCATCCATGCAGGATGGGGGCGAGGATGAGGACAAGGAGGAGAGTGCCTCCTCGCACTCCAAGAAGAGGGCGGCGTCCTAGGACGTCGAGGAGGTTCAACCTTCCCCAGCCCCGAAGACACGATGCCGGCCCAAGCTGCTTCTGTCCGACAGTTCGGACTCCGACAAGGAGTCCGAAGTGTCCGAGAAGGTTCCGGAGAAGGAATTCAGGGTCAAGCCCCCGGCCAGCAGGTTGGCATTTTTAGCAATCTTGTTTTCAGTAATTTGCTTTAATTGAAGGTTAACCCCTCCGAATTGCAGTCCCCCACGTGAACGCCCCACCGAGCAGATTTCGAAGGGGACGTCTCCGCCCGTCGAACTGGCTGACAGTGGGTCTATGGCACACTCCGCGCCTCCTTTGATCCCCGAAGAGGTTGAGGAGGTGCGGTCCCAAAGGACTCCTCCTCCCCCGAACACGGAGGAGGAGGCGGACGCCGTAATGACCGAGGTTAACACCTTGGTCACCGAAGACCAGGAGGGAGCGTCCCTCCTGGCTGACGAAGGAAAGGAGTCCGGACCATCCGGTCCCCATCCGTCGACCACTCCCGAGCCCCCGAGGCATTCGACGGCACAGGCTCCTCCCAGCAGGGAAGGGGCCGGGGAGCCAATGCCAGCGCCGAACACCTCTACACGGGCGGTGGCTGGCTGGCCGGACGTGCTGGAGGAGCTGGTGGACAACTCCGCCGTTATTGACGGGCACCACTCTCTTATGAGTGCGGTGATGCAAGGTGTTCGATCCATCCAATCCGGATTGAACGACGCTGTCCAAGGCCTTCTAACAGGCTTTGAGGTAAGTCAAGTAATACTCTTTCCTCATAATGCGGTTGTAATTGATAGTTCGGGTAGGCCGTGTACGTACCAGCCCCCGAGACTCTGCAAGGACTTCGAAGAAAACTGCAGAGGATCGAATTCGGTAGGCCGACTAATGATGTCAATATTTCTGTGGCTAATGCAGGCATCTTCCGTGGCCACGGCTGCTAATGCCGTGGCACTAGAGGAGATGGATTGGAAGCTCAAGCTTTCCGACAAAGAGCTTGACCTTGTCAACAAATGGCTTGACGAGGCGCAAGGTAATCCCTGTGAGAAGATGTGTAATTTGCTTGACGCTGGATATTGACGATCCGGATTGTGTGCTAATCCTTTATCTTGATGATCCTGCAGCTGCTGCCGCCGAGGTCGAGGGCTTGAAGGAGGCCCTGAGGAAGGCCGAGGCCGAGGCGTCCGCGAAGAAGAAGGCCGCTGAGAAGGCGGTGGCCGAGCTTGAGAAGGCCAAGCTTGCTGCTGATCAGCACGAGGCTCGGGTGACCGAAGTCCAAGTGGAGCTCCAGGATGCCGCCAAGAAGCTGGAGGCCCTTGAGAAGGGGCAGGAGGAGCAATCCTCCCGGCTATCCAAGGCGGACAAGGGGCTTCACGAGGCGAGGAGTGACGCGCGAGGTGTCCGGGAGGAGCTCCGCCAGGCCGCGCAAATTGCAAATGGTAAGAAATACTTACTGCAGAGTGTGTTCGGAGGCAACAGGTTCGCCCTGCTGACGCGGGTCTGGCGCTCCGCAGGCGTCTTCGCCGAACTTCCAAAGAATGCGGCGGCCGCGGCGAGGCACTATGCCACCCTCGAGGAGGACTCCACGCAACGGCTCTTCTGGTCACAGTTTGCATCGGATGTCGGAGCTGGCCGTGAAGGACCTCTGTGTCAGCCTGTGGCCGGCCGTGCCCATTCCGGACACCTACTTCGGCCTTGTGCAGAAGCTGCGGGAGGCGCCGCTCCGGATTAATGTCGTAAAGCGGTCGGTGTGCCTTGAGGGGGCGAGGCTCGCGTTTGCGAAGACCATGGTGCATTGGCCGAGGATTAATCCAATGGAGATGGCCACTGGTCCTTCGCCCCAGGGGAAGGAGCATCACCGCCCCGAGTAGTACTTCGCGCAGGTGATAACCGAAGCGCGGGCGATACAAGGCCATTGTTCGAAAGATGTAATTTTTGAGTGATTGTGTTTAAGTTTGTACCAAGTGGAACTTATGCTTTATTATGCATCTGCCTGACTTGTTTTATGTTTGTCATGATTTAATTTTGACTCCTGTGTGGCCGTATGTTTATTCTGAAAGCTACCAGTCATTGGCTTCAGCCCCCAAGTGAATATCACGAGGGGTGTTTCTCCCCCGTACTATTACCCTTAGCCAACGTCTTGGTGCCCGGAGGCGGTAGTGCAGGAGCGAGACCAGGCGATCAGACTATTCGGTTTTACTGCTTTCACTTAGCCTTAGGAGCTTGACGGTGGGGACTAGGGACTAGCCCCCAGTGTATTGTGATGTACTTGGGGATCAAAACCTGCCCTTTCCGATCACATGGTTTGTGTTAAGACGAACCCTTCGTGTGACACGGCGAAATCGCCAATGATTTTTAGAGTCGAACCTCGTCATCGGATCGCGGACCCGTTCGCACTTACTATGATGGTCAGTTTCGGCTTTTTCTTCCTGAGGTACTTGACCGGGCAAACCAGAAGTACAATCGCAGGGGTTCTCCCTTTGCCCTCTTAGCCGAACGTGCAGAACATAAGAGGCAAGCACAGGAGCCGGGCAACCCAACTATTGACCCAAGACATAGTTCAGAACAGATGCATATAGTGCAATATCCGAGACGTCGAACACCTGGCGGAAGGTGGTGCCGGACTTAAAGATATTGAGCTGATATATAAACCGAACTCTTGACTGGTTAGTATTTTCATGCCAGGTTGTTCGAAGTGCGAGGAGAGAATCGGAGAGGCAATAGACAAGTCACAGAATGTGAGTATCCGAACACCATAAAGGGTATTTTCATTATTTCTCGTAAGCTTGGGACGTCTATTCGTACAATTCAAATTGTGAAGGCAGTACTTGTAAAAGAAAAAGAAAGTTTACAGAGTAAAGGTTGATGCAGGGCCTTGATGCATGAGTTGAAGCCTTCACTGTGCCCTGCTGCATGTCTGCGCCTTTGCTTTTGATAGGTGGGGGTTGGGACCTTCAATGAGACCTTGATGGGCGAGGAACTTGCTGATGAAGCTTTATGCTTGGGGGTATCCAGAATTGGTCCCCGGGTCGTCCGAAGACGAAGTAATTTCGAAGTTTGGTTTAACCGAACATGCACTTCGGATTTATTGATATATGCCTCACGACTGCCCATGGTATTTTGAGTGCGAAGTTGTGCTGACGAGGCACGTAGAGTGTGAAGAATGTGGGCGTGCCGTGGGGCGCGTATCCCTATTTGCGGCGAACGCATGCGGGTTCCCATGACGGGGAACGGGTTCGAACCTGTTTGCCATTGTCGCCGGCCTTTACGACGGGTTGGCATCCGGGTCTATATGGGCCGGTGTGGTCTTTGGCCACTAGGGCCGTAGTGTGCTCTTCAGTTTGAAGTGAGCGTTCCGTGTTGCCGTTGATAGTTATGACGCCCAAGGGGCCAGGCATCTTCAACTTGAGGTAGGTGTAATGCGGAACGACATTGAATTTGGCGAATGTTGTTCGGCCGAGGAGGGTGTGATAGCCACTGCGAAAAGGTGCAATATCTAAGATCAAGTCCTCGCTTCGGAAGTTATCCGGAGATCCGAACACTACTTCAAGCGTCACCGTGCCCGTGCAGCGGGCCTCGACTCCCGGAATGACCCCCTTAAAGGTGGTGTTACTGGGTTTAATTCTTGATGGATCGATCCCCATTTTCCTCACTGTATCTTTGTATATCAGATTGAGGCTACTTCCTCCGTCCATTAGGACTCTAGTGAGGTGGAATCCATCGATGATGGGGTCTAGCACTAGGGATGCAGACCCTCCATGGCGTATGCTGGTGGGATGATCCCTGCCATCGAACGTGATCGGGCAAGCTGACCATGGATTGAACTTCGGCGCTACTGGCTCGACTGAGTATACGTCCCATAGCGCTCGCTTCCTCTCCTTCTTCGGTATGTGGGTTGCGTACATCATGTTTACCATCTTGACCTCGGAAGGGAAGGGTTTCTGACCTCCACTATTCGGCCTGTGGGGCTCATCATCGTCCTCGCTTCGTGGGCTTTTGCCCGAGTCTTCAGCTATGAGTTTGCCGGCCTGTTTGATCACCCAATAACTTCGGTTGGAGTGGTTGGCGGGCTTCTCTGATGTGCCGTGAATCTGACAAGGCATGTCCAAAATTGTGTCTAGTCTAGATGGGCCGTCATTGTTGCCTTTAGGGGCTTTCTTTCGGGGTCTGGACTTCTGATTTCGGAATCCGACATTTACTGCCGTATCCTCGCCCTCGCCGTCGTTGTGGCGATGTTTATTCTTGCTGCGTCGGGGCTTTCCATTTTCGTCCCGAACCTCGGAGGTACCAGGTGTGTCTGGGTTGGTGTTCTTGCGAGCAAGCCAACTGTCTTCGCCCGCGCAAAAGCGGGTCATGAGGGAAGTAAGGGCTGCCATAGTTCTTGGTTTGTCCTGGCCGAGCTGACGTACGAGCCATTTGTCTTTGACACTATGCTTGAAGGCAGCCAAGGCTTCGGCATCCGAACAGTCGACGATCTGGTTTTTCTTGGTCAGGAATTGGTTCCAAAATTGTCGGGCAGATTCTCCGAGTTGTTGTGTGATGCGATTTAGGTCGTCAGCATCCGGAGGCCGGACATAGGTGCCCTGAAAGTTTGCTCAAAAAGCGTCCTCAAGCTCTTCCCAGCATCCTATAGAGTCTTCGGGAAGGCTGTTCAGCCAGTGCCGAGCTGGACCTTTAAGCTTTAGCGGCAGATATTTAATGGCGTGAAGGTCATCTCCTCGCGCCATGTAGATGTGGAGGAGGAAATCCTCTATCCTTACGGTTGGATCTGTGGTTCCGTCATATGATTCGATGTTCACAGGCTTCAAGCCTTCCGGGAATTGGTGTTGCATCACCCTCTCTGTAAAACACGGGGGGTGTGCAGCGCCCCGAATTCGGGCTACATCGCGTCTGAGGTCCTGAGCCCTCCAGGCCTGCTATTGCTCCCGAATTCTATCATTTTGGTTTAGCCGATCGTAGTATCCTTCCCGGTAAGCGGGCGGGTCCTCACTGGGTCCGTAGATGGACCTGGTACAGCCTCCACGAGCGTCTAGGTCATGGCGGAGGTTGTACTCGTAAGTAGGCCGCACTTGATCCTTGCCGTGACGATGAGGTGGGGCAGCTGGGTGTTCGGCCTCATCAGCTTCCCTGTCCCGCCCTCTAGGGGGGCGGTCTGGTTGTTCGGCATTTGTGTACGTCGGGCGTGTTGGCTCTATGGCCTCGTCATCGAACTGGGGCAATAGCCTTCACTTGGGGTAACTCCTGGTTGGCAGTTCGCGGCCATACCCTTCTTTGGCATCTAGGACTTTGGTCCATCGGTCGTTGGCCTTGATTTTGCGTTTTTGTTTCTTTAGGCTGTGGGTGGTGGCTAGAAGCCTCCGCTTGAACCGTTCCTGCTCCAGAGGGTCTTCGGGGACGATGAAATCGTGCTCCCCAAGACTGGCCTCCTCTTTAGAGAGTGGGAGGTAGTTGATATCCTCGGAGTCGTCGGGGTTTTCTGAATTGAGCAGGTCCTCCTGCCCCGCGGGGTCATCCTCATGATGTTCGAAGGCTGTGTCTCCGGTGAGGTCATCCGTATTATTTACGGTGCCGTTCTCCACTGAGTCCATGTTGCTCGCATGGCTTCGACGTGGCTTTGATCGACGGCGCTGTTTTCGGCGTTTGGGCGGCTCATCTCTGGGCTTGCCTCTGTCCTGATTGGGAGTGTCGTTGCCGTCTTTGGGGGTGTCCACCATGTAAATGTCGTAGGTGGAAGTGACCGACCAGCGGCCGGTGACGGGGGGGGCAACATCGGCATTAGCCGTGGCTCCGTCCATGTATTCAATATTCTCCGAATTATAGTCTAGCATATCGGTTAAATCATCGATAGTGGCTACCAAGTGGGTGGTGGGTGGGGTGCAAAATTCCCTATAGTACGCCTCGACAGGTTGACGATCGTGGGCGGGGGAGAGGTCCTTCTGGATAGTCATTTTCTGAATTTGGTCCAACGCCTCGTTTATCATGGCGAGGGTCGCCGAACTCGAGGGCTCTGAGCCAGATCCCGTTGTAACGGGGGCAGTCAATGCCCTAGCCAGTCCTTGATTTCTACAGGCCGAGCTAAGCTCAAGGTGCGGAACCAGAGCCTCGATTGGGTCCGGACAGTCATCGGAAGTCAAGGACGGATTTTTATCCCTGCGTGTGGGTTTCACGCCGGGGTTTGAGATTGAGTTGCTCTGGGCCGGGGGTAATTCCTGGCCATTGGCCGCCACTTCGTAGTGGGAGCTCACGGCTGGGTGGGCATTGTGGAGGAACGGTTCGACCGAGATTGACTCTTGGCTTCTGCCTCCAGATCCTGCCTCGAAGGTCGGGGATAAGCCCTCTGCCAACACGACGGGTTCGGGCGAAGGTGGAGTCTGGCCGCCGCTCGAGGCGGAGCTTTCCTGGCTCGAAGCTGCTGGAGCCGATCCGTAGATCGGATCGGAGGGAGACTCCGGGGCGGGCACCATGAGGCCTGCGTGAGTGCGGGAAGGGGTAGTGAGTCCGGTGAAGACCAGATCGCCCCGTGAGTCCGCCACATATTCCAGGTTACCGAATCGAATTCGGTGTTCGGGGGCGAAGTTGTCGATCTGATCCAAACGACCAGTCGGGTCGGCGTGCAGTACGATGCTACCAAACGCAAAGAGTTGACCGGGGACGAAGAAGTCCCCAGATTTGATGCCTTGTCCTATGATCAGGCGAGCCATCGATCCTTTGGGCGACCCTACAGCGGAACTCTCAATGAAAGCACCAATGTCGGTGTCAAAACCGGCAGACCTCGGGGTAGGGGGTCCCGAGCTGTGGATCTAGGATTGATGGGTAACAAGGGACGACGAACACAGTGTTTACCCAGGTTCGGGCCCTCTCGAAGAGGTAATACCCTACGTCATGCTTGATTATATTGGATGCATGATGTGGTTTACAGAGTAGATCTACCTCGAGATCAGCATGAGCTAACCCTAAGGCTATGAGGTAATGAATGTAGCCCTAACCCTAATGACTACCACCCTCGGTTTATATAGACACCGATAGGGTTAGGATTACCGAAGATAGATTACAACAAGGGTTTAAAGAGATACTGCGTCTTCTTGACTTGGAGGGCACACCACGGCTTCATAGATCTCCTGCCAATGTACGGCTTCACCAGTCCGGCCCACGTACAACGGGTCGTCGCCCCGAGGACCCCTTAGTCCATGACTCCCTCAGTAAGTAAGAACTCTGCAGCCTTCTTTTTACTACCCATAATGAGTTGTGTTAGATGACAACATCTGAATCTTTTTCCGTTGCAGTGGTTCCCAAAGCAGTTTACTCAAGATTACCTCCCAAACTACATGATTTGTGGGCATGCAAAGATTAAAGTATTTCTACCAGAACACGATGACTATCTAGATGTGTTCATGAAGAGAGTGAAGGATGAGCGGTCGGCCATCACAAGGGGTTGGACTAGAGTCGTGTGTGACTTTTGCATGGAGGAGGGCACAATATGGGCATTCCGCTTCACCTTGTTCAGCAACCAGAATGTATTTCGCCTCTTTCTTTACCGTCTTTAATAGTACAAGTATACAACCGTGGTTCATCATTCTTTATTTGGTGCTTATGTAATTCTTGAACATATGTACCTGTGAATCGAATGATGCATTGGTTGTTTGAACCTGATGGATATGAATAAAGTTATATCATACTTTCAAATTCAAATCCGGTATAATTTTAAATAGTAGCAATTAAATTACGGTGAAATTACGCTATGCAGGTCGTTACAGCGCACACGGTCGGTAAAACACAAACGTTTGTGATATACACCATAATCCGACACGGTTCACAGAGAGGAAATGTGTGCGATCATGCACACAGTTGCCGTTTGCAAAGCGTGTATGATGTCAGACAATATCACAAACGGTGCGGGCAAACTAAATGTTTGTGATATTTGCCTTATCGTACACGATTTGCAATCATGAACTGTTTCTGATGTGGTACGCATCGTAAACGTTGCACCATAGAATAGCGTGTGCGATAGTTATCATGCACGAAGATGTTATGACGGTCCGACGTTTCGTAATCCTATCCACACTTGTACGATGATTAGCTAATCTTCTTAATTAGTTACCGCATATGGTTCGGGAAAAGTGAATGTGTGTGATTGTCTGCTTAACACACACGCTCTATAATCGTGAACTGTTTGTGATGGGCCACGCATCATAAACGTAGCACCACAGAATACCGACTGTGATGGCAATGTGAGCACAAATGAGTTGCAAGGATGAAGCATTTGGGATATTCGAGATATCAGAAACAGTTTTATAGGGACAACTATATGCATCAAGGCTCCCTATCCCGACGGTTTCTGGGTCGTGTGGGAAGGACCCCCTATCGCACACACTCACTTGGCGACGGTTCAAAATGCCGTCGCGGAAAGGGGTTAAAAACCGTTTGTATAGCACCTCGCTATACCAGCGATTTGCCATTAAAGAGTGCAAAGTAGTGAATTGATGGGAAATGAATACTTTTTATTCTACCTTGTGTCACTCTATCCTCTCCATAGCAAAGATTAATCAGAAATGACTCATACTCAGATCTTGGTGGTTCGTCCAGCGAACCCCAATATGGAATTTTACAGGCTTCACAAAACAACCCTAAAGGCATGGTAAAGGATTATTATAAAGACTAAATAAAACTCTAGACTCACGAGGATGGAATTTAAATTTCTTAATGAACGTTTCTATGAGGTTGAGATGTTGAATGCACTTATCTTCTATGTAGGGGCCAAGCTTGGCGTTATGAACATTTTGCTCAAACTCTTCCTTAATACCTGCGCTTACCATGAAATTTTTACACGGCCATAGACACGATTTGGTAGCAGCATCCCGCATTGAGCTTGCACTTGGCTCATCATAAGCCCGACGTATCGAGCCACTACTCGATGATGCCTCCGAAGACCTCCTCTTTGAAGAACTCCTAAAGAATTGCATTTTTATTTGCGAACAATTTCTGAAAAAATTTGGGACACGGAATTTTGTCAACGAAACTTCGCAAGATTGATAGCAACTACTCATAAGGATGCATAGAGGCTATATTAAGCATTCAAACTACTTAGAACTCTAAGAATTCAATATGCAAGCCCATCTACAGTAGCACCAAGAGTAGCTAATTATTCAAAATATAAACCACTAAAGCAAAAACTAATTGGAGCAATGGAGGAGTCACATACCAAGTAGGAATCCCCCAAAACAGTTTCGGAAACAGAGCTTCGAGCAAAGAGATCGAAATCTACGGGTTTGGGAGCAAGAACACGAGAGTGAGAGCTATGGTGATTTTTTTCTGGAGGTAGGAGATGACATGGGCTAAAGAGGTAAGTGAGGGGCCCACGTGGGGACCACAACCCACCAGGGCGCGCCCTGGTGTCTTGTGGACACCAGGTGCACCCTCCTCTGATGTTATTTGCACTGGAAATTCAGAAATATTCAGAAAAAATCGTGTTAAAATTTCAGAGCATTCTAAGAACTTTTATTTTTGGGCACTTTTTGTTGCACGGAAAATTCAGAAAACAGACTAAACATGGCATTTTATTTTATTTAACTAAGAAAAACAGAAAACAAAAGGTGGGAGCAGAAGGTTGTGCCTACTAAATTCATCAACTTCATACCTCTCAAAAATGATCCATTAATAAGGTTGATCAAGTCTTATTAACAACCACTTTCGATTAGCATGAAACCGAAGAACTTTTGTAAAACACTAAGTTACCTCAACAGGGATATGCATATCCCCAAAAATAAGTATTTCATATTTCTTTTTGGCAGTAGGTAGAGGTAGTTGAAAACTTCCAATAGTGAGCGTCGGAGATTTTTCAATAACATTAATACCATTCACTTGGAATTGTTTCTTCGGAAAATGCACTGTATGCTCATTACCATTGATGTGAAAAGTGACATTGCTTTTATTGCAATCAATAACAGCCCCTGCAGTATTCAAAAAGGGTCTACCAAGGATAATTGACATGTTGTCGTCCTCGGGCATCTCAAGTATGACAAAGTCTGTTAAGATGGTAACATTTGCAACAACAACGGGCACATCCTCACAAATACCAATAGGTATGGCCGTTGATTTATCATTCATTTGCAAACATATTTCAGTAGGTGTGAGTTTATTCAAATCATGTCTTTTATATAAAGAGAAAGGCATAACACTAACACCAGCTCCTAAATCACACAAAGCAGTTTTGACATAATTTCTTTTGACGGAGCAAGGTATAGTTGCTATTCCCGGATCTCCAAATTTTTTAGGTACTCCATCCTTAAAAGAATAACTAGCAAAAGTGTCCGTGCGTTGCAACGGGTGAAAAAAATCAATTCCTTTTTATGTCCTAGCTCAATAAATTGATTTAAAACAATGCTTAACATTGAATAATTCATGTTATAATAAGGTTATGAAGCAGAGCATCTCCACACTTCCACCAGAAGCCTGCCAAGGAGGATCTCTTGTTTGTTTTTCGTCCCCATGAAAAGGTGCAAATGAAACATACAACTACTTGCAGTGACGAATCCTCATGGTGCAAATAATATTTCTACTTCTACATAGTAAAATCATTGTATTTCTTCAACATGAAACTACATAATAATATTTCTATTTCTACTTCTATATAGTAAGAAAATCATTGTATTTCTTCTACATAATAATATTTCAAAAAACATTACTTGTAAGGGCGTTTGCAGAAAAATATTGTGTCCCCCACAGACTCAATGTCATGTGGGTTGAATAATTCAATCAACAGATCAGTTCATAGAGATGTAAGCATAAAGTATTTATTTTGTGCAGCATACATAAATTGTGGAGTCCTTATTATAAACAAAATACCAAGTGAACCTTTGGCATATTTTATGAGAAGTACCTCCCAGCCAAAAGCTGAAGCAGCGTACTGTTGCTGCAAGTCATTACTAAATATCATCAACAAAACAAAGCATCAAGCATCTTCTGTATGAAAGCATCGAACTACATGCGACACTCCATGTTCATGGTACATGTGACCGGCGGAGTACAGCAGGAGCTCCACAATGTCCGGAGCACTTACGATCGATGACGTGAGTTTTCCGGCCATTGATCTGGGACGCGTACACTGTTGGTTGGTGTTGCCGGATAGGAAGCGTTAACAGCCACTCGTCACTCTAGTCTTCTCCCTGAACCTCATGCACGAATGCGGGAAACCAGCCTCGCTGCACTGCTGCTCCCCATATCATAGCGTCATCCCAAGATGGTCCGGCTGGATGCCGCCACGGCAAACCAGGCAATGCCCTAAAATCATCTCTGCCTGTCTGAAACAATGTGATTAAGTAAAATTATAGTTTAATCATCATAGAGAGGCAATCTTCAATCAATCAAGCAATGTGGCAAGCACCTTTCGAAGACCAAGTTACAACTCCACTCTGGACTGCCCAACTGGGTAAGCATAATCGCCATGTCCATGCCTTGAGACATCGTCCCCATAGCCAGTTCTTATGGGCATTCCTTGGAGAACCCAACCTTGCTAGCCGTCATCATTCTTCCCATGAAATTCTTGAATTTCTCATGGTAATTGATATTCATCAGGCCTAAAAAATTATGCAAAAAAATCAAGCATGAGACCTAGGATTCAGAGTATAACTTTTCTTTTTCACAACGAAAGCAATCGTAACTATGTTTGATGCCCACTAAAAAAATACCATGTTTCATGCATGCATCTCCTAGTGAAACTTGTTAAGATAAATGAAGCGACATGATGAGTGGAATCTCGAGATGGCACCAATTGATCTGCTGAGTGTCATATGTCGTTTGAAGGAAAAGAAGCGTGACTCATGTGAACTTGAGGTCAGAGATAGTTGATACAAATGCTCAATGATTTCCCCTTTGAACCAAAACCAAAATACATATTGCCCAATCCATGCGGCGGTACCACTCGGCAATTATTGGGAAGCCTAACCATAGGCTGGCAGGGAATGGCCGGCGGAACATGTAACTTGAGCATTCGGGTGTGCATGCTACTGATCTATGTAGTTTACCTAGTAAATTAACCAACCATACAGAATTGATCATTGAGCAACAGATGGGCTGAAGAACATCGGTTCATATGTATGCTTGCAACAGAGATTCTGTAAACAATGAACCACACAGCTATTGCATTGCCATTAGTTACCATGGCAGAGCAGAGTAGAGCTAGCAGCAACAGTCTGAATTTTGAAATTCTCTAGCCACTGCACTGCACACATGGTTCATGGTGGAGTGTATGGAAGTGAGGCTAGCTTCAAAGTTAAATGGTAAGTAATTCCTTCTTATTGCACCTTCCAGGCTTTTGCTTCTGTTACGTTGTAGTAGTCACTACAGCAGAGAAGACCACCGTGACACCAATATTATTATATTAGCAAAGATTTGAAGATTAGACAAAAAAAGTACCTTCGGTTATTGGAGGCACAAATTATTAGTTTTGGGACTCTCCTTGGATTGAGAACTATATTTGTGGCCCATTGATCATGTGGATGGAATAAGATGGGCATGACACACAATGAAGTAATTCTCAGTTAAGTATTCATGTAAATTTCAGGTAAAAAAACAACACTTAATCTTCATATAAATTAGTAGAATTAGCATGATGATGTACGCAGAATTGCAGACATATGTTCTCACTTATGTAAAAAGAATGAGAAAAACACACAAAAAGTTTTTGTTGAGTAAATATGACATACAAATATCATGCTTCAATTTGACATTGTCCATTTATTCTCAATTATTACTCAGAGCATCTAAGGGGTCATCACCAAGCATCCCCTGCCAAGACCAGAACACACAGAGAGCATGCAAAATAACACAAAGCATGTACTGTACTTTCAGTAATATAAATGCCAGTATCATTACTTCACCCTTCCACGATAGTTACCCCATAGTAGATGACTCATACTCAGCTATACATTGGCAAACTAGAGCAAAGTTACAATGTAGATAGTTTGCAAGCCAAAAGAAGACTCACTGACAGGATACCAGAAGTGGTGGATTACTAAAAATAAGTAAACATAAGAATAATCAGAGATGTGTAATATAAGAACTTGAGGTGCATATTCTGAAGTTCGTATTATGGCATATTCTGAAGTTCACTAACATAATAAACATAAGAATATGCACCAACTTCACCAAGAAATGAATCAACATTCAGACATTTATCAATGGCTACATTCTGCAGCAAGCATTTTTTGCATCAGTCAAAAGGAAACAGGCAATATATGTTGCATTATGGCTACATAACTACCTTCCAAGCTTTCCAGGCTTCTTCCCTTGTCCTTCAAGATTCAAAATCGAACCAACCGTGACGTGGTGGATCCAATTGGGATTTGGGAAAAGGAAAGAGAAGGGGCTGAACCTCTCGCAGTGCTGCTCCGGGGTGAGGGCACTACCTCCGTTCTTGGAGTTTGGCTTCTATGCTGACCATCCCTCCTCTAGGCATCGGCACCGCAACGGAGCAGACCACCACCAAGTCGCCGCCCGACCACGCTCCAGGCCGAGCAGTCGCCCGACAGCGCTCCAAGGCTGCCGATGGGAGGTGGAGTGGTGTAGACGGAAGAAGTCGGGAGGGGCATGCCACCTGAGCCGTCGTCGGCACGCGGAGGGTCGTGGAAGGAGGTGAGGTCCTCTGGCAGCGGTTAAGAGAGGAAGGGGATGAGAGGGATAGGGCGTACGGAATCAGATTGGCGTGGGCGTAGGTCTGCGTCGTGGGCGGCACCCCGGCCCGTCCCGCTCGCCCGCCTCTCCTCCTTCGTCTCCGCGCTCGGCTCCCACCTCCCTGCCGCCGCCTGATGTGGATTCGGCGCCGGAGCGCAGCGTCCCCTCCCCTCCCTGCCATGGCTGCCCCTGCAAAAAAAGAAACATAAGAATCGCGGGTTGAATACTCTCAAATGCAGGGTCTTTTTGTAAGAATGAAACGTTTCCTTAGATCCCCTCAAAAAGGGATTGCGGGTTTAATTACCGAAACCCACAGGGATTTTTCCGCAAAAGTGCCGCGATGGTGAACCCGACAAACTCAATCCGTGCTTTATTATTAGAAAAAGATTAGCAAGCATGGTGGAGATTTCAGCTTCGGGTATCTTTCTTTTATTAGTGATGATGTTTTTCATGTATTTTGTATAAGGGGTCATCTTTAAAATATCAGTCCAGCGAGTACGCAAAAAGATTGGCCTAAGCATTTCAGCAAAGCATTCAAATTCTTCATCATCTTTTTTATTAGTTGGTTTAGGTAGAAAGGGCATGGGTTTCTGAACCTATGATTCTCTTTTTTTACCATGTTTTCTAATAACAAAGTCTCTTTTATCATATATTTTATTTTTAGCTTGTGGGTTATCAAGATCAACAACAGGTTCTATCTCAACATCATTATCTGGTTGTTTATCATTGTTTGGTTGAGCATCTTCATGAACATCATCTTTATCTTTTTTATTATCACTAGATGAATGTTCATTACCAGATTGAGTTTCAGCATCTGAGATTACTATCTTCAGCTGGTTTTTCTATTTCAGGTTCACTAGACGTATACAAAGTCCTATCATTTTTCCTTTTCTTTTTCTTTTTAGAAGGACTAGGTGCATCAGTGTTAATTCTTTAAGAGACTTGTTCAATTCTTTTAGGATATCCCTCAGGATAAAGTGGTTCCTGAGTCATTTTGCCTCTTCTAGTTGCTACTCTAACAGCAAAATCATTCATATTATTATTCATTTCACTAAGCAATTCTCTTTGAGATTTAGCAACTTGTTCTAACTGAGTTTGAACCATAGAAGCATGTTTTCCTACACCCCTAACATCATTAGTAATTCTAAATAACAAGTCACTCAAGCGAGCAATCATATCAGAGTTGTATTTAAATTGTTTCATAACATCTATTATATACTTAAAACGATAGAAAAGAAACGGTAGAGATTCACCAGTCTAAAGTTACGATATTTCAATGGTTGAGATACATCGCCTCAAGAGTTTTTTTTACATTGTATCAGCTCAAGAGTCAACATGTACGGAGATGCATAGATTTATTTTGGTCCAGTATAATCACATCGATAGACTCCATAGGCGTGCACGAGACGGACAGCAGGGATTTTCCTTTATTGAGAACGATAGACAACTGAGATTGATCTCCCATATATAAGACTAACGTGCACAAATCAGTCTGTAGCTGTAGCAAAACTCCTACCGTGCACGGGTCTGACACCGTCCCTGTGGAAAAGGAAACATTAACAACTCACGCATGTACCCCGCAAAATAAAAAAAAAACATGCATGTGATCGGCAATCCAACCATTGATAAGTCAAGAAATCCATGAAGTTGCTGCATCCACAAATACAGTATGGCGGAACGGTCAAACGTCGGCAACGCCTAGCATATTGGATGGCACGCGTAGACGCCAAGAAAATCAAAAGTTCGACAACAATTGTCCGAAGACATGGCCGCATCAACTTACATGCAGTGCACCCGTGATGCCTGGATTATCGAAGGCATGAAGAACTGTACATCGCGATGACTAAAATTATATATGCCGCTTTAATCATAATTTTGACAACTCAGATTTAATAAGTAAATTGCTACAACAGCTTATTTCCACACACACGCACATATACGCAGTAGCATAGGAAACACACATGCATGTCATGTGAATGCACGTACCAAATGTACATAACATGGAAAATTTGCATGTAATATCAATGAACTAACTAATGGCCGCTTGGCAGCAAACACCACATTTTTAATTCGGGAATAGCATACGCCACACAAGCCAATCAGCCAGGCCGAGATTTTTCTACACATATACGTCCTTCAGATCATGCAGCCATGAAGGATTTTGACTTGAGTGTATTATAGCAAAATTGCACCAGAGTATTACCCTAGCAAGTTGTGAAAATGATATTTTTAATACACCATATTTACACTACTTTTTTAGCAAGAACATACTTATACGATTTATATCACCATGTGTCATTATCTCTCTGTAAAGAAATATAAGATCGTTTAGATTATTTAGATCACTAAACGATCTTATATTTCTTTATAGAGGGAGCACTTTGCACTTCAAATTTGATTTAAACTTGAGACGACCGAGGTTACATCTATCTGATTATAGTATGCAAGTCCTATGATAGCCATTACAATTTACTCCTACTTATTCCCTAAAAGCCACCATTCTGTATATACGTAGAGTCAAACTTTGAAAGTTTTGACTAATTATTAATATGTATCAAAAAATAGATTCTTCATGAGTTTTCGAATTTTAAATAATAGCCATTACTAAACCCTCTTACGCTAACACTCTCATCTCTCTGACGATTAGTCTACAGTTCCCCATCTCTCTTCTATTGTCTCTCCAAAATAATAGTCATCAACGTAGCCTACTCAACCGACAAAATGTATATGTTACCAAGATATGTATCCTTAATCTTGCAACAAAATATTCCATTTTCTGTTCATCAATTATGTATCCGTGAAATAAACCTTTAGTATTTATAGAAATTTTTCTACATTAATATTTATATAAACTTGGGAAAAAATGAGAGCAAATAATAAAAATCCTATTTTTATTAATTTTTTTGCAATGGATAGCCTGTACCATGCAATCACCCATCGATTCCACTTAAAAGAATTTCAAATCTATTGAATCTACCCTCACCTCTCTCATGCTACAGACCTCCACAAGACACGATCCGCAACTCTAATCCCACTATTGAATAGTCCCGAAATCCCAATCTCCACTCTATGAAAAAGTGGCTGCGGCATGGAGATTTTAATATCTTCTTTACTAAATCTTGAGCGTGGTTGTGCTATGGAGATTATAGCCATCAATTTCTTATCTGTGATGAAATTTAGCTAATGCCAGATCGGGACAAGATGAGGGATTATCATACCTATGCATGCTCCGTCGAATCCATTCGGCAAAAGGGGCCAGCGCTGACGCTGTGACGTACGGCTTGCCTCCGGTTAAGATATGGTTGGCGGTGGTACGCCTCTGCAAGCAGCGGGCGACGACGCATCCGCATTGGTGTTGCCTCGGACAATCTTTAGAGAAGAGCTGCACTTGAGGCCCTAGAAATCTATATGGTTGGCCCATTTACAATATCCGGGCTTCAAAAGCTCTAGCTTGGATGGCACAGTGAAAGCGCAATTCATATTTTGGTCCAATCTAGGAGCTAAGTACGCATGAAGCACAACTTAGGATAGCTCTATGTGCTGTTTTATTTGTTCTAAAAATTAAAAAACAATACTTACAAACCTCTGAAATAAACTCACAATTACAATAAAAATTATTTAGAACGGGATTTTAAATCACCCGTGAAAATGGCCTCTACTGCGCCGCTATCTTTATTCAGAAACCGCCGCACTACATTAATGCCTCACAAAATCGTGAGGATTGCGCCTACATGCTTACATTTTGGCTGCAAGTAAATCCTTTATGCCGCAAATTTAGTCAGTGATTTAGAGTAAATATAACACGCAGAATTTTCATAAAATCAAAAAATTAAACACGGGCATAGAAAAACATTTGATACAAATCTCTTTGATGTTTCCTAAAATATCACACCATAATGTTAAATGCCCAATTTAAGACAAGTGTCAAATTAAAAAAGTCACAAGTAAAAATTCTAGCCACGCAAATGCGCGGGTAGCATCGCTAGTTTGCATTGAAGTGATCTTGTTTGATGATGTACCTATGAAATTCATATAGGCATTGACTAGGATGTTTGTTGTAAGGGATGTCACTTTCATCAGACTTTATAAAAGAATTTACCTCTACCACCTGTGAAGGTGGTGGTGTGTCGAGTCCATGTATTTCTTCAATAGGTGGTAAATTTTTAACATCTTCAGCTTTAATACCTTTTTCCTTCATGCATTTCTTTGCTTCTTACATATCTTCAGGACTGAGATATAAGATACCCCTCTTCTTCAGAGTGGGTTTAGGCGGTGGTTCAGGAAGAGTCCAATCATCATAATTTTTCAATATATTATTCAATAATTCCTCAGCTTGTTCAATAGTTTGTTCCCTGAAAACACAACCAGCACAACTATCTAGGAAGTCCCTAGAAGCATCGGTTAGTCCATTATAGAAGATATCAAGTATTTCATTTTTCTTAAGAGGATGATCAGGCAAAGCATTAAGCAATTGGAGAAACCTCCCCTAAGCTTGTGGGAGACTCTCTTCTTCAATTTGCACAAAGTTAAATATTTCCTGTAAGGCAGCTTGTTTCTTATAAGCAGGAAAATATTTTTCAGAGAAGTAGTAAATCATATCCTGGGGACTACGCACACAACCAGGAGCAATAGTATTGTACCAAATCTTAGCATCACCCTTTAATGAGAACGGAAATAATTTGAGGATATAGTAAAAGCGGATTTTCTCATCATTAGCAAAAAGGGTGGCTATATCATTTAATTTAGTAAGATGTGCCACTATAGTTTCAGATTCATAACCATGAAAAGGATCAGATTCAACCAGACTAATTAACTCTGGGTCGACAGAGAATTCATAATCCTTATCGGTAACAAAGATAGGTGAAGTAGCAAACTTAGGATCACATTTCATTCTAGCATTCAAAGATTTTTCCTTCAGTTTGCATAGTAATTTCTTAAGATCATCCCTATCATTGCAAGCAAGAAAGTCTCTAGCTATCTCCTCATCCATAACATAACCTTCAGGTATCTTAGGCATTTCAAATCTAGGAGAGCTAGGTCTAATAGGTGTTTCAAGATTTTCAGTTTCAATAATTTCATCAGTTTCAGCATTCTCAATATCTTTAACTCTAGCAATTTCTTCATCAAGAAATTCACCTAGTGGCACATTATCATCAGGCAAGGTACTAGAATCATCATAAGCATCATTCATAGCAGAAGTAGCATCATCAATGACTTGCGACATATCAGGATTAATAGCATGTGGTGGTGTTGCAAGTCTACTCAAAACAGAAGGTGAATCAAGTGCAGAGTGTGATGGTAAATCCTTACCTCCCCTCGTCTTAGAGGGAACGATCTTGGTTTTGGTATCCTTCAGATTCTTCATAGTTGTAAATAAATAATAATCCCAAGTGACTCAATAAATATAGCTATGCTCCCCGGCAACGGCGCTAGAAAAAGGTCTTGATAACCCACAAGTATAGGGGATCGCAACAGTTTTCGAGGGTAGAGTATTCAACCCAAATTTATAGATTCGACACAAGGGGAGCCAAAGAATATTTATAAGTATTAGCAGTTGAGTTGTCAATTCAACCACACCTGGAGATTAAATATCTGCAGCAAAGTGATCAGTAGCACAGTAATATGATAGTTTTGATAGCAGTGGTAACAGTAGCAATAGTAACGGTAACAACAGTAGCAGTATTGTAGCAGTTGTAATAGTAGCAATAGCAATGGTAACTTAGCAAAAGCAATAAGTGGAAAACTCGTAGGCATTGGATCAGTGCATTTGTTGGATGATATTCATCATATAACAATCATAACCTAGGGCGATACAAAACTAGCTCCAATTCATAAATATAATGTAGGCATGTATTCCGTAAATAGTCATACGTGCTTATGGAAAAGAACTTGCATGACATCTTTTGTCCTACCCTCCCGTGGCAGTGGGGTCCATAAGGAAACTAAGAGATATTAAGGCCTCCTTTTAATAGAGAACCGGAACAAAGCATTAACACATAGTGAATACATGAACTCCTCAAACTACGGTCATCACCGGAAAGTATCCCAATTACTGTCACACTTGGGTTTACGGATCATAACACGTAATAGGTGAATATGACTTGCAAGATCGGATCTAGGACATAGATATAATGGTAAAAACATAAATGGTTCAGATCTGAAATCATGGCACTCGGGTCCTAGTGACAAGCATTAAGCATAGCAAAGTCATAACAACATCAATCTCAGAACATAGTGGATACTAGGGATCAAGCCCTAAAAAACTAACTCGATTACATGATGAATCTCATCCAACTCCTCACCGACCAGCGAGCCTACGAAGGAATTACTCACTCCCGGTGGGGAGCATCATGGAATTGGTGATGAAGGAGGGTTAGTGATGACGAAGACCGAAGATTCCCCTCTCCGGAGCCCCGAACGGGCTCCAGATCTGGCCTCCCGACGAAGAACAGGAGGTGGCGGCGGCTCCGTATCGTAAAACACGATGAAATTTCCTCCCCTATTTTTTCTCCAAAAATAGGTATTTATGGAGTTGGAATTAGGGTCAGGGGGGCCACAACCCACCAGGGCGCGCCAGAGGAGGGGCGCCCTGGTGTATCATGCCCAGCCAGGGCACGCTCTGCAGTGGTTCTTGGTTCCAGTATTTTTTATATATTCTGAAATAATTCTCCAAAAAGTTTCGTCCAAATCCAAGAACTTTTATTTCTGCACAAAAAACAACACCATGGTATTTCTGCTGAAAACAGCATCAGTCCGGGTTAGTTTCATTCAAATCATGCAAATTAGAGTCCAAAACAAGAGCAAAAGCGTTAGGAAAAGTAGATACGACGGAGACGTATCACTACTTCTTAAGCTTGCGTTGATTTTTTCCTTGAAGAAGAAAGGGAGATGCAGCAAAGTAGAGATAAGTATTTCCCTCAGTTAAGAACCAAGTATCAATCCAGTAGGAGGAACACACAAGTCCCCAATAGATGCACCTGCACAAACTAGCAAACACTTGCACACAACGCGAAAAAGGGGTTGTCAATCCCTTCACGGTCACTAGCAAGAGTGAGATCTGATAGAGATAGGTATAAAAGATAAGTAAAAGTATAAAATAAAGTAAATATAAATAAATTGCAGCATGGTATTTTTGGGTTTTTGGTTTTATAGATAGAAAATAGACCCCGGGGCCATAGGTTTCACTAGAGACTTCTCTCTTGAAGAAAACATACGGTGGGTAAGCAAATTACTGTTGAGCAATTGGTAGAAAAGTGCATAGTTATGACGATATCTAAGGTAATGATCATGAATATAGACATCACGTCCGTAACAAGTAGACCGACTCCTTCCTGTATCTACTACTATTACTCCACACATCGACCGCTATCCAGCATGCATCTAGTGTATTAAGTTAACAAGAACGGAGCAATGCTTTAAGCAAGATGACATGATGTAGAGGGATAGATGGTAAAAACCCATCTTTTTATCCTTAATGGCAACAATACAAATACGTGCCTCGCTACCCCTACTGTCACTTGGTGAGGACACCGCAAGATTGAACCCATCACAAAGCACCTCTTCCATTGCAAGAAAGATCAATCTAGTTGGCCAAACCAAATCAATAGATCAGGGAGAAATACAAAGCTATCTTAATCATGCGTAAAAGAGTTCAGAGAAGACTCAAATAATATTCATAGATAATCTGATCATAAACTCACAATTCATTGGATCTCAACAAACACACCGCAAAAGAAGATTACATCGAATAGATCTCCAAGAACATCGAGGAGAACATTGTATTGAAGATCAAAGAGAGAGAGAAGAAGCCATTTATGTACTAGCTATGGACCCGTAGGTCTGTCGTAAACTACTCACACATCATCGGAAGGGTAGCAAGGTTGGTGTAGAGGCCCTCAGTGATCGAATCCCCCTCCGACAGAGTGCCGAAAAAGGCCCCTAGATGGGATCTCACGAGAACAGAAGCTTGCGGTGGCGGAAAAGTATTTTTGGTCTGCCCTCTAGTACACGGGGAATATTTGGGTATTTATAGAGCTGAGATTAGGGTTAGGGGAGTCCCGAGGGGCCCACAAGCCTTGGGGGCGCGCCCCTAGGGTTTGTGGCCCTCTCGTGGCTCCTCTGGCCTCCTCCTGAAGCTTCGTGGTTGTCTTCTGGTCCAAGAAAAATCCTTAAAAGTTCCGTTCCGTTTGGACTCCGTTTAGTATTTATTTTCTGTAAAAGACAAAAACAAGGAAAAAACAACAACTGGCACTGGGCACTAAGTTAATAGGTTAGTCCCAAAAAAGATATAAAATAGCATACTAATGCATATAAAATATCTAAGATGGATAATATAATAGCATGGAACAATAAAAAATTATAGATACGTTGGAGACGTACAATCCACCCTATTTATTTTATCAATACACTTTAAATTCCTCCGAGAACAATTATTCTGCCTTTAATACTTTTATACACAGGACAATTGTTCCATGTTCATGGCAGACACGACAAGATCATCTGTCGTCCAAATACATCAAGACAATTATTCACTACAAAAGTGGCGTTATACCGCGGATACGGAGCACACGACAGCATCATTCTGCACTGACATTTGTCCGTGCCGCGCCGCTCAACATAAGCACCCAAGTCGCCGTCCTCGCGGACCGGTCTACATCAACACATCAGGGCCATGCCCGCTCGCACAAGCTGTCCAACGAACATGCGCAAGCCACTGCCCCGCGGTCCGGTCTGCTTCAACATATTGAGAAAACAAAAGAGTAGGTCACGGACGAACTGTCCCTGGAGAGGCTGGGTGAGCCGGCCACTATTTGAACATGCAATTCAAAAACCAGCAAGAAAAAGAGAGAAAAGAAAATAGCCCTGGAAGAGCCAGATGAGCCGGACCAAGAAAGAATAACAAGCAATGGGAGGACCAAGAAATTCTAGCTTCTAGCTTCCAGCTGTCAACTATATGATGGCTTATGCCACAATGAAGTATGAAGAATCTCAAGCCGACTCTTCGAGTCGTCTTAAGACTCGGGGGCTACACAGATATGACTCGTCAAATTTGACCGGTTTCACAAATTCAAGAACCCCGGGTCATTGCGAGGAAGACAACCCGGTCCCGGGGGCTATTGCCGTATTGGCAAAAAATTATGACCCTAAACTTGTCAAGGTTAAAACACCGGCTTATGTCATGTGAGAGCCGGCTTACACAAAGCTAGGATAAACCAAAGGCTATCACGCCAGCTTCATTGAAGCAAGACTCGAGCCTCAAAAGCCGGTCTTTTTGTCGTGCCTCGAAAGCTGACATTTTTATACTCTGTTATCATACACATACATCATCATACATTGCATCATCATACAATGCATCATATATGCATGTATATATTTTGCAGGAGCCGGTTTTCAAACCAGATTACATTGTAACTCTGCAGGAATACGCAGATTTTTTATGGCCAGCATGGCTGGATTTTCATTTTGGTTATCATAACCAGTGTTAAATGATTGAGGTTTTCAAAGAACTCAACAACATCATCCACACAGTGGATCTGATTTTATTCTACAATGGAAGGAATAGTCCCGAGTTGCTGCAGGCACAGGACCCGGCACTTGGGGGCTACATTATCCAAATCAAGATTACATCAAAGTATGAAAGTCCCATGTCACTGCAAGCATGCACCATGGCACTTGGGGGCTAATGCAAGTCGCTTTTCGAATCATCACATTATAAGTCCCAGCCCAATACTATCTTACTGAGCTGACACTTGGGGGCTACAACATTTTCTTGTTTACCCAGATTATACGGTCCAAATTGAAGACCCGGCCCATCACATATTGATGAGCCGGCCCTTGGGGGATACACATGTGAAGTGCAAAACATTCAGTTTATGATTGGAGACACAGACGAACAACCCGGATTTCTCCAAAGTTGCAACATTTATATTTAAGCAAGTCTTAAGCTATCACTTTGTTCTACGCTTAAGACTTGGTGGCTACAGGTTATCTCCTCCAAGTTATTCAAACAAGTTAGCTCAACATCATACAGATTTTTCATCAAAGGCTGAAGCATTGAAAGTTGGCACAACATGAGACGAATTTTCTTTTTACCAAGCCAAGGCATTTGAAGACAACTCAAAAATACCATAAGGGTTATTTTTCTGCATGGAACCAGCGTCAACATGTTGATATGACAGAGACTCGAACTTTTCAGGAGCTGGTCAATCGACTAAAACTGGTCTTTTTGAGCTTAGCATGAATAAATTCAAGCTAATCTGGGGGCTAATGTTGGGGATATTCCCCACGACCAAGACCTGGCTCATGAGGATAAGCCATCTCTGGGGTTATCTTGAGGATAAGTCGTCTCTGGACTTAAAGTCATCTCAAGTCATCTTTGGACTTAAAGTCATCTTAAGTCATCTCTGGACTTAAAATCATCTTAAGTCATCTCTGGACTTAAGGTCATCTCAAGTCATCTCTGGACTTAAGATGCCATGTTTAGCCGCCATGACGAGTCCCGGAGACAAGTCCCGGAGATGAGTCACCCGGAAGATAAGCCGCCCGGAAGATGAGCCGCCCGGAAGATGAGTCGCGGAGATAAGAAGCCCGCGGTAAGAAGCCTGCAATAAGTCAAGATAGACTAGTCCTAATCCTACTAGGACTCTACATGTAAGCCTGCCCCTTCAACTTATATAAGGAGGGGCAGGGCACCCCAAGAGGGACAAGTTTTTGGGAGAGAGATAGACAAGTCTCGAGACAGACGTTTTGGTAGGTCTCGAGACAAACATTTTGATAGCTCTTGACACAGAGGCAGTAAAATCACGCCCTTGTAATCGAGACCATGATCATCAATAGAAATCAAGCAGGATGTAGGCTTTTACCTCCATCGTGGGGGTCGAACCTTGGTAAAAAACTCGCGTCTTTCGATTCCGACCAACCCCGTACAAGCTACTACCTAGTTGCGGTAGCCTCACCACTAAGTCATTTCATGAGGATATCTGCCGTGACAAAACCACGACAGTATTGGATGCGCAAAAATGTCTTCGGTCATCTCTACCATGGGGTCCGGTCCTTTGATGACTACTTCATCTTGAAGAAGGACACCGTGGAAAGGATTGAGTTCTCTAGTTACCAGAAGTGTACAGCCGCACTGCGTATGCTTGCATATGGCACAGCCGCTGATTCGTGGGACGAGTACCTACGAATGTCTGAGAGCACATGTGGAGATGCCATGGTCAGATTTGCAACTATCGTGGTCTCGGTGTTTGGACATCAATACCCAAGAGAACCAAATCTCGCAGACACCAAGAGGATCTTTGTAATCTCGGAAGCAAGAGGGTGGCCAGGTTTGCTTGGATCTCTTGATTGCATGCATTGAAAATGGAAGAACTACCCAAAAGTTTTACAAGGCAATATCAGGGCCATGTTAAGAAGCCCACCATCATTGTTGAAGCAGTTGCATCACATGACCTTTGGATTTGACACTTTTTTTGGCATGTACTGGTCTCACAATAACATTAATGTGCTGCAGCGATCACCATTGTTTAATAGGCTGACCGAAGGAAAAGCTGCTCCTTGCCACTATGCTGTCAATGGGCATGAGTATAATATGAGTTACTATCTGGTTGACGGTATCCATTCTCCGTGGGCTACCTTTGTCAACACCATTTCTAACCCAGTTGGCCAGGAAAAAAAAGCTCACTTTGCCCAAAGACAAGAAGCATCTAGAAAGGATGTTGAGAGGGCATTTGAAGTTCTGGAAGCACGTTTTGCAGTTGTTCGTGGAACAGCTAAACAATGAGATGCGGAACCTTGTGGGAGGTGATGACCTGTTGTGTGATCATGCACAATATGGGCGTGGAGTGGTGAGGCTGACGGTGCTGCCACAAGCCTTGAATTTGAGAACATGAGTGATCCTATCAAACTTACTAACCAGAATCCGGCCACATTCAAAGAGTTTGTTCAGATGCATCAATAAATTCGCCATCGAGCAACTCACAAGCAACTGATAAAAGATCTGATTGAGCATATGTGATCGGTTAAAAGGGACAACAATTTTTGAGTATAATATTTAAACTTATTTAATTAGGACTACCGCTGCATTTGAACATTTGAACTATTCTTGACTATATATACGACTATCTGCGTGTGCGGGCTTTAAAAAAAGTAAGGCCGGATATATACTAACAGCGTTGGATGGACGACTCCGCATCAGTATTCGCGGACTGGTTTTCTTAACCATGAACGGATACCGAAATAAATTTGCGGCCCAGCGTGGGAGACGCCTAGGTGCCCACCAGCTGCCATAACAAACCCAGTGGCGGTGGCACGTAGACTTGTCGTTCAGATTAGTATCTTGGCTCCGTCCTTGTAAACAACTCGGAAACGACACCATCTGCCGCTGGGTAGAGTCCAAAGAGTTACGCACGCAATTTCGTTATTCTTTTTCACCATCCAATGTCCACACCGATCGCAGCCTGTACTCAAAGTCAACCCTCGAGTTAAGCATACCCTCGCTGTCATAGCTAATGCAACCAGCCATTAGCTTTAGTTCACCTAAACCCGACCCCGGAGTACTATATTTTTACTTCTGTACATCCACTAAAGTATTATATTAAGATAAAAAATTCTCACTAGGGTTGATGCCTGTTAATACAACTACTCCAATGAGCATCTTAGCTTTTGTGCTGAGCAACGCCAATGGGCAGCTTAGCTTTTGTGCCACACTTAGCCTCTACACACAATACCATTAGCAAGTTGGCACCTACCATGCTCACCCTCTTGCTCCTCCTCGTTTCCGCCAGCTCGTTGCCAGCGCCGGCGTCCGGCGATGAAGGAGCCGTGCCGGTGATCAACGCTTTCTCCCACTTCTGCGGCTCCACGAGCGATGCCGATGGAATCTACCAGCCCAACAGCACGTTCGCGGCCAACCTCGCCAGCATGTCCGCGGTGCTCCAAAAGAACGCCTCGGCCTCCGGCTTCTCCGCGGGCCCGTTCGGCCGGGCGCCGGACACCGCGTACGGCTTGGCGCTCTGCCGCTGGGACTACACCGGCGACGGCTGCGGCGCGTGCGTCTCCATGGCGTTCAAGAACGCGGTGAACCTCTGCGGCCGCAGCAAGGACGTCACCGTCTATCACGACCAGTGCCATATCCGGTTCTACGACCAGGACTTCCTCGCCGGCGCCGTGAACTCGCCCGAGAGCGTGGCGTCGAACATGAACAACGTTTCCAGAGGGAACGTCGCCGCATTCAACGGCCTGGTCACAAGTCTGGCGAACGCGGTGGCGGACAGGGCCAACAACGTGAGCGGCAGGTACGCCACGGGCCAGGCCGGCTTCCCGCCGGACAAGATCAACGTGTACGGCCTGGCGCAGTGCACGCCGGACCTCACGACGGCTCAGTGCCGGGCCTGCCTCGCCGGCATCATCAAACAGATGCCTAAGTTCTTGAGCGGGAGGGTGGGCGGGAGGATTCTTGGGGTGCGCTGCGCCGTCAGGTACGAGAAGGATATCTTCTTCGCGACCACCGGCGACATGGTGACGCTCACGCCCCTGCTGGATCCGTCCAAAGGTAAGTCCAAAATCTTGTTATCTTTGATGTACTCCATCCGTTTCAGAATAAGTATCGTGGTTTTAGTTCTTCACGACACTTACTTTGAAAGGGTGGAAGTAGCTTTTTACATTTGCAAAATCGCTCTCGCTTCTTTTAATCCGGTCAGTAGCAATTTCTCCATTTTAAGTCATCTGGAATGGCGTGCATTGCATTAGTTAGTGTCCCAAGTTGGTAAATAGTTTTTCTCAGTTTACAAACTGAGGCAGGTTGTGCGTTGCTTAATTTGGTTCCGTGGAGTGACCTCCTTCATGCTAGTGGAGTATTAGCCGTGAGTTTGCATATCCTTTCAGTTCATGGATGAAAATGATCTGATGAGAATGAAAATGATCGACGTTTAGACTTACGGTAGTGTGTATGCAGTTTCTTTTATATGAGTGTATATATGCTCTTCTGATTTGCGTATATTTGGAGATTTTGTAAGTAGAATCGTTCCTAGTATGTCATTCGAGAATACAAGAAAACATTGCCTCGTTGAGTATTATTGAATTCGCTGGACTTATTGTTTTCTTAATAAAGGGTGAGTAGAATTACCTGGGGGAGGAATCTCTCTCGCGCGACCGCGTCGCCCCCCCCCCCCCTCCCTCCTCCCTTCCCGCCGCCGTCGCCGGCGCCCGCGGCCGGCTCGGCCCCGGGGCTGCTGGTGGCGGCGGCCTCCTTGCCCTTCCCCTCCCGGTCGCTCTCCGGCGCGGGCGGAGCTGCACCGGGGGGTGCGCGGCGGCGGTCTGGCGTGGTGGCGGGGTTCCGTGGCGCGTGCAGGCGAGCAGCTGGGCGGCGGCGCCGCCGTTGGCGGCGGGGCGGCGCGGCGACGGGATCTGGCGTCGTCCGCTCGGCCCAGATCTGCGCCCTTTGGGCCCCATCTGGGTCTGGACGGGCCGGCGGCGGGGATGGTCTCCGGCGTGGCTTCTGGGAGGCGGGGGAGACGCGACGAGCGGCTGGGTGCTGGCGGCGCCGACGCCGGCCTACTGCATCGTGGCCGGCGGGGCTTAACGGGCCCGCTTCGGGCCTGGCTGGGCCAGGGGGTGGCCCGGCATGCCCCGCTGCCGTGTCCGGACGGCTACCGCGACGGTGCCGGAGGCACGGGCCTCCCGCACGACGGCGGTGGAGGTGGGTCCCTCCCGCTCGGCGTCGGTGTTGCTGCTCCCGTCGTGGTGCGCTTCTCTCCGGTCCTCTTGGGCTCGTGGTGGTGTTCGTAGTGAGGCGGCGTGGGTGGCGGTGCTACTGCGTTGGCGCATGGTGGTGGGCGACGGTTTGGCGGGTCGGTTCCGTCCGGCTGGGCGGTTGGGTTTGGAATGCGGGAGAAATCCTTGCCGGCTTAGGCCCCGACGCGGTGACACCTGCGGGTGCCACCATTCCTTCCTGGAGGGTGTCGGTGGTATCCAACCCCCACCTCTCTCCGCGTGCCGGGGGAAACCCTAGGACTCGTCCGGGCAGCAGCGTCGTCGGCGTCGCATTCCTTCTTGGAGGTGCTGCTTGGTACGCGGCGGTTCGGAGCCTCGGTCTGTGGTGGTTTGTATCCGGTGGGCGCCGTGGTGGCGGGTCATCCGCGCTTTGCCGAGCTGCCGTGGTTGGCATTTGTTTCTTCTTCTTTTTCTTTTGGTGTGTTGTGCTGCTCGCCACAGCGATCTCTGTACTCGGTGTTGGTTGCTTTGGAATACAAAGCGAGGGAAACCCTTTTTCGGTAATTACCTGGGGAGGAAATTCATCATATTTACATTTGGCCCCTCCAAACATTCATACTTTGCCTATTGCCCCCCTGCTATGCCAGTCAAGCTCCGCCACTGAATATATGCACTGATGAAAATTAACAAATTACTAGATTTGGTCAATGCATTACTTTCTCTGAACGATATTATAACAGTAAGATTAACTTTTTTTTGGAGGGGTAGAGTAAGATTAACTCTAGTAGTCATGACACATGAACATATGATCATGATACCCTAAAAAAAGAACATATAATCATGATGATAAATTGGTTATGTTCATCAATGCAATAAGAAAATACGTTTGCCTACGATAAAAGGACCATAGAGAAATTCCCTCTGAAAATCATCACTATGTGCAAATTAATTGTCGCATATTTTCAAGATCTAACACAAGTGTGGCAATAGAGAATTTCCTTGCTTGCCTTCAAGTAGGACCCGCTTGACTTTTGATGTCCGTAGAAGATTATGCCGGCCGTGCACATCAGCCTATAGGGACGAAGAATTGTTTTGTGCGCCATGCGTACGGATCCGACAGTATTATATCTTCATTCATGAACTAATTTACGACGGGAGCTGTTGAAGTCTTGCCTTCTTACGTGAGATCCAGAAGTTCTAAAAGATTTCCAGCCGATGATGGTATCGACGTAGATATTTCCTCAATCCAAGTCACCTTTTTTCTCTTGACAAGATACCCGATCCATTCACTTGGTAAGTTGGTAGGCCACTTATGATTTTTTGCGGGAAAAATGGTACTGCAGTATGGCTCTCTTTTTTTTTGCGTGAAGAGTATGACTTTTCTTACAGCAAATATATCAGCTTGCGCGTACGTTCTGTACAGAGAGTCAGCGGCAAAGACAGTTTATACAAATTACAATTACAAATTTTACTCGTGGTTCGTACGTGTAGCTGGCAATTGTCACTCTGATTTTGCTAGTAGTAGATCTCCTTGTTAACCCTGGCGTGGCCGACAGCTAGATCTGGGTTTTGTGGTCAGATTTGATTTATTCTTTGCACACAACCCCACGGCTTTTTACCGTTGATCGAGCGACACCCATAGGCCGATCCACGTGCGCCACGAGATCCTTTGATGATTAGTTGCGTCGATTCAGTTTAACCTTTCGTCCTTATTCTTTGTTGATGATTTCCGCCGCCATGGCCACCGGCCAACCTTTGTTCTACGTATCAGATCAGACTCACATCACATGCCTAGCTTAGCTAGTGCATACAGAATCCGGATGCATATGTGCATGCATGTCATGCACGTATGTACGCGACAAATTCAGCCTTTGTTTATGCGCAAGCAGTAGGTACGTCCGATCATTATCTACAAAAAAAATGCTGGCCTTGCTTGTCCTGCTTTGCTTTGCCTCCGGGGATGTTTACATCGTGTCGACCCCACGCTGAAATGTGATACTCCTAGTTTCCACCGGCGGGACCCCGGTGTTGGACTCCGCTTGGGTCGTCGTTGAACGTACCCCCACCCGCACGGAAGGCCCAATCAGCATCCTTGAGCTTGATGTTTTGCCTCTGTATAGTCACTAACTCGTGGCCCCACTAAATTCGTTGGTTTCGTCCTCTGTATGCGAATTTCTCGTGCAGCGCCCACCAATGTGCAGTCACCAGAGACTAAAAAAATTGAGGTTACCTCGAACAGTCAACTGTTGTAATTCTAGCAAACAAATGTTGTTAAAAAATACACTTGCAAAAGTTTGTACTAGCATTTTATGGTACACTGTTCTCATCCAACTTGGGACACCGTTCAATTCGATCTGTGCAGGGAGCAGCAACACGCACACGCTTTGGATCGTGGCGATAGCAGTCCCCGTAACCGTGCTCCTCTGCGGCTTCTTGGCATGTTTCATGTGGATGAGAAGGCGAAGAAGAAGAGGTAGATAACTACAACATGTTCTTCACACATATGGCTGCCCTGCAATTCTGCCTGGATCTCGATCTGACGAGTGTACAATTGATCAGTGACCAATCTCTCAGGGAGGGTGAACATACCAACCATGTCCATGGAGATGGAGCACGTGCTGAAGCTATGGAAAATCGAAGAGGGCGACTCCGAGTTCTCGCTCTACGATTTCGACCAGATCGCAGATGCTACCAGAAACTTTTCCAACGACTACAAGCTCGGTCAGGGTGGCTTTGGCGCTGTTTACAGGGTACAATTCTTATACATCAATAACGCATGCATCCATATTACTGAATTTCTAGTGTAGTTACACACAAATGGAGTATTCAGTGCTATGCTTTTGTAGTAAAATGTAAGTGATGTGTATTTCAGGGCGAACTGCCTGGCGGGCTTGAGGTCGCAATCAAGAGGCTCTCTACGTGCTCCGTGCAGGGGTTGATGGAATTCAAGACCGAGATCCAGCTGATCGCCAAGCTTCAGCACACCAACCTTGTCAGGCTCCTGGGCTGCTGCCTCCAGGCCGAGGAGAAGATGCTCATATACGAGTACATGCACAACAAAAGCTTGGATTGCTTCATCTTCGGTACACGCACAACAAGAGAGACCGAGAGAGCCTCGCATGCACGCATCTCCTTCTGCCAGATCTTATTCGCTTACCCGCCTCGTTGCAATTCTTTCTGTACAGATAGTGCGAAAGGGGCGATACTGAACTGGGAGCGGCGCTTCCGAATAATCGATGGGATCGCGCAGGGGCTTCTTTACATGCACAAGCATTCCCGCTTGCGAGTTATACACAGGGATCTAAAAGCGAGCAACATCCTCTTGGATCGCGACATGAACCCCAAGATCTCGGACTTCGGTTTGGCGAGGATATTCTGCTCCAATGTCACGGAGGCCAACACGACCAGGGTCGTCGGCACGCAGTAAGTTATATACACTCCTGATTAAATTTCACGACATATAGCTTCCTCACCAACAAAAATCAAAGACACGTAAAAATGTACTCTTTGTTGGTCATCTTATGACTGAACTTCACTTCTTTTTATATATCTTACCAGCGGTTACATCGCTCCAGAGTATGCTTCAGAGGGTCTCTTCTCCACCAAATCCGACGTTTTCAGCTTCGGCGTCTTGCTCCTGGAGATCGTAAGTGGGAAGAGGACTGCAGGCTTCTACCAGTACGGAAAATTCTTCAATCTCACAGGATACGTAAGTACATATGGCGTTAATTTTGTCCTCAAAATCCGCAAAGAGGCGCCCGCTCACTGCAAACCATGTTTAACTCTATCAGGCTTACCAGTTGTGGCAAGAGGCGAAATGGCACGAGATGGTCGATCAAGTACTCGGGGTCGACTACCCGGTGACGGAGGTGATGAAGTGCGTGCAGGTGGCGTTGTTGTGCGTCCAGGACAGCGCCGACGATCGACCCAGCATGTCCGATGTCGTCGCCATGCTCAGCAGCGAGGGGCTCACGCTGCCGGAGCCCCGACAGCCGGCCTACTTCAACGTTAGGTTATCAAGCTTACCGTAGTCAAATAGTTCCTTTGGTGAATCGTCGTACATCAGCAACGTCACCTTGACTGATGAAGACGGCAGATAACAGGACCAAGTGTAGGCGGCCAATCAATTTGTACTAGTGAGGTAATTAACTATACAAGGCTACTATTCTCATCACATTTACCAAGAGGAAGGACCATAGTAGACTAACGTAGTTGATGCACATAAATTCCATGCCCATCAACATGTTGAAAGTTACTTTTTTTTTGCATTCTCTCGTAAATTTATTTCTTCTGCGTAACTTCAGGTGGTTTTTTGCTATGTTGTAATATCTGTATTAGGACTGCACACAATGTTTGTGTTATCTATAGGTTTTTTTTTACCCTTGATTCGTTTTGAAGTCATTATTTTGAAATTCAACAGAAATTCAGAATTCATTTGCAAAAGAAGGGACGATTTCACATCCATACATTTGCATTTACTCGTCAAAGTGAAACAAACTGAAAATGACAAAAAGGGGAACTGCTCTAAAAATCCAAAACTCTTCTCGTGCCAATTCATTTGTCTGGCCCTTTTCCATGTATAATGGAGGCATCGTGGTGCGGACAAGACCGAGGAAATTTCTGGAACAATTTTTTCGGAACCATACAAGCCTGTGGAAATGACTGCACCATTGCACCACTAGTGGAAGTTTTTTATTTGTGCTGACCCAAATATGCAACAATGCAACTCCAGACGCATGGTTTCGCCAAAAAAAAAAACTCCGGTCGCGTGGGCCAACAAGGCAACAAGCCAAAAGGCAGCGGAGCACCTATGGGCGAGCTACAAAAGGGCTACATACCTTTCATCCTCAAATATTCTGCCCCCCCCCCCCCTTTGAATTCTGGGCGGGCCTCTTCCTTTTCATTTTCCAATGAAAATTTCCCATGTAAGTAAATTCGTAATGGTAGGGAGTCTGCAGAATGCATCAACGACACTATTCTCCTGTTAATTCCAAAGGTGAAGAATCCCAACTTGTTGTCACAATTTCGACCTATTAGCCCATGTGATGTTCTTTATAAGATAGCATCCAAAGCGATCTGAAACCGCCTAAAGCGAGTCTTGCCTGACATTATATCTGAGGAACAGTCAGCTTTTGTTCCTGGGCGCCTTATTACTATAACATTATTTCAGCTTATGAGTGTTTGCATTCTATGAAGCGTAACAAGGCAAAGGAAAATATTCATTGTACACTAAAACCTAACATGATGAAGGCGTATGACACGGTGGAGTGGGAGTACCTTAGGGTCGTCATGTTAAAGCTTGGCTTCTCACCACCTTGGGTGGAGATTGTCATGAGTATGGTAACCTCAGTTAGGTTCTCAATTTTATTCAATGGGAAAAAGTTGCAAGAGTTTAAGCCGTCAAGAGGAATCCGGCAGGGGGACCCAATCTTCCCATCCTTTTTCTTGTTAGCAGAGGAGGGCCTTTAGTGCCTTTTAAAATCAAGAGAACAGTCATCAAATTTGTGTGGACTACAAGTGGTGCCTCAAGCACCACATGTTAACCATCTTTTATTTGCATATGACAGCCTGATGTTTTTCAAGGAAAATAGTGACGGGGCGAGGGAGGTGCATGAGGTGCTGGACATTTACTGTCCGGGGTCAGGTCAGCTTATTAATAATGATAAATCATCCATATATTTCAGCAAGGGTTGTCATGGACATATATGTGATGAGGTAAAAAATATTCTCTAAGTACAGAATGAGACCTTGAACGCAAAATATTTAGGTATGCCCTCCCAAGTGGGGGTTTCAAAAGATGGTGCCTCGAATACATTACAGATTGTCTCCAAAATAAAGTACAAGGCTGGATTTAAAAAATTGTGTCCTCAGCAGGGAAGAAGGTTTTGGTCAAGGCAGTGGCGCAGGCGGTACCCGTATATTCTATGTCTTGTTTCAAGCTCCCTCGAGGCCTACGTGAGCATCTTAATATGTTAATAAGAAAAGTTTGGTGGGGCAGTAAGGATGGACAGAGGAAGCCTAACTGGGTATCTTGGGAGGCCCTGACACAGCCAAAGAGTATGGGTGGCTTGGGCTTCAAGGATTTTGAGCTTTTTAACCTTGCATTGCTAGCCCGACAGGCCTGGCGAATTCTTCAAAATCCTGATTCGTTGAGCGAAAGGATATTGATGTCAGACTATTTTCCTGCTACAACAATTTTGCAGGCTGAGGTGGGTCGTCACCCTTCACAGATCTGGAGATCCATTATGGAGGGAAAGTACATTTTGAAGCAGGCGTTGATCAGGCGGATTGGTAATGGAGAAACAACCGAGATCTAGAACCCCAATTGGTTGGCGAGACCGGAGATGATGAGGCTGTCTTGTGGCTGATCCACCTGAGTAGTTTTTGAATTGATTCCACCATTGCCGAGTGGAACAGGGAACGTGTGGAAGAAGTATTCATCCCTATGGATACACAAGTAATATTAAGCATACCAATGTGCATAAGCAACATTAGTGATTGTTGGGCCTGGAATTTTGAGAAGAATGATGAATCCTCTGGGTGGTCGGCTTACAAAATGATGATCTATACCAATTTCAGAAAGAGGGCATGGATTTATGGAACGGCGGGATCTTCAAGTTCGGGACAAGATGAGGCTGCGTGGAAAACTCTATGGAAAACAAAAGTACCCGGAAAAATTAGAATGTTCTTGTGGCGTTTGGCAAAACAATCCTTGCTAACTGAAGATGCCTGCTGCCGATGCACTATGGCCACTTCCAGTGCATGTGGAATTTGTGGGATGGGAGACTCCTGGAGACATTCACTTATAGAGTGCTCGATGTCGCGTTGCATCCTGGGCACTAGTTGATGAGGACATTGCTAAGCATATGATAGCTACCACGGAGCCTAGTGCAAGGCAGTGGTTGTTCCCAAATGATGGAGTCAATGCCCCATGAATCTTTTGTGAAGTTGGTCGTGATCTTATGGGTGACATGGTGGGCACGACGGAAGGCGATACATGAAGGGGAATTCCAGAGCCCGCTAAATATTTTTGTCGAAAAAATTATTGCAGAACTAGGGGAGATGTCACGACCTCCATGCACTCACCTGAATACATTCACATGCAGAATTGACCGGATGAGAGCGGCACCGCTAGGCTTTGCAAAAATCTTTGTTGATGCAGGTGTGAGGAGAGATGGTACTGGAGGAACTGTCGCGACAGTGTGTAGAGATCACGCAGGAAACTACTTAGGGTCTTCGGCCCTAGTAATTCATGGAGTTCGAGACGTGGCAGCGTTGGAAGCTATTGCATTCAGAGAGGCCCTCGCCTTAGCAGATGATTCTTATTCATGATTTCATGATGGCAACCGACTCAAAACAAATGGCAAGGGACATCCAACAGAGAAGTGGTGGACAGTATGGTCAGGTAGTAGCAGAAATTGTTCATAGATCGGAGAATTTTAATATATCTTTTAGTTTTGAGGGTCGGACATCAACTACCGAAGCCCATTTGTTAGCCAAGTTTGCTATATCGTCAAATCGGGGCGCCATGCATGGTTGGGTCAACCCCGCGATTTAAACTGTATCCCCCTTGCGGTGAACTTTGATCAATAAAGCTTGGTTGTTCTAAAAATAAGTTAATTCATAAGGTGTGTAATATGTTGTCCGTGTATGCAGAATTAGCCGCAGTAAAAAAGCTGTCGCGCCGTGCTGACATCATGCATGTTTTTTTTTTACATTTTTTTTGCCTTTTTTATTTTTGCTTAGATTTCGTAATATTTTTAACATATAATACAAAAATGACTTTAGATAAAAATTTAAAAATGTTAGTTAAGCAATGAAAAATGTTAAATGCGTAAAGCAAAATGTTAATCAAATAAACAAAAATAGTTTGTTGCATTAAAAAATTCAGGTGTTTTAAAAAAAGTAAGTGCCATTTAAAAAATGTTTATACACTATAAATAAACATTCAGATAATTCAGAAAAATGTTTCATATATTTATAAAACTTTACGTGCCATTTAAAAAATGTCTCACTAGTTTCCAAAATATTTATGTGGAATTGTAAAAATAATGTATATGATGTAAAAAAAATTCGTACTATATAATTCTTCCATACCATTAAAAACTGAACGTGTTATTTTGAAGAAAAAATTACGGCGATTAAAAACAATGTTCTCGCAGGTTAAAAATGTTTCTTTCCATTAAAAATCTACAACTTCTATTTGGAAAAAATAATATTGTGTATTCAGAAAGTTGTTCAGAACATGTATATAAAAAAAATGTACACCATGAATTTGAAAAATGTTCAAAGTGTATCTTAAAAATGCTTCACATGTGCTAAAAAATGTACATTGTGTACTAAAATCTGAAAATATGTGTGAAAAAAACAAACAAAGAAGCAAAAAGCAAAAAACCCGAAGAAAACCAAAGTATAACAAAGAAAGCCAAAGCAAAATGATGAAACATGAAAAATAAAAGAAAACAGGTGAGAAAAAATAAAACTAAAGAAAAAATAAAATAAAACGAAAAAGAAAAGGAAACCATAGAAAACTGTCCTACACGAACCTAGAGTGAAGAAAAACCAAAACAACTATTGAGAAAACAGAAACACCAAAGCAAAATAAAGAAATAAGTGAAAACTGAAGAAAACTGATGGACAAACAAATAGAACGAAAGAAAAAGAAGAAGAAAAAAGAAAAAGCTTAAGAAAACAAGGAATACCGTACCTACATGAACCTACATCACGCAGCAAAGGAACCTTTACTTGGCTAGCTCGATAGACGTCGCCTGTAGGCGATTCCTCCTTTCGGAATCGGGATGGGCAACATATAACCCTGGCGGACCATGCGGGGGAACCCTATTTCGCACGTAGGTCGCTACTTGGCCACCTATTGCATACCCTCGTCACGCGTCTGGTCCTCCGTTGGGCCGGCCCATTCCGGGGTTTTCCCCATACCAATTTTGAGAAGGTTCTAGAACCTTCCCTGCCCCTCAAAAAATAATTTGGAACCTTCCCTAGACAGTGTTTTCATTTTTTCCTCCTTTGTTTTGTCTTCCGGTCTTTTCTTGATTTTTCTTTTCATTTCTTTTTTCTTTTTTGTTATTTATTATTTATTTATGCTTTTTATTTATTATTTTTTCTTATTATTTTACATTTTGCGAATATCTTTCAAATTTGTAAATTTTTTTAAATCGTGAATTTTTTTGGGAAATCATGAACCATTTTTGCATTCATGAACATATTTTTGAAATCATGTAAATTTTCAAATCCACGAACATTTTCTACAAATTCATGAACATTCATTTAAAATCGTGAACATTTTTCCAATTCACGTTACAAATATGTGATCAAAATTTCAAATCGTGAACATTTGTTTTGAAACTCGTGAATATTTTTTTAACTGATGACCATTTTTCTGCATCGGTCAACTTTTTTTGAATCGAAGAATATGTTTTGAATCAGCAAACATTTCTTAGATTGATGAACATTTTTTGAATCGATGAACACTTTTTCAAAGCGGCAAATATTTCTTGAACCAATGAACATTTTTTGACTGGGCGAACATTTTTTGAAATTCATGAATATGTTTTACTTGAAGAACATTCTTTTCAAATGCATCAACATTTTTTGAGTCAGCGAACATTTTTTGAATCAGCGAACTTCTTTTGTAATTAAGGATCATTTGTTTTGTGTACATTTAAAAAATCATAAATTTTTTGAATTTACGAACATTTTTTGAATAGGCAAACAATTTTTCACAATCAACATGATTTTTAACCCAGGAACATTTTATGGTTTCTGGAACATCTTTTTAATTCACCTTTTTTAAAATATCAACTCTTTGAAATCCTGAATTATTTTTAATAAGAAAAAATAAGAACAAAAAAGAAAAAGAAAAGGCAAATAGCAAAAAAATGAAATAAAAAATAGTGGGCGTCCAGCCCCGCTCATGGGACAACTCAATAGAGCGCGCGGGGGAGAAGGGGTGCGCCATACAGGTCGGTAACTTACATTTATAGGGACAAATTGTCTCAAAAAAAATTATGGGGACAAACTGTTTTGTATAGGAGTATCTAACAACCAACTTAGAGCATCTACAACCAAAGATAGCAAATCCAGGCCCTCAAACGACCGCGGATGCGCCTGGACACGTCCGCACGCACTGAACGGGCACGCCTCATTTGTTGGCTTTCACACCCGCGTCCCTCATATCCGAACCCTCAAAATCATACAACCCATGCAACGCTACGTAAAACACGATCAACACACAGTTCATCGAATCAACATTGCATTGCAAGACAAAAGGAGCCTAGTTCATCGGAGTTCAACGGAAAATCCATAGTACAAACAACTTAAAACATAGTTAAAATATAAATAGAACAGGGAAGGGCGGAGGAAATCGTCATTTCCTCGCCGTCCCCTTCCCCTTCCGGTCGTCGGCGAGGTTGTGCCCCTCCTCCGTGTAGGCGTCGACGTGCGGAGTGATACATTCATTTTGCATCATGTTTTTCTACTGTTATTTATTATGTTTTGGGCCATTATTTCACTCTATGATGTTACTCTAATGCCCTTTCTCTGTTTTGCAAGATTTACATGAAGAGGGAAATTGCCGGGAGCTGGAATTCTGGACCTGAAAAAGATACAACAGAGATAGATATTCTCCAGAGCTCCAAATGACCTGAAAATTTATGAAAAATTAGTTTGGAATTAATAAAAAATAATGGAAGAAGAATCACCAGGAGGGGCCCCACCAGTGAGCCACAAGCTCAGGTGGCACCCACCCCTAGAGCATGCCACCCAGGCTTGTGGGCCCACCAGCAGGCCTCTGTGGCCCTCCTTCTCCTATATGATGCCATTTGCCATAGAAAAAATAAATAAAAATAAGACTTTCGGGATGAAGCTCCACCGTCTCGAGGCAGAACTTGGGCAGGAGCACTTTTGCTCTCTGTCGGAGCGATTCCGCTGGGGATATTTCCCTCCGGGAGGGGGAAATCGAAGCCATCGACATCACCAACGATCCTCTCATAGTGGGAGGACCAATGTTCATCAACAACTTCACCAGCACCATCTCCTCTCAAGCCCTAGTTCAGCTCTTGTATTCAATCTTTGTCTCAAACCTCATATTGGTACCTGTGGGTTGCTAGTAGTGTTGATTACATCTTGTAGTTGATGCTAGTTGGTTTTTTTGGTGGAAGATATATGTTCAGATCCTCAAGCATATTCAATAAACCTCTGATCTTGAACATGATTATGATTTGTGAGTAGTTACTTTTGTTCTTGAGGACATGGGAGAAGTCTTGTTATAAGTTATCATGTGAAGTTGGTATTCGTTCAATATTTTGATGATATGTATGTTGTTCATCCTTTAGTGGTGTCATGTAAACATAAACTACATGACACTTCACCATACTTGAGCCTAAGGAAGGCATTGGGGAGTAATAAGTAGATGATGGGTTGCGAGAGTGCCAGAAGCTTAAACCCTAGTTTATGTGTTATTCCGTAAGGGGCTAATTTGGATCCATATGTTTCATGCTATGATTAGATTTATCTTAATTCTTCTTTCGTAGTCGTGCATGCTCGCGATAGGGGGTAATCATAAGAGGGTTGCTTGTTCAAGTAAGAACATCACCCTAGCACCGGTCCACCCACATATCAAATTATCAAAGTAGTGAACGTGAATCAACTAAACATGATGAACGTGACTTGATGAGAATTCCCATGTGTCCTCGAGAATGCTTTGCTTTCTGTAAGAATTACTTTCGGCTTGTCCTTTGCTATAAAAAGGATTGGGCCACCTTGCTGCACCTTTGTTAATATTGTTACTTGTTACTTGTTACGAATCAACTTGCTACAAAACTATCTGTTACCGCTACTTTCAGTACTTGCAGAGAATACCTTGCTCAAAACTGAAGGAAATATGCCCTAGAGGCAATAATAAAGTTGTTATTTTATATTTCCTTATTCATGATAAAGGTTTATTATTCATGCTAGAATTGTATTGATCGGAAACTTAAATACATGTGTGAATACATAAACAAATACCATGTCCCTAGTAAGCCTCTACTAGACAAGCTCGTTGATCAAAGATGGTTAAGGTTTCCTAGCCATAGACATGTGTTGTCATTTGATAACGGGATCACATCATTAGAAGAATGATGTGATGGACAAGACCCATCCGTTAGCTTAGCATATGATCGTTCAGTTTATTGCTATTGCTTTCTTAATGTCAAATACATATTCCTTTGACTATTAGATCATGCAACTCCCGGATACCGGAGGAATACCTTGTGTGCTATCAAACATCACAACGTAACTGGGTGATCATAAAGATGCTCTACAGGTATCTCCGAAGGTGTCTGTTGAGTTGGCATGGATCGAGATTAGGATTTGTCACTCCGTGTATCGGAGAGGTATCTCTGGGCCCTCTCGGTAATACACATCATAAGAAGCCTTGCAAGAAAAGTGACTAAGGAGTTAGTTACAAGATGATGTATTACGAAATGTGTAAAGAGACTGGCTGGTAACGAGATTGAACTAGGTATGAAGATACCGACGATCGAATCTCGGGCAAGTAACATACCGACAGACAAAGAGAATTACGTATGTTGTCATAAGGTTCGACCGATAAAGATCTTCGTATAATATGTAGGAACCAATATGGGCATCCAGGTTCCGCTATTGGTTATTGACCGGAGAGGTGTCTCGGTCATGTCTACATAGTTCTCGAACCCGTAGGGTCCGCACGCTTAACGTTTGTTGACGATATTGTGTTATATGATTTGGTGACCGAATGTTGTTCGGAGTCCCGGATGAGATCACGGACATGACGAGGAGCTCCGGAATGGTCCGGAGGTAAAGATTGATATATAGGACGATACTATTTGGACACCGGAAGAGTTTCGGAGTGCACCGGGTAGTCATCGGATCGCCGGAAGGGGTTCCGGACACCCCTGGGAGGTCTATGGGCCTAATGGGCCAAGGGGAGGGACACACCAGCCCACAAGGGGGTTGGCGCGCCCCTCTCCCTGGCCGCCGACCCTAGGGGAAGGAAAGGGGGAGGGTTGGCCCCTCCTGCCTTTCCCTCCTCATGAGAGAAGGGAAGGGGGGGGGGCGCCACCTCCCCCTGCCTTCCTCCCGCGTACAAACAAGGAAGGGGGGCGCGGCTTGGGGCAGGAGCCCAAGTGGGATCGGGCCCACTTGGGGCGCCTCCTGGCTGTCTCCCCTTTCCCCCCACCTATATATATGTGGGAGGGGGCGCCACACATGACCATGACAATCTCTTAGCCGTGTGCGGCGCCCCTCTCCACAGTTTCGTCCCTTGGTCATGTTTTCGAAGTGCTTAGGTGAAGCCCTGCGGAGATAGCATCACCACCACCGTCACCATGCCGTCGTGCTGCCGGAACTCATCCACTACTTCGCCGTCTTGCTGGATCAAGAAGGTGAGGACGTCACCGAGCTGAACGTGTGCCGAATGCGGAGGTGTCGTACGTTCGGTACTCGATCGGTTGGATCGCGAAGAAGTTCGACTACATCAACCGCGTTAATAAATGCTTTCGCTTACGGTCTACGAGGGTACATAGACACACTCTTCCCTCTCGTTGCTATGCATCTCCATGGATAGATCTTGCGTGTGCGTAGAAAAAGTTTTGTTTTCCATGCAACGTTTCCCAATAGTGGCATCATGAGCCAGGTCTATGCGTAGATGATATGCACGAGTAGAACACAAAGAGTTGTGAGCGGTGATAGTCATACTTCTTACCACCAACATCTTGTTTTGATTCGGTGGTATTGTGGGATGAAGCGGCCCGGACCAACCTTACATGTCCACGCACATGAGACCGGTTCCACCGACTGACATGCAACTTGTTTTGCATAAAGGTGGCTGGCGGGTGTTTGTTTCTCCTACTTTAGTTGAATCGAATTTGACTACGGCCGGTCCTTGAAGAAGGTTAAAACAGCAAACTTGATAAATCACCGTTGTGGGTTTTGCGTAGTTAAGAGCGGTTCTTGCTAGAAGTCCGTAGCAGCCACGTAAAACTTGCAACAACAAAGTAGAGGACGTCTAACTTGTTTTTGCAGGGCATGTTGTGATGTGATATGGTCAAGATGTGATGTGATATACGTTGTTGTATGAGATGATCATGTTTTGTAATATCGACAACCGGCAGGATCCTTAGGGTTGTCTCTTAATTATTGTATGAAATGCAAACACCATGTAATTGCTTTACTTTATCGTTATGCGTTAGCAATAGTTGTAGAAGCAATAGTTGGCGAGACGACCCCGACGCAATGATGGAGATCAAGGTGTCGAGCCGGTGACGATGGAGATCATGACGATGCTTTGGAGATGGAGATCAAAAGCACAAGATGATGATGGCCATATCATGTCACATATTTTGATTGCATGTGATGTTTATCCTTTATGCATCTTATTTTTCTTAGAACGGCGGTAGCATTATAAGATGATCCCTTCACTAAATTTTAAGATAAAAGTGTTCTCCCCAAGTATGCACCGTTGCCAAAGTTTGTCGTTTCGAAGCACCTCGTGATGATCAGGTGTGATAGACTCTACGTTCACATACAACGGGTGTAAGACAGTTTTGCACATGCAGAATACTTGGGTTAAACTTGACGAGCCTAGCATGTACAGACATGGTCTCAGAACACTAGAGATCAAAAGGTCGAACGTGAGTCATCTAGTAGATATGATCAACATAGATATGTTCATCATTGATGACTACCCCATCTCACGTGATGATCGGACATGGGTTAGTTGATTTGGATCATGTATCACTTAGATAACTTGAGGGATGTTAATTTAAGTGGGAGTTCATTAGTAATTTGATTAATTGAACTTAAATTTATCACGAACTTATTCTTAATAGTTTTGCGTATCTATGTTGTAGATCAATGGCCCGAGCTACCGTTCCCCTGAATTTTAATGCATTCCTAGAGAAAGCTAAGTTGAAAGATGATGGTAGCAACTACACGGTCTGGGTCCGTAACTTGAGGATTATCCTCATTGCTGCACAGAAGAATTATGTCCTTGATGCATCGCTAGGTGACAAGCCCGCTCCCGCTAATCTAGACGTTGTGAATGTTTGGCAAACGCGGTCTAATGACTACTCAATAGTTCAGTGTGCCATGCTTTACGGCTTAGAACCGGGACTTCAAAGACGTTTTGAACGTCATGGAGCATATGAGATGTTCCAAGAGTTGAAGTTAATATTTCAAGCAAATGCCCGGGTTGAGAGATATGAAGTCTCCAACAAGTTCTATAGCTGCAAGATGTTGGAGAACAGTTCTGCCAGTGAACACATAGTCAAAATGTCTGGGTATCATAACCACTTGACTCAGCTGGGAGTTGATCTTCTAGTTGATAGTGTTATTGACAGAGTTCTTCAATCACTGCCATCAAGCTACAAAGGCTTCGTGATGAACTATAATATGCAAGGGATGACGAAAATGATTCCTGAGCTCTTCGCAATGCTTAAGGCCGCGGAGGTAGAAATCAAGAAGGAGCGTCAAGTGTTGATGGTTAACAAGACCACTAGTTTCAAGAAAAAGGTCAAGGGAAAGAAAGGGAACTTCAAGAAGAATGGAAAACAAGTTGCCACTCTCGTGAAGAAGCCCAAAGCTGGACCCAAGCCTGAAATTGAGTGCTTCTACTGCAATGGGAATGGTCACTGGAAGCGGAACTACCCCAAATACTTGGCGGATAAGAAGGATGGCAAAGTGAACAAAGGTATATTTGATATACATGTTATTGATGTGTACCTTACTAATGCTCGTAGTAGCGCCTGGGTATTTGATACTGGTTTGGTTGCTCATATTTGTAACTCAAAACAGGAGCTGCGGAATAAACGAAGATTGGCTAAGGACGAGGTGACGATGCGCGTCGGGAATGGTTCCAAGGTCGATGTGATCGCCGTCGGCATGCTACCTCTACATCAACCTTCGGGATTAGTTTTAGACCTCAATAATTGTTATTTGGTGCCAGCGTTGAGCATGAACATTATATCTGGATCTTGTTTATTGCGAGATGGTTATTCATTTAAGTCAGAGAATAATGGTTGTTCTATTTATATGAGTAATATCTTTTATGGTCATGCACCCTTGATGAATGGTCTATTCTTGTTGAATCTCGATCATAGTGATACACATATTAATAATATTAATGCCAAAAGATGCAAAGTTGATAATGATAGTGCAACATACTTGTGGCACTGCCGTTTAGGTCATATTGGTGTAAAGCGCATGAAGGAACTCCATGCAGATGGACTTTTGGAGTCGCTTGATTATGAATCATTTGATACTTGCGGACCATGCCTCATGGGCAAGATGACTAAAACTCCGTTCTCCGGAACAATGGGGCGAGCTAATGACTTATTGGAAATAGTACATACCGATGTATGCGGTCCGATGAGTGTTGAAGCACGCGGCGGGTATCGTTCGTTATTTTCTAACCTTCAGAGATGATTTGAGTAGGTATGGGTATATCTACTTAATGACACACAAGTCTGAAACATTTGAAAAGTTCAAAGAATTTCAGAGTGAAGTGGAGAATCATCGTAACAAGAAAATAAAGTTTCTATGATCTGATCACGGAGGCGAATATTTGAGTTACGAGTTTGACCTTCATTTAAAACAATGTGGAATTGTTTCACAACTCACGCCACCTGGAACACCACAACCTAATGGTGTGTCCGAATGTCGTAACCGTACTTTATTAGATATGGTGCGTTCTATGATGTCTCTTACCGATTTACCACTATTGTTTTGGGGTTATGCATTAGAGACAGCCGCATTCACATTAAATAGGACACCGTTGAAATCCGTTGAGACGACACCGTATGAACTATGGTTTGGCAAGAAACCTAAGTTGTCGTTTCTTAAAGTTTGGGGATGCGACACTTATGTCAAAAGGCTTCAGCCTGATAAGCTCTAACCCAAATCGGAGAAGTGCGTCTTCATAGGATACCCTAAGGAAACTATTGGGTACACCTTCTACCACAGATCCGAAGGCAAGATCTTTGTTGCAAAGAATGGGTCCTTTCTAGAGAAGGAGTTTCTCTCGAGAGAAGTGAGTGGGAGGAAAGTAGAACTTGATGAGGTAATTGTACCTTCTCTCGAATTGGAAAGTAGCACATCACAGAAAAATGTTCCCGTGATGCCTACACCAACTAGAGAGGAAGCAAATGATGATGATCATGAAACTTCAGATCAAGTTACTACTGAACCTCGTAGGTCGACCAGAGAACGATCCGCACTAGAGTGGTACGGTAATCCTATTCTGGAAGTTATGTTATTAGACCATGGCGAACGCACGAACTATGAAGAAGCTATGATGAGCCCAGATTCCGATAAATGGCTTGAGGACATGAAATATGAGATATGATCCATGTATGAGAACAAAGTATGGACTTTGGTGGATTTGCCCGATGATCGGCAAGCCATAGAGAATAAATGGATCTTCAAGAAGAATACTGACGCTGATGGTAATGTTACTATCTACAAAGCTTGACTTGTCGCAAAAGGTTTTCGACAAGTTCAAGGGGTTGACTACGATGAGACTTTCTCACCCGTAGCGATGCTTAAGTCTGTCCGAATAATGTTAGCAATTACCACATTTTATATTATGAAATCTGGCAAATGGACGTCAAAACTGCATTCCTTAATGGATTTCTCAAAGAAGAGTTGTATATGATGCAACCAGAAGGTTTTTTCGATCCTAAAGGTGCTAACAAAGTGTGCAAGCTCCAGCGATCCATCTATGGACTGGTGCAAGCATCTCGGAGTTGGAATATACGCTTTGATGAGGTCATCAAAGCATATGGTTTTATACAGACTTACGATGAAGCCTGTATTTACAAGAAAGTGAGAGGGAGCTCTGTAGCATTTCTGATATTATGTGTGGATGACATATTGTTGATTGGAAATGATATAGAATTTCTGGATAGCATAAAAGGATACTTGAAAAAGAATTTTTCAATGAAAGACCTCGGTGAAGCTGCTTATATATTGGGCATCAAGATCTATAGGGATAGATCGAGACGCTTAATAGGACTTTCACAAAGCACATACTTTGACAAAGTTTTGAAGAAGTTCAAAATGGATTAGTCAAAGAAAGGGTTCTTGCCTGTGTTACAAGGTGTGAAATTGAGTCAGACTCAAAGCCCGACCACTGCAGAAGATAGAGAAAAAATGAAAGTCATTCCCTATGCCTCAGCCATAGGTTCTATCATGTATGCTATGCTGTGTACCACACTTGATGTGTGCCTTGCCATAAGTTTGGCAGGGAGGTACGAAAGTAATCCAGGAGTGGATCACTGGACAGCGGTCAAGAACATCCTGAAGTACCTGAAAAGGACCAAGGATATGTTTCTCGTTTATGGAGGTGACGAAGAGCTCGTCGTAAATGGTTACGTCGATGCTAGCTTCGACACAGATCCGGATGACTCTAAGTCACAAACCGGATACGTATTTATATTGAATGGTGGAGCTGTCAGTTGGTGCAGTTCCAAGCAGAGCGTCATGGCGGGATCTACGTGTGAAGCAGAGTACATAGCTGCTTCGGAAGCAGCACAAGAAGGAGTCTGGATGAAGGAGTTCATATCTGATCTAGGTGTAATACCCAGTGCATCAGGTCCAATGAAAATCTTTTGTGACAACACTGGAGCAATTGCCTTAGCGAAGGAATCCAGGTTTCACAAGAGAACCAAACACATCAAGAGACGCCTCAACTCCATTCGTGAAAAGGTCAAGGATGGACACTTAGAGATTTGCAAAATACATACAGATCTGAATGTAGCAGACCCGTTGACTAAGCCTCTTCCGCGAGCAAAACATGATTAGCACCAAGACTCCATGGGTGTTAGATTCATTACAATGTAATCTAGATTATTGACTCTAGTGCAAGTGGGAGACTGAAGGAAATATGCCCTAGAGGCAATAATAAAGTTGTTATTTTATATTTCCTTATTCATGATAAAGGTTTATTATTCATGCTAGAATTTTATTGATCGGAAACTTAAATACATGTGTGAATACATAAACAAATACCATGTCCCTAGTAAGCCTCTACTAGACTAGCTCGTTGATCAATGATGGTTAAGGTTTCCTAACCATAGACATGTGTTGTCATTTGATAACGGGATCACATCATTAGGAGAATGATGTGATGGATAAGACCCATCCGTTAGCTTAGCATATGATCGTTCAATTTATTGCTATTGATTTCTTAATGTCAAATACATATTCCTTTGACTATTAGATCATGCAACTCCTGGATACCGGAGGAATACCTTGTGTGCTATCAAACGTCACAACGAAACTGGGTGATAATAAAGATGCTCTACAGGTATCTTCAAAGGTGTCTGTTGAGTTGGCATGGATCGAGATTAGGATTTGTCACTCCGTGTATCGGAGAGGTATCTCTGGGCCCTCTCGGTAATACACATCATAAGAAGCCTTGAAAGCAAAGTGACCAAGGAGTTAGTTACAAGATGATGTATTACAGAATGAGTAAAGGGATGTGCCGGTAACGAGATTGAACTAGGTATGAAGATACCGACGATCGAATCTCGGGCAAGTAACATACCGACAGACAAAGGGAATTACGTATGTTGTCATAAGGTTCGACCGATAAAGATCTTCGTAGAATATGTAGGAACCAATATGGGCATCTAGGTTCCGCTATTGCTTATTAACCGGAGAGGTGTCTCGGTCATGTCTACATAGTTCTCTAACCCGTAGGGTCCGCGCGCTTAACGTTTGTTGACGATATAGTGTTATATGAGTTATATGATTTGGTGACTGAATGTTGTTCAGAGTCCCGGATGAGATCACGGACATGATGAGGAGCTCCGGAATGGTCCGAAGGTAAAGATTGATATATAGGACGATACTATTTGGACATCAGAAGAGTTTCGGAGTGCACCGGGTAGTCATCGGATCGCCGGAAGGGGTTCCGGACACCCCTGGGAGGTCTATGGGCCTAATGGGCCAAGGGGAGGGATACACCAGCCCACAAGGGGGCTGGTGCGCCCCTCTACCTAGCCGCCGGCCCTAGGGAAAGGAAAGGGGGAGGGTTGGCCCCTCCTGCCTTTCCCTCCTCATGAGAGAAAGGAGGGGGGGGGGGGGCGCCACCTCCCCCTGCCTTCCTCCCGCGCAAAAACAAGGACGGGGGGGGGGGGCGGCTTGGGGCAGGATCCTAAGTGGGATTCGGCCCCACTTGGGGTGCCTCCTGGCGGCCTCCCCTCTCCCCCACCTATATATATGTGGTAGGGGGCGCCACACATGACCACGACAATCTCTTAGCCATGTGCGGCGCCCCTCTCCACAGTTTCGTCCCTTGGTCATATTTTCGGAGTGCTTAGGCGAAGCCCTGCGGAGATAGCATCACCACCACCGTCACCACGCCGTCGTGCTACCGGAACTCATCCACTACTTCGCCGTCTTGCTGGATCAAGAAGGCGAGGATGTCACCGAGCTGAACATGTGCTGAACGCGGAGGTGTCGTACGTTCGGTACTCGATCGGTTGGATCGTGAAGAAGTTCAACTGCATCAACCACGTTAATAAACGCTTCCGCTTATGGTCTACGAGGGTACGTAGACACACTCTCCCCTCTCGTTGCTATTTATCTCCATGGATAGATCTTGCGTGTGCGTAGAATTTTTTTGTTATCCATGCAACGTTTCCCAACAAAAACCACCTGTCATTTCCTTCTGCTCCTCGTTGGGTTCGACACTCTTACTTATTCAAAGGAGTAAGATTGACCTCCTATAGTTGTGGGTCATCAACACTCTTTTCTGGCACCGTTACCGGGGAGTGAAGCGCCTTTGGTAAGGAAACATTTTTTATTACGCGCCGAAATTCACTGTTACTTGTCACTATGAAAAATAATCCTTTGATGGGCTTGTTCGGGGTATCTTCACCTTGACCTAAAGCAATAAGAGTTGCCCCTCAACCTTGAAAGCACAACTGCTCCTTGGGTGATTTTGGTAATTAATGTCAACATATCTCCTGTTGGACTAATACTTTCACCTAGTGTATTTCAGATGAGTTCAACAATGGCGTGGTAAGGACAAGAGGATGTGGAACCCCTTCAAAATGCTAAGGACAAAGATTGGCAAAAGCTCAAGACTCTTCATTTCTATTTTAGTGATCCAAGATCACATTGAGTACATAGGAAATGCAATACTATTAAAAGGGGATGAGGTGTTGCTTAATGGTCTACTTGCTCAAAGTGCTTAGTGATATTGCTCCAAAAATCCTCAGCCACTTTCTCATTTCCACATTTGTCCAAAACTCAAAGTCAAAATTGGCCCCACTGAACCATTCTATTCGGCGCCACCGAAATAAGTTGACATAGCCACTGCCAGAAACCCTAGACAATTCGGTCACACCGATATGGATCTCGGTCTCACCGAGATGGCCTTGCAAACTCTCTGTTGCCTGTTGCAATTATTTCGGTCTCACCGAAATGTGCAATTGGTCCCTGATACGTCCATTTTGCATCATGCTTTCCTACTGTTATTTATGATGTTTTTATGCATAATAATGCTTTTTGGAGTAATTCTAATGCCTTTTCTCTCATAATATGCAAGGTTCACACAAAGAGGGAGAATTCCGGCAGCTGGAAATCTGGACCTGAAAAAGCTACGTTAGGCTACCTATTCTGCACAACTCCAAATGAGCTAAAACTTCACGAGGAATTTTTATGGAATAAATAAGAATTATTGGAGCAAATAACTACCAGAGGGGGCCCACCAGGTGGGCACAACCCACCTGGGCGCGCCAGGGAGCCCAGGCGCGCCCTGGTGGGTTGTGCCCTCCTCGGCCCACCTCCGGTGCCCCTCTTCTGGTATATAAGTCATTTTGACCTAGAAAAAATAAGGAGAGGACTTTCGGGATGAAGCGCCGCCGTCTCGAGGCAGAACTTGGGCAGGAGCACTTTTGCCCTCCGGCGGAGTGATTCCGCTGGGGGAACTTCCCTCCCGGAGGGGGAAATCATCATCATCATCATCACCAACAACTCTCCCATCTTGGGGAGGGAAATCTCCATCAACATATTAAACAGCACCATCTCCTCTCAAACCCTAGTTCATCTCTTGTGTTCAATCTTTGTACCGGAACTATAGATTGGTACTTGTGGGTGACTAGTAGTGTTGATTACATCTTGTAGTTGATTACTATATGGTTTATTTGGTGGAAGATTATATGTTCAGATCCATTATGCTATTTAATACCCCTCTGATCTTGAGCATGATTATCATTAGTGAGTAGTTACTTTTGTTCTTGAGGTCACGGGAGACATCTTGTTGCAAGTAATCATGTGAACTTGATATGTGTTCGATATTTTGATGATATGTATGTTGTGATTCCCTAGTGGTGTCATGTGAACATCGACTACATGACACTTCACCATATTTTGGGCCTAAGGGAATGCATTGTGGAGTAGTTATTAGATGATGGGTTGCGAGAGTGACAGAAGCTTAAACCCTAGTTTATGCGCTATTCCGTAAGGGACTGATTTGGATCCAAAAGTTTAATGCTATGGTTAGATTTATTCTTAATACTTTTCTCGTAGTTGCGGATGCTTGCGAGGGGGTTAATCATAAGTAGGAGGTTTGTTCTAGTAAGAACAACACCTAAGCACCGGTCCACCCACATATCAAATTATCAAAGTAGCGAACACAAATCAAACCAACATGATGAAAGTGACTAGATGAAATTCCCGTGTATCCTCAAGAACGCTTTGCTTATCATAACAGATCATTTTGGCCTGTCCTTTGCCTCAAAAGGATTGGGCTACCTTGCTGCACTTTTATTACCATTACCGTTACTTGCTCGTTACAAATTATCTTGCTATCAAACTACTCGTTACTTATAATTTCAGTGCTTGCAAACATTACCTTGCTGAAAACCGCTTGTCATTTCCTTCTGCTCCTCATTGGGTTCGACACTCTTACTTTTCGAAAGGACTATGATTGATCCCCTATACTTGTGGGTCATCAAGGCTCTTTTCTGGCGCCGTTGCCGGGAAGTGAAGCACTCTTGGTAAGTGGAAATTGGTAAGGAAAAATTATTACTACGTGCTGAAATTTATTATCACTTGTTACTATGGAGAACAATCCTTTGAGGGGTTTGTTCGGGGTATCTTTGTTGGTGTACTAAGTATTGGGCCACTAGTACCCCGTACTTGTGCACGGGCAGTTGTAGCCATCCTCGCGGCAAGGCTTGCCGGGAACAGCTCGAGGTCGATTCAAGCCACCAAGGAAATCATCAAGTCAGAGATCTGAGGATCAGCAGATAAGCAGAGCTGGAATCCGAAGGCCAGCTTTCCCGGCAAGATCCTTGCCGGGATGGCCTGTGGATCCCGGCAAGGCTTGGCGTCCGGCAAGGCTTGGAGCCCGGCAAGGCTTGGCGCCCGGCAAGGCTTGGTGCCTGGCAGGCTCCGGCGCCCAGCGAGATTCTACCACGATGCCACCGCTTTGGCATAGTAACAAGTCTGACATTCTGGGTCCTTCCCTGGATGCGTGGCAACGCGCCAGTGAGGAGAGCTTAAGCGGTGCTGATGGGATGGCCCCTTTTTCCATCCCCAAGAAAGTGAGGACACCTAAACGGACACCTCACGGTGCATTAAATGCATTTGTCCTAATCCGTCAGGGGTTAGGTATGATACCCTGTAGCTACTTTACACCTCAATGTATGTACATTTTGCCACTGTGGTGACCCCTTTGAGCATATAAAAGGAGGCCCAAGGCAACTGCTACAGAGGAGGAGAACTTCTGGCCCATTCTGCATGCGTAGCTGCTCTTTGAACGTACTATTCATAGCGAGCACTCCTGAAGGCTGGGCTCAAGAACATTAATAAGAACACAAAGCAGGAGTAGGGTTTTACGCTGATCAGCGGCCCGAACCTGGGTAAAAACTTCCCGCGTCGATCGTTGGTTCTGCTCTTTGCGTATACCTCTCCCCCCGCTGAATCATAAAGGGATCTCTCGGGATCCCATAGGTGTCGTGCCCCAACATCTTTGGCGCGCCAGGTAGGGGGATTGAAGGTTACGTGAACCTGATCTAGTGATCGGCGCCTCAGTTTCTTCATCATCATGCCGCCCAAGAAGAAGAGCGCTGCGACGGCGCAACCGTCCATGTCCGTTTTGCCTACACCTTCGCGTACAGGCGACGGCGTGGATACAGAAGGAAGAGGATTAGAACCCCCGCGGCGTTCTAGTAATCCGAGCCAAGCGAGCGGTATCGTTCGCAGTGGCAGTGGTAACCTGCACACCGCTGGATCTAGAGATGGCGCTGTGTTGCCTACGGGTGGCACAACGAACTCCAGAGATTGGAGGGCGCCTGCTGGAGCTCCCGCGCCGGCGCAAGCCTCACGACCTACCCAGGTCATGCATGATGAGCGACGTCATGGCCCTGGTGGTTCAGGGCGTCCCCATGAAAAGATTTCTGCGCATCGATCCCAAGATGCACGGGACCAGCATGCACACCGAGCTGCTGGCGGAGGTGGCGCGCGGTCGCGTGACCGTGGTGGTGCTCCTTCTAATATGGTTAGGAGTCAGAGCACCTCACGTACCTCGCACCTGTCGCCGCCGCCTACGCCAGCGGAAGCCTTGGCACGTGCGCAGCTGCTCCTCGATTTTCCTCCTGCCCCGGAGAAGATGGAGGAGTGGCGAGCTACTATCCAGAGCCTTATCGGCTTCGCCAACAAGGATGGACCGCAAGAGGCAGGGCCCTCGCAGCGGAGGCTCATCGATCCGGCGCGAGCCGATGCAGAGAAAACCGGAGGTGGTGCAACCACAGTGCACTCCCCTCTGCGGCACCAGCGGCGGCTGACAACCCAGCAAGTCGACCGCCATGAAGAAGTTTCCACGGCGTCATCCGATCCACGGATGCGCCGCGATCAACGTCAAGTTCTCCAAGAACGAGGCAAGGAGGACGCTCGAACTACCATCGAGCGGCGACGGGAAGCGCGCTATCAGTTTGATAAGCGCGGGGCCGGCTGTCGACGAGCCTGCGCCAGGGGACGTAGGAGACTTGCCTTATGAGGTAGGGACTCCAGCGTTTACCCGTGAGCTGCGGCAAGTCCGGTGGCCCAATTCCCGAATTTTCAAGCCGGAGGTCCCGGAGAAATATGACGGTAAGACCCATCCCTCGGAGTTCCTGAGCATCTACACCATTGCGGTGCGGGCTGCCGGGGGCCGAGATGACAAGATACTTGCCAACTACTTCCCGTTGGTACTCAAACCCAACGTCAGGTCGTGGTTGATGCATCTGCCGGAGAATTCTATTTCTTCCTGGTCAGATTTGTGCCATCAGTTTGTTGGCGCCTTTGTTGGAGGCCACCAAGCTCCTGGCCAAGAGAGTGATTTGCATATCATCCCTCAGAAAGAGGGCGAGTCCCTACGCAAGTTTATCCAGAGATTTAGCCGGGTGCAGTACAATATTCCTGACGTTCACCCTGCCGCTGTCATTAGCGCGTTCCACCAGAACGTGCGTAACCGCAAAATGCGGGAAGAGCTGGCAATGAACAAAGTCAGGAGTATTGCCGAGCTTTACGCTTTGGCCGACAAGTGCGCTCGAGCTGAAGAGGGGAGGAAACTCCCTGGCGAGGCTGTTCGCGCGGCGGGCGAGTCCAAAGAAGAAGATGCCGCGGCCCCGTCAAGGAAAGGCCGGCGACGGAACAGGAAGCGCGGAGGCAAGGCCGTGCTTGCTGTCGAGGAATCCGACAACCCCGGCACCGCCAAGAAGGCCAAGGTTGGTGACCCCGGCAAGGATCTTGCCGGGTGTCCTTCCTGTCAGGCCTTGGCGGCTGCCGACAAGTCGGAGAACTCCGGCAAGCAGTATTGCAAGATCCATCGCACCAAGGGCCACGATCTCCAGAACTGCCGGCAAGTTGAGCAGCTTGCCGAGAAGCAGAGGGCCGAATATGAGAGGCGAGATAAGGAGAAGGCCCAAGATGGTGCTGACGGATCCGGCAAGAAGCACGGTGGCCGAGGGGGTCGCCGCGACAAGGCCAAGCAACAAAAGGATAGGCCCACTCGGGGCCGAGACAAAGAAGAAGATGATGATGAAGAAGATGGTGAATCCAGTGAGCAAGAATTCCAGAAGGCTACGGAGGCCATGTGTATCGATGGGGGTGCCTCGCTGCATTCTTCCCACCGTCAACTTAAACAGTGGGTGCGGGATGTCAATGCGACAGAGCCATCCCCAGATGCATGTAGGCCCCTGAAGTGGTCCAGCACGCCAATCATTTTCGACGCCGAGGATCACCCTGATCGCACAACTGTGGTCGGGTGCTTGCCATTGTTAGTCTCGCCAACGATTCGCAACCTCAAGGTGACGAAAATGTTAGTTGACGGCGGGGCCGGCCTAAACTTAATCTCACCGGATGTGCTCAAAAAGCTCTAGATTCCCGACGAGGACCTCAAAGAAACGGGTACGTTTCAAGGGGTCAATCCGGGAAGAACTCAGCCTAAGGGCAAGATTACGCTGCCGGTGACATTTGGCAGCGAGCTCAACTTCAGGACTGAGAAGGTGGTGTTTGCTGTCGCCAAGATCCCCATGTCATACAATGGGATCCTTGGTCGGCCAGCGCTGGCTAAGTTCATGGCGGCATCGCACTACGCGTACAACATCTTGAAGATGCCTGGGCCGTTGGGCGTCATCACTATCCATTCCGATAAGAAGGATGCGCTCATCTGTGCCAACCAACTTTACCGGGAAGCAGTTGCAGCACCTGCCATCAAGGCACCTGCTCCTGCCGCTGGAACTCCCGGGGGGAAGAAGAAGACCGGCAAGAACCTTGGCGCGAACTCCGGCAAGCGCACCTCCTCGGAGTGCTGCGCTTCCGTCGAGGACGTACCAGAGAGTTCCACCGGCAAGAACAAGAAATCCAAGGCTGCTCCGCCGGAGACCAAGAAGGTGCCCGTCAGAGAGGACGGAACGGGGGGAACTTTCACCATAAGTTCCACCCTAGATGACAAATAGGAAAGCGCGCTCGTTGCATTCCTGCGGGCGAATGTCGACGTGTTTGCATGGCAACCGTCTGACATCCCCGGTATTCCCAGGAAGGTAATTGAGCACCACCTTGCTGTCTGTCCTCATGCGCGGCCCGTCAAGCAAAGGGTCAGGAAGCAAGCCTTGGAGCGGCAAGAATTCATTGCCGAAGAAATCAGAAAGCTGGAGGCGGCAGGACTGGTCAAAGAAGTGCTTCATCCAACCTGGTTGGCCAATCCGGTTGTTGTGCGGAAAGCGAATGGGAAATGGAGGCTTTGTATCGATTATACAGATATCAATAAAGCTTGTCCAAAAGATCCCTTTCCCTTGCCACGCATCGACCAGATTGTGGATGCCACCACTGGCTGTGATCTCCTGTCCTTCCTTGATGCCTATTCAGGGTATCATCAGATTTTTATGGCAAAAGAAGATGAAGAGAAGACCGCATTTATCACCCCATGTGGTACGTATTGTTTTATACGAATGCCTTTTGGGTTGAAAAGTGCCGGTTCAACATTTGCCAGAGCAATCCAAATTGGTTTTGAGCCTCAACTCCATAGAAATATGGAGGCGTATATGGATGATATAGTGGTCAAAACCAAAGACAAAGCCACACTCATTCAAGATTTAGAAGAAACATTTGCAAATCTGCGCAAGATCAACTTGACGCTCAATCCTGAGAAGTGCGTGTTCGGTGTTCCTTCCGGCAAGCTCCTCGGATTTTTTGTATCTTGTCGGGGAATCGAAGCGAACCCCGACAAGATCAAAGCTATTGAGCAAATTGAAGCGCCGAGGCGCGTCAAGGATGTGCGTCGTCTTGCCGGCTGTGTTGCTGCTCTAAGCAGGTTTATTTCCAAATCTGCTGAGCGCGCCCTGCCCTTTTTCAAAATTTTGAAGAAGGCAGGTCCAATGAAATGGACTCCGGAGGCGGAGGCTGCGCTGCAAGATTTGAAGAAATACCTTTCCTCTCCGCCGACGCTAGTCGCGCCTAAACCACAAGAGCCGTTGCTGCTGTATCTGGCAGCAACAAATCAAGTGGTTAGTGCTGCGCTAGTGGCGCAGAGAGAGGCTGATGAGGAAGCAACACCAGCGGCAGGGCCGCCATGTGACGCGGCAAGATCTTCCCCGGCAAGGGTTGATCCCGGCAAGACAGGATCTGCGCAGACAGAAGAACCAGTGCAGAAGAAGAAGATGGTGCAGCGCCCAGTTTATTTTGTTAGCTCTCTTTTACAAGGAGCTAGGTCAAGGTATTCTGGTGTGCAGAAGTTGCTTTTCGGCCTTCTTATGGCCTCGAGGAAGCTGCGCAATTACATTCAGGCACATGAAATCACCGTCGTCACTCGCTTTCCGTTGCAACGGATTTTGCAAAATCCAGAGGCAACCGGCAGGATCGTGGAGTGGGCGTTGGAGTTGTCCAGCTTCGGCCTCAAGTTTGAAAGCACTTCGACGATTCAGAGCAGGGCCTTGGCAGAATTCATTGCAGAATGGACCCCAACGCCAGACGAGGAAGCTCAGGAAACAACTCTTCCCGGTAAGGAAATCGATCAGCAATGGGTTATGTACTTTGATGGAGCTTTTTCGCTGCAAGGCGCCGGTGCTGGCGTGCTGCTTGTCGCACCCACCGGAGAGCACCTCAAGTACGTAGTCCAAATGCACTTTCCCCGGGAGAGTTCAACCAACAACACTGCAGAATACGAGGGTTTGCTTGCCGGTATCAGGATCGCGGCAGACCTTGGTATCAAGAAGCTCGTCATCAAAGGTGATTCACAACTTGTCGTCAGGCAAGTTAACAAGAGTTATCAAAATCCATTGATGCAAGCCTACGTGGATGAAGTGAGGAAAATGGAAGAGCGCTTTGACGGTCTGCAAATGGAGCACGTTCCTCGTGCCGAGAACAGTGTTGCTGACGACCTGTCAAAGCGTGCCGCCCTCAAGTTGCCTGTGGAACCAGGAACTTTTGTGCTCCAATTGACTCAACCATCCGTGGCGCCATCAATGCGGCAAGAAAAGAGAAGAAAGTTGAACTCTGGCCAGTACTTCCCGGCAGAGCTCCCCGGGGCCGCTGGCAAGGAAGTTGCCGGGATCGACATGCCTGCCGGGGAACAACAGGCTCCGGCAGGGCCTCAGGCCCTTGCCGTCGAGACAAACATTCCCCCGGCAGAGGAGATGCCTTTAGTCCTAACTGTCGAGCCTCAGGCTCCAGCATGGGCGCAGCACATTGTCCATTTCCTTCAGACAGGAGAACTCCCTGAGGAACAGGAAGAAGCAGAGAGAGTAGCCCGTCGGTCTGTTATGTACAAGTTCGTCGATGACGTCCTGTACAGAAAGAGACCAAACGGTGTGAAATTGAAGTGCATTCCTCGGGAGGATGGACTAGAGCTGTTGGCAGAAATACATGGAGGCATATGTGGCTCTCACATAGGGTCAAGAGCGCTTGCCGGGAAAGCATTCCGGCAAGGTTTCTTTTGGCCCACCGCTCTCCAGGATGCAACTGCACTAGTAACCAAGTGTGAAGCGTGCCAGTTTCATTCAAAGAAATTACATCAACCAGCTCAAGCTCTTCAGACAATCCCTCTCTCCTGGCCATTTTCGGTCTGGGGGCTCGACATACTGGGCCCTTTCCCCCGTGCTATCGGGGGCTTTGAGTACTTGTACGTTGCTATCTACAAGTTCACAAAGTGGCCGGAGGTGGAAGCAGTGAGGAAGGTGACAGCACAATCAGCCGTCAAGTTCTTTAAGGGAATTGTTTGCCGTTTTGGTGTGCCAAACAGGATCATCACCGACAACGGCACGTAGTTCACAAGTCGCACCTTCATGCAGTACGTCCAAGACCTTGGCGGCAAGATTTGTTTTGCCTCTGTTGCTCACCCGAGAAGCAACGGCCAAGCGGAGAGGGCCAATGCTGAAGTGCTGCGCGGTCTCAGGACCAGAACCTTTGACAGGCTGAAAAAGTGCGGAAGACGCTGGATTGATGAATTGCCGGCGGTTCTTTGGTCAATCAGAATGACACCAAATCGAGCCACCGGCAAGACGCCCTTCGCTCTGGTCTACGGAGCGGAAGCAGTTCTCCCCATGGAACTCATATACGGATCTCCTCGAGTGCTCGCTTATGATGAGCTTGAGCAAGAGCAACTGCGGCAAGATGACGCTGTGCTCCTTGAGGAGAATCGTCTTCAGGCTGCTGTGCGAGCTGCACGCTACCAGCAAGCTTTGCGTCGCTATCATAGCCGCAAAGTTCATGCCCGAAGCCTTGAGGAAGGCGACCTTGTTCTTCGGCGGATTCAGTCCGCCAAGAATTCAAACAAGTTGACGCCAAAGTGGGAAGGCCCTTATCGGGTAGTACGAGTCACCAGGCCCGGCGCTGTCTGCCTGGAGACCGAAGATGGCGTTTCAGTGAGCAATTCCTGGAATATCGAACATCTTCGCAAGTTCTACACATAAGGCGCAGTTGCCGGGGGCCCCCGGCAACCACCCTTTTGTACAAGTCTTGCCGGCAAGGCATGTGATCCTTTGTACAAAGCCAGGCGCAGACCCTGAGCATAGATGAATAAATTTAAGTGTTGTACATTCCCTTATTGATTCCCATGTTCATATTTATATATGCATGGTTGTCTAAGATGTTGTATGACACCTACTCCCGGTAAGTTCTAACGAACCACCAAGGTTTCATGTCTTTATTTTCTCTTCTTTCTTTTTCTCAAAAGACAGAAGGATTCCTCGCGTGCACATTTGCCGGGGGGGGGGGGGGAAGGGAGATATGAATATCAGTTGGCGACGTTCGGAATCGACGCTTGCCGGAGGAAAGACAAAGACAGAAAGCTAAGTCCTAAAAACTCAGAGCAAGTTTTTCTTTTATTACAAAGTTATTTCCTTGGACGATTCCGACTCTTGTATGGAAAATCTGCATGCGAAGGAACCCTTGTTGTAATCGGTCGCGCCCTTATTTTGTTTCGAGCCCGCTCAACGATTTAAGTGGCTGCACTGAGAACACCAAGGAGTCTTGCCGGCCGCTGCGCCTCCAGCAGGCTGCTGAAGTCCCGCACCCAGCGCTCACGGCAGGTTGCGCGCCGGCAAGTTTTTCAGTAAGCGTAGGGTGAACCCCATACATAAGGGAATCAGACAAGAAAAATAGCAAGCATGAACCTAAACATAGGCGAGTTATATTACATCCATGAGTTGCCGCAATTCTAACTTGAGACTTAATTGTCTTTTACATGCAATGACGACGGCAAGAAAAAGGGGAGCACTCAATCCCTGCGCTGGCCTTCGATCCTTTTGATGGAGTCCACCTTCTCAAGGATAGGTGCGATGCACTCTTCAAGCGCCTCAACATTTGCGTCCCTTGGCAGATGGCCGAGCGTGTTGGAGAGGTCGATGTCGGGATTGCTGTGCACCACTTTGATGAGCACCTTGCGGAGGACGGCCCGGCAAAGCTGGCAAGTCTCGTTGGCCAATTGGGTCACCCGGCTAGACTGGAGCACCCTCAAGGCGTTGATGATGCTTTCAAAGAACATCGTCAACCTGGCACTTGGAGATATTCTTTCCTCGGAAGAATACTTGAAGTTCGACAGGCCCATGGTTGACAGTTCTGCCGTAAGCTTCTCCGCGGTGGCGATGAGACGTCCAGTCCAGATCTCCACTCCCTTTTCGTAATCAGCCTGGGCTTCGGCGGCGCTCTTGAGCAGGTTCCTCTCTCCTTGGAGATCCTTGAGTAGAGCCTTCTCACGGGCCCTGCCGGCCTCGAGAGACTTCTGCAGCGTGGTCAGCTTCAGCTCCAGAACCGCAATGTTATCAGCCGCAGAGGAGAGCTGCTTGGTTTTGTCGGATAGGGCAACTTGCATCTCCACCAAGGAGTGGAGGGGTTTTTCCCTGTCACCCTTGAGCGTCGAGAGCTCCTTGCCATGCTCTTCGAGATCTGTTTCCAGCCTCTTCACCTTGTCGCTCAGCTTGTTCTTGGCGGCCTCTGCAGCTTCAGCAGCATCGACGACCTCCTTGAGCTTGTCGGCGTGGCTTGCAGTCAGAGCTTCGAGCGCCTCCTTATGTTTTTGCTCCAGCTCCTGGGTCCGCCGCGCGACAAGATTCTCGATATCCTCATCTTTGCTGCGAAGCTTGGCGGCGAGCGCCTGCTCACGTGCGGTGAGGTCTTCCTCATGAGCATCAAGAGCAACGCGGCGCCCCGTCAGGAGGGCATCTTCGGCAGCAATCCTTTGAGTAGCTTCATCATGCGCCTTCTCCATATCGGATTGCTTCAGGAGGATCTCAGTCCACTGCTGGCTCACTTGTTCCCGGCCGGCAACCAACTCTTGGAGGGCCTCGGCGTGCCAGATCTGCATTTGTGCGACGCGCCTTTGAAAATCTGCTTCGGCCGCCTCAACAACTGCCATTCTGGAGTCCGCCTTGCCTTTCCGGGCGCGATGGAGAGCCTGGAGCTTGCGGAAATTCTCGCCCATGGCCTGAAGGAGCTGATCCTCTTCAGATTTGCCGCTGCTAGTGCTGGGGTCATCAACAACTTCGAGCCCGGCAGCAGCGATGATTTCTTCAAAAACTTCTCCTTCGGCTGGTGCCCCAGTGCTTGCCGTCCCCGGCAAGTTGACGAACAGGTTCTCGCCAACCTTGAGGTATTTGCTGGATGAGGGGCCTTCAGATGTCGATGGCTGGTCTTCAGTGACCGCCTCACCAGTGGCAGGGGGCTCTGTGGCCGGTGCAGCGCCTGGCGCTCCTTCGGTAGGAATGCCGTCAGTGCGGTCCTCAGCCTCCCTGTCGCCCCCTTCAGTAGGTTCTTCGGCGGGTTCCTCTTGTGCAGTCTTGGCGGCCTCCCCGTCAAGGGCACCACCAGCCTCAACAGTGTCATCCTTGGTGGCCTCGCTGGCAGCGATCCTGTCTGCTTCGGCAGCAGCGTCCCTGGCGGTCTCCTCGATGACAACGTCGACATCCATGTGTTCCATTACAGGGAATTCTGAAGGACGAAGGAGGAAAACAGAATAAGATCGAGATTGAAGTTTGAAATGACTAAAAGACAGAGAGATAAGGGAAAAAGTAACAAGCACTTTGAGGCAACTGATTACCTGCGTCGGGCTGTTGGGAGGTGGCTCCGCCCCTCCCGGCAACTCCAGTTGCCGGGGGTGGGTTGCCGGAGTCCGCACCTACCGGCTCCTCCTCAATTAGGACAGGCTCGTCGGCAGGATCTCTTGCCGGGGACGTGCTTGTGGGCGGCGTGGTCGATGGAGGTGGCACGACAGGAATGTCTTCCGACATCTCTCCTTGTTGCCGTTCTTCTCCTGCAAGCCCAAAGATATTAGCGGCAAGAATGGAAGCCTCGGCACCCGCCAACGGAAAAAGAATAGTGAACTTACGTTGGGGGCTGCGCTGGGGGCTGTGCTGGGGGCTGCATTGAGGACTGGGCCCCGGGCTGACAATGACGGTTTCCGGCACACTCGTGGAGCCTGCCGGGGGCTCGTCGCCCGTAGAAGTCCTTGACCTCTTCGTCATCCTCTCCAGCAATGTTTCTGTGTCACAACAGAGACAATGCGAGCAACTTAGTAAGATCGATCCAAGATTGGAATGTAAAAGCTGTGGCAAAGTACTCACTCTTCTTCCTCTCACTCCGGGCTAAAACCGGAGATGTCGAAGTCGACCTCTGCTGCGATGTCTGAGTGGGGAGGCGGAGGACGAGTCCTAGGCCGCTTAGCTGTGGCAGGCGCCGGGGTAGCTTCCGGTGCGGTAGTACGAGACCCCCCTGCCGCCCCAGCAGTGGCCGCTGGTGTGGGTCTCGCGCGCCGCACAGGCTGTTGACGAGCCCCCTGCCGCAGTCCAGTCTTGCCGGCCACTTTCTTGCCGGGAGCCTCGCCGCTCGAAGAAGGCTGGCTTGCCGGGATGCCAGATGCAGCCTTCCGAAGAACACGCTTCGTCTTCTTCGGGGGTGGGAGCTCTTCTTGCGTTTCTTCTTCGGCCGTGTCCTCGCCGGACGAGCTCCCAGTGGTTGCGCTGCTCTGTTCCCCGGCAACTTTGTCCTCCCCGGCAGGTTTTACCTCCACTACTACCTCTGCGTCGCTGGCTTCCCACTCTGTGAAGCCGACCCTGCCGGCTTCCGCGGCAAGATTTGCCTCCTCCACCCTAGTACCAATGTAAGCTACTTCTTGGTCGGTGGTGGCTTGGATGAAATCTGACTCTTGCCGGACAGGTCTCTCCATCAAGTTGTCAAAAAACTTCTGCGCTTCCTCCTCGGTTGGCTCGGCCCAGGTCGGGTCAAGACCGTGGGCGTTGAACATCGGTAGGAAGGCGATGATTGACCCCAAGGCAGAATTGTTGCACAAGGGGACAATCCTTGCCGGCAGCCGGTGCTTGTCTTCGCGCTGGAATAGTTTTTGACGGAGAGCGTCAAGCTGCATAGTGGTCAGATTGTTGTTCAGCCCGAGGCGCAATCTCATGACATCTGCCGCGTTCCTGTATTCCCAAGCTGGCCTTCCCCTGTTTTGCAAAGGGGCGATGCGGCGGCGGAGAAAGTCGAAGCCGATCATCTCCATCGTCAGCCTGGCAGCCTTCAGGCGAAGGATCCTAGTGGTGGCGATTGTGAGCCTCTCGTCCTCCGCGGCAAGATCGCTCCAGTCCTTGCCGCGGACCACCTTCTGTTGCCGGGGAAGACAAAAAGGATGGGGATCTGCTTCCTGGATCCAGCACCATTCAGCCCGCCACTCGTCCCACTTTTCGCGGTAAACTCCTTCTGGGTATATTTCCTTATTCCAAGCCCTTGGAATCCAGGCGATAGAACCAGAGAGGGCCTCTCCTTTTTGGATGCGAGGGAAGAAGTAATGGCGAAAAAGAGCAGAATTGGGAATCACGCCGACAAAGTTTTCACAGAGATGGGCAAAGATGGACATGCAAAGTACCGCATTCGGCGTGAAATCGAGAAGACGAAAGCCGTATGAGTACATGATACCATTGAAGAAGTTGGAAAAGGGGGGACAGAGCCCGCAATAGAAATACGCAGTGAAGAAAGGGTATCTATCCGATCCACCTTTGGAACAAGCACCTGGGATTACGCGTGTGGCGGGGTGAGCTTGCGTCCCTTTCGCCCACATGCACTGGTATCGCCCCTTCAGAGCTTCAGCATCGAGCGATGGAGGGAAGACGACAAGCCTCTTCCGCATCTTCGCCAGTTCGCTCTCCGGGACATCGGCTTTCACCTCCTTGCCCTTGCCTTTGCTGACCTTGGGCGGCATGGCGGCTGTGAGGGCGAAAGCCGGGGGTGGAGCGAGCGTGGAAGCAGCAGGCGGAAGAGGAAAAAGTTTTGCTCTGAGCTCGAGAGGAGGAAGGCGATGGCGATGGCCAGATTGACGAGAAGAGGGGGGTAAATAGGCTTGTGCCTCTGCGGCTTCTCCTTTTTTATGGGGAAGGAGCGGGGCCGCCTCTTTTATTCCCCAATGTAAATGCGCCTCTATAGGCGCGAGGCAGTTGCAGCCTTTCAGGCACGCTCCCCACGTCGCGCGCTCGGTGCGTGTAGTGGGGGGCACAGTAAAACGAGATATTTACGAGCAGTTAATCCCCTGCCACGCGTGCCCGTGCACTGTTTGGGCCTAGCCCAACAACGCCTCGCACTCGTGTATGGCCTAGGCCTGGGGGCTCCTGTCGGTGTACTAAGTATTGGGCCACTAGTACCCCGTACTTGTGCATGGGCAGTTGTAGCCATCCTCGCGGCAAGGCTTGCCGGGAACAGCTCGAGGTCGATTCAAGCCACCAAGGAAATCATCAAGTCAGAGATCTGAGGATCAGCAGATAAGCAGAGCTGGAATCCGAAGGCCAGCTTTCCCAGCAAGATCCTTGCCGGGATGGCCTGTGGAGCCCGGCAAGGCTTGGCGTCCGGCAAGGCTTGGAGCCCGGCAAGGCTTGGCACCCGGCAAGGCTTGGTGCCCGGTAGGCTCCGGCGCCCAGCGAGATTCTACCACGGTGCCACCGCTTTGGCACAGTAACAAGTCTGACATTCTGGGTCCTTCCCTGGATGCGTGGCAACGCGCCAGTGGAGGAGAGCTTAAGCGGTGCTGATGGGATGGCCCCTTTTTCCATCCCCAAGAAAGTGAGGACACCTAAACGGACACCTCATGGTGCATTAAATGCGTTTGTCCTAATCCGTCAGGGGTTAGGTATGATACCCTGTAGCTACTTTACACCTCAATGTATGTACATTTTGCCACTATGGTGACCCCTTTGAGCATATAAAAGGAGGCCCAAGGCAACTGCTACAGAGGAGGAGAACTTCTGGCCCATTCTGCATGCGTAGTTGCTCTTTGAACGTACTGTTCATAGCGAGCGCTCCTGAAGGCTGGGCTCAAGAACATTAATAAGAACACAAAGTAGGAGTAGGGTTTTACGCTGATCAGCGGCCCGAACCTGGGTAAAAACTTCCCGTGTCGATCGTTGGTTCTGCTCTTTGCGTATACCTCTCCCCCCGCTGAATCGTAAAGGGATCTCTCGGGATCCCATAGGTGTCGTGCCCCGACAATCTTCACCTCGACCGGAACCACAATTAGTTACCCCTCAACCTGCTGCACCTACTGAAAATATTGGTTATGAAATTCCTTCGGGTATGATAGAACAACTGCTAGCTAATCCTTATGCAGGAGATGGAACCGAACATCCTGATATGCACTTGATATATGTGGATGAAATTTGTGGATTATTTAAGCTTGCAGGTTTACCCGGAGATGAAGCTAAGAAGAAGGTTTTCCCTTTATCTTTGAAGGGAAAAGCATTGGCATGGTATAGGCTATGCGTTGATATTGGATCTTGGAATTGGAATCGATTGAAATTGGAATTTCACCAAAAAATTTATCCTATGCATCTAGTTCATCGTGATCAGAATTATATATATAATTTTTGGCCTCGTGAAGGAGAAAGTATCACTCTAGCTTGGGGGAGGCTTAAGTCAATGTTATATTCATGCCCCAATCATGAGCTCTCAAGAGAAATTATTATTCAGAATTTTTATGCTCAGCTTTCTCATGATGATCGATCCATGCTTGATAGTTCTTGTACTGGTTCCTTTATGAAGAAGACTATTGACTTTCGGTGGGATCTTTTAGAAAGAATTAAACGCAACTCTGAAGATTGGGAACTCGACGAAGGTAAAGAGTCAGGTATTAAGCTCAAGTATGATTGTGTTAAATCTTTTAAGAATACCGATGCTTTTCAAAAGTTTAGCACTAAATATGGACTTGACTCTGAGATAGTAGCCTCCTTTTGTGAATCATTTGCTACTCATGTTGACCTCCCTAAGGAGAAGTGGTTTAAATATCACCCACCTATCAAAGAAGAAATTAAAGAACCAGTAATAGCTAAAGATGAAACTATTATTTACAATGTTGATCCAGTTGTGCCTACTGCTTATATTGAAAAACCACCTTTCCCTGTTAGGATAAAGGAACATGCTAAAGTCTCAACTGTGGTCAACAAAAGTTATATTAGAACTTCCAAACCTACTGAACAAATCAAAGTAGAACCTAGTGTTGCTATGGTTAAAGATCTCTTGGTTCAAAATATAGATGGGCATGTTATTTACTTCTGTGATGAAGCTGCTAGAATTGCCAAACCCGATGAAAAAGATAAACATAGACCCGTTGTTGGCATGCCTGTTGTCTCAGTTAAAATAGGAGATCACTATTATCATGGTTTATGCGACATAGGTGCTAGTGTGAGTGCCATTCCTTTTACCTTATTTCAAGAAATTATGAATGATATAGCACCCGCTGAAATAGAAGACATAGATGTTACTATTAAACTTGCTAATAGGGACACCATCACACCACTTGGGATTGTTAGAGATTTTGAAGTTTTGTGTGGGAAAATAAAATACCCTACTGATTTTCTTGTTCTTGGTTCCCCACAAGATGACTTTTGTCCCATTATCTTTGGTAGACCTTTCTTGAATACCGTCAATGCTAAAATAGATTGTGAGAAACAAATCGTCGGTGTTAGTTTTGGTGATGAGTCTCAAGAGTTTAATTTTTCCAAGTTTAGTAGAAAACATCATAATAAAGAGTTGTCTAGTAAGGATGAAATAATTGGTCTTGCTTCTATTGCTGTGGCTCCTACCGATCCACTAGAACAATATTTGCTAGACCATGAAAATGATACGCATCTGCATGAAAGAAATTAAATAGATAAGATTTTCTTTGAACAACGTCCTCTGCTTAAACACAATTTGCCTATTGAAACTCTAGGGGGTCCTCCTCCACCTAAAGGTGATCCTGTGTTTGAATTAAAACAATTGCCAGACACTGTGAAATATGCTTATCTTGATGAGAAAAAGATTTATCCTGTTATTATTAGTGCTAACCTTTCAGAACATGAAGAAGAAAGATTATTGAAGGTCCTGAAGAAGCACTGATCTACCATTGGATATACTCTTGATGATTTAAAGGCCATTAGTCCCACTCTCTGTCAGCATAAAATTAATATGGAGCCTGATGCTAAACCCGTTGTTGATCACCAACGACGTTTAAATCCTAAAATGAAAGAAGTGGTAAGAACAGAAATACTGAAGCTTCTGGAAGCATGTATAATCTATCCCATAGCTGATAGTAGATGGGTAAGTCCCGTTCATTGTGTCCCTAAAAAGGGAGGTATTACCGTTGTTCCTAATGATAAGAATGAACTTATTCCACAAAGAATTGTCACTGGCTACAGAATGGTAATTGATTTTAGAAAACTAAATAAAGCTACTAGAAAAGATCATTACCCTCTGCCTTTTATTGATCAAATGTTAGAAAGACTATCAAAGCACACACATTTTTTGCTTTCTTGATGGATATTCCGGTTTTTCTCAAATACCTGTCTCACAACCTGATCAAGAGAAAACCACCTTTACTTGCCCTTTTGGAACTTATGCTTATAGACGTATGCCTTTTGGTTTATGCAATGCACCTGCTACCTTTCAAAGATGTATCACTGCTATATTCTCTGACTTTTGTGAAAAGATTGTTGAGGTTTTCATGGATGATTTTTCCGTTTACGAAACTTCTTTTGATGATTGCTTGAGCAACCTTCATCGAGTTTTGCAGAGATGTGAGCAAACTAATCTCACCTTGAATTGGGAGAAGTGCCACTTTATGGTTAATGAAGGTATTGTCTTGGGACATAAAATTTCTGAATGAGGTATTGAGGTGGATAAAGCTAAAGTTGATGCAATTGAGAAAATGCCATGCCCTAAAGATATCAAAGGTATTCGTAGTTTCCTCGGTCATGCTGGTTTCTATAGGAGGTTTATTAAAGACTTCTCTAAAATTTATAGGCCTCTTACAAATCTTTTACAAAAGGATGTTCCATTTGTTTTTGATGATGATTGTGTAGAAGCCTTTGAAACACTTAAGAAAGCCTTGATTTCTGCACCTATTGTTCAACCACCTGATTGGAACTTGCCTTTCGAAATTATGTGTGATGCTAGTGATTATGCTGTTGGTGTTGTTCTAGGACAAAGAGTTGATAAGAAATTAAATGTTATTCATTATGCTAGTAAAACTCTGGACAGTGCTCAACGAAATTATGCTACTACTGAAAAGGAATTTTTAGGAGTTGTGTTTGCTTGTGGTAAATTTAGATCTTACATTGTTGATTCTAAAGTGACCGTTCACACCGATCATGCTGCTATCAAATATCTTATGGAAAAGAAGGATGCTAAACCTAGACTCATTAGGTGGGTTCTTTTGCTACAAGAATTTGATTTACATATCACTGATAGAAAGGGAGCTGAGAACCCCGTGGCTGATAACTTATCTAGGTTAGAAAATATTCTTGATGACCCACAACCTATTAATGATAGTTTTCCTGATGAATAATTAGCTACAATAAACATTTCTCATAACACTCCTTGGTATGCTAACTATGCCAATTATATTGTTGCTAAATATATACCACCTAGCTTCACATACCAACAAGAAAAAATTCTTCTATCATTTAAGACATTACTTTTGGGATGACCCACATCTTTATAAAGAAGGAGTAGATGGTATTATTAGACGTTGTGTACCTGAGCATGAACAGGGACAAATCCTACGGAAATGTCACTCTGAAGCTTATGGAGGACATCATGCGGGAGATAGAACTGCTCACAAGGTATTGCAATCTGGTTTTTATTGGCCTACTCTCTTCAAGGATGCCCGTAAGTTTGCTTTATCTTGTGATGAATGTCAAAGAATTGGTAATATTGGTAAGCGTCAGGAAATGCCTATGAATTATTCTCTTGCTGTTGAACCATTTGAAGTTTGGGGATTTGATTACATGGGACCTTTTCCTTCCTCTAATGGGTATACACATATTTTGGTTGCTGTTGATTATGTTACTACGTGGGTAGAAGCTATTCCAACTAGTAGTGCTGATCACAACACCTTTATTAAAATGCTTAAGGAAGTCATTTTCCCAAGGTTTGGAGTCCCTAGATATTTAGTGACTGATGGTGGTTCATATTTTATTCATGGTGCTTTCCGTAAAATGCTTGCTAAATATGATGTTAACCATAGAATTGCATCACCTTATCATCCTCAGTCTAGTGGTCAAGTTGAACTTAGCAATAGAGAAATAAAATTAATATTACAAAAAACTGTCAATAGGTCCCGAAAGAATTGGTCTAAGAAGTTAGATGATGCACTTTGGGCTTATAGAACAGCATATAAAAATCCTATGGGTATGTCTCCGTATAAAATGGTTTATGGAAAAGCATGTCACTTACCTCTAGAACTAGAACATAAAGCGTATTGGGCTATTAAAGAGCTCAATTATGATTTCAATGGGCAACACAAAAGTTGTCAATGGGCACGACAAAAGAATCCAAAAGCGCGAGTTCAAAGTTGGAGAATATGTTCTTTTGTACAACTCTCGTTTCAGATTCTTTGTAGGAAAACTCCTCTCCAAATGGGAAGGACCTTATGTTATCGAGGAGGTTTATCGATCCGGAGCCATCAAGATAAACAATGCCGAAGGTACTAACCCGAAGGTTGTCAATGGGCAACGAATAAAACATTATATCTCAGGTACGCCCATTAATGTTGAAAGCAATATTATCCAAACTATGACACCGGAAGAACACATAAAGGAAACCTTCCTGAACACTCCAGAATAACTAAAAAAGAGGAGGTACGTGATACGGTAAGTAAACGGCCTCCGAAAAATCTGCAAAAATATTTTTTGTCAGTTTTGGAATATTTAAAAAACTAGGAAAATAAGAAACAACCAGGAATGCACCCCTGGTGGGCACAAGACACCGGGGCATGCCTGGATTGCCAGGCACGCCCAGGTGGGTTGTGCCCACCTCGGGTACCTTCCGGACTCCATTTTTCTTCAGCTTACTTCTTTCCCAAGATAAAAAATCTTTATATACCCCACGAACCTATTGACCACCGTATCGCGGAGAAATCTTCTGTTTTCTTTTCTTGCTGTTTCCGATCAGATCTGTTAAGCCAGGCATCATGTCTTCTTCCTCCTCCAACAACGTGGAAGAGGATGCTTGGTTGATGAAGATCGAGTTGAAGAGAGAAGAGCCTGAAGAAGTCATCAAAGGGGACAAGAGCAAGGAGGCCACCAGAGATCAAGCGCCGGTGGTTGAGCAAGCTTTGCCTGCCGAGGAGGAAGAAGAAGATATCCTTAAACCTTACTATGATCATCTTACCCCCACTGAGATTGAAGCCTTTCGGATCATCGAAACGGTTCGTGTGCAAAATAAATATCTCACCCATGAAAATATTTTATTACAAGATCACATCATTGCCCTCCGGAGCATTATCCGTAGATTGGAGAAGCTGTTCGAGATTGCCACTACTTCATCACCAAAGGAAAATTGAGTAATCGGGTATGGGCACTCCCCTTGGCTTGTGCCAAGCTTGGGGGAGGTGCCCCGGTATCGTATCACGTCCACTATCTTTTTCCTTTACTTATCTTAGTTCGATCCATAGTTATCTTTTGCTTTAGATGTATAAAAGTTTAGTTCGATCCTTCCTTTTCGAGTGTTTGCTTAGTGATCTACCTTTGTAATCGTGTGCGAGATATATAATAAAGTTTAGTTTGAGTTTTGTTTTCTTTACTTTCATGTTCAATAAAAAGAAAGGAAATAAATGAAAAAGGTCATATGCTAATTTTAAGGTAAGTAATGACATCACATAAGGAAGAGTATAAGTAGAAAATTTTATTGGAGATTGACAAACATAGCATTGGTCAATGATGCAATTCATGAAAGAATTAATAAGGGAAGAGAAGATTCACATGCAAATACACTATCCTGGATATCTTTTGTGATTGTGAGCCCCCAACAAAATATTATATGCCAAAATTGTTGACGTTGGACAAGGAAGACAACGTAATGATTCATGTTTGTTCATATTCACATAGAAGTTATATTGTCATAGATCCTTCAACATGTGGTGCTTGCCCCCATCTTTGCTAGCCAAAAATTCCGCACTAAGTAGAGATACAACTTGTGCATCCAAAAACCTTTAAACCCAAATCTTATTTTGAGAGTCCACCATACCTACCTATGGATTGAGTAAGATCCTTCAAGTAAGTTGTCATTGGTGCAAATAGGGCAATAAAAATTGCTTCTAAAAGTGTTAGATCATTTAGTGTAAGAGAAAATTGAGCGTTGTACGAACTTGTGATGGCAAAGAATAAAAGCGACAGACTGCATAATAAAGGTTTCTATCACAAGGGGCAATATAACGTGATGTTCTTTTGCACTAAGAGATTGAGCATACAAACAAATAAGCGCATGGCAACCTCTGCTTCCCTCTGTGAAGGGCCTATCTTTTACTATTATGTATTTACTTTTATGCAAGAGTCAAAGTTCTTCTCTCTATTCCTTTTTATTTTCTCTTTTGGCAAGCATCATGTGGTGAGGAAAGATCTAGGCACATATATCCAGTTGGATATGGGTAGCATGAGTTATTATTGTTGACATCACCCTTGAGGTGAGTATGTTGGGAGGCGAAACTATAAGCCCCTATCTTTCTATGTGTCCGGTTGAAATGTTTTGCTCATGTGTATGCGATGAGTGTTAGCAATCATAGAAGACTATATGATGGTTGAGTATGTGGACTTGCCAAAAAGGCTCCGATACATGACCCTTCCTGAAAAGATGATGAATTGTAGTTGCAAAGTTGACTGAGAACATAGTTTGTTGGTTTTCAATAGAGTTTATGCTTTATACTTCGATGTTGTGATGAATTGTTACTTATTCATGAGAAGTTTATGATAGAAGTTATATGATAAAAGTTCTATGATAAAGTTTTATGTTAAAGTTTGTTGCTATTATAATAATATACATGATGCTTCTATGTCCGTATTTTGTTTTTATCGGCACCTCTCACTCTAAGCATGTGGACATGTTTTTCGATTTTGGTTTTCGCTTGAGGACAAGCGAGGTCTAAGCTTGGGGGAGTTGATATGTCCATTTTGCATCATGTTTTCCTACTATTATTTATGATGTTTTTATTCATAATAATGCTTTTTGGAGTAATTCTAATGCCTTTTCTCTCATAATATGCAAGGTTCACACAAAGAGGGAGAATTCCGGCAGCTGGAAATCTGGACCTGAAAATGCTACGTCGGGCTACCTATTCTGCACAACTCCAAATAAGCTGAAACTTCACGAGGAATTTTTATGGAATAAATAAGAATTATTGGAGCAAATAACTACCAGAGGGGGCCCACTAGGTGAGCACAACCCACCTGGGCGCGACTGGGAGCCCAGGCGCGCCCTGGTGGGTTGTGCCCTCCTCGGCCCACCTCCGGTGCCCCTCTTCTGGTATATAAGTCATTTTTACCTAGAAAAAAATAAGGAGAGGACTTTCGGGACGAAGCGCCACCGTCTCAAGGCGGAACTTGGGTAGGAGCACTTTTGCCCTCCGACGGAGCGATTCCGCCGGGGGAACCTCCCTCCCAGAGGGGGAAATCATCGTCATCATCATCACCAACAACTCTCCCATCTTGGGGAGGGCAATCTCCATCAACATCTTCAACAACACCATCTCCTCTCAAAGCCTAGTTCATCTCTTGTGTTCAATCTTTGTACCGGAACTATAGATTGGTACTTGTGGGTGACTAGTAGTGTTGATTACATCTTGTAGTTGATTACTATATGGTTTATTTGGTGGAAGATTATATGTTCAGATCCATTATGCTATTTAATACCCCTCTGATCTTGAGCATGATTATCATTAGTGAGTAGTTACTTTTGTTCTTGAGGTCACGGGAGACATCTTGTTGTAAGTAATCATGTGAACTTGATATGTGTTTGATATTTTGATGATATGTATGTTGTGATTCCCTTAGTGGTGTCATGTGAACGTCCACTACATGAAACTTCACCATATTTTGGGCCTAAGGGAATGCATTGTGGAGTAGTTATTAGATGATGGGTTGCGAGAGTGACAGAAGCTTAAACCCTAGTTTATGCGCTATTCCGTAAGGGATTGATTTGGATCCAAAAGTTTAATGCTATGTTTAGATTTATTCTTAATACTTTTCTCGTAGTTGCGGATGCTTGCGAGGGGGTTAATCATAAGTAGGAGGTTTGTTCAAGTAAGAACAACACCTAAGCACCGGTCCACCCACATATCAAATTATCAAAGTAGCGAACACAAATCAAACCAACATGATGAAAGTGACTAGATGAAATTCCCGTGTATCCTCAAGAACGCTTTGCTTATCATAACAAATCGTTTTGGCCTGTCCTTTGCCTCAAAAGGATTGGGCTACCTTGCTGCACTTTTATTACCATTACCGTTACTTGCTCGTTACAAATTATCTTGCTATCAAACTACTCGTTACTTATAATTTCAGTGCTTGCAAACATTACTTTGCTGAAAACCGCTTGTCATTTCCTTCTGCTCCTCGTTGGGTTTGACACTCTTACTTATCAAAAGGACTACAATTGATCCCCTATACTTGTGGGTCATCAGTCCCACCGAGTTTGCTTGACATCCTCTCTGTTGCCTTATTGCTTCACTTCGGTCTAACCGAGTTGATGCAATCGGTGCCACCGAGTTGATGTTTGGTCTAAGCCCTAGCACATCGGTCCCACCAAGTTGTTCCAGTCGGTCCCACCGAGGTTCCTAACGTTCACATTTTGAACTGAATCGGTCTCACCGAGTTCTTCTATTCGGTCTGACCGAGTTGGGTCAAATGTGTGTAACAGTTGGATTTTGTGTGGAGGCTATATATACCCCTCCACCCCCTTCTCCATTTGAGAGAGAGCCATCAGAATGTGCCTACACTTCCACTACTCATTTTCTGAGAGAGAACCACCTACTCATGTGTTGAGACCAAGATATTCCAATCCTACCACTAGAATCTTAATCTCTAGCCTTCCTCAAGTTGCTTTCCACTCAAATTATCTTTCCACCATAGCCAAATCCGTGAGAGAGAGTTGAGTGTTGGGGAGACTATCATTTGAATCACAAGAGCAAGGAGTTCATCATCAACACACCATCTATTACCTTTTGGAGAGTGGTGTCTCCTAGATTGGTTAGATGTCGCTTGGGAGCCTCCGACAAGATTGTGGAGTTGAACCAAGAAGTTTGTAAGGGCAAGGAGATCGCCTACTTCGTGAAGATCTACCCAAGTGAGGCAAGTCCTTCATGGGCGATGGCCATGGTGGGATAGACAAGGTTGCTTCTTCGTGGACCCTTCGTGGGTGGAGCCCTCCGTGGACTCGCGCAACCGTTACCCTTCGTGGGTTGAAGTCTCCATCAACGTGGACGTAGGATAGCACCACCTATCGAAACCACGCCAAAAATCTCCATGTCTACATTGTGTTTGCACATTCCAATCCCATCCCTTTACTTTCTTGCAATTAGCATGCTTTACTCTTTCCACTGCTCATACTCTTGCCATGCTTGCTTGAAATGTATTGTGAATGCTTAAACTTGTGCTAAAACTCCACCTCAACTTGAAGAACTTAAAAATTGCCTCTTTTGCTTGTTGAGGGTCTAACCCCCCCTCTAGACACCTCTTCTCGATCCTTTCAATTGGTATCAGAGCTTTGGTCTCCATTGCTTTGGTTTAATCACCTTTGGAGGAAGATGAATGAGTCTACGATTGGGAGTATTAGACGTAGAGTGCCTATGCTTGACGGAGAGTTCTATAGTGCTTGGAAAAATGAGATGCTTGAGATTTTCAATGAATATAATTTGAACAAGTATATTACTAGCCCTTGTGTGCCTCCTATTGATCCCTTGCATCCTATCCCCGATGAGTATCTTGAGATGACCCGCAATCTTAGAACTATTGATCTTATCATGAGAGGATTGCCTAGAAATTTGCTTGTATGCTCTCCTACATTTGAGTGTGGTTATACTATATGGAGATACCTTGAGGAGCGCTTTCCAAACTATTCCTTGAAAAATCTAGATGAGATTCTTCAAAAGTCCATAGCTTTTCATAAAATGAATCCTAGTGATCCTAAATTTGATGATTCTCTTTTTGAGCTTCGTGACCTTATGCGTGCCAAAGGAGATGTTGGAGTCATTAGTAGCATCATTTCACAAGTCATTAGAATTCATAAAGATGCACATTGTCATGGTCATAAATCTAATGAATCACTCTCTCTAGGTGATGATTAATCACATGATGATGTTGAACATGGATATTATGATGAGGATGATGATAGTGACTTTGATCTTGATGAGTCAATGAGACACTTTGGTCTTATGGCTAACCTTCGTGGTTACATGGCCGGAGGAAAGGAATGGGTTCTTGATAGTGGATGTACTGATCATATGACCGGAGATAAGGATATGTTTTGTGAGCGTGCTGAAAACGATGGTCCCCGAAAGTATGTCACTTTTGGTGATAACTCAAAGGGTAAGGTGGTTGGCCTTGGTAAGGTGGCCATCTCACATGAAAGCTCTATTCAAAATGTTATGCTGGTTGAATCTCTTGGCTACAATCTACTTTCCGTATCTAGACTAGCCGATTTTGGTTTCAATGTTCTATTCACTGAAGTAGATTGCCAAGTGTTTCGAAGAGATAATCATAATATGGTCTTTACCGGTATACGTAGAGGTGATCTATACATTGTTGATTTCACTAAAAGAGCTCAACCTCGTACTTGCTTAATTGCTAAATCTTCTAAAGGTTGGTCGTGGCATAGAAGGTTAGGTCATGTGGGCATGCGAAATCTTGATAAGCTTATTAAAGATGATCATATCCTTGGTGTTAAAGATGTCATATTTGACAAGGATAGACTTTGCAGTGCTTGTCAAGAAGGAAAACAAGTTGGAGGAAGTCATCCCATGAAGAACATCATGACCACAAGAAGACCGCTTGAGCTACTTCATATGGATCTTTTTGGTCCCAACGCCTACAAGAGTCCCGGTGGTAACTCGTTCGGTTTGGTCATTGTTGACGACTTCTCAAGATTTACGTGGGTGTTCTTTCTTGATGATAAATCACAGGTCCAAAAGATCTTCAAGAACTTCGCTAGGAAGGCCCAAAATCAATTTGAAGTGAAGATCAAGAAGGTTCGGAGCGACAACGGAACAGAGTTCAAGAACGCCAATGTGGATACCTTTCTTGACGAAGAAGGGATTTCACATGAGTTCTCGGCTACGTACACGCCTCAACAAAATGGAGTTGTTGAGAGGAAGAACAGGACACTTATTGAGATGGCAAGAACGATGCTTGATGAATACAAGACACCAAGACACTTTTGGGCAGAAGAGGTCGAGACAGCTTGTCATGCGACAAATCGACTATATCTTCACAAGCTTCTCGGAAAGACGGCATACGAGCTTCTCACCGGTAACAAACCCCAAGTTGGATATTGTTGAGTATTCGGCTCAAAGTGTTACATTCTTGATAAGCATCGTCGTTCGAAATTTGCCCCTAAATCTCATGAAGGCTTCCTACTTGGTTATGGCTCAAACTCTCACACTTACCGTGTCTACAACAATTTCACCCGAAAGGTTGAAGAGACGGTAGATGTGAAGTTTGATGAATCTAACGGTTTGCAAGTAGAGCAATTGCCAATTGATGTAGGAGACAAAGATCTTTCGGAAGCAATACAAGACTTGTCTATTAGTAAGATTCGCCCAACGGAGGTGAAGGAGAGTACTTCGTCCATTCAAGTGGAAGCCTCAACTTCACGACAAGGTGAACCACAAGTTGACTTGGAGGCATCCACAAGTGTAATACGTCAAGACGAAGGAAACGAAGAAGTACAACAAGATGAATCTCATCGACCTCCTTCTCCACCTCCACAAGAGAACAACAACGCCAACAACAATGAAGAAGGACAACAACAAGAAGAATAAGACAATGAAGAGGATGTTCCACCCCGACCCAAACAAAAGCTCTCGCGAGTTAGAGAAAGAGTCTCAAGAGATCACCTCGTCGAACAAATCTTCGATGATATTCAAACCGGGAGAATTACTCGCTCTAAAACTCGTTTGGCTAACTTTTGTGAACATTACTTATTCATTTCTAGTATTGAACCTATGAAGGTTGAAGAGGCTTTTGAGGATCCGGATTGGGTGAACGCTATGCATGAAGAGTTACACAACTTCGAAAGGAATCAAGTGTAAACTTTGGTTGAAAAGCCGGACGACAACCACAATGTCATTGGAACCAAGTGGGTGTTTCGGAATAAGCAAGACGAGGATGGACAAGTTGTACGCAACAAGGCCCGTCTCGTCGCCCAAGTCTACACTCAAGTCGAAGGTATGGAGTATGGTGAGACATATGCCCCCGTTGCTAGACTTGAGTCCATATGCATCTTACTTGCTTATGCCAATCACCATGATATCACTTTATACCAAATGGACATTAAAAGTGCCTTTCTAAATGGTGAAATTGAGGCGGAAGTCTATGTTAAACAACCTCCCGTTTTGTCAATCCTAAGAAACCTAATCATGTTTACAAACTACACAAAGCTCTTTATGGTCTTAAATAAGCTCCTAGAGCATGGTATAAATGCTTGACCAAGTTTCTTATTGAAAAAGTCTTTGAAATTGGGAAGATTGATTCTACACTTTTTACTAAAAGGGTTAATGGTGAATTATTTGTGTGCCAAATCTATGTGGATGATATCATATTTGGTTCGACTAACCCTCATTTTAGTGAAAAGTTTGGAAAGCTAATGTCAGAGAAGTTTGAGATGTCTATGATGAGTGAACTCAAATTCTTTCTTGGTTTGCAAATCAAGCAAACTAAGGAAGGTACCTTTGTTTCTCAAACAAAGTATACCAAGGACCTATTCAAGAAGTTCAACATGCAAGAAAGCAAAGGTATGAAAACACCCATGCCTACTAGTGGACATCTTGACTTGACTAAGGATGGCAAACTGGTTGACCAAAAGGTTTACCGCTCTATGATTGGTTCATTGTTATATCTATGTGCCTCCCGTCCTGATATTATGCTAAGTGTGTGCATGTGTGCACGATATCAAGCGGCCCCTAAATAATGTCATCTTAAGGCTGTTAAAAGGATAGTGAGATACTTAATTCATACACCAAATTTTGGCATTTGGTATCCTAAGAGGTCTTCTTTTGATCTTGTTGGCTACTCCGATTCGGACTATGCCGGTGACAAGGTTGGTAGAAAGTCCACTTCGGGTACTTGTCAATTTCTTGGTAGATCTCTTGTGTCTTGGTCCTCCAAGAAACAAAACTCGGTATCCTTATCCAACGCCGAAGCGGAATACATTGCCGCCGGATCATGTTGTGCTCAATTTTTGGATGACCCAAACCCTTAAGGATTATGGGATACATGTGAAACATGTTCCATTGCTTTGTGACAATGAGAGTGCTATTAAGATTGCACACAATCCCGTGCAACATTCCCGAGCTAAGCATATTGAAGTTCGTCATCATTTCATTCGAGATCATGTTGCTAAAGGAGACATCAATCTTAAGCATGTTCGTACCGATAAGCAATTAGCGGATATTTTCACCAAAACGCTTGATGAGAAAGTATTTTGCCATTTGAGAGGTGAATTGAACATCATTGATGCCTCAAACTTGGAGTAGAAACTCCATTTGGATACATGCAAGGCATGAGCCTTTTATGACTAATCCTTGATATTTCTCTTATGATGATGATCATATGTCTTGGATCTATACTTGTACCCTTGCATGTTATCTAACCCTTGTAGGTACTTGGATGAATCCAAATCTATGGGATTGCAAGTCATTCACATCTTGAGCAATCTCTACATCACCAAGTTCCTACTATATGGATGTTGAATACAGGGAAGCATGAACTCACTCAACATATCCTTTGACAATTTCTATATATCATATTTCATTTGGTATCAAGTCTCATGATTGTCACATTGGATACACAAGTGCTCTTCCTTGCAAGACTAACCGATGTAGGAAGATGAACTCAAACTACAAGTGATGCTCCCAACTCTTGATGGACTACATCAACCTTGAGCATCCAACAAAAGTTAGACTACATGATCAACATCAACACCACAACCCAAGGTATGATATTCCATCTTAGAGAAGCTTTACTCCAAGTCACGGGTCAAAGCAACTCAACAAGATGAGAATACATCAAAATGCTTAAACGAAAATTGGTAACCCCATTTTGAGCTTAAACGATGAGTATGACCTACGATCAAGTATTATCACTTGACTCCTCAGTCAATATACTCTAACATAGGTGACGTTGTCGCCGACCCCCTTCTAGATGAAGTTCTCTAGTATTTCTTTGCTCAGATACTTTGTGTTCTTGCTATTGTGTTTCCCTTTATAAAAAAAAAACTTCATCTAGATCTCTTTTTCGCTCTTATTCTGTGTCTAATTCATTGCAAATCTTTCAGTTAATTCCTTGCAAATCCTTGTGAGATTTAACTTGCCAAGTGAGCTGAGTTGACAAGATTTTTCCTCTACATTGAACTCGGACTCACTGATCCAAGCCTATCGGCTAGACCGAACTACAAGAATATCTTGTAAACAGCTCATCGGTACAACTGACATGGACTACCCGGTCTGACCGATATGCATCATCCATGACACTGCCAACTCGGTGTCACCGATGGAAACAGATCAGCGTTACTGATTTCACTGTTGAGAAAACTTTTTGCCATTGCATTATGCTATTCTATTTCTTCTCCAGCTCCACTCAATGATTCTTATCCTCTACTCGCATCTTAAACTACATGCAACTTTGTAGTGTGTCTCAAGGACCAAACTTATTTGACTCATGCTCCAGAAGTACCCTTCTTGGAAATTGATGTCAAAGGGGAGAGAGAGCACATCAAAGCTTATCATATGAGCACATCTAAGCTCTTCCAGATGCCAATAAAACAAAGAGGAGAGAAGTCACATGTCTTTAAGAGGGGAAAGACATGTCAATATTTGTTTGATCTTAGCTATTGCTAACATTCTTGTTGCTCTGAATTTTAGTTGTCTACACCATTTCTTGCTCTGATTTTCTTTCACCCTACCTCCTCCCATTATCCAATATCAGATTCAGGGGGAGAAAGAGTTCATATCTAGGGAAGAAAATCTTTGGAATTCATTGCATATCTTTAAAATCTTTGGGGACATGTCAATATCTAAATAGAGTACCTAGTACCTACCCATTACATGTCATCCCAGTCTTGGTACTCTTGTGGTTTCCTGAAATTGCTTTGTCTAGAGTGTTCTTGTGTTATCTAACCTTGTTTTCTCAAGTCCACTCCTTCTAAAGTCAGCCCAAGACCACAAGGTAAGTATATGCATCATTCTCATGCGCATGATGATCTCTTGCTGATGTACATATTGTTTGCAAGAAGGATTCATGAACATGGAGGTACACTTTCTATACACATCATTTGCTCTGATGCATATAGCCAAGATGCATGTAACTCATTGCTTGCTCTATCATGCTTATGCATTCACATGTTCTTATATTCTATCTTCACATGATTGCATACATGTAGGGGGATCCTATGCATGTTACATGTCGTTCCAAAGCTTTACTTGTTACTCTTCATATCTCTTATCTAAAGCTTTGATGTATGTTGTCATCAATTACCAAAAAGGGGGAGATTGAAAGCACAATTGCTCCCTGGGTGATTTTGGTAATTAATGTCAACATATCTCCTGTTGGACTAATACTTTCACCTAGTGTATTTCAGATGAGTTCAACAATGGCGTGGTAAGGACAAGAGGATGTGGAACCCCTTCAAAATGCTAAGGACAAAGATTGGCAAAAGCTCAAGACTCTTCATTTCTATTTTAGTGATCCAAGATCACACTGAGTCCATAGGAAAGCCAATACTATTAACAGGGGATGAGGTGTTGCTTAATGGTCTACTTGCTCAAAGTGCATAATGATATTGCTCCAAAAACCCTCAGCCACTTTCTCATTTCCACATTTGTCCAAAACTCAAAGTCAAACTCGGCCCCACCGAACCATTCTATCCGGCGCCACCGGGTTATGTTGACATAGCCACTGCCAGAAACCCTAGACAATTCGATAACACCGATATGGATCTCGGTCTCACCGAGATGGCCTTGCAAACTCTCTCTTGCCTGTTGCAATTATTTCGGTCTCACCAAAATGTGCAATCGGTCCCACCGAGTTTGCTTGACATCCTCTCTGTTGCCTTATTGCTTCACTTTGGTCTAACCAAGTTGATGCAATCGGTGCCACGGAGTTGATGCTTGCCCTAAGCCCTAGCACATCGGTCCCACCGAGTTGTTCCAGTCGGTCCCACCGAGATTCCTAACGTTCACATTTTGAACTGAATCAGTCTCACCGAGTTCTTCTATTTGGTCTGACCGAGTTGGGTGAAATGTGTGTAATGGTTGGATTTTGTGTGGAGGCTATATATACCCCTCCACCCCCTTCTCCATTTGAGAGAGAGCCATCAGAATGTGCCTACACTTCCACTACTCATTTTCTGAGAGAGAACCACCTACTCATGTGTTGAGACCAAGATATTCCAATCCTACCACTAGAATCTTGATCTCTAGCCTTCCTCAAGTTGATTTCCACTCAAATCATCTTTCCACCGTAGCCAAATCTGTGAGAGAGAGTTGAGTGTTGGGGAGACTATCATTTGAAGCACAAGAGCAAGGAGTTCATCATCAACACACCATCTATTACCTTTTGGAGAGTGGTGTCTCCTAGATTGGTTAGGTGTCGCTTGGGAGCCTCCGACAAGATTGTGGAGTTGAACCAAGAAGTTCGTAAGGGTAAGGAGATTGCCTACTTCGTGAAGATCTACCCAAGTGAGGCAAGTCCTTCATGGGCGATGGCCATCGTGGGATTGACAAGGTTGCTTCTTCGTGGACCCTTCGTGGGTGGAGCCCTCCATGGACTTGCGCAACCGTTACCCTTCGTGGGTTGAAGTCTCCATCAACGTGGACATACGATAGCACCACCTATCGGAACCACGCCAAAAATCTCTGTGTCTACATTGCGTTTGCACATTCCAATCCCATCTTTTTACTTTCTTGCAATTAGCATGCTTTACTCTTTCCGCTGCTCATACTCTTGCCATGCTTGCTTGAAATGTATTTTGAATGCTTAAACTTGTGCTAAAACTCCACCTCAACTTGAAGAACTTAAAAATTGCCACTTTTGCTTGTTGAGAGTCTAATCCCCCCTCTAGACACCTCTTCTCGATCCTTTCAAACCTACTAAACCTACTAAAAATATTTATTATGAAATTTCTTTTAGGTATGTTGGAGAAATTGCTAGCTAATCCTTATGCAGAAGATGGAATGATGCATCCTGATATGCACCTAATCTATATAGATGAAATTTGTGGATTTTTTAAGGTTGCAGGTTTATCCGAGGATGGAGTTAAGAAGAAAGTATTCCCTTTATCTTTGAGGGAAAAAGCAATATCTTGGTATAGGCTATTAGATGATATTGGAACATGGGTTGGAATCAATTGAAGCTGGAATTCCACCCAAAATTTTATCCTATGTATCTGGTTCATCGTGATCATAATTATATATATAATTTTTGGCCTCGCGAAGGAGAAAGTATCGCTCAAGCTTGGGGAGACTTACTTATATGATGCACACATTCCCCAATCATGAGCTCTCAAATTAGATAATTATACAAAACTTTTATGCCCAGCTTTCTCATAATGATCGATCAATACTTGATACTTCTTCTATTGGTTCCTTCATGAAGAAATCTATTGAATTCAAATGGATCTTATTGAAAGAATTAAATGCAACTTTGAAGATTGGGAAGTCGACAAAGGTAATGAGTCAGGTATAAATCTTGAATATGATTGTGTTAAATCCTTTACTGAAACCGATGCTTTTCATAAGTTTAGCACAAAATATGGACTTGACTCTAAGATAGTAGCTACTTTCTGTGAAACATTAGCTGCTCATGTTGATCTCCCTAAGGAGAAGTGGTTTAAATTTCATCTACCTATTGAAGAACTTTGTAAGGAACCTGCTATTGCTAAAACTGAAACAATTATTTATAATGTTGATCCAGTTATACCTACTTCTTATATTGAGAATCCTCCTTTCCCTGTTAGGATTAAAGAACATGCTAAAGCTACAACTGTGGTTAATAAGAGTAATGCCAAAACACCTAAACCCTCTGAACAAATTAGAGTTGAACCTAATGTTACGATAGTCAAAGACCTTTTGCTTAACAACATTGATGGACATGTTTTTTACTTCTGTGAGGAAGCAACTATTATTGCTAAACAAGATAAATTAAACAAGAGCAAACATGTAGTTGGCATGCCTGTCATTTCTGTTAAAATTGGAGATCATTGTTATCTTGGTTTATGTGATAGGGATAATTAATTTTGTGCCCTTAGTTGTGTCCCCCTTGGCAGGTTTAGCCCTAGTTTCCGAAAACACTCGTTCCTGCCCAAACCAGTTTGCTCATCTTATGCTTTTGCCCTTTGACCATTTGACCGTCACTTCAAAAAAATCATAACAAATTCATACTTACTCAGAAAAATGTGAATAAGATATAAAAATGTTCATAAAAACATCACCTATATGTGCATGTCATTTGCATTCATAAAAAATGTGTTAAGAGGTCCCCATCTCAGATTGAGCTCCTATAATCTCAGCTTGAACAGTAAAATCTGAAGAAAAAAATTGAAAAAAAAGTTTAAAAATTGTAAAAAATTTATGTGGCAAACATTGGTGAATGTTTTGAGTTCTTTCCAAGTTTCATAAGGGAATGACATTCGTGGAAGTCGTGGTAAAAAAACAAAACCGATGCTCGAAAACAAAAAGCATTTTGGAGTGCTAATTTTGTTTTTTGTCCACGACTTCCATGAATGTCATTCCTCGATGAAACTTGGCAAGTACTCAAAGCATTGGCCAATGTTTGCCACAAAAAAAATTAAGAATTTTTTGAATTGTTTTTCAATTTTTTCAGATTTTACTGCTCGTGTTGAGATCATATGAGATCAAACTGAGATGGGGACTTCCCAACACTTTTTTCATGAGTGCAAATCACATGCACATATAGGTGATGTTTTTCTTAACATTTTGATATCTTATTTGCATTTTTTTGAGTTAGTATGAATTTGTTATGAATTTTTTGAATTCATGGTCAAACGGTCAAAGGGCAAAAGCACAAGACGAACAAAGTGGTTTGGGCGTGAACGAGTGTTTTCGAAAACTAGGGGTAAACCTGCCGAGTGTGACCCAACTAGGGGCATAAAATCAATTATCGCTATGTGATATGGGTGCTAGCATAAGTGCTATTCCATTTACTTTATATCAAGAAGTCATGCATGATATTCACGTGTTGAAATAGAAGATATTGATGTTACTATTAAGTTTGCAAACAGAGATACTGATACGTCCATTTTGCATCATGTTTTCCTACTGCTATTTATTATGTTTTGGGTCATTATTTTACTTTATGATGCTATTCTAATGCCTTTTCCCTCTTATTTTGCAAGTTTCACATGAAGAGGAAGATTGCTGGTAGCTGGAATTATGGACCTAAAAAAGCTACATCAGAGATGAATATTCTCCACAACTCCAAATGAACTGAAAATTTACGGAGAATTATTTTGGAATATATAAAAAATATTAGAAGAAGGATTAGCAAAGGGGGCCCATGTAACACCCCCTTGTAATAAGCTCTGTGACACTCTGTTAAAATTTCCAAGTCATGATCATTTGCAGTGCCAAGTCATATGGGTTAATGATCCAATTCAAAGTCACATATGAAAATCAACTCAAATTCAAAAGTGAAATATGAAGTTGAACAAACTCTGTTGGGAAAATGTTCATTAAATGGCAAATAATCCAGGAACATTTCTAAAATCAACATCAAAATAATTGGAGTTGGACAAGTAACTCAAACAAGATGAAACAGCACCCAAAACAACAATATTAATTCATTTAAAATCATTACAAATTCAAATGGCTTCCAAATCTGTCCAAACCACTTTTTGGTGAGAGATAATATTGCATTGCAATATTTGGGCCAACTTCCACATTTTTCAAAAGAGCACAAGTGGCCTAATCATTTTGAAACAGAAAAAGAATAAAAGAAAAGGAAGAAGAGAAATAAAAAGAAAAGAGAATGCTACTGTTGGCTGGGCCTAAGTGCACAGTGTGCAGCCAAGTCCAACAGCAGCCCACCCCTTCTCCCTCCTCGTGCGTGTCGGCGCGCCCCTGGCCGCGCGCGCCCGCGCCAGCCGAGCGGCGACACGGCGATGGCGCCGACGCCACCGACAACCAGAGGATAAGGAGGAGCTCCCTCGGCCTCCTCTCCGTTCCTATCCACTTCCCCTCACCCGCTCGCCCTCTACCTCCTTCCTTCCCCTCAGATCCACGCGAGGCCAAACGGATCCGCCGCCGTTCGTCGCCGTTCTCGTGGCCAGCGACGCCGCCTCGCCTCGCCATCATGTCCAGGAGACGCGCCGTGATCGACCACGTCGCCTGCTCCGTCGAATCGTAGTGTGGAGGCTCTGCAGCTGCTGCTCACCGTCGCCCCCTTTCTTCCTCGACTCCGGAGCTCGCCGGCGGCCGCGACCCTCTCTGCTGCTACTAAACTGCCACGGGTCTTTCTTGACCACGCGGTGAGCTCCCCTCTCCCCTCTGTCCTTCCCTGAGCCGCTCAGCCTCGCTCTATCTAGGACGCCATCGCATCCGAGCTCCGACCGTCGCCGCGTTAGCCATTGCCGAGCCCCCGAGCTTCTGCAGCTCGAACCAGCTACGCCAACGCGCTCCTGGAGGTCCGTAGCTCCACCCTAGCTAGCTAGCATGCGCGAAAGCGCCGCGTAGCCCCGAAACCATCGACACCCGAACTCCGGCCGCCGCGCGCGAGCTCGCCGGCGACGTTTCCGGCCAAGACAGGCCGCGCCACCGCTCGCGTTGAATGCGGCACGGTCTCCTCGTTCGAACGCGCCGCTCCGCGCTCGTTTTGGCCCTCTGTGGCCGAAACCAGCCGCACACCCGTGCCTCCGCCGCGTTTCGACGTCGCCGGCGGCTAAACGCCGGTCGCCGCCAGCGTGGCTGGCATGGGGTCCACTCTGGGACGCTGACCAGTGGGCCCCCTGGCCATTTTGACCACGTTGACCATGGTCAACCGTGGTTACTGTTCACCCCTGTAGCTGACATGTGGGTCCCATTCGATAATTAGACTAATTAAGCACCGTAAAAAATAAAAGTTAATTTGTTAAGTTAATGTGACACTGACAGAAGGGCCCCACTTGGCTAATTAAATCTGTTAATTAGTGTAATCCACTGATTAGCCTAAACAGAGGCTGACATGTGGGTCCCACTGGACCCACATGTCATATTTGACTGGTCAGCGGCGTTGTTGACCGCTGACATCACAATGATGTCATGCTGACGTCATAATTCATTTTCTGTGATTAAAATAATTCCAGAAATTCAAATAATCTTTGAAAATTAATAACTTTTAAACCGTAGCTCGGATTGAAAAAGTTAAAACATGAAACTTGCTCAGAACGACGAGCCGAGTCTGATCGTGCCGTCTGTTTCTCCATCGGAACCCCCTACGTAGAAGAACCCGTAACTCCGGACCCGAATCCGGCAGATGAATAGTGCACACACGTCGGATATTAAATCCCAGATTAATTCTAAAAATAACTAAAATGACTTAGATGCATAATTAGGCAACCCTGCACTGCATCATAGCATCACACGCACCGTATTGCTTTTGTTTGCATTATGTTTACCTGTTTCTTCCCCCTCTTCTCTCTTGGTAGACCCCGACGTTGACGTAGCTCCCGAGGCAGACGCAGCTCAGGAGTACGACTACGTCCCCGACGACACCACCGACGACCTTGCCCTTGCCCCAGAGCAAACAGGCAAGCACCCCCATTTTGAGCATGCCTATATCGCCTATTCTCTTCTCTCTTATGCTTGCATTAGAACTGCTACTGCTACTGTTTTCCTATATCTGCTGCATAGCCTGATTATTGTACCCTACTTGTTACCTTACTGGTTATCCTAGACTGCTTAGTATAGGCTGGGTAGAGACACGACAGAGACCCCCACTTGACCCGACTGCCCTGCTGGATATTAGAAGACCCGATCAACGGGATTGAAGACTAGACCCTGGCACCGCACATCACTTCCCCTTAGTTGCCGACACTGCTGGGTTACCGTCGAGTGTCGAGGGTGATACCTCATCAGCACTTCTGATGTTAACCTTGTAGGTTAGTTACTCGATCGTGGTAAGCGAGGGTGATTCCTCCTACACCACCCCCGATAACGACATCGTCGTGCAACCTCTCAAGTGTGGACCTCGAGGGTGATTCCTCCTTCGTTCACCTTGATGATAACATCGAGCGGGAATTCCGTCGAGGGTGATTCCTCAGGGTTCCCTTCTGTGTCAGACACACAGTTACCTTGGATATTATGACCTACACTAAACCATGTTACTAAAGACGGGTCGGCCCTGAGGGGTACCCGCGCGAGCTTATTGCGAAGTGATGTGGAGTCGGGTTGACCTGGATGGTGCCCGCGAGATAACTACGAGGCGTGGCCGGGCATTCTTAGCCCTTGCCGCAAGTCCTCGAGACGGGGCGACGGGGTCACATCGATTGTGAGTCTCTGCTCGTTTCCGCGCGCTCCTAATCCACTACGGTTTGGATATTTGATCCGAGGGGCCTCTGGCCCGATAGCACTAACCATCACGTGGGCATAGTATGGGCGTTCTGCGTCGTATACATCAGCCAAAGCTCTATTGACGTCAGCGAGGAGCGGCCCGTTTTGGATTGGACTGGGAACGCAACTGCGCTTGTATTAAGGGGTTGCCAGGTCTGCTTCCAAAACGTCCTCGCAACGTGCAGGGTTCCCGGGGCGAAGGCCCAAGACCCCCGGGGGCATAGGTTAGTCCGGCGTGCTGACCTCTCTTTAGAGCCTAGGTCGGGTTGCGGCGTGTTGTTTGGCCGAGGCTGGGCATGACCCAGAAAAGTGTGTCCGGCCGGAGTTAAGCGAGCATGGTGGGTAAGTTGGTGCACCCCTGCAGGGAAGAAACTTCTATCGATAGCCTGTGCTACGGTAACGGACACTCGGAGTTGTATCCCGATCGGTACAACTAGAACATGTGATGAGAACTGGATAGTACGGCTCTGGGATTGCTTTCTCGCAGGGAGTCGAGAAAGGATCTCAGGTCGAGGTTGATGATACTACTACTACTACTTTACATTATGTTCATCTGTTCTCTTCTATTGCTGCAAGACTATCGAAGGTTGTTGAAGATGCTAGTCTTCGATAGGACTAGGCTTCTCCCCCTATTCTAGCATTTCTGCAGCCCAGTCCACATATACAGACATTCCTTTGACAATGTTGCATATGTAGTGTAGATCCTTGCTTGCTGAGTACTTTGGATGAGTACTCACGTTTGCTTTATTTTCTTTTTCCCCCATATTCCATTTGATGCCACCAGACGACGGAGCCCCTGAGCCAGACGTCCCAGCCGACGACCAGTACTACTACCCACCCGGCGAGTACTACTACTACGAGGAGCCAACTGACGACCAGGAGTAGGATCGGAGGGTCCAGGGCAGGAGGCCTACGCCTTTCGATCGTAGTATTTTATTTTACCCCGCCTCTGTGAAGGCCTATTCCTCTCTCTGAAATATATCTGTACTCAGATATCTGATGCTTCCGCTAACGCTTGTATGCCATCGAGCTATGTATTCGAGCCCTCGAGGCCCTGGCTTGTAATATAAAGCTTGTATGACTTTATTTATGTTTTAGAGTTGTGTTGTGATATCTTCAAGTGAGTCCTTAGGCTTGATCGTGCGCATTTGCGTGTATGATTAGTGCACGATTAAGCCGGGGTTGTCACAGGTTGGTATCAGAGCCGACTGCCTCTAGGTATCCCCCTTCCCAATTCCTTGGCTGAAGTTGAGTCTAGTGGTCAAAAACTATTTTACTAACTTGGTTGTGTGGCTTACGGGCCCACGTCGCCAACTGGGTGGTATTAGGATCTTTTATTCCTCGTCTTTACTCTGGGATTCTAATCTCTCATCTATTCGGGTTTAATAAAATTTACTAACACCAACATTTAGGTTCTCGTTAATTCTATCCACCCGGAGAGCTGGATTCAGTGTGATTTCCCTGACGTTGATCTGATTAGTGTGATAATCGTTTTTCTTTCCATTGTTTTGTTTAACCCTTCTCTCCGAGTTGTATTATACTCCGAGTTGTCATTCGATAAGACCGGATTCTGCATCAGAGTGCACACGGAGAGTAGGATCCAGTAAGTTGATGGATCTTCGGTCTTCTCTAAACTCGACTTGAGGTTGGGTTATCACCAGATCCGTGTTCGTGAAGAGGATATTCCAAAGACTGCATTCGTTACTCGATATGGCTCCTATGAATACACTGTCATGTCATTTGGCCTGACGAATGCCCCAGCTACGTTCTCTCGTCTGATGAATTACATATTCATGGATTACCTCGACAAATTCGTCGTGGTATATCTGGATGATATTCTGGTTTATTCGAAGAACAAAGAAGAACATGCTGAGCACCTTCGTCTTGTTCTGGAGAGACTACGAGAGCACAAGTTATATGCCAAGTACTCTAAGTGCGAATTCTGGCTTTCTGAGGTAACCTACCTTGGACATGTCATGTCCAAGGATGGTATCGCAGTTAACCCGGAATGAGTTCAGGCTATTCTTGACTGGACCCCTCCGAAGAATGTTAAGCAAGTCAGAAGTTTCCTCGGGCTTGCAAGTTATTGTCGCCGTTTCATTGAGAATTTCTCCAAGATTGCCAAGCCCCTGACTAATCTGCTTCACAAAGGCGTTAAGTTTGAGTGGACAGACAAATGTCAGGAAAGCTTCCAGACCCTCAAGGACAAGCTGACTTCTGCTCTAGTCCTTGCTCCTCCAGACTCTCGCAAAGATTTTGTGATCTTCTGCGACGCATCTTGCCAAGGACTAGGTTGTGTCCTAATGCAAGAGCGAAGAGTAATTGCTTATGCTTCGCGACAATTGCGTCCACATGAAGAGAATTACCTAGTGCATGACCTCGAACTTGCTGCTGTGATTTATGCTTTGAAGCAGTGGCGTCATTACCTCCTTGGTAATCGGTGTGAGATTTACACCGATCATCAGAGCTTGAAGTACTTATTCACTCAACCGGAACTCAATCTTCGTCAGCAGCGTTGGTTGGAAACAATCACCGATTATGACTGTGGTATTTCTTACACTCCTGGCAAAGCTAATGTGATGGCTGATGCCTTGAGCCGCAAGTCATACTGTAGCAACCTCATGGTAAAGCAAGCTCAACCCCAGCTATATGAAGAATTGCGCAAGCTGAATCTCTGCATCATCCCGCAAGGTTCTCTTAATAACCTTGTGATACAACCAGATCTTGAGAAAGCTGTCAAGATTGCGCAGTCTAAAGACGCTGAAATTAGTCTGATGAAGAAAGAGCTTCACCTTCAAAAGTACAGGGATTTCTCGATTGCTGAAGATGGAACCTTGTACTTCCGAGATCGCATTGTAGTACCTCGCTTCGAGCTGATGACTGACAAAGTCATGAAGGAGGCCCATGATACACCGCTATCTATCCATCTGGGTAGTACCAAGATGTATCGAGATCTTCGTCAAAGGTACTGGTGGTCTAGGATGAAGCAGGATATTGCCCGATGTGTTGCCGAGTGTGATGTTTGTCGTCGCGTGAAGGCAGAACATCAGAAACCTGCTGGAATTCTGCAACCGCTCCCTATTTCTCTATGGAAGTGGGATAAAGTGCAAATGGACTTCATTACTGGTCTTCCCAAGTCTCAGAAGGGTCACGATGCTATTCTTGTCGTCGTCGACCAACTCTCCAAGGTTGCACATTTCCTGCCAGTTAAGGAGACTATTACTGCTAGTTAGTTAGCAGAGCTATATATATCTCCAGAATTGTTTCACTCCATGGTATTCCCAAGGAAATCAGTTCAGACCGTGGCAGCATTTTCACTGGCCATTTCTGGGAAAGTTTCCAGAAAGCAATGGGAACTCATATTACCTGGAGTTCAGCTTATCATCCCCAATCCCAAGGTCAAGTTGAGCGCGTTAATCAAGTGCTTGAAGACATGCTTCGAGCTTGTGTTATATCCTTCGGTAAGAAATGCGAGGAATCTCTCCCGTATGCCGAGTTCTCTTATAACAACAGCTACCAAGCCAGCTTGAAAATGGCCCCCTTTGAGGTTCTTTATGGTCGTAAATGTCGAACCCCTCTGAATTGGTCAGAAACTGGGGAACGACCTCTTGTTGGACCGGACATTATTCAGCATGCCGAAGAACAAGTCAGAATTGTCCGGGAGAATCTCAAAGCAGCTCAAGACCGTCAGAAGAGTAATTATGATTGCAAGCGATGGGGTGTGATCTATCAACCTGGTGATCAAGCTTATCTTCGTGTCACTCCAATGAAGGGCACCCGTCGTTTCGGAATCAAGGGCAAGCTAGCTCCTCGCTATATTGGTCCTTTCCGCATCATGGCTAGACATGGACACGTGGCATATCAATTGGAATTGCCACCGCAATTCTCCCATATTCATGATGTCTTCCACGTGTCGCAACTTCGTCAGTGCTTCAAGGAATCCCCGCACCGTGCAGTGGATCATGAGATGCTCGAGCTACAAGATGATCTTTCCTATAAGGAGCATTCGATCCGCATCCTCGACGAATCTGAACGTCGAACTCGTCAGAAGACGACCAAGTTCCTAAAAGTGCAGTGGTCGAATCACACTGAAGATGAAGCCACTTGGGAACGCGAGGATCATCTTCGGGAAGAATATCCCGGACTCTTTCCTTCTACCTCCTGAATTCTCGGGACGAGAATTTCTTTTAGAGGAGGAGAACTTGTAACACCCCCTTGTAATAAGCTCTGTGACACTCTGTTAAAATTTCCAAGTCATGATCATTTGCAGTGCCAAGTCATATGGGTTAATGATCCAATTCAAAGTCACATATGAAAATCAACTCAAATTCAAAAGTGAAATATGAAGTTGAACAAACTCTGTTGGGAAAATGTTCATTAAATGGCAAATAATCCAGGAACATTTCTAAAATCAACATCAAAATAATTGGAGTTGGACAAGTAACTCAAACAAGATGAAACAGCACCCAAAACAGCAATATTAATTCATTTAAAATCATTACAAATTCAAATGGCTTCCAAATATGTCCAAACCACTTTTTGGTGAGAGATAATATTGCATTGCAATATTTGGGCCAACTTCCACATTTTTCAAAAGAGCACAAGTGGCCTAATCATTTTGAAACAGAAAAAGAATAAAAGAAAAGGAAGAAGAGAAATAAAAAGAAAAGAGAACGCTACTGTTGGCTGGGCCTAAGTGCACACTGTGCAGCCCAGTCCAACAGCAGCCCACCCCTTCTCCCTCCTCGTGCGTGTCGGCGTGCCCCTGGCCGCGCGCGCCCGCGCCAGCCGGGCGGCGACACGGCGATGGCGCCGACGCCACCGACAGCCAGAGGATAAGGAGGAGCTCCCTCGGCCTCCTCTCCGTTCCTATCCACTTCCCCTCACCCGCTCGCCCTCTACCTCCTTCCTTCCCCTCAGATCCACGCGAGGCCGAACGGATCCGCCGCCGTTCTCGTGGCCAGCGACGCCGCCTCGCCTCGCGATCGTGTCCAGGAGACGTGCCGTGATCGACCACGTTGCCTGCTCCGTCGAATCGTAGCGTGGAGGCTCTGCAGCTGCTGCTCGCCGTCGCCCCCTTTCTTCCTCGACTCCGGAGCTCGCCGGCGGCCGCGACCCTCTCTGCTGCTACTAAACTGCCACGGGTCTTTCTTGACCACGCGGTGAGCTCCCCTCTCCCCTCTGTCCTTCCCTGAGCCGCTCAGCCTCGCTCTATCTAGGACGCCATCGCATCCGAGCTCCGACCGTCGCCGCGTTAGCCATTGCCGAGCCCCCGAGCTTCTGCAGCTCGAACCAGCTGCGCCAACGCGCTCCTGGAGGTCCGTAGCTCCACCCTAGCTAGCTAGCATGCGCGAAAGCGCCGCGTAGCCCCGAAACCATCGACACCCGAACTCCGGCCGCCGCGCGCGAGCTCGCCTGTGATGTTTCCGGCCAAGACAGGCCGCGCCACCGCTCGCGTTGAACGCGGCACGGTCTCCTCGTTCGAACGCGCCGCTCCGCGCTCGTTTTGGCCCTCTGTGGCCGAAACCCGCTGCACACCCGTGCCTCCGCCGCGTTTCGACGTCGCCGGTGGCTAAACGCCGGTCGCCGCCAGCGTGTCTGGCGTGGGGTCCACTCTGGGATGCTGACCAGTGGGCCCCCTGGCCATTTTGACCATGTTGACCACGGTCAACCGTGGTTACGGTTCACCCCTGTAGCTGACATGTGGGTCCCATTCGATAATTAGACTAATTAAGCACTATTAAAAAATAAAAGTTAATTTGTTAAGTTAATGTGACACTGACAGAAGGGCCCCACTTGGCTAATTAAATCTGTTAATTAGTGTAATCCACTGATTAGCCTAAACAGAGGCTGACATGTGGGTCCCACTGGACCCACATGTCATATTTGACTGGTCAGCGGCGCTGTTGACCGCTGATGTCACAATGACGTCATGCTGACATCATAATTCATTTTCTGTGATTAAAGTAATTCCAGAAATTCAAATAATCTTTAAAAATTAATAACTTTTAAACCGTAGCTCGGATTGAAAAAGTTAAAACATGAAACTTGCTCAGAACGACGAGCCGAGTCTGATCCTGCCGTCTGTTTCTCCAACGGAACCCCCTACGTAGAGAACCCGTAACTCCGGACCCAAATCCGGCAAATGAATAGTGCACACACGTCGGATATTAAATCCCAGATTAATTCTAAAAATAACTAAAATGACTTAGATGCATAATTAGGCAACCCTGCACTGCATCATAGCATCACACGCACCGTATTGCTTTTGTTTGCATTATGTTTACCTGTTTCTGCCCCCTCTTCTCTCTCGGTAGACCCCGATGTTGAAGACTAGACCCGGGCACCGCACATCACTTCCCCTTAGTTGCCGACACTGCTGGGTTACCATCGAGTGCCGAGGGTGATACCTCGTCAGCACTTCTGATGTTAACCTTGTAGGTTAGTTACTCGGTCGTGGTAAGCGAGGGTGATTCCTCCTACACCACCCCTGATAACGACATCGTCGTGCAACCTCTCAAGTGTGGACCTCGAGGGTGATTCCTCTTTCGTTCACCTTGATGATAACATCGAGCGGGAATTCCATCAAGGGTGATTCCTCAGGGTTCCCTTCGGTGTCAGACACACAGTTACCTTGGATATTATGACCTGCACTAAACCATGTTACTAAAGACGGGTCGGCCCTGAGGGGTACCCGCGTGAGCTTATTGCGAAGTGATGTGGAGTCGGGTTGACCTGGATGGTGCCCGCGAGATAACTACGAGGCGTGGCCGGGCATTCTTAGCCCTTGCCGCAAGTCCTCGAGACGGGGCGACGGGGTCACATCGATCATGAGTCTCTGCTCGTTTCCGCGCGCTCCTAATCCACTATGGTTTGGATATTTGATCCGAGGGGCCTCTGGCCCGATAGCACTAACCATCGCGTGGGCATAGTATGGGCGTTCTGCGTCGTATACATCAGCCAAAGCTCTATTGACGTCAGCGAGGAGCGGCCCGTTTTGGATTGGACTGGGAACGCAACTGCGCTTGTATTAAGGGGTTGCTAGGTTTGCTTCCAAAACGTCCTCGCAACGTGCAGGGTTCCCGGGGCGAAGGCCCAAGACCCCCGGGGGCATAGGTTAGTCCGGCGTGCTGACCTCTCTTTAGAGCCTAGGTCGGGTTGCGGCGTGTTGTTTGGCCGAGGCCGGGCATGACCCAAAAAAGTGTGTCCGGCCGGAGTTAAGCGAGCGTGGTGGGTAAGTTGGTGCACCCCTGCAGGGAAGAAACTTCTATCGATAGCCTGTCCTACGGTAACGGACACTCGGAGTTGTATCCCGATCGGTACAACTAGAACATGTGATGAGAACTGGATAGTACGGCTCTGGGATTGCTTTCTCGCAGGGAGTCGAGAAAGGATCTCAGGTCGAGGTTGATGATACTACTACTACTACTTTACATTATGTTCATCTGTTCTCTTCTATTGCTGCAAGACTGTCAAAGATTGTTGAAGATGCTAGTCTTCGATAGGACTAGGCTTCTCCCCCTATTCTGGCATTTCTGCAGCCCAGTCCACATATACAGCCATTCCTTTGACAATGTTGCATATGTAGTGTAGATCCTTGCTTGCTGAGTACTTCGGATGAGTACTCACGTTTGCTTTATTTTCTTTTTCCCCCATATTCCATTTGATGCCACCAGACGACGGAGCCCCTGAGCCAGACGTCCCAGCCGACGACCAGTACTACTACCCACCCAGCGAGTACTACTACTACGAGGAGCCAACTGACGACCAGGAGTAGGATCGGAGGGTCCAGGGTAGGAGGCCTACGCCTTTCGATCGTAGTATTTTATTTTACCCTGCCTCTGTGAAGGCCTATTCCTCCCTCTGAAATATATCTGTACTCAGATATCTGATGCTTCCGCTGACGCTTGTATGCCATCGAGCTATGTATTCGAGCCCTCGAGGCCCTGGCTTGTAATATAAAGCTTGTATGACTTTATTTATGTTTTAGAGTTGTGTTGTGATATCTTCAAGTGAGTCCTTAGGCTTGATCATGCGCATTTGCGTGTATGATTAGTGCACGATTAAGCCGGGGTCGTCACAGCCCACCAGTGAGCAACAAGCTCAGGGGGCGCGCCCACCCCCCAGGGCACGCCCTATGAGCTTGTGGCCCCCTTGGCAAGCCGTCGGTGCCCATCTTCTCCTATATGATGCTATTTGCCCTATAAAAAATTAGAGGAAGACTTTCGGGATGAAACATCGCCGTCTCGAGGCGGAACCTAGGCAGGAGCACATCTGCTCTTCGGCGGAGCGATTCCACCGGGGAAACTTCCCTTTGGGAGGGGGAAATTGAAGCCATCGACATCACCAACGACCCTCTCATCGTGGGAGGATCAATCTTCATCAACATCTTCACTAGCAGCATATCCTCTCAAACCCTAGTTCATCTCTTGTATTCAATCTTTGTCCCAAAACTTCAGATTGGTACCTTTGCGTTATTAGTAGTGTTGATTACACCTTGTAGTTGATGCTAGTTGGTTTAGTTGGTGGAAGATTATATGTTCAGATACTTGAGCATATTCAATACCCTCTGATCTTGAACATGAATATGATTTGTGAGTAGTCACTTTCGTTCTTGAGGACATGGGACAAGTCTTGCTATATGTTGTTGCATCCTTTAGCGGTGTCATGTGAACATCAACTAAATGAAACTTCACCATAATTGGGCCTAAGGGAAGATATTGTGGGGTAATTAGTAGATGATGGGTTGCGAGAGTGACAGAAGCTTAAACCCTAGTTTATGCATTATTCCGTAAGGGGTTGATTTGGATCCATATGTTTCATGCCATGGTTAGATTTATCTTAATTCATCTTTCGTAGTTGCGGATGCTTGCGAGAGCGGGTAATCATAAGAGGGTTGCTTTTTCAAGTAAGAACAGCACCCTAGCACCGGTCCACCCACATACCAAATTATCAAAGTAGCGAACGCGAATCAACTAAACATGATGAACGTGATTAGATAGTAATTCGCGTGTGTCATCGAGAGCGCTTTGCTTTATATAAGAGAACTTTCTGGCTTGTCCTTTGCTATAAAAAGGATTGGGGCTCCTTGCCGCACCTTTGTTACTATTCTTACTTGTTACTTGTTATGAATTATCCTACTACAAACTATCTATTACCGCTACTTTCAGTACTTGCAGAGAATACCTTGCTGAAAGCACTGCTTATCATTTCTTTCGGCTCCTCATTGGGTTTGACACTCTTACTTATCGAAAGTACTATGATTGATACCCTATACTTGTGGGTCATCAGATACTATTTCACCACTTTGGATTGTTAGAGATGTTGAAGTCTTGTGTAGTAAGATCAAATACCCTACTGATTTTCTAGTTCTTGGATCACCACAAGATGATTTTTGTCCCATCATATTTGGTAGACCTTTCTTGAATATTGTTAATGCTAAAAAATGATTGTGCTAGGGAGATAGTCAGTGTTAATTTTGGTGATGTATCTCATGAATTCAACTTCTCCAATTTTAGTAAGAAATTTCATGATAAAGAATTGCCCAGTAAAGATGAAATCATTGGTCTTGCTTCTATTGTTGTTCCTCCTATTGATCCGTTAGAAAAATATTTGCTAGACCATGAGAATGATATGCATATGAATGAAAGAAATGAAATAGATGAGATATTTTTTAAGGAAGCACCTATCCTTAAACATATTTATCTGTCGAAACCCTGGGAGACCCTCTTCCACCTAAGAGTGATCCCGTGTTTGAATTAAAGAAACTTCCTGATACATTGAAATATGCTTATCTTGATGAAAAGAAGATATATCTTGTTATTATCAATGCTAACCTTTCAGTGCACGAAGAAAAGAGATTACTCAAAACTTTAAGGAAACATCATGCTGCAATTGGATATACTCTTGATGATCTTAAGGGCATTAGTCCTACTTTATGTTAACACAAGATTAATAAGGAGCCTGACGCTAAACTTGTCGTCGATCATCAATGCCGCTTGAATTCCAAAATGAAGGATGTGATAAGAACTAAAATATTAAAGCTTCTGGAAGCAGGTATTATTTATCCTATAGCTGACAGTAGATGGGCAAGTCATGTTCATTGTGTTCCTAAGAAAGGAGGCATTACTGTTTTTCCTAATGATAAAATGAACTTATCCCTCAAAGAATTGTAACTGGTTATAGGATGGTAATTGATTTTAGAAAATTAAATAAAGCAACTAGAAAAGATCATTATCATTTGCCTTTCATTGATCAAATGGTAGAAAGATTGTCTAAGCACACACACTTTTGCTTTCTTGATGGCTATTCTGGTGTTTCTCAAATACTTGTATCACAAGAAGATCAAGAGAAAACTAATTTTACCTGTCCCTTCAGAACTTATGCTTATAGACGTATGCCTTTTGGTTTATGTAATGCACCCGCTACTTTTCAAAGATGTAGGACTGCTATATTTCTCTGATTTCTGTGAGAAAATTGTTAATGTATTCATGGATGATTTCTCCATTTACAGAACTTCTTTTGATGATTGCTTAAGCAACATTGACCGAGTTTTACAAAGATGTGAAGAGACCAACCTCGTCTTGAACTGGGAGAAGTGTCACTTTATGGTAATTAAGGTATAGTCCTTGGTCATAAGATTTCCGAAAGAGGTATTGAAGTAGATAAAGCTAAAGTTGATGCGATTGAGAAAATGCCATGTCCTAAAGATATTAAAGGTATAAGAAGCTTCCTGGGTCATGCTGGTTTTCTTAGAAGGTTCATTAAAGACTTCTGTAAAATTTCTATGCCTCTAACTAATCTCCTACAAAAGGATGTTTCACTTGTTTTGATGATGATTGTGTAGAAGCCTTTGAAATACTTAAGAAAGCCTTAATTTCTGCACCCATTGTTCAACCACCTGATTGGAATTTACCCTTTGAAATCATGTGTGATGCTAGTGATTATGCTATTGGTGTTGTTTTAGGTCAAATAGTTGATAAGAAACTAAATGTTATTCATTATGCCATGAAGACCTTAGATAGCGCTCAAAGAAATTATGCTACTACTGAGAAAGAGTTTCTAGCAGTTGTCCTTGCATGTGATAAATTTAGACCTTATATTGTTGATTCTAAAGTTACTATTCACACTGATCATGCTGCTATTAAATATCTTATGGAAAAGAAAGATGCTAAACCTAGATTTATTAGGTGGGTGCTTTTACTACAAGAGTTTGACCTGCATATTGTGGATAGAAAAGGAGCTGAGAATCCTGTAGCAAATTATTTGTCAAGGATAGAAAATGTTCTTGATGACCTACTGCCTATTGGTGATAGTTTTCCTGATGAGCAATTAGCTGTTGTAAATGCTTCTACTTCTCGCAAAAATCCTTGGTATGTAGACTATGCTAATTTCATTGTTGCTAAATATATACCACCTAGTTACACATACCAACAAAACAAAAAAATTCTTCTTTGATTTAAGACATTACTTTTGGGATGACTCACATTTATATAAAGAAGAAGTAGATTGTGTTTTTAGACTTTGTGTACCTGAGCACGAGCAGGAACAAATCCTAAGGAAGTATCATTTCGAAGTTTACGGAGGGCATCATGCGGGAGACAGAACTACACATAAGGTATTACAATCTGATTTTTATTGACCTACTCTCTTAAAGGTTGCATATAAGTTTTTCATTTCTTGTGATGAATGTCGAAGAATTGGTAATATTGGTAGACGTCAAGAAATGCCTATGAATTTTTAACTTGTTATTGAACCGCTTGATGTATGGGGTTTTGATTATATGAGACCTTTTCCTTCCTCCAATGGATACACTCATATTTTAGTTGCTGTTGATTATGTTACTAAGTGGGTAGAAGCTATTACAACCAGTAGTGCTGATCACAACACATCTATTAAAATGCTGAAGGAAGTTATCTTTCCGAGGTTTGGAATCCCTAGATATTCAATGATTGACGGTGGTTCCCATTTTATTCATGGTGCATTCCATAAACTTCTAGCTAAATATGATGTCAACCATAGAATTGCATCGCCTTATCCTCCTCAGTCTAGTGGTCAAGTTGAATTGAGCAATAGAGAAATAAAGCTAATTTTAGAAAAAAGACCGTTAATAGATCCAGAAAGAATTAGTCTATGAAACTTGATGATGCATTATGGGCTTACAGAACTGCTTATAAAAAACCTATGGGTATGTCTCCTGATAAAATGGTCTATGGAAAAGCATGTCATTTACCTCCGGAACTAGAACATAAAGCTTATTGGGCAATCAAAGAGCTTAATTATGATTTCAAACTTGCTGGTGAGAAAAGGTTATTGATACGTCCATTTTGCATCATGCTTTTATGTTAATATTTATTGCATTATGGCCTGTTATTATGAATTATGGTACAATAATTATGCCTTCTCTCTCTCTTGTTTTACAAGATTTACATGAAGAGGGAGAATGCCGGCAGCTGGAATTCTGGACCGGAAAGGAGCAAATCTAAGAGACCTATTCTGCACAACTCCAAAAGTCCTGAAAATTTAAGGAGAATTATTTTGGAATATATAAAAATTATTGGTCGAAGAAACTACCATAGGGGACCCACCAGGTGGCCACAAGCCTGGGGGCGTGCCCTACCCCCAGGGCTTATGGGACCCCTGGCAGGTCTCCGGGGCCCATCTTCTGCTATATGAAAGGTTTTGACCCGCAAAAAATTAGAGAGAATCTTTCGGGACGAAGCACCGCCGTCTCGAGGCGGAACCTGGGCAGAAGGAACCTAGGGCTCGGGCGAAGCTATTCTGCCGGGGAAACTTCCCTCAGGGAGGGGGAAATCGAAGCCATCGTCATCACCAACGATCCTCTCATCGAGGGAGGGTCAATATCCATCAACATCTTCACCATCACCATCTCCTCTCAAACCCTAGTTCATCTCTTGTATTCAATCTTTGTCTCAAAACCTCAGATTGGTACCTGTGGGTTGCTAGTAGTGTTGATTACTCCTTGTAGTTGATGCTAGTTGGTTTATTTGGTGGAAGATCATATGTTCAGATCCTTAATGATAATGAATACCCCTCTGATCTTGAACATGAGCATGCTTTGTGAGTATTTACTTTTGTTCCCGAGAACATGGGAGAAGTCTTGTTATAAGTAATCATGTGAATTTGGTATTCGTTCGATATTTTGATGAGATGTATGTTGTCTTTCCTCTAGTGGTGTTATTTGAACGTCGACTACATGACACTTCACCATGATTTGGGCCTAGGGGAAGGCATTGAGAAGTAATAAGTAGATGATGGGTTGCTAGAGTGATAGAAGCTTAAACCCTAGTTTATGCGTTGCTTTGGATCCACATGTTTCATGCTATGGGTAGATTTATCTTAATTCTTCTTTCGTAGTTGCGGATGCTTGCGAGAGGGGTTAATCATAAGTGGGAGGCTTGTCCAATTTAGGACAGCTCCCAAGCACCGGTCCACCCACATATCAAATTATCAAAGTAACAAACGCGAATCATATGAGCATGATGAAAACTAACTTGACAATAATTCCCATGTGTCCTCGGGAGCGGTTTGCTTTATATAAGAGTTCGTCCAGGCTTATCCTTTTCTACAAAAAGGATTGGGCCACCTTGCTGCACCTTTGTTACACTTGTTACTTGTTACCCGTTACGAATTATCTTATCACAAAACTATCTGTTACCGATAATTTCAGTGCTTGCAAAAAATACCTTGCTGAAAACCGCTTGTCTTTTCCTTCTGCTCTTCGTTGGGTTCGACACTCTTACTTATCGAAAGGACTATGATAGATCCCCTATACTTGTGGGTCATCAAGAATCTTTTCTGGTGCCGTTTCCGGGGAGTGAAGCGCCTTTGGTAAGTGGAATTTGGTAAGGAAACATTTATATTATGTGCTGAAATTTACTATCACTTGTCACTATGGAAAATCATCCTTTGAGGGGATTGTTCAGGTATCTTCACCTCGACCGGAAGAGCAAAGAGTTGCCCCTTAACCTACTGCACCTGCTGAAAATATTTATTATGAAATTCCTTTGGGTATGATAGAGAAACTGCTAGCTAATCCTTATGCAGGAGATGGAACACTACATCCTGATTTGCATCTAATCTATGTGGATGAAGTTTGTGGATTATTTAAGCTGGCAGGTTTACCCGGAGATGAAGTCAAGAAGAAGGTCTTCCCTTTATCTTTGAAGGGAAAGGCATTGACATGGTATAGGCTATGTGATGATATTGGATCTTGGAATTGCAACCGATTGAAATTGGAATTTCATCAGAAATTTTATCCTATGCATCTGGTTCATCATGATCAGAATTATATATATAATTTTTGGCCTCGTGAAGGGAAAAGTATCGCTCAAGCTTGGGTGAGGCTTAAGTCAATGTTATATTCATGCCCCAATCATGAGCTCTCAAGATAAATTATTATACATAATTTTTATGCTCGGCTTTCTCGTAATGATCAATCCATGCTCGATACTTCTTGTACTGGTTCTTTTATGAAGAAGACTATTGAATTCAAATGGGATCTCTTGGAAAGAATTAAACGAAACTCTGAAGATTGGGAGCTCGACGAAGGTAAGGAGTTAGGTATAAACCTTGAGTTTGATTGTGTTAAATATTTTATGGATACCGATGTCTTTCGTGAATTTAGCACTAAATATGGACTTGACTCTGAGATAGTAGCTTCTTTCTGTGAATTATTTGCTACTCATGTTGATCTCCCTCAGGAGAAGTGGTTTAAATATCATCCTCCCATTGAAGTAAAAATAGTAGAACCCATTAAAGATGAAGAAGAAACCATTACTTATAATGTTGACCCATCTATTCCTACTGCTTATATTGAGAAACCACCTTTTTCTGTTAGGATAAAAGAACATGCTAAAGCTTTAGCTGTAGTTCATAAGTGTTATACTAGAACACCTACACCCCCTGAACAAATTCAAGTTGAACCTAGTATCTCTATGGTTCAAGATCTCTTGGTCGATAATATTGATGGGCATGTTATTTATTTCTGTGATGAAGCTGCTTGAATTGCTAAACCTGATGAAAAGGATAAACGTAGACCTGTTGTTGGCATGCCTGTTGTCTCTGTTAAGATAGGAGATCATTGTTATCATGGCTTATGTGATTTGGGTGCTAGTTGATATATCTCCAACGTATCTATAATTTTTGCTTGTTCCATGCTGTTATATTATCATTCTTGGATGTTTTGCAATCATTTTATAGCAACTTTATATCATTTCTTGGGACTAACCTATTGACATATTGCCCAGTGCCAGTTGCTGTTTTTTGCTTGTTTTTTACTTCGCAGAATATCAGTACCAAACTGAGTCGAAACGTAGCGAAACTTTTTGGAGATTTTTTTTGGACCAGAAGACACAAGATGGGCCAAAGAAGTACCAGAGGGTAGGCCCGAGGGGAGGACAACCCCCCAGGGTATGCCCTGGTGGGTTGCACCCACCTCGGTGGCCTCCCGCACCGCCTCTTTGCCCTATAAATACCCAAATATTCCAAAAACCCTAGGGGAGTCAACGAAACACAATTCTAGCCGCTGCAAGTTCCAGAACCACGAGATCCAATCTAGACACCATCACGGAGGGGTTCATCATCCTCATTGGTGCCTCTCCAATGATGCGTGAGTAGTTCATCATAGACCTATGGGTCCGTAGGCAGTAGCTAGATGGCTTCCTCTCTCTCTTTTGATTCTCAATACAATGGTCTCTTGGAGATCTATTTGATGTAACTCTTTTTTGTGATGTGTTTGTTGGGATCCGATGAACTTTGAGTTTTTGATCAGATCTATATCCCTGAATATTATTTGAGTCTTATTTTGATCTCTTATATGCATGATTATTTATAGCCACGTATTTCTTCTTCGAATCTTTGGTTTAGTTAGGCCAACTAGATCGATTTTTCTTGCCATGGGAAGAGGTGCTTTGTGATGGGTTCGATCATGCGGTGTTCTTTCCCAGTGATAGAAGGGGCAGCAAGACACGCATGTATCATTGCTATTAAGGATAACAAGATGGGGGCTATTCCTACATGAATAGATCTCGTCTACATCATGTCATCATTCTTATTGCATTACTCCGTTTCTCCATGAACTTAATACACTAGATGCATGCTGGATAACAGTTGATGTGTGGAGTAATAGTAGTACATGCAGGCAGGAGTCGGTCTACTAATCTTGGACATGATGCCTATATATTGATCTTTACCTTGGATATCGTCATAATTATTCGATCTTCTATCAATTGCCCAACAGTAATTTGTTTACCCACCGTGTGCTATTTTCTTGAGAGAAGCCACTAGTGAAATCTACGGCCCTCGGGTCTATTCTTTATCATATTTGCTTTGAGATCTATTTTTATTTGCTTTTATTTTCAGATCTATTATCCCCAAAAAACCAAAAATACCTTGCTGCACTTTTTTATTACTTATTTTATTTCACGTTTTATCGAGATCTATTTATCCAATCTACATAATTTTTATCCCGTCAACTTGACAATTTCTGGCACCGTTATCCGTAGAGGGATTGACAACCCCTCCTAATCGTCGGGTTGCAATTATGTGTTCTTTGTGTGAAGGTACCGTTTACATAGTGTTTATTGGTTCTCCTACTAGATTGATACCTTGGTTTCATAACTGAGGGAAATACCTACCGTAGTTGTGCTGCGTCATCCCTTCCTCTTCTGGAAAATACCGACGTAGTTCAAGCGACATCAAAAGGAATTTCTGGCGCCATTGCCGGGGAGACATCATCAGCATCTATCAGGTTCCTAATCACAAATCTCATCTCCTTGCAATTTACATTATTTGCCATTTGCCTCTCGTTTTCATCTCCCCCACTTCACAAAAATTTGTCATTTTATTCGCCTTCTTTTCGTTTGCCTTTTTCTTGTATGATCTTTGGTTTGGTTGTGTTGCCATGTGCCTTCTATATGCTTGCATCTTCGCTTGCTAAAAATCTATTGATATGGATCCCCATCCACTTGCTAATCTTTTTAGAAGATCCAATCATGATGAACCAATTGCTAGTGAGTTGAGTGCACTAGATTATCTTTATGAAGTTTTGCTTGAGATTCGTGAATCTGAAAATTGTGATGAAGAAATTTATGAAGTGGTTCATGATAGCTCCTGGAATGAAAAGCATGATTGCAATGATTTTACTATAAATTCTATTAATGTCAATTGTGCTAATGATATGCAAAACCCCAAGCTTGGGGATGCTAATTTTGCTATGTCCACTACTTATTGCAATGATCATGATTGGGGTGATTCTTCTTATGATCTTGAAAATTTATTTAAGCCTCATGATGAATGTGATATTGATAATAATGTTTGCAATAATATTGAAAGTGGGTTTGGAAGAGCGTCAACTTTAGGTAAAAATAATCCCACATATTTGGAGAGTGTTCAATCTTATGAAAATTTTGATGAAAGTGGGTTTGGAGAGGTCATGACTTTTTTAGTTGATGTTAATCCCACTATCTTGGAAGATTATAAAACTTTTATGCATGTGGATCATGAAGAATTTTTTTATATGATAGCTATATTGTTGAATTTGATTACGATCCTACATGTAATTATTATGAGAGAGGAAAATATGGTTGTAGAAATTTTCATGTTACTAATTTACCTCTCGTTATGTTGAGATTGCTATTGTTTCTTTCTTCTTCCTTGCATATGCTATATATTTCTTGTCTTGATAATTTGTTTACTTATAAAATACCTATGCATCGGAAGTATGTTAGAATTAAATGTGTTTGTCACATGTATTATGATGCTCTCTTTGTGTTTCAGTTCTTGTCTTTCATGCGAGCATCATCAAAATTATCAATGCCTAGCTAGGGGCATAAACCGATAGCGCTTGTTGGGAGGCAACCCAATGAATAAAATTTATTTTTGTCTTTTCCTTTCTGTTCTTGAGTGTTTGCACAATTATGCCTCTGTTATGATTGTGTTTTTTATGTTTTAATTAGTGTTTGTTCCAAGTAAAGCATTTGGGATAGCTTTGGTCATAGTTGATTTGATCCTGTTGAAAAACAGAAACTTTTGCATCCAGTAATAGAATATTAAAATTTACAGAAGCGACGAAAAATTCTGAATTTTTTACATAAGATTTATATACAAATTGCCTATGTTTTCCTCAGTTTTCAGAAGTTTTGGAGTTACATAAGTATGAGAACAATTCACATCTTTACAGACTGTTCTGTTTTTGACAGATTCTGTTTTCTTTGCATTGTGTGCTTATTTTGGTGAATCTATGGATTGTATCGGGGGCTATAAGCCATGGTAAAATTAGTATAAAGTAGATATAATGCAATAACAAAATTTGAATGGTTTTTATACAGTACTTAAAGTAAAGATTGGTTTTCTTATACTAACGGATCTCACGAAGGTTTTGTTAATTTTTGTGTGATTGAAGTTTTCAAGTTTTGGGTGAGATCACGATGGATGAAGGAATAAGGAGTGAAAAGAGCCTATGCTTGGGGATGCCCCATGGCACCCCAAGTTAATATTCAAGGAGAACCAAGCAACTAAGCTTGGGGATGCCCCGAAAGGCATCCCCTCTTTCTTCTAACGACCATCAGTATTTTACTTGGAGACATATTTTTATTCGTCACATATCATGAGTTTTGCTTGGAGAGTCTTGTATTATATGAGTCTTTGCTTGTTTTGATTTTTAGTTTGTCACACGTATCCTTGCTGGCCACACCTATTTGAGAGGGACAAATTATGCTATGATTTGTTAGAATTGCTCTTTATGCTTCATTTAAATTTTCTTCACTTATATCTTTTTGAGCACGGTGTGCTTTAATATTTTTGAAGAAATGCTCTAATCCTTCACTTAGATTTATTTGAGAGTTAGTAAATTTTTGAAGAAATTCTCTCGTGCTTCACTTAAATTATTTTGAGAGACGAAAAAATTTATGCTCATGTTCTTCACTTAGATTTGTTTGAGCTTGTCAAAAGCAATTGCAATATATGAAACTAGTCCCAAAGTGATAGATATTCAAGAGGGATATAATAAAAACTTTCATGAAGATCATTGGACAAAATAAACTTGATTCTTTGTAATAGTTTTGAGATATGATGATAGTGACATGTGAGTCATGCTGGTGAGTACTTATGCTTTAGTAAGAATATTGGTGTTAAGGTTTGTGATTCCCTATGCAAGCATGAAAGTCAATAGTTATGCAATGAAATTACATCCTACTTATGGTGTATTATTCGGTGTTAGTTATGCTTAATGCTCGCTTATGTGCTTTTTTGTTTCTTGGTTGGTTGCTTCTCAATCTTTTTGCTAGCCTCCACTTGTACTAAGTAGAAATACTACTTGTGCATCCAAAACCCTTAAACCCAGTTTTGCCATATGAGTCCACCATACCTATTTATATGCGGTATTTCCATGCTGTTCTAAGCAAATTTGTATCTGCCATCTCTAATTTTCAAAATAAATTTCCTTTTTGTGTGCCCGTACCGCTCATGAAGTGGCAGGTGGTGGCCAATATTTTCCATGCTAGATGTGTTATTCTCAAGATGTGTGTTTATTCACTTGTCATTGCACGAGAGTGCAGCGGTAATAGGGATGCCCAGTCCCGAAATGAAAAAATAAATTTACTTAATGTGATGCCCGGATAATTAAGCTATAGTGAACCTCTGCTAATGATGCCACGTCACCTCAATTACTGTTGATAAACTCGCGTTGATTCGAAACCGATTCTAATTCAAATTCAAAATCAAGTCAAACGGTAAAGGTTTTCAAATATTAAAACTAAATGTTCGGGTGGAGCCAAATAATGCATAGGTAATTATTGTGGAGAAACCACACTTTTATAAAATGTTTAAATACTCTAAAATGAATAAAACAGTAGCTAAAACAATTAAATAAATGCCTTTTGGATTTTATAAAATACTAAACTATTTTGTTCGGGGGTAAAACCTTTTGTGACAGTAGTTGGAGCTGTAACTCTATTTTAGGTGTGGGTTTTACTTTTTGTAAAACTATAAACTATTAAAGAAATAAAAGAAAAATAAATAAAAGAAAAGGTAAAAATAAAACAAAACAAAAGAGAAACCAAACCCCCTTCCCCCTGGGCCGTTTGGCCCAACCGGGCATCCAGGCCACCAGGCCAGCCCACCCCATCCCCCCTTATCCCCCCGGGCGACCGAACCCTAACCCACCGAGACCTCACTCCCCCCCACTCGCCCCCACACTCCCTCGTTCTCTCACCCCTTCCCGATACGATCTGGATCGGGGAATCGAACCCCCGTCGACGCCATTGCCTCGTCACCCCCGACGCCTCGCAGCCCCGGACTGCCGTCACCGCTCGCCGGAACGCCACCTCGTCCTCCTCCCCGACCGGCTTCCCCGAGCCTCGACGACCGAACACCTTCAGCCGCTGGTGAGGTCGTCGGCCTCCGTCTCCCCTGTGCCCCTTCCTCTCCGCGGTCACCGCGCTCGACCACCTCGCGGCCGTGCAGTCCGCTCGCCCGCCACGCCCCGCCTCACCTCGCTGCAGCCGCTGTGGCTGCTGCCTTGGCCGCTGCTGACGCCGCTCGCGCCAATCGCCGCCTCTCTGTGCCTAGTGCCTGGCGAGTACTACTACTACGAGGGGCCGACTGACGACCAGGAGTAGGATCGGAGGGTCCAGGGCAGGATGCCTACACCTTTCGATCGTAGCTTTTTATTTTACCCCGCCTCTGTGAAGGCTTATCTCTCTCTCTCTCTGTAATATATCTATACTCAGATATCTGATGCTTCCACTGACGCTTGTATGCCATCGAGCTATGTATTCGAGCCCTCGAGGCCCTGGCTTGTAATATAAAGTTTGTATGACTTATTTATGTTTTAGAGTTGTGTTGTCATATCTTCAAGTGAGTCCTTAGGCTTGATCGTGTGCATTTGCGTGTATGATTAGTGCACGATTAAGCCGGGGTCGTCACACTCTGCTTCCCTCTGCGAAGGGCCTATCTTTTAATTTTACCTTCTACCTTTATACAAGAGTCATGGTGATCTTCACCTCTCCTTTTTATACTTTTTCTTTTTGGCAAGCACTATATGTTGGGGAAGATCTAGATATATATATCCACTCGGATGTAGGTGTTCATAAACTATTATTGTTGACGTTACCCTTGAGGTAACTGGTTGGGAGGTGAAACTATAAACCCCTATCTTCCTGTGTGTTTGATTGAAACTTTGATCTCATAAGTATCACGTGAGTGTTAGCAATTATGAAAGATTAAATGATGGTTGAGTATGTGAACTTGCTAAATGAAAGCTCTTACACTGACTCTTTCCGATGTTATGATAAATTGCAATTGTTTCAATGACCAAGATCATAGTTTGTTGGTTTTCAATAAAGTTTTTGATTCATACTTTACCTTGTGAATGAATTGTTACTTTAGAATAAGAAATTATATGACAATATATGTTGCTATTCTAAAGATGATCATGATGCCCTCATGTCCGTATTTTATTTTATCGACACCTCTATCTCTAAACATGTGGTCATGATTATTGATTTTGGCTTTCGCTTGAGGACAAGCGAGGTCTAAGCTTGGGGGAGTTGATACGTCCATTTTGCATCATGCTTTTATGTTAATATTTATTGCATTATGGGCTGTTATTATACATTATGGTACAATACTTATGCCTTCTCTCTCTTATTTTACAAGATTTACATGAAGAGGGAGAATGCCGGCAGCTGGAATTCTGGACCGGAAAGGAGCAACTCTGAGAGACCTATTCTGCACAACTCCAAAAGTCCTGAAAATTTACGGAGAATTATTTTGGAATATATAAAAATTATTTGGCAAAGAAACTACCAGAGGGGACCCACCAGGTGGCCACAAGCCTAGGGGGCGTGCCCTACACCGCAGGGCGCGCCCCCAGGGCTTGTGGGCCACCTGGCAGGTCTCCGGTGCCCATCTTCTGCTATATGAAAGGTTTTGACCTAAAAAAATCATAGAGAAGCTTTTGGGATGAAGCGCTGCCAAATAGAGGCGGACCCTGGGCAGAAGCAATCTAGGGCTCCGACGGAGCTATTCTGCCGGGGAAACTTCCCTCCGAGAGGGGAAAATCGAAGCCATCGTCATCACCAACGATCTTCTCATCGAGGGAGGGTCAATCTCCATCAACATTTTCACCAGCACCATCTCCTCGCAAACCCTAGTTCATCTCTTGTATTCAATCTTTGTCCCAAAACCTCAGATTGGTACATGTGGGTTGCTAGTAGTGTTGATTACTCCTTGTAGTTGGTGCTAGTTGGTTTATTTGGTGGAAGATCATATGTTCAGATCCTTAATGATAATTAATGCCCCTCTGATCTTGAACACGAGCATGCTTTGTGAGTAGTTACGTTTGTTCTTGAGGAAATGGGAGAAGTCTTGTTATAAGTAATCATGTGAATTTGGTATTCGTTCGATATTTTGATGAGATGTATGTTGTCTTTCCTCTAGTGGTGTTATGTGAACGTCGACTACATGAAACTTCACCATGATTTGGGCCTAGGGGAAGGCATTGGTAAGTAATAAGTAGATGATGGGTTGCTAGAGTGATAGAAGCTAAAACCCTAGTTTATGTGTTGCTTCGTAAGGGGCTGATATGGATCCACATGTTTCATGCTATGGTTAGATTTATCTCAATTCTTCTTTCGTAGTTGCGGATGCTTGCGAGAGGGGTTAATAATAAGTGGGAGGCTATTCCAAGTAAGGACAGCACCCAAGCACCGGTCCACCCACATATCAAGTTATGAAAGTAATGAACGCGAATCATATGAGCATGATGAAAACTAACTTGACAATAATTCCCATGTGTCCTCGGGAGCGCTTTGCTTTATATAAGAGTTCATCCAGGCTTATCCTTTGCTACAAAAAGGATTGGGCCACCTTGCTGCATCTTTGTTACACTTGTTACTTGTTACCCGTTACGAATTATCTTATCACAAAACTATCTGTTACCGATAATTTCAGTGCTTGCAGAAAATACCTTCCTGAAAACCGCTTGTCATTTCCTTCTGCTCCTCGTTGGGTTCGACACTCTTACTTATCGAAAGGACTACGATAGATCCCCTATACTTGTGGGTCATCAGTTACTTGATATTAGTTCTCTAGATGAGTGGAGAACTCAAGCTTATGAGAATGCCAAGTTGTTTAAAGAAAAACTTAAAAGATGGCAGGATAAAAGAATTCAAAAATGGGAATTTAATGTTGGAGATCAAGTTCTATTGTACAACTCTCATTTCAGATTCTTTGCAGGAAAACTTCTCTCCAAATGGGAAGGACCATATATCGTCGAAGAAGTTTATCGTTCCAGGGCTATCAAGATCAATAATGCCGAAGGAACAAATCCGAAGGTGGTTAATGGGCAACGAATTAAGCATTATATTTCACATACACCCATTAAAAGTGAAACCAACATTATTCAAACAATTACACCAGAGGAACACATAAGCGGAATGCTTTAGAGTCCTGGAAAAGGAATAGGTATGTGATACGGTAAGTAAACCGACTCCAAAATCTCCATAAAAATACTTTTTCACCGTTTCAGAATATTTAAAAAATTAGGAAAATAAGAGATAGCCATGAAAGTGCACGAGGGGGCCACAAGCTCGGGTGGCATGCCACCCAGGCTTATGGGGCCCTCGTGGACTTTCCCGACTCTATTTTCTCCCTAACAACTTGTCCTGCATGGGAAAATAAATACTTCTTGCTGTTTTGACCACTGTATCGCAAATTTCTCCTCTGTTCTTGTTTCGGGTTGTTTTCCTGACAGATCTAGATTGTCAAGTTCTCCATGGCTCACTGAAGGCTCCGTACCAAGCACCGGATTGTACAACCTCCTCCGGGCAAATGCCCCTTCAGTGAGGTTTACTATGAGTGGTCATCTGGTGAGGAGGATGATGTCGAGCAAGAGGTAACTAAGGAGGCTACCGGTGGCAATATCGACAAAGATGAAGGAAATAGACTGGTGGCTCCTTTCGAGGCTAAGGAAAAGAGGGACTCATTTTACTCTCTTTTTCCTAATATTACTTCGTCCGATGTTAATGCACTAAAGGGTGTTGAAGCAATTTGTGCTCAGAACATGACCCTCACTCAAGAAGTAATTGCTCTAGAGGAACAGAATCGCATGCTCTATGAGATCATCAAGAAGAGGCATGAGTTGGACATATGGAGGGCGGAGAACAAGCCTACCCCTTCATCACCACCATCACCAAAGAAACAAACTTGAGTACACGGGTATGGGTGATATGTCCATTTTGCATCATGTTTTTATGTTGATATTTATTGCATTATGGGTTGTTATTTCACATTATGGTACAATACTTATGACTTTTCTCTCTTATTTTACAAGATTTACATGAAGAGGGAGAATGCCGGCAGCTGGAATTCAGGACTGGAAAGGAGCAAATCTGAGATACCTATTCTGCACAACTCCAAATGTCCTAAAACTTTACAGAGAATTATTTTGGAATATATAAAAAATATTGGACGAAGAAACAACAGAGGGGGACCCACCAGGTGGCCACAAGCCTGGGGGGTGCGCCCTACCCCCCAGGGCTTGTGGGCCCCCTGGCCATTGTCCGGTGCCCATCTTCTGCTATATGGAGGGTTTTGACCTAGAAAAAAAAAGGAGGAAGCTTTCGGGACGAAGCGCCGCCGTCTCGAGGCGGAACCTGGGCAGAAGCAATCTAGGGCTTCAGCAGAGCGATTCTGTCGGGGAAACTTCCCTCCGGGAGGGGGAAATCGAAGCCATCGTCATCACCTACGATCCTCTCGTCGAGGGAGGGTCAATCTTCATCAACATCTTCACCAGCACCATCTCCTCTCAAACCCTAGTTCATATCTTGTATTCAATCTTTGTCCCAAAACCTCAGATTGGTACCTGTGGTTTGCTAGTAGCGTTGATTACTTCTTGTAGTTGATGCTAGTTGGTTTATTTGGTGTAAGATCATATGTTTAGATCCTTATTGATATTCAATACCCCTTTGATCTTGAACATGAATATACTTTCTGAGTAGTTACGTTTGTTCCTGAGGACATGTGAGAAGTCTTGTTATAAGTAATCATGTGAATTTGGTATTCGTTCGATATTTTGATGAGATGTATGTTGTCTTTACTCTAGTGGTGTTATGTGAACATCGACTACATGACACTTCACCATGATTTGGGCTTAGGGGAAGGCATTGGGAAGTAATAAGTAGATTATGGGTTGCTAGAGTGACAGAAGCTTAAACCCTAGTTTATGCGTTGCTTCGTAAGGGGCTGATTTAGATCCACATGTTTCATGCTATGGTTAGATTTATCTTAATTCTTCTTTCATAGTTGCGGATGCTTGTGAGAGGGGTTAATCATAAGTGGGAGTCTTGTCCAAGTAAGGAAAGCACCCAAGCATCGGTCCACCCACATATCAAATTATCAAAGTAACGATAATTCCCATGTGTCCTCGGGAGCGGTTTGCTTTATATAAGAGTTCATCCAGGCTTATCCTTTTCTACAAAAAGGATTGGGCCATCTTGCTGCACCTTTGTTACACTTGTTACTTTTTACCTGTTACGAATTATCTTTTCACAAAACTATCTGTTACCGATAATTTCAGTGCTTGCAAAAAATACCTTGTTGAAAACCGCTTGTCATTTCCTTCTGCTCTTCGTTGGGTTCGACACTCTTACTTACCGAAAGGACTACGATAGATCCCCTATACTTGTGGGTCATCAAGACTCTTTTCTGGCGCCGTTGCCGTGGAGTGAAGCGCCTTTGGTAAGGAAACATTTATATTATGTGCTGAAATTTACTATCACTTGTTGTCGGTGTCAAAACCGGCAGATCTCGGGGTAGGGGTTCCCGAGCTGTGGATTTAGGATCGATGGTAACAGGGACGATGAACACGGTGTTTTACCCAGGTTCGGGCCCTCTCTATGGAGGTAAAACCCTACGTCCTGCTCTTGTTTATATGGATGGAGTATTAAGTACAGAGTTGATCTACCTCGAGATCATATGTTGTGGTCTAAACCCAAGGGGTATGATGGATCAATATCATCATGATCTATCGACTAGCCTGGCCTCGGCTTATATAATATACCAGAGGCCTAGGATAACAAGAGTCCTAGTCGAATACGTCGGTGGAGAGGAGTCCTTGTCTTGATCACCAAGTCTTGTGGAATCTTCCTCGTATATGTCATCGGCTGTCCGAACTGGCCCATTAGTAAACCACCATGGGGGTCTTCGGCCCGACCCACTGGTCGGGAGACGACGTGGTGAGTACCCCCTAGTCCAGGACACCGTCAGTAGCCCCCTGAACCGGTCTTCAAGTTGGGGACGCTCCTCGGTTCTTCCAAACTTTTCTTCATCTTCGGTCGTCGGCCTTGAAAACTGGTTTAACAAATCTTTCCATCTTCGATCTTGAGGATTGCCGAGCTAAATCCGAAGAGTTTACACGTTGGGCATCCGAGGAGCCCTTTAAGTCTTCGGCCTTTATCAATGCCTTGTTATTTTTACGCCACACCTCGGGTTTAAAGTGTTTCCCGTGCGACAGTGCCCTCTTGCATCCGAAATCCAACGCCAGATTGCATCCGAGGTATATCTTTTTGCAGCCAAGCACCAACGCCGGACTGCTTCCGAGCTCCAACGTCGGACTGTATCCGAGCTCCAACGCCGGACTGTATCTGAGGTGTCATAGATCACCTTGGTTCAAAAAAGTTGAAGGAGTTCAGCCGAGCTTAATGCCGGAAATGACCTTTATGGAGCCAACTACTTGTATCCGAGCTTTATGCCGGACTGCATCCGAGGTGGTGCACTACCTCGGGTATGGGCTGGTTTTTTGTGGATATATTTTTCTTGATTGGTGCAATTTATTCTCTACCGAGATATATAACCAGTAGCCCTCAAGGTGTGTGTCGGTCTAAAACCCGAGATGCACCTGAAGGAAAACATGAAACCGCTGATCCCATTAGCCCCTAAGACTCGTGTCGATTTGCGAAATTGGCCTGAGGATCAACTCATAGCTCGGCAGTATACATAGGAATTGAAACGCGGTGTAATATATTGGAGGAAATAGTGATCGGCAGACGGGTCCTTGAGAAGTTGCCGTAATATATTAGCTTGATGCCGGATAGGTCCAGATGGTACCTATTGTTATCCGAAGACACGTTTGCCCATAGCTCGGTTAAGCCGAACACTGGGCATTATGAATTTTCTGCATTGAATAGGCAATGCAGTAGCCCCCGAGCCACTGGTGGGGTGGCAACACCAGATCAAGGGATCGATGTGCCCCTTTAATATTTGTAAATGATAAGCGCGAAGCCCAGTAGCCCCCGAGCCTTAATGTGGGCACGGGGTGGCTGAATTAAGGATCGATATCCGTTTGACAGAAAATTTTGTTGTGTTTAACACGAACTTCTCGGAAAGAGAATAAAGATCTCTTAAAGGAGCTAGAGCTAACGAAAGCTGATCTCGCCAAGGTCGGCCTCAAGGGGCTTAATAGATAGGAAATCAATGCCAATAGGGAATTATGAGAGCGTTATGTCAGCTGGTCGGTTGTCTCAGTGAGATTGTGCCCTTGACTCTTTGAAAGATTGGCTACAATTATTTGACTTTTGCTTGCAATTTATGTGTAATGATTCTATGTACCTAAGTACTTTACATCATTAAAGCTCGAATCCGCATTGTACAAAACTTTGTTGACCAACCATCAGCTTCAACCTCCTCAGCCAGTAGCCGAGGAGTGTTTGTCCCACTTTATAAAGCCTTTATGAGGGCAAAGATTTATGGCAAACGAGGCAATCCGGCCATACGGTTTTATAAACAAAGGTATGCGGAGAGATATGTTATATTACTATGTAAGAAACATCTTCCAAAGAAAATAGTTCTGCTATCGGTTCCTTTCTTTGGGTTCTCATGCTGACCATGATCATGAAACCTCATCTCCGATCAATGTGGGAGGAAAATATTGAGGATTTAGTTAGGAGAGAGTTCCCGAACTCTGTGGTCCATGATGAACCAGAATTTTCGCTTCCATCGTTGCCGACCAATTATATCCTTTAAGATGGCTAGCTTTCGGCTTCACCCAGTCTGAGGTACTAATCCGGATGACCCGGTAGTAATAATCACAGAGGTGCTCCCTTTACCGCCTAGCCGAACAATCGGGAACGTAGGGGTAAGCATAGGAGCCAGGCAACCCAGCTTGGCCAAAGTCTTAAGTCAAATTGATGCATATTTATGGCTTTATTACGATAATTATGGAAGGTATATTCTCCATTGAGACTGTTTATAACCTGAAAGTGGCCCATCGTCGGCTTCCACCCCTTTGTAGATGCTACACAGGGTGTTTCCGTACTAACAATACAACCCTTAGCCGACGTCTCGGTGCCCGGAGGCGGTTGTGTTAGCGAAAACGAGGCAATCAGATATGCAGGCTTTATAAATTTCACTTAGTCATAGGAGTTTGAAGTTCGGGGCCAGTTACTAGCCCCCGGTTAGTGTTCGGCGTCAGCCGGGGTCAAACCAGTAACAGTTCGGCCAATCTTATGAAAGGCCCATTGTTTAATACGGTCATCAGATCGCCGACCAGTTTACGCTCATTGTGACAGTCAGTTTTCGACTTTCTCCACTGAGGTACTTGACCAGTTTAAGCCGGAAGTACAATCACAGTGGTTTTCCCTTTGCACTCCTAGCCGAACAAAGTGGAACATAGGAGGCAAGCACAGGAGCTGGGCAACACAACTATTGACCGAAGACACAATTTGAAACTGGTGCATATAAAGCAATATCCGAGAACGTTTTGCCGAGGACTCCTCGGAGTGCCTTGGCTTTTGGTGGGTTCGGCTCTAGTCGCAGCTCCCCGTTGATATTGCCGAAGCTTTAAATGTGTTCAGCGTCATATTGTGAGAATTATGCTGGAAACACACAAATAGGTTAAAAGTGCCATAAGCATGGAAAACCAAAAAACTTTAGTAAAAACTTGACATCCGAACTAAAAACAAGTTTTTTGCACCAATCCGAAATTGGTCTTAAAAAAAATTGTGCTTCTGTCGTGCTTTAACATGACACATCCGATCTCTAAACTTCAAGTAGGTCAGCCTTCGGCTTCAACCTAATTATCCCGAAGGTGGAGTGCTTCCCCAAGGCCAGTTTAGCGAACTAAACTCAAGCGTCTTTTTAGAGAGAAGCCAGGCTATCCGGCTATTGACCACACACTCGGGTCGAAAAAGGAGTGGTAGAAAAAGACTTTGCAACGACTGAGAAGAAAAACATTCATTATAAAATGGCTCGTATAAATTTAAGAGCCCCCAGTTAACCTATGACAGGAAGTGTTTTTAACAAACAACGCATATGAGCATGGTCGAACCGAACACAAATTAAAAATGTAATAACTTTAGCATGAAAGCGACTTAGCTGGTTAATGTGCTCGGTATTGTTGACGAGGTCCGAGCTCGTGGCGGGACAAAGACGTAGTCCGCAGCCTAGCCAAGGTCCCAGCCCCCAAGCCCGAGGTAACCGAGCGAGGAGTTCGGCTTGATGAGGTGGTGATGCCGCACGGTCGATGTGGCGAGGCGAAGCCCCCGGTCTAGCTAACATGACGAAGCTGGTCGGCTGGTGACGCCGAAGTCATCGGAGTAGGTTGATGAAGAGATGGCGAAGCCCCCGGTCTAGCCGAGGTGACGGGGCAGTTCGGTAGTGTGACGTTTGTAGCCCCATGCCAGCCGAGGTGTCGAAGCAGGTCGGCGTGGTGGACATCGGCTTGGTTAGCCGGATTAGTATCTAGGATTTCTTCAGAATCGTCCTCCAGTATGATGGTGCAAGGGGCGAGTCCAGCCAGGGTTGACTCCTGGTGTTCGGATGCAGAGGTCACATCTAGGCTTGAAGAAGAAATAGTGTGGCGATGCCGACGCAGGTCGGATCTTGTGACGCGGTCAATGCCAGCTTGATGAAGTGACCATGCAGTGATGCCGGCGTGCCCGCTCCGTATAATCTGTGGGGCGACAATGTTGGTGATGATTTGGCCTTCATGATGCCGAACTGTTGTTCGGCTTGCCAAGATGATGATCCAATAAGGTTGAGCTCGGCTCGATAAAGCGATGACCCGTCTGGTGCAGGTCGGCAGCCGTGCAGCAATGTTGTCGGGCTGGTTTGACACCGACGCAACGGTGAAGATTACCTCCGAAAAGAAGAAAAATTTGTGAGCATGTATTTGGAAAAAAAACACAATACCCTAGAAAAACTTTCCTTGAAAAATGACGTTCAATATCCCGTTCATGAAGAAAGATGAATTCGGGTCGGATTCGTTTTCGCGCAGAAAATAGATCCAAAATTTGACGCGCTCATCGGAGGTTTTCTAGAGTTTGAACGGTCGGATCGAGCTGAAATTTTGAGGGCTGGTAGATACAGTAATTCCGCAGCCGATCAACGGTTGGATTTTTCGAAGGACGTCCGAGCTAGACGCTGGACTCCTGGCCCTAAACTCGTCCAGATTCCCGTCCAGATTCGACAAGCCTCTGGTATATCATAGATCCCCGGAGATTTCTCCATCGGAACGCGATGAAATTTTACAGGGTTGTTATATACTCAATTCCGCACGATTTCACTGAAGCAATCGTCAAACCGACGCTCGAGGAGGCGGTGACGGCAGATAAAAATTTGATGTCCAGAAAAACAGCACGGTTGCACGAGGGCAATATTGACGTTGAGCACCCGGGCTCCATGGATGATTCTTTCATGATCTTGATAGAGATCGGAGTTGATGACGACGAGGACATATGTCCGATCTTGACGATCCGAAGAGTAGCCTGGTCCTCGGCCTAGCCGAGGTGACCAGTCGAGCCGGCGATGAAGACGTCGACGTCGCAGTTGATCTGCAGACCAGCCATTGATCCATTGCCGATCACACAGCAGAACTCTCAATGAAAGCACCATTGTCGATGTCAAAACCGGCAGATCTCGGGGTAGGGGGTCCCGAGTTGTGGATTTAGGATCGATGGTAACAGGGACGATGAACACGGTGTTTTACCCAGGTTCGGGCCCTCTCTATGGAGGTAAAACCCTACGTCCTGCTCTTGTTTATATTGATGGAGTATTAAGTACAGAGTTGATCTATCTCGAGATCATATATTATGGTGTAAACCCAAGGGGTATGATGGATCAATATCATCATGATCTATCGACTAGCCTGGCCTCGGCTTATATAATATACCAGATGCCTAGGATAACAAGAGTCCTAGTCGAATACGTCGGTGGAGAGGAGTCCTTGTCTTGATCACCAAGTCTTGTGGAATCTTCCTCGTATATGTCATCTGCTGTTCGAACTGGCCCATTAGTAAACCGCCATGGGGGTCTTCGGCCCGACCCACTGGTCGGGAGACGACATGGTGAGTACCTCCTAGTCCAGGACACCGTCACTTGTCACTATGGAAAATCATCCTTTTAGGGGATTGTTCAGGGTATCTTCACCTTAACCGAAAAAGCAAAGAGTTGCTCCTCAACCTACTGCACCTACTGAAAATATTTATTATGAAATTCCTTCGAGTATGATAGAGAAACTGCTAGCTAATCCTTATGCAGGAGATGGAACACTACATCTTGATTTGCATCTAATCTATGTGGATGAAGTTTGTGGATTATTTAAGCTTGCAGGTTTACCCAGAGATGAAGTCAAGAAGAAGGTCTTCCCTTTGTATTTGAAGGGAAAGCCATTGACATGGTATAGGTTATGTGATGATATTAGAGCTTGGAATTACAACCGATTGAAATTGGAATTTCATCAGAAGTTTTATCCTATGCATCTGGTTCATTGTGATCGGAATTATATATATAATTTTTGGCCTCGTGAAGGGGAAAGTATCGCTCAATCTTGGGGGAGGCTTAAGTCAATGTTATATTCATGCCCCAATCATGAGCTCTCAAGAGAAATTATTATACAGAATTTTTATGCTCAGCTTTCTCGTAATGATCAATCCATGCTCGATACTTCTTGTACTGGTTCTTTTATGAAGAAGACTATTGAATTCAAATGGATCTCTTGGAAAGAGTTAAATGCAACTCTGAAGATTGGGAGCTCGATGAAGGTAAGGAGTCAGGTATAAACCTTGAGTTTGATTGTGTTAAATCTTTTATGGATACCGATGTTTTTTGTGAATTTAGCACTAAATATGGACTTGACTTTGAGATAGTAGTTTTTTTGTGAATCATTTGCTACTCATGTTCATCTCCCTAAGGAGTGGTTTAAATATCATACTCCCATTGAAGTAAAAATAGTAGAACCCATTATAGCTGAAAAAGAAACCATTACTTATAATGTTGATCCAGTTATTCCTACTCCTTATGTTGAGAAACCACCTTTTCCTGTTAGGATAAAAGAACATGCTAAAGCTTCAGTTGTAGTCCGTAAGAGTTATACAAGATCACCTACACCCTCTGAACAAATTAAAATTGAACCTAATGTTGCTCTGGTTAAAGATATCTTGGGTGAAAATATTGATGGGCATGTTACTTATTTTTGTGATGAAGCTACTAGAATTGCTAAACCCGATGAAAAGGATAAACATAGACCTGTTGTTGGCATGCCTGTTGTCTCCGTTAAAATAGGAGATCATTGTTATCATGGCTTATGTGATTTGGGTGCTAGTGTGAGTGCAATCCCTTTTACTTTATATCAAGAAATTTTGAATGATATTGCACCTGCTGAAATAGAAGATATTGATGTCACTATCAAGCTTGCTAATAGAGATACTGTCACACCACTTGGGATTGTTAGAGATGTTGAAGTCTTGTGTGGGAAAATAAAATACCCTACTGATTTTCTTGTTCTGGGTTCCCCACAAGATGATTTTTGTCCCATTATATTTGGTAGACCTTTCTTGAACACTGTTAATGCTAAGATAGATTGTGAGAAAGAAACTGTTAGCGTAAGTTTCGGGGATGTGTCCCATGAGTTTAATTTCTCCAAATTCCATAGACAACCTCGTGATAAAGAATTGCCTAGTAAAGATTAAATTATTGGTCTTGCTTCTATTGCCGTGCCCCCTACTGATCCTTTAGAACAATATTTGCTAGACCATGAAAGTGACATGTTTATGAATGAAAGAAATGAAATAGATGAGATATTCTTTAAAAAAATGCCTGTTTTGAAACACAATTTGCATGTTGAGACTCTTGGAGATCCTCTTCCACCCAAGAGTGATCATGTGTTCGATCTTAAACAATTACCTGATACTCTGAAATATGCTTATCTCGATGAAAAGAAGATATATATCCTGTTATTATTAGTGCTAACCTTTCAGAGCATGAAGAAAAGAGATTATTGAAAACTCTGAGGAAGCACCGTGCCGCTATTGGATACACTCTTGATGATCTTAAGGGCATTAGTCCCACTTTATGTCAGCATAAAATTAATATGGAACCTGATGCTAAACTAGTTGTTGATCGTCAGCAACGGTTTTATCCTAAGATGAAAGAAGTGGTAAGAAATGAAATACTAAAGCTTCTGGAAGTAGGTATTATCTATCCTATTGCTGATAGTAGATGGGTAAGTCCTGTTCACTGTGTCCCTAAGAAGGGAGGTATTATTGTTGTTCCTAATGATAAAAATGAACTTATCCCACAAAGAATTATCACAGGTTATAGGATGGTAATTGATTTTAGAAAATTAAATAAAGCTACTAGGAAAGATCATTATCCTCTGCCATTTACTAATAAAATGCTAGAAAGACTATCAAAACATACACATTTCTGCTTTCTAGATGGATACTCTAGTTTTTCCCAAATACCTGTGTCACAAGAGGATCAAGAAAAAACTACTTTTACATGCCCTTTTGGTACTTTTGCTTATAGACGTATGCCTTTTGGCTTATGCAATGCACCCCCTACTTTTCAAAGATGTATGACTGCTATATTCTCTGACTTTTGTGAAAAGATTGTTGAGGTTTTCATGGATGTTTTTTTCATATACGGAACTTCTTTTGATGATTGCTTAAGCAACCTTGATCGAGATTTGCAGAGATGTGAAGAAACTAATCTTGTCTTGAATTGGGAGAAGTGCCACTTTATGGTTAATGAAGGTATTGTCTTGGGGCATAAAATTTTCGAAAGAAGTATTGAAGTTGATAAAGCTAAAGTAGATGCTATTGAAAAAATGCCGTGTCCTAAAGATGTCAAAGGTATAAGAAGTTTCCTTGGTCATGCTGGTTTCTATATGAGATTTATTAAAGACTTCTCTAAAATTTCTAGGCCTCTCACTAATCTTTTGCAAAAAGATGTTCCATTCGTTTCTTATGATGATTGTGTGGAAGCATTTGAAATACTTAAGAAAACCTTAATTTCTGCACCTATTGTTCAACCACCTGATTGGAACCTACCCTTTGAAATTATGTGTGATGCTAGTGATTATGCTGTTGGTGCTGTTCTAGGACAAAGAGTTGATAAGAAATTAAATGTTATCCATTATGCTAGTATAACTCTAGACAGTGCTCAAAGAAATTATGCTACTACTGAAAAGAATTTTTAGCGGTTGTGTTTGCTTGTTATAAATTCAGATCTTATATTGTTGATTCTAAAGTAACTGTTCACACCGATCATGCTGCAATTAAATACCTTATGGAAAAGAAAGATGATAAACCTAGACTTATTAGGTTGGTTCTCTTGCTACAAGAATTTGATTTACATATTATTGATAGAAAGGGAGCTGAGACCCCGTAGCAGAAAACTTGTCTACGTTTGAAAATACTATTGATGACCCACTACCTATTGATGATAGCTTTCCTGATGAACAATTAGCTGTTATAAATGCTTCTCATAGTACTCCATGGTATGCAGACTATGCTAATTTTATTGTTGCTAAATTCATACCACCTAGTTTTACATACCAACAAAAGAAAAATGTTTTCTATGATTTAAGACATTATTTCTGCGATGACCCATATCTTTATAAAGAAGGAGTAGATGGTGTTATTAGACGTTGTGTACCTGATCATGAACAGGAACAAATCCTACGCAAGTGTCACTCCGAGGCTTACGGAGGACACCATGCTGGAGACAGAACTGCACACAAGGTATTACAATCTGGTTTCTATTGGCCTAGTCTCTTCAAAGATGCTCGTAAGTTTGTCTTGTCTTGTGCTGAATGTCAAAGAATTGGAAACATTAGTAGACGTCAGGAAATGCCTATGAGTACTTGTTATTGAACCATTTGATGTTTGGGGATTTGATTATATGAGACCTTTTCCTTCCTCCAATGGGGACACTCATATTTTAGTTGATGTGGATTACGTTACCAAGTGGGTAGAAGCTATTCCAACTAGTAGTACTGATCACAACACTTCTATTAAAATACTTAAAGAAGTTATTTTCCCGAGGTTTGGAGTCCCTAGATATTTAATGACTGATGGTGGTTCACACTTTATTCATGGTGCTTTCCATAAATTGCTTGCTAAGTATGATGTTAACCATAGAATTGCATCTCCATATCATCCTCAATCTAGTGGTCAAGTAGAATTAAGTAATAGAGAGATAAAATTGATCTTGCAAAAGACTGTTAATAGATCTAGGAAGAATTGATCTAAGAAACTTGATGATGCATTATGGGCTTATAGAACTACTTATAAAAATCCTATAGGTATGTCTCCATATAAAATGGTTTATGGGAAAGCATGTCACTTACCTCTGAAACTAGAACATAAAGCTTATTGGGCAATCAAAGAACTCAACTATGATTTCAAACTTGTCGGTGAGAAGAGGTTATTGGACATTAGCTCACTTGATGAATGGAGAACCCAAGCCTATGAAAATGCCAAATTGTTTAAAGAAAAGGTTAAAAGATGGCATGACAAAAGAACACTAAAGCGGGAATTTAACGTAGGTGACCAAGTCTTCCTATACAACTCTGGTTTAAGATTTTTTTGTAGGAAAACTTCTCTCCAAATGGGAAGGTCCGTACATAATCGAAGAAGTTTATCGTTCTAGTGCCATTAAGATCAACAATGCTAAGGGCAATAACCCGAAGGTAGTGAATGGGCAAAGAATCAAACATTATATCTCAGGTATGCCCATAAATGTTGAAACTAATATTATTCATACCATAACACCGGAGGAGTACATAAGGGAAACTTTCCAGAATGCTCCAGAACCCTGAAAATGAATAGGTATGTGATACGGTAAGTAAAGCGACTCCAAAAGTTTTCCAAAAGCAATTTTACTTCGTTTAGGAATATTAAAAAAATTAGGAAAATAAAAAGTAGTCCGAATAGCGCATGAGGCGACAAGCCGTGGGGGCGCGCCCTACCCCCTAGGCGCGCCTCCCAGGCTTGTGGCCACCTCGTGTGCCCTCCGGACTCCATTTTCTCCCAGAATACTTGTTTTGCACGGTAAAAATTCATTATATAATCTCCCGAAGGTTTTGACCACCGTATCATGACAATATCTTCTGTTCTTGTTTTGAGCTATTTTTCTGACAGATCTAGATCGCCATGACATTCCCAAGCGCCCCCACGGACAAGTTCTACGAGAAGGTCATCAACCCCTACCTTCCGGAGGTGCTGCAACACCCTCAAACCATTGAGATGCGTGAGGGGGTGCTTCACATCCGGAATGTTCAAGGGCCAAAGAGGACCGAAAGCATGGAGTCCAGGCTCGAAGCGGTGGAGCAGGAGGTCTTCAAGTGCCAAGGGATGGTGGAACACACACTACTGCAGCATGCTGCTAACGCGACACTACAATCAGAGACCCTTCGACGAAACTGTGTGCGATGCATTAATCGCAAACGATGATGTAAAAAAACCATAAAAAATGATACAAAACGTTTGTGATGGCGGAGACATCAAACACGGTTCAGATTATAGTTGCGTGTGCGATGCGTGGCATACGGTTCTCTCCAATGAACTGTTTGCGATGAGGCAGAACAACAGAAACGGGCAGCCAGATGTAGGTGTGTGTGATATACAGCATGCAGTTCACTCGGATGAACTGTTTGCGATTTGGGAACGCAACAGAAACAGTCACCCAAATCAAGGTGTGTGCGATATACAGCATACAGTTCACTCAGATGAACTATTTTCGATTAGGCAACACAACAGAAATGGTTCAACTTAACAAGACGTGTGTGATATGTGGCAAACAGGTTCCTAATCAGAAATGTGTGCGAAGACCCATAATAACACAGACAATTTCTCCCAATAAACCGTGTGTGTTGTGGGCAAACGCTTGCTGGTATACAATTGTCAGCGATTGATGAATTCATCACCGACGGGTTCCCTAGTATGGTGTGTGCGCGATGTCATTGCATACAGAACAACAATATATGTACTTATAACTTATAAGGACTTGATTCCATAATCAAATTGAACATCCAATTACATAGGTGTCTAGTACACACATGACCTTTGCACACACCAAAGTATGTTCCAAAATGCCTAGAAAACTCAAATAATGTATAAAAAGGCAAAACGAACCCTGAATAATTTCATATTCTTAGGACGACACTCATATAGTTTCATGTTGCCTCTATAAAATAAATCAAGGAGGGAAGAGACAGCGTATGTCGTTTCGCACACATAGGTGACAAGTTCCCTCTCGGATCCACGAGGCTTCTTGAGAGAAGCTCCGGTTTGTAAGAAGTTTATACCAAAACTTGTCCCAAATTGGACTAATTTTTTTACCACAGCATGTTGGTGCCATGTCATAACACCATGCCAAGTTTCATGATTTTGAGGTGAGTTTTGGATTTATAGTAATTTTAAAACCAGGTTTCTCAATGTTTACTGTCGAGTCGACACCGCCCTAGATAGGCTTTTTCCTTGTGGGTCCCAAATGTCAAAATCCAAATCTGTCACTACCATGCAGCTTTTCTTATTAAGAAGTATAGCCCATTTGGTGTGCTAGCTGAAAATAAGTTTGTGGGTGCTGGCGGGCGCTAAAAACTTGCGGGTTCTGTAATGAACAAAGATCAAAGCCGAGTATGAAAGAAAATATGGGTCAAAGCCGAGTTGAAAAGGGCAACAATATCTAACTCTAGCTTACAAAAGGTGCAAAAGCACGAGGATTAATTGTTCATCAGGTTTACACAAAATCCAGATTGAACAGGACAATAACATCTAACTCAACCAAAGTTTTCGGCAGTTACAATCAAATGGATCGGTCCGATCCATAAAATAAAGATCCCGGTATAAAAAATCTAATGGTCCATGATGACGAGAAGTTGTTGTAAATAGAAGCCGAGCACGATCAGAAGCCCTTAGGTCCACCTGAAACTTCTTTTTATGCTGTTCAACATGTCCATCCGTGAGAAATTTCTTGTCAAAAAACTTAATCCTCACGGATAATAGTGCCCACGCATTCAACATGAAGAATGTGACAAAGCTAGTGTTTGCATGGTTGGATGCATATCCTTCCACCATTATTGTCTTTAAACGAATTTCATGAGATCTGAGAAAATCCTTGTGCTTCCTCTGCCATCGATTGGTTAGACCTTTTTGTCGAAGTCCTAGTACCTAAATAGACATGAAGATTGAAAACAGTTAATGTCTAAAATAGAGTATGTGGAGCGACAGTTGAACGATTAATTCTAGTACATTATATATGGTCTTTCAATGTGTGTGAAATCATCACCTTTATATACAAATTCTCCAGACATGGAAAGCATCATAGCAAGCCAATAGTGGTGTTCAGATCAAGACACCATATATAAATATATAAGGTCTTGACAGAATCCAGCACCCCTGATAGGCCATCCATGGACAAGCTCTTCATTCAACATAGAACATAATATTAGCACCAAAAGTGTACTCCAAGATGATATTTAACTTATGCGCACAAATGAAAAATGCAGATTACAAAAGTGTACATGGATAATATACAGTACCTGAATAAGTGTGGAGCCAACCATGATCTTGTAACGTTTAAACGGATCAGGAATTACACCCAAGGTCTCCAGTTTAGGCGCAGAGACTGCAGTTATTTGCGAAGGTTTATAACAACAATCAAGGAGCAACCATTGAAGTGAAGGGGCATCTTCGATGATGAGCTCCTGTCCTTCAAAATGAATTCCAATGCTTACAAGGTGAGGTGACTTTATTTTGAGACAAGGGATATGGATTCCGTTTCCAAAAACAAGCACCAAACGCTTCAGGGCAGGGCAGCTGGAGTGGATGATGTTGTGCAGTGAGGCCTCCGACAGATCAACCAACACAAATGCAAGTTTTTTCAGCAGTGGGAGTCGAAGCATTTGTACCAGATTGTCTGCTAGATAGCACCGGGTCAAGGTGGCGGTGTGGAGAGAGGAGGAAACACCATGATATGGACATCGGTAGTGAGGGCACAGATGCAGCGATTAGTGGTAACCTATCATTGTAGTAATGGTAGAACTCAAGCTGCTGGAGTTTTTCCAATTGACGGGATGTCAGCCAGGTGGCCACCGTGCAGGGTATGTCCAGCAGGTAGCATGCCGGGATGCAGATGCGTTGAACGGAGCCCTGGTGGGAGGAGATGATGGCTCCGGGGAGTTCAGAATCATCATCGACAGATAGCTGACGATAGTCGAGATTAAGAGGCGTGGCGTGCCACTGAGTGTGCCACCGAGATGCAAGGACTTGTGTGAGGTAGCCATCCTTGGTGGGGAGAAAGGAGATGATCTCCCCAAGGATGGCGTCCGGGAGATCGCTGATGCGGTCCGCCAGAGATTCTACGGGTTCCTCAGATCCAGGGGGCCGTGGCCACTTCTGGCCGCGCTGTCAGGTGCAAGATCCACAACCGGCGGCGACGCTGGCCAGAGCCTCATCTGTGTACATACCAATCTGAAAAAAATGGCAGAAACATACATGTAGGACATTCAAAATCAATTCTCAAGATCTGGAAGAAAAAAAGGCACACACACATATATGTAGGACATTCAAAATCAATTCTCAAGAACTTGCCACGAATTATTAGCACGCACGCTAACCCTAGTCGGATTATTAGCAAACATCATTTGTACAGAACAAACAATTAATCACTAACCCTAGACGGATACCATTCAAACAATCAATACACTACATGCATCTAACGGATCTTAATTACTCTGATTTCATGGACTGAGAGAACATAACCATAGGATTTGTATTCCAAAAAAATCAGAGGGGGTGGGGGAGTAACCAGAGAAAACACATGATATGTTTGCCGCACAAATGGGTATAGATGACAAACCGGTTTTCTGTCGGAGTCGCATTCGTTGCCGGAGTTGCTGTGGACCTCCGGCTCCGGCTGAGGGGGGGGGCACGACGGCGCCAATGAAGTCAAGGTCGTGCTGCTGCCCGCGTGACACCTCGTCGATGGCGACAGCAACCTCTATTCCCAGCTTCACGCGTTGCGCGGGTGCTTCACCAGCCCGACGTCGCCACTCCCTCCGATGGTGCGCTTCGGCGGCATCCTCATACACTCCAGAGTCTAGACGGGGATGACCACTGTGGACCGGGGGTGCGGCCGCCTATTATGGCAAGCGTCTCGGGCACGCCATTAATACGGACCAGTGGGAGCGAGGTGGGTGGCGGTCAAAGGCTGTCTCGCCTCCCGGTGAGCCTGCGTGGCGGACTTCTGGCATTCCTACCATCATTTCACACACCTACTCACACGCCTCCCGGTGACACTGCGCAGCGAAAATGCCTCTCGTCAATTCACACACCTGCACGCACGCCTCCCGGTCTGCCTGCGCAGCAGACTGCTCGCATGCGTCCCGTGAACTCACGCCTGCTCGCACGGCACACGGGGCGTGTGGCGACACATATATTTTTTTGTTTATTGATGATTCATTCTGCCGCTTTACTGCTTAACCGAAGCATGACACGGTCTAACGCACACGGTCCGAATAAATAATCCGTATGAGATATTGGTTGCCAGTTATTAACAATCTCCTGTTTGTAAGAAGATTATATCAAAATTTGTCTCAAATTTGATGAAAAATACAATATCACAGTGTACTGGTGTCCATATATGACACCACGATAAGTTTCATGAATTTCAACTAAGTTTTGAATTTACTGAATTTTAAAAATCAATATTCTCAATGTTTTGAAATCTCTTTCACGGGGAAACATGCACCCAGGGACACACATATGATTTTGCAATCCATTTTGGTGCACATGTAGCTCAAATTAGATTTTTGATCATTAAATCCCTAGGAAATCAATCAATGTATAAAAACGGTCGAATGATCTCTATTTTTTTTTCAAATTTTAACACGACACTCCTTTGGTCACATGTTCACTGCAGAAAAAGTTTAACATGCCTCAAAGTGGCGGTGGTGGTGCGGGATGTGTGTGTCTGCGTGTGTGTGGGGGGGGGGGTCCGGCAGTACACTACGAGTCGTGAGCCTCTGTGTGGGATTATTGGTCATTTTGTGAGTCATATATGCCACATCAAAGTCATGAAGTGGTTATTTAAAGCATTACACAACCCTTTCATACATACATGTCCGGGGCACATGCATGCATTGGTGGTCCTCTCGGACACTCCCTCGTGCGGTTATCAGCGACGTGCCCTTTCGTTAGCCCGCAAAGGTTTTCAGTTTCCACCGACAACAAGAGGCATTTGACCAAAGGTGGATTCATCTTGGCATGTGTGTTACGGTGTGGATCATAGTGATATTCCATATCACAGTTCGGGCACGTGCGTACACATGAGTCCCTCCCACCGGCTCGAAATGAGGGGGCTACGCATCATGAACCTCTATGTAGTGCATTTTCGGTTTGCGAAGCATGTGCCATGTCAAAGTTGTGCATTGGGTATTCAAACATCACACAGCACACAGGCACCTGCACACGGTGGTTGTCCAATGACACTCACTCGTGCGTGACTATCTCTGTGGGCCTGCGAGGTCGTCGTCGATTAGTTGAACGTACAGCGAGAGAGAGGTTAATTTGACCAACAAGGATGGTTCTTTTTGGTTTGTGTTACGTATATGCATGGTAGGAGTATGTAGTAGATGACAAAGAGGGGGCAACATGTATACTATATATATGCATCATAACCTTGCTACATGTGGGGACTTTCCGGTTCCCGAGGCAGGTGCCACATCAAAGTTGTGCATTGGTATTCAAACATCATGCAATACCATGCAGGCGGTGGTTGCCCTATAGGAACTCACTCGCGTGCGGCGCTTCCATCTGTGGGCCCGCGAGGTTGTCCTCCATCACTTTAACCCAACGAGAGAGAGGTTAATTTGACCATCAAGGAATGATTCTTTTTGGTTAGTGCTACAGTAGAAGTATACATATACCATGCGTCGAATGGGGGTAGCACATACCACGCATCATGAACCTCACTCTCTGTGGGGACTTTTCGGTTTCCGAGGTATATATATATATATGGTGCCACATCAAAGTTGTGCATTGCCTATTCAAACATCACACAAACACCTCTTTGGGCCACATGCAGACGGCGGTACGTATAGTCCTATATAGGATGCTCACTAGCGTGCGACGTACGCTTCGCTCCTATGGGCCCGCGAGGTCATCGTCCATCACTTTGACCCAACGAGAGAGAGGTACATTTGACGAACAAGGAGGATTAATTCTTTTAGGGTTGTGTTATGGTAGGAGTATATATATATATAGTATGTGTCGAAGGGGGGATGGGACCAGCATATACTAGGTGTCACATGAACCTCACTTCATGTGGGGACTTTACGGATTTTGAGGCAGATGCCACATCAAAGTTGTGCATTAGGTATTCAAAACATCACAACCACACACCTCTCCATATATATGTTTTGGCACACATGCAAGCGATGGTGGTTGTCCTCTGGTACTCACTCACGTGGTTATCGGCGATGCTTCCATCTGTGGGCCCGCTTGGTCCATCACTTTCACTGACAGCGAGAGAGGTTAATTAATTTGACTTAGGAGGGGATTAATTTTTTGTTTGTCTCACGATATAGGTCATGATGTGAGATTACATATATAATAGCGCATGTGTACACATGAATCCATCCCGCTGGATTGAGGGGGGGTGAGCACACGACACGTCATGAACCTCTTGCTCTGTGTGGGGACCTGTGCGATTTTCAATGCATGCAACACATCAATGTTGTGCATTGGGTATTCAACACATATGCATGCATCACGCACTTTCATAAATATGATTGGGACACATGCATGCAATGGTTGTCTTTGGACACTCTCACTCGCTTGGTTATCGGCGACAAGCCTATATATATTCGTGGGTCCGTGTGGACGTCCATCATTTCAACCGACGACGAGAAAGGTTACCAGGGTGGATTCTTCTTCTTTGGTTCGTGTTACCGTATAGTAGGTCGATCATTCCAGGCTTAATTAAGTTTGAGCGCATGCTACATGTCATGAACCCTCGCACAGTGTGGGGATTTTACGGTTCCAAAGCATGGTGCCACATCAAATTTGCGCATTGGGTATTCAAACACCACACACCACTTCCATATACATAATTGGGCCACATGCACAAAGTGGGTTTTGTCTTCAGACACTCCCTCGCGAGGTTATCGGCAACAAGCTAGCCCATTTTGGGGGGCCGTGTGGACGTCCGTCACATTGACGACCAACAACGAGCGAGAGAGGTTATACGACCAAGTTGGATTCTGCTTCGTCCGTGTTATAGTACGTCTTGGTGAGATGCCCTCCCCCCCCCCCCCCCCGGAGTGTGTGTTGTGGGGGGGGGGGTTGGGTGGGGGGCTACTTCGCACTACCTGCAACCTCCATGGGGTCGGGGAAGTCCGGTTAATTTGCGAGGCAGATGTGCCACATCAAAGTTGTGAATGGTAGTTAAATATCACACCACACCCTTTTCATACATATAGTAGAGCCACCTGCAGGTGCTTCGTATGTGGTCTCACCCATCTCGCGTCACAAGCACACATTTGTGGGTCGGCACACGGTCCACCTTTGTACGGAAGCGAAAGGGGAAGTTTGACCATGATGGACTCCTATATGTTTTGTGTTATGGTAGGGTAGGATTTCAGACCTAGTTATTTGGGGGCATGCGTTGGTAGCTAGGATTCCCTTATCGCCGACACGAAGTGGGGTTCATAGGGGGTTGCTGACTAGCAATACTGTGCGCTTTCTACGACAGGTGCCACATCAAAGTTGTGCATTGGGTATTTGAACATCAAACCACCCTTTTCATACATATATTTGGTCCACATGCAAGTGTGTTCGTGTTCTGACCCTTTCCCGTGTTATTCTTTTTGCCAAATTTATAAATAGCAGATGATTTGGATGCAGCAACCGTCTGCGATTGGGGACGCAACAGACACAGTTCGCTCAGACTACCCGTGTGGCACGCCCGTGCCCCTGTCACTCACATCAGCACAGTAGATTGGGCTCCACGAGGCTTGTCTCCCGCTCTCAAAAATATCTACTACCTCGCAATCTCGAAAATATCTACCGCCTGGAAGGTTTTATGTTTGATAGCACACGATTAGTATGTGTGGACCGTGTGCGATGTCTGTTACTCCCGCTCTGCTTCAATCCCTTGATTCAAATTTTCAGTAGCCCCGGCATTTTACTCCTGCCTTTGCATCCCTCGCAATCTCAAAAATATCTGCTCGCCCTTGATTCAAATCTTTAGTAGCCCCGGCTTGTTACTCCTGCCTCTGCATCACTCGCAATCTCAAAAATATCTATCCCGCCCTTGATCCAAATTTTTAGTAGCCCCGGCATTTTACTCCCGCCTCTGCATCCCTCGCAATCTCAAAATATCTGCTCGCCCTTGATCCAAAGTTTCAGTGGCCCGGCATTTTACTCCCGCCTAGTAAAATTTTCACTTGTCGCGGTATTTCCTCAAACACCACCTTGCCCCCCCCCCTCCACACACACCACACACACCCCAAAACCTCCGCTCACACAGACACACACCACCCCTCCCTCGCTCGAAACCATTGGTAGGTCACCGCCATCGCCGCCGCTGCCTCCATCCTCAACCTCTGCCTGTGTGCTAGGGAGCTCAAGGAGCCAATGGCCCAAAAGAGGTTTATCGTGGACTCTTCGCCCGAAGTCGGCGAGGTGGCCGCCGAGGTGTCCCCGTCGTCCTCCGTGGGCTCTTTATCGAGCCGCCATCGCCGGTCGCCCGATCCGCCCGCTGCCGTGCCCCTATGCCGGTTCGAGGACTTCCCCGTCCTCCCTCGGGCCTGGCTGCCGACCAGGTCCTACCTTGGAGTCCGACAGCGGTGGTGGGGGACGTGGGTTGCCGAGATTACGGATCGGGAGACCCACACCCGCCGGTGGCTCGGTAGCATCCAAACGGTCGAGCTCACGGCCATGGAGTACGACCGCTGGCAGGTCCGCTACCACGGCGTGGTGGCTAGGCTCAATTTCCCCTTTGGCACATGTTCGGTCGACCTCGTCCTGCCAGAGCCAGGGGTGGTGAGCTCGGCTGTGGCACGGGAGGACCGCCAGGCGAGGGAGTGCCTCGAGGCCGAGGCCGCCGACGAGGCCTACATGCAAGAGCTCTGCCGGCAGCACCCAGAGCTCGTGGAGGCGGAGCAGATGATCTTTGCCGGCGCGGAGGGTGGCGAGGTTATCATGCTCTCCTCCGATGATGAGGTCGAATGCGGCGAGGACGGCGGTGCGGAGGGCGGCGAGGTGGGCGGCGAGGACGAGGAGATCGACATCGATGAGTGGAGGAGTGTCTTCCCCAATGACTCTGATGACGGCACCGGACCGGACCCGGCTCACGGCACACCGTACCTGACGAGGAAGGATTGGCTCGACCTCTACTTCGACCGAACATAGTTTATTTAGTTTAAATTTATGTTTTATGTTCGGTTATGCAAAACTATCTATGTTTATGTTTGAATGCATGCTACTTTCGGTTGAACCTGCTTTAAACTTGATCAAATTGAAGTTTACAACGTTAAGTTTAGGGGACTGACTAGAAATGGCATAAAATTGCTGGAGTATATATATACTCACTAAGGGTTTTACTCCGTAACTTTTAGGGGATCGACTAGAGATGGCCTTATGCCTTGTTTATTTCAGTTATTCACAATGTGATGCTCTATATGTGCAACTATTTGCCGTGCAGTTCAATTTCATCAATAACAGTTTCAACAATACCACTATCAATTACGATATTTGGTTGTTGTTAAGGATGTTGCAGTTAACACGTCTTTCCATTTTTTTAAAACAATAACTAGTTTACTTTACACTTGCACAATACCAGTTTGAATGACTATATTTGCTTGTTTTAAAATGTTATGCATGTTGCAGTTAACACACATTTCCACTTCTTGTTTTGCTTAACTAGCATGCTTAAACCTGCACACTGAAGCTATCATTTGGAGATTATGTTGTCTACCATGGATATATTTGGTTGATGTTTAGCCTGTTGTGCTTAACATGCCTTTAGATGTACTCACACAGGACAATATTGGGAACCGTTGTTGTTTTCCATCGAGGTTAGTTTCATCGCATTGCTTATATATACTCACTCTTCAGGATATCAGTAGCTAGTATCATATAGCCCGGGGGCTGATAAGGGATTAATCGTCGAATCGGACATTTCACTGAATATATCTGTAACCCATTTATCGGTTATTGTATTGAATGACTAAATATGCAATCCTAGGCTACATAGCAACAAGGAAGAGTGTTACCTTAATGTTCTGATGATATCTAGATATACATGTAATAAGATCTTATATAATGGGATGAGGGAGTGTTGTACTACATCATTGTGCAATTGTTGTTTAGCTTCTACTATTAACTTGGTGCTTTAGGTACATTTGTCATTGCCAAAGATCCACGCTTTGACCCTTTCTGCCTATGGGGCAATGACATAATCATGAACTAACATCAAGTGAGGAGATTGATAAAGATTGTTATTAAAATGGGTCAAAACATGTCAATCGAACTATTTGTTTACACTTTATGCAAGATAACAATGAACTGCAGGATGGTAAGTAAGAACTATGTAGCCTTCTTTTTACTGCCCATAATGAGTTGTGTTAGATGACAATGTCTGAATCTTTTTCCTTTGAAGTGGTTCCCGAAGTAGTTTACTCAAGATTACCTCTCAAACTACAGGATTGGCGGCCGACCATCACAAGGGGTTGGACTAGAGTCATGCGTGCCTTCTGCATGGAGGAGAGCACAATAGGGGCATGATGTCACTTGTACTACTTCGGTATTTCCCCAAAGAGGAAGGGACGATGCAGTACAGCTACGGTAGGTATTTCCCTTAGTTATGAAACCAAGGTATCAATCTAGTAGGAGAACCAAGTAACACTATGTAAACGGTACCTGCACACAAAGAACAAATACTTGCAACCCGACGTTTAGGAGGGGTTGTCAATCCCTCTACGGGTAACGGTGCCAGAAATTGTCAAGTTGATGGGATAAAAATTGTGTAGATTGGATAAATAGATCTCGATAAGACGCGAAATAAAATAAGTAATAAAAAAGTGCAACAAGGTATTTTTGGGTTTTTGGAATAATAGATCTGAAAACAAAAGCAAATAAAAATAGATCTCATAGCAAATATGATAAAGAATAGACCCCCGGGCCGTAGATTTCACTAGTGGTTTCTCTCGAGAACATAGCACACGGTGGGTAAACAAATTACTGTTGGGCAATTGATAGAAGATCGAATAATTATGACGATATCCAAGGCAATGATCAATATATAGGCATCACGTCCAAGATTAGTAGACCGACTCCTACATGCATCTACTACTATTACTCCACACATCGACCACTATCCAGCATGCATCCAGTGTATTAAGTTCATGAAAAAATGGAGTAATGCAATAAGAACGATGACATGATGTAGATGAGATCTATTCCTGTAGGAATAGCCCCCATCTTGTTATCCTTAATAGCAACGATACATGTGTGTCTTGCTGCCCCTTCTGTCACTAGGAAAGAACACCGCACGATCGAACCCATCACAAAGCACCTCTTCCCATGGCAAGAAAACTTGATCTAGTTGGCCTAACTAAACCAAAGATTCGAAGAAGAAATACGAGGCTATAAATAATCATGCATATAAGAGATCAAAAGAAGACTCAAATAATATTCATGGATATAGATCTGATTATAAACTCAAAGTTCATCGGATCCCAACAAACACACCGCAAAAAAGAGTTACATCAAATAGATCTCCAAGAGACCATTGTATTGAGAATCAAAAGAGAGAGAGGAAGCCATCTAGCTACTGCCTATGGACCCGTAGGTCTATGATGAACTACTCACACATCATCGGAGAGGCACCAATGAGGATGATGAACCCCTCTGTGATGGTGTCTAGATTGGATCTCGTGGTTTTGGAACTTGCGGCGCTGGAATTGTGTTTCGTCAACTCCCCTAGGGTTTTTGTAATATTTGGGTATTTATAGGGTGAAGAGGCTGTGTGGGAGGCCACCGAGGTGGGCACAACCCACCCTCCCCTCTGGTACTTCTTTGGTCCATCAGGTGTCTTCTGGTCTAGAAAAATTCTCCAAAAAGTTTCGCTGCGTTTGGACTTCGTTTGGTACTGATATTCTGCGAATTAAAAAACAAACAAAAAACACTAACTGGCACAGGGCACTATGTCAATAGGTTAGTCCCAAAATATGATATAAAGTTGCTATAAAATGATTGTAAAACATCCAAGAATGATAATATAACAGCATGGAACAAGCAAAAATTATAGATACATCGGAGACGTATCAGCATCCCCAAGCTTAATTCCTACTCGTCCTCGAGTAGGTAAATGGTAAAAACAGAATTTTTGATGTGGAATGCTGCCTAACATGTTCATCACATATTCTTTTCTTTTATAGCATGGACATTTGGACTTTTATATGGTTCAAAGCAATAGTCTAGTTTTGACATGAAGATTTCAATACTCAAGCATATCAACAAGCAACCATGTATTTCAAAATATCAACACTAAAGAAAGTTATCTCTAGCCCATCATGCTTAATCATTGATCCATTCATGAGACACACTCGCATATTAGCTACATCCAATGCTCAAGTACGACCATAGTGCCCCTTAGTTGGTGCTTTATAAGAGAAGATGGAGACTCAAATAAAAATAAAAAAATGCATAAATAAAAAAGATAGGCCCTTCGCAGAGGGAAGTAGGGATTTGTAGAGGTGCTAGAGCTCAAAGCTTAAATTGAGAGATAATTTTTTTTGAGAGGCACACTTTTCCCGTCAACGAAAACGACCAAGTAATTCCCAACACTTTCCATGCTAGATATATCATAGGCAGTTCCCAAACTGAAAATAAAGTTTATTCCTTTTCCACCATTTTTTCACATTCCACGGCTAGCCGTATCCACGGGTACCGTCCATACCAACACTTTCCAAGGAATTTATTATTTGACAACAAAAGGTAAATTTCTTTTTCATTTCAGGGCTGGGCATCCCTATTACCACCGTACTCTCGTGCAATGACAAGTGAATAAACACTCATCTTGAGAATAACACATCTAGCATGGAAAATATTGGCCACCCCCTGCCGCTTCATGAGCGGTACAGGCACACAAAAAGGAAATTTATTTTGAAAATTAGAGATGGCACATACAAATTTGCTTAGAACGGCATGGAAATACCGCATATAGGTAGGTATGGTGTACTCATATGGCAAAACTGGTTGAAGGATTTTGGATGCACAAGTAGTATTTCTATTTAGTACAAGTGGAGGCTAGCAAAAAGATTGAGAAGCAACCAACCAAGAAACGAAAAATCACATAAGAGAGCATTAAGCATAACTAACACCGAATAATGCACCACAAGTAGGATGTAATTTCATTGCATAACTATTGACTTTCGTGCTTGCATAGGGAATCACAAACCTTAACACCAATATTCTTACTAAAGCATAATTACTCACCAACATGACTCACATATCACTATCATCATATCTCAAAACTATTACAAAGAATCAAGTTTATTTTTCCAATGATCTTCATGAAAGTTTTTATTATATCCCTCTTGAATATCTATCACTTTGGGACTAGTTTCATATATTGCAATTGCTTTTGACAAGCTCAAATAAATCTAAGTGAAGAACATGATCATAAAAAAATTTGTCTCTCAAAATAATATAAATGAAGCATGAGAGAATTTCTTCACAAATTTACAAACTCTCAAATTAATCTAAGTTAAGCATGAGGGTATTTCTTCAAAAATAATAAAGCACACCGTGCTCAAAAAGATATAAGTGAAGCACTAGAGCAATTCCATAGCTCAAAAAAATTAAGTGAAGCATAAAGAACAATTCTAACAAGTCATATCATAATTTTGGCTCTCTCAAATAGGTGTGTCCAGCAAGGATACTTGTGAGAAACTAAAAAGCAAAACAAACAAAGACTCATATAATACAAGACGCTCCATGCAAAACTCATGCTATGTGACGAATAAAAATATAGCTCCAAGTAAAATGCCGATGGTCATTAGACGAAAGAGGGGATGCCTTCCGGTGCATCCCCAAGCTTAGTTGCTTGGTTCTCCTTGAATAATAATTGGGGTGCCATGGGGCATCCCCAAGCTTAGGCTCTTTCCACTCCTTATTCCTTCATCCATCGTGATCTCACCCAAAACTTGAAAACTTCAATCACACAAAACTTGACAAAACCTTTGTGAGATCCGTTAGTATAAGAAAACCAATCTTTAATTTAAGTACTGTAGAAAACCCATTCAATTTTTTTATTGCATTATATCTACTGTATTCTAACTTTACCATAACTTATACCCCCCCCCCCCAATACAATCCATAGATTCATCAAAATACGCACACAATTCAAAGAAAAACAGAATCTGTCAAAAACAGAAGAGTCTGTAAAGATGCGAATTGTTCTCATACTTCTGTAATGCCAAAAATTCTTAAAAATTACTGTTGGGCAATTGATAGAAGATCGAATAATTATGATGATATCCAAGGCAATGATCAATATATAGGCATCACGTCCAAGATTAGTAGACCGACTCCTGCCTGCATCTACTACTATTACTCCACACATCGACCGCTATCCAGCATGGATCTAGTGTATTAACTTCATGGAAAAATAGAGTAATGCAATAAGAACGATGACATGATGTAGACGAGATCTATTCATGTAGGAATAGCCCCCATCTTGTAATCCTTAATAGCAACGATACATGCGTGTCTTGCTGCCCCTTCTGTCACTGGGAAAGAACACCGCATGATCGAACCCATCACAAAGCACCTCTTCCCATGGCAAGAAAAATTGATCTAGTTGGCCTAACTAAACCAAATATTCAAAGAAGAAATACGAGGATATAAATAATCATGCATATAAGAGATCAAAAGAAGACTCAAATAATATTCATGGATATAGATCTGGTCATAAACTCAAAGTTCATCGGATCCCAACAAACACACATCAAAAAAGAGTTACATCAAATAGATCTCCAAGAGACCATTGTATTGAGAATCAAAAGAGAGAGAAGAAGCCATCTAGCTACTGCCTACGGACTCGTAGGTCTATGATGAACTACTCACACATCATCGGAAAAGCACCAATGAGGATGAGGAACCCCTCCGTGATGGTGTCTAGATTGGATCCTCGTGGTTTTGGAACTTGCGGCGGTTGGAATTGTGTTTCATTGACTCCCCTAGGGTTTTTGGAATATTTGGGTATTTATAGGGTGAAGAGGCGGTGCGGGAGGCCACCGAGGTGGGCACAACCCACCAGGGTGCGCCCGAGCTCCTGGGCGTGCCCTGGGGGGTTGTGCTCCCCTCGGGCCTCCCCTCTGGTACTTCTTTGGCCCATCAGGTGTCTTCTGGTCCAGAAAAATTCTCCAAAAAGTTTTGCTATGTTTGGACTCTGTTTGGTACTGATATTCTGCGAAGTAAAAAACAAGCAAAAAACAGCAACTGGCACTAGGCACTATGTCAATAGGTTAGTCCCAAAAAATGATATAAAGTTGCTATAAAATGATTGTAAACCCTCCAAGAATGATAATATAACAGCATGGAACAAGAAAAAATTATAGATACGTTGGAGACGTATCAGGGCATTCTGCTTCACCTTGTTCAGCAAACAGAATGTCTCTCGCCTCTTTCTTTACCATCTTTAATAGTACAAGTATACAACCCTGGTTCATCATTCTTTATTTGGTGCTTATGTAATTCATTTTTTGATGTAATACTTGAACATATGTACCTATTAATCGAATAATGCATTGGTTGTTTGAACCTGATAGATATGAATAAAGCTATAGCCTACTTTCAAATTCAAATTCGGTACAAATTTAAATAGCAGCAATTAAATTAGGGTGAAATTACGCTCTGCGGGCCATTACGGTGCACACGGTCTATAAAGCACACCGTGTGTGATATACATCATAATCTGACATGGTTCACGAAGAGGAAACGTGTGTAACCATGCACACAGTTGCCATGCACACAGTTGCCATTTGCAAAGCATGTGTGATGTCAGACAATATCACAAACGGTGCAAGGAAACTAAATGTGTGTGATTGTCGCCTTATCACACACGCTTTACAACCATGAACTGTTTGTGATGTGGCACGCATCATAAATGTAGAGCCATTTTGGTACGTGCCTGGAATGTGCCTGGCCTGCGCCTGGTATAAGGTAAAACCACAGAAGTCTGACTGCGATGATAATGCGAGCACAAACGAGTAGCAAGGATGGAGCATTTGGGATAGGTGCTGGCATCGCATATGCTTTGTTGTGGAAAATGTATGCATTCCTACTCCCTATCCCCGACGGTTTCTGGGTCATGTGGGAAGGACCCCCCTATCACCCAAACTCACTAGGCGATGGTTTAAAATGCTGTCGCGGAAAGGGGTTAAAAACCGTTTGTATAGCAGCTCGCTGTACCAGTGGCGGACTCAACGCCAACCACTCCATGATCACGGAATTCACCTGTTACCACAAGCTGGACACCAATGATATTGGAGAGGCCATCTTCAAGCTTCATGAGAAAATCGAGCATCTCCAAGCCCAGATCTATGACCTACAAAACCAAAACTGTGAGTATGAATACAGATTTAAGAGGATGAGTTTGGCTACAAATTTGATGATTCCGGAGACTCGTTCATGTTGGAAATATGCCCTAGAGGCAATAATAAAGTGGTTATTATTATACTTCCTTGTTCATGATAATCGTTTATTATCCATGCTATAATTGTATTGATTGGAAACTCAAATACATGTGTGGATGCATAGAAAACAACATGTCCCTAGTGAGCCTCTATAGAGCTAGCTCGTTGATCAAAGATGGCTATGGTTTACTAGTCATAGACATGAGTTGTCATTTGACAACGGGATCACATCATTAGGAGAATGATGTGATGGACAAGACCCAAACTATAAACGTAGCATATGATCGTATCAAGTTTATTGCTATAGTTTTCTGCATGTCAAGTATCTGTTCCTATGACCATGAGGTCATGCAACTCATTGACACCGGAGGAGTACCTTGTGTGTATCAAACATTGCAATGTAACTGGGTGACTATAAAGATGCTCTACAGGTATCTCCAAGGGTGCATGTTGAGTTGGCATGGATCAAGACTGGGATTTGTCACTCTGTATGACGGAGAGGTATCTCGGGGCCCTCTCTGTAATACAACATCACAAGAAGCTTGCAAGCATGTGACCAATGAGTTTGGTCATGGGATCTTGTATTATGAAACGAGTAAAGAGACTTGCCGGTAACGAGATTGAACTAGGTATGGAGATACCAACGATCAAATCTCGGGCAAGTAACATATCGCCGGACAAAGGGAATTGTATACGGGATTAACTGAATCCTTGACACTGTGGTTCAACCGATAAAGATCTTCGTGGAATATGTAGGAATCAATATGGGCATCCAGGTCCTGCTATTGGTTATTGACCGGAAAGGAGTCTCGGTCATGTCTACATTATTCTCGAACCCGTAGGGTCGCACGCTTAACGTTCGGTAGCGCTAGGGTATTATTGAGATATTAATAGTGGAAAGTACGCAGGTTGTTTGGAGTCCCGGATGGGATCCGGGACATCATGAGGAGCTCCAGAAAAGTCCGGGGGTAAAGATTCATATATGGAAAGTTGTTATCGGGGTTCTGGAAAAAGTTTGAGTTTTTTCGCTATTGTACCGGAAAGGTTCTAGAAGGTTCCGGAGTGGGGCCCACCTGCATGGGGGACCCACATGAATGTGGGTACTGGGGAAATTCCTCACAACCCTGGTCTAGGCGCACCAAGATCTTCCCTTAAAAGGAATAGTATCATATCCCAAGGGGATAAGATAAGGATCCCTAAAAAGTGGGGATAGCGATCGGTGGGGAAGGAAAGGTGGGATTTCCTTCCTCCCCCTTTGGCCAACGACCCTAGGGCCTTGGAGGGCAAGCCACCAGCCCCCTCCACGCCTATATAAAGGTGGGGAGGCGTTGGGGGCAGCCACCCTTTGACCCTTGCCTGTTACCTCTCCCAACTCCTCCCACGTTTCACCGGTACGAGCTTGGCGAAGCCCTGCCAGAATTCCGCTGCCACCATCACCACCATATCATTGTGTTGGTCCTGATCTCATCTACCTGCTATCTCTCGCTTGCTGTACCAAGAAGGAGAGGACGCCGCCGAGCCGCACATGTGCTAAACTCGGAGGTGTCGTCCGTTCGGCACTTGATCAGGAGTTCATGGACGGATCGTGATTGGATCGCGAAGACGTTCGACTACATCAACCGTGTTTCTTAACGCTTCTTGTCGGTGTACTAAGTATTGGGCCATTAGTACCCCGTACTTGTGCACGGGCCGTTGTAGCCATACTCGCGGCAAGGCTTGTCGAGGAACAGTTCAAGGTTGACTCAGGCTATCAAAGAAATTCTCAAGTCAAAGATCTGAGGATCAGCAGATAGGAAGAGCTGGAATCCGAAAGCCAGCCTCCCCGGCAAGATCTTGCCTGGGTGGCCTACGAAGCCCGGCTAGATTTTGCGCCCGGCAAGGTTATGCTACTGTGCCACCGCTTCGACACAGCAACAAACCCGACATTATGGGTCCTTCTCTGGATGCGTGGCAACGCGCCAGTGGAGGAGAGCTTAAGCGGTGCTGATGGGATGGCCCCTTTTTCCATCCCCAAGAAAGTGAGGACACCTAAACGGACACCTCACGGTGCATTAAATGCATTCGTCCTAATCCGTCAGTGGTTAGGTATGATGACCCTGTAGCTACTTTACACCTCAATGTATGTACATTTTGCCACTGTGGTGACCCCTTTGAGCGTATAAAAGGAGGCCCAAGGCAACTGATACAGGGGGGAGGATCTTCTGGCCCATTCTGCATGTGTAGCTGCTCTTTGAACGTACTGTTCATTGCAAGTGCTCTTGGAGCCTGGGCTCAAGAACATTCATAATAAAACAAGGCAGGAGTAGGGTTTTACGCTGATCAGCGACCCGAACCTGGGTAAAATGGCCTCGCGTCGATCGTTGGTTCTGCTCTTTGTGCATACCTCTCTCCCTGCCAAATCATAAAGGGATCCCTTGGGGGTCCGATAGGTGTTGCACGCCGACATCTTTGGCGCGCCAGGTAGGGGGAAGCAGGTTGTGTGAATCTGATCCAGTGATCAGCGCCTTAGTTTCTTCATCATCTTCATCATCATGCCACCCAAGAAGAAGAGCGCCGCAATGGCGCAACCATCCACGTCCGTTTTGCCTGTGCCCTCGCGTACGGGCGATGGCGTGGGTGCAGAAGGAAGAGGATTAGAGCCTCCACGGCGTTCCGGTGATCCAAGCCAGGCGAGCGGCGTCGTTCGCAGTGGCAGCGGCAACCCACACGCCGCTGGATCCAGAGATGGAGCTATGTTGCCTACGGGTGGCACAACGAACTCCAGAGATCAGAGGACACCTTCTAGGGCTCCCGCGCCGGCACCAGCGTCACGGCCTTCCCAGGCCGTGTACAATGAGCAACGTCATGGCGCTGGTGGTTCAGGGCGTCCCCATGAAAAGATTTCTGCGCATCGATCCCAAGGTGCGCAGGCCTAGCATGCACGCCGAGCTGCCGGCGGAAGTGGTGCGCGGTCGCGTGACCGTGACGGTGCTCCTTCTAACATGGTTAGGAGTCAGAGCACCTCACTTACCTCGCACCTGTCGCTGCCGCCTACGCCAGCGGAAGCTTTGGCACATGCGCAGCTGCTCCTCGATTTCCCTCCTGCTCCGGAGAAGATGGAGGAGTGGCAAGCTACTATCTAGAGCCTCATTGGCTTCGCCAACAAAGATGGGCCACAGGAGGCAGGGCCCTCACATTGGCGGTCCATCGATCCGGCGCGAGCCGATGTGGAGAAAACCGGAGGTGGTGCAACCACGGTGCACTCCCCCCCCCCCCGCAGCACCAGCGGCGGTCGACAACCCAGCGGGTTGATTGCCATGATGATGATTCCACGGCATCGTCCGATCCAGGGATGCGCCGCGACCAGCGTCAAGTTCTCCAGGAACGAAGCAAAGAGGACGCTCGAACCACCATCGAGCGGCAACGGGAAGCGCGCAATCAATCTGATAAGCGCGCAGGGCCCGCTGTCGATGAGCCTGTGCCAGGGGACGCAGGTGACTTGCCTTACGAGGTAGGGACTCCAGCGTTTACCCGTGAGCTGCGGCAAGTCCAGTGGCCCAATTCCCGAACCTTCAAGCCAGAGGTCCCGGAGAAATATGACGGCAAGACTCATCCCTCGGAGTTCCTGAGCATCTACACCATTGCGGTGCAGGCTGCCGGGGGCCGAGATGACAAGATACTTGCCAACTACTTCCCGTTGGTGCTCAAACCCAACGTCAGGTCGTGGTTGATGCATCTACCGGAGAATTCTATTTCTTCTTGGTCAGATCTGTGCCATCAGTTTGTTGCCGCCTTTGTCGGAGGCCACCAAGCTCCTGGCCAAGAGAGTGGTTTGCATATCATCCCTCAGAAGGAGGGTGAACCCCTGCGCAAGTTTATTCAGAGATTTAGACGGGTGCAGTACAATATTCCTGACGTTCACCCTGCCGCTGTTGTTAGCGCGTTTCACCAGAACATGCGTAACCGCAAAATGCGGGAAGAGCTGGCAATGAACAAAGTCAGGAGTATTGCCAAGGTTTACGCTTTGGCCGACAAGTGCGCTCGAGCTGAAGAGGGGAGGAAACTCCCTGGCAAGGCTGTTGGCGCGGGAGGCGAATCAGAAGATGAAGACGCTGCAACCCCGTCAAGGAAAAGCCGGCGGCGGAACAAGAAGCGCAGAGGCAAGGCCGTGCTTGCTGTCGAGGAATCCAGCAACCCCGGCGCAGCCAAGAAGGCCAAGGTTGACGACCCCGGCAAGGAACTTGCCGAGTGCTCCTCATGCCAGGCCTTGGCGGCTGCCGACAAGTCGGAAAACTCCGGCAAGCAGTATTGCAAGATCCATCGCACCAAGGGCCACGATCTCCAAAACTGCCGGCAAGTTGAGCAGCTTGTCGAGAAGCAGAGGGCTGAGTATGAAAGGCGAGATAAGGAGAAGGCCCATGACGGTGCTGAAGGGTCCGGCAAGAAGCGCAGTGGCCGAGGGGGTCGCCGCGGCAAGGCCAAGCAACAGAGGGAGAGGCCTGCTCGAGGCCGTGACAAAGAAGAAGGTGATGATGATGATGAAGATGATGAGTCCAGTGAGCAAGAATTTCAGAAAGCTACACAGGCCATGTGTATCGACGGGGGCGCCTCGTTGCATTCTTCCCACCGTCGGCTTAAACAGTGGGTGCGAGAAGTTAATGCAACAGAGCCATCATTGGATGCATGTAAGCCCCTGAAGTGGTCCAACACGCCTATCATTTTCGACGCCGAGGATCACCCTGATCGCACAACCGCGGTCGGGTGCTTGCCATTGTTGGTCTCACCAACAATCCGCAACCTCAAGGTGACGAAAATGCTAGTTGATGGTGGGACCGGGCTGAACCTAATCTCACTGGATGTGCTTAAGAGGCTCCAAATTCCTGATGAAGATCTCGAGGAAACGGGCACGTTTCAAGGGGTCAATCCAGGAAGAACCCAGCCAAAGGGCAAGATTACGTTACTGGTGACATTTGGTAGCGAGCTCAACTACAGGACAAAGAAGGTAGTGTTTGATGTCGCCAAGATCCCTATGTCATACAATGGGATCCTTGGTCGGCCAGTGCTGGCTAAGTTCATAGCGGCATCACACTACGCGTATAATGTTTTGAAGATGCCCGGGCCGTTGAGTGTCATTACTATCCATTCCGATAAGAAGGATGCGCTCATCTATGCTGACCAACTCTACCGGGAAGCAGTTGCAGCACCTGCCGTCAAGGCATCTGCTCCTGCCACTGGAACTCCCGGGGGGAAGAAGAAGACCGGCGAGAATCTTGGCGCGAACTCCGGCAAGCCCACCTCCTCGGAGTGCTGCGCTTCCATTGAGGATGCACCAGAGAGTTCCACCGGCAAGAACAAGAGATCCAAGGCCGCTCCACCAGAGACCAAGAAGGTGCCCATCAGGGAGGACGGAACGGGAGGAACTTTCACCATAAGTTCCACCCTAGATGACAAATAGGAAAGCGCGCTCATTGCCTTCCTGCGGGCGAATGTCGACATGTTTGCATGGCAACCGTCTGACATCCCCGGTGTTCCCAGGGAGGTAATTGAGCACCACCTTGCTGTCTGTCCTCACGCGCGGCCCGTCAAGCAGAGGGTCAGGAAGCAAGCCTTGGAGCGGCAAGAATTCATTGCCGAAGAAATCAGGAAGCTGGAGGCGGCAGGATTGGTCAGAGGAGTACTTCACCCAACCTGGTTGGCTAATCCGGTTGTAGTGCGCAAGGTGAATGGGAAATGGAGGCTGTGTATTGATTATACATATATCAATAAATCCTGTCCAAAAGATCCCTTTCCCTTGCCGCGCATCGACCAGATTGTGGACTCCACCGCTGGTTGTGATCTACTGTCCTTCCTTGATGCCTACTCAGGGTATCATCAGATCTTCATGGCAAAAGAAGATGAAGAAAAGACCGCATTTATCACCCCATGTGTTACGTATTGTTTTATACGAATGCCTTTCGGGTTGAAAAGTGCTGGTTCTACATTTGCGAGAGCGGTCCAAATTGGTTTTGAGCCTCAGCTCCATAGAAATATGGAGGCATATATGGATGATATAGTGGTCAAAACCAAGGACAAAGCGACGCTCATACAAGATCTAGAAGAGACATTTGCAAATCTGTGCAAGATCAACTTAAAGCTCAATCCTGAGAAGTGCGTGTTTGGTGTTCCTTCCGGCAAGCTTCTCGGATTCTTTGTATCTCAACGAGGGATCGAAGCGAACCCCGACAAGATCAAAGCTATTGAGCAGATTGAAGCACCAAGACGCGTCAAGGATGTCCGTCGTCTTGCCGGCTGTGTTGCTGCTCTAAGCAGGTTTATTTCCAAATCTGCTGAGCGCGCCCTACCCTTTTTCAAAATTTTGAAGAAGGCAGGTCCAATGAAATGGACTCCGGAGGCGGAGGCTGCGCTGCAAGATTTGAAGAAATACCTTTCTTCTCCGCCGACGCTAGTCGCGCCTAAACCACGAGAGCCGTTGCTGCTATATTTGGCAGCGACAAATCAAGTGGTTAGTGCTGCGTTAGTGGCGCAGAGAGAAGCTGATGAGGAAGCAACACCAGCGGCAGGACCGTCAGGCGACGCGGCAGGATCTTCCCCGGCAAGGGTTGATCTCGGCAAGATAGAATCTGCGCAGTCAGAAGAACCAGTGCAGAAGAAAAAGGTGGTGCAGCGCCCAGTTTATTTTGTTAGTTCTCTTTTGCAAGGAGCTAGGTCAAGATATTCTGGCGTGCAGAAGTTGCTCTTCGGCCTCCTTATGGCCTCGAGGAAGCTGCGCCATAATTTTCAAGCACATGAAATCACCGTCGTCACTCGCTTCCCGTTGCAACGGATTTTGCGAAATATAGAAGCAATCGGCAGGATTGTGGAGTGGGCGTTGGAGTTGTCGAGCTTTGGTCTCAAGTTTGAAAGCACTTCGACAATTCAGAGCAGGGCCTTGGCAGAGTTCATTGCGGAATGGACCCCAACGCCAGACGAAGAGGTTCAAGAAACAACTCTCCCCGGCAAGGAAATCGATCAGGAATGGGGTATGTACTTTGACGGGGCTTTTTCGCTGCAAGGCGCCGGTGCTGGCGTGCTGCTTGTCGCACCCACCGGAGAGCACCTCAAGTACGTAATCTAGATGCATTTTCCCCGGGAGAGTTCGACGAACAACACTGCGGAGTACGAGGGCTTGCTTGCCGGTCTAAGGATCGCGGCAGACCTTGGTATCAAGAAGCTCGTCATCAGAGGCGATTCGCAGCTTGTCGTCAGGCAAGTTAACAAGGATTATTAGAGTCCATTAATGCAAGCCTACGTGGATGAAGTGAGAAAAATGGAAGAGCACTTTGACGGTCTGCAAATGAAGCACATCCCTCGTGCCGAGAACAGTATTGCTGATGACCTGTCAAAGCGGGCCGCCCTCAAGTTGCCTGTGGAACCAGGAACTTTTGTGCTCCATTTGACTCAACCATCCGTGGCGCCATCAATGCGGCAAGAAAAGAGAAGAAAGTTGAATTCTGGACAGTACTTTCCGGCAGAGCTCCCCGGAGCCGCCGGCAAGGGATCAATGACAAACCTGCTGGGGAACGACAGGCTCCGGCGGAACCTCACGCTTTCGCTGTCGAGACAAATGTTCCCCCGACGGAGGAGATGCCTTTAGTCCTAGCTGTCGAGCCCCACGCTCCAGCATGGGCGCAACACATTGTCCATTTCCTTCAGATAGGAGAACTCCCGGAGGAACAGGAAGAAGCGGAAAAAGTAGCCCGTCGGTCTGTTATGTACAAGTTCGTCGATGACGTCCTGTATAGAAAGAGACCGAACGGTGTGAAATTGAAGTGCATTCCTCGCGAGGATGGACTAAAGCTGTTGGCAGAGATACATGGAGGCATATGTGGCTCTCACATAGGATCAAGAGCACTTGTCGGGAAAGCATTCCGGCAAGGTTTCTTTTGGCCCACCGCTCTCCAGGATGCAACTGCACTAGTAACCAAGTGTGAAGCGTGCCAGTTTCATTCGAAGAAATCACATCAGCCAACTCAATCTCTTCAAACGATCCCTCTCTCCTGGCCATTTTCGGTCTGGGGGCTCGACATATTGGGCCCCTTCCCCCGTGCTACCGGGGGCTTTGAGTACTTGTACGTTGCAATTGACAAGTTCACAAAGTGGCCGGAAGTGGAAGCGGTGAGGAAGGTGACAGCACAATCAGCCGTCAAGTTCTTTAAAGGAATAGTTTGCCGTTTTGGTGTGCCCAACAGGATCATCACCGACAACGGTACGCAATTCACAAGTCGCACCTTCATGCAGTACGTCCAAGGCCTTGGCAGCAAAATTTGTTTTGCCTCTGTTGCTCACCCGAGAAGCAACAGCCAAGCGGAGAGGGCTAATGCTGAAGTGATGCGCGGTCTCAGGACCAGAACCTTTGACAGGCTGAGAAAGTGCGGAAGACGCTGGATTGATGAGTTGCCGGCGGTTCTTTGGTCAATCAGAATGACACCAAATCGAGCCACCGGCCAGACACCCTTCGCTCTGGTCTACGGAGCGGAAGCAGTTCTCCCCACGGAACTCATGTACAGATCACCTCGAGTGCTCGCTTATGATGAGCTTGAGCAAGAGCAACTGCGGCAAGATGACGCTGTGCTCCTTGAGGAGAATCGTCTTCAGGCTGCTGTGCGAGCTACATGCTACCAGCAAGCTTTGCGCCGCTACCATAGCCGCAAAGTTCATGCCCGAAGCCTTGAGGAAGGCAACCTTGTTCTTCAGCGGATTCAGTCCGCCAAGAATTCAAACAAGTTGATGCCGAAGTGGGAAGGCCCTTATCGGGTAGTACGAGTCCCCAGGCCCGGCGCTATCCGCTTGGAGACCGAAGATGGCGTTCTAGTGAGCAATTCCTAGAATATCGAACATCTTCGCAAGTTCTACCCATAAGGCGCGGTTGCCGGGGACCCCCGGCAACCCCCTTTTGTACAAGTCTTGCCGGCAAGGCATGTAATCCTTTGTATAAAGCCAGGCGCAGACCCTGAGCCCAGATGAATAAATTTAAGTGTTGTGCATTTCCTTATTGATTTCCAAGTTCATATATATATATATGCATGTTTGTCTAAGAAGTTGTATGACACTTGCTCCCGGTAAGTTCTAATGAACCGCCAAGGTTTCATATCTTTATTTTCTCTTCTTTCTTTTTCTCAAAAGACAGAAGGATTCCTCGCGTGCACGTTTCCCGGGGGGGAAGGAGGATATGGGTACCAGTTGGCGACGTTCAGAATTGACGCTTTACCGGAGGAAGAACAGCGACAGAAAGCTAAGTTCTAAAACTTAGGGCAAGTTTCCTTTATTGCAAAGTTATTTTCCTTAGACGATTTCGACTTTTGTATGGAAAACCTGCACACGAAGGAACCCTTGTTGTAATCGGTTGCGCCCTTATTTTGTTTCGAGTCCGCTCAACGATGTAAGTGGATGCACTGAGAACGCCAAGGAGTCTTGCCGGCCGCTGCACCTCCAGCAGGCTGCTGAAGTCCCGCACCCAGGGCTCGTGGCAGGTTGTGTGCCGGCAAGTTTTTCAGTAAGCGTAGGGTGAGCTCCATACATAAACGAATCAGACAAGGGAGATAGCATATATTACATTAATAAGTTGCCACAGTTCTAACTTAAGACTTAATTGTCTTTGGCATGGAATGGCGACGGCAAGAAGAGGTAGAGCAGTTAATCTCTGCGCTGGCCTTCGACCCTTTTGATTGAATCCACCTTCTCAAGGATAGGTGCGACAAGCTCCTCAAGTGCCTCGAGATTTGCGTCCTTTGGCAGGCGGCCGAGCAAATTGGTGAGGTCGATGCCAGGATTATTATGCACCACCTTGATAAGTAGCTTGCGGAGGACGACCCGGCAAAGCTGGCGGGACTCGTTGGCCAATTGGGTCGCCCGGTTAGACTGAAGCAGCTTCAGAGCATCAATGATGCTTTCGAAGAACATGGTCAACCTGGCGCTCGAGGATATTCTTTCTTCAGAGGAATACCTGAAGTTTGACAAGCCCATGGATGATAATTGTGCCGTGAGCTTCTCCGCAGCATTGATGAGGCGTCCAGTCCAGATTTCCACCCCCTTTTCGTAATCAACTTGGGCGGCGGCGGTGCTCTTGAGCAGGTTCTTCTTGTCTTGGAGATCCTTGCTCAGGGCCTTTTCGCGGGCCCTGCTGTCCTCAAGTGATTTCTCCAGCGTGGTCAGTTTCAGCCTCAGATCGGCAATAGCATCATTTGCTGAAGAGAGCTGCTTGGTCTTGTTAGACATGGCAACTTGCATCTCCGCCAGGGTGTGGAGGGTTTTTTCCCTGTCACCTTTGAGCGTCGAGAGCTCCTTGCCGTGTTCTTCAAGATCCACTTCCAGTTTCTTGACTTTGTCGCTCAGTTCATTCTTGGCGGCCTCTGCAGCCTAAGCAGCATCGACGGCCTTCTTGAGCTTGCCGGCATGATCTACAGTCAGAGCTTCGAGCACCTCCTTATGCTTCTGCTCTAGCTCCTGGGTCCGCCGCGCAGCAAGCTTCTCGATTTCTTCATCTTTGCTGTGAAGCTTGGCGGCGAGTGCCTGCTCATGTGCGACAAGATCTTCCTCATGGGCGTCAAGTGCAATGCAACGCTCCGTCAGGAGAGCATCCTCAGCGGCAGTTCTTTGTGCAGCTTCTTCCTGCGCTTTCTCCAGGTCAGATCGTTTCAAGAGGATCTCTATCCAGTTTTGGCTCACTTGTTCTCGACTGGCAGTCAACTCTTGAAGGGCCTCGGCGTACCAGACTTGCATTTGTTCGACGCACCTCTGAAAATCTGCTTCGGCCGCCTCGACAACTGCCATTCTGGAATCCGCTTTCTCTTTCCGAGCATGGTGAAGTGCCTGGAGCTTGCGGAAATTTTCGCCCATGGCCTGGAGGAGCTGATCCTCTTCAGATTTGCCACTGCTGGCACTTGGATCATCAACAATCTCGAGCCCGGCAGCGGTGATGATTTCTTCATCAAAGACTTCCCCTTCGGCCGGTGCCCCAATGCTTGCCGTCCCCGGCAAGTTGAGAAACAGGTTCTCGCCAACTTTGAGATATTTGCTGGATGAGGGGACTTCGGATGTTGACGGTTGATCCTCAGCAACCGCCTCACCAGTAGCACGGGGCTCCGTTGCCGGCGCAGCGCCTGGCGCTCCTGCGGCAGGAATGCCGTTAGTGCGGTCACCAGCCTCCTTGCCGCCCTCTTCAGTAGACTCCTTGGCGGGTTCCTCCTGTGTAGTCTTGGCGGCCTCATCGGCAAAGGCACCGCCAGCTTCTACGGTGGCATCCATGGCGGCCTCGCTGGCAGCGATTTTGTTGGCTTCGGCGGCAACATCCCTAGCAGTCTCCTTGATGACAGCGTCGATGTCCATGTGTTCCATCTCAGGGAATTCTAAAAGACAAGGGAGAGAAACAGAATGAGATCAAGATTGAAGTTCAAGAAGACAAAAGAAAGAGAGATAAAGGAAAGAATAGCAAGGGCTCTGAGGCAATTGGTTACCTGCATCGAGCTGTCGAGAGGTGGCCTCGCCCCTCCCGGCAACCTCGGTTGCCGGGGGTAGGATGCCAGTACCCATGGTTGTCGGCTCCTCCTCAACCAAGACAAGCTCGTCGGTGTGATCTCTTGCCAGGGATGCGCTTGTGGGCGGCGTGGTTGACGGAGGTGGCGTAACGAGGGTATCTCCTGATAACTCCCTTTGTTGCCGTCCTTCTCCTGCAAGCCCAAAGATATCAGCGGCAAGGATAGGAACCTCAGCATTCCCCAACGGAAAAAGAGTAATGAACTTACGCTGGGGGCTGCGCTGGGGGCTGCGTCGAGGACTAAGCTCCGGGCTGATGGTAATAGTTTCCGGCGCGCTCATGAAGCCTGCCGGGGGCTCGTCGCCCGTGGAAGTCTTTGCCCTCTTTGCCATCCTTTCCGCCAAGGTTTCTGCATCACTGCAGAGACAAAATAAGCAAGTCAATAAGATTGATCCAGAATTTGGAAGATAAAGGCTGTGGCAAGATACTCACTCTTCCTCTTCTCGCTCCGGACTGAAGCCGGAGATGTCGAAATCGACCTCCGTTCCAGTGTCTGTGTGGGGAGGCGGAGGAGGGGTCCTAGGTCGCTTGGCTGTAGCAAGCGCGGGGGGTTGGCGTGTTTCCGCCACCTCAGCCTCCGGTGCGGTAGTGCGAGACACCCCTGCCGCCTCAGCAGTTGCCGCTGGTGTGGGTCTCGCACGCCGCGCAGGTTGCTGTCGAATCCTTGCTGCGGCGCAGTCTTGCCGGCCACTTTCTTGCCGGGAGCCTCGCTGCTCGAGGAAGGTTGGCTTGCCGGGATGCCAGATGCAGCCTTTTGAAGAACACGCTTTGTCTTCTTCGGGGCTGGGATCTCTTCTTGCGGTTCTTCTTCAGCCGCGTCTTCGTCGGACAAGCACTCAGCGGCTGTGCTGCTCTGTTCCCCGGCAGCCTTGTCCTTCCCGGCAGGATTTTCTTCCACCGCTACCTCTGCGTCACTGGTTTCCCATTCTGTGAAGCCGGCGCTGCCAGCCTCCGCGGCAAGATTCGCCTCCTCCGCCCTAGTGGCGATGTATGCCACTTCTTCGTCGGTGGTGGCTCGGATGAGGTCCGTTTCTTCCCGGACGGCCCTCTCCGTCAATTTATCAAAGAACTTTTGTGCCTCTTCCTCGAGTGGCTCGACCCATGTCGCGTTGAGACTATGGGCGTTGAACAGTGGCATGGTGGCGATAATCGACCCTAGGGCAGAGTTGTTGCACAGAGGGATAATTCTTGCCGGCAACTGATGCTTGTTGTCGCGCTGGAATAGCTTTTGACGGAAAGCGCCAAGCTGCATAATAGTCAAATTGTTGTTCAATCCGGGGCGCAGTCTCATGATGTCTGCTGCGTTTCGGTATTCCCAAGCTGGTCTCCCTTTATTCTGCAAGGGGGCGATGCGGCGGCAGAGGAAATCAAAGCCGATCATCTCCATTGTTAGCCCGGCAGCTTTCAGGCGAAGGATCCTGGTGGTGGCAATCATGAGCTTTTCATCTTCAGCAGCGAGATCGCTCCAGCCACTGCCGCGGACCGCCTTCTGCTGTCGAGGCAAACAGAACGGATGGGGATCTGCTTCCTTGATCCAGCACCACTCAGCCCGCCATTCGTCCCACTTCTCGCGGTAAACCCCTTCTGGGTATATTTCCTTATTCCAAGCCCTTGGAATCCAGGCGATAGAACCAGAGAGGGCCTCCCCTTTTTGGATACGGGGAAAAAAGTAGTGGCAAAAAAGGGCAGTATTGGGAACCACTCCGGCAAAATTTTCACAAAGATGAGCAAAGATGGACATGCACAGTACAGCATTCGGCATGAAATCAGGAAGATGGAAGCCATATGTGTACATAATGTCGTTAAAAAAGTCAAAGAATGGGGGACAGAGCCCGTAATAGAAATAAGCAGCAAAGAAGGGATATCTATCTGACCCGCTCTTGGAGCAAGAACCTGGAATCACGCGAGTGGCGGGATGAGCCTGCGTCTCCCTCGCCCACATACACTGGTACCTCCTCTTCAGAGCTTTCGCATCAAGCGACGGGGCAAAGACGACATACTTCTTCTGCATCTTCACCAGCTCGCTCTCCGGGACATCGGCTTTCGTCTCCTTGCCCTTGCGTTTGCTGGCCTTGGGCGGCATGACGGCTGCAGGGGCGGAAGCCAGGGATGGAGCAGGCGTGGAGGCGACGAGCGGATGAGGGAAAGCTTTGCTCTGAGCTCGAGAGAAGGAAGGCAATGGCGGCGGCCAGATTGAGAAGAAGAGGGAGGCAAATAGGCTGTGCCTTTGCAGTTTCCCTTTTTATGGGGAAGGTGCGAGGCCGCCTCTTTTACTCCCCAATGTGAATACGCCTCTGCAGGCGCGTTGCAGTTGCAGCCTTTTGATGCACGCTTCCCACGTCGCGCATTCAGCGCGCGTAGTGGGGGGCACAGTAAGCGGGATATTTACAAGCAGTTAATTCCCTACCACGTGTGCCCGTGCACTGTTTGGGCCTAACCCAACAACGCCTCGCACTCGTGTGTGGCCTAGGCCCGGGGGCACCTGTCGGTGTACTAAGTATTGGGCCATTAGTACCCCGTACTTGTGCACGGGCCGTTGTAGCCATACTCGCGGCAAGGCTTGTCGGGGAACAGTTCGAGGTTGACTCAGGCTATCAAAGAAATTCTCAAGTCAAAGATCTGAGGATCAGCAGATAGGAAGAGCTGGAATCCGAAAGCCAGCCTCCCCGGCAAGATCTTGCCTAGGTGGCCTGCGAAGCCCGGCTAGATTTTGCGCCCGGCAAGATTCGGCCCCCGGCAAGGTTATGCTACTGTGCCACCGCTTCGACACAGCAACAAGCCCGACATTCTGGATCCTTCTCTGGATGCGTGGCAACGCGCCAGTGGAGGAGAGCTTAAGCGGTGCTGATGGGATGGCCCCTTTTTCCATCCCCAAGAAAGTGAGGACACCTAAACGGACACCTCATGGTGCATTAAATGCATTCATCCTAATCCGTCAGTGGTTAGGTATGATGACCCTGTAGCTACTTTACACCTCAATGTATGTACATTTTGCCACTGTGGTGACCCCTTTGAGAGTATAAAAGGAGGCCCAAGGCAACTGCTACAGGGGGGAGGATCTTCTGGCCCATTCTGCATGCGTAGCTGCTCTTTGAACGTACTGTTCATTGCAAGCGCTTTTGGAGCCTGGGCTCAAGAACATTCATAATAAAACAAGGCAGGAGTAGGGTTTTACACTGATCAGCGGCCCGAACCTGGGTAAAATCGCCTCGCGTCGATCGTTGGTTCTGCTCTTTGTGCATACCTCTCTCCCTGCCGAATCGTAAAGGGATCCCTTGGGGGTCCCATAGGTGTTGCACGCCGACATCTTTGGCGCGCCAGGTAGGGGGAAGCAGGTTGTGTGAATCAGAGCTAGGTCTATGTGTAGATGACATCACGAGTAGAACACAAAGGAGTTTGTGGGTGTTGATATTCAGATTGCTTCCTTCCTTAGTCTTATCTTGATTCAACGATATTGTGGGATGAAGCGGCCTGGACAAACTTTACATGTCCACGTACATGAGGCCGGTTCCATCGACTGACATGCAACTTGTTGCATAAAGATGGCTGGCGGGTGTCTGTCTCTCCCACCTTAGTTGAATCGGATTCGATAAAGGCGGTCCTTGTAGAAGGTTAAATAGCAACTTGTATATCACCGTTGTGGCTTTGCGTAGGTAAGAACAGTTCTTACTAGTTGCCCATAGTAGCCAAGTAAAACATGCAACGACAAAGTAGAGGACGTCTAACTTGTTTTTGCAGGGTATGTTGTGATATGATATGGCCAAAGACATGATGAGATATATTTGATGTATGAGATGATCATGTTTGTATAGATTATCACGACTTGCACGTCGATGAATACGGCAACCGGCAAGAGCCATAGGGTTGTCTTTAATTATTGTATGACTTGCCTGTCAATCATTAAGTGCTATGTAATGCTTTACATTATCGCTAAGCGGTAGCAATAGTTGTAGAAGCATGGTTGGTGTGACAACCCCGATGGCGACATGATGATGGAGATCATGGTGTCATGCCGGTGATGATGGAGATCATGCCGGTGCTTTGAAGATGGAGATCAAAAGCACAAGATGATGGCCATATCATCTCACTTATGATTTGCATGTGATGTTAATCCTTTTATGCATCTTATTTTGCTTAGGACGATGGTAGCATTATAAGGTGATCCCTCACTAAAATTTCAAGATAAAATTGTGTTCTCCCCAAGTGTGCACCGTTGCGAAAGTTCATCGTTTCGAAGCACCACGTGATGATCGGGTGTGATAGACTCTACGTTCGCATACAACGGGCGCAAGCCAGTTTTGCACATGCGGAACACTTGGGTTAAACTTGACGAGCCTAGCATGTACAGACATGGCCTCGGAACACAAGAGACCGAAAGGTCGAACATGAGTCATATAGTAGATATGATCAACATGGAGATGTTCACGATTGAAACCACTTGATCTCACATGATGATCGGACTTGGGTTGGTGAATTTAGATCATGTTACACTCGGACAACCAGAGGGATGTTGATTTGAGTGGGAGTTCTTAGGTAATATGATTAATTGAACTCATTATCTTGAACAATAGTCTAAGTTATCTTTGCAAATTATGTTGTAGATCAATGGCTCGCGCAGTAGCTCCCCTGAATTTCAATGTGTTCCTAGTGAAAGCTAAGCTGAAAGATGATGGAAGCAACTTTGTGGACTGGGCCCGTAACCTGAGGATTATCCTCACGGCTGCCCAAAAGTCTTATGTCCTTGATGCACCGCTTGGTGCGCCACCCCCTCAAGTGACTATGGATGTTGTGAACGCCTGGCAGTCGCGTGTTGATGACTACTCAATAGTTCAGTGCGCCATGTTGTATGGCTTAGAACCGGGACCTCAAAGGAGTTTTGAACGTCATGGAGCATATGAGATGTTCCAGGAGTTGAAGTTTATTTTTGAGAAAAATGCCCAGATCGAGAGGTATGAGACCTCCGATAAGTTCTATGCTTGCAAAATGGAGGAGAACGGCTCTGTCAGTGAGCACATACTCAGAATGTCTAGGTATTACAACCGTCTGGCTGAGTTGGGAGTTGAGCTCCCGCCTGAGGAGGTCATTGACAGAGTTATTCAATCGCTACCACCTAGCTACAAGAGCTTTGTGTTGAACTATAACATGCAAGGGATGAACAAGTCAGTCTCCGAGCTGTTCGCGATACTGAAAGTCGCTGAGTCAGACATCCAGAAGGAGCATCAAGTGTTGATGGTCCATAAAACCACTAGTTTCAAGAAGAGCAAGCGAACGAAGGGAAACTTCAAGAAGGGTAGAAAAGCAGTTGCTCCTCCCGTGAAGAAACCCAAGTCTGGACCCAAGCCAGAAACTGAGTGCTTCTATTGCAAGGGAACTGGCCACTGGAAGCGGAATTGCCCCATCTATCTGGCCGACAAGAAGGGGGCCAACGTCAACAAAGGTATATATGATATACATGTTATTGATGTGTACCTTGCCAGTTCTTGTTGTAGTGCCTGGGTATTTGATACCGGTGCGGTTGCTCACATTTGCAACTCTAAACAGGAACTACGAAATAGATGAAGGCTGGCGAAGGACGAAGTGACGATGCACGTGGGAAATGGTTCCAAGGTTGATGTGATCGCCGTCGGCATGCTCACTCTTCGATTACCATCGGGATTAGTGATAAACCTAAATAATTTTTATTTAGTGCCTGCATTGAGCATGAACATTATATCTGGATCTTGTTTAATGCGAGACGGTTACTCATTTAAATCATAGAATAATGGTTGTTCTATTTATATGGGTAATATCTTTTATGGTCATGCACCCATTGTGAGGGGTTTATTCTTATTGAATCTCGATAGTGATGATACACATGTTCATAACATTGATGCCAAAAGATGTAGAGTTGATAATGATACTACCACTTTCTTGTGGCACTGCCGCTTAGGTCATACTGGTGTAAAGCGCATGAAGAAACTCCATGCTAATGGACTTTTGGAGTCACTTGACTTTGAATCACTTGACACATGCGAACCATGCCTCATGGGCAAGATGACTAAAACCCCGTTTTCCGGCACAATGGAACGAGCAAGTGACTTGTTGGAAATCATACATACTGATGTGTGTGGTCCGATGAGTGTTGATGCGCGCAGTGGATATCGTTACTTTCTCACCTTCACCGATGATTTGAGTAGATATGGGTATATTTACTTAATGAAGTATAAGTCTAAAACGTTTGAAAAGTTCAAGCAATTTCAGAGTGAAGTTGAGAATCATCGTAACAAGAATATTAAATTCCTACGATCCCATCGAGGGGGAGAATATCTGAGTTATGAGTTTGGCAATTTGGAATTGTTTCACAACTAACACCACCTGGAACACCATAGCGTAATGGTGTGTCTGAATGTCGGTGTACTAGAATAGGGGTACCCTAGTACCCCGTACTTGTGCACGGGCAGTAGTAGCATCCCGTGGCCAGGCTTGCGGGAGGACAGCCAGAGAGAAGCTCAAGATTATTAAGCCATTCAAGAACAAAGTATACAAAGCAAGAGTTAAGGCCCCGGCAGGGTACCCCGTACTTGTGCACGGGCAGTAGTAGCATCCCGTGGCCAGGCTTGCGGGAGGACAGCCAGAGAGAAGCTCAAGATTATTAAGCCATTCAAGAACAAAGTATACAAAGCAAGAGTTAAGGCCCCGGCAAGAGGAGCCTGCCGGGAGGGACAGCTGAGGCCCAGCCTGAGGTTCGCTGTAGCAGAGTACTTGCCGCGGCAAGGTACTTGCCCCGGCAAGTCATTGGCTGCGGCAAGGTATTGGCTGCGGCAAGATAGCAGCTGCGGCAAGGTACTTGCCCCGGCAAGTTACCTTGCGCGGCAAGCTATGGGTTGCGGCAAGCTGTCAGGTGCGGCAAGGTCTTGCCGCGGCAAGCGTTACTGTACCACTGTGCTGCTCCGGTGCCTCTGCCAGCGTGGCGCTCTGGGTCCTTCCAAGCGTGTGTGGCAGGGCACTGTGTAGACGGCGGAACACTGTAGCTAGCGGTGCAGGAGCAGGTGGGATAGGCTTTTCCCACGTCCAAGACGTCCGGGTACATGTATGTGGACAGCAAAGGCATGGGCATTTAATGCCCTTGTCCCCTGCCGTCAGTGGTATGTAGGACATGTCATCCTGGTAATAATGGCCTTACTGTAGCAACTTTCCACCTCTACCTTTACCGTTTGCCACCTGTTGGTGACCCCTTTGTGCGTATAAAAGGAGGCCCATAGGCAACGTGGAGAGGGGGAAGAACCGGGAGATGGAGAACTCCAGTATTGTACGCAGCTACTCGGTACTGTAGCGCTCCTGGAGCTAGAACAATCATACAGTTAATAAACCAAAAAGCAGGAGTAGGGTTTTACGCATCCATGCGGCCCGAACCTGGGTAAATCTCTCTCGTGCACTGTCGTGTTCTTCGCTAGATTTGCTCTTCGTGCGACCGTCTCTCCCTGCCGAACGTAAAGGGGTTCTTCCCTGGGTCCCATAGGTGATCGCGGATTCGTCCCCGACATCTTTGGCGCGCCAGGTAGGGGATTGGAGGTTGTGTGAACCTAATCTAGCGATTTGCACGTTAGTTTTTGGGCCATCCTCCGTCTTATGGCTCCAAAAAAGAAGACTTCAGCCATCGGTGCGTCTACGTCCAACCCGCCTGCTCCCATGCAGGAGGGTGCCGACGTGATTGCGGCTGCTGGGGGGACTGGAGAGCGAGAGCTCCTATTACCTCCACCTGTCCAAAACCGGGCCAGCAACGCCAATCTTGGTGCTGCTGGGTCTGGGAACGCAGCGCTGCTCGCTGCTGCTGGCCCTGCAAGCTCCAGAAACGGTGCTGCGCGTTCTGGAACGCCTGCGCCGGTTCAGACGCCGCGGCCTTCGCAAGAAGCCCGTGACAGGCAGCGTCCTGATGCCCCAGGTGCCAGGCGCTCCCTGGATAATGAACTTGCGCATCGATCTCGAGATGCCGGGGTCACCATATGCAACAACACGTTGGCGGGGTCGAGGTGCGGTCGCCTGGGCGTGGAGATGCTCCTTCTAACACTGTTAGGAGTAAGAGCATCCCACAGTCCTCACGCCACTCAATACCTCCCTCACCAGCAGAAGCGTTGGCGCGTGCGCAGCTGCTCCTGAACTTCCCTCCACCAGCAGATAAGCTTGACGAGTGGAGGGCAACCATTCAGAGCCTTCTCAGCTTCGCTGATGCCGACCCGGTGCGCGCGGCCGACAAGAGAACTGGTGACAATGCTGTCACCAACAAGAACGGCGAGGGGGCAATAACCGTACACTCCCCACCCAGACGGCCTCGTTCGCCGACACGTCGAAACGACGCCCGGGGCGATGATTCCACGGCGTCGTCTGACCCGCGAGCTCGTCGTGACCAGCGCCTCGTTCTTCAGGAACGCAGAGGAGAAGACGCTCGTACCACTATCGAGCGAAGGAGAGAAGCGCATCGTCAGTCCGACAGACGCGCAGGGCCCGCTGTTGACATGCATGCGCCAGGGGATCCTGGCGACTTGCCGTACGCGGTAAGTTGTCCAGCGTTCACCCGTGAGCTGCGGCAGGTCCAGTGGCCCAATCGCAAGGCTTTCAAGCCTGACGTGCCGGAGAAGTATGATGGCAAGACACACCCGTCGGAGTTCCTCGGCATTTACATCATTGCGGTGCAAGCTGCCGGGGGACGAGACGACAAGATTCTTGCTAACTACTTCCCGCTCGTGTTAAAGCGCAACGTCGTCTCATGGCTCATGCACTTGCCGGAGAACTCCATTTCTTCATGGGCGGACCTGTGCCATCAGTTTGTTGGTGCCTTTACTGGCGGTCATCAACCTCATGGCCAGGAGAGTGATCTTCATCTCATCCCCCAGAAGGAAGGAGAGCCCCTGCGCAAATACATTCAAAGGTTCAGCCGCGTACAGTACAACATCCCAGATGTTCACCCCGCTGCGGTTATTAGCGCGTTCCATCAGAACATGCGTAACCGCAAGATGCGGGAGGAAATGGCGATGACCAAGGTCAGAGACATTGGCCAGCTATATGCTCTCGCCGACAAGTGTGCGCGCGCTGAAGAGGGAAGGAAACTTCCCGGTGAAGGTGTTGGCACAGGGGGGAGCTCTGACAGCGAAGGTACCGCCCCGGCAAAGAAGGGCCGGCGGCGGAACAACAGGAAGAAAAAGGGCAAAGCTGTGCTTGCCGTCGAGCAGTCCAGCGGCAACGGCAGCGCCGACAAGGCCAAAGTCGAGGGCTCCGGCAAGGAGATTGCCGCGTGCGCCAACTGTCAGGCCTTGGCGGCTGCCGACAAGCAGGACGGCTCCGACAAGCAATATTGCAAGATCCACCGCACCAAGGGACACGATCTCCAGAACTATCGACGAGTCGAGCAGCTTGTCGAAAAGCAGAAAGCTGAGTATGAGAGGCGCGACAAGGAGAAGGCCCCAGAAGGTGCTGGCGGGTTCGGCAAGAAGCGCACTGCCCGAGGAGGGCGTCGCGGCAAGGCCAAGCAGCAGCAGAGAGACAGGCCTCCTCGTGGCCGCGACAAAGAAGAAGATGATGATGATCTAGATGATGAAGAATCCAGTGAGCACGAATTTCAGAAAGCCGCAGAAGTCTTGTGTGTTGACGGTGGTGCTTCGTTGCATTCTTCTCACCGCCAACTTAAACAGTGGGCGCGAGAGATCAATGCGGCGGAACCATCTGTTGACGCCAGAAAGCTTCTGAAGTGGTCCGACACGCCTATCGTCTTTGACATTGAGGACCACCCTGACCGCACAACGGCGGTCGGGTGCTTGCCGATGTTGGTTTCACCAACGATCCGCAACCTCAAGGTCACGAAGATGTTAGTTGACGGTGGGGCCGGCTTGAATCTGATTTCGCCCGCTGTGCTCCGGAAACTTCAAATCTCTGACGGCGAGCTTGAGGAAACTGGTACTTTCCAAGGAGTCAATCCAGGAAGGAGCAAGCCGAAAGGGAAGATCACGCTGCCAGTGACATTTGGCGGCGAGCTGAACTACCGGACCGAGAAGGTCACCTTTGATGTTGCCGATATTCCATTACCTTATAATGGGATACTTGGCCGTCCAGCGCTCGCCAAGTTCATGGCAGCCTCTCATTATGCCTACAACGTGTTGAAGATGCCAGGCCCAGTAGGTGTTATCGCAGTTCCCTGCGACAAGAAGGATGCGCCTATTTGCGCCGACAAGATCTACCGGGAGGCAGCTGCCGCAACTGCCGCCGAGGCACTTGCCGCTGAAGCTCTCGGGGGGGAGAACAAGAGGAAGTCCAGCAAGAGCTCCTGTGCCCACTCCGGCAAGCGCACCTCTTCAGAGTGCTGCGCTGCCGTCGAGGACGCACCAGAGAGCTCCACCGGCAAGTGCAAGAAGAACAAAGCCGCTCCGCCGGCGACAAAGAAGGTGCCCGCCAAGGAGGACGGCACTGGTGGTTCCTTCACCATCAGTGCCACACTTGACAACAAATAGGAAAGCGCGCTCGTTGCTTTCCTGCGGGCGAATGTCGACGTATTTGCATGGCAACCGTCCGACATCCCCGGTGTTCCCAGGAAAGTAATTGAGCACCACCTTGCCGTTTGTCCCCACGCGAGGCCCGTCAAACAGAAAGCCAGAAAGCAAGCTGTGGAGCGGCAAGAGTTTATTGCGGAAGAAATCAAGAAGTTGGAAGCAGCAGGCCTCGTCAGAGGAGTGCTCCATCCTACGTGGTTGGCCAATCCTGTTGTCGTGCGCAAAGCGAATGGAAAATGGAGGCTTTGTATTGATTTCACTGATGTCAATAAAGCTTCTCCCAAAGACCCATTTCCTTTGCCCCGCATAGACCAGATTGTTGACTCCACGGCAGGATGTGATTTGCTTTCATTTCTTGACGCATATTCAGGGTATCATCAAATCTTCATGGCTGAGGAAGATGAGAAAAAGACCGCATTTATCACACCCTGTGGCACATACTGTTTCGTACGTATGCCATTTGGTTTGAAAAATGCTGGTTCGACATTTGCAAGAGCCGTCCAGATTGCTTTTGAGCCTCAGCTGCACAGAAATGTGGAAGCCTATATGGACGATATAGTGGTCAAAAGCAAGGACAGGGCTACTTTGGTTCAAGATCTAGAAGAAACTTTTGTAAATCTGCGCAAGATCAACCTGAAGCTCAACCCCGAGAAGTGCGTGTTTGGAGTTCCCTCCGGCAAGCTTCTCGGGTTCTTTGTGTCTCAACGTGGAATTGAAGCCAATCCTGACAAGATCAAAGCCATTGAGCAAATTGAAGCACCGAAGCGCGTCAAGGATGTACGACGACTTGCCGGCTGTGTTGCTGCTCTAAGTAGGTTTATCTCCAAGTCAGCTGAGCGCGCCCTGCCATTTTTCAAAATCTTAAAAAAGGCAGGTCCATTGAAATAGACTCCAGAGGCGGAGGCAGCGCTGCAAGACTTGAAGAGATACCTCTCCTCTCCTCCAATACTTGTCGCACCTAAACCACAAGAGAAGTTGTTGCTGTATCTAGCGGCAACCAATCAAGTGGTTAGTGCTGTGCTGGTAGCGGAGAGAGAGGTGGATGAGGAGGCAGTAACTGCGGCAAGCACGTCCAGCGACAAGCTGGGGGCTCCCCCGACAAGTTTTGCTGCCGACAAGGATTCGTCTGCGCAGTCAGGCGAAGTGATACAAAAGAAGAAAATGGTGCAGCGCCCGGTCTACTTTGTGAGCTCTCTTCTGCAGGGAGCTAGGTCAAGGTATTCTGGTGTGCAGAAGCTGCTTTTCGGCCTTCTCATGGCCTCGAGAAAGCTGTGCCATTACTTTCAAGCACATGAAGTTACCGTCGTCACTCGCTTCCCGCTGAAAAGGATTTTGCAAAATCCAGAAGCAACAGGCAGGATTGTCGAGTGGGCGTTGGAGTTGTCGAGCTTTGGTCTCAAGTTTGAGAGTACATCAACCATACAGAGCCGAGTTTTGGCAGAGTTTGTCGCAGAATGGACACCAACGCCAGACGAAGAAATCCCAGAGACGACTCTCCCCGGCAAGGAGACAAGCAAAGAGTGGCTTATGTACTTTGATGGTGCCTTTTCGCTGCAAGGCGCCGGTGCTGGCGTACTGCTTGTCGCACCCACCGGAGAGCACCTCAAGTACGTGGTCCAAATGCACTTTCCCAAGGAACAGGCGACGAACAATACTGCAGAATATGAGGGGTTGCTTGCCGGTCTCAGGATCGCGGCAGACCTCGAGATCAAGAAGCTTATTGTCAGGGGAGATTCGCAGCTTGTCGTCAGGCAAGTGAACAAGAACTACCAATGCCCATTGATGGAAGCTTATGTAGATGAGGTGAGGAAGTTGGAGGAACGCTTTGACGGCCTACAAATGGAGCACGTCCCACGTGCTGAGAATGACATTGCCGATGGTTTGTCAAAACGCGCCGCACTCAAATTGCCTGTGGAACCAGGCACTTTTGTGCTCCAACTAACTCAGCCATCCGTGACGCCATCAGTAGGGCAAGGCAGGAAGAGGAAGTTGGCTTCTGGCGACTACTTCCCGGCAGAGCTCCCCGAAGCCGCCGGCAAGAAGGCTGCCAAAGCAGTGCCAAAGATGCAGAGGGGCAACTTGCTCCGACAAGGCCTCACGCTCTTGTCGTTGAAGCGGGTGCTCCTAGGCAAGAGGCAAAGGGGCAACCTGCTCTGACAAGACTTCGGGTCCTTGTCATTGAAGCAGGCGCTCCTGATCGAAGCGCTGAGGAGCAAGATGCTCCGACGAGGCCTTGGGCTTCCGTCATTGAAGCAACTGCTCCCGACGAGCTTGTTGAAGGACAGCACGCTCCAGCAGGGCCCCAGGCTCTTGTCGTTGAAGCGGCTATTCCCGCCAAGCTCGTCGGGGAACGGCCGGCTCTGGTAGAGCGACAAGCTCTTGCCGTAGGGCCTGATGTTCCCGCAGCAGAAGAAATGCCTTTAGTCCTCGTTGTCGAGCCACAGGCTCCAGCGTGGGCGCAGCAGATCGTCCGTTTCCTTCAGACAGGAGAACTTCCCGAAGAGCGGGAAGAAGCGGAGAAAGTAGCCCGACGGTCCAATATGTATCAATTTGTCGATGACATGCTGTGCAGAAAAAGACCAAACGGTGTGAAATTGAAGTGTATTCCCCGTGAAGAAGGACAGGAGCTGTTGGCGGAGATTCATGGAGGCATATGTGGTCACCACATAGGGTCAAGAGCCCTTGCTGGAAAGGCTTTCCGGCAAGTTTTCTTTTGGCCCACCGCCCTCCAGGATGCAACTGCACTAGTAACCAAGTGTGAAGCGTGCCAGTTTCATTCCAAGCAGATTCATCAGCCAGCTCAAGCTCTCCAGACAATCCCTCTCTCCTGGCCATTTTCGGTCTGGGGGCTCGACATCCTCGGCCCCTTTCCCTGTGCCACCGGGGGCTTCGAGTACTTGTATGTGGCCATCGACAAGTTTACGAAGTGGCCGGAAGTGGAAGCAGTGAGGAAGGTGACAGCACAATCAGCCATCAAGTTCTTTAAGGGAATTGTTTGTCGCTTTGGTGTTCCTAACAGGATCATCACCGACAATGGTACCCAGTTCACAAGCCACGCCTTCATGCAGTATGTCGAAGACCTTGGCGCCAAGGTCTGTTTCGCTTCTGTTGCTCACCCCCGAAGCAACGGTCAAGCTCAAAGGGCAAATGCTGAAGTGCTGCGTGGGCTCAAGACGAGAACTTTCGACAGGCTACGCAAGTGCGGCAAGAACTGGATCGAGGAGCTGCCAGTGGTTCTTTGGTCGATCAGGACGACGCCAAATCGAGCTACTGGCCAGACGCCTTTTGCTCTAGTTTATGGAGCAGAGGCAGTTCTCCCCACGGAACTCGTATACGGGTCACCTCGAGTGCTCGCTTACGATGAGCTTGAGCAAGAGCAACTGCGGCAAGATGACGTTGTGCTCCTCGAGGAGGATCGTCTTCAGGCTGCTGTGAGAGCTGCTCGCTACCAGCAAGCTTTGCGTCGCTACCATAGCCGCAAAGTTAATGCCAGAAGTCTCGAGGAAGGCGACCTTGTTCTTCGGCGCGTTCAGTCGGCCAAGAATTCAAACAAGTTGACGCCAAAGTGGGAAGGCCCTTATCGGGTGAAATGAGTCACCAGGCCCGGCGCTGTCCGCCTGGAGACCGAAGATGGCATTCCAGTGATCAATTCCTGGAACATTGAGCATCTTCGTAAGTTTTTTCCATAAGGCGCGGTTGCCGGGCCCTTCCCCGGCAACCACCTTTTGTACAAGTATTGCCGCTGTTGCATATAATCCTTTGTACAAAGCCAGGCGCAGACCCTGTGCATAAATAAAGCTTTTGTATTTCGCAGTTTTTGACGATTTCATGTTTACTTTTATTTTGCATGATTATCTGACATACTGTGCAGTACAGCCTCCCCGGTAAGCATTAACGAGCCGCCAAGCTCCTATATCTTTATTTTCTCTTCTTTCTTTTTCTCAAAGAGACAGAAGCTTCCCTCGCGCACAAGTTTGCCGGGGGGGATGGGATAATGATATGGACCAGGCGTGGACCAGGCGTCGTTCAAAGAAACTTTGCCTTGCTGGGAAGAAGGCAGCGGCAAGCAGTGACAAGACCTTGCCGCGGAGAGATCAGCGACAAAGCTAAGTGCCAAAGTTTGAACAATCAAATTCTTTTTTATTTTCAAGGTTATTTTCCTTGAACGATACTACTCTTTGTAAGGAAAACCTGTGCGCGACGGAACCTAAGCGTAATCGGTCGCGCCCTTACCTTGTTTCGAGTCCGCTCAACAACCTAAGTGGCTGCACTGAGCATGACAAGGTTGCTTGCCGGCAGCGGCACCGCCAGCAGGCTGCTGAAGTCCCGCACCCAGCGCTCGCGGCAATGGTGCGCGCACCGGCAAGTTCCCTATAAGCGTAGGGCAAGTACACACAAAGAAAGAAATTGCTCAAGGGAGATGACATGCATTAACTTCAAAATATTGCAAGTTATATTACGAGATAAGTTGTCGCGGCTTAAACAGATTGTTCTTTAAAATGTCTAGCGGCGGCAAGGAGGGAGAAGAATGGGCTCTCTAATTGCGGTGCTCGCCTTCGACTCTCTGGATTTGGTCCACCCTCTCCACGATGGGCGCGACAAGGGCCTCTAGTGGCGCGGGGTCGTATCCCTTCGGCAAGCTTTTGAAGATGTTGCTGAAGTCGACGCCCGGGTTTCTGTATGCTATCTTCACCAACAACCTCCGGAGAACTCCCCGGCAAAGCCTGCGTGACTCGTCGGCCAGTTGAGCCTTGTGATTGACTTGGAGCTGTTGGAGTGCTTCTACTACTCCGTCGAAGAACTCGGCTAGCTTGACGCTAGTTTGCGTGTTCTTGTCGGTGGAGTACCCGAAGTCCGGCACCTTCAGGGCAGTCAGCTCCTTGTCGATGTCCTCGGCGGCGCTGGCAAGCCTGTCTGTGAAGATCCCCACGTTATCCCTGAACTTCTTGTGGGTTGCAATAGCGTCTTGAAGCAGACCCTTTTCCTTCTGGAGCTCTGTCATTAGAAGCCCTTCGCGCTTTCTGGTGGTGTCGAGCGTCTCCTTCAGCGTGGTCAGCTTCAGCTTCAGGTCTGCTCTGGAGTCGTTGGCGGCGGCAAGCAGATTGTTCTTCTTGGCTATGGTAACTTGCATCTCCGCCAAAGTGTGGGTCACCTTTGCCCTCTCACTTTCAAGCGTTGAGAGCTTGTCACCGTTTTCCTTGAGGGCGGCCTCTAGTCTTGCCACTTTCTCCTCCGTTTCCTTCCTGTTCACTTCTGTAGCAGCGACAGCGTTGGTGGCCTCCACCAACTTGCTGGTGTACTCCTGGGCCCAGGCTTCGATTTCCTTCTGGTGGTTTTGTGCCTGCCCCTGGGTCCGCTGTCTTGCCACCTCCTCGTCTTTCTGCTGGAGGGTTTCGGCAAGTTTCCTCTTGCGCTCGGCAAATTCTTCTTCGTGGGCATCAAGGTCCAATTTCCGCTGGTTCAGATCACCGGCCTGAGCAGACAACTCCTTGGCGGTCTCCTCCTGTTTTTGTTCATTGTCTTGCTTCATCAGGAGGAGGGCCTGCCGTTCTTCGGCCAGCTGTGCCCGCTTGACCTCTAACGCATTAAGAGATTGCGCGTGGACGTCCGCCAAGATCTCCGCGCGCCTCAACATGTCAGCTTCGGCCTTCTCGATGAGCGCCTCCCTGGAAGCTAGCTTCTCCCGTCGGGCACGATGAAGATTCAGCAGCTTTTGAAGCAGTTGCTCCTCTTCAGACGTGCTGCTGTTGCTGGCGCCTGGCGCATCCACAAGCTGGAGCCCGGCAGCGGCAAGGATCTCTTCGTCCACAACATCCTCCTCGGTTGGCCCTCTGGAGCCCACCGTCCAGGGGAGGCTGACGTAGACGTTCTCGCCGGCCCGGATGTATTTGCTTGGCGGAGGCGAGTTGGGCGCTGCCGCCTCGTCAGTGGTTGAGGGACCCGTGGTCGGAGTAGCGCCTGGCGCTCCTGTGGCCTCAGGGCCGTCAGTACGACCACCGGCTCCCTCGCCGGCCCCCTCAGCAGCCTTCTGGGCGGCCTCAGCTTCAGCAGCCTTGGCGGCTTCATCGGTGGGCGCCTTGGCGGTATTATCCTCGGCGGCCTTGCCGGCCTCTTCGGCAGCCCTGGCAGTTTCTTCGTCGGCAAGCTTGTCGGCTGCCAGCTTGTCGGCCTTGGCAGCGGCGGCCTTGGCGGCCTCGTCGTCGACGGCCCCTGTGGTGTTCTCCTCGGCAGAAGAGTCAATGTTCATTGGCTCCACCGAGGAGGGCTCTGCCAACCCGAGAAGTAAAGCAAAAAGAGCTTCAGGAAGAAATTCAAGAAGACAAAAGAAAGAAAGCAGAAAGAGTTTTGCGGCAAGTGGGTTTACCCGTGTTGAGCTCAGGAGCGGTGGGCTCCCCTCCCCCGTCAACGTTTGTCATTGGGGTGGGGTCGCCAGCGCTGGTGCTTGGCACTTCGGCGCTTGCCGGCTCCTCTTCGTGGCTCGGCTCGCTAGTGGGAGCCCTTACCGGAGATCTTCTCCTTGGCGGTGTGGTCGAGGGGGGTAGTACTTCTGGAGCACCTTCAGATGGCTCCACTTGCTGCTCCTCTCCTACACGCCCAAAGATGTCAGTGACAAAATGCTTGTTCCTCAGCGACCGCCAGCGAAAGGTAGTTGAAATACTTACGCTGGGGGCTGCGACGAGGGCTGGGCTCCGAGCTGGTCGGGATGGTCTCAGACGCTCTCCCGGTGGTTGCCGTGGGCTCATCTTCGACGACCACCACGGTCTTGCTCGTCGAGACCTTAGCTCTCTTCCTTGTCCTCTCCGCCAAGGTTTCCTCCCTGCGAAAGCAAGGCCGGAGCGCGACAAGTGAGGACAGAAACAAAACCTTACAAAGATTGAGGGTCGCGGCAAAGGAACTTACTCTTCCTTGTCGTCCTCTTCGCTGAGAGCGGAAAAATCAAAGTCCACCTCCGTGTGAGGAGGGGGACGAGGGGGAGCTGGGCTCCTTGGCCGCTTGGCGGGGGTAGTAGCAGCGGTCTTTGATGACCCTGCTCCAGTTGCCGGGGCCGCGTGAGACGCTCCCGCAGCACCAGCCCTTGCCGCGGTCGAGCGCGTCGAACGGCGCTCCGGCGGTTGTTGAACTTCTTGCCGCTCAGCCACTTTGCCAAGCCTGCGAAGGCGTTTCCTCCTCAGAGGGGCTGGGGACTCTGACTGCGGTGGGCTTTCGGTGCCCTCCTCGGAAGAGGAGCCCTCATCCTTCGAGCTGCTTGACTCGTCGGCAGGCTGGCTTGGCCCGACATCCTTGCCGGGTGCGGCGAGCTCGCCCTTCCCGGCAAGCATCCCCTGCTCGGCGAGGCTCTCCTTTTGTGCCTCGTCGAGCTCCGCCAAAGTATAACCAAAATCGCCAGCTTCCCTGGCGAGCCTGTCCTCCTCCACTCTTCGAGCAATGAATTCTATTTCTTGCTCAGTGGTGTTGCGGACGAGCCACTCCTCCACCCGGACCTGCTTTTCGACCGTGGAGTCAAAGAATCGCCGCACGTCTTCTTCGAGCGGCACGTCCCAAGTTGCTTCAACATTGTGCGCATTGCAGAGCGGCATCATAGCGATGATTGCACTCAATGCGGAGTTGTTGCAAAGGGGCACGATGTGCTTCGGCAGCGTGAATGCCTTGTCGCGCTTCTCTGGATCTGTCTCTTGCTTGAACAGTTCTCGCTTGAAAAAGTCGTGCTGCAGAACTGTGAAGTTGTTGATCAGTCCAGGGCGCAGCCGCATGATATCGGCTGGGTTCTTCCAATCAGAGGCCGGCCTTCCTCTCTGCTGGCGGCGGAGGAAGTCTGCGCCAACCATCCCTATGGTGAGCCCGGCCTCCCTGAGCCGTATGATCCTGGTAGCGGCAATCTCCAGCTTTTTGTCCTGGGGATCCAGATCGCTCCAGTCTGTGCCATGCGCTGCTGGGGTCTTGCGAAGCTCACAGTATGGTGGCGGCTCGTCGTCAATGATCCAACACCATTCAGACCGGATTTCTCCCCATCTTGGGCGGAGATCCCCCTTCAGATAATGCTTCTTGGCGCCCAATCTTGAAACGAACGAGACGCCAACAGTGAGAGGCTCCCCCTTTTCAGCACGGGGAGTGAAGTAATGCCTGAACAGCGCGGTGTTGGGTGCGACGCCGATGAAGTTCTCGCACAGATGTGCAAATATTGCCATGGTGGATACGGCATTCGGTGTGAGATCCAGCAGACGGAGATTGAAGGTGTACATGACGTCGCTGAAGAAATCCGAGTACGGTGGGCAGAGCCCGCACCAAAAGTAGCAAGCGAAGAAGGGGTACTTGCTCACTTCGCTCTCGTCGGTGGCTGGGCAAACGCGGGTAGCCGGATGCGCCTTGGTCCTCGCGGCCCACATGCCTTGGAACTTGGCCTTCAGATCCGCCCCCGTGAGCGTCGGAGCGAAGAGCGCGTACTTCTGCCTCTTCATCTGCGCCTGGGTCTCCGTCCTTGAGGACTTCCCCGTCTTCCCCTTTTCTCCTTTGGGAGGCATGGCGAAGGCGGAGCTGAGGACCGAGGGAGATGCGGACGCGCGCGGTGGCGGAGGATTGGGAAACCGTTTTGTTTTGGAGCGGAGGAAGAAGAAGGCGGAGATTTGGAGATCGAGAATGCTGAGAGGGGTGTGTGAGTGCTTCTGCAGGTCCCTCCTTTTATGGGGAAAGATGCGGAACCATCCGCCCCTTCGTTATTCGAGATAACTGCGCACGCTTCCCATGCTCCGCATTCAACGCGCGATGCGTGGGAGAGCATGCAATTAAACAGCATAGAGACGTTTTGGCTTATCCCAGCCACGCGTGCCCGTGCACTGTTTGGGCCTGGCCCAACAACGCCCGGCACCGTGTGTGGCCCAGGCCCGGGGGCTCCTGTCGGTGTACTAGAATAGGGGTACCCTAGTACCCCGTACTTGTGCACGGGCAGTAGTAGCATCCCGTGGCCAGGCTTGCGGGAGGACAGCCAGAGAGAAGCTCAAGATTATTAAGCCATTCAAGAACAAAGTATACAAAGCAAGAGTTAAGGCCCCGGCAAGAGGAGCCTACCGGGAGGGACAGCTGAGGCCCAGCCTGAGGTTTGCTGTAGCAGAGTACTTGCCGCGGCAAGGTACTTGCCCCGGCAAGTCATTGGCTGCGGCAAGGTATTGGCTGCGGCAAGATAGCAGCTGCGGCAAGGTACTTGCCCCGGCAAGTTACCTTGCGTGGCAAGCTATGGGTTGCGGCAAGCTGTCAGGTGCGGCAAGGTCTTGCCGCGGCAAGCGTTACTGTACCACTGTGCTGCTCCGGTGCCTCTGCCAGCGTGGCGCTCTGGGTCCTTCCAAGCGTGTGTGGCAGGGCACTGTGTAGACGGCGGAACACTGTAGCTAGCGGTGCAGGAGCAGGTGGGATAGGCTTTTCCCACGTCCAAGACGTCCGGGTACATGTATGTGGACAGCAAAGGCATGGGCATTTAATGCCCTTGTCCCCTGCCGTCAGTGGTAGGTAGGACATGTCATCCTGGTAATAATGGCCTTACTGTAGCAACTTTCCACCTCTACCTTTACCGTTTGCCACCTGTTGGTGACCCCTTTGTGCGTATAAAAGGAGGCCCATAGGCAACGTGGAGAGGGGGAAGAACCGGGAGATGGAGAACTCCAGTATTGTACGCAGCTACTCGGTACTGTAGCGCTCCTGGAGCTAGAACAATCATACAGATAATAAACCAAAAAGCAGGAGTAGGGTTTTACGCATCCATGCGTCCCGAACCTGGGTAAATCTCTCTCGTGCACTGTCGTGTTCTTCGCTAGATTTGCTCTTCGTGCGACCGTCTCTCCCTGCCGAACGTAAAGGGGTCCTTCCCTGGGTCCCATAGGTGATCGCGGATTCGTCCCCGACACTGAACGTCGTAATCGTACCTTATTGGATATGGTGTGTTCTATGATGTGTCTTGCCGATCTGCCACTATCGTTTTTGGGTTATGCATTAGAGACAGCTGCATTCACTTTAAATAGGGCACCATCTAAGTCCTTAGATACGACACCGTATGAACTATGGTTTGGCAAGAAACCTAAGCTGTCGTTTCTTAAGGTTTGGGGCTACGATGCTTATGTCAAAAGGCTTCAGCCAGAAAAGCTTGAACCCAAAGCGGAAAAATACGTCTTCATAGGATACCCAAAGGAGACGATTGGGTATACCTTCTATCTCAGATCTGAGGGCAAAGTGTTTGTCGCTAAGAACGGGTCCTTTCTTGAGAAAGAGTTTCTCTCGAAAGAATTGAGTGGGAGGAAGATAGAACATGATGAGGTTGTTGAACCTTCACTTCAACCAGAGAGTAGCGCAGCACAGAAAGATGTTTCTGTGGCACCTACGTCAGTTGAAGAGGAAGCTAATGATAGTGTGATCATGAAGTTTCGGATCAAGTTACTATCGAACCTCGTAGGTCGACAAGGATACGTACTACTTCTGAGTGGTATGGTAACCCTGTCTTAGAGGTCATGTTGTTGGGCAACGATGAACCTACGAGCTATGGAGAAGCGATGGTGGGCCCAGATTCCGACAAATGGTTAGAGGCCATGAAATCCGAGATGGGATCCATGTATGAAAACAAAGTATGGACTTTGGAAGTATTACCTAAAGGGTGAAAGGTCATTCAGAATAAATGGATCTTTCAAGAAGAAGACGGACGCGGACGGTAATGTCACCGTCTATAAAGCTCGACTTGTGGCAAAGGGGTTTTCACAAGTTCAAGGAGTTGACTACGATCAGAGTTTCTCACCCGTAGCGATGCTTAAGTCCGTCAGAATCATGTTGGCAATAGCTGCATTTTCGATTATGAAATCTGGCAGATGGATGTCAAAACAGCGTTCCTTAACGGTTTCCTTAAGGAAGAGTTGTATATGATGCAACTGGAAGGTTTTGTCGATCCAGAGAATGCTGAAAAAGTGTGCAAGCTCCAGCGATCCATTTATGGACTGGTGCAAGTATCTCGGAGTTGGAATCTTCGCTTTGATGAGGTGATCAAAGTGTTTGGGTTTATACAAGTTTATGGAGAAGTTTGTATTTACAAGAAAGTGAGTGAGAGCTCTATAGCGTTTCTAATATTATATGTGGATGACATATTGCTACTTGGAAACAATATAGAACTTTTGGAAAACATGAAGGAATATTTGAACAAGAGTTTTTCAATGAAGGACCTAGGAGAGGCTGCTTTCATATTAGGCATCAAGATCTATATAGATAGATAGAGACGCTTAATAGGACTTTCACAAAGCACATACCTTGAAAATATTTTGAAGAAGTTCAAAATGGGTCAGTCTAAGAAGGGGTTCTTGCCTGCTTTGCAAGGTGTGAAGTTGAGTAAGACTCAATGCCCAGCGACTACAGAGGATAGTGAAAAGATGAGTGTCATCCCCTATGCTTCTGCCATAGGCTCTATCATGTATGCGATGATGTGCACAAGACCAGATGTCAGCCTTGCCATAAGTATGGCCGGAAGGTTTCAAAGTGATCCAGGAGTGGAACACTGGACAGCGGTCAAGAATATCCTTAAGTACCTGAAAAGTACTAAGGAAATGTTTCTCATTTATGGAGGTGATCAAGAGCTCGTCGTAAAGGGTTACGTCGATGCAAGCTTTGACACTGATCCGAATGACTCTAAGTCTCAAACCGGATACGTATATATTCTAAATGGGGGAGCGGTAAGCTGGTGCAGTTCCAAGCAAAGTGTGGTAGCTGATTCTACATGCGAAGCGGAGTACATAGCTGCCTCGGAGGCAGCGAAGGAAGGTGTCTGGATGAAGCAGTTCATGACAGATCTTGGAGTTATGCCCAATGCACTGGACCCAATGACTCTGTTCTGTGACAACACTGGTGCCATTGCTCTAGCCAAGGAACCAAGGTTTCACAAGAGGACCAGACACATAAAGTGACGCTTCAATTCCATCTGCGATGCGATCAATGAGGAGGACATAAACATTTGCAAAGTACACACGGATCTGAATGTTGCAGATCCGTTGACTAAACCTCTTCCACGGGCAAAACATGATCAACACCAGGACTCTATGTGTGTTAGATTCATTACCATGTAATGCTAGATTATTGACTCTAGTGCAAGTGGGAGACTGTTGGAAATATGCCCTAGAGGCAATAATAAAGTGGTTATTATTATATTTCCTTGTTCATGATAATCGTTTACTATCCATGCTATAATTGTATTGATTGGAAACTCAAATACATGTGTGGATGCATAGACAACAACATGTCCCTAGTGAGCCTCTACCGGGCTAGCTCGTTGATCAAAGATGGCTATGGTTTGCTAGTCATAGACATGAGTTGTCATTTGATAATGGGATCACATCATTAGGATAATGATGTGATGGACAAGACCCAAACTATAAACGTAGCATATGATCGTATCAAGTTTATTGCTATCATTTTCTGCATGTCAAGTATCTGTTCCTATGACCATGAGATCATGCAACTCACTGACACCGGAGGAGTACCTTGTGTGTATTAAACATTGCAACATAACTGGGTGACTATAAAGATGCTCTACAGGTATCTCCAAGGGTGTCTATTGAGTTGGCATGGATCAAGACTGGGATTTGTCACTCTGTATGACGGAGAGGTATCTCGAGGCCCTCTCGGTAATACAACATCACAAGAAGCTTGCAAGCATCTGACTAATGAGTTTGGTCATGGGATCTTGTATTACGGAACGAGTAAAGAGACTTTCCGGTAACGAGATTGAACTAGGTATGGAGATACCGACAATCGAATCTCGGGCAAGTAACATATCACCGGACAAAGGGAATTGTATACGGGATTAACTGAATCCTTGACATCGTGGTTCAACCGATAAAGATCTTCGTGGAATATGTAGGAATCAATATGGGCATCCAGATCCCGCTATTGGTTATTGACCGGAGAGGAATCTCGGTCATGTCTACATGATTCTCGAACCCGTAGGGTCGCACGCTTAACGTTCGGTAGCGCTAGGGTAGTATTGAGATATTAATAGTGGAAAGTCCGAAGGTTGTTATGAGTCCCGGATGGGATCCGGGACATCACGAGGATCTCCGGAATAGTCCGGAGGTAAATATTCATATATGGAAAGTTGTTATCGGGGTTCCGGAAAAAGTTTGAGTTTTTTCGGTATTGTACCGAAAAGGTTCTAGAAGGTTCCGGAGTGGGGACCACCTGCATGGGGGACCCACATAAACATGGGTAGTGGGGAAAGTCCCCACAGCCCTGTTCTAGGTGCACCAAGATCCTCTTTGAAAAGGAATATTATCATATCCCAAGGGGATAAGATCAGGATCCCTAAGAAGGGGGATAGCGATCGGTGGGGAAGGAAAGGTGGGATTTCCTTCCCCCCCCTTTGGCCAACGACCCTAGGGCCTTGGAGGGCAAGCCACCAGCCCCATCCATGCCTATATAAAGGTGGGGAGGTGTTGGGGGCAGCCACCCTTCGACCCTTGCCCGTTACCTCTCCCACCTCCTCCCACGTTTCACCGGTACGCGCTTGGCGAAGCCTTGCCGAAATTCCGCTGCCACCACCACCACCATATTGTCGTGTTGGTCCCGATCTCATCTACCCCCTCTCTCTCGCTTGATGGATTAAGAAGGAGAGGACGGCGCCGAGCCGCACGTGTGCTAAACTCGGAGGTGCCGTCCGTTCGGCACTTGATCGGGAGTTCGTGGACGGATCGTGATTGGATCGCGAAGACATTCGACTACATCAACCGCGTTTCTTAATGCTTCCGCTTAGCGATCTACAAGGGTATGTAGATCCAATCTCTCCTATCGTAGATGTGCATCTCCTAGATTGATCTTGGAGAGCATAGGATTTTTTTTGTTTCCCATGAAACATTCCCCAACAGTTCATCCTTCTACGATGGTGAGCCTATGCCTTAGAAGACGGAGGATAATCCTCCTACATCATCAACTTCATCACCACCACCTCTGAAGAAGGAGACTTGAGTACATGGGTATGGGCACTCCCCTTGTCTTGTGCCAAGCTTGGGGGAGGTGCCCCGGTATCGTATCACCATCACATCTTTACTTTTATCGTTTACCTTAGTTCGATCCTTTTGGTTATATCTTGATTTAGTAGAATAAATGTTTTAGTATGATCTAGTCTTTGATTTTTGCTTTGTGTTCTATCTATGTAATCGAGTGTGAGAGTTATATAATAAACATTAGTTTTGAGTTGAGGGCTTTTCTTTCTTGCTTTGATCTTGGAAAAGGAAAAGAGAATAAAAGAAGTAAAAAGATTATATAATAATCTTATGGAGAGTGATGACTTCACATATAAGAAGTATGTCACATGAAATTTATTGAGGGTTGACAAACATAGTTTTGGTCATTGTTGCAATTAATAGGAAGTAATAAAGAAAGAGACCCAGGCTTGCGGGCCACTCGCAGACCTCCTAACCATAATCTTTGCTCCATAAATACCCAAATATTCCCCTTACGTCAGGGGGCACACCAAAAATACTTTTCCGTCGTCGCAAGTTTTGGTTCTCGTGAGATCCCATCTTGGGACCTTTTCCGGCACTCTGCCGGAGGGGGATTCGATCATGGAGGGCCTTTACACCAACCTTGCCGCCCTTCCGATGATGTGTGAGTAGTTTACCACAGACCTACGGGTCCATAGCTAGTAGCTAGATGGCTTCTTCTCTCTCTTTGATCTTCAATACAATGTTCTCCTTGATGTTCTTGGAGTTCTATTAGATGTAATCTTCTTTTGCGGTGCGTTTGTTGAGATCCGATGAATTATGGATTTATGATCAGATTATCTATGTATATTATTTGAGTCTTCTCTGAACTCTTTTATGCATGATTAAGATAGCATTGTATTTCTCTCCGATCTATCGATTTGGTTTGGCCAACTAGATTGGTTTTTCTTGCAATGGGAGAGGTGCTTTGTTTTGGGTTCAATCTTGCGGTGTCCTCACCCAATGACAGTAGGGGTAGCGAGGCACGTATTTGTATTGGTGCCATTAAGGATAAAAAATTGGGTTTTTACCATATTGATTGGATCTATCCCTCTACATCATGTCATCTTGCTTAAGGCGTTACTCCATTCTTGTTAACTTAATTCACTAGATGCATGCTGGATAGTGGTCGATGTATGGAGTAATAGTAGTAGATGTAGGCAGGAGTCGGTCTACTTGTCACGGACGTGATGCCTATATTCATGATCATTGCCTTAGACATCGTCATATCTTTTCATTTTTCTATCAATTGCTCAACAGTAATTTGTTCACCCACCATATGTGTTCCTTTCAAGAGAGAAGCCTCTAGTGAAAACTATGACCCCTGGGTCTATTTATCATCATATTTTTCAGATCTATAAAACCAAAAACCAAAAAATACCTTGCTGCAATTTATTTATATTTACTTTATTTTGCCTTTTATTTATCTTTTATATCTATCTATATTAGGTCTCACTCTTGCTAGTGACCATGAAGGGATTGACAACCCCTTTTTCGCGTTGTGTGCAAGTGTTTGTTAGTTTGTGGTGCAGGTGCATCTATTGGGGACTTGTTGGTATCTCCTACTGGATTGAGACCTTGGTTCTTAACTGAGGGAAATACTTATCTCTACTTTGCTGCATCACCCTTTCCTCTTCAAGGGAAAAATCAACGCAAGCTCAAGAAGTAGCAGGAAGAATTTCTGGCGCCGTTGCCGGGGAGGTTCTACATCAAGCCTACCAAGTACCTATCATAAACTCTCATATCTTGCATTACATTATTTGCCATTTGCCTCTCGTTTTCCTCTCCCCCACTTCTAAAACGTTTTCAGAAAAACACAAAAATATTTGCCTTTTTATTCGCCTTCTTCCGTTCGTCTTTTTATTTGCTTGTGTGCTAGATTGCTTGCTTTGCCATCATGTCTAAATCTGGGGAGGTTATCATTGAAAAAAGTAGTAATAATCTTGAGGGAAATTTTGATGATTTTGCTAATATGATCCTCACAAAGAAGAACCTACTATCATGCACACTAAAAAACTCCGTGTAGGTAGTGGTAATATTATTGGAAAAGGTGTTATTCAAGACTTCTTTACTTGTGCCGGTACATTACCTATGCTAGGAGGATCAATTCTTAATAAAACTTCTAGTCTTGCGGATGCAATATCCTTGCTCATAGTTGAACTTGAAAGACAATTTGTTCACATGCATCCATGCATACAAAGGATTTTCCTAGAATTCTCTAATATTCACAATCCTTCTGTTAAGCGGGTTACCACTATATTTCTACCTCATGAATTTGGGCACATCATGAAAGAAGTTGTGAAATATTTTCTCATCATAATATCAATGGTGGTTACCTCCTGCAGTCCTTTTTAATCAAGAGGAGATGAGGAGATTACAATCTCCGAATTATGCTGCTTATAATGAAAACCTAAGAAAAAGGGTTCCTACCGATGTATTCATTGATAAGATTTCTGAACTCAATGACAACTTTGCTATACAAAATAACGGATTAGGGTTTGTGTTAAGAGATAGGCTTAGGGAGTTCAATCAAAGGAATGTTTACAATGAAGAGATAATTATCAAATACAAAGGGCCAAAAGAGGAACCTATTCCTCCCAAACTTGATCTTATAGATCCATACCCTATTAAATTTAGTCCCTTTGATTATTTTTGCTTATCACAAAGAAAGCTTGCTGCTGAAAGAAGGGAGTATGAGATGAGCATGGATGATCTCCCTCACTTCTATTACAATACCTAGATCTTTGCATTATGCCTAGCTAGGGGCATAAAACAATAGCGCTTGTTGGGAGGCAACCCAATTTTATTTTATGTTTTTTTTGCTTCTGTTTTTCAACAAATACACAATATTACCTCTGTAGTAATTGTGTTTTGGTGTTTCAATTAGTGTTTGAGCCAAGCAAGACCTTTGTCATGCTTTGGTATATCACTGATTTGGTTTTGCTGAAAAACAGAAACTTTTGTGTCCAGTAACAGAATTGTTAAATTCACTGGAGCATGGAAAAATTCTTATTTTTTTACACACGATTGATATATGAATTTCCTCTGTTTTCCTAATTTTTCAGAATATTTGGAGTTACATAAGTATGAGTAATATTCTGGTCTTTACAGACTGTTCTGTTTTTGATAGATTCTGTTTTCGATGTGTTGTTTGCTTATTTTGATGAATCTATGGGTAGTATCGGGGGGTATGAACCATGGAGAAGTTAGAATAAAGTAGATATAACACAAATATAAAATTGGAATGAGTTCACAACAGTACCTAAAAGTGAAGATTTGTTTTATCATACTAACGGATCTCACGAGTTTTTTGTTGAGTTTTGTGTTGTGAAGTTTTCAAGTTTTGGGTAAAGATTTGATGGACTATGGAATAAGGAGTGGCAAGAGACTAAGCTTGGGGATACCCAAGGTACCCCAAGGTAATATTCAAGGACAACCAAGTATCTAAGCTTGGGGATGCCCCGGATGGCATCCCCTCTTTTGTCTTCAATCCATCGGTAAATTTACTTGAGGCTATATTTTTATTCACCACATGATATGTGTTTTGCTTGGAGCGTCTTGTATTATTTGAGTCTTTGATTTTTAGTTTGCCACAATCATCCTTGCTGTACACACCTTTTGAGAGGGACACACATTAATCGTGAATTTATTAGAATACTCTATGTGCTTCACTTATATCTTTTGAGCTAGGCAGTTGCTCTAGTGCTTCACTTATATCTTTTTAGAGCACGGCGGTGATTTTATTTTGTAGAAATTGATGAACTCTCATGCTTCACTTATATTATTTTGAGAGTCTTAAAAATAGTATGGCAATTTGCTTAGTTTATGAATTTGGTCCTGATATGATGGGTATCCAAGAGGGATATAATAAAAACTTTCATAAAGAGCATTGAATATATGAGAAGTTTGATTCCTTGCATTTATTTTGAGATATAAATATGGTGATATTAGAGTCATGCTAGAGATTAAGTGTGGATTAGTAGAAATACTTGTGTTAAGGTTTGTGATTCCCGAAGCATGCACGTATGGTCTATCATTATGTGATGAAGTTGGAGCATGATTTATTTTTTATTGTCTTCCTTATGAGTGGCGGTCGGGGACGAGCGATGGTATTTTCCTATCAATCTATCCCCTAGGATCATGCGTATTAGTACTTTGTTTCGATGGCTAATAAATTTTTGCAATAAGTATGTGAGTTCTTTACGACTAATGTTGAGTCCATGGATTATACGCACTCTCACCCTTCCACCATTGCTAGCCTCTCTAGTACCGCGCAACTTTTGCCGGTGCATTAAACCCACCATATACCCTTCCTCAAAACAGCCACCATACCTACCTATTATGGCATTTCCATAGTCATTCCGAGATATATTGCCATGCAACTTCCACCGTTCCGTTTATTATGACACATACCATCATTGTCATATTGCTTTGCATGATCATGTAGTTGGCATAGTATTTGTGGCTTGGCCACCGTTCATATTTTTTATACATGTCACTCTAGATCATTGCACATCCCGGTACACCGCCGGAGGCATTCATATAGAGTCATATTTTGTTCTAGTATCGAGTTGTAATTCTTGAGTTCTAAGTAAATAAAAGTGTGATGATCATCATTATTAGAGCATTGTCCCATGTGGGAAAAAGATGATAGAGACTATGATTCCCCCACAAGTCGGGATGAGACTCTAGACTTAAATAAAAAAAGAAGAGGCCAAAGAGCCCAAAAAGAAAAAAAGAAAGAAAAAAAGAGAAAAGAAAAAAGAAGAAAAATATATGATAGAAAAAGAGAGAAGGGACAATGTTACTATCCTTTACCACACTTGTGCTTCAAAGTAGCACCATGTTCTTCATTACAGAGAGTCTCCTATTTTATCACTTTCATATACTAGTGGGAATTTTTCATTATAGAACTTGGCTTGTATATTCCAATGATGGGCTTCCTCAAGTTACCCTAGGTCTCATGAGCAAGCAAGTTGGATGCACACCCACTTAGTTTTCTTTTGAGCTTTCATACACTTACAGCTCTAGTGCATCCGTTGCATGGCAATCCCTACTCACTTGCATCGATATCAATTGATGGGCATCTCCATAGCCCATTAATTTGCCTAGTTGATGTGAGACTTTCTCCTTTTTGTCTTCTCCTCCCAACCTCCACCATACTCTATTCCACCTATAGTGCTATATCCATGGCTCACGCTCATGTATTGCGTGAAAGTTGAAAAAGCTTTAGAACATTAAAAGTATGAAACAATTGCTTGGTGAAAGTGCGTTATATCGACTAGAGGGGGGGGTGAATAGGCGATTTTTACAAATTCGTCACTGAGGAATATCAAGGTGAGGAAATTCCTAAGCGACGAACTACTTAGCAGCGGAATGAGTACTCAGATACAAGCATAACAGAGCAGTAGCACAGTCATCATGATGAAATGAAAACAAGCACAGAGTGTGAGAAGCGTAAACACAGGATAAGTAGGCTGAAGACAAACTGACTGAAGAATTTGAACTGAGGAAATTGAGAAAGTCTTCAGACCAAGTCTTCAAACAGTAATGATCAAATACATAGCAAGTATGCGAGGAAATGAAAGGGTTGAGGAAATAGAACCAGTAGCTCGGTGAAGACACTGATTTGGTAGACCAGTTCCAACTGCTGTGACAGTTGTATGTCTGGTTGGAGCGGCTAGGTATTTAAACCTGAGGACACACAGTCCCGGACACCCAGTCCTGAACACACAGTCCAGGACACCTAGTCCTCACCGTATTCTCCTTGAGCTAAGGTCACACAGACCTCGCCCAACCACTCGTGGTAAGTCTTCAGGTGACTTCCAAACCTTCACATACTCAGTCACTCGGCAATCCACAATTTCCTCTTGGATGCTCTAGACCATGACGCCTAACCGTCTGGAGGATGCACAGTCCTCAAAGGTAACAAGCGTCGGTTCCACACAGGAACAATCTCTTCAGTGATGCTCAATCACTTTGGGTTTGTAGGTGTTTGGGTTTTTTGGGGTTTTCCTCACTTGATGATTTTCGCTCAAAGTCCTCGGAGGATGGGATGCTCTAAATGACAAGTGTCAATCTATCTCACGGAGCAGCCAACCAGCTAGTGGTTGAGAGGGCGGCTATTTATAGCCTAGGGAGCAGCCCGACATGATAAGACATAAATGCCCTTCAATGATATGACCGTTAGGTGGGTAGATATTTTGGGACAGCTGGCACGTAGCACAGCAACGGTCGGAAATTTGAGTATCAAATTCCTCAGGGCTATCATAATCCTCACTTGTAGGCAATCCGCACTGGCGAATTTCTAACTCCTCAGTCAGAACAAATTCCTCAGAGAACAGAAGAACTTCGTCTCTGTCACTGAAGAACTTGACTAAACTGTATGAGATTTCCAATGGCTTCACTCGAAAGGATTGGGTAGGTGTAGGATTTTGAGTTGAGCATCACTTGGAAATTTTTCCTTAGTTTTACCTCGACCCCCTTTAACAGTACGGTGTTTCCAATGACTCAAGAAGAAGAAAATGAAACTACGAAAACAAAAGTCTTCACGCTTCATAGTCCTCGCATGAATATCAAGTCTTCAGGGTCACACCAATTTCTTCACTTTCAAAGTCTTCAAGAAAACCAAAGTCTTCAGTTGAAGACATTCAATTTTAGGGGTCGACATACATCGTAAATAACGAACTCCTCATAGACTTATAGACCTGTGTACACTCACAAACTCATTAGTCCCTTAACCTATAAGTCTTCAATATACCAAAATCACTAAGGGGCACTAGATGCACTTACAATCTCCCCCTTTTTGGTGATTGATGACAATATAGGTTAAGTTTTCAACGGGGATAAACATATGAAGTGTAAATACTAATATTGAGGAATTTGACTGCAAGATATAGAAGAACTCCCCCTGAAGATGTGCATATTTAAAGGATTTGCTTTGAAATAGCAGATGCACATTGTTGAATAATATCATGGAGATCTCCTCCTATATCTTGAAATTCATACACGCATTTATCATATGATATGAAGAATTTGAAATGCATGATGAAATATGGTGTCTGACGAAATTCAGCATGCGTGCATTATGGTATTGAGGAAATAGCATGCAGAAAAACAGAGCAAAAGTATCAGACCACCATAGGACTTAAGTTTACAACTCATCAGAGCAAACACCTCAGAAAAGCAAGAGTTGAAACTTAACAGAAATATATAGCCCATATATATAAGAGACCCGCTTGAAGACTAACTCAAATTTCTCCCCCTTTGTCATCGAATGACCAAAACGGACGAAAAATGAGGACTAACGCCCCTGAAGAATATCATCATGATGTCGATGGAGGAGCGCCAGCATTGTTGGGGTCGTCTGTTGAGGTAGGGCCTGCCGCAGTGTCGTTCAAGTCTTCAGCTTCATCCGTCTCGCGCGATGAAGAATATGAACTGGCAACAAGCTGAGGAACTTTGACTTTCTTGAATTTCTTCGAAGGTGGCTGGGACCAGTCAAAGTCCTGTTGGAAGCCCATCTCCTTGAGTTCTTCAGCACTATGAAGATTAGACAGAATCGCCCAAGTGCGGTCAAAGACTTCATGCAAGTAGTAGTGATTCTTCTTCACAGTATTTTGAGTGACTGTCATGTTCTGAAGAATTGCACCAAACTGACGCTTGACCCACTTGTGATTTCGATCAACTTTCTGATGAAGACTAAGGAGAAGTTCACGATCAGTCATCACACGCGGAGCTGTGGCTTGAGGATGATGTTCTGAAGCTTTGGCGGCAGAATCTTGAGTTGCAGAGTCATCATTGGTGGAATAGGAAGTAGCTTTGCGAAACTGTCCATCCAATGGACGAGTACCTTCATCAATAATAGCAGCTTTGCCCTTCTCGTCAGCTGAGGAAATAGTCCGTTTGAGGACTTCAATAGGGGGCAAATAGCTGAGATGATTTTGAAAGTCAGCCATGTAATGAATTGAAGACCTTGATCTGATGAATCTCATGATCCAGGGAGCATAAGGCTTCAACTCAAAAGGTGACAGTGCAGCATTGGCCAAAGTCCTCATGAAGAAATCGTGGTAGTTGATAGGAATACCGTGAATGATATTGAACAGCAGATTCTTCATAATGCCAACAACTTCTTCATCATCAGAGTTGTGGCCCTTGATTGGACTGAGGGTTTTGGTCAATATGCGATAGACTGTCCTTGGCACATAGAGCAATTCCTTGACGAGGAATTTGGTCCTTGGAGCTTGGCCTGGCTTCAAAGGCTTCATCAGCACTTGCATCAGATGATCAGACAGTTCAGGTTCAACATAGAGAAGCCTAGCACCTTCAGTGGGAGGACTAACTGGGACGGCATGAAGCAATTCAGAGGCCGGTGCTTTGAAATGAGTATTATCGGTCATCCAGTCCAATACCCATGAATTGACATCATCAACATTTCCAGTAATGTGCAGCGTGGCGAAGAATTGAAGAATGAGTTCTTCATTCCAATCGCAGATGTCGGTGCAGAAATTGAGTAACCCAGCGTCATGAAGAACACTCAGGACTGGTGTGAAGCAGGGCAGCAATTCCATATCTACATGAGGAATTTGCTCATGTTCAAAGATCTTATCCTTATCAACCAACAATGAGGAGTAGAAGTTCATCTGGCTTGCAGTCCAGAAACGCTTGCGACGAAGACGAGCAGAGTCATAGGGATTGTAGTCAGTGAAGAATATGTGCTCGTTGAAGAAATCCTCAGCATTAAACTTCTGCTTCTTGGAGTGAGGGTTCTGTGGCTTGGGCTGAAGATTAACAGTTGAAGAATTTACAGCCTCTTGAGGTGTAGCCACTGGAGCCACTGGCTGAGGAATTTCAGCAGCAGCCTTGGCCTTCATTTCTTCAGACATATGTACATCAGCGCTAGTGACTGGAACTTCTTCAGGTATAGAGTGAAGTGAAGCTTGACGTTCATCAGAGCCCGTATGAATTTCTTCAGTTTGCACAGGAGACTGAGGAACATGATGTAGAGGGGTTGTCAGAGGTGAATTGGGGTGATGACTTTCCCAAAAGTCATCATTCAGAATAGGTGTTGTAGACCCAATATCCACATCCTCATCTTCTTCAGTTCCTTCGACGCCTGCCTCTTCAGCTGTGAACTGAGGCATGGGCGATGATACCAGTGGGGTTGAAGGGAAAGTATCCACTTCAATTTCTTCGTCCATCTGCTCTGTCGAAGTAGCAGAAGGAATTTCTTCATCAGATTTACTTGGAATTTCATATTCCTCACCAAAGGGAATGATCTCCTTTGATGGCATGCTTGATATTGGAATAGCATCAATTGGGTTTTTAGATGAACTCCTCAAAGTCTTCAATTTCTTGGGGGCTGAAGACTCTGAAGATGCAGATGCTTTCCTTTTCTTCACAGCTGCTTGCTCCGCAGCCTTGGTTTTCTTCGCTTCTGATGCAGAAGGAAGGTTGATGCTTGTCATCGGTGCAGGAGGAGCAGAGGAAATTGGTTGAATTTCTTCAGGCACAACTGATGCAGTTGCCCTGGCTTGTTCAGATTCCTCAGGCACAGTAGCAGATGCTTCAACTGGCCTGGATTGCTCTTCAGGCGCAATATTGGAGGTTGCCCTGGCATTTTCTTCAGAGACTGGAATTTCTTCATCAGCTCTGGCGCTTTCATTTTCTTCAGCAGACTGAACAGATGTTCCAGTCTGAGGAAATTTGGGTTGCGATGAAGCTGCAACACTTGGAGTAAATCCTTTTGCCATTCTGACGAATCTGACTTTGGCACCTAGCCAATCTGCATGGAATGCATGAAATTCATCACTGAGTGCTTTGATCTCAGCCTGCATAGTCACAAGTTCTTCAGGAGACATTTTCACAACATTATTCTTCAGAAAACGCTCCTTCTTGTACTGAGCCTTCTTCACCTGCTTGGCCTTTTCAAATTTCCATTTTTCTTCATTTATGAAGGCCGTCAACATGTGACTTTGACCAGGAGTGAGGTTTAATTCAGGCAAAGGTGTGTTAGGGTTCTTGTGCCATAGATCAATAAAATCAAGGATCTTCCTTGGATCCAGCATGAGGGGCACAGCACTGCCTTTGGCTCTAGCGGCCCTTTGTTGTCAATCTCTGATGAGCTCAGCTAATTCTTCATCATCAGCTTCGTCTTCGCTTGACGGAACCTGAAAGGCGACTTGCTTCTTGTGAGGACTTGGCCTTGTGCCTCGTCCAGCAGTGGCCTTTTTCTTCAGCAAGGTCGGAGTTGTTGAAGACTGAGGTGGAGCTGAAGAACTTGCAGAGACTCCTGAAGCAATTGAGATTCCAGTAGTCCTTTGGCATGTGGCAAGATGCATAGGTGCTGAGGACTTTGCAGGAGCAGCTGAGGATTTTGCAACCGAGGGAGTTGGAGCTGCTTTTGAGGAATTTGCTTGAGGAACAGGCCGTGAGGGCATTGCAGAGCTTGGCCGTGAGGGCATTGCAGCTGAGGAACTTGTCTTGACAGCTGATTTCTTCAGCATAGCCTTCTTAGGCTTGATAGCAGAGGCCTCAGCGGCGGCAGCAACAGAATCTTCATTGAATTTCTTTACCACCTCTTTAGCCACTTTGGCCAGCTTGGCTTGACGCTTAGCCCACTCCTGAGGAAATTCCTCACCTCTTCTGATGCTAGTGGGATCAGCTTCTTGGCCAGGAGCCAATGGAGGTCTTGGACATGGAGGGTTAACAGCAAATTTCTTCATGTACTTGGGAGTGACATAGCGATATTCCCTCCATTCTCTTGCCCATCTCCTCTCAATCTTCTGAATGCGCACTTTGCGCTGATTTTTGTTCTCCTTGCCATGAGTTGCTTCATCAGGAGTACAATATTCATCATAGATGTCATCAGGGATCTCAAAAGCAGTATTTGTTTCTGGCCTCTTTCCTCCCTTCTGAGGTCTTTTACCATCAGCCATTTTCTTCACTTGAGGGTTTTGAACAATCGAATTTTCTGATGAGGTGTGCAATTTTTCTTCAAGGAACACTGCAAATGAGTTAAGTTGATGAGAACCTAGAGATTCAGCAGCGGACATGTGTACCTGTGAACAGAATATAGGTGCGAAGAGTTTTGGAGAGGTCATATGCGTTCTCAGAAGATTTTCAAAAGTATCAAGTTTGAGGAAGATGACCAGGGGTGTCTTGAGGAATTTCACTAAGCATTTTTGACTTAGGTTCCAGAGTTGTGTAGATTAAAAATCCACACAATTGAGGAATCTTGAAGAAAAATGTTGCTTAGAGAAACTGATCAAGGACAGAAGCAAGTTGGTGTTTAAGAACATGAAAGTTGAAGAATAAACACCTTTTGAAGATTTTGTGGAAATCATCAGAATCAACAAGGGCAGTAAAAATAAATTTTATTTACCCTTGACGAAGAACACGACGAACTGAGAGTGGCAGTGGAGATGTTCGTCCGTTCAGATCTTCCACGCCCTAACTTGGCGATGGAAAACAGCTACCGCGGCGGCGGAGTGAGGATTTCCGCGGCCGGCGTGAGTACGACGGCGACGAGGTCGAGGCAGTGAAGCTCTTCCTCACCGGCGACAATGGAGTGTAGCGGCGGCGCTAGGTCTGAGAGCTCGAGCGAGGGAGTAAGATCGAGCGGGGTAAATGAGCTCTGAGGAGGGTGAGGGGTATTTATAGCAGAGGTGAAAAACCGCTCGTCCGAAGAAAATGGACAAACGTGCCCCTGACCCTTCTCATCCTAGCGACATGTGTCACCCACAAACTATGAAGTGGAGATCGTGTTAGATCGAGGGTGAATAGATAAATCTTATCGAGGGATAAGGAACGGTTTGAACGGCAAAAGCCGAAAATTCAGATAAGAATATTTTAATGTTTCGTTCGCAAATTCTTCAGCTGTCAAGGACACAGTGAAGACTTTGAACGGGTTTCAAATAGAACGCACATGAAGAATTTGTGAACGGACTGGATTGAGTTTAGCATTGAGGGGGAACGGGTCCAATCACATTCACTTAGAAGAAACACAACTTGAAGAATTAGCAATAAGTGAATGCTGTAGAGGACAGAAAACTCAAATATATATATATAGTCAATGAAGAACATAGACAGAAAGAGTGAAGATTTTGCAAAGTTGAAGAATTTGAAAATTTGAAGAATTTGCACAATGATGAAAAACTCAAATTTTGAAGATTTTCAACTTTTTGTGGTGGCGTGACCCACCGTGTAAGAATGATGATTTCAGACACCGCGTACAATTGTCGTAGGGCTCTGAGAATCAAATTCTTCATTAATTTCTTCACACTTAGAGGGTTAGTCTTCATTGATTGAAGAAAAATGTTTCTTCGTGTGTTGCACATCTAAGTCATCAATTTGCATAAGTGTTAGGATGTGTGTCCTTTTCAAAGGACATTCGAAGATTCTAAGATATTTAGCTCACACCGCAACTTGCTAAATCTCTTCTCATCCAAGGGCTTTGTGAAGATATCCGCTAGCTGTTCTTCAGACTTCACGGGATCAATAGAGATGTCACCCTTCAACACATGATCTCGAAGAAAATGATGACGAATCTTGATGTGCTTTGTCTTCGAGTGCTGAACTGGGTTATGAGCAATTTTGATGGCACTCTCGTTGTCGCAGTAGAGTGGCACATTCTTCACATTGATGCCGTAGTCCTTGAGGGTTTGCTTCATCCATAGCAATTGAGCACAGCAAGAACCAGCAGCAATATACTCAGCTTCAGCAGTAGAGAGTGATACGCAGTTTTGCTTCTTCGAGGACCAACATACTAAGGATCGTCCGAGGAAATGGCATGTGCCTGAAGTTGACTTGCGGTCCACACGATCACCGGCATAGTCAGAGTCAGAATATCCAATGAGATCAAAAACCGAGCCCTTGGGATACCATAATCCAAGTGTTGGAGTGTGAGCTAGATATCGAAGAATATGTTTCACAGCCTTATAGTGTGATTCCTTCTGTGTAGCTTGAAAACGGGCACACATGCAAACACTAAGCATAATATCCGGCCTAGATGCACATAGGTACAATAAAGAACCAATCATGGAGCGGTATACCTTTTGATCGAAGTCCATTCCATTTTCATCAGTGCATAGATGGCCATTTGTGGGCATAGGGATTTTGACGCCTCTGCATTCTTGCATACCGAATTTTCTCAGAACGTCCTTGAGGTATTTCTCTTGAGAAATGAAAATGCCATTATGTTGTTGACGAATTTGAAGACCTAAGAAGAATTTCAATTCTCCCATCATGGACATTTGATATTCCTCACTCATCATGTAAGCAAATTCGTCACTGTAATGTTGGTTAGTACAGCCAAAGATAATATCATCAACATATATTTGGCACACGAATAATTCATCATCATAGGTTTTGGTGAAAAGAGTTGGGTCGAGTGAACCGGGTTTGAAGCCTTTCTTCATGAGGAATTCCTTCAGAGTATCATACCACGCCCGAGGGGCCTGCTTGAGGCCATAGAGGGCCTTATTGAGTCTGAAGACTTTGTCAGGATGTTTAGGGTCTTCAAAACCTAGGGGTTGAGCAACATATACTTCTTCCTCAAGCTTACCATTGAGGAATGCACTTTTCACATCCATTTGATATAAGATGATATTATGATGGTTAGCATAAGCAAGCAATATGCGAATAGCCTCAAGTCTAGCAACAGGTGCAAAAGTCTCATCGAAATCAATTCCTTCAACCTGTGTGTAGCCTTGAGCTACAAGACGAGCCTTGTTCCTCACCACTAGGCCATTTTCATCTTGCTTGTTGCGGTAGATCCATTTGGTACCGATGATATTGTGCTTGCATGGGTCCGGTCGCTTGACAAGCTCCCACACATTGTTCAGCTTGAATTGATGTAATTCCTCTTGCATTGCTTGAATCCACTCAGGCTCCAGAAATGCCTCATCAACTTTGGTGGGCTCTGTGATCGAGACGAAAGCAAAATGCCCACAAAAGTTAGATAAATGTGAAGCTTTTGAGCGAGTCATAGGACCTGGTGCGTTGATGTCGTTGATGATTCTCTCAATCTGTACTTCATTTGCAACGCGGGGATGAGCAGGTTGACGACTTTGATTTGGCTCAGCATTTTCTTCAGAGCCATTTTCTTCAGATGCGCCAGCATGCTGTTCTTCATGTTCTGGAATGATTTCTTCAGCAGATTCTTCGGTAGGAATGACATCCTCAGTAGCTTTGAACTTGATGGTTTCCTCAGGCGTCTTTTCATCTAGCACAGGAGGTAGGTGCTCTCTTTGCGAGCCGTTAGTTTCATCGAACCGCACATCTACAGTTTCAACAACCTTGTTGTGATAGGCATTGAAGACCCTGTAGGTGTGCGAGTCCTTTCCGTAACCAAGCATAAAACCTTCATGTGCTTTCAGTGCAAATTTAGAATTGTGATGTGGATCTCTAATCCAGCATTTAGCACCGAAGACTTTGAAATAACTCACATTGGGTTTCTTGTCAGTGAGGAGTTCATATGAGGTCTTCTTGAAGAATTTGTGAAGATATACCCTGTTGATGATGTGGCATGCAGTATCAATTGCCTCAGGCCAGAAGTGACGAGGTGTCTTGTATTCATCAAGCATGGTGCAAGCCATCTCAACAAGAGTCCTGTTCTTGCGCTCCACAACGCCATTCTGCTGAGGAGTGTATGGGCCAGATAGCTCATGAGTAATACCAAGTTCATCGAGATAGTCATCAAGACCAGTATTCTTGAACTCAGTCCCATTGTCACTACGTATATGCTTGATCTTCACGCCGAAATTCGTCGAAGCCCTTGAGGAAAATCATCTGAAGACTTCCTGCACTTCAGTCTTGTAAGTAATGACATGCACCCATGTGTAACGAGAATAGTCATCAACAATGACAAAGCCATATAGAGATGTTGCATTTGTTAGTGTGGCATAATGAGTAGGGCCAAAGAGATCCATATGAAGCAATTCAAAAGGACGAGAAGTAGTCATGATAGTCTTCGAGGGGTGGTTGGCTCTGGTCATCTTTCCAGCCTCACAAGCCCCACAAAGATGATCTTTGAGGAATTTGACACCCTCGATGCCAATGATGTGCTTTTTCTTCACGAGCGTGTGTAAGTTCCTCATGCCAGCATGACCCAGTCGTCGATGCCATAGCCAGCCTTCTGAAGCTTTAGCAAGTAGACAAGTGGCAGGCTGTGGTCCTGCAGAGAAATCAACAATGTACAAGTCTCCTCTCCTAAAGCCTTCGAAGACTTTGGAATTGTCAGATTCCATGAGCACTAAGCAACGATATTTGCCAAAGACAACAACCATATCAAGATCACAAAGCATTGAGACAGACATGAGGTTGAATCCGAGGGACTCGACAAGCATGACTTTATCCATGTGTCGATCCTTTGAGATTGCAACCCTACCTAGACCTAATACCTTGCTTTTGCCTTTGTCAGCGTAGGTGATATGCTTCAAGTGTGATGGAGATAAAGGAGTGTTCATCAGTAAGCTCTTGTCACCGGTCATGTGATTTGTACATCCACTATCGAGGACCCACTCAGTAGCTTTGGGTAAATCATCCTGCAGATGAATTAGTGCATCTTACGAACTCATATACTTCAGAGTGAAGAATATGACATCAAATTCATCAGACATATTTCATCAATTAAAGCAACATATGTATATATAGCAATGTGAGGACGTGAGAAATGAATAAATCATTTCTTCATGATTAGCTTGCGTCCTTTCAAGCATTTCAGGTCTCCAGCAAATTCTTCAGACGATTTAGTTCGTCTGGAGACCTGACCCTGCATAAGAGATTAGTTCCTTTTCTTCACCACCCACATCTGGAGGGGTGGCAAAGAGTTCATCATTCTGCGAGCTCCATAAGAGAAAGGTGGCATAGACGCCAAACCACTTCGTTTCACATAAGAGGGGTTAGGGTAAGCATATGAATGAGCAGAGAAATTCTTCGAGGACTTATGAACATAATGATTTGAAGAATAATGCATATATTCATAGCCCTTAGGCTTTCCCTGCGAAACAGAAGTGTTAGCACGATGATGTTCATGTGAGGACTTTGATCCATGTGAGGAATTTGATTCATATGAAGAATTTGATCTGGGGTTCTTATTCTTCACAGGTGGTGTCATGAGGACATTCACCTGAAGACTTTCAAGGCACTTTTTGGGAACCCAGATTTTCTTCATAGGGGGACCATTCCTGCAGTTAGATCCAACATATCTAGCAAATACCTCACCATTCTGATTTTTGAATAGTTTATAGTTGGAGTCAAATGACTCATCAGATGAATATGAGGATTCACAAGTAAAGCCAGATAAAGTAGATGGATCTACGGGAGGTCCCTTCGCAGCAACCCATGAGGTTTTGGGATACTGCTCCGGTTTCCAGTAGGTTCCATCAGCATTGAGTTTCCTCTCAAAGGCAATACCCTCTTTCCTGGGGTTCCTGTTCAAGATCTGCTTTTTGAGCACATCGCAAAGAGTCTGATGCCCTTTGAGGCTTTTGTACATGCCTGTCACATACAATTCCTTCAACCCTGCATTTTCGTCAGTGATACTAGTGGTATCCTCAGATGAGGAATTTGTGACCACAGAGACAGTTGAAGAATTTGCAGCAATGGAAGCATTTGAACATTCAGGTGAAGAATTAGCAGTTTCACGTTCAATGCATTTCAAGCATGGTGGAATAAATTCTTCCTGAGCGGAACTGATCTGTTGAGCAAGCAAAGAATCATTTTCCTTCTGAAGATCTTCATGACTCACCCTTAGCTTCTCAAGATCTTGCTTTCTTTGAAGAAATTCATAAGAAAGCTTCTCATGATCGGCTAGGAGAGTTTCATGACGACCTTGAAGGTTGTCAAACTTAGACTGTAGTTGCTGAAGATTATCAGTCAGTGTTTGAGTTCGATCCATTTCCTCACCTAACAGATCATCGCTTTTGTCTAGCATATTTTGAACCTTTTCCAAAGCCTTTTGTTGTTTAACGGCAATATTAGCAAGTTTGGAATAGCTGGGTTTGAGGTTATCATCAGATTCATCCTCACTTGATTCAGAGGAGGGATATTTGAGTACCTTGGCACCTTTTGCCATGAAGCAATAGGTGGGAGCATAGTCATCGCTGCCGTCATCAGCAGTGTTGGGGAAGCCATTTTCCTCAGTGTTGAAGATGGACTTGCTAACGTAAGCAGTAGCGAGGGCTAGGCTCGCCACACCAGAGTCTGACTCCTCAGATGCCTCCTCTTCCTCATGTTCCTCAGATTCAGCTTCAGAGTCCATTTCCTTGCCAATGAATGCCCGAGCTTTCTTGGAGCTGCTCTTCTTGTGAGATGAAGACTTTGAAGATCTTGACGATGAGGACTTTGAAGATTTCTTCTTCCTCTTAGAGTCATCTGAACTATCATCCTTGTATTTCTTCTTCTTTGATTCCTTCTCCCACTGAGGACAATCAGTAATGTAGTGACCAGGTTTCTTGCATTTATGGCAAGTTCTCTTCTTGTAATCACGGGATGAGGAATCTGATTTCATGTCATCACCTCTTGAGGATTTTTTAAATCGGCCACGTCTAGAGAACTTCTGGAATTTCCTCACGAGCATTGCTAGCTCCTGACTCAGTTCTTCAGAATCACCAAGGCTGCTACCAGAATCTTCATCTTCAGATTCAGAGACTGCCTTGGCTTTCAGTGCACGAGATCTACCATAGCTCGGTCCGTAGAGATCTCTCTTCTCAGCTAGTTGGAATTCATGAGTATTTAGCCTCTCGAGGATATCAGCAGGATCAAGTGACTTGTAGTCACCACGTTCTTGAATCATCAGTGCCAGTGTATCGAATGAAGAATCGAGTGACCTCAGCAATTTCTTCACCACCTCATGGTCGGTGATGTCAGTGGCACCCAGTGCTTGAAGCTCGTTTGAAATGTCAGTGAGGCGATCAAAGGTTTGCTGAACATTTTCGTTGTCGAGTCTTTTGAAGCGGTTGAAGAGATTGCGAAGAACGTCAACTCGAGAGTCGCGTTGAGTTGAGACTCCTTCGTTGACCTTGGACAGCCTATCCCAGATAAGCTTAGCTGTCTCCAAAGCACTCACTCTGCCATACTGCCCTTTGCTCAGATGGCCACATATGATATTCTTCGCTTGAGAGTCGAGTTGCTTGAATCTCTTCACATCAGCAGCGTTTACGGAAGGAGTGACAGAGGGAACACCCTTTTCCACAACATACCAGAGGTCGTTGTCAATTGCCTCAAGATGCATGCGCATCTTGTTCTTCCAGTAGGGGTAGTCCGTCCCATCGAAGGTAGGACACCCAGCTGAGACCTTGATCATGCCTGCAGTCGACATAACTAAAACTCCAGGTGGTTAAACCAAAATCACACAGAACAAGGGAGTACCTTGCTCTGATACCAATTGAAAGTGCGTTATATCGACTAGAGGGGGGGTGAATAGGCAATTTTTACAAATTCGTCACTGAGGAATATCAAGGTGAGGAAATTCCTAAGCGACGAACTACTTAGCAGCGGAATGAGTACTCAGATGCAAGCATAACAGAGCAGTAGCACAGTCATCATGATGAAATGAAAACAAGCACAGAGTACGAGAAGCGTAAACACAGGATAAGCAGGCTGAAGACAAACTGACTGAAGAATTTGAACTGAGGAAATTGAGAAAGTCTTCAGACCAAGTCTTCAAACAGTAATGATCAAATACATAGCAAGTATGCGAGGAAATGAAAGGGTTGAGGAAATAGAACCAGTAGCTCGGTGAAGACACTGATTTGGTAGACCAGTTCCAACTGCTGTGACAGTTGTACGTCTGGTTGGAGCGGCTAGGTATTTAAACCTGAGGACACACAGTCCCGGACACCCAGTCCTGAACACACAGTCCAGGACACCTAGTCCTCACCGTATTCTCCTTGAGCTAAGGTCACACAGACCTCGCCCAACCACTCGTGGTAAGTCTTCAGGTGACATCCAAACCTTCAAGCATGGTGGAATAAATTCTTCCTGAGCGGAACTGATCTGTTGAGCAAGCAAAGAATCATTTTCCTTCTGAAGATCTTCATGACTCACCCTTAGCTTCTCAAGATCTTGCTTTCTTTGAAGAAATTCATAAGAAAGCTTCTCATGATCGGCTAGGAGAGTTTCATGACGACCTTGAAGGTTGTCAAACTTAGACTGTAGTTGCTGAAGATTATCAGTCAGTGTTTGAGTTCGATCCATTTCCTCACCTAACAGATCATCGCTTTTGTCTAGCATATTTTGAACCTTTTCCAAAGCCTTTTGTTGTTTCACAGCAATATTAGCAAGTTTGGAATAGCTGGGTTTGAGGTTATCATCAGATTCATCCTCACTTGATTCAGAGGAGGGATATTTGAGTACCTTGGCACCTTTTGCCATGAAGCAATAGGTGGGAGCATAGTCATCGTTGCCGTCATCAGCAGTGTTGGGGAAGCCATTTTCCTCAGTGTTGAAGATGGACTTGCTAACGTAAGCAGTAGCGAGGGCTAGGCTAGCCACACCAGAGTCTGACTCCTCAGATGCCTCCTCTTCCTCATGTTCCTCAGATTCAGCTTCAGAGTCCATTTCCTTGCCAATGAATGCCCGAGCTTTCTTGGAGCTGCTCTTCTTGTGAGATGAAGACTTTGAAGATCTTGACGATGAGGACTTTGAAGATTTCTTCTTCCTCTTAGAGTCATCTGAACTATCATCCTTGTATTTCTTCTTCTTTGATTCCTTCTCCCACTGAGGACAATCAGTAATGTAGTGACCAGGTTTCTTGCATTTATGGCAAGTTCTCTTCTTGTAATCACGGGATGAGGAATCTGATTTCATGTCATCACCTCTTGAGGATTTTTTAAATCGGCCACGTCTAGAGAACTTCTGGAATTTCCTCACGAGCATTGCTAGCTCCTGACTCAGTTCTTCAGAATCACCAAGGCTGCTACCAGAATTTTCATCTTCAGATTCAGAGACTGCCTTGGCTTTCAGTGCACGAGATCTACCATAGCTCGGTCCGTAGAGATCTCTCTTCTCAGCTAGTTGGAATTCATGAGTATTTAGCCTCTCGAGGATATCAGCAGGATCAAGTGACTTGTAGTCACCACGTTCTTGAATCATCAGTGCCAGTGTATCGAATGAAGAATCGAGTGACCTCAGCAATTTCTTCACCACCTCATGGTCGGTGATGTCAGTGGCACCCAGTGCTTGAAGCTCGTTTGAAATGTCAGTGAGGCGATCAAAGGTTTGCTGAACATTTTCGTTGTCGAGTCTTTTGAAGCGGTTGAAGAGATTGCGAAGAACGTCAACTCGAGAGTCGCGTTGAGTTGAGACTCCTTCGTTGACCTTGGACAGCCTATCCCAGATAAGCTTAGCTGTCTCCAAAGCACTCACTCTGCCATACTGCCCTTTGCTCAGATGGCCACATATGATATTCTTCGCTTGAGAGTCGAGTTGCTTGAATCTCTTCACATCAGCAGCGTTTACGGAAGGAGTGACAGAGGGAACACCCTTTTCCACAACATACCAGAGGTCGTTGTCAATTGCCTCAAGATGCATGCGCATCTTGTTCTTCCAGTAGGGGTAGTCCGTCCCATCGAAGGTAGGACACCCAGCTGAGACCTTGATCATGCCTGCAGTCGACATAACTAAAACTCCAGGTGGTTAAACCAAAATCACACAGAACAAGGGAGTACCTTGCTCTGATACCAATTGAAAGTGCGTTATATCGACTAGAGGGGGGGTGAATAGGCAATTTTTACAAATTCGTCACTGAGGAATATCAAGGTGAGGAAATTCCTAAGCGACGAACTACTTAGCAGCGGAATGAGTACTCAGATGCAAGCATAACAGAGCAGTAGCACAGTCATCATGATGAAATAAAAACAAGCACAGAGTACGAGAAGCGTAAACACAGGATAAGCAGGCTGAAGACAAACTGACTGAAGAATTTGAACTGAGGAAATTGAGAAAGTCTTCAGACCAAGTCTTCAAACAGTAATGATCAAATACATAGCAAGTATGCGAGGAAATGAAAGGGTTGAGGAAATAGAACCAGTAGCTCGGTGAAGACACTGATTTGGTAGACCAGTTCCAACTGCTGTGACAGTTGTACGTCTGGTTGGAGCGGCTAGGTATTTAAACCTGAGGACACACAGTCCCGGACACCCAGTCCTGAACACATAGTCCAGGACACCTAGTCCTCACCGTATTCTCCTTGAGCTAAGGTCACACAGACCTCGCCCAACCACTCGTGGTAAGTCTTCAGGTGACATCCAAACCTTCACATACTCAGTCACTCGGCAATCCACAATTTCCTCTTGGATGCTCTAGACCATGACGCCTAACCGTCTGGAGGATGCACAGTCCTCAAAGGTAACAAGCGTCGGTTCCACACAGGAACAATCTCTTCAGTGATGCTCAATCACTTTGGGTTTGTAGGTGTTTGGGTTTTTTGGGTTTTTCCTCACTTGATGATTTTCGCTCAAAGTCCTCGGAGGATGGGATGCTCTAAATGACAAGTGTCAATCTATCTCACGGAGCAGCCAACCAGCTAGTGGTTGAGAGGGCGGCTATTTATAGCCTAGGGAGCAGCCTGACATGATAAGACATAAATGCCCTTCAATGATATGACCGTTAGGTGGGTAGATATTTTGGGACAGCTGGCACGTAGCACAGCAACGGTCGGAAATTTGAGTATCAAATTCCTCAGGGCTATCATAATCCTCACTTGTAGGCAATCCACACTGGCGAATTTCTAACTCCTCAGTCAGAACAAATTCCTCAGAGAACAGAAGAACTTCGTCTCTGTCACTGAAGAACTTGACTAAACTGTATGAGATTTCCAATGGCTTCACTCGAAAGGATTGGGTAGGTGTAGGATTTTGAGTTGAGCATCACTTGGAAATTTTTCCTTAGTTTTACCTCGACCCCCTTTAACAGTACGGTGTTTCCAATGACTCAAGAAGAAGAAAATGAAACTACGAAAACAAAAGTCTTCACGCTTCATAGTCCTCGCATGAATATCAAGTCTTCAGGGTCACACCAATTTCTTCACTTTCAAAGTCTTCAAGAAAACCAAAGTCTTCAGTTGAAGACATTCAATTTTAGGGGTCGACATACATCGTAAATAAAGAACTCCTCATAGACTTATAGACCTGTGTACACTCACAAACTCATTAGTCCCTTAACCTATAAGTCTTCAATACACCAAAATCACTAAGGGGCACTAGATGCACTTACACTTGGCTTGTCATCAGGGTTGTGCATGATAAATACTTTGTGTGATGAAGATAGAGCATGGCAAGATTATATGATTTTGTAGGGATCACTTTCTTTAGCCATGATATTTTGATAAGACATGATTGCTTTATTAGTATGCTTGAAGTATTATTGTTTTTTATGTCAATATTAAACTTTTGTTTTGAATCTTATGGATCTGAACATTCATGCCACAATAAGAAAAATTACATTGATAAATATGTTAGGTAGCATTCCACATCAAAAATTATGTTTTTATCATTTACCTACTCGAGGACGAGAAGGAATTAAGCTTGGGGATGCTTGATACGTCTCCAACGTATCTATAATTTTTTATTGTTCCATGCTATTATATTATCCATCTTGGATGTTGCATTAATATGCTATTTTATATCATTTTTTGGGACTAACCTATTAACCTAGTGCCTAGTGCCAGTTGCTGTATTTAACTTGTTTTTGTCTTTTACAGAAAATCAATACCAAACGGAGTCCAAACAGAACGAAACTTTTTGAGGATTTTCTTGGACCAGAAGACAACCACGGAGCTTCGGGAAGAGGCCAGAAGACCCACAAGGGAGCCACAAGCCCTAGGGGGCGCCCCTAGGCTTGTGGGCCCCTTGCAGACCTCCTAACCCTAATCTTGGCTCCATAAATACCCAACTATTCCCCTTACGTCAGGGGGCACACCAAAAATACTTTTCCGCCGCCACAAGCTTCTATTCTCATGAGATCCCATCTTGGGGCCTTTTCCGGCACTCTCCCGGAGGGGGATTCGATCGCGGAGGGCCTCTACACCAACCTTGTTGCCCTTTCGATGATGTGTGAGTAGTTTACCACAGACCTATGGGTCCATAGCTAGTAGCTAGATGGCTTCTTCTCTCTCTTTGATCCTCAATACAATGTTCTCCTCGATGTTCTTGGAGTTCTATTCGATGTAATCTTCTTTTGCGGTGCGTTTGTTGAGATCCGATGAATTGTGGATTTATGATCAGATTATCTATGAATATTATTTGAGTCTTCTCTGGACTCTTTTATGCATGATTAAGATAGCTTTGTATTTCTCTCCGATCTATCGATTTGGTTTGGCCAACTAGATTGGTTTTTCTTGCAATGAGAGAGGTGCTTTGTTTAGGGTTCAATCTTGCGGTGTCCTCACCCAGTGACAGTAGGGGTAGCGAGGCACGTATTTGTATTGTTGCCATTAAGGATAAAAAGATGGGGGTTTTATCATATTGATTGGATCTATCCCTCTACATCATGTCATCTTGTTTAAGGCGTTACTCCGTTCTTGTTAACTTAATTCACTAGATGCATGCTAGATAGCGGTCGATGTGTGGAGTAATAGTAGTAGATGCAGGAGGAGTCGGTCTACTTGTCACGGACGTGATGCCTATATTAATGATCATTGCCTTAGATATCGTCATAACTTCGCGCTTTTCTATCAATTGCTCAACAGTAATTTGTTCACCCATCGTATGTGTTCCTTTCAAGAGAGAAGCCACTAGTGAAAACTATGGCCCCCGGGTCGATTTCTCATCATATATTTTCAGATCTATAAAACCAAAACCCAAAAATACCTTGCTGCAATTTATTTATATTTACTTTATTTTGCCTTTTATTTATCTTTTATATCTATCTCTGTTAGATCTCACTCTTGCTAGTGACCATGAAGGGATTGACAACCCCTTTTTCGCGTTGTGTGCAAGTGTTTATTAGTTTGTGCAGGTGCATCTATTGGGGACTTGCTTGTACCTCCTACTGGATTGATACCTTGGTTCTTAACTGAGGGAAATACTTATCTCTACTTTGCTGCATCACCCTTTCCTCTTCAAGGGAAAAATCAACGCAAGCTCAAGAAGTAGCAGATTGTGAGCACTCATTAAAATATTATATGCTAATAAGTTGATGTTGGATAAGGAAGACAACATAATGAGTTATGTTTTCTTATATCCGAATAGAAGTTATATTGTCATGGATCCTCCAACATGTTGAGCTTGCTCCTCATCCTATACTAGCCAAATCTTCTGCACCAAGTAGAGATACTACTTGTGCATCCAAAATCCATCAACCCAGTTTTTGCCATGAGAGTCCACCATATCTACCTATGGATTGAGTAAGATCCTTCAAGTAAGTTGTCATCGGTGCAGGCAATAAAAATTGCTCTCTAAATATGTATGATCTTTTAGTGTGAGGAAAATAAGCTTTATACGAACTTTTGATATGGAAGAAATAAAAGTGACGGACTGCATAATAAAGTTCTTTATCACAAGCGGCAATATAAAGTGACGTTCTTTTGCATTAAGATTTTGTGCATCCAACCATGAAAGCGCATGACAACCTCTGCTTCTCTCTGCGAAGGGCCTATCTTTTACTTTCACGTTCTACCTTTATACAAGAGTCATGGTGATCTTCACCCTTCCTTTTTATATTTCTCTTTTTGGCAACCACTATGTGTTGGGGATGATCCAGACATGTATACCCACTCAGATGTAGGTGATCATAAATTATTATTGTTTACATTACCCTTGAGGTAAATGGTTGGGAGGCGAAACTATAAGCTCCTATCTTCCTATGTTTTTAAATGAAGCTTTGATCTCATAAGTATCATGTGAGTGTTAGCAATTATGAAAGATTAAATGATGGTTGAGTATGTGAACTTGCTAAATAAAAGCTCTTACATTGACTCTTTCTGATGTTATGATAAATTGCAATTGCCTTAATGACTGAGGTCATAGTTTGATAGTTTTCAATAAAGTTTTTGATTCATACTTTACCTTGTGAATGAATTATCACTTTAGCATAAGAAGTTATATGACAATATATTGCTGTTCTAAAATATGATCATGATGCCTTCATGTCCGTATTTTATTTTATCGACACCTCTATCTCTAAACATGTGGACATGATTATCGATTTCGGCTTTCGCTTGAGGACAAGCGAGGTCTAAACTTGGGGGAGTTGATACGTCCATTTTGCATCATGTTTTTATGATGATATTTATTTCATTATGGGCTGTTATTTCACATTATGGTACAATACTTATGCCTTTTCTCTCTTATTTTACAAGATTTACATGAAGAGGGAGAATGCCGACAGCTGGAATTCTGGACCAGAAAGGAGCAAATCTGAGATACCTATTCTGCACAACTCCAAATGTCCTGAAACTTTACGGAAAATTATTTTGGAATATATAAAAAATATTGGGTGAAGAAACAACAGAGGGGGACCCCCTAGGTGGCCACAAGCCTGGGGGCCATGCCCTACCCCCCAAGGCGCGCCCCCTGGGCTTGTGGGCCCCCTGGCCATCGTCTGGTGCCCATCTTCTGCTATATGGAGGGTTTTGACCTAGAAAAAATAAGTCAGAAGCTTTCAGGACGAAGTGTCGCCGTCTCGAGGCGGAACCTGGGCAGAAGCAATCTAGGGCACCGGCAGAGCGATTCTGCCAGGGAAACTTCCCTCCGGGAGGGGGAAATCGAAGCCATCGTCATCACCAACGATCCTCTCATCGAGGGAGGGTCAATCTTCATCAACATCTTCACCAGCACCATCTCCTCTCAAACCCTAGTTCATCTCTTGTATTCAATCTTTGTCCCAAAACCTCAGATTGGTACCTGTGGGTTGCTAGTAGTGTTGATTACTTCTTGTAGTTGATGCTAGTTGGTTTATTTGGTGGAAGATCATATGTTCAGATCCTTAATGATATTCAATACCCCTCTGATCTTGAACATGAATATGCTTTGTGAGTAGTTACGTTTGTTCCTGAGGACATGAGAGAAGTCTTGTTATAAGTAATCATCTGTCCGTTCGATATTTTGATGAGATGTATGTTGTCTTTCCTCTAGTGGTGTTATGTGAACGTCGACTACATGAAACTTCACCATGACTTGGGCCTAGGGGAAGGCATTGGGAAGTAATAAGTAGATGATGGGTTGCTAGAGTGACAGAAGCTTAAACCCTAGTTTATGCGTTGCTTCGTAAGGGGCTGATTTGGATCCACATGTTTCATGCTATGGTTAGATTTATCTTAATTCTTCTTTCATAGTTGCGGATGCTTGCGAGAGGGGTTAATCATAAGTGGGAGGCTTGTCCAATTAAGAAAAGCACCCAAGCACCGGTCCACCCACATATCAAATTCTCAAAGTAACGAACGTGAATCATATGAGCATGATGAAAACTAACTTGACAGTAATTCCCATGTGTCCTCGGGAGCGCTTTGCTTTATATAAGTGTTCGTCCAGGCTTATCCTTTGTTACAAAAAGGATTGGGCCACCTTGCTGCACCTTTGCTACACTTATTACTTGTTACCCGTTACGAATTATCTTACTACCAAACTATCTGTTACCGATAGTTTCAGTGCTTGCAAAAAAAACCTTGCTGAAAACCGCTTGTCACTTCCTTCTGCTCCTCGTTGGGTTCGATACTCTTACTTATCAAAAGGACTATGATTGATCCCCTATACTTGTGGGTCATCAATGGGCACCACCCTTAGGTTGTTCCAAGCTTGGGGGAGGTGCCCCGGTATCGTATCACCATCAGTTTTATCATCATTATCTATCTTAGTTCGATCCGTAGTTATTTCGTGATTTAGAAGAAAAAAAATTTAGTATGAATTAGTTTCGAGTGCTTGTTTCGTGATCTATCTATCTATGTAATCGAGTGTGAGAGTTATATAATAAAGAGTAGTTTGAGTTATTGTACTTTACTTCCTTGTTTCAATCTTAGCAATAAAAAGAATAAAAAGATCATATGCTAATCCCATGGGGAGTAATGACTTCACATAAAAGAAGTAAATTGATAGAATTTGTGGAAGGATAACAAACATAGTATTGGTCATTGATGCAATTCATGAAAAAGTAATAAAGGAAGAGAGGTCTCACATATAAATATACTATCTTGGACATCTTTTATGATTGTGAGCCCCCATCAAATATTCTTTGCTTGATCAAATAGTTGACGTTGGACAAGGAGGACAACGTAATGAGTTATGTCTGCTTATATTCACACAAAAGTTATATTGTCATGGATCCTCCAACATGTGGTATTTTCTCATAATCTTTTGTTAGCCAAAATTTCATACTAAGTAGAAATACTACTTGTGCATCCAAAATCCTTGAACCCAGTTTCTTGTCATGAGAGTCCATCATATCTACCTATGGATTGAATAAGATCATTCAAGTAAGTTGTAATCGGTGCAAAAAGCAATAAAAATTGCTCCTAAATATGTATGATCTTTTATTGTAAGGGAAAATAAGCTTTGTACGAACTTGTGATGATAAAGAAATAAAAGCGACGGACCACATAATAAAGGTTGCTATCACAAGGGGCAATATAAAGTGACGTTCCTTTCCATTAAGAGTTTGCACATCCAAAAATAAAAAGCGCATGACAACCTCTACTTCCCTCTGCGAAGGTCCTATCTTTTACTTTTCCAGTTTTTACTTTCATGCAAGAGTCAATAATGTTCATCCCTATTCCATCCTTAATTATTCTCCACTTGGCAAGCATCATGGGTGGGGAACCCAGGAACATATATCCAGTTGGATGTAGGTAATCATGAGTTATTATTGTTGATATTACCCTTGAGGTAAATAAGTTGGGAGGTGAACACAATAAACCCCTATCTTCCTATGTGTCTGATTGAAACTTTTGTTCTACAAATATGAACGTGAGTGTCAGCAATCATAGAAGACTATATGATAGTTGAGTATGTGGAACTTGCTAACCAAAAGCTCTTATATAGACTCTTTCTAAAAATATGATGAACTGCAATTGCTTCAATGACTGAGAACATAGTTTGTTAGTTTTCAAGAAGGTTTATAGTTCATACTTAGGGATTGTGGATGAATTTTTACTTGATCATGAGAAGTCCTATGACCATATATTGCTGCTATAGTAATGATCATGATTCAATCATGTTCGTATTTTGTTTTATCGACACCTCTCTCTATAAACATGTGGTCATGATTATCGAGTTAGGTATTCGCTTGAGGACAAACGAGGTCTAAGCTTAGGGGAGTTGATAGGTTCATTTTGCATCATGTTTTCCTACTGTAATTTATTATGTTCTGGGTCATTATTTCACTTTATGATGTTACTCTAATGCCTTTTCTCTCTTAATTTGCAAGATTGACATGAAGAGGGAAATTGCCGGCAACTGGAATTCTGGACCTGAAAAAGCTACAGCAGACATAAATATTCTCCAAAGCTCCAAATGATCTGAAAATTTACGGAGAAATATTTTGGAATTAATAAAAAGTAATGGAAGAAGAATCACCAGGAGGGGCCCCACCAGTGAGCCACAAGCTAGGTGGTGACCCCTAGGGCGCGCCACCTAGGCTTGTGGGCTCACTAGCAGGCCTTAGTGGCCCTCCTTCTCCTATATGATGCCATTTGTCCTAAAAAATAAAAATAAGACTTTCAGGACGAAGCGCCGCCATCTCGAGGCGGAACTTGGGCAGGAGCACTTTTGCTCTCCGGCAGAGCGATTCCGTTGGGGATACTTCCCTCCGGGAGGGGGAAATCGAAGCCATCGACATCACCAACAATCCTCTCATCGTGGGAGGACCAATCTTCATCAACATCTTCACCAGCACCATCTCCTCTCAAACCCTAGTTCATATCTTGTATTCAATCTTTGTCCCAAAACCTCAGATTGATACCTGTGGGTTGCCAACAGTGTTGATTACATCTTGTAGTTGATGCTAGTTGGTTTATTTGGTGGAAGATTGTATGTTCAGATCCTCAAGCATATTCAATACACCTTTGATATTGAACATGGTTATGATTTGTGAGTAGTTACTTTTGTTCTTGAGGACGTGGGAGAAGTCTTGTTATAAGTAATCATGTGAAGTTTGTATTCGTTCAATATTTTGATGATATGTATGTTGTTCTTACTTTAGTGGTGTCATGTGAACGTCGACTACATGACACTTCACCATACTTGGGCCTAAGGGAAGGCATTGAGGAGTAATAAGTAGATGATGGGCTGCGAGAGTGACAGAAGCTTAAACCCTAGTTTATACGTTATTCCATAAGGGGCTGATTTGGATCCATATGTTTCATGTTATGGTTAGATTTATCTTAATTAGTCTTTCATAGTAGCGGATGCTTGCGAGAGGGGGTAATCATAAGAGGGTTGCTTGTTCAACTAAGAAGAACACCCTAGCACCGGTCCACCCACATATCAAATTATCAAAGTAATGAACGCAAATCAACTAAACATGATGAACGTGACTTGATGAGAATTTCCATGTGTCCTCAAGAACTCTTAGCTTAGGATAAGAAGTACTTTCGGCTTGTCTTTTGTTATAAAAAGGACTGGGCACCTTGCTGCACCTTTGTTACTATTTTTGCTTGTTACGAATCAACTTGCTACAAAACTATCTGTCACCGCTACTTTCAGTACTTGCAAAGAATACCTTGCTGAAAACCGATTGTCATTTCCTTCTGCTCCTTGTTGGGTTCGACACTCTTACTTATCGAAAGGACTACGATTGATCCCGTATACTTGTGGGTCATCAAGGAGGTGCGTCATCGCCGGAGCTGGAGGTGGAGCCGGCTGTCAGGTCGGTGTCGGAGCTGCACCTCATGCCCGACAGCATGCGGAGCAGGCGGTCCCGCTCCTTCGCATGGCAGGCCGCCTACGCCTTCGCCGTCGCCTCCTTGTTTGCACCATCGTGAGAGAGCGGTGGAGGACCGACACGAGGAGCGCGACCTAGGGATCGACCAGCGCGCTCGCGTGCGAACGGTGCGGACATGCCCTCTCCCTCACCCGCTGCCGCTCGCGCCGGGTTGCACGTGCCTCGGATTCGGGCGTCCTCGTGTGTGCCGAACCCGGCGCGGGCACGAGGACCCAACGGTGTCCGGGTACCACTTCCGGACCAGAGTGTGGTGGAGGTGGGCGGCGTACCGAAAGGAGTGGAGCAGAGCGGAGCTGCCGGAGCTGCGCGCCGGGCGGGAAGGGCCGGTGACATCGTCGACGCTGCGTCAACGGGCGACGGACGCTGAGGAAGAAGATCCGCCGCTGTCGGGGCCGCCTTGCTCGAGCAGCAACCTCCTCAAGGCGATGCGGAGGGCCACCTCCTCCACATCGATGCTCGAGCCATCGGATTCTGCACCGGAGCCACTGCTGCTTTCGTCGCCGACCATCAGATCGAAGGGGAAGGGATCGGAAGTGGAGTGGATGGAGAGGGGAGTGAAGTGGAGTTCGAATTGACCGGTGTCTAGGGTTTTCCGGATGGGGATATTTGTGGGGTCGGGCTGACGTGGCGGATGTGTCCAGACGCGCCCGGGCCGCCTCATATCCGCCCCATATTTGGGCTGGATATGAGGGGCGCCGGACATCCCGAGCGTTTGAGGACGGTTTAAGGCACCCATTTGGGTCGGTTTTTCACGACCAGTCAGGACCGGGTCGTCCGCCCGAGAGTTTGGGGACGGTTTGGGATGCCCGACTATAGATGCTCTTGGCTTCTACTATATATATATATATATATATATATATATATATATATATATATATATATATATATAAACTCCGCAATAGCTTTCCGTTTGTAGTTTGCATAGCTTGGTGAGACATGAATCTGCCAATACGTAACATTTTTGTCGTTGGTTTAAAACCTTCAGGTAAGCAGAAGAGGGAGATCACGGTGCTTGGGCTATGGGCGCGGGCGATGTTGCCCCGGAAAATCCCCAGAGTGAACTGGATAACTCCGTGTGGGTGCAAGGGCGATGAGCTTGTGTACGGGGGCCTTGCCTTCAGCATAGGGTGCTGCTGCACCACGCCATCCACGAGGCTCAGCTGCGGGCCACGACAGGGGCGAGGAAGCTAGGGGAAATTCTAGTGTACGAGTAATTGCCATGTGGCATATTGTAAGTGTGTCGGTTATAAAACGCACACTTTATTCCCTCTTAATTAAACGATGAGGCAAATCTTATGCCTCCGTTTGAAAAAAAGCCCTCCAGGACAGGATATGGACATATGGTTGTTTTGGTGGCACAGGCAACTGACAAGTAGCTTATGAGAAGTGAATTGATAGGTAAAAGGCTAGGAAATGGCAGATAGCACTACAGCTCTTTTCGGGTGGAGTTCATTGATTTTCTCTGAACCAGGTAGAAACTAGAAGCAAGTACGCTTTTGAAAACAGGCCAGCCTGCAGTAATAGTCTCAAAGTCGTCTGCGAAAAGCATTCTGGTAGATATAATTAGTGTGATGCGTCCATCCAAGCCGTCATCGGACAGTAACCTTTGGACTGTATTTGGTGAGCATCAACCGGCCTCACGATTGTTTGATACGTACGTACTACAAAGAATTGTCTTTCAACTCAACATGGTTGTTCCAGGCCGCAGCGGGGTCGTTGGTATTCACACGTGCAGGGTAAAAATGAATGCTCTTCAACTGTCATGTAGATTATCTCTGCTCTGCTTTTGTGGTTATCCACGTAATCAAATTCTTGCTTTTTTTCCCCTTCCCGTAAGAGGCGGAACCGAAGGCAACAACAGTTCCTCTCCCGTGCTTGCCGGTGAGCCCACTGGTTCCCCTCTCCTCCGGCGGCCGCTCCGGCAGCCAGACGGGTGGGGAACCGCGACGCCTCGTGTCGGGCTTGGGCATAGGGTAGGATTTAGGGTTTCAAGCGCCGGTGTGTGGATGGTGGAGACGGCGGCGCAGGGAATAATCTCTACCTCAACTCGTTCCCATCCCGGTGATCTGGTCATCGGCGAGTTGGTGGTCTGTTCTTCTTGCCAGCTAGCGGTGAGATTGTGTATTTGGTCGTTGTTTGTTTGCCATTGTATTGTATGGCGGCGGTGCCGAATTTGTCTTCCTCCAGATCCCTTCCGATGAGGGGTTTTCCTTTGTCGGGCTTCGATCTGGGTGGATGTTTGCTATTTAGGTGTGACACCAGTTCTATTGCCTTCTTTGTTGACGTCAAGGAAGATGTGGTGGTGCTTTCAGTGGTGCATTCTTCCGGCCTCTTCTCCGACGCGCTAGCCTGATGGGGTTGTAGTTCGAAGACTTCTCGTTCGCAAAAGGTCCGACTGCGGATTTCAATGTCACGCGGCTTCGGTTGGAAACGGCGGCGCGCCCTCAACTCGTAGTGGAGCGGGTGGTTCGTTGTTTCCTGAAGGACCCGGATGTAATTTCCTTCTTGATGGGTCCCTTTGTATTGGTGAGCATCTTTAATACTGAGTATATCTGAGTCTTTTCGCAAAAAAAATAAAATTCTTGCTTTTCTTTCTGTAGCACTTACCAAGAGAAGTTTCTTTTGTTGCGATCTTCCTGTCGAGTGTCGACTGTCAACCCTGCCAATTAGACCGAAGGAACCCTCGCAGAAAAATCATGACAGCAACCAACCATCGTCTGGTAGCCTTTGACTTTGCCGCCGCATTCAAATTTAAAAACGAGAGCAATAAGCTACGAGGAAATGCCGACCTTCTCCTTTTTCATCAGAAAAATGAAAGAAGCCGGCATGGTTGGCGTCCTGCCCTGCCTCCTCCTCCTCCTCCTCCTGAAGCCGCGTGCCATCGCCGCCGCCTACTCGGAGTACTCGTGCAATGGCACCACCGGCAACTACACGGCGCGCGACGCCTTCGGGGCCAACCTCGCGCGCCTCACCGCCGAGCTCCCCGCCAACGCCTCCACCTCTCCGTCCCTCTACGCCTCGGCGGCCATCGGCGCCTCCCCTGACAAAGTCTTCGCCCTCGCGCTCTGCCGCGGCGACATCACGGACGCCAGGACGTGCTCCGGCTGCCTCGACAACGCGTTCCAGCAGATGCGGGCGCTCTGCGGCGGCGAGAGGGACGCCACGTTCTACCACGACCTCTGCACCCTCCGCTACTCCGGCGAGGACTTCCTGGCGCGGCCGGACGACAACAACCCGGTCATCAACGCCATGGACGTGAACGGGTCGACGTACGCCGCGTGGGACAGCCGGAACGCGACGTCCCGGAGCTTCTTCCTGTCCCTGGTTGGCACGCTGTTCGGGGAGATGTCCATGTACGGCGCGTACAACTCCTCGGTGCGCCGGTTTGCCAGCGCCGTCATGTACATCAACCCGCAGCTGCCCACGGTGTACGGCCTGGCGCAGTGCACGCCGGACCTCTCCCCGGGGCAGTGCTGGCACTGCTTCCAGGGCCTCCAGGAGCAGACCCGGCAGTGGTACAACGGCCGCGAGGGCGGCCGCATCTTCGGCGTCCGGTGCAATATTCGCTATGAAGGCTACCAGTTCTACGACGGCATGGCCGACGTCAGGATCGGCACACACGGTGGCTCATCTTCACCAACAGAAAGCAATGGTAAGTGAGAGTGTACTGTGTACATCCTTTTTTTGTTTATTTCAAGAGCCATAAAAACATGAAGAACTAGTTGTACTTAATTTGTTTAACTGTTTTTGGTTTTGTAGTTATACTACTATTGTTTCATATATATTTTGCTTTGTATCGCTCAGGAAGCAAGCACAGGCAGACCCTAATAATCGTTCTATGCGTGTCCGTTACGGTGTTCTGTTCTATGTTGGTTGGCTGCCTTCTACTCATCAGAAGACTAAGAAAAGGAGCTGGTAACGCAAAGACAACACATTGCAAGAATATTCCATGTTTTTTCCCGATGCCATTTAACTCATGGACTACCTGCAAATATAATCAATTCAGGAAAGACGAAATTAGAACAATCACATAAGAGGAACAACTCGAAGACAGAGGAGGCGCTGAAGCTGTGGAAGATCGAAGAGAGCAACTCGGAGTTCACCTTGTACGACTTCCCTGAGCTCGCCGCTGCCACGGACAATTTCTCCGAAGAGAACAAGCTCGGACAAGGCGGCTTCGGTCCGGTTTACAAGGCAAGCGGATACTCCTACTCTTTACCATGTAATGCGATTGACCAATCGATCGAACGCTAATTTTTTTTGTTACCGTTCTGTTTCTTTTCAGGGAAAGTTTTCTGATGGAGCCGAGGTGGCGGTGAAGAGGCTGGCGGCGCAGTCGGGGCAAGGGCTTGTGGAGTTCAAGAACGAGATCCAGCTCATCGCCAAGCTGCAGCACACGAACCTCGTCAAGCTCGTGGGCTGCTGCGTGCAGGAGGAGGAGAAGATGCTGGTCTACGAATACCTGCCCAACCGAAGCCTGGACTTCTTTATCTTCGGTATACATAATTTACTACGTGCAAAAACTTTTCTTAAGACCATCTTCAGTTCTTCCCGTGAATGCTACCAGTAGGAAAAAATATGATATGATATGATAACTTTTTGCAATGTAGACCAGGAGCGAGGTCCCTTGCTGGACTGGCAGAAACGGCGGCACATAGTGGAAGGGATCGCGCAGGGGCTCCTGTACCTGCACAAGCACTCCCGGGTGCGCATCATTCACCGGGACATGAAGGCCAGCAACATACTGCTGGACAAGGACCTCAACCCCAAGATCTCCGACTTCGGCATGGCCAGGATCTTCGGCTCCAACATGACGGAGGCCAACACCAACAGGGTGGTCGGCACCTAGTAAGAGAAAAAAAACACTGATCAAACATTTTTACCCATTTTTTAACAGGCAAACCCTGATGAATCCACGTTTTGTGCTGTGCCGCAGCGGTTACATGGCACCTGAGTATGCTTCGGAGGGCCTCTTCTCGGTCAAGTCTGACGTCTTCAGCTTCGGTGTGTTGCTGCTGGAGATAGTGAGCGGCAAGAGGAACAGCAGCGGCCACGGCCAGCACTACGGAGAATTCGTCAACCTCCTCGGCTACGTAAGCTTGTGCTGAATTTTTTAGTTGCATGAGTTAACGAGAACACACCACACGCTTCCGACGAACTTAGACATTTCTAAAACCCTAGCTCTTCTTGTTCCAAGACTAAATACAAAACGAGCGGCTTATCCGTTACCATACGGTCAAAAATGTCGCTTCTAGCGTTCACATCAGCAACGTAAGCCACTGATAGAAACTATCTGCAGAACCCCATTAAATAATGTGCCGTATGATTTTTGGACGGCAGGCATGGCAGCTGTGGAGGGATGGGAGAGCGTTCGAGCTGGTCGACCCGACGCTGGGCCACTGTAGCGAGGTGGCGGACATCATGCGGTGCGTCAAGGTGGCGCTGCTTTGCGTGCAGGACAACGCCATGGACCGGCCGACGATGACGGACGTGACGGCGATGCTGGGCAACGACGGGGTGCCCCTGCCGGACCCGAGGCGGCCGCCGCATTTCCACCTCAGGGTCACCAGCGACGATGAGGAGGACGGCGTGGGCGGGTCTGGGACGCGGACACGGTCCACGCACTTCACCGGATCGTGCAGCACCAACGACGTGACCATCAGCACCATCGACGAAGGGAGGTGATTGCTTTCTCCTATCCGTTAGTGAACCACGTGTGTGCCCAGTGTCTGTCTCTGTGGACAGGCAGACGGATTGTGTAGGGTTGAGATGTTTCCGGCTGTGGCATATGTCTCGCTCGTGTCACGGTGTCGATCATTGTACAGATTATACGCTATTGGATAGCACAAGAGGAAACCTGAAATTGTACTGTACGAACTATACTGCTTGCAGTGCTTTGACGAACGAAAAAGGAAAAGGAAATGTAGTGCTACATGATATAGACAGGATGCAAGGGAGTCGCAGAGGGTTGGCTCTTGACAGTAACATATGTGAGGGTAGGTGTGGTATGCCGGCGACAAGTCAAGCCGTGCAAATGCGAACCTGATGATGGTCTCTTGACTTTGGAAGTTTGGAAGAGTCCTTTTAGGGTGCCGGAGGCGAATATGGGTATTGTTTGTGTTTTCCCATGTGTTCTTGTGTCATACCCATAGTTTCAAATATAGCTGCGCTATAGCTGTTTGAGCATGTTGCCGCTATTTGATTTCATGTACAATTTGCCGCTATAGCCTCGCTATAGTCCGCTATAGCCCCGCTATAGCTGTTTTTAAGGGCTGCCGCTATATACCATAGCCCGCTATTTAAAACATTGGTCATACCATAATTTTGTTAGAAAGTGCATATTCTTATCTCGACCATTTTTCCATGTCTTCCCGTCCTGTGCCGGAGACGGACTCGCCGGAGGAGTCCGACGCCGCCTCCGCCTCGTCGCCCCCTGCCCCAAGCCGCCCCGCCCCTCCCCTCCTTAAATAGCCGCCGCCCGCCCCCACTTCGCCTCGCTCGCCGCGCCGCCGCCGCCGCCGCCCCGCCTCCCGAGCGCCGCCGCCGCTGCAGCCTCGCCGCCGCACGCCGCTCGCGCCGCCGCGCCGCACCCCGCCGCCCCGCAGCACCTCGCCTCGCCGGAGCCGCCGCTCGCCGGATCCGACGCCCGGTTTTTTTTCGGTTTAGGTAAAGACCGATCGTTTTTTTTTAGAAACCCTAGATGCGTTTTTTTTATTTTTTCGGTTTAGTTATTTAGCGAACGCCCGTTCGTACGTTCGTTTTAACGAACGGTTTTCACCGTTTAACCACAGACAGCGAACGTTCGTTCGTTAGCCTGTTCGTTAGTTTTTCTTTTTCTCGGATTTTCCGCGATTATTTTCGATCGCGATTCCTGATCCGATTTTCGTTTTAGTATAACTTTTCGCTCGTTTGTCGGAATCAGGCGATTCAAGCGCTTAGATCTTCGTCTCGAAGCCCTCTTTCTGTTTAACCAACTTAAACAAGTTTTTGCTACTGTAAAATTTGACTTTAGTCCAGATTAGTAATCGAAACTTGTTTCTTTCGCAGTTTGAGTTTAGTTGCTCCGTTTGATTTGATTCTTTTTGCAAACCGGAGTTCTTAGGTTGAACTTTCTGGTTAAATCATCTCATTTGAGTTTTACCCGTGCATCTTCGCTTGATTACTTATGTATGCTATTGTTTGTTTGCGATAGAGTACCCGGAGTGCGAAGCGTGTTTCTACGAGTCCCTAGGTTTTGCGGATCGTCAGCAAGGCAAGTAACACATTGATCATACTTCTTCGTTACCCAGTTTTTATGCATTAGTTTCGACCCTCAAATATTGCATGATTAGGATGTGATTAACGTGTGGGTACTGGGAAGTAGACGATGAGGTAGAACCTATTGCCTTTTTTTAATAACAAACCCTTGGGAGTTACTTCTACGCTATGCTTATGTTGCCATGCTATGCTCGTAGACGTGGATTGGGTTTTGAGTGTATCCATGTCAGATGTGAGATTTTTTTTAATGGTTCAACTTAAGGTGGCAACTTTAATACACATCTGGGTGGATTGCTTGTTTGGGCACCTGGGGATATACCAGTGATGTCCTAGAAGATCCCGGGGATATACCGTGTGATCCTCCTACGGTCCGCCACCCAGGCTCAACGGGATCATAAGATTATTCATGCTAGAAACTTCCGTGTGCAGCCACAAGCTATTATGGGCTCTAGTATAGTTGAGTATGTTACATGACCTCTTTCAGTGGTAGGCTAGCAGATGTAGGGGAAAGTAGGTGTAACTGTCTACCCAGAGTAAAGAGTAAATGTTTCTGAAAGACTGTGTCTCGGTCATCCGTTTCTCAAACACCATGTAGTGCGAGAAATCCAACGGAGGAGATCGAGTCTTGTGGGGAAAAGTGCACAAACCTCTGCAGAGTGTACAAACTAATCATGATTAGCCGTGTCCCCGGTTATGGACATCTTGAGTATCTGGTTCTTGGATCATCATATTGAATCCCATCACTCTAAATTAATTTGTTGGGATTAATGATTACTTTTAATTGGGATTGAGAGGGGGTTTTACCTTCTCAATGTTCAACAACCACCATGATAGCTAAATAAAATATATTCCTTTGTTGTAGGGAAAAATTGGCTTTTCGCAAAACAGTATAACCCTAGAGCTTTTCCACCAGCCAAATATGCATGTAGTATTAGCAATTATTCTGTTCATTGCTCTACTGTGTTATATTGCCAGCATATTCCATGTGCTGACCCGTTTCGGGCTGCAACGTATCATGTTGCAGACTTTTCAGACGAAGAGTAAGGTGTGCTAGGTCGTTGTCGTGCACTCAGCTATGCCGTTGGAGTTGATGGACTCACCTTATCTTCCAAGCCTTCCGTTGTTATCTTATTTAGATGGCCTTAAGCCATATTTATTGTAATCAGTTCTCTTTTGAGACATTCGATGTAATAAGTGTGTGATTGCTACTCTGTTATAAATCCCTCAAGTACTGTGTGTGTCAGCATTACCGATCCAGGGATGACACTTGAACACAGAGATTCGATCCATTCGGGTCGGGTCGCTACATACTTAGTGATGTAATGTTTGAAGGCTCATCCCCTCAATTCGGCCCTCATCCTTGTTTAGCATGAAATTGTGTTCCTTGCTATGTTTGCCGTTGGCCAACAAATGGAAGTAATTCATATTGTGGTCGCCTTGGACCAGAAATTGTGCCTTTGAGCCTTGATACCATTTGATCTCCTCCTCACATAAATGGGGGCATTGTACTTGTTTTATCAACTTTTCTGCTTAATCTTAAATAAATAATAGTATAGACTTACCTTAATAGAAAACTAACCAAGACTGTGAATACCCCTTCGCTCCCCTCATGAGAACCCTCATCTAGTGTTTCTCTGCCTCTTGTCGGCGGCGTCGCCGGTCCGCTTCGCCTCCTATGGTCCTTGGACCATGGAGGCGTGGTGGTGTTAGAATAGTTGCGTAGAGACAGCAAATGTCTGTTTAAACTGTGTCTATCTCTTCTTCTCCCTGAGTTGTAATCTATCTCGGTCTCTCTCTCTCTCTCTCTCTTGATGTAATCTGGAAGAATCCTAGCGATATTCCATAACTTGTAAGCTACAGCAACTCTTCTATAAATACACATGCGGCACAGACGAAGGGTTCAACGCTTCCTACAGAATCTTTCATGGTCATCAGAGCCCTTCCTCTCGTACGTCTAGCTTTCCCCTAGAGAGATCGATCTAGTTGATCGAGAGAGAGAACAGAAACCTATCGAGAGGGAACCATCGAGAAGAGAACCCATGGTAGACACCGCCGCCAGCACCGCTGCTTCCACTGCTGCGTCCCTCCCAGCTCAATCTTCATCGGATCGCGCGCCCCTTCTGGAATTCTCATGCTGCAGCAAATCAACCTGGGATCCAGCGTTGTTTCTATAGTTTTTGTTGTTGTTGGCGCGCCCACGCCCACTATTGTTGCTGTTGCCGCGGCCACGTCCACTGCTACTGCCCTAATCGGCGCCACCATGAGCGCCCTATCCACCCAATCTGCAGCCTCCACCTTTGCATCTTCCTCCACCTCCAGCAGCCCAATTTCTCTCGGTTCACCTCCATCAGAGAAGCTCACAAGGACGAATTTTCTCCTCTGGAAGGCCATCGTGCTACCCCAAATTAAGGGAGCACAGATGGAACACTTTCTTAACGCCGCAAGCCCGGTGCCCCCTACTACCATCACCATCACCATGGACGGGAAGGAGGGGCAGGTCTTCAACTACGCCCGGTTGATCTGGTACGCCCAGCAGCAACAGGTACAAGGATACCTTATGGGATCTCTGTCACGTGAGGTTCTTGCGCAGGTCGTTACTCTTCAGATGCCGGCCGAGGTGTGTAGTACCATGCATGCCTCCTTTGTTGCTCAGACGCAAGCTCATATCGTCAACACTCGCACCGCCCTCACCAATCTGCATAAAGGGAACTTGGGCATGCCCGAGTACCTTGCGAAGATCAAGGCCCTAGCTGATGAGATCGCCTGCACCGGTGCTCCTCTCTCTGATGGGGAGATTAGTTCCTTCATGCTCAAGGGGCTGGACATCGAATACAATCTGGTGGTCTCAGCCCTTACTGCACGCGTCGAGCCGGTGTCCGTCCAGGAGCTCTACAATCAGCTGCTGAGCTTTGAAGCTCGTATGAATCTGCTGCAAGGTACCAATGTTCACCAATCATCAATTAATGCTCTTACTCGTGGTCACGGCAATGGTGGCCGAGGCCGTGGTCACCAGCAAGGACGTGGCCGCGACAACAGCAACAATAGTGTGCGTGGGCGCACCAACAACAACTCTGGCCCACGCCCCTCGGGTGCCTCCTATTCCAACTCCAGGCCACGGTGCCAGCTCTGCAAGAAGCCAGGACATGAAGTCAAGGACTGTTGGCATCGCTATGATGAGGACTACGTTCCTGATGAGTGCCATGTAGCTGCTGCGATCAGGGAGCAAGAAGAAGGAGGGGACACCATCTGGTATGCTGACTCGGGAGCAACAGACCATGTCACCAGCGAGCTGGAGAAGCTTGCAAACCGAGAAAGATATTATATTTTGGTTAAAAATCATTTAGTACTGTAGCAACCTTGATTTTAGGTGTAAGGATCTTATTCCATATCCATAGCTGACACTGGAAACACATTGAAGTATCGAAGGCATTATGACAACATGTTGCACCAACTTGTTGATAACAAATGATTGCCTTTCAATGAACTTCTCACTGGACATTTTGTAGCATTGGCTTGAAGCTGTATGTTGCATCATTTGTGCACACTGAAAACTGTATGAACCTACAATGGATGGTGTATTTGTAGGAAGGTTGTCCTTCCTTCAAGGACTGGAAGTTTCCTGGTAAGTGTTCCTTTTTCCAAAAAATTGTGTGTTTGTCCACTGTAATTTTTTGTTTACATAAGGTTTCTATTTCCTTTTGTGGGCATAATGTCGAGACAATAATATTCAGTAAATTGTTATTTTAGGGAAACTGCTAACTCCATATGTCAGACCCATATCATTGTTCAACATGCATAGTGTTCTTGTGTCATTTCTGTGATGTATTTCTTTCCTTTTATATCACAGTAGTCTTCGTTTTGGCCATGTACCTTCAAACTGAACCAAAAGTGGTTTGTCTGACCACATGTATGAGGACATTCTTGATATATATGAAACCGCTAGATATGATGGGTGACCATTTTTTTTGCAAGTTTTGCCTGAGGAATCTCTTTGCAGTTCATATGACATGGGTTGGACTTACTTCCGTCTGCGGTGGGCATAATAGGTATTCATTTTAGTTCATGTACAACAGATTTTTTGGCACAGAGCTTACCTATGAGATTTTTGTTGGACATGCTTATCATCAAATCTGGTGAAATCATGTTTTGTGGAGTTCTAATTGCTTTCCTGTTTTTCAGGAAACATGATTGTTCTTTTTCCCCATTCAATATGGATGCGGTGATTTGTTGCTTGATATCAATTACATGGTTAGTAAACGAAAACAAGTGTTTGCAAGGCACAATGTAGCAGCATTTGGCCTTTTGCAATGGTTTGGAACTTTGGATCCCTGCAAGGGCTGGTCATCGTGCTTGGATCAAGGTATGTTTGTGATGCCCAGCTCCGTCGGTTTATTGTTTGTCTTTTTCTAATTGGACGTTGTGGGATGATAATTGTTGCCTTGGCATTATCTCTTCATGGACGAAGTGATGGATGTTTACCGAGAGTACTCGATCACTTGCTGGGCACTTTTGTTCCTTGAACCTGCTGAGAGAGGCTTGGAAGCAGCAGCCGCAGGCCTAGAGTGGCTAGGCCTCTGATCCAAAAATACCTAATGCTTCTCATGGCTGCTCCCGCATGTTTAAATATTTTATACATTTTATACGGACAATAATTGGGTGTTTGTTTAGTGAGTACCAAATTTAGTTATGAAATTTAACACTGTACCATTTTTGCATGATTTGTTCATAATAATGAAGTTAGTCACTCAAGTTGCTTCATGACAATGCAAAGGCCATGCAACGCAATGGTCAGGCCAATTTCTTTTGCTAAATGTTTTCTAGATAGGGAAGCATTGATTCTATGGTATAGATGTTTGTATGTTTGTGGAGATAGTTAACAAATTCTGAGATAATGGGATGCTTATAATTTAATATTGCATCATGTTTTGTTAGACGTGCGTTGTGCATGCTAACTAGTACCCCTGTAAAAGCACGAGAGCACGAGAGAGGGCAGATCCAAATAATCAGATCCGTTCATCTACAAGATTTAAAGGCCCCAAGTTCTCCGATGTTTAACGCAACCAGCCACGCAATTAAGCCACTGATCCTCGATCACTAACCCCACCCGCCCTTTCCGAAGGAAAAAAACCGCTGCGCTGCGCACGCACGCACCACGACCTTTCGCTCACTCCTCCCAACGAACACCAGAACACGGGCGGGCCGCCAATCCTCGCCCTCCTCCACTCCCGCTCCCGCTCCGGACAGGGATCCGGTGACATGTCCACAGGCAGTCACGCCGTAACATGCGGGCCGGCAGCCGTTGGATGCAGGGGGGCGGCCCAGATTAAATACTGTAGCGGAGAAACACCGTGGATGGCACTGTAGCAGAGAACACTGTGGATGGGGTACTGTAGACAAACACTATAGATCCGACACTGTTACTCGAGATTTGTCTGTTGATTCTCGATCGGGCGGTCCAGAAAGGGCGCATGTTGCCATTACTGTTCATCGGTGACGTGCTCACATCATGTCACTGATCTCGATCCTCCGGCTCCACTCATCCTCCCCCGCCGCTCAGGTTGGCCTCCGCCACCGCCAGCCGGTCCTCTTCTGCTTCCCAGCAGACAAACGCTGCCGTGAGAAGTCCCCACGTAATCACACCCCGAAATTAACGCTAACCACCCACCTAATCTCACCCCGAAGTCCCCACGTAACCACCCTCCGGCGAAGGAGGCCTCGCTCGAGCCCGCGGCGCGGCGGCGCCCGCTCCCCCTCTCCTCTCCAGCCGCATCGGTCTCCTCCCCAAGCACGAAGTGGGCGCGCGCACGCGGGGTGGGCTCCGGCGAACGCGGTCGCACGCGATCCAGCGGCGCGGCGGCGCCCGCATCCCTCGCCTCTCCGGTCGCAGCGGTCTCCTCCCTTCCTAAGAAGTGGGTGCACCCAGGGCGGCCTCTCCGCCTACCGCCTCCAGGAGCTCTGCTTCCGCAATGGCAACATCTACATCAAGCACGGCCAGCACATCGCACAACTGGTACAGAACTGAATTCCTAACTCTGTGTGGATACACCTGAATTTGCTTTGGGTTCATTTATCTGTTTGTTTGTAAGATTGCATAATTTTGTGGATGAGGATCAACTGCTTGTTTGCTTGTACTACCACAGGAGTATGTGCAGACGATGAGGGCGTCAATGCTCAATAGGTGCCCCAATCTCCTCATACGAGTACGTCCGCGGAGTTTTCAAAGAAAGAGATTGGAGAATTGCCACAAACTGTTCGTTCCTTGATTGCAGTACTACATTTTCCTACACCCTGCTGAAGTAACTTGGTTGCTGTACTGATTAGTAAAACAACACGACTGAGGGTGCTTAGTTCAGTTGTTGGCCAACGGAGTATTCACCTTGAATCAGAACATGGTTTTATGCTCAGCTTGTTTTTAGTTTAGAAGAAACTCTGACATAGTTGGCTTTCCCCCTATTCACGGTGGTGTAGGTTTTTGCAGAATTCGACCATGTCCCAGTTGCAAGTGCTTCTCTCTCTTGCGCAAGTCCATGCCGCCACAACATATATATGATGGGGAAAAAGTTGCTGTCAAGGTTGTTGTTATATAAGAAAAAGGCTGCAGGTCGTTTCGAGTCCACTTATGTTAAGTTTGAACTCTTAAATTATGACAACAGAGTTCAAATTTAACCAGCTGGCCCTGTTTTGGCTTACAGGTTCAACTCGACCACTTGATGGATACTTCTGTAATAGATATCGCCACAGTGGATTTAGTAGTGAATGCTCATCATTATTTTCGCAACATTTGACTACAGGTACAACAAGTCAATGGGACTGGGAGCAACTATTCTTTGTTTATTACCTTGTTCTCTCTCTCTCTCTCTCTTTTTAAACATACTACCTCAAAAGCTTTTAGACTAATGCTATTCCTCAGTGGAATTAAAAAAAGTTATCTCTCCATTGCTATTCTTCAGTTGCATCTCCCTGTACTAATCTCTGAAGAATATGCTATTCTTCAGTTGCACCCCCTGTACTGATATCAGCTAACATCTGTGACAATGGTCTGACTCTTGGAGTTTGTAATGCTCACCCAATCCTGACCGTCTATTACCTATTTAATAACTAGGTGAGCTCTCCACAAATCATCATTCAAAAGAAGTCCTTCATCTACTTGTGCTATGTTACGTAGATTTTTTTTCTAGCTTGCAAATGAAGTATATCCGAGAGCTTTTAACATGCTTGAGGTTTGTAGGGATGTAGATAGATCAGGCACCTTTGTTGTGTGAAATGCCTGAACTATTACATCACTGATATCCGCTAACAGTCAAGATTAATGAACTGCGCCATGTCAATACAATCACTTTTTTGTTTCTGTCAAGATTATTAGACTGCACATGCACCCCACGCAATATGACAGTCTTGATTAGATCTATTAGAATATTGCCTGCAAATAATTGGCAGAAAATGTAGTAGAAGATATAGATTTATTTTCTGTACTTGTGTTAAGAGACACTCATATTGCTAATTCGCGGTAGGGACCTATCCTTCAGAAGTGGGTTTTATTTTCTGGCATGTTCAGAAGTGCATGCATGCTTTTATTCTGAATTATGTTTGCAAGGCAACATAAAACTGGGATACCACGTCCAAAGCATCATGGCCTAAGCAAGTTTTTTTGTTGGCCAGTACAATTTTCTTGTAATCTTTTTCCATCTCCCCATGCTGTTATTCTTGCGTTTATAATATGATTGCTTTTCATTTAACCATACTTTCCCGTTGCATGTGCAGTTTTGGCTGATGTGCTCGAGAACCAACATGGCTCAACTACCGGTATGATTGTATGATCTATATATATTCTATAATATATTATAAAATGCACATTAGCTATTTTTATCTAATTTTTTATATTGCATCAACGTAGATATATATTGCCGGTGTGGTCATGTACACTGTAAGCTAGAAGAGTTCTCATTAATATTTTAGTGCAGTTTAGAATCTGGTAAGCGAAAGGATAGAGTTGTGTGCATTGCATTCCACATGACACTATGACAGTTTCATTTGGCCTACTTACATGCTGTTATGATTAATAAACTGGACATGCACCCCATGCAAATATATAGGCTTGCAAATAATTAGCAAAAAGATATACAAAAACATATGTATATTTTTTTCTGTACTTATGTTGAGAGACATTCATATTATTCACCCAGTACGTGTGATCTTTCTAATTTTTTAGAGGCATGGGTTTTGCTATTATCTATACCTAGGTCCATGTTTTCTTGGCTATACCACGTCTTCTTAGCTAATGCCATCCTAGACTGGAGCATGTTCATCTGACTAACAAAGGGTGTTAACTCATTTGGCTGAACTACATGCCTCCTAATAAAAATTGGTGAAGTAGTGATAGAATTGGGCGCCTTCATACTAATTTCAGTCTACCACCAGGTGTCTCATATGGAGCACTGTGGATCCCCAACATATTTCAGGAAACATACATATATAACAGACTGCAGCATATTTCAATTTCCTAACGGCAGATGAAGAATGATTATCCATCTGGGTACCCATTCCCGTTTAAAGACCTAACAAACCGAGTCCCCGTTTTCCCTCGATTTATTCAGCCACTGTCTTGTTGATTTGGATCTTTATTTTGAGCATATGTTTTCGTGTTATGCAGGGCATTCACTATTTCCTTTTTCTTTGTGGGCATATATATATATATGTGTGTTCTTCTTCTGGATTGATGGTACTAGAGTACATGTTTTTCTTTCTTTTTTACTTTCTCATGTTTGTAATCTTAGCTCGAAGGTTGGTTTTAGTTGCTTCCAAATTTTGTTCGTAATTAGTAATCATGACATATCCCAGGATGTCTTTATGGGCTCATATGTACTCTATATATGAATAGATTACATGAAAAGCATTGCTAGAAATTTTAAAATGGGATGTTGATTTGACAGCTGCCGTGTACTGCTTATTATTTGCCCTATACACTCACAATCCTAAGTTTAACCTTTTTGGTTGACTAGCATTGCACTTTTCGATTGTGACCTCATGCTTAAATAGTTAAATTTGGCTGGTTGCAGAAATTCGATCTCACTATCTCTTGAGAATCAGTGTATATGCTGTGGGGCAATGAATGCTTCGTAGCTTTGGAATTTTGCTGCTTACATTGCTAATATTTGATACTTGATAAAATGCCATGTTCCTTCCATGTCGGTCATGGCAAAAAAAGTTTGGAGACAGGAAGCACCATTTACAAAGTCAATGTATAGCAAATTATTTTTTAACACACCACTAGCTCCAAGGAGTTGTTGCCTGTACTTGAAACATAGAGGTTAGTATTTGATCCGCCATTAATCATGTACTCCCTCCGATTCATAATAAGTGTCGCAATTTTGAACTAAGATTGAACTAACCTTAGTTCAAAACTGCGACACTTATTTTGGATCAGAGGGAGTATCCCCTTACTGAAGCGAATGCAGTTTTTGTTGGCTCGGAGGAGCGTCTGCACCAATCCACCATGCTCGAATCAAGGGATCACATACAATGCGGTGGCCAAAATTGAAGTGATGATCCTTCAGGTTCGCCTCATCTTTGTTATTGGGAATTACTTAATTGGTCTCAGACACTTTCTGTGGCCTAAGAAATATCGCAAATGATCCGCCTCCCCCGCCATCAACTCCTTGCAGTTGATGCCCCCAGACGCTGATTTCTCTATTCCTGTGAGTTGATCCACCCACTTCATTCTTTCCCCTTATATATTAACCTACTGTCTTGTTGATTCGGTTCTCTATTTTGAGCATATGTGGCATGTTCTGCACGACATTCAGTTTAGATTTTCTTTTTCGGTGGATTCAGTTTTTTTTATTGTATTTTGTGAGGTTATTTTTCTTGCTGTGCAGAACTAATATTCTTGTGCTGGGGATTCAGTTCCTGTCTTGCACGGATTCAGTTTATGCACCGCTGCTCCTAGAGGGTGCATTTGAGTGATGAGAATGTGGATGTTAATAACTTCATATGGCGGTCTGATTTTTCTACGATTGAATTCTTTTGTTTTATTCAGGCAAGCCTGATTTATATGCAATCACATGGTTATGCTCTGTTGCAGTATATGCATGCAAAGCACTTTTTCGATTGGCTTGCAATTATAGGTATGTGATAAATTGGAAAGAAACTTATGCCATGTATACCATGTACTAACTGAAGTTTTTGCAGCCGTGTCGAATGTAGAACCCTTGAAAATTTCTTTTGTACTTCTTATTTTCTCTGAGCTAATACCTTGAATCTACTTAAGGACAAACATACATATATTTCCAAAAATTATATTATGATCCATGTCATAAGAGTTTTTGTCTACCAAACTATCTACCTGTCATGAACTGGAGTTATTGATTTTCCTTTTGTGTACATATTGTGTATGAAAGAATTCATTTAGAGAAAGGAAAGTTTAGTATGCTAAACAAGAGGACAGACTTACAAATAAAGAGGTGACATTAATTTGTTTACATTATAGCCTTTGTTCAGTTGATTGAGTTTCACAGTGCAGGTGGGCATGTATGTGGGCATGACAATAGTTGAAGGAAGATCCAGTGGTTGAGCATTAGGTACGTGCAATTACGTTGATGCTCCTCCTCAAGATCATGCCACCATTGGAGGAAATTTGCCTACTAATCTGCAACGAATTTTATTGGAAATAAACCAACATCCTACTATTCTGCAATCAATTTTAGTTCACTCTTGTCTTACTATATATTGTAGGTTAATTCACTATGAGTATTTTCATGGGCCTTAAGATTAACCTATCCTTATTCCATTGCACAATCCCAAACCATGTTGAAATATTAGTTCAAAGATTCATTGTGGATTCACTGGATTCATGGTATCATTTTAGAACAGGTTTTTGCTATGTCATAATATACGTAAGTAGGCGTGTTTGATTCTTTTTCGGTAAGAAGTATTGGTGCAGAGCTTGAAGAAAACCTTGAGATGGTCCAACTTTTCATAAGTGTGCTATTGTTAGATAGTGATTTGTATGGTATGTCATATTCTCCTTTCAGGAAAGGAGCTATTGTTACCATAACCACTCCTGTATAAAGGTGATGCACTTTATGTGTCATTATCGATCAACAGGAACTCTACCAAGATGAAGGCATTGCCTTTAAAAGCACTACGTCCAATGCTTCCATGTGTAAAATTGAATGACATTGTGATCAGTTAGATTGGTGAGTTGTTTCGTGGCCCCGCACAATTATAAATGATGATTCATGTAGTATTCGGAGCCTTCATGTGACATTGTTCTACTTGTTAAGATTGAAGTTTATTTGTGAATCTGGCATTATTCTCATGCATGTATGACATGTGCTTGTTCTTAAATCAGATAATATATTATCCTTTTTTCCTTATATTTTTGGGAAAAATTTGTTGTCCATCATGTAATAACTATGAAGAATCATATTATGATTGTACTTCTTTTTTTTCAATGCTTTAAAAGCCAGTGTTTATCCCATGTGACAGTATCTGGCCTTTCTGAGTTATACCTTTGAGAAACTTTACAATTTTGTTCCAAGTTTGCATCTCGGCCATGTTCATTTGGACAATTCTTAAACGTTCCATAATTACTATGAAGTTTGCATTATAAAATATAGACATTCTAGGATATTTGACTCCTTTTTTACTATACACTAGACTAAATAGCCTATGCCTCTATCTTCTCTATGGAGAAGTTCAACCGATTGATTGCCGTTGATTGTGACATATGCATATGATTGCGAGACTTCTTATTTTATTTAAATAGTTGTCTGCTAATTGTGACGAAGGAGGAAATTCTTTCCTATGATTATACGTGTGTTACACGTGCATGCTTACTAGTTCCAGTAAAAGGAACTAATCAACACTGATTGCTATGAAGTTAAAAAAAGCTAGTAGGAATAAATTGAATATACTTTTGGTTCCAAATTCTAGATAAAAATGATGTTCCAAGTTCACAAAAAATATTATTTCATACGTATGATGCGTCATGTGCTAGTACACAACAGGTTTTTAGTTTTCATTTATTCTTTTATTGTTGACCTGAGGAGCATTTCTTAAAGATATACGGAGTATTTATCAATGTTTTGACAACAATTGATTCTTGTTTCCTGTGGTGAGTGCCGTGTGCTAACTGCTGGGAGGTCGAGGGTTCAAATTCCCCTGACTTTGATCAAATCTTATATGCAGACTAAAAAAACGAAGGAAGTATGTCCGGAGCAGCGCCACAAAACCGCGGATCATACCGTATACGCGTAGCCTCAACGCAGCCGCAACGACGCGAAAACCATGCCGGCGAGAGGCGGATTTTCCTATTTGACGCATTTTGCATCAAGCTGTCGGGGCGCCGCACATGCATCGACCGTGACGGGCCGGCCCAGTTAAAAGCGCCACATGCGCTACAACAATCCCGGTTTTAGGAACATTTTGGAAGGTTCCTGAACCGGATTCTTATTTTTATTTTCCAGTTTCTTTTTTCTTTTCCTTTTTTCCTGTTTCAGTTTTCTTTAGCCTCCTTTTTCGCTTTTATTTTTTCTTTTTCTTTTTATTTTCTTTTCTCTTTTTTTTCCTGATTCTTGTTTTCTTTTCTTTTCTTTCATTTTTATTTTATTTCAATTTCCTTTTTTCTTTTACTGCAATGTTCAGAAATCCAAAAAAAGTTTAGAACTTCAAATATTTGTTCGCTTCTTATACAAGAAATGTTCCAACAATTTAAATATAGAATGTCTAATTTTCCCACTGTCAATATTTGTTCCAACAAATCAGAAAATGTTCCCACTGTCTATATTTGTTCGCAATTTGTAAAAATGTTCATGTTTTGAAACTTTGTTTGTAAATTCAAAAAAGAGTTCTCACTTTCAAGATTTTGTTCACAAATTTAAAAAATGTTCATGTTGCTGAACAATTTTTAAAAATGTTCCCACTTTCAAATTTTGTTCACAAGGAAACACGAACATATTTCGTAAATTCAAAAAATGTTCGGAATTATAAAAATGTTCCAGTTTTCCAAATTTGTTCACAAATTCAGAAAAATGTTCGTGCTTTGGAAAAGTATTATATCTTTGAAAAGTGTTGTCGTTTTCAATTTTTGTCCCTGATTTTCAGAAAATGTTTGTATCTTTTTTAAAATTCTTCATAATTTCAAAAAATGTTCCCACTTTCAAATTTTGTTCACAAGGAAACACGGACATATTTCCTAAATTCAAAAAATGTTCGGAATTATAAAAATGTTCCAGTTTTCCAAATTTGTTCACAAATTCAGAAAAATGTTCGTCCTTTCAAAAAGTATCATATCTTCGAAAAGTGTTGTCGTTTTCAATTTTTGTTGCTGATTTTCAGAAAATGTTTGTATCTTTTTTAAAATTCTTCATAATTTCAAAAAATGTTCTCATTTTTTATTTTGTTCCTTTTTTCAAAAAATTTGAGAATCACAAAAAATGTTTGCATTGTCAGAAAATGTTTGAGGTTTTAATTTTTTTTCACAATTTTGAAAATGTTTGCGTTTTAAAATATATTTACCTTTTTCAAAAAAGAAATCAAGTTCGAAATTTCAAAAAATTTACATCTGTTGTTGCTTATAGTTCGTATAGGACAAGCTCCCATTTAGACAGACACCCAGGAGTTATAGTTGGCAAGCGACCTTGTTCACTTGCAGGAGGTACTTGGTTCGATCCCTCACCGACACTTTAGTTTTTGGGAATTTTAGCGAATGTTCAGTTTTTGCCACTGTCGTTGGTTTCTTTAATCATTGCGCTGCAAGGGGTCCCCCTTGTCGTCAGGGGTGGGCGCCGCAGGGGACAAGGGGGTTCAGGTACCCCTGACGACACGGGGGTCGAGGGGGTTCAGTTACGTCGATGTGATTCTTGCCGAACTCTGAACAAACTTCTCGAGTTACAGGAATCCTCGCGTTTGGAATAGGAAATAATTACTCAATGTCATTTGGAGATAGAACCTTGCATGCGAACAGTGTGCACCCTACCCGAGTTCCATGGTTTAGAGCTGAATGCACTATTGGGAGAAGCGAGTTACATCATATGCATATTCGGTGGTACAAACAGCTAACTACTAGTAGTAGTCAGCAACAAAACAAGTGAAATGGATAACTACAAACTGTTTATGTGCTTTTGAAGACAAACTAAGTAAAAGCTCATGAGTTTGAACAAAACACAGTCTTGAGCTTTCACTTAGTTCGTCTCATAAACAGTCTGCACTTCACTTATATCTTATTAGTATTAGTATTACTCATTTTCTTCAGAGAAGGCGCTGCAGCTGAAAATTGTGGCCGAGCTGATCAATCATTTGTCTTCAGATGGAGGAGAGCTAGAACGCCTGCATTATATCATAGAGCGTCTTTCCCTATCACGGTAGTCCTGCCGAAGCAGGAAGAAAAGCCACGCACACCCGATAACTTGAAACACCATAGCCATGATGCCCTCGGTAGCCAGCCTTCTCATCACAAAGAATCCATCTGAAATGTAAATTATGTGATACACAAAGCTTCAGTTGACTTTTGACTGCAGATGGAAAAAAACAAGAACCAATGGGGACGAGGCCATGGCCTGTATATTAAGATAGAGGCCACCCGGGATTCAAACCGCGGCCGGCCACTGCGACCCAGCCATTGGGCTAGTTCATGAGTGCAGAACTGCAGATGAACACTATCTTTCCTTCCAATTGGTCAATAATTTAATTCGCATGTGGTTTAGGTTTTTGATCTTCTTCATTTTCTCTTGCTGTTTCTTTAGATAGGCAGTTCTTTATTTTCTTAACACTTGTTTCAGTTTTGGTTGCAGCCATGCTTGTGGTGCAGTACTTCAGGCCCTGATGCTTTCTTCATCTACTCAATTCGAAATGATCATATCAACGATATATTCATATTAAGTATTAACACGTTCCCACAGTAAATTTTATATGTTGACTCACTTTTTTTTGCGAGGCTATGTTGACTCACTTGAACATAATAAAATTCTACAATACCGTGCTTTTTAATTAACTCATGACTTGAATCAACTAATGATTCTGGTAAGCAAGCGGAGCAATCCAAACTATTTAAAAGACTAGCAATTCTTGACAAAGGTTGAACATGCAACTGTTTCAGTTTATTTATGTTTTCCCTTTTGTGTGTGTTTGTGTAACGTATCAGTTCTATAATCACATTAATCATTTTAGGAGAGTTAAATCGAATCTGCCTAGGCAACAACTTTGCGATCTTTTAGCCTTTGTTCATGTATTCATCAACTTCTGTAGTTGCATACAGATGTTAACAACCAATTTTATATGCGGTTGGGCATAAAAAAATTGTGTGCGTTTTTGAACTTCCAAAAAGTAAATTTACACTTAAGTGTGAATTCCACTCTTAAACCCTCATATCTAGAACGTGTGACTGCCTTGTTACCCTAATTTACGTCGTGTTTTACAGTCTACTGAAGACTCGAGGCTGATAATAACTTAAGAAGCATGAATTGCCTAAAAAGGATCAGAAAACAGAGTTTTTGCTTCGGTACACCCCGTTAGAAAAGCTTACAGATTTCGATGCAGATTAAAGATGGGGATTAGAAGATACCCTTTTTCAATCAAAATATTAGATTATTCTAATCTCTAGTTTGATGCGTCGGTAAAGTAGGGATTAGAATTAGTTGATCCTAAATATATAAGAATACCCTTTTAAGTAACTTTACGATTTGTGTAAACTTTTAAGGGGGTGTACCAAAGCAAAACTCAAGAAAACAAATATGCTCACCTTTGCGGTGGCCGTCCCGCTCCCAGGGGATAGCGTAAATGAGAGCAGAAAGCTTGAGAGAGCAGTTGCCGTTGGAGAACATAACACCCTTGTGGTAAGGGCACACTGTATGTGCTTCTTGGAGGGCTAACGTGATGCACGCTCGACAGAACGAGGAGTTCGTGCCATTGTGGCAGTGTGATACAGCGTACATGCCTTCAGGGTATTCCCCTGTCGCATGGTCTGCAGAGCGGCTGGGCGTGGAGGATGTCTTGTTCGGGAGGATGGCCGCGAAGTCATGGATGTTTGCCTCAAGGTTTTTGCTGGCCATGAGATTGCCATCGGCAATGCAGACGACGTCACATTTAGTGGCAAGGGGCAAGAGTAGGAGGGCGAGGAAAAGGAGGTAGAAATGCTGCAACATCCACATGGACGTAGTGTGATGTGCAGAGCATATGAAGTGTAGCAACTATTGCACTAGGTCTGTAATATCACCCCTTAAGCCATGAAGATAGGAGTGTCATGGAAGTTGCTCGAGAAGAAGGCATACATGATATTTGGTTTTAAGGGATGGATGGAGGGAGTGAAGGGTTGTTTATATTCTACATATATATATGTTTACCTATCCTAACAGTAGAGTCAAAGAAACTCACAGAGTCACGGTCCTTCGGTAATTACAAAGAAAATAGCTTAGAAGTTCACAACCCAACGTCAGTTCCAAGGGGATTACTCTACAAGACCACAGTCCATTGTTAACTACAAGGAGCGATAGTTCGTCCCGTGCTATCCTGATTTGTGGTTGACCGAAATACCACATTGACTGAAATTTTATTCTCTGTTCTTTTCCTGTGGCCATATAGCATTGTCTAATACCTTGATGCTGAAGTTAGAGATGCTGGAACAAAATCATGATATTAAATTGCCAGTTACCTATGGGGCTAGCATGTTTTGCTCGGTTGTAACTTTCCTAGCCTTGTATTTTTAATTTCATTGTTCGATCTCTTACTATGCAAATTCTGCATTTTCAATTTTTTGTCAATTATGCAGTACTATTTGCCTTTCTTATTTTGTGTTAGAATTTACGTTAACCTTAATATATTAAAAATGTAAAGTAGCACAAATTAGGATTTCGGTACCTGAACTCACAAACTGCATCAACGATGTCTCCCACGTCAAGTTCTTCATATGGCTGCTCTCCATGGGCAGGATACACACACGGGATGTTCTGCTCAAGAAGATGATCGTGGGCGTCGACGACGCGGGATGTCCCGCATGCCCGAGCCTCTCGAGACGGCCGACCACCTGATCTTTGGATGTCGGTTCGCCGTTGCCTTCTGGACCACCCTGAGAGTGCCTATTGATGGTGCTCTGGTCGGCGCTAGGGTTAGCCTCCTGGACGCTCGCGGGAGAAGGAGGGGGATCTTCTGGCTTGGAATTCAACAGTGGTCCCATGCAATGTCTCCCTGCCTCATTTGCAATGTCTTGCTCAAGTCAAGCTAGCTCTTGATGTCCACTTGCCGATCTCCTAGGTGCTAAGAGTGGAGGGTGCGTTGATCTAGCTAGTTTGGTTTCGAGTTTTGTCATACTCCGAGGTGTCGTATACTGTTGTGACGTGGCCTGTGTGCTTTGTGTTCTATATCTTTGCCATTCATGGCTTGAGTTTGGGCAAGGCGAGTAGTGTGTTGATGTTGTCGTGGTGGGTGTGGTTGCTAAGAGCATCTCCACTCGCCCCCCCAACAGGCCCCCAGGGCGCCTTTTTTAGCATCGGCGGCAAAAAATCGGCCCAGTCGCGCCCCCAGGTCCTTGTTTATCGCCGGTTTGGGCCGAAATAACAGCCGGCGAACCCGAGCCAAACCCAGCCCCCCGGGGGGCTCCTGGGGCGCCGGCCAAAGCGAAAAGGCGCGTGGGCCCGCTCTGTCGGCGACGGACAGGCCTTTTCCCGTTGTTTCCCCCCTTCCTCATTTCCTCATTGCTTCCCCCTTCTGCCCTGCCACTCCCGCCATTCTCCTCCCGCTCCCCCGCCATCCGACCGCCATGCCATCAAAGAAGTATTCGGCCCCTCGCTCCGCTGCCGCTGTCGATTCTGCCCAGCCGAAACAGAGGAAGCCCGATGGCGAAACCACCGGGCGTGTCCAACGCCGAGTGGAGGGCAGAGGTTCAGCGCCGGGAGGCTGTCACCACCGACCGACGGAATAGGCTCAACGCCAAGAAGGCCAGGGACGCGGCCGCGTCGGTGGCAGCGGCGGTGACGGCGGAGCAGGCAGAGGCGTCTCGCGCGGGGATGATGAATCCGCCCGGCCCCTGCCCGCAAGCTACGTGGAGCCAACAGAGTGTCGCGTCGTCGGCTAACTTCTCGCCGCCGCCGCCCTGGGGGTACGCACCCTCGCCTGGCTACTCCGACGGCGACGCGCATGGTGGATTCAACCCCAACATCACCTTCCCACATGGCGCGCCACCACGTGCCTCACCCTCCGGTCTGAACCCCGACCAGCGCACTCCCTCGCCCACGTTCGCCGGCCTCCACACCCAGTACAACTACTCGCCGTCGGCGTACTCAGCCTCGCCGACGCCGCCTCTGCGCCGGGGTGCCCTACCATTCTCACAAGCCTCCGCGCCACATTTCGGCAACCCCAACGCGACCGAAGCCGACATGGACGAGATCATCACGAGCGGCTCGGCCGCCGCCACCTCCTACCCCGGGTTCCATGCGCAAGACGACACAATGGACACCGCCGTTGACATGGACAACGAGCTCAACGACGCCGAGGAGGGAGAGGAGGAGGAAGAGGAGGAGGAGGTGGAGCCGGCGCCGGCGAGGAAAGGGAAAAAGAGGAAGCAGGGGCCGAATGCCAGGCCGGGCGAGCCGCACGTCAAGTGGATGTCCAAAGAAGACGAGTGCCTTGCCGAAGCATGGAAGATCATTAGCATCGACCCGATCACCGCCGCAAACTAGAACGCCGACACGTACTGGAGACGGATCAAGTTGGTGTTCGATGAGCGCAAGCTGGTCGACCTCTACTTCGCCGCCATCCACATGCAGCAAGGCGAAAAGGCCATGTCGAACCATTGGGCGATCATCCAGGCGGCCTGCAACAAATGGCATGGGATCGTTGAGGAGATCGCGGCTCGCCCGGAAAGCGGAGCCAACGTCGAGGGTCAGGTATGTCCAGCCGCCGGCTAACTTCTTTCGCCGTGTACGTCGTCGACATTTGTTCTTCGGCTGCGCAGATGGTTCGGATGTTCAACATGTACCGCCAGGACAGCAGCGACCAAGAGTACAAGTTCCTTCACGTGTTCTCCCGGATCGAGTCGTGCGAGAAGTGGAGGGATGTCCGGCTCACCCTCGCCAAGGCCAAGGAGACCTACAAGCCGGACGCGCCCGCCCCTAGGGCGGCGGATGGGCGCCCTGATGGCAACAAAAGAGCCAAGACGGCGAGGGACGCGGCGCCGGCTGCCGAGCGGCTGCAATCATCGATAGAGCAGTGCATCGTCGACGCCAAGAACAACGCCGCAAAGAGGGAGGAGAAATCCGACGCGCGGTGGTCGGCGTTGATGACCAAGAAGGACGTGAAGCTCGACCTACTTCGGACCAACGTCGCCGCGAAGAAGAAGAACACCGACCTGGCGTTTTTGATGGGGGCGGACATGTCGACGATGGACGAGCAGGTCAAGGCGTGGTACTTGGCGGAGCGCGGCCTCATCTTGAACCAGATGCCTTCGACCACAACGCCGACCCCAACGCCGACGCCCAGCCCGAGCGATGAAGCCACATCGACGCCGAGCACAGAAGTCACACCGACGCGGAGCACAGAAGCCACGCCGACGCCGAGCACAGAAGCCACACCGACGCCGAGCAACCCGAGCACAGAAGCCACGCCGACGCCGAGCACGCCGACGGCTGCCAGTTCCACGCCGAAGGAGCCCGTCGTTTGATGCATTCCTTTGTCTACGCGTCCTTCCTTTTGAACGCCGAACTTTCGTGTATGTTTTAATCGCCGAACGGTGGCATGATGATCGCCGAACCGTGGCAGATCGCCGATGATCGCCGAACTTGTGGTGTTTTTTGGGCAGCGGGAAAGACAAGTTTGAATTTATGTGCGCCCTGGGGCCGAAACCTGGGGGCGCGGCTGGGAACTGGATCACCCCCCGAAAGGCGAAAGGCATTGTATCGGCCATCTTGACTCCTTCTATGAATATATGATACACATATTTGTGTGTATTCTAAAAAAAAGTGCATAGACCTATTTCAGCAAATGCAGCGTGCTTCTGACATTATTTCTACATACCACGTAGAACGTAAAGGCCAGAAAATAAAACCAGCTGAAATGTGAAACATTTTTAAACACAGTACAAACGCAAGCGCTCATAGTCGACGGAAACGTCTCCTCCCATTGAACGCGCATCACCGAAATTCCTGAAATAAATACAGAATAAATGCGAGCACCAGGACTTGAACCCTGGTGGGCTGGGGATACCACTGTCCACCTAACCATCCAACAACAGGTTGGTTCGCAGCTGAAATGTGAAACATTAAACGTAAAATCCCTGGAACATAAAATCCGGCCGGGGCATAAAATCCAACCCAGTGCATCAGGATTAACCATAACACCCCACTCGTCGCAGCCGTTCACAGGTTGTTACCCAGCGAACATATAATATCGTGAACAAGCCAAAACAGGTGAAAAAGCCATTCTATTCTATGCGTAGAAGAATGCAGAGTTCGTTCGACAAGATTTCAGAGCAACATGTCTTATCTCGGTACAAGCTCCGTGAGCGAAACCTCGTTGGGTGAAACCACCGCCGGCCTGCCACGGCCTTGCGAGGCGCCGTGTCGTGGTTCCGGCCCGGATGCAGAAAGCCGGCTTGGACGGGGCCTGAAGCGAGACGGTGTCGCTGTTAAGGATCGCATTCGCCCGTGACATCGTAGGCCTATCCGCAGGGCTCTCCTGAACGCACATCAGTCCGATGTGAACGTACGTGAGTATCTCCTCTTCGGGTACACTGCTTCTGCTTGCAAGGGACGGGTCAGCTATCTCCAAGATCGTTTCATTGGTCCAGTGTTCCCATATCTGCACCAGAAATGGGTTCAAGTGAGTGTTACTGTAGCAAGGGGTTTAGATTAGTGTGTACAGTACTGTTCAGCTAGGGTTTCCTTCCTGCTTACAAGACTTAAGAGGTCAACGGATTGCTCGGAGTTGTAAGAGCCACAGTTTCTTCTTCCTGTTATGATCTCTAAAACCAGAATTCCGAAGCTGAACATGTCTGATTTTGTCGAATAGTGCCCGCGAACAACATATTCAGGTGCCATGTATCCGCTGCAACAGGAGATATGATTAGTGATTAGTGATCTGAAAATAATAATATGGTAGTAGTATTACTTATTCCTGCAGTCCATGGTGTTTTTTTTTTAATATATAACAGAGCATAGTTGACTTCACTTACAACGTCCCGACAACTCTGTTGGTGACATCCTTTGATTGATCCCCTTCGAACAGCCTCACCAAACCGAAGTCTGATATCTTCGGATTCAAATCGGAGTCTAACAGAACATTGCTTGCTTTTAGGTCTCTGTGGATTATTTTCAATTGAGAATCTTCATGAACGTACTGCAAACCTCGGGCAATCCCATTTATTATCTTGAACCTCTTCCCCCAATCAAGATGCTTGCTCCTCTCAGGATCTATTACGGGAACAAGAAACAGCGACATACAAGTTAGTTTAATGCCATGCCATGTATGCTCTCGGAGATTACTTCTTTTTTTGATGAAATGTAGCCAATATATTAACTATATTAAGTAGAGTGAAGAATAAACAGAGTACAAGTGGTGGCTACAGCTACAGGGATCATGTTACAAACTACAGCTCACATTTAAATATAGTGATGCAATGTTCTGAGTATTTACCAAATAGAATCGTGTCAAGGCTTCTGTTGGGCATGTATTCATAGATAACGAGTTTCTCGTGTTCTTCCAAACAAACGCCGATAAGTCTCGCAAGGTTTTTGTGCTGAAGCTTAGCAACCAAAACCAGCTCAGTTTTTAGCTCTGCTATTCCTTGTGCTGAACCTTGTGGAGTCTCTTCACTGCTATCTCTTGGCCATCAGCAAGGGATCCCTGTAGATTTAGAAGGTGGCATAAGTATTTTACGAAAAACATTACTGATTAGAGGAGTAGAGATGATGGTAAAATTTGAAGAATGGGACAGTGGTTCATGGTATGATTTTTTAAGGAAGTGCATAGTTTTTTATTTTTTTGTGTGTGGGCATACTATGATTGGTACCTTGTAAACGGCACCAAACCCTCTTCCCCAAGCTTATGTCCTTCTGAAAAGTTCTCCGTTGCAACTTCCAGTGTTGACAGATCAAGCATGGATAAACTGATTTTTGGAACGCTTTCCCAGTTTCCAGAATCTGTCGAAATAAAAGTGTTAAATCCGTCGAACAAACTCCATTTCAAAAGACATTTCATTGTCTGAAATGCGTAATTGTTTACCTTATATTTGTACAGCTGGCAGTTAGACATTTGAATCATATCTAGCTTCATTTTCATATTTTTTTTTGGAAATGGAGGCGTGCCCCCGGCCTCGGCATCATAATGATGCATGCAGCCATCTTATTAAAGAGTCTCGAAGTATCACAAAGTCATAAAAGTATTACAGCTCGCAAGTGGAGCGAAAAAGAAAAGAAAAGTACATGCTCAAAATCACAACCGGTATGACCATGTAAAGGATAAGCTCCCTAGATTCCTATCCTGTTATGCGACCGCCATCCAAACCGGTTGAATATAGCCCGTGCTACCATCTCCCACTGGTTGCACCCAGTAACCAAAGGCTCCCTGGAGTCCATAGGAGTGAGTAAGGACCACGTACGGATCCATGCGGTAGCTCTGAAGATGACCTGCAAGAAAGTTAAAGTATGTTGTCTGTTAAAAATCATATCATTCCTGCAATTCCATATAGCCCATATAAGCGCACATATTCCAATCCGAATACGAGCCGCAGTAATATGCTCAACCCCAGCTAACCACATTCCAAACAACGATTCAATGTCAACTCGAGGAATAATGTTAAAGGCTATATGGATCGTTCTCCAAAGCAATTTTGTGAGTGGGCACTCTAGGAATAAGTGTTGTATTGTTTCATCATGATCATAAAAACAACAACGTGAACTACCTACCCATCGCCTCTTTATTAAGTTATCTTGGTGAGGATCACTTGCTTGTGGACGAACCACATAAATATTTTAATACGCAAGGGAACCTTAACCTTCCAAATATGTAACGATCTCGACATTGGGCCAGAATTAATCAGATCCATGTAGAAAGATTTCACCGTAAATACCCCATTTCTAGCTAACTTCCAGTGCGTCGAATCAGGTTGGTCGGATAATTGAACATCTATCAATCTCCGGACCAAGTGCATCCAGGCAGTCCATCGCTCACCAACTAACGCACGTCTGAACTGAATATTCAAGGGAGTCGTTTGAAATACTGTGCCTACGTAATCCTCCTTACGTTGCACGATGTTATAAAGGGTGGGGTATTGTATGGCTAGGGGCGTCTCTCCTAACCACGTATCCTCCCAAAATCTTGTTGACATCCCATTGCCAACCAAGAATTTGACCCTACGAAAGAACAAGTCTTTCGTTCGCATGAGAACCTTCCAGAATGGCGAGTCAGTTGGTCTCACGATGACCTGGGCGAGCGTTTTCGACTGTAAATACTTATTGCGTAGAATCTGTGCCCACATACCTTCCGGCTCTGTCTCTAACCTGTAGAGCCATTTACTCATAAGACATTTATTCTTAATTTCCAAGTTCTCAATACCGAGACCCCCCTGGTCCTTGGGTCGGCAAAGAATATCCCATCGTGCGAGACGGTATTTCCTCTTGGCCTCATCTGACTGCCAGAAGAATCGAGATCTAAAGAAATCAAGTCTCTTCCGCACCCCTTTCGGTATCTCGAAGAAAGATAGCAGGAACATCGGCATACTAGTAAGTACTGAGTTAATCAGCACTAGCCGACCTCCATACGACATGAGCTTGCTCTTCCAGCAACTAAGCTTTTTTTCAATTCGATCTTCGATGCACTTCCATTCTTTATTAGATAACTTACGGTGATGAATCGGTATGCCCAAATAACTGAATGGCAAAGAACCTAATTCACACCCAAACAATTGTCTATATGTGTCTTGCTCTTCTTTGGCCTTACCAAAGCAGAACAACTCGCTCTTGTGAAAGTTTATTTTTAATCCAGACAATTGTTCGAAGAGACATAATATGAGTTTCATATTTTGCGCTTTTGCAATGTCATGTTCCATGAATAGGATAGTGTCGTCAGCGTACTGTAAAATGGAGACTCCCCCATCGACCAGATGATGGACTAGCCCCTCCACTTGACCGTTTTGCTTGGCCTTGCCAATAAGAATGGTCAACATATCGGCCACTATATTAAATAGGAGAGGAGACATGGAATCCCCTTGTCTCAATCCCTTGTGTGTCTGAAAGTAGTGACCGATATCATCGTTAGCCTTGATTCCGACACTACCCTTCTGGACTTGAGAACCCACTTGGTTCCGCCAAGCCTCACTAAATCCTTTCATGCGCATTGCCTGCTGAAGGAAAGGCCATTTAACTTTATCATATGCCTTCTCAAAATCCACTTTGAAGATAACCCCATCTAGCTTCTTCGAATGAATTTCATGCAGCGTTTCATGCAGGACGACCACCCCTTCAAGTATGTGTCTCCCTGGCATGAAAGCTGTCCGGCTCGGTTGCACCACCGAGTGAGCAATCTGTGTCAATCTATTGGTGCCCACTTTCGTGAATATTTTGAAACTCACGTTAAGAAGACATATAGGCCTGAATTGCTCGATCCGAACTGCCTCTTCTTTCTTTGGCAACAGCGTAATCATGCCAAAGTTAAGATGGAACAGCTCTAAATGACCGTTAAAAAAATCATGAAACATAGGCATAAGATCATCCTTAATAATATGCCAACATTTCCTATAGAATTCAGCTGGAAACCCATCTGGTCCCGGTGCTTTATTCGGTTTCATTTGTGAGATTGCATCCAGAACCTCTTTCTCAGTAAACGGTGCAGATAGAATATCATTCTCCTCTGCCCGAAGCTGAGGAATATCTCCAATAACAGATTCATTAAGGGACACCGTGCTTGCTTCCGGAGGCCCAAAAAGTTGTTTATAATAATTAGAGATATAAGCTTTCAGATTCTCATGACCCACAATTGTCCCTTCGTCCTGTTCAAGCTGTATTATTTTCTTCTTCCTATGTTTACCATTCGAAATCATATGAAAGAATTGTGTATTGTCATCCCCTTGGACAACCTTAAGCACTTTAGCACGCAATGCCCACTTGAGCTCCTCTTCTCTAAGAAGAGCTCGTAAGCGTTGCTCAGCTTCGGATTTCGAACTCTGCTCAACAACCGTAAGAAGGTTGACTTCAGCTTTTAAATCTAGCGCATCTATTAATTGGGTGAGTCGCTCTTTCTCTTGTCTGTAAATCCCACTCTCGTTTCTGGCCCAACCTCACAAAAACTGTCTCAGATGTCTAATTTTATTTTGCCATCTCTCAATACTTGATCGTCCACTAATAGGCTTTGCCCATTCGCGTGCGATGATCTCCATGAAGTTTTCTTTCTTGAACCAACCTAGTTCGAAAGTGAAAGCATTCTTGTTTGCAATATGTGTAGCATCTCCCGAGTCTACTAGTAATGGTGTGTGGTCTGAGATCGCCCTCTGCATCGCATGTACCGACACTAATGGGTACTTTTGTTCCCATTCCACACTAGCGAGCACCCTATCCAACTTCTCATAAGTTGGAGTGGGCAACGAATTGGCCCATGTATATTGTCTACCTGTGAGCTCAATTTCTCTCAAACTAAGACTCTCAATAATCATGTTAAACATCATAGACCAACGTCCATCAAAGTTGTCATTGTTCTTTTCATCTCTCCTCTGAATTATGTTAAAATCCCCTCCGACTAGGATTGGAAGAGTCTCGTCCCCATAGATCCGCACCAAGTAGGCTAAAAAATCTGGTTTGAGTTCGGGTTGTGCTGCCCCATATACGGCAACAAGAGACCATCGGAAGCCATCCAATTTCGATCTCACCCGAAACTTGACCGCAAAATCCCCCCGAACCACGTTAATTACCTCAAGCATTTCGCACCGAACCCCTAGTAATATCCCACCATATCTTCCTCTAGGAGGTAAAACATGCCAATCAAAATCAATTCCTCTGGATAAAGTTGCAAGGAACTGTGAGGTAAAATTATCCCATCCTGTTTTGAGTAGAGCAATGAAATCTAATTTTTGCTCTATCGTTGTCTCTGCCAAGAACCTTCGTTTAGCCAAGTCAGCTAGACCTCCGCTATTCTAAAAGATTCCTTTCATAAATCATCATGGAATTTTTTTCTTAAGCTTAACCCTAGCACTTCTACGAACCGCTGAAGTAGGATATATTTTCCGTTTCCAGGGTCTCTTGGGCTTCTCCCCATCGCCCTTCGGGAACGTAGGATCGGCAGGACACGAGACAATACCCTCCATCATTAGAGGCTCTACAATGTCCATAGTCTCCGACCCCTCCTCATCTTCGGCCTCCGCATTAGGCAAAAGGTTATAACATATGTTTTCAAGAGCAGCCATTCCTAAATTTTTCATGTCATAGTCATTCATAGGTCTAACTGATGCGAGATTCTGAATTATTGCAGAAGCCCTTTCCGCTTCCAAATCTAAAAGATCATTTACATATTTCACAACCTCCTTCTCATTCGAACCCAAAGATATACCTAGGTCGTTTGCCTTATCGATAATTTCATGATCGGTGAAATGCAAAATTGAACAACTCTTATCGAAAGACATACTTGTAGTTGCCTCGACATCTCGAAGCTTGGCCGCCCTCATGGCGCGCGCTAACTGTAGGTCATCTGCATCTGGCTGTCCCTGGATCCGATTGCTGACACGCCTGCCAGCCGTCACCGGATCCATGATCCCACCAAAAGCGATAAGCTCCTCCGTAGTCCTCTCCCGAGGCGTCTGCTCCCCGCTCCCACGCCCATTCCTTGTTGCTGGTGAATAAGGGTAGGGTGCGCTCGAGCGGGAATCGCCAACTGTAGCAATGGGAGAACGAGACCGTGGAGCCACCTGCTCGACAGTCCCCCTTCCCCCCAAACCGTCAACGCGGCGTGGAGTCGACACGGGAGGAGGGGAGTTGTGGGCCTCCTGCCCGTGCCCCTGTCCGTGCCGCCCGGAGCTATCCCGCGATGAGAGGGTGCCGCGGGCCTCCTGCCCGCTCCCCTCCCCAAGGTGGCTAGGGACCGCCGCGGGTGGGCTGGTGGTGCGGGCCTCCTGCCCACACCCCCCACACGCGATCTGCGAGCCGATGCCCGCCGTACCAGCAGTCGTGGAAGTCATCGGAGCGCATCGCCCCACTCCGCCCGGGTTGGCGCCTGAAGGTGGAGAACCGGAGCGTGCCTCCTGGTCGTCCGTCCCTCCAATCACCACCGCCTCAAGTCTCGGCGAATCCTTCGGCCCAGACTCCGCCCTCTGAGATGAAGGTACCTTCGACGACACACAATCAGGGATCATCACTGGCGGTAACTCAAGTTCCTCAGGATCGTCCGCCTCAACTCGGTTGCTCCATAACCGACTAGGCACAAACCGCGCTCCAAAAGAACCAAACCGAAGTGTATTCATCGGAGTCGTGGAAGATGACGCCTCCTTGGCAGACTTATCCGCCTTATCCGACTGCGACTTCAGCCCCTTAGCCGACTCCGGTTGTGTGTTCTCAGGCCCCTTGTCCTGATTCCCGGGGGCTCCATCCCCCTCAGTCGTATCCATATCCTGATACTCATCCCCCTCCTGAGGTATCGGTGTATCCTCAATCTCAATCTCTAGCACGTACGTGACCCCGGCATACGTCCACTTGACCACATTCGGCACGAACTCAAGACTGACAACACTGACAAGTAACCTCGCAGCTCCTTGTGGATGAGTGAAAGGCATGTCTACCTGTTCTGTCTTACCAATGAGAGATCCCAAGCTCCAGGCTACCAAGAAGTGATTAAGCGGTTTGGGTGGTGCACCATAGAACCGTACCCAGACCTTCTCTAAAGGTGTACCCTTGGGATCCTTCTGCTTCCACTCATCAAAAGCCATGATAATGTTAGTACTCGGTACTCTGCACATGCCAAACTTAAGGATATGCAACTGATCCTCTTTAGTGGGGAAATCGACCTTGTAAGTCTGGTTCTCCAACTTGATAAGGTTCCATTGGTAGTTTCCTGGTACCAACTCCCGCAACTGCCACACAATCTGTGCCTCTGTCATGATCCCATTAGTAACCTTGACAACTGTGGGAAAGGAACTCTCCATCACATGCGCCATAGGTGCCACATCAGGTGACTCAAAAAACATTAACTCCTGACAGCAAACCCCGTAAATATTGACCACCGGCTTGGGGCCTGAAAGGAGCGGGCCTCACCGGACACATGCTGCGATCTGCAACAGTAATCACAAAGCTCTGTGGTACACTCTGCCACAAAATGTCCCGGCTCGCCACATCTATAACACGGTAACTTCTTCTTCTTAAGAGCCCACTTGGATAACTTTTCACCATCAGGTTTGTCCGATCTGTTGGAAATATGCCCTAGAGGCAATAATAAAATGGTTATTATTATATTTCCTTGTTCATGATAATTGTCTATTGTTCATGCTATAATTGTATTAACCGGAAACCGTAATACATGTGTGAATACATAGATCATAGCATGTCCCTAGTAAGCCTCTAGTTGACTAGCTCGTTGATCAATAGATGGTTATGGTTTCCTGACCATGGACATTAGATGTCGTTGATAATGGGATCACATCATTAGGAGAATGATGTGATGGACAAGACCCAATCCTAAGCATAGCACAAGATCGTATAGTTCGTTCGCTAGAGCTTTCTAATGTCAAGTATCATTTCCTTAGACCATGAGATTGTGCAACTCCCGGATACCGTAGGAATGCTTTGGGTGTATCAAACATCACAACGTAACTGGGTGACTATAAAGGTGCACTACAGGTATCTCCGAAAGTGTCTGTTGGGTTGGCACGAATCGAGACTGGGATTTGTCACTCCGTATGACGGAGAGGTATCTCTGGGCCCACTCGGTAATGCATCATCGTAATGAGCTCAATGTGACTAAGGAGTTAGCCACGGGATCATGCGTTACGGAATGAGTAAAGAGACTTGCCGGTAATGAGATTGAACAAGGTATAAGGATACCGACGATCGAATCTCGGGCAAGTAACATACCGATGGACAAAGGGAATTGCGTACGGGATTGATTGAATCCTCGACATCGTGGTTCATCCGATGTGATCATCGTGGAACATGTGGGAGCCAACATGGGTATCCAGATCCCGCTGTTGGTTATTGGCCGGAGAGATGTCTCGGTCATGTCTGCATGGTTCCCGAACCCGTAGGGTCTACACACTTAAGGTTCGGTGACGCTAGAGTTGTTATGGGAAATTGTATGTGGTTACCGAAGGTTGTTCGGAGTCCCAGATGAGATCCCGGACGTCACGAGGAGTTCCAGAATGGTCCGGAGGTGAAGAATTATATATGGGAAGTCCAGTTTCAGTCACCGGAATGGTTTCGGGGGTTATCGGTATTGTACCGGGACCACCGGAAGGTGTCCGGGGGTCCACCGGGTGGGGCCACCTGCCCCGGTGGGCCAAGTGGGCTGAGCAAGGGAGGGAACCAGTCCCTGGTGGGCTGGTGCGCCCCCCCCCAAGGGGCCCAAGGCGCCTAGGGTTGGAAACCCTAGGGGGTGGGGGCGCCTCCCACCTTGCTTGGGGGGTAAGTTTCCCCCCTTGGCCGCCGCCCCCCCCCTAGATGGGATCTAAGGGGGCCGGCCCCCTCTCCCCTTCGCCCTATAAATAGAGGGGGGGGGGTGGGAGGGCAGCAGCACCCCTTCCCTGGCGCAGCCCTTCCCTCTCCAACACCTCCTCCTCCTCCGTAGTGCTTGGCAAAGCCCTGTCGGAGAACCACGAGCTCCTCCACCACCACGCCGTCGTGCTGCCGGAGCTCTTCCTCAACTTCTCCTCTTCCCTTGCTGGATCAAGAAGGAGGAGACGTCCCCGGGCTGTACGTGTGTTGAACGCGGAGGCGCCGTCCGTTCGGCGCTAGATTGGATCTTCCGCGATTTGAATCGCCGCGAGTACGACTCCATCATCCGCGTTCCTTGTAACGCTTCCGCTTAGCGATCTTCAAGGGTATGAAGATGCACTCCCTCTCTCTCGTTGCTAGCATCTCCTAGATTGATCTTGGTGATACGTAGGAAATTTTTTGATTTACTACTACGGTCCCCAACAGTGGCATCATGAGCTAGGTCTATGCGTAGATTCTTTGCACGAGTAGAACACAAGTAGTTGTGGGCGATGATTTGTTCAATTTGCTTACCGTTACTAGTCCTATCTTGATTCGGCGGCATTGTGGGATGAAGCGGCCCGGACCGACCTTACACGTACGCTTACGTGAGACAGGTTCCACCGACTGACATGCACTTGATGCATAAGGTGGCTAGCGGGTGTCTGTCTCTCCCACTTTAGTCGGATCGGATTCGATGAAAAGGGTCCTTATGAAGGGTAAATAGAAATTGGCATATCACCGTTGTGGCTTTTGCGTAGGTAAGAAACGTTCTTGCTAGAAACCCATAGCAGCCATGTAAAACATGCAACAACAATTAGAGGACGTCTAACTTGTTTTTGCAGGGTATGCTATGTGATGTGATATGGCCAAAAAGGATGTGATGAATTATATATGTGATGTATGAGATTGATCATGTTCTTGTAATAGGAATCACGACTTGCATGTCGATGAATATGACAACCGGCAGGAGCCATAGGAGTTGTCTCAATTTATTGTATGACCTGCGTGTCAATGTAAAGGCCATGTAATTACTTTACTTTATTGCTAACCGTTAGCCATAGTAGTAGAAGTAATAGTTGGCGAGACAACTTCATGAAGACACGATGATGGAGATCATGATGATGGAGATCATGGTGTCATGCCGGTGACGATGGTGACCATGCCGCGCCTCAAAGATGGAGATCAAAAGCGCAAGATGATATTGGCCATATCATGTCACTTTATGATTTGCATGTGATGTTTATCATGTTTACATCTTATTTGCTTAGAACGACGGTAGCATAAATAAGATGATCCCTCACTAAAATTTCAAGAAATGTGTTCCCCCTAACTGTGCACCGTTGCGAAGGTTCGTTGTTTCGAAGCACCACGTGATGATCGGGTGTGATAGATTCTAACGTTTGCATACAACGGGTGTAAGCCAGATTTACATATGCGAAACACTTAGGTTGACTTGACGAGCCTAGCATGTACAGACATGGCCTCGGAACACGAGAGACCGAAAGGTCGAACATGAGTCGTATAGTAGATGCGATCAACATTGAGATGTTCACCGTTGATGACTAGTCCGTCTCACGTGATGATCGGACACGGCCTAGTCGATTCGGATCATGTATCACTTGGATGACTAGAGGGATGTCTATCTGAGTGGGAGTTCATTAAATAATTTGATTAGATGAACTTGATTATCATGAACTTAGTCTAAAAATTGTCTTTACAATCTATCCTGTAGATCAAATGGCCCATGCTAATGTTGCCCTCAACTTCAACGCGTTCCTAGAGAAAACCAAGCTGAAAGACGATGGTAGCAACTATACGGACTGGGTCTGTTACTTGAGGATCATCATCATAGCTGCCAAGAAAGCATATGTCCTTGAAGCACCGCTAGGTGACGCACCCATTTTCCCAGCAACTCAAGACGTTATGAACGCCTGGCAGTCGCGTAGTGATGATTACTCCCTGGTTCAGTGCGGCATGCTTTACAGCTTAGAATCGGGGCTCCAAAAGCGTTTTGAGCAGCACGGAGCATATGAGATGTTCCAAGAGCTGAAAATGGTTTTCCAAGCTCATGCCCGAGTCGAGAGATATGAAGTCTCTGACAAGTTCTACAGTTGTAAGATGGAGGAAAACAGTTCTGTCAGCGAGCATATACTCAAAATGTCTGGGTTGCACAACCGCTTGTCTCAGCTGGGAGTTAATCTTCCAGATGATTCGGTCATTGACAGGATCCTCCAGTCGCTTCCACCTAGCTACAAGAGCTTTGTGATGAACTACAATATGCAAGGGATGGAGAAGTCCATTCCCGAGTTATATTCAATGCTGAAATTAGTGGAGGTGGAAATCAAGAAGGAACATCAAGTGTTGATGGTGAATAAGACCACTAGTTTCAAGAAAGGCAAGGGTAAGAAGAACTTCAAGAAGGGCGGCAAGGGAGTTGCCGCCCCCGGCAAGCCAGTTGCTGGGAAGAAGCCAAAGAATGGACCCAAGCCTGAGACTGAGTGCTTTTATTGCAAGGGAAATGGTCACTGGAAGCGGAACTGCCCCAAGTACTTAGCGGATAAGAAGGCCAGCAATACCAAAGGTATATATGATATACATGTTATTGATGTGTACCTTACCAGCGCTCGTAGTAGCTCCTGGGTATTTGATACCGGTGCGGTTGCGCACATTTGTAACTCAAAACAGGAGCTACGGAATAAGTGGAGACTGGCGAAGGACGAGGTGACGATGCGCGTCGGGAATGGTTCCAAGGTCGATGTGATCGCCGTCGGCACGCTACCTCTACATCTACCTTCGGGATTAGTTTTAAACCTCAATAATTGTTATTTAGTACCAGCTTTGAGCATGAACATTGTATCAGGATCTCGTTTGATGCGAGATGGCTACTCATTTAAATCCGAGAATAATGGTTGTTCTATTTATATAAGAGATATGTTTTATGGTCATGCCCCGCTGGTCAATGGTTTATTTTTATTGAATCTCGAACATGATGTTACACATATTCATAGTGTGAATGCCAAGAAATGTAAGGTTGATAATGATAGTCCCACATACTTGTGGCACTGCCGCCTTGGTCACATTGCTGTCAAGCACATGAAGAAACTCCATGCAGATGGACTTTCGGAGTCTCTTGATTATGAATCATTTGACACGTGCGAACCATGCCTCATGGGCAAAATGACCAAGACTCCGTTCTCCGGAACAATGGAACGAGCAACCAACTTGTTGGAAATAATACATACTGATGTATGCGGTCCAATGAGTGTTGAGGCTCGCAGTGGCTATCGTTATGTTCTCACCCTCACTGATGACTTAAGTAGATATGGGTACGTCTACTTAATGAAACATAAGTCTGAGACCTTTGAAAAGTTCAAGGAATTTCAGAACGAGGTAGAGAATCAACGTGACAGGAAAATAAAATTCTTGCGATCAGATCGTGGGGGAGAATATTTGAGTCACGAGTTTGGCACGCACTTAAGGAAATGTGGAATTGTTTCACAACTCACTCCGCCTGGAACACCTCAGCGTAATGGTGTGACCGAACGTCGTAATCGCACTCTATTGGATATGGTGCGATCTATGATGTCTCTTACCGATCTACCGCTATCTTTTTGGGGCTATGCTTTAGAGACTGCCGCATTCACTTTAAATAGGGCACCGTCTAAATCCGTTGAGACGACACCGTATGAATTATGGTTTGGGAAGAAACCTAAGCTGTCATTTCTAAAAGTTTGGGGATGCGATGCTTATGTCAAGAAACTTCAACCTGAAAAGCTCGAACTCAAATCAGAAAAATGCGTCTTCATAGGATACCCTAAGGAAACTATTGGGTATACCTTCTACCTCAGATCCGAAGGCAAGATCTTTGTTGCCAAGAATGGATCCTTTCTCGAGAAAGAGTTTCTCTCGAAAGAAGTAAGTGGGAGGAAAGTAGAACTTGATGAGGTAACCCCTCTTGAACCGGAGAGTAGCGCAGCTCAGGAAGATGTTTCTGTGGTGCCTGCACCGACTAGAGAGGAAGTTAATGATGATGATCATGAAACTTCGGATCAAGTTGCTACTGAAATTCGTAGGTCCACGAGGACACGTTCCGCACTGTAACACCCCCGGTGGTTAGCCACAGTAATCCCATTTTGATAATGCCAAGTCAGCATGATTATCAGTGCATGATCATCATTAACATCATATTGCATTTCAACTCCTAACCTCAAATTCAAATTTAAATGAAAGTGGAAAATAAAAGTTGTCCAACATAGAAACTAAATTGTTCATTAAATAGCAAATAAATCAGAGACAATTCTAAAATTGAAACCAACATCATTGGAGTTGGGTAAGTGACTCAAACATCTTCAAACAGCGACTAAAAACAATATTTAATAACCATTTATTAAATCTAATTTAAGTATGAAATGATGTTTTGCCCAAACTAATTTTAGGTGTTAGGAAATAAAGCACTGGTATTTATGGACTAGGTCTCCCTTTTTACAAAATTCGGTTTGGGGCCTAACTATTTACTAAACAGAGGTATATGAATTTATAAAAAGAAAAAGAACAAAAGAAAATAAAGCCCCCCCCCTCGCTGGGCCTCGGCCCAGCTGGCCTCAGCCAACCAGGCCGGCCCAGCAGCCCCTGGCTAAACACCCCCCCCGAACCCTAGCCCACCGGTCACCCCACTCCCCCCCACTCGATCCCCTTTTCCCCTGGATCGGATCGGGGCAGAGGCGCCCGATCCCGACCCCGCCGCCGCCCGGCCCCGCGGCCCTGACGCCGGCGCGCCCCGCTCCGTCGCGCCTTCTCTCGCCTCGCCTGCGCGCCTCCTCGTCTCCTCCCCGACGCGTGACCCGAGACTCGCGCGCCCGGAGCCACCCGACGCCCTCGACACCACGCCGCCGCCTGAGGACCTCGCCGCCGCCGAGGACCTCGCCGCCGTCGCTTCCTCGCCTCCCTCCTCACCGGACGCCATCAAGCCTCGCCGCCCCCCCGTTCCTCTACGCGGCCGTGAGCCCCTCTCCTTCACTCCTCTCCTCTGCAGCTCGAACGCGCCCCGCTCCCCGCAGCTGCACCGCCACTCGCCGAACCCGTCCTGGCGCCGCGTTGCTCTGCTCTGCCACATCCAGCGGCGCCGACCCGTGTGCTGCTGCTGCTCGCTCGCGCGCTCGCCCGTCCATCCCCCATGTGCCTTGCCGCACATCCGCGCCACGCCGCGCTTCCCCTCGTCCGCCACGACCTCACCCCCCCTCACCCGCGCTGCAGCTGCTCGTCGTTCGCCGGCGCCTTCCCGCGCCTCCACCCGCTCCGGCACGCGCCGTCGCCCGCGCCGCGCCCCCCCTAGGCGAGCGCCCGTGCGCCCGTGCCCGTGGTGCCGGACTTGTCCGGCCCCACGCCGCCGCGCGCGGACATGTCGCCCCTGGGCCACTGACCCCAGGGCCCCACCCCGAAACATTTTTTTTTGAAAATTAAAAATTATATTAATAAAAATAATTAATAATTAATTAGTTATTATTAAGTTAATTAACCCTGTTTAGATTAGTCCAATTTAATTAATTAGTTTAATAAATGTTAATTAATTAGTTAATCACAATTAGCCTAAGTGAGTATGACAGGTGGGACCCACTGGTCCTGACGTCATGCTGACGTCAGCAAGACACTGTTTCGGATAATGTTAATTTAAATAATAATTAAATTCCAGAAATTAATAAAATCTTTAGAAAATCCTATAAAATAATCCGTAGCTCAGATGAAAATACTTTGTACATGAAAGTTGCTCAGAACGACGAGACGAATCTGAATACGCGGTCGTTCGGCCGTCACGCGTCCCTAACTATCCGAACTTGCAACCGTTCCCTCTTATCCTCTGTCCGATAATTCCAAAGACCCGGGAAATATCGTCAGATATTCTCCCGCTCCGTCTGTTACGTGTGATGCTGCGTTAGACTACCCTAGCACCGTGTATCGTATTTGTCATGCTCAGTTTGCTATATATTTATACTGTTCCTCCCCCCTCTCTCTCTCGATAGCCCCCGACCCCGACGTCGTCCCCGAGACCGACGCAGCTCCGGATCCCGAAGACACCATAGACGACTTGCCTTGCCCGAGCAACCAGGCAAGCCCCTCCCTTGAGCATACCGAATCGCCCATTCTAAATTCCTCATGCTTGCATTAGAATTACTGTGCTGCTGCTTTACCTATTCTGATGCATAGCCTGTTCATTGTAACTATGTTAATAATTACCTACATATCCTAAACTGTTTAGTCTAGGCTGGGTAGAGACCTATCAGTGACCCCACTTATCCCGACTGCCGCGCTGGATCGTCAGAAGACCCGATCAATGGGATTGAAGACCAGGACCCGACACCGCACATCACCCCCCCTTAGTTGTAACGACACTGCAGCGTTACTATCGAGTGTCGAGGGTGAAACCTCATGTAGCACTTCTGATGTTAACTCTGTAGAGTAGTTATTCGGTCGTGGTCATCGAGGGTGATTCCTCCTTCACCGCTTCCGATAATGACGCTGTCGTACAACACCTCAAGTGTGGACCCAGTGAGGGTGATTCCTCCTAGTTCACCTTGACGGATACATCGAGTGGGAATTCAATGAGGGTGATACCTCAGATTCCCTGATGTTATGGACACACGGATACTTGGACCTTACATTGTTACTTGGAAAGGCGGGTCGACCCTGAGGGGTACCCGCGTGTGATGTGAAGGCGGGTTGCCAGTGTGGTGCCCGAGTGGTGAATACGAGGCGCGGCCGGGCATTCTTAACCCTTGCCGCAAGTCCTCGAGACGGGGCGACGGGGTCACATCTTTCGTGAGTCTCTGCTCGTTACCGCAAGCCCCTAGTCCTAGCGATTTGGATATTTGATCCGAGCAGGCCTCTGGTCTGATAGCACTAACCATCACGTGGGCATAGTATGGGCGTTCTGCATCGTAGCATCAGCCGAAAGCTCTGTCAGACGTCTAGTTCAGCCTTGCGGCCGGGACGGACCGGCGCCCCCCTGGTGCCTGGCTTCCCCCTGCACGCAACGACTCGGAGTGCACAGGGCGATGGCCCAAGACCTCTGAGCGCTTAGGATGTAGACCATCGGGGACCTCTCTGCTGAGCTGTAGGTAGGGTTGCGATGTGTCGTTTGGCCGAGGCCGGGCATGACCCAGGAAAGTGTGTCCGGCCGAAGTTAATCGAGCGTGTTGGGTAAGTTGGTGCACCCCTGCAGGGAAGAACACTTCTATCGATAGCCGGTCCTACGGTAAAGGACACTCGGAGTTGTATCCTGATTGATACAATTTAGAACTGGATACCTGTGATGAGACCTGTATGTATGGCTCTGGGATTGCTTTCTCGCAGGGAGTCGAGAAAGGATCTCAGGATGAGGTTGATATTATTACTGCTACATTATATGGTATTGTTCTACTCTCTTCTACTGCTGCAAGACCGCTGAAGATGCTAGTCTTCGATAGGACTAGGCCTTCTCTCTATTCTGGCATTTCTGCAGCCCAGTCCACATATACAGCCTCCCTTTGAAAATGTTGCATATGTAGTGTAGATCCTTGCTTGCTGAGTACTTCTGAGTACTCACGGTTGCTTTGTTTTCCTTTTTCTCCCCATACCAGTTTGACGTGACCAGAGGACGGAGCCCCCTGAGACAGATGCCCCGACGATCGCTACTACTACTACCCAGAGGATGGATACTACTACGAGTTGACTGACGACCAGGAGTAGGATCGGAGGGTCCCAGGCAGGAGGCCTTGTGCCTTTCGATCGTAGAGTTTTCTTTTGCCCCGCCTTTCTAAAGGCCTTTCTGTATTTTCTTTTATATCTGTACTCAGATATCTGATGCTTCCGCTGACGCTTGTTCGCAAGCTTATGAATTTGAGCCCTCGAGGCCCCTGGCTTGTAATATAAAGCTTGTATGACTTATTTATGTTTTAGAGTTGTGTTGTGATATCTTCCCGTGAGTCCTTAGGCTTGATCGTGTGCATGTGCGTGTATGATTAGTGCACGATCGGGCCGGGGGCGTCACACGCACCAGAGTGGTACGGTAACCCTGTCCTGGAAATCATGTTGTTAGACAACGGTGAACCTTCGAACTATGAAGAAGCGATGGCGGGTCCGGATTCCAACAAATGGCTTGAAGCCATGAAATCCGAGATAGGATCCATGTATGAAAACAAAGTATGGACTTTGGTGGACTTGCCCGATGATCGGCGAGCCATAGAAAATAAGTGGATCTTTAAGAAGAAGACTGACGCGGATGGTAATGTGACCATCTATAAGGCTAGGCTTGTCGCTAAGGGTTATCGACAAGTTCAAGGAGTTGACTACGATGAGACCTTCTCACCCGTAGCGAAGCTGAAGTCCGTCCGAATCATGTTAGCAATTGCCGCATTCTATGATTATGAAATCTGGCAAATGGACGTCAAAACGGCATTCCTTAACGGCTTCCTTAAGGAAGAATTGTATATGATGCAGCCGGAAGGTTTTGTCGATCCTAAGAATGCTGACAAAGTATGCAAGCTCCAACGCTCCATCTATGGGCTGGTGCAAGCATCTCGGAGTTGGAACATTCACTTTGATGAAATGATCAAAGCGTTTGGGTTTATGCAGACTTATGGAGAAGCCTGTATTTACAAGAAAGTGAGTGGGAGCTCTGTAGCATTTCTCATATTATAAGTGGATGACATACTATTGATGGGAAATGATATAGAACTTTTGGAAAGCATAAAGGCCTACTTGAATAAGTGTTTTTCAATGAAGGACCTTGGAGAAGCTGCTTACATATTAGGCATTAAGATCTATAGAGATAGATCGAGACGCCTCATTAGTCTTTCACAAAGCACATACCTTGACAAGATATTGAAGAAGTTCAATATGGATCAGTCTAAGAAGGGGTTCTTGCCTGTATTGCAAGGTGTGAGATTGAGCACAGCTCAACGCCCGACCTCGGCAGCAGAAAGAGAAAAGATGAGTGTCATCCCCTATGCCTCGGCCATAGGCTCTATTATGTATGCCATGCTGTGTACCAGACTTGATGTGAACCTTGCCATAAGTTTGGTAGGGAGGTACCAAAGTGATCCCGGTATGGAACACTGGACAGCGGTCAAGAATATCCTGAAGTACCTGAAAAGGACTAAGGATATGTTTCTCGTTTATGGAGGTGCCGAAGAGCTCGTCGTAAAAGGTTACGTCGACGCTAGCTTTGACACAGATCTAGATGACTCCAAGTCACAAACCGGATACGTGTATATTTTGAATGGTGGGGCAGTCAGCTGGTGCAGTTGCAAGCAAAGTGTCGTGGCGGGATCTACATGTGAAGCGGAGTACATAGCTGCTTCGGAAGTAGCGTAGGAAGGAGTCTGGATGAAGGAGTTTATCACCGACCTAGGAGTGGTTCCCAATGCGTCGGGCCCGATGACTCTCTTCTGTGACAACACTGGAGCTATTGCCATTGCCAAGGAGCCCAGGTTTCACAAGAAGACCAAGCACATCAAGCGCCGCTTCAACTCCATTCGTGAATATATTCAAGATGGAGATATAGATATTTGTAAAGTACATACGGATCTAAATGTCGCAGATCCGTTGACTAAACCTCTTCCACGAGCAAAACATGATCAGCACCAGAACTCTATGGGTGTTCAATTCATCACTATGTAACTAGATTATTGACTCTAGTGCAAGTGGGAGACTGTTGGAAATATGCCCTAGAGGCAATAATAAAATGGTTATTATTATATTTCCTTGTTCATGATAATTGTCTATTGTTCATGCTATAATTGTATTAACCAGAAACCGTAATACATGTGTGAATACATAGATCACATCATGTCCCTAGTAAGCCTCTAGTTGACTAGCTCGTTGATCAATAGATGGTTATGGTTTCCTGACCATGGACATTAGATGTCGTTGATAACGGGATCACATCATTAGGAGAATGATGTGATGGACAAGACCCAATCCTAAGCATAGCACAAGATCGTATAGTTCGTTCGCTAGAGCTTTCTAATGTCAAGTATCATTTCCTTAGACCATGAGATTGTGCAACTCCCGAATACCGTAGGAATGCTTTGGGTGTATCAAACGTCACAACGTAACTGGGTGACTATAAAGGTGCACTACAGGTATCTCCAAAAGTGTCTGTTGGGTTGGCACGAATCGAGACTGGGATTTGTCACTCCGTATGACGGAGAGGTATCTCTGGGCCCACTCGGTAATGCATCATCGTAATGAGCTCAATGTGACTAAGGAGTTAGCCATGGGATCATGCGTTACGGAACGAGTAAAGAGACTTGCCGGTAACGAGATTGAACAAGGTATAAGGATACCGACGATCGAATCTCGGGCAAGTAACATACCGATGGACAAAGGGAATTGCGTACGGGATTGATTGAATCCTCGACATCGTGGTTCATCCGATGAGATCATCATGGAACATGTGGGAGCCAACATGGGTATCCAGATCCCGCTGTTGGTTATTGGCCGGAGAGATGTCTCGGTCATGTCTGCATGGTTCCCGAACCCGTAGGGTCTACACACTTAAGGTTCGGTGACGCTAGAGTTGTTATGGGAAATTGTATGTGGTTACCGAAGGTTGTTCGGAGTCCCGGATGAGATCCCGGACATCACGAGGAGTTCCGGAATGGTCCGGAGGTGAAGAATTATATATGGGAAGTCCAGTTTCAGTCACCGGAATGGTTTCGGGGGTTATCGGTATTGTACCGGGACCACCGGAAGGTGTCCGGGGGTCCATCGGGTGGGGCCACCTGCCCCGGTGGGCCAAGTGGGCTGAGCAAGGGAGGGAACCAACCCCTGGTGGGCTGGTGCGCCCCCCAACGGGCCCAAGGCACCTAGGGTTGGAAACCCTAGGGGGTGGGGGACCTTGCTTGGGGGGTAAGTCCCCCCCCCCCTTAGCCGCCCCCCCCCTTAGATGGGATCTAAGGGGGCCGGCCCCCTCTTCCCTTGCCCTATAAAAGTGGGGGGGGGGGGTGGGAGGGCAGCAGCACCCCTTCCCTGGCGCAGCCCTTCCCTCTCCAACACCTCCTCCTCCTCCGTAGTGCTTGGCGAAGCCCTGTCGGAGAACCACGAGCTCCTCCACCACCACGCCGTCGTGCTGCCGGAGCTCTTCCTCAACTTCTCCTCTTCCCTTGCTGGATCAAGAAGGAGGAGACGTCCCCGGGCTGTACATGTGTTGAATGCGGAGGCGCCGTCCGTTCGGCGCTAGATCGGATCTTCCGCGATTTGAATCGCCGCGAGTACGACTCCATCATCCGCGTTCCTTGTAACGCTTCCGCTTAGCGATCTTCAAGGGTATGAAGATGCACTCCCTCTCTCTCGTTGCTAGCATCTCCTAGATTGATCTTGGTGATACGTAGGAAATTTTTTGATTTACTACTATGTTCCCCAACACGATCCCTTGTCAGAACCTCCGTCACTTGTCTTAGCAGCCCAGTGTTGGCTACCAGAATGCTGATCTCTGCCAAAGCCTGGACTGTGTCTACAACCACCTCGGGAAGAGCAGGTGAGGCCGTCGCCACCGTAGCAACTGGCTCGGCTTGGGCCACAGCGGCCGCATCAACAGGCGGTGGTGGGGGTCGCGGTGGCGGTGGGTGCCGACCCCCTCCTCTCCCACCATGGAAACCACGGTGACTTCCCTGGTTATACCAGTTATTAGGGCCGGCCACCCCCTCGATGAAGTTGCCGGGAGGTCCTTGAAAACCGCGTTCGGTTCCTCCGCCATTGTACAACGCATATCCGCCCCCACCTCCAGTGGAAGACGAACCGCGATGCTGTCCTTCGCCATACAAGTCATATCCGTCGTCACCCCATGTGACGCCCCCGACTCAATCGTACACTAATCATACACGCAAACATGCACGATCAAGCACAGGGACTCACGGGAAGATATCACAACACAACTCTAACACAATTTAACGGAGATCCACAATATTACAGACCAGGGATCACGAGGATCCGAATACATAAGTCAGTCATACAAATAATATCTGGGTACAGACATAGTTAGCCAAGGTTTGCCATAAGAAGGCTAGCATAAACAACGACTCTAGATCGAAAGGCGTAGGCCTCCTGCCTGGGGCCTCCGATCCTACTCCTGGTCGGCTGGCTCAATCCAGTAGTACGTGCCGTCTGGACCCTCCTGGTAGTAAGCTCCTGCTGGGACATCTGGCTCCGGAGCTCCATCGTCTGATGTAACATCAAAAGGGGAATGGGGGAAAAAGAAGTAGCAAAGCAACCGTGAATACTCATTCGAAGTACTCAGCAAGCAATGATCTACACTACATATGCAACATTATCAAAGAGAGGCTGTATATGTGGACTCGGCTGCAGAAATGCCAGAGTAGAGAGAAGACCTAGTCCTATCGAAGACTAGCATATTCACGAAGCCACCATCTTGCAGCAATTAGAAGAGTACATAAAGCATTTTATTAAGCAAACATGTTGAGGCAAAGCCTAGAGATCCTTCCTCGACTCCCTGCGAGAAAGCGATCCCGAAGCTTCAATTAATTAAACAAGTATCCAGTTCAAGTAATAGATCGGGATACCAAACTGAGCGTCCTTTACCGTAGGACCGGCTATCGATAGATGTTTCTTCCCTGTAGGGGTGCACTACTGTTACCCAACACGCTCGATCACCTCTGGCCGGACACACTTGCTGGGTAATGCCCGGCCTCGGGAGATCAACACGAAGCAGTGCCCTACCTAGGCTCAGCAGAGAGGTCAGCACGCCGGACTAACCTATGCACCGAGAGGTCTTGGGCCATCGCCCTGGGCACCCTGCGCGTTGCGTGGCTGGCCGGGGTGCAGGCGCGACACTGAACTCGTCAGTGAAGTATCCAGCCCATTCCCGGCGATCAGCCCGCACGGTGAATCGTGACATCTGAAGAGCTTTCGGGAGAAACGTACGACGTAGAGAGCCCCATAAACCATTATCCCGCGTGGTGGTAGTGCATATAGGGCACGTCGACCCACTCAGATCAAATACCCAAATCCAATAGGCTCATTTAGTAACACGCGGAGACAATCAGAGTTTCTGAAGCTCCGCCACAATATCACACTCGGGCGCCCTTCCGCGCAAGCCCGACATCATAGATCTCCCTGCGGGTACCCCTCGGGGTCGACCCGCCTGTGACAAAGGTCAAAGTATCCGTGTGGTCACAACATCAAGGTGAACGTAGGAGGCATCACCCTTGAGGTTCACACTTGAGGGGTTGCACGACAGAGTCGTATCGGGAATGGTTGAGGAGGAATCACCCTCGATGACCATGACCGAACAGCTATACTACAGAGTTATCATCAGGAGTGCGTTACGGGGTATCACACTCGGCACTCGATAGTAACTATGCAGAGTCGTACAACTAAGGGGGGTGAGGTGATGTGTCGGTCTCTGGTCGTCGATCACATTGATCGAGTCGTCGATGATGAAGCAGAGGCAACAAGGGTAAAGTGATGGGGGGTCACTGATGGTTCATTACCAACCTATACTAAGCAGTTGAAAAAGGCAGGTAAGATAACAATAAGCAGGGTACAAAAGCAAGCTATGCATCAGAATAGGAGCAAACAGTAACAGTAGCAAAATCTAATGCAAGCAGGAGAAAATTGAATGGGCGATATCGGGATGCTGAAGGGGGGGGGGGGCTTGCCTGGTTGCTCTGGCAAGGAGGAGGGGTCGTCGGAAGGCTGCTCGTCCAGAGCGTAGTTGTACTCTGCTGCGTCAGCGTCGGTCTCGGCGTCTATCGAGAGAGAGAAGGAGGGGGAAAGAAACAATAAATCCACGGTAAGAATGCAAACAATATGCATGCCATGCCTAAACGATATGCAGAGGTGTTCTACTGCCTAACTAAATGATTTAGTCAATTTAGGAATTTATTTGGATTTATTTTATTAAAGTTGAGCACTATTCATTTATCGAAATCAGTCTAAAAGTTCCATGTTTAGGTAGCTAGGGGCATCTGACAGACGAACGAACCACGTATTCGGATTCGTCTCGTCGTTCTGATCAACTTTCATGTACAAAGTTTTTCGATCGGAGCTACGGTTTATTTTATATGATTTTCTAAAGTTTTAATCATTTTCTGAAATTAATTATTTATTTAAATTAGGATTACCCGAAATAGTGAATGGTGACATCATCATGACATCACCATGATGTCAGCAGGTCAACCCGACAGGTGGGGTCCACCTGTCATTGTCACATTAGTCTAATTAGGGTTTAATTAAGCTAATTATAGTTTAATTAGACTAACTAATTAATTTGTTTAATTAAACAGAATTAATTAATTAATTAATTATTAATTATTGATTTTATTAAATTCATTTTTTCATTTTTTTTAAACGTTCTAGAGGGGGCGGCCCCACATGTCATTTGGCCAGGGGCCATAGCGGGTCGGGCAACGGGCGCAGCCCGAACGGGTGCGGGTGCGGAGCGGCCCCTGAACGGGCGCTCGCCCGCAGGGAGTGCGGCAGGGCGAGGCCACAGGGGCGCGGCGGCAGAGGCCGCGGGGCGCGCGCGCCCGATGGCGCCAGCGGTGGGGCGGTTGAAGCGGGAGCAGGGCGCGGCCCGGGTGAGCAGCGGCGTGCCGAAGCGCGCGAGCAGGTGCGAGCGATCGGCCGTGGCGGCCGGAGATGGGGCGCGGGGCGCTAGAAGTGCGGCGAGCGCGACGGGCACTGCAGGGGCAGGGCGGGGAGGTAGGGCGCGGCGCGGGGATGGGCGCGACAGCGGGAGGAGCCGCAGGGGGTCCCCGAGGTGACAGTGGCGGGCCGCGAGGTGAGGGAGGAGCAGAGCAGGGGCAGCGGCTGCACGCAGGAGGGACGCGGGCACGGGGCTACGCGGGCGGGGTGGCTACGGCAGGTGCGGCAGTATGGGGCGGCCGACGCGTTTGTTAGCAGCAGCAGCAGGCAACGAGCAGAGGCGGACGGCGGGGCGTGCGTCCGACGCGGCGAGCGTGCACAGGCGCGTGGTTACCGGGAGGGACGGGGAGAGAGGAGGGGCTTGTGGTCACGTGCGGTGCCGAGACGACGGGCGGCAAGGGTCGGTGAGGACCGGCGGGGAGGAGATGATGACGGGGCGGCTGGGTCGAGGCAGTCCGGCACGACGAGGCGGCGGCGTCGACGGGATCCCGATCTAGATCGGATCGTGGGGGAGTGGACTAAGAGGGGGGAGGGAGTGGGGAACATGGGCTAGGGTTCGGTGGGAGTGGGGGGGTTAAGCAGGGGTAGGGTGGGCCGGTCAGGTGGCCTGGTTGCCCAGTTGGGCTGAGCGGCCGCGGGGTGTTTTCCTTTTTTTTGCCTTTTTCTTTTTATTTATTTTCCTTTTACGGTTTTATTAAATGTTAGGTCACCATTACACTTTTGTAAAATGTGAGACTTAGCTCATAAACTGCAGTGAAATATCTAGCACTGTTATAAAAAGGTTTTGAGTCGATATCATTTCATTTTGATTTTATTTAATTATAAATGGATTAAATACTTCTGTCTTATTGCTGTTAGAGTCACTTACTTAATTTAAAAAATGTTGATTACAATTTTAGAATTGTCTCTGCATTATTTGCTATTTAATGAACATTTTAGTTTCTGTTTTGAACAACTTTTATTTTCCACTTTGAATTTAATTGAAGTTTGAACTAGGAGTTTGAAATGCAATATGATGCAAATGATGACTAGGCACTGTTAAACTTGCTGACATGGCACTAACTAAGGGTGATCACTGTGGTTAATTACATGGGGTGTTACAATTCTCCTCATCTAACAAGAATTCTTGTCCCGAGAATTAAGAGGAAGACTGAAAGAAAGCGGGGTATTCTTCACGAAGACGATCCTCGCGTTCCCATGTGGCTTCATCTTCCGAATGATTCGACCACTGAACTTTCAGGAATTTGATTGACTTCTGACGAGTTCGACGCTCAGCTTGATCAAGAATACAGACGGGATATTCTGGATAAGACAGATCTACTCGCAATTCAAGCATTTCATGATCCATAGCTCGAATAGGATCCTTGAAGCAGCGACGAAGTTGGGATACATGAAAAACATCATGCACTTGAGAAAGATTTGGTGGCAATTGCAATTGATATGCCACTTCTCCTCGACGGGCAAGAATACGGAATGGCCCAATGTAGCGAGGAGCTAACTTGCCTTTGATTCTGAACCGATGAGTGCCCTTCAACGGAGTGACGCGATGGTAAGCTTGCTCGCCAGGTTGATAGACCATTTCCTTGTGTTTTCGGTCATAACTGCTTTTCTGACGAGACTGAGCAGTTTTCAGATGTTCACGGATGATGCAGACTTTGTCTTTAGCTTGTTGAACAATGTCCGGTCCGACGAGTGAGCGTTCCCCAGTTTCTGACCAATTCAGAGGGGTTCAACACTTTCGTCCGTAAAGAACTTCAAACGGTGCCATCTTCAAACTAGCTTGGTAGCTATTGTTGTAAGAGAATTCGGCATACGGGAGAGATTCCTCCCATTTCTTACCGAAGGAGATGACACAAGCTCGAAGCATATCTTCGAGCACTTGATTAACTCGTTCGACTTGATCCTGAGACTGAGGGTGAAAAGCAGTGCTGAAGGACAAATGAGTTCCCATAGCTTCTTGGAAACTTTGCCAGAATCTGGAGGTAAAGAGGCTGTCACGATCCGAGCTGATCTCCAACGGAACACCGTGGAGTGACACAATTCGGGAAACATACAAGTCTGCTAACTGACTAGCAGTGATTGTCTCCTTAACTGGCAGAAAGTGAGCAACCTTTGAGAATCGGTCAATGACGACAAAGATAGCATCATGACCCTTCTGAGAGCTAGGAAAACCAGTAATGAAATCCATTTGGACCTTGTCCCATTTCCATTCAGGAATATCAAGGGGTTGCAGAGTTCCAGCAGGTCTTTGATGTTCTGCTTTAATGCGGTGGCAAACGTCACACTCAGAAACATAACGAGCAATGTCTCGCTTCATATTAGACCACCAGTATCTCTGACAAATGTCACGGTACATCTTTGTGCTACCAGGATGAATTGACAGAGGAGTGTCATGAGCTTCTTTCATAACATGCTCCCTCTCATCCTTGAATTTGGGTACGAAGAGACGGCGTTGGAAGAATAGGATCCCATCATTATCAAGATGAAATTCCGACGGCTTTCCTCTTTCGAGGTATCGCTTAATCCTTTCAACTTCAGAGTCATACCGTTGCATAGTTTTAATGCTGTGTTCTAAATCTGGTTCAACAACCAGGGTACTGAGATAACCCTGTGGAACAATATGGAGGTTCAATTTGCGAAGCTCTTCATAAAGAAGAGGTTATGCTTCCTGAACCATAAGGTTGCTGCAATAAGCCTTGCGACTCAAAGCATCGGCCATTACATTAGCCTTGCCAGGGGTATATGAGATATTCATATCATAATCGGCAATTGTCTCGAGCCATCTTTGTTGGCGAAGATTCAGATCGGGTTGAGTATATAGATACTTCAAACTCTGATGATCCGTGTATATCTCGCAACGGTTACCGAGAAGGTAATGTCGCCATAGCTTTAGGGCATAAATAACTGCAGAAAGTTCGAGATCATGCATTGGATAATTTTCTTCGTGAGGACGCAATTGTCGAGAGCCATAAGCAATCACTTTGCGCTCTTGCATTAGGACACAGCCTAATCCTTGACGAGATGCATCACAGTATATCATGAAATCCTTGCGAGTATCCGGGGGTGCTAGCACTGGGGCAGATGTTAACTTATCTTTTAGCGTCTGGAGGCTTTCTTGACATTTTTCTGTCCACTCGAACTTAACACCTTTGTGGAGCAGGTTAGTCAGTGGCTTTGCAATCTTGGAAAAGTTCTCAATGAACCGACGGCAATAACTAGTGAGTCCGAGAAAACTCCTAACTTGTTTAACATTCTTCGGGGGAGTCCAGTCAAGAATGGCTGTACTCGCTCGGGGTTAACAGCAATGCCATTCTTGGAAATCACATGACCAAGGTAGGTCACTTTTGATAACCAGAATTCACACTTAGAGTACTTGGCGTAAAGCTGGTGTTCTCGAAGCTTCTCCAACACAAGCCGAAGATGTTCAGCATGTTCTTCATTCTTGGAATATATAAGGATATCATCCAAATAAACCACGACAAATTTGTCGAGGTAATCCATGAAGATATAGTTCATCAACCGGGAGAAGGTTGCTGGAGCATTGGTTAATCCGAAAGACATAATGGTGTACTCATAAGAGCCATATCGAGTAACAAAGGCAGTCTTCGGAATATCCTCTTCGCGAACACGGATCTGATGATAACCCAACCTCAAGTCGAGTTTCAAGAAGACAGAGGATCCAGCAAGTTGATCATAAAGATCATTGATCCGTGGCAGTGGGTATTTATTCTGGATTGTGGCTTGGTTAATGGGCCAGTAATCCTGAACCAATCGGTTAGTTCCATCCTTCTTCTTAACGAAGAGTGAAGGCGCTCCCCAAGCAGAGGAACTGGGGCAGATGAAACCTTTCTTAAGTGACTTGTCGATTTCTTCCTTAAGCTCGAGAAGGTGGTGCAGAGGCATCTTATAAGGACGCTTCGCAATAGGGGTAGTGCCAGGCTTCAAGTCAATGACAAACTCAACAACTCTAACCAGGGGTATTCCTGGAAGTTCTTCTGGGAAAACGTCCGGAAAATCTCGAATGACAGGAACGTTCTCGATTCCTTCTAGAGGTGAGGCGTTCAAAGCATTCAGGGCATATATCTAAGCTTCGGCGTTTCGAGTAATTCGGGCGGTGTAGTTCACTATCTCATCGGAGGGGTGAAGAAGTTGGACGACTTTTGTGGCACAATTGATCGAAGCTATATGAGCTTTCAACCAATCCATTCCGAGGATGAGGTCTATGGTGGAAGACTTCAGGATAATGGGCGAAACAAGGAATTCCAATCCTTTAATTTCAACGGGGACATTGTGTGCCATCATAGTGGTTTGACACTGGCCTCCAGGGGTGCGGATAACTACTGGCAGGTTCATCTTTCGAAATGCAATGTCATGCGATAATGCAAATGCTTCTGACATGAATGAATGCGATGCTCCTGAATCAAATAATACAGAAGCGGGTACTGAGTTAACGAGAAGGGTACCCATCACAGTAGCAGGTTGATCCTGGACTTCTTCAATATCAATGTTGTAAGCGTGTCCACGACCATGAGCAGCAGACCCAGTATTATAGTTGCGGGCCTGATTGTTGCCATGACCATTGCCACGGCCAGTACGAGGGAAAGCCAACTGATTCTGAGTCTGGCGGCAGTCCTTAGTAAGGTGACCTGGTTTGCGGCACTTGAAGCACATACCATCTTCAGGACGAAGAGGAGCATTGGGTAGAGCAGCTTGAGCTCTTGGCTGCCTCGATGGTGGAGGAGGCAGACGTGGTGCAGCATAGTTGTTCTTTGGCGCAGGGGCTGCTGGACGGAACATGTTGTTGGGAATCCAAACTCGACGCTTCTGTGCTGAGCCCGAAGATGAGCCAACATCATGATAGCGCTTCTGCAAGTCCTTATGCTTCATCTGAGCGGTCTCAACCAGAATAGCCTTGTTCACAGGAGTAGAAAAGTCGTTGAAGTCTTGAGCAGCAAGTGCAAGCTCGATGTCTGGGTGGAGTCCATTACAAAACTTCTCTTGTCTACGGGCATCCGTGGCGATGTCTTCTTCTGCATAGCGGGACAGGTCAAGGAATTCCTGCTGATAGGCTTCGACAGTCTTGTTGCCCTCACTGAGGTTGCGGAACTAGGTTTTCATTCGGCCCATGATTCCTTGAGGAATATAGCGGGCACGAAAGGCAGCCTGGAACTCAGGCCAGGTAACGACTGTCCAGCAGACAGTGTACGCTTGTGTGTGTCCCACCATTGAGCAGCGGGACACTTTAAGAAAAAGGATGCGAAGGTGACAAAGTTGGCAGGGGAGACATTTGCAGACTCCATCTCATGAGTAATGTCGCGAATCCAGTCATCAGCATCCAGTGGCTTGTCAGAGTTGCGGAACTGAGTGGGGTTAAGACGCACAAATTCCGACAGAGTTATTGCAGCAGGGTTCTGGTTGTTCTGATGCGGAAACTGAGCCATGATCCTAGTCATGAACTGGCGGTTGAGCTCGAATTGTTGCATCATAGCTGACATATAATCTGGCAGTGGTGGGTGTTCAGGACCACGACCACGACCACGACCACGACCACCTGGTCTAACCATCCTGCTAAGTTTCAACAGGGGTAGTTTAATAAAAGCCATTGCGAGTGTTTAGCGACAAGCATGATGTAACACGACAATAATTAAGCAGTGTAATAGATACGTAACAGTAGTCAATTAAGACATACAGATCCATACACATAGTCGGATACATGCGGACAGCATAACAACGCAAATTCAAAAGCTAGACATACTAGGCGGCACACAGGCACGCGGTAAGGAAGTACACAACGAGACATAGCAAAGGCTACATCAACGTCGGGGAAAACCACTGAAACGGGGTAACTGCACATGCGCACGACGAACATTCATCGCGGAAGGATCCTGCGCTCCATGTGCACTCTGATGCAGAACCCGGTCTCGAGCTGAAAGAAGAGGTCCATGTGCAGGTGTGTGACCTCCAACAGCAGGCCAATCAATACCAGCATACATCTGAGTCCTGCGCGGATAAAGGATGTACTCTAGATGTATCCCTGCATGAACAGCTGGTAGCAACTGTGTCATTGCATCATAGAGACGTGCTCGAGTGGCAACCAACTCAACGGCAAGAGCCCGAACAGTGCGATCCAGAGCCTGAGTGCACTGAATCAGAACACGCGGGTCGTATCGACGACGCTCGTACAGGGCACAGATAGCTGTGTAGTATCCAGTAGCATCTCCAGCATGGGCATACAGAATGTATCGGAACTCAGAGGCATCCAAGCTATCGCTGAACTCTCCTCGGAGACGTGCGACAGCAGAGTAGGCGGCATCATGGACTGCCATCTCAATCGTCACGCCGATACCGTGGAAAAGGTGTAGCTCAGTGTCTGAGTCATCGTGCTGATCATAGATACGAACATCAGCATGGTACTGCTCCTGGTTGAACTCGCGGTAATCCTCGTAGACCATGTACTCGGGTACCAGCGGTAGCCCAGTCTGGTGAGGAGGGCGATCAGGACAGCTAGAAAACCAGGGGCATCACGAGCCCAAGTGCGAAGCACAAGCTGCGTCGTAGGACGTGGTGGAAACAAACGATCCATCTGAAACAGAGGAGATTCAGGATTGTCAAATGACAATGAGAAGTATAATACAACTCGGAGAGAAAGGTTAAACAAAATAATGGAAAGAAAAATGATTATCAGACTAATCAGATCGATGGTAAGGAAGTAAGCACATATATCCAGCTCTCCGGGTAGACGAGTTTTACGAGATCCTAACTGTCGGCGTTAGTAAATTCATTTAACCCAAAAATAAGAGAGATTAGAGTCCCAGAGTATAGACGAGGAATAAAAGGTCCAAATACCACCCAGTTGGCGATGTGGGCCCGTAAGCCACACAGCCAAGTTAGTAAATTAGTTTTTCGATGTCTAGACTCAACTTCGGCCAAGGAATTAGAAGGGGGCTTCCTACATGCAGTCGGCTCTGATACCAACTTGTGACGCCCCCGACTCAATCGTGCACTAATCATACACGCAAACATGCACGATCAAGCATAGGGACTCACGGGAAGATATCACAACACAACTCTAACACAATTAAACGGAGATCCACAATATTACAGACCAGGGATCACGAGGATCCGAATACATGTCAATCATACATATAATATCTGGGTACAGACATAGTTAGCCAAGGTTTGCCTTAAGAAGGCTAGCATAAACAACGACTCTAGATCGAAAGGCGTAGGCCTCCTGCCTGGGGCCTCCGATCCTACTCCAAGTCGGCTGGCTCGATCCAGTAGTATACGTGCCGTCTGGACCCTCCTGGTAGTAAGCTCCTGCTGGGACATCTGGCTCCGGAGCTCCATCATCTGATGTAACATCAAAAGGGGAATGGGGGAAAAAGAAGTAGCAAAGCAACCGTGAGTACTCATCCGAAGTACTCAGCAAGCAATGATCTACACTACATATGCAACATTATCAAAGAGAGGCTGTATATGAGGACTCGGCTGCAGAAATGCCAGAATAGAGAGAAGACCTAGTCCTATCGAAGACTAGCATCTTCACGAAGCCACCATCTTGCAGCAATTAGAAGAGTACAGAAAGCATTTTATTAAGCAAACATGTTGAGGCAAAGCCTAGAGATCCTTCCTCGACTCCCTGCGAGAAAGCGATCCCGAAGCTTCAATTAATTAAACAAGTATCCAGTTCAAGTAATAGATCGGGATACCAAACTGAGTGTCCTTTACCGTAGGACCGGCTATCGATAGATGTTTCTTCCCTGTAGGGGTGCACTACTGTTACCCAACACGCTCGATCACCTCTGGCCGGACACACTTGCTGGGTAATGCCCGGCCTCGGGAGATCAACATGAAGCAGCGCCCTACCTAGGCTCAGCAGAGAGGTCAGCACGCCGGACTAACCTATGCACCGAGAGGTCTTGGGCCATCGCCCTAGGCACCCTGCGCATTGCGTGGCTGGCCAGGGTGCAGGCGCGACACTGAACTCGTCAGTGAAGTATCCAGCCCATTCTCGGCGATCAGCCCGCACGGTGAACCGTGACGTCTGCAGAGCTTTCGGGAGAAACATACGATGTAGAGGGCCCCATAAACCATTATCCCGCGTGGTGGTAGTGCGTATAGGGCATGTCGACCCACTCAGATCAAATACCCAAATCCAATAGGCTCATTTAGTAACACGTGGAGACAATCAGAGTTTCTGAAGCTCTGCCACAATATCACACTCGGGCGCCCTTCTGGGCAAGCCCGACATCATAGATCTCCCTGCGGGTACCCCTCGGGGTCGACCCGCCTGTGACAAAGGTCAAAGTATCCGTGTGGTCACAACATCAAGGTGAACGTAGGAGGCATCACCCTCGAGGTTCACACTTGAGGGATTGCACGACAGAGTCGTATCGGGAATGGTTAAGGAGGAATCACCCTCGATGACCACGACCGAACAGCTATACTACAGAGTTATCATCAGGAGTGCGTTACGAGATATCACCGTCGGTGCTCGATAGTAACTATGCAGAGTCGTACAACTAAGGGGGGTGAGGTGATGTGTCGGTCTCTGGTCGTCGATCACGTTGATCGAGTCGTCGATGATGAAGTAGAGGCAACAAGGGTAAAGTGATGGGGCGGCCGGCGCGTTTGTTAGCAGTAGGAGCAGGCAACGAGCAGAGGCAGACGGCGGGGCGCGCGTCCTACGCGGCGAGCGCGCACAGGCGCGTGGTTACCGGGAGAGACGGCGAGAGAGGAGGGGCGCGTGCTCATGTGCGGTGCTGAGACGACGGGCGGCGAGGGTCGGTGAGGACCGGCGAGGAGGAGATGATGACGGGGCGGTGGGGTCGAGGTAGTCCGGCACGACGAAGCGGCGGCGGTTCTTGAGCGGCGGTGTCGACGGGATCCTGATCCAGATCGGATCGTGGGGGAGTGGACTGAGAGGGGGGGGGGAGGGGAAGTGGGGAACATGGGCTAGGGTTCGGTGGGAGTGGGGGGGGTTAAGCAGGGGTAGGGTGGGCCGGTCAGGTGGCCTGGTTGCCCAGTTGGGCTGAGCGGCCGCGGGGTGTTTTCCTTTTTTTTTCGTTTTGCCTTCTTCTTTTTATTCATTTTCCTTTTACGGTTTTATTAAATGTTAGGTCACCATTATACTTTTATAAAATGTGAGACTTAGCTCATAAACTGGAGTGAAATATCTAGCACTGTTATAAAAAGATTTTGAGTCCATATCATTTCATTTTGATTTTATTTAATTATAAATGGATTAAATACTTCTATCTTATTGCTGTTAGAGTCACTTAATTAATTTAGAAAATGTTGATTACAATTTTAGAATTGTCTCTGCATTATTTGCTATTTAATGAACATTTTAGTTTCTGTTTTGAACAACTTTTATTTTCCACTTTGAATTTAATTGAAGTTTGAACTAGGAGTTTGAAATGCAGTATGGTGCAAATGATGACTAGGCACTGTTAAACTTCCTGACATGACAGTAACTAAGGATGATCACTGTGTTTGATTACATGGGGTGTTACACCCCACTGTCCATGGGGCGGGTAACCATATCCGTCGGCGCCGGAGTACTCACGGCCACCGCCATAATGGCGATCTCGGCCACGACCAAAGGTCTGGTGCCCAGCAGCCGGTGCAGCAGTCAGCAGCTGCGCGTCCCGTGCTGCCTCCTGCTGCCTTGAAACTCCCCGTCCCGAGGCTTGGGTGGCGGCGGCGGCTGCCCTGGCCGGCTGCACCGCAGCGGGCGGCGGCGCTGCCCTTGTCGGCGTCACCGCAGCGGGCGGCGGCGGCCCCTGCTTGGGCGGAGGCGAACCCCCACGCCCCGCCATGGTTGAGGAACGGGCACCAGCGGTCTGCTGTATCCGCGTTGCGCGTCCGATCCAGAGGGAAGGAAACCCAGGAATCGCTATTCTGGGAACCCTAGCAGACGATGAATACGACCCACGTGCATGCGACGACTCCCGATCCGTGGGTTCTTTTTGCAGGAGTTAAATTTACCTATTTTCCATTTTTTGGCTGTGCAGTAGGGCAAAGCACCCGTGCATTTTTTTCTTTCTTTATTAATTTTGTAAAGGGCATAAAAATAAACAAGACGTTGTAAAATAGATCTTTAGATGAAAGTAAAAAACAAACTAAGCTAATTACATGTTTCCTAGCCAATCTTTAAAGAAAACCAAGTTATTTTCCTTCTTTGAGGTCTGCAATTCTTGTTCCAGGAGGGAGTAGCTTACATGATTGTGGCGGTAATTCTTGTTGTCTTCTCCTCCTCCAGATACAAAAGAAAACTAAAGTGAAAGTCAATGCTGCAGAAACAACGGCCAGTGCAACTGCTAGGACCAGTAGGATGATACTTGGTTTATTTCTTCTCCCTCCTATAAAATTACACTAGAGTTTAAGCACTTGACAACATGAAATCTGTATATTGATCACAGCAATGAAAAAAGCAGGAACTGAAAAAGACACAAGAATTGAACGAGAACACAAGTGTGAAGTGGTTTTTCTACTCCCAGGTGTACCCACACCTCCAATGAATAGTAAGTTAAAAAAATAGAAAAGAAAATCCAAGAATTCTGAGATTTTGTGGCAAGAAATATGATCAAAAGTTTTAGGTTCTTACAAAATTTAGTCCACAAATAACATTCACGGAGCTGTCACAAAAATAAAATAAAAAATCAGTGCTCAAAGTTTTGTGCACTTTTGAGCAGTGACTTTTTTGTTGTTGTTGAGAGCTCCTTGAATGGTATTTGTCGACAAAATTTTGCAAGGAGCTAAAATGTTTGATCATGTTTCATGCCACAAAATTTCAGAAATTTTGCCCTTTTTTAAAATTTACTTTACCTGGGTGTAGTACTCCCGGGAGTAGCCACACCTTTCTGCACCCTATTACAACCGAAAGAGGCCCTAAACTTCTTTTTTGGGGATTTTATTCTGTTATTAAACTCTTTACAAATATATTTTTGGTTGTGTTGGATGGGTTGGCTATGTGCATCGTGTTATGCAAAGGCCGGACCTTCCCTGGGTGCAATTGTATTATCTCGATTGCATGGAAATGCACTTTATCGTAGAAAACAAGTTATTTCTATGAAAGTGCCTGTCCAACTCCAGTTTATGTAAATTGAAAGAAGTCTCCATCTGAGCTCTACTTTAGCGTGTTTGACACTATATTATGGGATGGTGGGAGTAGGGAATTTCCATAGTTTTGGTAAGAATCTACAACTCACCTCCATCTCCATCTCCATCTACGGAGGGAGTCACGCCCGAGGCCGGTGCTGGGAGGTGTAGAAGCGGAATACCGGAGAATGGAGGATATAGCTCAAACCTATAGTTGCACCGTAAACCCAAGATCCTTCCTCCCTGCCGCCTGCTGAAATGCTTCGGCATCACGCTTACAATTCCCTCCAGGTAGCTCCGGCAATCGGTCGGTGCCATATCCGGCGTGCACTGCGCCAGCGCATAGATTCTCGGGGTGTTCGCGTCGAAGTCCTCTATCCCCGTGCCAAACCGCGTGGATGAGTTCAGCGCTGCGTAGTCCGCGACAGCAGCAAGGAGAAGACCCATGGCGGCGTCGAACGTTGCGGCCGGCGACGTGACGTTCTCCCCATTGGGCAGGATGTGCCGTTTGGTATTGTCGATGGAAGTCAGGAAGTTCTGGTTGGAGAAGCGGAGGTAGTAGGGGTCGTAGTAGATGGTCACATCCATGTTGTACAAGCACTCATGCTGCGCATCTCGGAAGGCATTGGTGACGTAGTCGCCGCAGGCGGAGGCGTTGGTGGTGTCGCCACGGCAGAGCGAGAGCGCGTACACGGTGTTCGGGATGGCACCTACGACGGCGGTGGCGAAGAGGGTGGGAGATGAGGAGGATTCGGTGGGGAGGGTGGAGGAGAGCTGCTTTAGGTTTGATTGGAAGGCGCTGTTCGAAGTGTAGTTCCGGCTGTTGTCGCATTCTTGCCACAGCACGTCGCCGAAGGTGACCTGTGCAAGGAAGGGGACGACGAGGATGGAGACGCAGCAGCAGAGTTTGTGGGAGATCATGGTGATAGCCATGGTTAATCTGGACTACTGGTGGTGTGGGTTGAGTTGGAGACAAGAAGATGTGGTCATGTGGGAGTAGGAGGCAAAACGAGTGTTTTGGCAAGTTGGCTTGGTGTTAGATCGGGTCACAATGTGTTTCATTTTTCTTTTGATGTTAGGTCGGGTCACAGTTTGCCCAAGGATTTCAAGGGTCCCCGTAAGATACCTAATTACACGTCTGACCTCCCTCCAGAGGCTTGGATTGAAAGTTATGAACTGGCCATGGAGATGTTAGATATCAGCGACGCGGTTTGTGCTAAATATTTCACCATGATGCTGGAAGGGCCTGCTCGCACGTGGTTGAAAGGCTTGCCGCCTAATTCTATTAACTCATGGGTTGAGTTAAAGACGCGTTTTGTCAAAAAAATTCAAGGAACATGTAAACAGCCGCTGACGATTGTTGATTTGGATCATTGCGCACAGTGTGAGGATGAGTCGGCCCATCATTGGGTCCGGCGGGTTTTAGCTATCATCCATTCATCAGATAGCATCTCGGCGACTCAGGCTGTTCTAGTTCTGGAGAAGAACTGCCATTTCTTGCCTCTTAAGCAGAAGCTCGGACAGCTCAAGCGTACATGCCAGGATATGGGTGACCTTATGAGTGCTCTCACCAAATATGCAGACTCTGATAGCACGAAGGATCTGAGTTCTGATGATAAGGATAAATCCAATAAAGGCAAGAAAAATGGTGGTACTAAGGGCCAGCAGCAGAATGTGGCCGGGCACAATGGCAGTAACCAGGGCAATGGTGGTAAGCGCAGGCACCCCGATGGCGGGTCTGATCTGGTGGCTAACACCAACACTGGCTACAAGAGTCAGCGTCGGGATGGCAATGGCAAGCCGCCTTTCAATCCAAGAAGGTCACAGAGTATTGAGGATATGCTTAATGGCCCTTGTCCCAAGCATAGTTATCAAAATAAGCCGTCCAAACATGCTTGGAAGGATTGTTATGTTATGAAGTAGTGCAGGAATCAAGGGCTTTCACGACATCACAGTAACGGTAATGGGCCACCCGGCGGGTCAAGTCCCGGGTCGCATGGAGCCGGCTTTGGTGGTGCCGGCTCAGGCTCCAATTACCAGAACCAAGAAAATCAATTGTCTGGTCATGGGAATCATCAGCAGGATAACTAGTCTGGGTATCATAGTAACCCCAAGCAGCTCAATGGCGGTTAATACCACGTCTTCACTACAAGTCTTTGCAAACGGGACCAGAAGGTTCATAAGCAGGCGGTTCATGCAGTAGAGCCGACTGTCCCGCAGTATTTGAGATGGTCTGAGCACACGATAACGTGGAGCAGGGCAGATCACCCGCCTCGGGTTGATAACCTGGGTCACTTAGCCCTTGTGGTGGCTCCCCAGGTGGGTGGTTATAAATTCACCAAGGTGCTTATGGACGGCGGTAGCAATATCAACATACTGTACTATGACACCTTTCGCCGGATGAATCTGACTGACAAGGATCTCAAGCCGTCCTCCACAGTGTTCCATGGCGTGGTCCCTGGCAAGTCAGCTTACCCTATTGGAAAGATATCATTAGAAGTGGCTTTTGGTGATGAGTACAATTACAGAACAGAGACGTTATGGTTTGAGGTGGTCAAAATCAAGAGCCCGTATCATGCTTTGTTTGGACGGCCGGCTTATGCTCTGTTTATGGCCCGCCCTTGTTATATTTACCTGCAGCTTAAGATGCCAGGGCCAAAGGGGACAATTACGGTACATGGTGATCGAAAAGTCACCCTGGAGTGCGAGGAAGGAGATGCGGCTTATGCAGAGTTAGCTTGTGCCACAGAGGAACTCAAGCGGTGGCTCGCTCGGCGATTTATCAACAACACCTGCGTCGCTATCATAGCCGCCGGGTTAAAAGTCAGACATTCCAGGAGGGCGACTTGGTGCTCCGTTTGATTCAAGATCAGACAGGGATGCATAAGTTATTGCCGCCTTGGGAAGGACCTTTTGTCGTCAGCAAAAACCTAAACAATGGGTCATATTATCTTATTGATGTATGGGAGCACAAGAAGTCACGTACCTCTGAGGAAGAGACCAACAGGCCTTGGAATATTGCTCATCTTCGGCCTTACTATACTTGAGCCAATGGCTCTCACCATTGTACATACCTTTGTCAATGTATATATCTTTTTATGATCAAAATAATAAAGCTAGCATCCCCAAATCGGGGCCTCTGCCGTTTCATCTTATATTTTCTGAGTTTGAGTCTTGATTAATTGATCATAAGGGCACTAGGGGACTTCCAACTCAATGAGTTTAGCTTACAAAACCCTTTTGACCTGGCGAACCACCACGTTATTGTTTATACCTGCCTGTATGCTTGATGCTACTCCGAACAAGATGACCCGCCGTACTCTTGCAGTTAATCCTTTGTGACCCTGAACTATTCAAGGTTAAAACGATGGTTTAAAGTCATGTGAGGGCCAGCTTACTGATAGCAAGGATAAACCAAGGCTTTTTAAGACATGCTTCATGAAAGCAAGAATTGGAGCCTTCAAAGCCCAGATTCTTTCGGTCGAGCTTTAACAGCCGGCTTATAAGTATTGAAGATATACATGTATATGTTTTTTGTTTCTTGTTTTTACAGGAGTTTTATGTTCTTCATCATATGAAGGTTATAAATCCCTGGATCAAAGAAGGTCCGGGTTAATATTGCTCAGACTTGAGTTTATGGTAGTTTTGACTCGCCAAGTGGTCTGTTCACAATGGTTATGACTTTGAGTCATTGGGTTATTAACCCGCCCTGGTTTTTGACTATAAGTCGCCAGTACTAGAGATTGATGGATCTTTTACAGATTATATGAAAATACTTCAAGTAAATTCAGAGATATTGCAAAGACAAGGTGTGCATATATGATTAGATCAAGCATACAGAGAAGTTCAGCTGCTGGATCAAATAGTTGGCATAACATGCTCGAAGGCATGATAGGGCAGATAAAAGTTTTTAACTACACTATTAAAAGGCTACAGCTGAGCCCAAAAGTTCTCCGTGCTTCATTTATTGTTCAGACCAAAAATGCATCCATCCCGCACTAAGTCATAAAATTCTATAAAAATATAGAGAAAGCTTAAAAAACAAAGAAAAAAGTGAATCAATTTAGTAGACAAGTACTCTATCAGATTCGAACCAACGACTTACGTCTTAGCACGAGATTACTCTACCACTAATTTTAAAAGCCCTTTATCAGATTTGAACCGATGACTTATGCCTTACCATGGCATTATGCTAAGTTTTTCAGGAGTTAGGTCACTCCTTTGAACCGGCTTCTGAGCCGTCCGGGTTAGATCCTGCCGGGTTAATATCCTCCTGGCGTCTTGTAGTTGAAGCTTCTGGGTTATCCCGTGCCTGCTCTTCTGCGCTTGAAATCTGGAGATTATCCGACGTCCAGTGGATATCGGTTAAAGCCTCAAAGGTTGCTTCGTCATTCATGACAGCAGAAGAGTCAATGTCAGAGGCAAAAATATGCTTACGCCTTTGGGGAGTTAACTCCACAATGTCGAAGGTGGGCGCCTTAATGCGTGTGTTGTTGCTGTCGTAAGCCGGCTGGTATTTTGTCAAGTCCAGTTCTCGTGCAAGTTGACACGCCAAGGGCCGCATCTCTTTGATGCATCTGGTAAAATTGGCTTCTTCAAAGACAGACCCGTGATCATTGAATTCTGGACACCCGCCAGCCATTTCTGTTGGGTCCAGTTCTGACTGGTAAGCCTTTACCCGGCTTAGTGCAGTGATGGCGCCGGAGTGGGCGGCTGATAGTTTTTGTTCCTCCACTTGCTTTGGCACTGTGGACAAATGTTCCAACACAGTTTTTATAAGTGTGGGCGGCTTCTTTCCATTTGACACAGCCACAAGTGTACGAAGGGCGCCAGCATATAATTTCTCCTTCAAGGAGTACACGGCTTTCAGCTTCATCACTGCGTTTTGCCCAAGGCTGGCACTTCTGGCACCTGTTAAGCATTCAGAACAAGAGTCGCCAAGTGAGTTAATATCATATTGTTTAAGGTCGCCAGGCAAGTTATTTCAATCAAGTACAATTTTTACTTACCGAAGATGGCGGCAGTCATTTGAGAAACATGCTATTTTAAGCCGGACAACTCCTCAGTCACGGGTTTAAGCTGGGTTTCAGCATCTTCCGCTCTTTTCAATAGCGTGGCTTTTTCAGTGTCCCAGGCGGCCCTTTCTGCATCAAAGTTGGCCTTGATCTTCTCAATATCTTCCAAGGCAGACTTTAGGCTTAATTCCGCCTTGGCACGTTCAACTTGTTGCGTCTCCAAGCTTTTCTTTAAGTCGGCCATGTTTGACTCGCCCAAACTTAAAGCTTCCTGCCAAGGGTTACAACCAATAATGTCATTCAAATAAGTGCTAACTTGATTGATTAAGCAGTTGTGTTTAAGTCCCAAGCACATTGCAAGCAATATCCTTGGAACTTGGGGGCTAATGTACGATGTTTTTTTAGTCTATGCTGCAGAAGACCCGACTCATCTTATAAAGATAAGCCGGGCCCAGCTGTCAGGGAGGATAAGGAGGCACTGCCTTGCGTGCGAAGATATAGCTGGTGGGTCCCAACTGTCAGGGCAAAGATTCATTTTGTCGTGTAATAAGGAGGCACTTCCTTGCGTGCGAAGATGTTGCTGGTGGGTCCATCTATCAGCCTCCCGCATACAATCCTCTTCCGATGGCTGTCGTTCATTCACCATGTTGACCACGCCACGCGGACAGCACCCAGGCGGTGGACGACGGCGAGGCCTACGAAGGGAACGACGCTCAGCCAGGGAAGATGAGGCAGGTGGATGCCCACGCGGAGGGGAGTACGAGGGTTCACTGGTTCGGCTGCGGTGTGAGGCTGCTGTCACCGGAGAATAACAGGGGGTGTGGGTGAGTAGAGGGAAGGCCTGGCCAGTGGTAGTATGGTCGGGCGGTGAGGCCTGCACGATAGCACAGCCGGCCACAGGAGGCTGGAGCAGGCGGTACGGCGAGCGCTGGTTTGGGCGGCTGGAGCAAGAAGACCAGAGGTTGAAGACGCAGCTCGGCCGTTGGATTAACATCCAACGGTCACTGCAGCTAGAATTGTTTATTGACTACGTTGACAAAGCCCTGCGTACGCGTCAACTTAGTAGGTCCATAAGTCAGCCTCCGAATCTGTTGGGTCCCAACTAGCAGGGGGGAATAAATTTTTTTTTTGCACGTAATAAGGTGGCACTTCCTTGTGTGCGAAGATGTTTTCTGGTTTTTTTTATTTCTTCTTTTTCGAGTTAGAATAAAACAAAAACAATTTAGCATCTTTGGTACAATCTATATTTTGGCGAAATGGATCATAATAAAGCTGGTGGGTCCCAGCTGTCAGGGAGAGGAAACTTTTTTTCCGCGTAATAAAGGAAGCACTTCCTTGCGTGCGAAGATGTAGCTGGTGGGTCAAACCTGTCAGGGGTAGAAATCATTTGTTTTCGCATAATAAGGAGGCACTTGCTTTGTGCGGCCATGGGCCATGTGGGTCTCTACTGTCAGCCACTCCACATACATGCCGCTTCCGATGGCTGTTGTTTGTTGACAAAGTGGACCACGCCGCGCCAAGAGAACCAATGCGGTGGACGATGGCGAGGCCTAGAAAGGGAACGACCCGGAGCCGGCGAAGACACAACAGTGGATGCCCACGCAGAGGGGAGTATGAGGGTTCACTGGTTCGGCTGCGGTGTGAGGCTGCCGTCGCCGGAGAATAATAGGATGTGTTGGTGAGTAGAGGAATGGCCTGGACGGCGATGGGAGTAGGGTGGGCCGGTGAGGCCTGCGCGGCAACACAGCCGGCCACGGGAGGCGGTAGCAGGCGGTACCGCCGGTGGTGGTTTGGGCGGCTGAAGCATGAATATCCGTGATTGAAGAAGCACCATAGCCGTTGGATGGACATCCGACGGGCAGAGCTACTAGAATCATGTGTTGACTATAAGTTGACAAAGCCTTGTGTACGCGTCAACGTAGTAGGCCCACAAGTGAGCATCACATCTGTGGTTGAGAACATATAGCCCATTTGCGATTTGTTATAATGTACATCCCATTTTTGAATTCTAATGAAATTTACTGCAGCCCATTTACTGTTTGTTTAAATTACAACCCATTTTCTAGCCAGGACAACGGTTAATAATTTCAACCAACCTCTCAAAAAAAATTTCAACAAAATTTCCCACATTTTGATGGGATCCGAAATATTTTTTATCCCAAAATTTCGAGCCAGATTAAATATAATTTCAAAATAAATTTGTATTAGGTAAAAATCCAACGAAATTTTGCGCGCGCAACAAGTAATGAAATTAAACAAATTTAAAATCCAAAAATAGTAATTTTGAAACTAATTACCTGTTCGGTGCATTTTTTATATTGACAGCCCAATTTTTATAATCATAGCCCATTTATTATTTCTTAAAGCCCATTTTCTTGGCAAGCCTAATGTGGGGCGGAGAATAACAAGTTGACCTGGGTTGGTTATTCCGCAAAAAAAGTATAGCTGGGCTAGCCATTTTCACCTTGAAAAAATAATATCTGGGCTAGATATTTGGTTGACATAAAATAATAGCCTGGGCTAGACGGGCCACAGCCCACCTAGTGGATACCTTGCTCCTCTGAACAACAACAAAAATATCGCTCAAGAAAACCTCTACTCACATCTCAAAAAACAAATACTGCTCGAGCTGCTGGGTCCCATCTGTCGGCCGCTCCTTGTGCAATTCTCTCGTTTATTGACTATATAGGTTGACAATGGTGTGGGACCGTGATGTCAGGAAACTAGGAGGAAGCAAATTCTTTTTATAGTTGTATATAATAAGGAGACACTTGCGTACTGTTAGGGAACGTTGCATGGAAAACAAAAAAAAATTCTACGCACACACAAGATCTATCCATGGAGATGCATAGCTACGAGAGGGGAGAGTGTGTCTACGTACCCTCGTAGACCGTAAAGCGGAAGCGTTTATCAACGCGGTTGATGTAGTCGAACACCTTCGCGATCCAACCGATCAAGTACCAAACGTACGGCACCTCCGCGTTCAGCACACGTTCAGCTCGATGACGTCCTCGCCTTCTTGATTCAGCAAGACGGGCGAAGTAGTAGATGAGGTCCAGCAGCACGACGGCGTGGTGACGGTGGTGGTGAACTTGTTCCCGCAGGGCTTCGCCATGCACTGCGGAAAAACTGGACGGAGGACTAAACTGTGGAGGAGCACCACACACGGCTAAGAGATTGTCGTGGGTTGGGTGGCACCCCTCCCTTTCATATATATAGGTTGGGGGAGGGGAGGCATCCTTGGGTGCGCCCCAAGGTGGCCCGATGGCCCCCTTGGGCGCCTGCCCTTTGGCGCCCCCTTCCTTGTTTGCCTGCGGGGGGAAGGCAGGAGGGGGTGGCACCCCCCTTTCCTTCCTCTTAGGTGGAGGGAAGGAAAGAGGGGCTAGCCCTCACCCCTTTCCATCCATAGGGCCGGCGGCCAAGAGGAGGGGCACGCCAGCCCCTTGTGGGCTGGTGTGTTCCCCTCTCTTGGCCCATAAGGCCCATTAACCTCCCAGGGCTTTCCGGAACCCCTTCCGGTGATCCGATGACTACCCGATATACTCCGAAACCTTTCTGGTGTCCAAATAGCATCATCCTATATATCAATCTTTACATCCGGACTATTCTGGAGCTCCTCGTCATGTCCGTGATCTCATCCGAGACTCCGAACAACATTCGGTCACCAAATCACATAACTCATATAATACTATATCGTCAAGGAACGTTAAGCGTGCGGACCCTACGGGTTCGAGAATGATGTAGACATGACCGATACGCCTCTCCGGTCGATAACCAATAGCAGAACCTGGATGCCCATATTGGTTCCTACATATTCTACGAAGTTCTTTATCGGTCAAACCTTATGACAACATACGTAATTCCCTTTGTCTGCTGGTATGTTACTTGCCCAAGATTCGATCATCGGTATCTTCATACCTAGTTCAATCTCATTACCGACAAGTCTCTTTACTCGTTCCGTAATACATCATCTCATAACTAACTCCTTAGTCATTTTGCTTGCAAGCTTCTTGTGATGTGTATTACCGAGAGGGCCCAGAGATACCTCTCCGATACACGGAGTGACAAATCCTAATCTCGATCCATGCCAACTCAACGGACACCTTCGGAGATACCTGTAGAGCATCTTTATGATCACCCAGTTATGTTGTGATGTTTGATAGCACACAAGATATTCCTTCGGTATCCGGGAGTTGCATGATCTCATAGTCGAAGGAATATGTATTTGACATTAAGAAAGCAATATCAATAAACTGAACAATCATATGCTAAGCTAACGGATGGGTCTTGTCCATCACATCATTCTCCTAATGATGTGATCCCATTATCAAGTGACAACACATGTCCATGGTTAGGAAACCTTAACCATCTTTGATCAACGAGCTAGTCTAGTAGAGGCTTACTAGGGACACGATATTTGTTTATGTATCCACACATGTATTTAAGTTTCCGATCAATACAATTCTAGCATGAATAATAAACCTTTATCATGAATAAGGAAATATAATAATAACAACTTTATTATTGCCTCTAGGGCATATTTCCATCACATACGTACGGCTATGGCCCTGGTGGGTCCCTACTGTCATCCTCTCCAAGTAAAGTCATCTCCTAATTCCTCATGTTCATTGACCATGTTGACAATGCGAGACGGCAGCGCCACAGCGAGCGAAACAACTTGAAGGACGATGGAGAGGGCCTTGTGGGCCCTACGAATGGTTTGATATAACGCGGCTGCTCATTCAGGAAGCCAGGATCATCGGTCCCCTATGAGCACCTTTGAGAGACTGAGCCGGCATGAAACGGTAAGATGATGAGTTGGTCGGAAGATCATATGGTTTCACCTCTAGCCTACCCGAGTTGTCGTATAGGCTATGAATGAAACATAAGGCAATGAACTTCTTAAGCAAAGAAACAACAGAAGAGGATGATATTCTTAACATGCAAATCACTGGCATTAGATCAACATGCAAAACAATACGAAGCATTATTCTCAGGAGGCATGGTGAACAGCTCATGATGCCGCATGCCACAGCATTCCAAGCTCAACTTTGCAATCAAACTCACAAGGCCTAGCATTTCATAGACAACATTCAGAACATACTCTTAAAATACCTTACATAAGTCAACATTCATGATTATGCATCTCATCAGAGTCAATATTTACTTCTGAACTGAACACACGAATAGGAAAAAACGATCGACGCTGCTCACGGCAAAGGGCATCCCATTCCAAAATATCAAATGCATGTCTTCTGGCTAACATCAATGAGCAAAATTTGACAAGGTTTTCCAATTCCAAAATATCAAACGAATGTCTTCTTGCTAACATGAATGATTAAACTTTGACAAGCTTTTCCTATTCAAAATATGTAATGCCTATGATTGTGGAACGGGCAGGGTTTGTCATCAGTTTGCACATTGAAATGGCACATGGAGCCGGATTATCCAGCTTATATTTTTGTGCAGTTCCATTGAAATCAAACAATGTCTAGCGTAGCATGGTGGATTTCGTATTTATATGTTGCAAGGCCTTGAAGACATTGGCAGCTCCATTCAAGTAGATAGTCTTGTGGCTCAAGGTGACAACGAATGATTAGAGAACCATTCGATGTATTGTACACGATGAAGTATTATGGAGGACACGAACCATCTGAACATTTTGTGCAGTTCCACTGAAATCAAGCTGAGCATCCTTGTCTGCATAAATATAGAAAAAGTGTGATGAATATAATAGTGGTACTAGTTGATTAAACATACGCTCACAAATATAATCATTTTCATTATCTTAACAGGAAAAGATAGCAATACAATAGCTTCAATTAAAATTTTATTCAAAACAATACAACAATATAAGTAGCACAACATAACAAAGCACGATCATGTGGATGAAGGCCTGACCTCATTTGTTACAGCTGCATCGGCCACTGACTTGGTCATACCTTTCCTTGTGGAGTGAATTTTGCACTCCACGTGTTGTTGAGTTTTCCTTCGTCTCTGCAGACTAGTCATGTCACCAGCGTCTACTAATACTCTAAAGCTTCTCAATCATTCCTTGTGTAATGTAGAGCAAACAATGACTGCTTCTTTCTGCAAACTGGAAAGATCAACTGGGCCCAATAATGCTACAGTTTGCCTTAAACACATTGGCTCCTTTTGTGCAGTTCAACTAAAATCAAAGTCAAAATAGAACCGAGCAGAAGTTTTGATATCCCTGTATGCACAAATAGGTATAAAGGAAACAATTACTGAGAAATAACGGTTGATGACTTATACTCCGAGAAGAAAAAACATCTACCTTATCTTAATGGGAAACAAAGCAGGACAGTAGCAATTCTCAAACAGTGTGATTCATTCATATTAACTGATTCATTATCTTAACAATACCTTGGTTCAACATGTATAAAGAATGAAAAAGCAAGAAAGTACCATTCCTAAAATAGTGTAACTGATTTATATTAATAGAGAGATTATCTTAACAATACCTTGGTTAAACATGTAGAAAGAACTACAAAGCAGGATAGTACCATTTGTAAAACACTGTAACTGACATATAATAACAGAGACATTATCTCAACAATACATTTGTTAAACATGTACTCCCATCGATCCCTAACAGAAATGGTACTCCCGCTAATCCCTAACAAGTGTTGCAGTTTTGAACTAAGATTCAGTAGTTAATTCTAAGAGTGGCATTGCTTAATTTTACCAGTGGCATTAGATTAACAAAAAGCATAAATAGTTGCAGGGGAGAGTGGGTGCAACAACACCATGTGCTTCCATCGACTTATAAAGGGGGTGATGCAGAGTTTGTTGTAACAAAGAAACAAGCATCATGTCTGGGTTGGTCCCATTTTTGTTCACTTAATGGGAAAAGACAACAATACAATAGCGTCAATTCAACATTTATTTAAAACAGTACCAATACAAGTAGCACAACATCTCAATGCACACTGCACAATCATGTGGATGAAAGCCGGTACAGACCTTTCATGAGCAGACAAGATCATATATGAATCTGCCAACACGAATAGGAAATCCAATCTCGTTTTGTGTAGTTCAACTAAATCAAGCAAAGTTGTCGGTGTGGCATCTAAGTTGAACTGCACAAAACAGTCTTAAAGCAAAAGTGTTTTGCGTAGTGAAGCAAAAGGTCGCAATAGCAATGAGTTGAATAGATATCCCTGTTTTCAGAGGTAAAAAAGAAACAATTACTGGCCAATAAAGGAGGATGAATCATATGGCCACATAAAAAAGCATCTACCTTATCTTGATGGAAAACAAAGTAGGACAGTAGCATTTCTAAAACAGCTGCATTGATTCATATTAACAGAGGCATTCTCTTAAAATAAGATTCGTTAAACATGTAATTTACTTTTAACAGTGGCATTGCTTCAATTTTCCAGCGGCATTCTTAGATTAACGACAGCAAAATAGTTGTATGGGACATGGGACATGACATCACCATGTGCCTCCACATGTATAAATGGGTGATGCAGAGTATGTTGCCAAGCAGCATATATGTGTTGGTCCCATATTTGTTCTCTTTGAACCTTTTTCCTATGTGAGGGCAGCAAATCTAGTCCTGCACAAACTCCGCGACCCCCCGGTTTATTTCCTTTTTCTAAAAAGAGATCGGTTCCTTACAGATGTGTGTACTGGGTTACGCCCTTTTTCCCTTTTCGACCAACAGAGCGGCTGGATAGCCAGTCTGTACTACTTCCCTCCTTCCTTTCCTCATTGAACCACGTCCTAGATTCATGCTCCACCCCACCCACCCTTCTTTCCTCTTTGAACCAAGACCTAGATTGTACTACAGAATCGAAAAAGATCCGCATGCAGCTAGAGAAATGACGGTTTCAAAGAAAGTTATACCTTAGGGTCATCGGGATGTGGCTAGGCGTGCGGCGCGAGGCTGGATCTGCCCACACTACGTATGACAATGAGGAAGAAGGGGTCGGAGGTCCTCCCGCACAGGCACTGGGTGAAAGAGAACAACACATTCGGCAGTCGATTCCCTCCCTCGCTGAAGGCAACAAAGTGAACGCTGCACCTCCTCCCCTTCCCGGTCCGATGGGATCCGGACGACACCTTGACCAGCTGTGAGGGGGGGGGGAGAGAGGCCAACGCAGTCTTGTTTAGATCTAATGAAGAGGGTCAGAGATTGTGAATAGAGCAAACCCTAGCAAAGGAACGCTGAGCCTCCAGCGTGTCTATATATATGTAGTGCAGCGAGAGTGTGAAGAGTGCAAACCCTAGCAAACAAGCGCTGAGGCTCCAGCTTATATGGTACTCGTATATAGTACTAATATAGTGGAGTGGTTTTCTTTTTCTCTCCATAACAATCGTTTTAAATTGTGTACGAAACGAAACTCTTTATTTGACGTACCAGTGAAGAAAACTACGATCAACTAACGATCCACGCGTCCTGGTCGCACTTCCTATCGTTCACGTGCGGTACACTACCCTCCGTTAAGTGAACAACCACACACGCGCCAAATTATTGGAAAGGTGTGAGAGTGTGTACAAATAAAGAAATTTAATTTGAATTATTTTGTATGTACAGTTTGCCCTCTCTCAATAATTATGGTTTGTTGTGTTCAGCCTAAAATAGTGTGCCACCGTATCTCGTAGTCCCTCCGATTTTATTTAGTCCGCGTATTAGCTTTGGTCAAAGTCAAGCTTTGTAAACTTTGACAAAGTTTCTAAACAAAAAATATTACTTTCACACCATATAGATTTATTATGGTAAATATTTATATTATTTTATATAAACTTGGTCAAACTTTACAAAGTTTGACTTCAGTCAAATCTAATACGCAGAATAAATAAAAACGGAGGGGTACTACCTCCATCCGGGTTTTTGGTCCACACCATATTTTTAATCAAAGTCTGACCACATATTTAGTTAAAAGTTGGACAAATAAAATTACATGGGAGCTGAAGAGAAAGTTGTGAGAAGGCTTAGAAATCAATTAAAAAACTTTTGCTCTTAGTCCCAACGTCGATGCTTCTTCGAGGAAACATTTGGTTCATATCCAATTGTGTGATAAAATTGCACCAACGTAAATGACTGCGTCCAAGATGAACTGATGAAGGATATGTCTTTGTGGGTAACAAGAAAAAAGCACTGATGGAAGAAAACCTTTTCTTTGTTGAACATCGATCAGCTTCACCAGCCGATGCAACCATGAGACGCAACCATGAGCATCGGTAGGTCATCGTGGTGATGCATCATCGATTTTGGCATCAAGTTTGGGCCAGGCACCAATGAAGTTTGACAATCCTCACTGTGGTTTGTTTCTTTCCAGTATTCAAGCTCGAGAAAGGAAGAACCACTTGGCAGAGGACAGTGAGGCGCAGCAACAGTGGCCATCGAATTTTGTGCAGTTCCACTAAAATTGAGGAAGACATGCTCGGGTATGGAGATACACATCGCTGTTTGCAAAAATATAAAAAAAAGATATTTAAGTAGTGTCGTTACTTTGTTTTAGTAGTGGACCAAGATTAACAGCAGCATCTTAATTGTTAATAAGAATTAATGAAACATACAACAAAAAATAGAAGCATCATGATTATCTTGATGGGAACTAAAGCAAGATACCCGGAAGAAAACAAACTAAAGCAGGACAGAAGCATTTATCGACTCCTCTAGATTGACAACATCATTACTTAAAAGGGACGTCACTTTAACATGGGCATTGCGTCATTTAACCAGTGATAGGAGCATATGGACAATGACCACACAACCACCATGTACTTTTGTCGAAAAAAACATGTATACCTCCATCGAGGCTTAAACCAGGACAACTTTTGGAGTGGCCTTTCGTCTATAATACTACTCCCTCCGTTCCCAAATATAAGTCTTTTTAGAGATTCCAACAAGTGACTACATACGGAGTAAAATGAGTGAATCTACACTCTAACTCTAAAATATTTCTACATACATCCATATGTTGTAGTCCATTTGAAATGTCTAAAAAGACTTATATTTAGGAACGGAGGGAGTAAAAAATAGGTGATGTTGGACCAACCGACGAACCCTAGCTACTGTACATGGGGAGCTGGGGAATAGTAGTATAGAAGAACACCCGCATGCAGTGACCTGGGGAGCTACACTAGTACAATGAAGCATGAAATCCAAAAGAACTTATACCTCAGGTGGGGGAGATGTGGCTTAGCCGGGAGGGCGGGGTCTGCCCACACGACGGTAGTGAACAAGGGTACGGAGGACCTTCGTCCGTGCCAGCTCCGGCTCAGAGAGGACGGTGCCCATTGGCTTCCTCCATCGCCGACGGCGACAATGTCAACGCTGCACCTCCTCGCCCCCCGCAGTGGATGGGATCCGGCCGAATCTGTGACCACAGGTGAGGAGAGACATAGAGTGGACACTGTCATCTTGTTTAGATATGAAGAGGGTGAGAGAGCGAGACGCGAGAAACCCTATCAAACAAGAGTCTACACATATAATGGAGTAAAAAAATCTCTCCATAGCAGCGGTTTTAAATAGAATACGCGCGTTCCCTGAAAAAAGAAACAAAAACTAGCGGACAAATCTTTTTTTAACATACCAAGAAAGAAAATTCGATCAATAAAACGCCCCCGCTTCCAGATCGCACTTTGTATCACTCACGTGTGGTCCCCGACCCTCCATTATTAAGTGAACAAATTGAAGTGTCAAATTATTACGTAAGCTGCCTCTTCGTGTACAAATGTGCTCCATCGTGTACTTGCGGGTATGTCGGAGGCAGAGTGAGTGCATGTACATTTCTTCTTGTACGTAGTACTCCATTTATCTCACTTCATATTGTTTCCCACTTCTATGATATTCCTATCCTAGGAACAAAATGAGGCGGTACTAAGTTTGTGTGTGTGTAGGGAGAACGAGTCATCGATGATGTGTACGAGTAGTCGCGAGAGTTGTCACTATGTGTGTGTGCGCACACACACATAGAATACATATCCGTGTTTACGTAAAATTCTTACTTTCATCTCCATCTCCATCTCTAATCATATTTGTCCAACTGGCACATTATTTACGTTATTAATTACGTAGCAATATTTACGTACGTCTATCATCTCTCGTTTGCGGGCGTCCGGACCGCTGCCACGCCCGCTCCTGACCGCCCTGGCCAACCCGAACCCTCTTCATCACCCGCGCGCGCTTCCCGCCCTAAATGGTAAGTGTCGCATTCATGCTCGGCCAGAGCGGACGCGACCTCTCACTGGCGCTTGAAGCGACGCGCCGGCCGAGAGAGCGCCGCCCATGCCGCTTCTCGGTGCACGCGACTACTCCGTGTTCAAACGACACCACGGCCGACCACAACATGCCTGTAAAAAAGTTCTTGGGAGTCCGTGCTACAGCTAGCTGTCCTCCCCCTCCTCGTCTATCTCTTCCAATAGTACTCCATGGCGCGATCCATCGACAAGCAGGCGGGAAAGTTTGCGGTGAGTGGCATGCCGAGCGACCGTGTGGGGCGGAGGCTTGTGTGGGGTGAGACACGAATGCGACAGATGTGATTTAAATGTTTAGTTTTGCTCGATGGCGCGATCCACCGAAACGAAACGTTCGTTTCCAAAAGAATACTGTAGTATACTGTACTGCATGAGGGAGAAGCGGATTCAACGACGATGTTGGGAATCGTTGCATGGAAAACAAAAAAATTTCTATGCACACGCAATGATCTATCCATGGAGATGCATAGCAACAAGGGGGAGAGTGTGTCTACGTACCCTCATAGACCGTAAGTGGAAGCGTTTAACAACGCGGTTGATGTAGTCGAACTTCTTCGCGCTCCAACTGATCAAGTACCGAACGTACGTCACCTCCGCGTTCTACACACGTTCAGCTCGGTGATGTCCCTCGCCTTCTTGATCCAGCAAGATGTCGAGGTAGTAGATGAGTTCCGTCAGCACGACGGCCTGGTGACGGTGATGGTGAAGTGATCTCCGCAGGGCTTTGCCTAAGCACTACGAAAATATGACCGGGGTGTAAATGGTGGAGTGGGGCGCCGCACACGGCTAAACAATTGTCTTGGGTGTGCTAGGGCGCCCCCCACATATATATAAGTGGGAGGGGGAGGGGAGAGGCCAGGAGGCGCCCCAAGTAGGACCGAATCCTACTTGGGCTCCTCCCTAGCCGCGCACCCCCTGCCATATATGCCGGAGGGGGAAGGAAAGAGGAGGGGGAAGAGAAGGAAGGGGGAGGCCGAATTCACCCCTTTCCTTTCCCTTCCCCTCTTTCCTTATCCTCCTTGTTCAGCCCATATGGAAGGCGCACCAGCCCCTTGTGGCTGGTGCGTTTCCCCTCTTGGCCCATAAGGCCCATATCTTTTGCTGGGGGTGCCCGGAACCCCTTCCGGTGACCTGATAAGTACCCGGTACCCCCCGAAACACTTCCGGTGTCCGAATACCATCGTCCTATATATCAATATTCACCTCTCGAACATTTCATGACTCCTCGTCATGTCCGTGATCTCATCCGAGACTCCGAACAACATTCGGTCACCAAATCACATAACTCATATAATACTATATCGTCAACAAACATTAAGCGTGCGGACCCTATGGGTTCGAGAACTATGTAGACATGACCGAGACACCTCTCCGGTCAATAACCAATAGCGGAACCTGGATGCTCATATTGGCTCCTACATATTCTATGAAGATCTTTATCGATCGAACCGTTATGACAACATACATAATTCCCTTTGTCCATCGGTATGTTACTTGCCCGAGATTCGATCGTCGGTATCTTTATACCTAGTTCAATCTCGTTACCGGCAAGTCTCTTTACTCGTTCCATAATACATCACCTTGTGACCAACTCCTTAGTCGTTTGCTTGCAAGCTTACGATGTGTATTACCGAGAGGGCCCAGAGATACCTCTCCGAAACTCGGAGTGACAAATCCTAATCTCGATCTATGCCAACTCAACAAACACCTTCGGAGATACCTGTAGAGCATCTTTATAATCACCTAGTTACGTTGTGATGTTTGATAGCACACAAGGCATTCCTCCGGTATCCGGGAGTTGCATAATCTCATAGTCGAAGGAATATGTATTTGACATGAAGAAAGCAATAGCAATAAAACTGAACGATCATTTTGCTAAGCTAACGGATGGGTCTTGTCCATCACATCATTCTTCTAATGATGTGATCCCGTTATCAAATGACAACTCATGTCCATGGTCAGGAAACCTTAACCATCTTTGATCAATGAGCTAGTCTAGTAGAGGCTTACTAGGGACACGGTGTTTTTTTATGTATTCACACATGTATTATTGTTTCCGATCAATACAATTCTAGCATGAATAATAAACCTTTATCATGAATAAGGAAATATAAAATAACAACTTTATTATTGCCTCTAGGGCATATTTCCTTTAGTCTCCCACTTGCAGTAGAGTCAATAACCTAAATTACATTGTAATGATTCTAACACCCATGGAGTCATGGTGCTGATCATGTTTTGCTCGTGGAAGAGGCTTAGTCAACGGGTCTGCTACATTCAGATCCGTATGTATCTTGCAAATTTCTATGTCTCCATCCTTGACTTGTTCACGAATGGAATTGAAGCGTCTCTTGATGTGTTTGGTTCTCTTGTGAAACCTGGATTCCTTCGCCAAGGCAATTGCTCCTGTTGTCACAAAAGATTTTCATTGGATCCGATGCACTAGGTATTACACCCAGATCGGATATGAACTCCTTCATCCAGACTCCTTCATTTGCTGCTTCCGAAGCAGCTATGTACTCCGCTTCACACGTACACTACTAGGGAAATGCTTATACACAGGAGCTCACCAGTAGCGCTTTTACAAAGTAAATGCTGCTGCTAAATAGCAGTAGCGCTTTGGCTGTAAGAGCGCTGCTACTATGCACATAGCAGTAGCACTATATGTACAAAACACGCTACTATTATAATTGCTAGACCATTGCAGGAAGGCTAGGTATACTAGTAGCGCTCATACATGAAAAGCGCTACTGCTATTGAACTTAGCAATAGCGCTTTCCTCTAACCAGCGCTACTGCTAAATTCAGTGCCGTCCTAAGACCAAAGTTTAGTCCCACCTCGCTCCGCGAACAGAATGTTTACCACCTTAAATATGGTGCTTCTCAAACTATCACAACCACTTGGTCTTCATTGTACTCTATGTGTAGGATCTGTGGCAATATGAATCTTCGCCGGTTCCTAAACCGTCGAAGATTCATACTGACAATTTAGATTCTACACAAAAAGATCAATGATGACCAATGCTTTTTTTAATTTGATGCTTTTTTTACATGCTAATGATCATAGTCTTAGTAGTAGCGCTGGTTCCACAAAAACGCTGCTGCTAATGATAATATCAGTAGCGCTTTACTGCTATGTATCTTAGCATTAGCGGTGGTTACGAACCATCGCTACTACTACAGGTACCTTATCCACACGCCCCGGCCCACGCGCCCTCCTCTCACTCTCCACTCACACTCTCACTCGCCCACTCCACAGCGCGCCGTCGCCGCCGTCGCCCGCCGTTGCCGTCGTCGCCCGCCAGCGCCCCCAAGGTACGTATCTGCTTCCCTCCCTCCCTCTTCGCCCTCCTCTCCCCTTCCTCTCACCGCCCTCCTCCTCTCGCCGCCCTCCTCTCCCCTCCCGTCGCCCCACCTCCATCCGCCGCCCCTCCTCCATCCTCCTCCTCCCTCCTTCCTCCCCCTCCATCTGCCCCTCAGAATGTAGGTATTTTGAATAGAATAAAATAGAAAATATAGGTAGAATGTAGGTATTTTGAATAGGATAGAAGACTAGTGAATAGGTTTTTTGAATATAAAAAAGTTTTAGTAATAGAAAATTTTAGTAATATAATTTTTTAGGTATAGAAAATTTTCAATTATAGAAATCTATTGGAATACTACACGAGAAATTTTTAGGTATCAAATTTAGTAATAAAAATTTTTAGTAAGAAAATTTAGGTATAGAGTTTTTTTGTAATTTTTATTTTCAATATAGAAATGTATTGGAAAATTTAATTATTTTCATGTCATTATCACTTTGTCATCAAAGAATGCTATATGAGATATGATGATCTAAATTTTTCACTCGGTGGAATATGCAGGCTTTGTAGAGTCGTGTCTCCTTGGAGTGATCGTCATCCGAGCTACCTCTACTTCCTCTACACCCGAGTCGGTGAGCTAAAAGTCCACCTCCTCCTTCTCTACTCCTCAGTGTTGAATAGAGTAGAAATATATTGAAATGTTTTTGTCAATATTGAACCATTGAAATGCAATGAGCACCAGTTTATGCTCATGTCCGAATGCTTATGATAATTGATTCGGATATAATTTCAAGTTTAAGCATCATTGTATGTGTATGGACATCTTTGTGTCGCAGGGAAAATTCGAGTGGCCTATGTTTTGCCGGAGTGTTGATTCATTTCCGTTCCGGAAAATTTCAGGCACTCGATATGTCCTATTTTAGCAAAGGTCATGCCGGATTTTTTCATGAATTTAAGCATGACTTGTGCTAGAATATGTAGGAAATATCGAGTGCCCCAGATTTGCTAGAAAGAGAATTAAACGACATTTCGAGTTGACTTTAAGTCTGTCGGGGCTCCATACATGACAGTCAAAAAATCAGTGAGGGAGAGTCTCCACCATATATGAGAGAAGAAGAATGCCGACTGTTGTCGTGGGGGTCACTTCTCCTTCTTCTCTTTGTGCTAGACCTTTGTTATGCACTAGGGGAAGAAGGAGTAGCGACCATCATCGACGGTCGAAAAATCGGTGAGGGAGTGTCCACCATATATGAGAGAAGAAGAATGCTGACTGTTGTCGTGGGGGTCGCTTCTCCTTATTCTCCTTGTGCTAGATATTTGTTATGCACTAGGGGAAGGAGGAGTAGCGACCATCATCGACGGTCGAAAAATCGGTGAGGGAGTGTCCACCATATACATGAGATAAGAGTTTAGGAAGGAAGACTCGACAGACCTAAAGTCAACCCGTTGCATATTGAGTAATAGTGATCTGTGTGTTGAGTTTCCTAGTAGTTGCCTTCGATCGATTTTAAATGTTTCAACTATGAACATAGGAAATGTCTGACGACGAAAGGGAATTTGGTATGTGCGAATACTACGAAGACAAGCGCGGCCTGTGCGACAGGCCTCACCTAGTTGGTGGTAAGCGCTTTAGCATCATGCTGGATGAGACCTTGGAAGTGGATACAGTAAGTCACAACGACAAGTCTTTTTTCGTAATTAAGCATGACTTCTGCTTCTTTTGCTTCAACTTATAATTTTAATTTTTTACAATTCTACTAGCATATCCCCTGCCATGCAAGAATTTATGTCTTGGATAAGATTGGTTTCAGTACTATGGACAGTATGGAGGTAAAGAGAGTTCACTTGAGGACCGAGCATGGTTATACTTTTGCCGTAAAATTATACAATGCAGACACCTACTCCTATTTTGAATGCAAAACTTGGAGAGCACTATGCAAGGCTTATGCATTTGAGCCTAATATGCTTATCACCTTTGATATTCGTCCGGAAGATGAAATTGAAGGTAATATCGACATTTGGGTCGATGTGCAGACGCCTCCAGTTCTACCTATATGTGAGTTTCTCAACCATATTTATTAAGTAATTTATATTGTTTATTTAAAAATAGTTGACAACTAATTTCTATTGACAGCTTATTTCCAATCAAGCAAACATGTCCGGCGCTTGGTAGACAGCACCTACTACTGTCCCGGGGCAGAACTAAACAGCGAGGAGATAAGTCATTATGTTTCATGGCTTGAGGATCTTGATACTGTCAAGACAGGTTATTTTCCTGGACTTCGAAATATTAGTACTCAATATGTGCGACCACTAGTGTGCATATTGAACTACGGTCACATCTATTTAGGAAAGATGGTAAGATTTTTACTATTTGTCCTCAGTGCATCTTTTGCATACATTATTTTTAAGCTAAACTTCATTGCTAAGTATGTTACTATGATGTTCTTCAACAGGGACTCCCGATGAATGTTGTGCCTCGTTGGATCGAGCCTAAAGGTCGCATGACAATGGTTAGCTTACGACCAAGACATCCTGCATTGCACATGAGTGCATTCATGATTTCTCAAAGCGAGCAAGTCTTAATAGTCAAAGACTGGAGCAAAATTGTGAAGGATCACAGCTGAGAAGTACTAGGGGGCAGCAATCAGAAGCGCAACCCACAATTAGGAGACAGGTTCATCTGCAGGAGTGCTACACATGTTTTATGCTTTTTTACCTGAGAGAGAGCAGCAGGAGTGATTAGCTAGCTAGAATGAGTTTGAAGATGATGATGTGCTACACTATGACTATGATGATTAAATAGCTAGTGTTGATGGTAATGACTATGATGATTATTATTAGCTAGTGTTGGTGGTGATTAGATAGTACACTATGACTATGATGATTAAATAGTGTTGGTGGTAATGACTATGATGATTATTAGCTAGTGTTATTGGTGATGATATGATGCAAGAGTTTTTATATTAATATGACGATGATGTTGATCATGATTATCATGATGATTTGTTATTATGATCATGATTAGTTATTATATCATTGGTGGAAGGAACGCGGATTAGATTCATGTGGATGGATCAAAAGTGACCAAAAGTTGAATTAGTAGGATCGTCGTCCTAATTCAACTTTTGATTCATCCAAACGAATCTAATCCATGTTTCTTCCTCACATGAGCATGTATAAATACATCACAAATATGTAGATGGGGTATAAATTTGTGAAAGCAGGATACTAGCAGTAGCGCTGGAAAGCATCTACTAGCAGCGCTGGATTAGCAGCATCGCTTCATTTGTTCAAGCGCTACAGAGAGTTAGCAGTAGCGCTGGTCATGGCAGCGCTACTGCTAACCATACTTACCAGTAGCGCTGCCCTGACCAGCGCTAATGCTACAACTTAGCTGTAGCGCGTTAGTAGTAGTGCTGGACCCAGCGCTACTGCTATATGTATTTCAAGCGCTACTACTAGGGTTTTCCCTAGTAGTGGTAGATCCCGCCACGACGCTCTGCTTGGAACTGCACCAACTGACAGCTCCACCATTCAATATAAATACGTATCCGGTTTGTGACTTAGAGTCATCCAGATCAGTGTCAAAGCTAGCATCGACGTAACCATTTACGATGAGCTCTTTGTCACCTCCATAAACGAGAAACATATCCTTGGTCCTTTTCAGGTACTTCAGGATGTTCTTGACCGCTGTCCAGTGATCCACTCCTGGATTAGTTTGGTACCTCCCTGCCAGACTTATAGCAAGGCACACATCAGGTCTGGTACACAGCATAGCATACATGATAGAACCTATGGCTGAAGCATAGGGAATGACTTTCATTTGCTCTCTATCTTCTGCAGTGGTCGGGCATTGAGTCTTACTCAACTTCACACCTTGCAACACAGGCAAGAACCCTTTCTTTGACTGATCCATTTTGAACTTCTTCAAAACTTTATCAAGGTATGTGCTTTGTGAAAGTCCTATCAAGCGTCTCGATCTATCCCTATAGATCTTGATGCCCAATATATAAGCAGCTTCACCGAGGTCTTTCATTGAAAAATTCTTATTCAAGTATCCTTTTATGCTATCCAGAAATTCTATATCATTTCCAATCAACAATATGTCATCCACATATAATATCAGAAATGCTACAGAGCTCCCACTCACTTTCTTGTAAATACAGGCTTCACCGAAAGTCTGTATAAAACCATATGCTTTGATCACCTCATCAAAGCGTATATTCCAACTCCGAGATGCTTGCACCAGTCCATAGATGGATCGCTGGAGCTTGCACACTTTGTTAGCACCTTTAGGATCGACAAAACCTTCTGGTTGCATCATATACAATTCTTCTTTAAGATATCCATTAAGGAATGCAGTTTTGACGTCCATTTGCCAGATTTCATAATCATAAAATGTGGCAATTGCTAACATGATTCGGACAGACTTAAGCATCGCTACGGGTGAGAAAGTCTCATCGTAGTCAACTCCTTGAACTTGTCGAAAACCTTTTGCGACAAGTCGAGCTTTATAGACAGTAACATTACCATCAGCGCCAGTCTTCTTCTTGAATATCCATTTATTTTCTATGGCTTGCCGATCATCGGGCAAATCCACCAAAGTCCACAATTTGTTCTCATACATGGATCCTATCTCAGATTTCATGGCCTCAAGCCATCTATCGAAATCTGGGCTCATCATAGCTTCTTCATAGTTTGTTGGTTCGCCTTGGTCTAGTAACATGACTTCCAGTACATGATTTCCGTACCACTCTGGTGCGGATCGTGTTCTGGTTGACCTACGAGGTTCTATAGTAACTTGATCCGAAGTTTCATGATCCTCATCATTAGCTTCCTCTCTAGTTGGTGTAGGCATCACGGGAATGGTTTTCTCTGATGTGCTACCTTCCAATTCGAGAGAAGGTACAATTACCTCATCAAGTTCTACTTTCCTCCCACTCACTTCTTTCGAGAGAAACTCCTTCTATAGAAAGGTTCCATTTTTGGCAACAAAGATCTTGCCTTCGGATCTGTGGTAGAAGGTGTACCCAATTGTTTCCTTAGGGTATCCTATGAAGACGCACTTCTCCGATTTGGGTTTGAGCTTATCAGGCTGAAGCCTTTTGACATAAGTGTCGCAACCCCAAACTTTAAGAAATGGCAGCTTAGGTTTCTTGCCAAACCATAGTTCATACGGTGTCGTCTTAACAGATTTAGACGGTGCCCTATTTAACATGAATGCAGCTGTCTCTAATGCATAACCCCAAAACGATAGTGGTAAATCGGTAAGAGACATCATAGATCGCACCATATCTAATTAAGTACGGTTATGATGTTCGGACACACCATTACACTGTGGTGTTCCAGGTGGCGTGAGTTGTGAAACTAATCCACATTGTTTTAATTGAAGTCCAAACTCGTAACTCAAATATTCGCCTTCGCGGTCAGATCGTAGAAACTTTATTTTCTTGTTACGATGATTCTCCACTTCACTCTGAAATTCTTTGAACTTTTCAAATGTTTCAGTCTTGTGTTTCATTAAGTAGATATACCCATATCTGCTCAAGTCATCTGTGAAAGTCAGAAAATAACGATACCTGCCGCGTGCCTCAACACTCATCGGACCGCATACATCGGTATGTATTATTTCCAATATGTCATTAGCTCGCTCCATTGTTCCGGAGAACGGAGTTTAGTCATCTTGCCCATGAGGCATGGTTCGCAAGTATCAAATGATTCATAATCAAGTGATTCCGAAAGCCCATCTGCATGGAGTTTCTTCATGCGCTTTACACCAATATGACCTAAACGGCAGAGCCACAAATATGTTGCACTATCATTATCAACTTTGCATCTTTTGGCATCAATATTATGAATATGTGTATCACCACAATCGAGATTCAACAAAAATAGACCACTCTTCAAGGGTGCATGACCATAAAAGATATTACTCATATAAATAGAACAACCATTATTCTCTGATTTAAATGAATAACCGTCTCGCACTAAACAAGATCCAGATATAATGTTCATGCTCAACACTGGCACCAAATAATAATTATTCAGGTCTAAAACTAATCCCGAAGGTAGATGTAGAGGTAGCGTGCTGACGGAGATCACATCGACCTTGGAACCATTCCCGACGCGCATTGTCACCTCGTCCTTAGCCAATCTTCGTTTAATCTGTAGCTCCTGTTTCGAGTTACAAATATGAGCAACCGAACCAGTATCAAATACCCAGGCGCTACTACAAGCATTAGTAAGGTACACATCAATAACATGTATATGAAACATACCTTTGTTCACTTTGCCATCCTTCTTATCCGCCAAATACTTGGGGCAATTCCGCTTCCAGTGACCAGTCCCTTTGCAGTAGAAGCACTCAGTTTCAGGCTTGGGTCCAGCTTTGGGCTTCTTCCCGGGAGTGGCAACTTGCTTGCCATTCTTCTTGAAGTTCCCTTTCTTTCCCTTGCCCTTTTTCTTGAAACTAGTGGTTTTGTTAACCATCAACACGTAATGCTCCTTCTTGATTTCTACCTCCGCGGCTTTAAGCATTGCGAAGAGCTCGGGAATTGTTTTGTTCATCCCTTGCATCTTATAGTTCATCACGAAGCCTTTGTAGCTTGGTGGCAGTGATTGAAGAACTCTGTCAATGACACAATCAACTGGAAGATCAACTCCCAGCTGAGTCAAGTGATTATAATACCCAGCCATTTTGAGTATATGTTCATTGACAGAACTATTCTCCTCCATCTTGCAGCTATAGAACTTGTTGGAGACTTCATATCTCTCAACCCGGGCATTTGCTTGAAATATTAACTTCAACTCTTGGAACATCTCATATGCTCCATGACGTTCAAAACGTCTTTGAAGTCCCGGTTCTAAGCCGTAGAGCATGGCACACTGAACTATAGAGTAGTCATCAGACCGCGTCTGCCAGACGTTCAAAGCGTCTACATTAGCGGGAGGGGGCTTGTCACCTAGTGGTGCATCAAGGACATAATTCTTCTGTGCAGCAATTAGGATAATCCTCAAGTTACGGACCTAGTCCGTGTAGTTGCTACCATCATCTTTCAACTTAGCTTTCTCTAGGAACGCATTAAAATTCAGGGGAACGGTAGCACGGGCCATTGATCTACAACATAGATATGCAAATACTATCAGGACTAAGTTCATGATAAATTAACTTCAATTAATCAAATTACTTAAGAACTCCCACTTAAATAGACATCCCTCAAGTCATCTAAGTGATATGTGATCCAAATCAACTAACCCATGTCCGATCATCACGTGAGATGGGGTAGTCATCAATGGTGAACATCTCTATGTTGATCATATCTACTATATGATTCACGTTCGACCTTTCGGTCTCCAGTGTTCCGAGGCCATGTTTGTACATGCTAGGCTCGTCAAGTTTAACCCAAATATTCCGCATGTGCAAAACTGTCTTGCACCCGTTGTATGTGAATGTAGAGTCTATCACACCCGATCATCACGTGGTGTCTCAACACGATGAACTGTAGCAATGGTGCATACTCAGGGAGAACACTTTTATCATGAAATTAAGTGAAGGGATCATCTTATAATGCTACCGCCGTTCTAAGCAAAATAAGATGTATAAAGGATAAACATCACATGCAATCAAAATATGTGACATGATATGGCCATCATCTTGTGCTTTTGATCTCCATCTCCAAAGCATCGTCATGATCTCTATTGTCACCGGCTCGACACCTTGATCTCCATCATTGCGTCGTGGTCGTCTCGCCAACTAATGCTTCTACGACTATCGCTAACGCATTGTGATAAAGTAAAGCAATTACATGGCGTTTGCATTTCATACAATAAAGCGACAACCATAAGGCTCCTGCCAGTTGCCGATAACTTACAAAACATGATCATCTCATACAACAACGTATATCACATCATGTCTTGACCATATCACATCACAACATGCCCTGCAAAAACAAGTTAGACATCCTCTACTTTGTTGTTGCAAGTTTTACGTGGCTGCTACGAGCTTCTGGCAAGAACCATTCTTTCCTACGGCAAAAACCACAACGGTGAGTCGTCAAGTTTGCTGTTTTAACCTTCTTCAAGGACCGGCCGCAGTCAAATTCGATTCAACTAAAGTAGGAGAAACAGACACCCGCCATCCACCGTTATGCAAAACTAGTTGCATGTCTGTTGGTGGAACCGGTCTCATGTACGTGGACATGTAAGGTTGGTCCGGGCCGCTTCATCCCACAATACCGCCGAATCAAAATAAGACATTGGTGGTAAGCAGTATGACTATCACCTCCCACAACTCTTTGTGTTCTACTCGTGCATATCATCTACGCATAGACCTGGCTCATGATGCCACTGTTGGGAATCATTGCATGGAAAACAAAAAAATTCTACCCACACGCAATGATCTATCCATGGAGATGCATAGCAACGAGGGGGAGAGTGTGTCTACATACCCTCATAGACAGTAAGCGGAAGCGTTTAACAATGCGGTTGATGTAGTCGAACTTCTTCGTGCTCCAACCGATCAAGTACCGAACGTACGGCACCTCCGCGTTCTGCACATGTTCAGCTTGGTGACGTCCCTCGCCTTCTTGATCCAGCAAGACGTCGAGGTAGTAGATGAGTTCCGTCAGCATGACGGCGTGGTGACGATGATGGTGAAGTGATCTCCGCAGGGCTTCGCCTAAGCACTATGAAAATATGACCGGGGTGTAAACGATGGAGGGGGGCGCCGCACACGGCTAAACAATTGTCTTGGGTGTGCTAGGGCGCCCCCCCACATATATATAGGTGGGAGGGGGAGGGGAGAGGCCAGGAGGCACCCCAAGTAGGACCGAATCCTACTTGGGCTCCTCCCTAGCCGCACGCCCCCCTGCCATATATGCCGGAGGGGGAAGGAAAGAGGAGGGGGAAGAGAAGGAAGGGGGAGGCCGAATTCCCCCCTTTACTTTCCCTTCCCCTCTTTCCTTCTCCTCCTGGTTCAGCCCATATGTACGGCGCACCAGCCCCTTGTGGCTGGTGCGTTTCCCCTCTTAGCCAATAAGGCCCATTTCTTTTGCCGGGGGTGCCCGGAACCCCTTCCGGTGACCCGATAAGTACCCGGTACCCCCCGAAACACTTCCGGTGTCCGAGTACCATTGTCCTATATATCAATCTTTACCTCTCAACCATTTCGAGACTCCTCGTCATGTCCGTGATCTCATCCTGGACTCTGAACAACATTCGGTCACCAAATCACATAACTCATATAATACTATATCGTCAATGAACGTTAAGCGTGCGGACCCTATGGGTTCGAGAACTATGTAGACATGACCGAGACACCTCTCCGGTCAATAACCAATAGCGGAACCTGGATGCTCATATTGGCTCCTACATATTCTATGAAGATCTTTATCGATCGAACCGTTATGACAACATACGTAATTCCCTTTGTCCATCGGTATGTTACTTGCCCGAGATTCGATCGTCGGTATCTTTATACCTAGTTCAATCTCGTTACCGGCAAGTCTCTTTACTCGTTCCATAATACATCACCTTGTGACCAACTCCTTAGTCGTTTGCTTGCAAGCTTACGATGTGTATTACCGAGAGGGCCCAGAGATACCTCTCCGAAACTCGGAGTGACAAATCCTAATCTCGATCTATGCCAACTCAACAAACACCTTCGGAGATACCTGTAGAGCATCTTTATAATCACCTAGTTACATTGTGATGTTTGATAGCACACAAGGCATTCCTCCGGTATCCGGGAGTTGCATAATCTCATAGTCGAAGGAATATGTATTTGACATGAAGAAAGCAATAGCAATAAAACTGAACGATCATTTTGCTAAGCTAACGGATGGGTCTTGTCCATCACATCATTCTTCTAATGATGTGATCCCGTTATCAAATGAAAACTCATGTCCATGGTCAGGAAACCTTAACCATCTTTGATCAATGAGCTAGTCTAGTAGAGGCTTACTAGGGACACGGTGTTTGTTTATGTATTCACACATGTATTATGGTTTCCGATCAATACAATTCTAGCATGAATAATAAACCTTTACACTACTAGGAAAAAGCCTAGCAGTAGCGCGGGTCTAAGGGCTATCAGTAGCGCAGGGCACTGCACTACTGATACGGCGCTACAACTAACGTTTATCAGCAGCGCATTTCTGCCCGCGCTACTGCTATAGCTACTTAGCAGTAGCGCTGTCCATACCAACGCTACTGCTAAGTGGCTTAGCAGTAGCGTTTTCCTGTTCAGCGCTAAAGAACGCTACTACTATATTTTCACATATCTTTTTTTTTGCTACGTATTTGCGATGTTTTTGTACAGATTTTATACAGTATTCTAATCATATCATAAACTGGCAATATGCTCATCATATCATACACATAATAGTCTCATCATATCATCCAACACAAATCATGTCGTCACATCATAATCACGATATAACTATACAAGTTACATGACATGTCTCATCATACATAATGTAGTACTTCTTGAGGCACTAGTTCATATCCCTCTCTCACACTAGCGTGAACCTAAACTAACTACTTTCTGCTTCGGCTCTGCTATCAAACCCTCTCTGGCTATCGCTCGGAAACCGGTACACCTGGGCCTGACACTCCGGCCACTCATCATATACTCCTGGCGTAGCACTTCTTCACCATCGATGATCTATGTACCTGCATCGTCACATGAGTCGATAATATGTAACATATATAGTTGAGCAACAGAAAGAGATAGAATTGGCAAAAATAGAAGCAACATATCATAAGCATAAATAACAAAGTTCATCGTACCAAAAATCCCTAACTAGAGTGATCTTTGCTAGTTGAGGAGGACGGTTTAATTACATCACAAATAAAGTTTCATCATGCATAACTCAAAGTTTCGTCATAGAGAAAGTATGGACTAAACGGACACTTTGTCATATATCGTCAATCACTCCAACATGTCGTGCCATCCATCCAAGTCAGGGAGATAGTCCCCGAGTGCAGTGAAAGGCTTCAGGTCAAGACGCTGAGCCGATACGCGTGTTCGGACATCTTCCCGCGACATTTGCCCTTCTTCGTAGAACATCCCTGTTTTTTCGATGACCTCCTTCATGATGATTTGGGCAAGTTCACGCTGGATGTGATAGAACTCAGCTCGAAGTCGATGATCCGGGATATCTCCTAGGTTCTTTGCCCATTGCAGAATATGGGCATCGCCGGATCTAGATGACATGCGAAGGTTCTGCTGATCCCGTCTATACTCCAGCATGTGGTGGAGGACATAGACACCATCACTGAGAGTACCACTCGGTTGCTGGATGCAGCAGAAGTCAGTCTTATGGCTGAAGGCGGGCGCGCGGTTCCTTGTCTTCTTGAGCGTGATCTCTCCACCCCGTAGGCCATAGGTAAAGATAGCACTGTCGAGAACAGACTCGATGTGGGTGTAATCCTTTTTCTTCATGTTCTTCGACCAGTCCAAGTAAAGAGCGTGGGAGAATCGGGGGTAAAGGATGATGAGGATAGCGCGCCCATCGCTGCGCAAAATAAGTACACCTCAAATTAGCCTCCACGCCTGCAAATGAAATGATTGAAATTGAAGGAAGGATATCCGCGCGGATGACTTACATGGGATGATAAGGCACGAGAATCGTCTCCTTGTCCTTATTGCCGACCACAAAATCGGCGACGTAGTTACTCGCGTATTCATGGTGCTTTGGGCAGACTGCCAAGAAGCCCTCATGCATGAAGTATGGGTCAGCGACACAAATATAACGTATCTGCTCACTCCTGATGATGTAGTTCATGTACAAGGCAAAAAGGCGGACAAACGTAAAATCCAGCTTTTTCAAGTGAAACATGTCAAAGATGTAATTGAATCAAAGGAAGAACCTCTCCGTGGGGAATGTGTCGATGTACAACCTTTGCTGCGGCACGTTAACCACGTAGAGTGGGTATCCTGGATTTTTTGAGGCGGTCAGGATTTTCTCTCTCCACAGCACATCGTCGTGAAGTCTCCTTAGATCACCGTATATGGCCTCTACCGCTGCCTTAGGTAGGATCGGATCACCGGTGATATGCCATTTTGCCGCACCGGGGATAGGTATACGGTCTTGAACCCGAGGCTGCGGAGGCTGCTGGATCATAGAAGCAGCTTTGTTGCCTTTCCTCGGTCTCTTCCTATGCTTCGTTGCTACTGGAAGTGAGCCTATAATACGTTCATCCTTATGCAATGCAGGCACCAACTCATCACGCACAAACCCTGAGTACTCATACTGCTGAGCCATCAATCCTCCATCGTCATAGGCATTGGTATTGAGATACTATAGAGGGTCATCGTCATCCTCGTCGATGGCATCATGCATTGCTTCTTCGACGACGACGATGTCATCAACCACTAATGGAGCCTCTTCCTCACCTGGCACGACAGGCGATGCTAATTGGGTAGGTGGGGTGCTGGTGTTCATACATTGCTGAGGCTGCTTGGTCGTGGGTGTGCTCCCGGCCGCCTCCAGACGAAGCAGACTCTTCGGCCACAACAGGACCCAACGCTTGCAATCGCCAAGCCGCCGCGGGGTCCCGTCGTCATCTCCCCCTAGTGCTATCGGAGGAGCCAAATTCTCGTGGCCCGGTTCGACACTGGCCACGAAAACCTTGAAGACGACAGGGGGGATCGGCCGGCTGTGGAATAATTGTTCCTTCGGCTTCACTATCGTCGCCTTTCCCACGTCCACCTTCTGGCCGTCGATGGTGTACAGTATGGTGCACGGGGTTATGTCGGCCTGCAAAGACATGTCTGCGACATGAGATATCTGAAAGGCAATGGAAACGGGAGATTATACATATATTGAAGAGGCCCGGTGTGACAGGTACCGTGAGGGCGTCGAGCTCAGCCAAAGACGAAGCCCCGCCGAGCACGCCAGAGACGGAGGACGGGCTGCTAGCGGGTGCGGGAGAAGGTGCGCTAAACAAGCTGCTCCCAAAGAAGTTGGAAAGGGGAAAGTCCGCTGCCTCTTTATCTGGATTTTGCTTGGTCCAACTGACGATAGCCGGAACCAAGACACTATACGAAGCTGCCATCTCCTCTTTTGCGGCAGCTACCACTGCTTTGACTATCTCAGCTGATTTCTTCTCAACCGCAATCTCAACCTTCTTGTCGATGTTTTCTTCATTTAACCTCCGTCTTTCCTTTCTCTCCTCTGTGGTCTCACGGTAGTACTTCTTCCATGTGGTGCTGTATCCGACACCGTGCACGCGTCCATACGACGGCCGAGTGTCCACCAGGAGTCCTTTCAATATGTTCAAGGCCCGGTTGAATGGGGTGTCCCACTTGGGCCTTGCCAATGCCTCAGACGGCGAGTCGCTTTCGGCCGAAATCCTGTGCTGCTCTTTCTGCAAAAGGAACGTGGATCGTTTACAAATGTGACTAAATGTGCAGTCGAATTGATCAGAAGCTAAAATTAGGGGGTAAATTAATAATTACCAGCAGTCTCATGAACTCCTTCGTGACCACGTCCGTATCGAAAACCTTGTTGACTGGGTCCCAACGGTATCAGGCCCTGATGATGTCATGCTCCTGCGGGATGGTGAACTCCGCCAAGGGGTCTGGGATCCCCTGACTTTCGTGTTCCGCATCCTCCTTGGCCCATATGGGCCTCTTCCCCGCGTAACCACGGCTTCCGAGGTGGTGGCACCCCATGTTCCTCTCTTGGAGCCCCTTCATGTACTCCGACTTTTGTTTGGCATCTTCGGCAACACAAGGCTTCTTGAATATTTCGAACTGCTCTTCCGTAATTGTCGGATTATCCTTTACAATCTCGGAGTAGGGTTCGTTTTTGGCGATGATTCGATGTTTCACCCTTACTTTCCAGGCGGACAACACGCCGCTAAACTTGCCCATGGCGCGTTTGTTTATCTTCTTCATTGCCAGGTCTTTATCTGGATCAGTATATTTGATTTCATCCCGGCCCGGGAACAAGAATACTTGGTGCAGCTTAGCTAGGAGGGACTGCTCCATATCTGGTATCTTCTTTAGTTTCTCATCGTTGATGGTGGTGGTTGCCCGTAGGATGTAGCCTATTTGATTGCCGTAGCACGCGCGTGTTTCTGCAGGCTCTTTTGGCTCAAAATTGCCGGAGTCCACCTCCGTGACCACCAGTCTAGTAGTGATGAGCTTGTTTGGGGCCGCATCCTCTTCGGTTTCGGTTCTATACCGGCTTTACCAGTCTCGGCGCCGGTCTCGATGTCGGTCTCAGTCTCGGATGTGACAGGTGGGCCCTGCAACAACCGTTGCTCGTCGAGAAGGTTCAAATAGGCGTCTGCCGCCTCGTAGACATTGCAATCACTAGAACCCTGTCCTTCATCATTGCTAGCCATGTTTCCTATGATTAAATCTAATCAATTAATTCGAAACCTAATAAAATGAATAATGACATAAAAAAAGGCCTATGTTTTGCAGGAATGTTGATTCATTGCTGTTGCGGCAAATCCTGGGCACTCGATATGTCCTAGTTTGTAGCACAAGTCATGCCGAAATTCACGGAAAATTTCGGCATGACCTTTGCTACAAAGTGGACAAATCGAGCGCCTGAAATTCGCCGGAACGGAAATGAATCAACATTCCGGCAAAACATAGGCCACTCGGCTTCATTCTCTGCAAACAACAAAAGGCCACTTGGGCACAATCGAACCACTTCAATGAAAAGATATAACATGACCACTTCAATGAAAAGATATAATCAACAATAATGGAATATGCAAATGAACATCAATGACATATATCATATAACATCAATCTTGTTTTTCGTTTATATAGCAACAATTACTTTAACCTTTGCAAAATGACCTCACTAAACACTTCTCTGCCTAGGACAGAACCCAAATTCTGTTCTAGCTATTCCTCTCTCACACACACACATTATTTTCTTTTCATCCAAATTGTTTTAGAGCAAATATTCCAACAATACTCTAGCTTATTAGAAATTGCAAAGGAACTCCATTTTCTCTAACCCATCTGACCTCACCAAAATTTCCACAGCAAGACCTTAGTACGTACACCCAATTTCTTCAAAAATATTCAGGTCCATAGTCCAAATAATTCAAATTTCATTTGAATGAAATTTGGACCAGATTCAGGTCCATAGTCCAAATAATTCAAATAGTCCAAATAATTTTTTATAGCTAAATGCTACTGTTTTTTGATTATAGCTCTATTAATTTAAAGCTAAATGCTACTATTATTTATATACCCTATGTTAATTTAAAGCTAAATGGAATTACTGTTTAGACATTTTCATAAAAATTTGCCCTAGCTAATTTCCTAAAAAAAATTGCTAATCTTTTTTCCTAAATGCTAAAAAAATGCCTACTACCCTAAACAAATCTAGGGTTCATATGAACACCTAGGGTTCATATGAACATCATCACAGCAGCAACATATGAATTGCCCGAGCAGAGAGAGAGAGAGAAAGAGAGAGAGAGAGATAGAGAGAGAGAGGAGGGCAGGGGAGAGGAGAGGGAGAGCCTTACGGTTGTCGGTGAGGGTGGGCTCGGGCTCAGGCGGACGCGGTCCTGGGCGGGCTCGGGTGGCGGCGGTGAGGTCGAGGGCAGCGGCGGTGAGGTCGAGGGCGGCCTCGGGCGGCGGCGGTGAGGTCGAGGGCGGCCTCGGGCGACGGTCGGCGTCGAGGGCGTGCTCGATCGGGCAGGGTGATCGATGGCGGCGACAGAGGAGTTGGGGTGGATAGGGGGGCAGAGGGGGGAATGGACTTAGCAAAATTTTGAGCCCGCGCGGGGTTAAGTCAAAATAGCAGTAGCGCTGTTACGCAAAAAGCGCTATAGCTAAGTTAGCTATAGCGCTTTCTACCAAAACGCGCTACTGCTACTGGAAGTAGTTATTTATTTTCCTTTTTGTTTTGCTTTTATCTAAGGAACGTAGCTATAGCGTGTGCATATAAAACGCGCTACTGCTAGAGTAACTATAGCGCTCTGTGAGAACAAGCACTACTGCTATGCCTTTCTCCTTTATTTTTCTTTTTCTTTTGTTTTTCTTTACATTTTCTTTTTTCACTTCTCCTTTTTCTACTTCTTTCATTTTCATTTACTTTTCTATTTATTTTTCATTTCATTTTCTTTTTTTAGCAGTAGCGCTCTATACGAAAAACGCGCTACTACAAGGCACTTAGCGGTAGCGTGCTTTCCTCAGAATCGCTACTACTATTCCTAGACTACCGGCAACAGTGTGGGAATTATATTAGTAGCGCTTTTACCTGAAAACGCGCTACTGCTAGGACCGTAGCTGTAGCGTGCTTGGTTGACACGCGCTGCGGGTAAGTAGCAGTAGCGCTCTGTTTTAACCAGCGCTATTGCTATACCTCTGTGTATAAGGTTTTCCCTAGTAGTGTTATCATGAATAAGGAAATATAAAATAACAACTTTATTATTGCCTCTAGGGCATATTTCCTTCAGAAGAGTGATGGTTGCTTCTTCCGTCCAACTTACTGCCGAGTCTATGTGATTTGACGGCTCATTGGTCATTATTACTGCGGCGGTAGAGCGTCGTAGAGCATCTAAACTCTTATTTATTTATTTATTTATTCTGTGATAAAACTAACTTTCTCCACTCTTACACCGGAGGAGTGCGAAACACGGCAGCCTAGTGAGTACATGGCCCACCTCACACTATCACCATATTCCTTGGCCATCGTGCGACACCTCCAGTCCTGTTTTCTTTGCGATTAGACTAGCCATAGTGGGGAGTAACTTAGACTAGTAACATGCATATGTTAGTAATCTATGTTACTACCTCTATAGTGGGGAGTAACATATGTGTGGTGTCATGCAACACTTCATTTTTTGTGTTATAGACTCATCTTGTGTTGGTATGTGTGATGTTACTCATAGTATGAGTAACTAGCTATGTTACTCAATTTGCCTCTCTCCTCATTAATTAGCAGCCACATCATCTATTTTACATAGGTATGTGTGATGTTACCACTCATGTTACTCCCTCCGTCTAGGTGTATAAGTCACCTTACGAAAACCAAATAATCCCAAAACACTTAGGCGCGATACATTAACTCACACCTCGTTTCTTGTTTTTTGACATATCAACCAATAAGATATGTGGGCGTGCATGCTTTCAATGGCTTGAGACTACCAAACACAACATGCAGTGGTTAGTTTATTGCATGCAATGCTATTAATTAGCAAAAAAACATTAAGTTCTCTCATTTTCCCCTTCGCCTTGGTCGCGGTGCACAACCTAAGATGACTGCTTATGGAGGGAGTAGTACGTACTAGCCCGCATGGCAAGAAAAAAATACTATACACCAGAGTGTATAGACTATTTTGCCCCCGGATTTTCTATGGAGGAAATGCTGGGTAGTTACGCGCATGCAAAGTATTGTCTCAGCCTGTAGACCTCAATTCCCGTGCACTATTACGCGCATGAAAAGTGAGATTTTCTTATACACATACAAGAAAGGATCGGAGGGACTACTACAATGCCAGTACGAAGCTTTCAGATTTTGTTTCATGTATGTATCCTGACTCCAAGGTTGGCCCATTACAACATTCCATCAAATACAAAGGAAAACTAACACGCATGCTGATGCATCTCAATGATCCACAGATCATAGCCAATATTTACTTCACAACTAAAGACAAAAGTTGTGAGGGTGTGTATAAATAAAGAAAAACATGATTGTTGCTGTCCCTAGGCCATAAACCCTAAACTCTAAACATGATTTAATTTCCTGGCTAGGTAGAACCTGTCGAAGGAAAGAAGCCTGGAACCCATGGATCATATGATGCTTTTGTGCAGTTCCACTAAAATGGAGCTGAGCATCCCTGTTTGCAAACATATTGAAGAAGTGTGATTATAATAATAGTAGTGGCACTAGTTTATGAGACATAAACTCATCACAAATAAAAGCCGATAGAAGTAGAGAAAGATCCACATGGAGGTGGAGCTACATGGGGAGCTGCGGCAGTGGAGCAAGCCGGCTCCAAAAGGAACTTGTACCTGGGATGTCGCACTACTGGAATCATAGAATTTGCCATCAGCCAGTTCTTTGTCGTCTGCTAGCTGACGGCAAAGAAGGTCTTTGCCGTCTGCTTACAAGAAACAGACAGCAAAGAACTGGCTAATGCAAAGATACAATTTTAGGCCAGCATTGTAACGGCCCACCCCCACCTCTTTGCCGTCCACTAGCAGATGGCAAAGAACGTGCCCCATCCTAACAACCGGTCACCCCTCTCTCTCCCCTCTTTGTCCGCATACCTGCGCCAGCAACACCGCCCGCACCTCACCCGCGCCCGCACCGCCACCGCCCGGACCCTGCCGTCGCACCACCCCCCCGGCGCTGCACCACCCTGCCGCCCCGGAGCCCCGCGGCCCCGTCGCCACCGCCGCCCCATCGCCCCCACCACCCGGCGCCCCCGGGCCCTGCCGGCCCTGCCGCGGCTGCCCCGCCCCCCTCCTCCACCGGCCACCTCCTCCACCGGCCGCTCCCCTTTCGAAGGTGAGCTCTAGCTCCTCTTTTTTCCTGTTTTTTAGATTTAGTTTAGGTTTAGTTTAGTTTAGGCTTTGTTTAGTTTAGGTTTTTTTTTCTGTTTTTTTAGGTTTAGGTTTAGATTTAGTTTAGTTTAGGTTAAGAATAAAGATGAAAAAAATAAGAAGAATAATAAGAAGAAGAGGAAGAAGAAGAAGAACCGGGTCGAGGTTAGGGGTGCGTCGGTGCCGACGGAACCGGGTCGAGGATCACCAGTCGCCAAAACTAGGGTCGAGGGTTAGGGCAGAGGGTTGAGGATCAATGGTCGCTGAGAGGATAGATGGTGGAGCCAGTGGGTCCTGCCGGTCCTGATGCCGTCGCCCAGGCCGAGAATCCCCCGGTCCGAGTGCTGACCCGTCGACCATGCGTCGCCATACCCGAGGACGCCTGGGGACAAGCGGGTTAGGGGGTTCCTCGGTGTCGATGGAACCCTAAATGGCGGCTATTTAGGTTAGGGGGTGCCTTGGCGTCGACGAAAGCGTAAATGACATCTATATAGGTTAGGGGTATCTCGACGTCGACGGAACCCTGATTGACATATATTTCGGTGGCATTGTTGTAAATATTTAGTTAGGTTGATGGAAAAAACAATAATGCTATGTTACTCATCTTTGGATTTAAATGTGCTGTTGTTTCGTCGCTGCGAGGGTCTGGTGTTCGACGAGATCCGCCCCTGCGTTCGTGGGTGAGCACAAATGACATCTCCTCCTCCCCCCTTAATTATTTGCTCTGTTCCGGTCTTCGTGCGATGAAACTTGCTAGCTATAGGTGTCTTCAATCATCAGTATGCGTGACCAGTATGCGTCTCCCGTTCGAAAGGGTTACAGTTATAAATATGCATGCATTTGCATATTTATAACCGTGATTCTTTCGAATTGTCCAACGTTATCCATGGACAGCCCGAGTATGTGTAGATTGGGTTCATTTTCCCATATGCTCTGCTCCGGATCAGACGCATAAATTTCGTTAGTGCCTCCATGTTGTTCTCCAGGTACACATCCTCTCTATTTATTGCAGAGACGTGTATCAGGAGAACAGCGGGGAGGTGCTACCAAAATTTTCCATCGGATCCGGAGCAGAGCATGGGAAAACGAACCTAATCTACACATACTCAGGTGGGATTAGGACCTATCTTTACCTATTAGAGTGTAGGTTGCATGGACGTAATAAAATTGAAAAACTAGATTAACTGATGAATATATACATGGTGAATTATGTATATATTTCTTGTGTGTCCAGTAGCTAGGCAAGATGAGTGATCGTGAGTGGATGTTCACCGGTCACACTAGTCAGAAAGACATGACCAATGAATGGTTAACAAAAACCAAGGGGTTTGTGAGAGCCGCATTTGCAAATGGCCAGAGGAAAACCTGGTGCCCCTGTGTTCGGTGCGACAATTGGCACAAGAGGACAGAGGATGAAATGGGCAAACACCTGCAGAAGAGTGGTTTTACGCCCAGTTATACGGTGTGGACATTTCATGGTGAGTCCGCCCAACGTGCTAGAGCTGAGGTGGTTCGTCGTCGCATCGACGAGCATGGTACCGGGATGGAAGACATGGTGCAAGACTTTGATGATGCTCGGGATTCGGACGATGAGATGGAGGAATCTGCAAAGGCCTTCAATGAAATGTTGGAGTCTTCAAAACGTCCTCTCCATGAGCACACTGAGCTTTGTCAGCTGGATGCCATCTCACAAGTAATGGCTCTGAAGGCTCAATTCAACTTGGGCAGAGAATGCTACGACACGATGATGACAGTATTTGGACGCTTTCTACCCAAAGGCCATGTAATGCCTGCAAACCTGTACCAGTCGGACAAAATCCTCCGTGCACTTAAGATGCCCTATGAGAAGATACATGCCTGTAAGAAAGGATGTGCCTTATCTAGGCTTGAGTATGCGGACTTGAACTATTGTCCCATTTGCAAGTCTTCCAGGTATGTTGTGGTAGACAACGATATGGGTGAGAAGACGCAGACCAAAATCCCCGTTAATGTTCTTCGGTATATGCCAATCGTACCAAGACTTCGATGTCTTTTCATGGTCGAAGAGATGGCCAGACAGATGACATGGCACAAAATGGGCAAAAGAACCGAACTAGATGCAGATGGGAATCTGATGATGGTACACACATCGGATGGTTCTGCGTGGAAGCGTTTCGATGCATTACATGAGCAAAAGCGGCAGATCCAAGGCATCCTCGAGTCGCCATCAGCACAGATGGGTTCAATGTGTTTGGTCTGACGGCAACCCAATACAGTTGTTGGCCCGTATTTGTCATTCCACTCAATCTCCCCCGGATAGATTATGCAAAGAAAGAACATTTTCCTGACGTTGATAATTCCAGGGCCCAACTATCCGGGGAAGAATATGAATGTGTACATGCAGCCGCTTAATGATGAATTGCAAGAAGCTTGGGATAATGTGTTCAAGACATACGCCGCTACTAGCAAACAGAACTTCATAATGCGTTTCTGGTACATGTACTCGATGCATGACTTGCCGGCGTATGCGCTATTCGTTGGCTGGTGTGTGCATGGAAGGTTCCCGTGCCCCACATGCAAGCCAGCTCTTCAGTTTCGTTGGCTGCAGGCGGGTCGCAAGTTTTCTTGCTTCGACTTGCATAGACAGTTCCTGGATCCTCGCCATAAGTTCAGGAAAGACAAGAAGAACTTCATCAAAGGTAGAGTTGTCAAAAACTCTGCACCACCTGCGTTGACAGGCCAAGAGACCCTGGATCAGTTAAACGCTCTCGAGCCAGATCCAGAGCATCCAGCATATTTCAAGGGGTATAATTCGGAACACGCCTGGACTCACAAGACATGCTTATGGGATCTGCCTTACTTCAAAGACCTCCTTTGCCCACACAACATCAACATGATGCAAACTGAAAAGAATATCGTTGAGGCCCTTTTTGGTACATTGTTCGGCATAGAGGGGAAGTCAAAGGATAATACTAAGGCTAGAGTTGATCAGGAGGCGCTATGTGATAGACCGTTACAAAACATGCAAGAACCGAAAGGAAAGCAGAACTGGACGAAGCCAAAGGCATGGTTCCGTCTTGAAAGGCCAGCTATGAGGGAAATTATCTTGTGGGTGAAAATGCAGTTGATGTTCCCCGATGGGTATGCAGCGAATCTAAAGAGGGGAGCGAGTCTTGAAACATTGAAAATATTTGGTCTCAAGAGTCATGATTGGCACATATGGCTTGAGTGGGTAATGCTGGTGATGTTGCATGGCTTTATCCCTGAGGATGAATGGCTATTACTGGCAGAGCTGAGCTATTTCTTCCATGTTCTTTGTGCGAAAGAACTATCGCCTGGCGTGCTTGAAGATATGGAAGAGTTGGCACCAGAGTTGATCTGCAAGTTAGAGAAGATCTTTCCACCGGGCTTCTTTAATCCAATGCAGCATTTGATTTTGCATCTCCTGACCGAGGCAAGATTGGGGGGCCCGTGCAAAATCGTTGGTGCTACGCAACTAAGAAGATGCAGAAGACGCTTCGAGCAAAATGTAAAAATAAACGTAGAATAGAAGCATCAATTGCCGAGGCATTCATTACTGAGGAGGCGGCAAACTTCGTGACAGCACACTACGAAGCCAAAAATCATCATTTGCATAATCCGAAGCCTCGGTACAATGCTGGCGACCCTAAAAAAGGTGGATCCAACCTCAGCCTATTCAAAGGGAAACTCTCACCAGCCGGTGATTCGAAACCAATATCGTTGGATGTCGAAGAATGGCGGACCATTTTGTTGTATATCTTCAACAGCCTAACAAAAGTGCGTCCATACATCGAGTAAGTTCTCGGTACATTGTTTCACAACTTCTAATTCCTTTGAACTGCTCTTATTCTCAGATATTTGATACAGTCAATACGTCGCCAAATTCTTGTATGGAGCGGTGATCGAAAAGGAATCCATTGAAGAGTATGAGCTTCTGGCAAAGCATGGAGGCGGCTTTCCCGGTTTCATCTCTTGGTTCAAACAAACGGTAATTTCCATTAGACCATTCTCATTTCTTCGTCTAATTTGCGGCTAATGCAACAATCCTTTCGTATTAAACTTGTAGGCTAATTCAGAGTCTATGGACGCCGAATTGAGACAAGTCGCTAATGGTTTTGACTATAAGGTCCGTTCATTTAACAAATATGACATCAACGGGTATCGCTTTCGTACCTTTGACAAAGAGCTATCTATGGCCGACCGAAAGTCTACAAATTGTTGTGTCTCTGCTATCGGCAAAGGAGGTACCGAGTATTATGGGAGAGTTGAAGCAATTTATGAACTTCTATTCTATGGTGAAAACCCACCGAACATCGTAGTCTTCAAATGTTATTGGTTCCAGCCGAAGGAGACTAGAAGGACACATGAACATATAGGGCTAGTCAAAATCAAACAAAGCACCCATTTAGATGTTCCTAATGTTTATATTACGGCTCAATAGGCGACCCAAGTTTTCTATCTATCGTGGGCCTGCCAAACTGATCCAAATCTGAATGGTTGGGATATCGTTTATGAAGTGCCGCCACGTGTTAGACCACGTCCCCCAAATGAAGAGGATTATGAACCTCACATTAACCCAGACACATATGAAGGTGAATTCTTCCAAGAAACACGTCTTTCCAAAAAATGTTTCAAGAAACGCTCTACTTCACCCCAGAACATTGAAGTAGACAACGACAGTGAATCCGACTTCACCCCTGAGCCAGAACAAGAAGAGGTTACTGTTGCGGATGACATGTCAATGCTTGACCGATTACATAAAGGTGGCCTTCCACATGTTGATGCTGCTGAACCTGATGAGTACGTCATTCATGATAGTGATGATGATGCATTTATTGATCCCGGAGCATATATAGATGATCAAGATTATTATTAGTTCATGTTAGGTATTCAATTTGTATTATATACATATATATTGTTAGTTCATGTTAGGTATTCAATTTTTTTATGTTGTACTTGATGATGATACACTTAAGTTATATACATATTATTATTCATGCCGGTATTAATTTTTTTTATGTTGTACTAATTTCATTTACTCTTTGTCATGGTAGGTGTTGAAAGATGGTGGACGCGGGTCAGGACCGCTCCGAGGCTCCTTCTTCGTCGGCGCGTGGTGGGAGGGGTACTTCCATTCCACCCCAATCTCTCCGGAGAGCGTTGCTCGACAGTATGTAGACACTGGTGGGCGCTTCTTCGTCGGTGTCATTGCACACTGAGAGAGGAGGTCGGGGAGGGAAGAAGAGAGGAGGTCGTGGAGGACGTGGCTGTGGGAGAGGTAGGCAGGCTCCTACGCCTTCCTCGCCGCCACCCCCAGCTGATTCACCCGAGCACATGACTGCTAGGGTGGACACGTCTGAGGAGGAGGCTACACGGACTCCGGTCCATGAGCCTCGGGTCGACGGGCCTTCGGCCCATGAGACTTCGGACCAGTGTACGTCCCAGGAGACATCTGGATGGGGTACCTGGCCGGATCCGCCTGAGGGGCCGAGTGGCCATGCTGATGGTGGTGGGGATCTGACTGATAGCGAGGGTGAGGTGGTTGAGGGGGCCACCGTCTACCAGCGTGGTTGTACATGGCTCCCGCCCATGCCGGCGACCCGCGAGCAGAGGTGGTTGATTTTCGCTGATGGGGAGAGGTAAGTGCATTTACTCTTTTTATACCTTTTGCCTTCACATTTCTTCAAATATCTAATGCGTTGGCCTTGTCATACTGCAGGGGTTGGGACCACGCTCCGGATGTCCGCAGGCCCAACACTGTCCTTGGTGTGCTTTGTCGGCAAAACTTCCCAGGGTTTGTCACGTTGCCCGGTGAGGGTCAGCTTCCACAGCTAGGATTGAGCTGGGAGCACTACTTGGCCGCCCCGGCCCTGTCGGAGGAGATGATCGACGGTGTCTTGTGCCACACGAGGGTAGACATGGTGATCAGAAAGTTTTGGGTAATTTCTCCTTTACACAATTAAAAATCTTCAAATAGCTAGTTATTGTACTAATCAATGTTGTCTCATTTGATTGCAGACATTCTATAGGTGTGAGGAGGGATACGAAGAGGCCGCGGCACAGGTTATCGATGCCGAGTGCAAGCGCCTACTACAAAACTTATGGCACGAGGCTCGGGTGCAGGCTGTTCGAGACTACTACGCCTCGCGTGGTATTAAGAAGACCAAGCCGGCGTGCCACGAAAATTTTCTGAAGGAGCAGTACATGATGGTAATTACATATTCTTAAGGCCTTGTACTTAGTTTTCTTTGATTTGATTCGTAGGCGTAGCGCTCAAGTTTCTCTTTACTAACTTAGGTGCCCCCGAGATGGTGTGCGGATCAGATGGAATGTTGGGAGGTGTTGGTGGATGAGTGGTGCTCAGACCAATGGCTAGCCCTCCACAAGAATGCCAAGGACCGACGTGCCCAAATGGAAGGTGTGCCACACCATCAAGGCAGCGCCATATCAGTTCGGGCGGAACTGGGTATGTGGTTTGCTTCATGATTCATGCAATTCATTCTTCATGCTAGCTTGAGCCCTTTAATTACTAATTTACTCTGTTCCTCTCTTTTAGGTATGACACAATAAGGCAGAGGTGCCAGAGGTGTACGATCTCTATGCCATGGCCCATACTGCCTCGTATAAGAAGGTCAAGGCATTCTCTGCGTCTGACCTCGATCATCCAGAGAACTTCATCAACATCTCCTCCCACAACAAGCTCATGAGGTACAGAGATGAGGGGAAGACAAGTAAAGGGGAGGACTTTAACCCGAGCCAGGGTCCCATTGATCCAGAGCTGGTGATGATATCTGGTGGTGGGAGGTCCCATGGCTCGATAGCCATGAGAGATGGACTTATACGTTGTCCTAGCACTCTCCCGAAGATCAAGGCGTGCCAGTCGAGCTCCGCTCCTGAGATAAGGCCTCGTCAACGGCCAGTCAAGCTTGCCTTCGAGGTTAGTTATACGGACTCAACTATCTTTCCTCCATTACATTGTGTGTGCGGCCATCGATGATTACAATGCTAACGAGGAGTGGTGTTGCAGGCTGCTCTTCAGAGAGAGAGAGAGAGAGAGAGAGAGAGAGAGCTAGAACCCAGGTGCTTCTGGCGGAGAGGGACTGGCAGGTGGCAGAGAAGGAGCGGGAGTTGGAGGAGAGGATGGCTAGGATGTTGGAGGAGGAGAGGGCACGAAATGACATGCAGAACCGGGCCATGTACGAGCTCCTCGTGGTAAGTTTCTTCTGCATATTTGCCAAATCATGCCCGTAATGTTTGTTTCATTACTAACTGGTATGACTGACTCGTCAAAACCAAATGTGCAGTCTATGTGCGAGAAGGCCGGTCAGACCCCTCCGCCGATGCCAGTCATTGCTCCGGTGACTACGGTGATTTTCATTTGAATGGTCATTAGTTACTAGTCTTAACATTTGAGTGTCATCATGCTAAAGAGACATTGCAAATGATCTTTGGTGCAGGGTAACTCTAGACAAGCATCGCATGATCCTTCTCCAGGTGGTACCAGCACAAGCAACCCCGGTGCTTCACCTCCGTGGTGACGGTAAGTTTTCTCTAGTGTTTTGCTTAACAAATGCATAATGACCTTGACTTAGCTTTATTTCCTCCAATATGCTTACCATAATGACCTAAGTTAGATCTAATATGCTTAGTTACCTAGGTTAGCTCAATAATGACCTATACTTAGCTTACTTATGTAAAAAATGACATAATATGCTTAGTTAACTCAAAAATGGCATAATTACCTATGTTAGCTCCAAAATGATCCATTTTACCTAAGTTAGCTCTAAGTTAGCTCCAAAATGACCTAAGTTAGCTCTAATATGCTAAGTTAGCTCTAATATGCTTAGTTACCCACGTTAGCTCAATAATGACCTATACTTAGCTTACTTATGTCAAAAATGGCATAATATGCTTAGTTAACTAAAAAATGGCATAATTACCTAGGTTAGCTCCAAAATGAACTATTTTACCTAAGTTAGCTCCAAAATGATCCATTTTACCTAAGTTAGCTCCAAAATGACCTAAGTTAGCTCTAATATGCTAAGTTAGCTCTAATATGCTTAGTTACCTAGGTTAGCTCAATAATGACCTATACTTAGCTTACTTATGTTAAAAATGGCATAATATGCTTAGTTAACTCAATAATAGCATAATTATGTAGGTTAGCTCCAAAATGATCCATTTTACCTAAGTTAGCTCCAAAATGATCCATTTTACCTAGGTTAGCTCCAAAATGATCCATTTTACCTACGTTAGCTCCAAAATGATCCATTTTACCTAGGTTAGCTCCAAAATGATCCATTTTACCTAAGTTAGCTCCAAAATGATCCATTTTACCTAAGTTAGCTCCAAAATGATCCATTTTACCTAAGTTAGCTCATAAATGACCCGTTTTACCTAAGTTAGCTCATAAATGTCATATACTTCTTCTTCTTCTTCTTCTTCTTCATTTTCTTATTCTTCTTCTTCTAGTCTTCTTCTTCTAACTTTCTTATTTCCCATTTTGCAGATTTCATTCACTTCATGGAAGCTTTCATTGATGGAGTGCTTGTTTTCCCTTTCTGTTTTGATTTTGTATCAATGAATAATGTGGAACTTGCTATATGGATGAAACTATTGTAATATGTATGGATGGAACTATGTATGTGGAACTTGCTATGTATGTATGGATGGAACTATGTATGTATGATGAAACTTATGTGTTGGATATCTCATATGTTTGCTGTGAAATTGCCCTGTGAAATATACATGTATATCATATATTTGCTGTGAAAATGCTTGGATGTAAGAAAAAACAAAATAAAAAGAGGCAATGAAGGCTCTTTGCTGTCTGCCACGAACGGCAAAGGTTTCTTTGCCGTCCGCCACAAACGGCAAAGTGGCCACATGGCAGCAACCTGTGCAACCTGGGAGCTGACCCATTTGGTCACTTTGCCGTTTGTGGTAGATGGCAAAGGCTGGTGTGTTTTGCTGTCTGTGGTAGACGGCGAAGAGCGGGGGTTTGCCATCCGTGGAAGACTGCAAAGAGCGGGGAGGAGTGACGCGTCTGCTGATGTCAGATGGCAGACGGCAAAGGGGAGGGCATGTTTGCCGTCAGCTGGCAGACGACAAAGGCTCCCGTTAGCCACCTAATGTGGCTGACATCTGTTTTTTGCTGTCTGCTTCCCTAGGATAGCTGACGGCAAATGTCTTTGTCGTCCGCTGCGCGAAAACAGACGGCAACGAAGCTCATTACCGTAACTTACTGTGTCGGGCATGTTTGCCGTCCGCGGCTGATGGCAATGACCTTTGCCGTCAGCTTGCTGGTCCTTTGCCATCTGCCCTAGCACACGGCAAATTAGCTGATTCCTGTAGTGTCGGGGTGTATCTAGAAGGGCGGTGGGAGGCGGCATTGGCCCATACCGCGGGGACCCCCGATCGGGACGCACCGATAGTGTGTTTTCTCCCTCGCCGCTGTTGACCGCGTCTACGCAAGACATCCTCCCCTTTCCCCGGCGGCGGGATCAGGCCGGATCTGTGACCAGCGGTGTGGCCATCGTCGTTCTATGCTTGTGAAGAGAGCAACCCAAGCAAGCAGGCTTGTAGCTTAGGCTCCTGCTAGTGTATATATAGTGGAGCAGTTTTCTTTTTCTCTCCATATCAACCTTTTTATATTGCATACATGTCATTGAAGAGTGAAATGATGGTTGCTTCGCCCGACTAACTTACTTTGTGATTTGACTGCTCATTAGTCATTTTACCGCGGCCCCTGCACGTACTCCCCCTACGTGTATGACCATTCCTGAGTCTCACTAGTACTTCTCTATTTTCTTGCATGACACGTGGACAGGATGCGCATATTTGTTCCTGCACGCCTCCTTCTGGTTTACTACTAGTACTCCCTCCATCCTGGTTTATTGGTCCCTTTGTACTCAATTCATGGGCTCGTTTTCCTCAAGAAATTGTCTTTACTAACGTATTAATATAGGGAAAGCATGCGTGAACAACGAATGATTAAACCTTGCATGCAACATTTTGACAAAGCATTGACATATGAACATGTGAATGTGAGGGACTACAACCTCGTGCATGCATGCAACAATCACACGTACACATGCACACAAAAATGCGCGCGACACCATAATGCATGCATGTCCGAGCACATGACGGAACACACACGGTCACGCTCAAGTGCTCAACCTACATGTGCATGCACACACATACTCAGCCAGGGTGAGCTAGTGACCGTATTAACACCGGGAAATGTATATATTGACCGCAATGAGCATATTATGAAGTCGAGTGACTGTATTTTTACAAATATACAGTGACAGCCAGTGTATTTATCTCGTTTCAAGTTAAGCCATATTAACCGAAAAGCAGGCAATGTGGATTAGCATTACTTTGTTGTGTCCTGTCAACTTGCAGAACTAGGAGAAGCTTGCAGGACGAGGAGAAGCTTGCATGCAGTGGCTCGCAGGACAAGGAGAAAATTTTGACTAAATGCAAAGCTCTCCCTCGCTCAGGTGGTGGACGTGCAACAGTTAATTCGGTGTCAGATTGCCAGAAGCATACACTGTACTATTACCATCATTGTTTGACTTCCCGAAGAGGCGAAGAGCCAAGCGTAAGGTTTACTAGTACTCCGAGTAGTATTACGTACTACTAGTAGTACTACTATCCAGGTACTACTAAGAACCGCATGGTGGAGCGTCTGCACTCTTATTTTATTTTAATCTATGATAAAGCACTCTTCAACACATTTGTTTCTCTTCGAGGGTCCTCGCATGTGATAATGGAAGTTGATTGCATGGAACACTCGCCACAATTCTCGATTAATTCTGGCTCTTGTCCTGTTAGAAATAGGAGGGCTCAGTAATAATTTCTCTTTTTTTATTATTCAGCATGTAAACAGGTCAGCAAACCTTCCGGCACATCTTTGTGCGAAGCTTGCTTGCACTTTGAATGTGACCGAGAGCTACCTTGATGAAACACCCCGCTTCCTTTTTTTGTGGGGTACCTCACTTCCTAGCGACCAGTCTCTTGGCTGACTGTCCTAAGAATGCTTATATAGGAATAAAGCTCTCTCATTTACCCGCAAAAAATCAAGTCATATTAACCGGAAAGGAGGTAGTACGGACTACCACTACTTTGGTGTGTCCCATCAATTCGCAAAACAAGGAGAAGCTTGCTTACGCCCTCTCCGTCTACCTCAAGCACGGTGACTCGCAGGACGAGGAGAAGCTTTTGACTAATGCAACCTACCCTCGCCCAGGCGGTGGACGTGCAGCAGTTCATTCGGTGTCAAATTGCCAGAGGCATACACTGTAGTACCATCATTGTTCGACTTCCCGAAGAGGCGAAGAGCCAAGCGCAAGGTTTAGTAGTACGAGTAGTACTACTAGTATATAGGTGATGTCTACTACACAACTTGTTCTTGTAGACTCGTGTTGGGCCTCCAAGCGCAGAGTTTTGTAGGACAGTAGCAAATTTCCCTCAAGTGGATGACCTAAGGTTTATCAATCCGTGGGAGGCGTAGGATGAAGATGGTCTCTCTCAAACAACCCTGCAACTAAATAATAAAATGTCTCTTGTGTCCCCAACACACCAAATACAATGGTAAATTGTATAGCTGCACTAGTTCGGCGAAGAGATGGTGATACAAGTGTCATAATGATAGTAGATATTGATTTTTGTAATACTAACAATAAAAAACAGCAAGGTAGCAAGTAACAAAAGTGAGCACAACCAGTATTGCAATGCTTGAAAATGAGGCCTAGGGTCCGTACTTTCGCTAGTGCAATCTCTCAACAATGCTAATATAATTGGATCATATAACCATCCCTCAACGTGCGATGAAGAATCACTCCAAAGTTCCTATCTAGCGGAGAACATAAGAAGAAATTGTTTGTAGGGCACGAAACCACCTCAAAGCTATTCTTTACGATCAATCTATCCTAGAGTTCGTACTAAGATAATACCAAGATATTCTTTCCGATCGATCTAACCAAGAGTTCGTACTAAAATAACACCATATGATACACATCAACCAACTCTAATGTCACCTAGATACTCCAATGTCATCGCGAGTATCCGTGAGTTGATTATGTGATGTGCATCAAACAATTTCAGATTCATAATACTCAATCCAACACAAAGAACCTCAAAGAGTGCCCCAAGATTTCTACCAGAGAAACAAAGACGAGAACGTGCATCAACGCCTATGCATAGATTACCCCAATGTCACCTCGGGAATCCGCGAGTTGAGTGCCAAAACACATATCAAGTGAATCAATATGATACCCCTTTGTCACCACGGGTATTCATGGCAAGACATACATCAAGTGCTCTCAAATCCATAAAAGTATTCAATCTGATAAAACGAAATCTCAAAGGGAAAACTCAATTCATCACAACAAGGTAGAGAGGGGAAAAACACCATATGATCCAACTATATTAACAAAGCCCGCGATACATCAAGATCGTGCCATCTCAAGAACACGAGAGAGAGAGAGATTAAACACATAGCTACTGGTACAAACCCTCAGCCCCGAGGGTGGACTACTCCCTCCTCATCATGGTGGCCACCGGGATGATGAAGGTGGCCACCGGTGATGATTTCCCCCTCTGGCAGAGTGCTGGAACGGGGTCTAGATTGGTTTTTCATGGATAGAGAGGTTTGCGGCGGCGGAACTTCCGATCTAGGGTTCTTTCTGATGGTTTCTCTCTTTATAGGATTTTTTGGTGTCGGTTTCACGCGAAGATGGGCCTTGAGGTGAGCACAACCCACCGGGGCAAGCCAGGCCCCTCTGGCGCGTCGTGGTGGGTTGTGCCCTCCTCGTGGCTCTTCTGGCCCTCCCACGAAGCTTCGGGGGTCTATTTTGTTCCAAAAAAATGGTCAAAAAGTTTCAGCTCATTTGGAGAACTTTCATTTCTTCACAAAAAACAACACCACGGTAGTTCTGCTGAAAACATCGTCAGTCCGGGTTAGTTCCATCCAAATCATACCAAAACCATATAAAATTGTTGTAAACATGGCATGAATACTTCATAAATTATAGATACATTGGAGACGTATCAACATGTACTAGGAGCCGTATGGTGGAGTGTCTGCACTCTTATTTTATTTTAATCTGTGATAAAGTACACATTTATTCGGGAGAAGTGCGGAAAACGGCAGCCTAATAGTACTATTAAAAAACATCAAACATGTAATGATGACATCGATCAACCATGCTCTAATATTTCTTGGCCTCCGTGCAACACCTAGCCCGTCTGTGTTCTCGCTCCTCGTCTCTCTCAAGGAGCGGGGGGTTGGCCATTTTGCCGTCAATTGAGATCGGTTTGCTCACACTCCGGTCCCACATGTCAGTGATATGCCAAGAGGAAGCGCATTGACCAACAGGCCATACCCGCACTTGGTTTTGCACCTTCATACTAGTTTGAGCGGATTCAAAGAAGAGTGTATTGATGATTGCTTCGTCTGAGCAACTTACAGTGGGAAAGGTGGGGCTTATGATTTGACTGCTCATTACTCACTATTAGTGTGGCGCAACGACCGGGCTGAGTCTCCCATGCGGTTGTGCACTCTAATTTGGTGCATGGCACATGGACCTGGATGTTGAATGGCTTCTGGAAATGCTATCAAGCTTCCATAATTTGTTTACATAATTGACGTACAAATAATTTTCTAGCGACATGAAATTGTACAATGCTCTGAAGCTTTCATCTTTTGTTTCATGTGTCTTGCCAGCTGGAAGGTTGTCTTGTTACAACATCAATCAAATACTAGAAAGGAAACTAACATCCATGCTCTTTCGAAAAAAAAACTAACTTTCTTTCTAATGCATCTCAATGATTAGCAGATCAGAGCTAATATTTACATCACAGCTGAAGACAAAGTTGTTAGAAGGTGTTAAATTAAAATTGATCCTTGCTTTCATTGGCAGCAACTTCCCCCCAGCTCTGTCTAAATCAACAAGGCATGTTGGGAAAAAAGTAGTTGTCAGGAGCAGGGAACATAACGATCATTTTGAGCAGTTCCACTAAAATAGAGTTGAGCATCCCTGTTCCAAAGATATTGAGTAAGTGAGATTACAATAATAGAGGACTATTGAAGAAACAATAAACACACAAATAGAAGTCGGTCACCTTTGCAATCTCTCTTAAGACTAACTAGTTGGAGAAGATTAAGCAAATAGTTGCAGAAGATTAGGCTCGGAGTTGGATAAGGAGGATAGAGAAAAACCAATCTCCCTTTGTGCAGTCCCACTGAAATATAGAAACGTTGCCCGTGTGACATTTTCAGCAAAACTGCACAAAACACTCTTAAGAAAAAAGTGATTTGTGCGGTTCACCAAAAGGTCGCAATAGCGACGAGGTGAAATGGATACTGCTCATATCATGCATATGGTGTCTTGCATTGCATAGTTTAGACATCATATACACAATATTCAACACCATGTTCTTAGTTTAAACATCATATATGCGAATGCCATCTGCTTAGTATATAAGTCACATATGTGAATTATATCATGCGATCCTGATTACTTATATAACATGTATGTGAATAATGTCATGCGAACCTGTTTACTAAAGACATCATGTAATTATCTCACGCCATCCTAATTAGTGAGTCATCATAACTTTGAATTATGTTATGCTATGCTATCCAGTTTAGATAGTCATCATATATGTGAAATTATGTCATGCTATCCTTTTTAGTTAAACAATATATATGTGAACTATTTCATGCCCTCTTTTTTCCACACTATCTATTGCATCTGTCTCTCATACAAGGTCTGTACATTCAACTACTTTTCTTGTTTATTAGCCATTTCAATTGGAGGGGGTGATGGCAGTATCTAGCGGAGTAAAAACACGGTCTTCAAATAAAACATCGCTACCTCTTGGTGGAGATAGCACCTTGGTTGTACATGCACAACAACCAGCCCTACCACACATGACCCAGACTCTCACAGATTGTACCACTACTCCGATGGACAAAGAACCAGCTTCACCCAATCGAACCCTAACCCCAGCAGATAGTAATCTAGTTCTAGTTGACACAGCAGCATCTCCACCACAGAGCTCCCAAACAACAGCAGTTAGTAAGGCAGCTCCAGTGCCCAAAGCGTCAGGACTACCACGGCGAACCCCAACCCCAACAGTTAGTACACCTATTCCTGTGGACAAAGCACAACCAGCCATTCATAGTTTAGCATCTATCACATTTGATGCTGTTAAATCCTATGTGCGTATCTTCCCATCATGGAAATATTATACTGAAGATGAAGGAAAAAGCTAGTTGCAGGTGTTCGTCCATGAGTTATGTGTAAGTAAAGTTATTCATGGCAATTACTTTGCTTTGTCCCATACATTCTACCTCCATGCTGGTTATAATACAGCAAATGTTCCCATTTTTCTCTATAGAGAAGGACCAATTTGGAAACTCAGGATGAGGCAACCTGTGGTAATACCTCTGCTATCTTCAAGAATGCTTTGTGGCAGTATCAGAATTACCTGAAGAAAATGTACTTCACTGGCAAGGAAACTCATCAAATTCCCTTACTTTTTCCTGAGACACATTTACGGGACAATGACTGGGAACACCTTGTTCTGAACTGGTCCAGAACCATGAATGTGGTAAGGTCTACGAGATCACTTTTTATTTTGAAGTACTATATGCCTGCGTCTTACTGAACTCTGTTCGTGTAGAACAAGTGCTTAAACCTGAAGAACAACTGTTCTCATTAAAGATTCCATTGCTATGGTGCATACTGCTTTACTCTTGTATCACTATATATACTCATACAAACTTATTTTTAAATTGAAGGATCCAATCGAAACTTCAATGGCACAACAGGTATGTTTAAATATGTTTCTTTAATTGGTTTGCTCATCTAAATTGGTATGTTGATTACAATTTCAATTGTGTATACAGTTGACTTCTCGTATCACGCACATTACTAGCATCACAACAGAGCCAATAGTGTTGTTGTACATGTATACCCATGGTACCCATCTGAAATCTTGCTGTGCCGTGTAGTTTCCCACATGTGTATTCTTTCAATGCTGCTTTGTCTTGTACAGATATGATTTGAACCATGTCTCTATTTTGATTTGGCAAGACAATGCAGTGACCACAACACATAGAGATATGTTTGTTTGATGCTTTTATTATGTACTACTTCACAATAGAAGACTTGGTAGTTTAATCCTGTCCACCTTACTACTGAACTAGTTCATCGAAATGAGTTTCATATACTACATGCTAAACCTGTTATGTGTCTGCTTGTTTGTTCTTTTAGAATGCTGACAGAATATTGGGCAAGAGTACCTTATTAAGCAATGGAAAGGAAGTAATGCAGATAAGGTTCAGGATAGTGAGACATCCTTGTTGGTCTCCAACAAAGCTGATAAAACAGCTAAGGAAAACTATCTTCAAGACAATGAGACAACCCCAAAGTCCTGTTGTCGGATTCAGGGCTCCGCAGACCCAAGAAGGTTTGAACTCTGGGGCGTGTGCGAAGAACTCAACCTCTCAAGCCTGCCTACTCTTCGCCCCATGGCCTAGCCTAGCCAGACTTGCGTGAAGGTGAGGAAGAAGATGAACACGGTAGTTTACCCAGGTTCGGGCCACCTTGCGGTGTAAAACCCTACTCCTGCTTTGTGGTGGATTGGCCTCGCGAGGGACTGAGGATGAACTAGTACAAGGGGTGAACAACCTCTCGAGGTTCGGGGATGATGAGGGTATAATGGATCCGATCCCAGGGGGTTCGTCCTTCTCTACGGTGGTGGCTAACCTATACTTATAGTGGCCTCGGTCCTCTTCCCAAATCGTAGGCGGAAAGGGATCCCACAGTGGCCAATTTGAAAGGGGACAGCTAGTACATCTTATCCTGACGAAAGGTGGTCTTCGTCTGCAAAGCTTTTGGCCGTGACGCAACGGTGGGCTCGATGATGACATCCGTCCTTCTGTCCTGGCGGTCTTGGTCTTGTAGCACTGGAATGGAAACCTTTGCCAGACTCCTTGGGAACCCACGCCTGTCCTTGCCTCCTTATCACCAAAGAGGAAACTGCCTCCTCTGCGCCCGCTGGCGCCCGCCTGGCCTTGGTCGTCATGGCTTGCGTCATCGTAGCCTCATGAGGCTGGGTACCTGCATAAAAATCTCCGCTCCTCAGGAGGACGCCTGGGGAGGCCGCTCCCTCAGGAGGTCTTGGTGTCGTCCGCCTCGCGAGGCTTAGCCCCTCGCGAGGGTCTTGCCTTGGTGGTCTTGTAGATGGGCCGTACCAGGCCGTTGAGGGAGCCACGGCGTGGGCCGCAGGCAGGCAAGTCTAGGTACCCTGGTTCCCAGAACGCCGACAGTAGTCCCCGGGCCCAAGGCACACTCGGACTTGGCTTCGAGGCAAAGCGAAAGGGCAAGGGCGAAGCGCCGCGGGCCCGAATCGCCTGCGGGCCAGGCTGACGCGTGGCTCTTGATGGGATGTGGGCGTCTCCGCTTCCCACGTTGCCTCGGCAACTGCCAGGCTGACAAAAGACTGGCGCTTGCTACCGAGCCATCATTTCTTTCCCTTTGCCTTGCTCCAGATCCCCTTTCTCCCAGCCGAGAACATCTCCAGATCGGGCCGCGCTCCTCCCCCTTTCTTCAAGATCTCCCGGATGGCGTCCGGGAAGACGAAGCCTGCCGCGTCGGCCGCAAGTTCCTCCCCTTCTCCCACGCCGGCCCTCGGCACATCCTCCATCATTGAGGAGAAGCACCTCGCCGCCGCGCTCCCGCTAACGGTGAGCAACGACAACGAATGGAATGAGACCATTCTCCTGGCCGGCTCCGCCTAGCAAAGGACCTTGGTGCGGACGTTCTATCCTTCTTCCTCCACAGCGTCTTCGCGGGGCTCATCCCGCCCTTCTCCGAGTTCTTCACCGCCGTCCTTGACCATTATCAGGTTCAGGCCCTGCATCTCCAACCCAACTCCGTCCTCCTCCTGGCCATCTTTGCCTTCTACTGCGAGGCATTCGTGGGCGTGAGGCCCTTCGTTTCGCTCCTCCGACACTTCTTCTACCTGCGACTACACGATCCGACCAAGCGCTCCGGCTGCGTGTCCTTTGTCACGATCCACAAGAACAACGTGCTCATGAGGGCCGGAAAGAAGGTGGACAACTTTCGGTGCCGGTGGGTCTTCATGGAACTACCGACCCAGCTGCCGGAGAAGCTCGATGGGTGGGGTCACGAGAAGTTCTCCGACCCCCGGGCGGCGCCTGTCCTGAGGAAGATGGCCACAGACATGGATGCCAGGGCGCTGATGGGAGGCATGCTCGTCAAGGAGTTCCTAACGCAGCGTCTGGCCCCGCTCCAGGCGCACACGCGCCCCTTGTGGGAGTTCCAGGGTGCAGAGGACGACATCCGACTGCGCTGAGTGAGCTTGATAGGCGAGCAGCTGGACAGGGCCATGAACACCCTGCTCGAGGGTGAGCCCGGAGATCTCCCTAAGGCCTATGCACCGTTGTACCGCTGTGCTGACAGGGAGGCGTTGGTCGCCGCTAGGCCCATCTTCAACGAGCTGGGGCTCGTGTCGCTTGAGCGCCCCAACTCGCCAGTGCTGGTGTCTTCTGGCGACAACACCAGCGAAGAGGGCGAGGTGGACTCGGAGGCAACCGAGGATGACGTGGCGCAGATCTCTCCCACGTCCTAGAGCGAGCTCCTCCGCGACCTCACGGATGACAATGACACCGACGAGCCCTCGGCCGTGGAACCCCCACGCTCCACCGGGGTCCTCACGAGGTCTGGGGCCCACTAGTAGAAAAACGACTTTACGTGAGCCCCATTAGTCCCGGTTTGGAAACAGACCGGTATTAATGTGACCAATAGTCCCAGTTCCAACGGCTAGGGGGGCGGGCATCATTAGTCCCGGTTCGTGTTGAACCTATAGTACCGATTCGTGACACGAACCGAGACTAAAGGGGTGATGGCAAGCTGGTGTCAGGCTGGGGCCCCACGAGCCCCTTTAGTCCTAGTTCATGTCACGAACCGGGACTAGAGGTGCACCTTTAGTCCCGGTTTGTATAACCAACTGGGACTAAAGATGCTCCTATATAAACCATTCGTCCAGCCCGAGCTCTCTGTTCTTCCCCTTTCCTCTCCTCTCTGTTCTTCCCTTTGCTCGAGCTCATCCTCCATTTTTGCAAAAATTTGTCAAGATTTGAAGGCACCCCATCCATCCAAGTGTTCACAAAGGTTAGCAACTTTGTCCTTTCATCTCTCATTGCTAGATTAGCTCTTGCAATGCTCTATAAGTATAGTGATTTGTGGGTTTTAGTTTGGGAGTATTTATATATGTGGTAGTTTATTTGATTTATATGCAATTTGAGCTCAAATTAACTTTTAAGTTTGCATATGTAGGTGTGGTTTACTTAGTGCCTTCCCGTCCCTGTCCTAACCACCATCGATCACCCGCACCGTCCCGTCGCTGGCACCACCTTGGTGAGCCTCTTGTTCTTATCCTTTTTATAAAAAGAAAATCATGTTTGTGTGATTTAGATAGTTACTTGTATAATTTTCTTACCCATACGTTGTTTGTTATACATAGTGGCATGGTTTTGATATCCGTCCCCGTCGGCCCTCGTCCGGTTTATGATTCAGATGTGGTATATTCTCTTTTATAACTATTTGTTGCATTTCGTGTTTATGACAATTATGCCCATCAAGTTGACATAGATTTTTTTTATCTCGGAGGTATGTGAACTAGAAATTGCAACCGACCCTCTTGTCGAGAATTTAATTTAGTTGAAAAAGAAAACGAGTATTTGAAAGAAAAATTGAAAACAATTGAAGAAGAGAAGATGAAACTGGAGTTGTATGTTGCCGATGTCGTCGATGATCACAAGATCAAGATGGATGCAATGCGCTTTAAGATTAGAAAATTTAAAAAATATGCCGTTAATCAAGAGGCTTGGTATCACTATGCTGTTGGATCAATTGTTACCTTAGTTGCGATCTTGATCGCATTTGTTATTGCATTTAAATGCTTTAGCTAGAGAGTTTGTATGTTGTTTTATGAGAATAAGTGTGCATGAACTTGTATTAATTTGGTCTTTTCGGTGTTGTGTTATGAAGATGAGCCGGCAATGGATGTACGATGACCGATGCTCTCCCCGGTTCATTAATGGTGTGCGTACTTTTCTGGTTGCGGCTGAGGCAAACAAGCGCGCGGATTGTTTTATGTATTGTCCATGTGCTATCTGTAAGAATGATCGAAATTACTCTAAATCCAGAACCATTCACGTCCACCTGTTTGTGTCCGGTTTTATGTCCGGCTATAACTGTTGGACCAAGCACAAAGAAAGAGGGGTCCTAATGGAAGAGAATGAAGAAAAAGAGGATGACGACAGTTATCCTGGGCATGGGTTCCCTGAATATGATGGTACAACAATGGGGGAAGAAGCTGAGCCAGCAATGCGGGAAGAAGCTAAAGAAGAGGCATCAGATGAGCCCGCTGATGATCTTGGTCGGGCCATTGCCGATGCAAAGAGAAACTGCGCAAGTGAAAAGGAGAAGCTGAAGTTGCAGCGCATGTTAGAGGATCACAAGAAATTGTTGTACCCAAATTGCGAAGATGACAAGAAAAAACTGGGCACCACACTGGAATTGCTGCAATGGAGGGCAGAGAATGGTGTATCTGACAAGGGATTTGAAAAGTTGCTGATAAAGTTAAAGAAGATGCTTCCAAAGGACAACGAATTGCCCGACAGTATGTACGAAGCAAAGAAGGCTGTCTGCCCTCATGCATGCCCTAATGACTGCATCCTCTACCGCGGTTAGTACGAGGATTTGAATGCATGCCCGGTATGCGGTGCATTGCGCTATAAGATCACGCCGCGATGACCCTGGTGATGTTGAAGGCGAGCGCCCCAGGAAGAAGATTCCTGCCAAGGTGATGTGGTATGCTCCTATAATACCACGGTTGAAACGTTTGTTCCAAAACAAAGAGCATGCCAAGTTGATGCGATGGCACAAAGAAGACCATAAGAAAGACGGGAAGTTGAGAGTACCCGCTGATGGGTCGTAGTGGAGAAAAATTGAGAGAATGTGGAAGGACTTTGCAGATGACGCAAGGAACGTATGGTTTGGTTTAAGTGCAGATGGCATTAATCCTTTTGGGGAGCAGAGCAGCAATCATAGCACCTGGCCTGTGACTCTATGTATCTATAACCTTCCTCCTTGGTTGTGCATGAAGCGTAAGTTCATTATGATGCCAGTGCTCATCCAAGGCCCTAAGCAACCCGGCAACGAAATTGATGTGTACCTAAGGCCATTAGTTGAAGAACTCTTACATCTGCGGAATGAAACAGGTGTACGTGCGTGTGATGAGCACAAACAGGAGGAATTTGACCTACATGCGTTGCTGTTTGTAACCATCAATGATTGGCCTGCTCTCAGTAACCTTTCAGGACAAACAAACAAGGGATACCACGCATGCACGCACTGTTTAGATGATACCGACAGTATATATTTGGATAAATGCAAGAAGAATGTGTACTTGGGACATCGTCAATTTCTTCCGAGCAGGCATCCCTGTCGAAAGAAAGGCAAGCATTTCAAAGGTGAGGCAGATCACCGGAAGAAGCCTCGCCACCATATTGGTGATGATATACTTGATATGGTCAAGGATTTAAAAGTAATCTTTGGAAAGGGTCCTGGAGGACAATCTGTTCTGAATGACGCTGACGGACGCGCACCCATGTGGAAGAAGAAACCTATATTTTGGGACCTACCCTATTGGAAAGACCTAGAGGTCCGCTCTGCAATCGACGTGATGCACATGACAAAGAATCTTTGCGTGAACCTGCTAGGCTTCTTGGGCATGTATGGGAAGACAAAAGATACACCGGAGGAATGGGAGGACTAGCAACGTATGCACGGAAAAGACGGCATACATCAGGGTCATGCCAGCTACGCTCTTACCAAAGAAGAGAAGGAAATCTTCTTTGAATGCTTGCTAATTATGAAGGTCCTGTCTGGCTTCTTGTCGAATATAAAGGGATTAATAAATATGGTAGAGAAAAAGTTCCAGAACCTAAAGTCTCATGACTGCCACGTGATTATGACGCAACTGCTTCCGGTTGCATTGAGGGGGCTTCTACCGGGAAACGTTCGATTAGCCATTGTGAAGCTATGTGCATTCCTCAATGCAATCTCTCAGAAGGTAATCGATCCAGAAATCATACCAAGGTTAGATAATGATTTGGTACAATGTCTTGTCAGTTTCGAGTTGGTGTTCCCACCATCCTTCTTCAATATCATGACGCACGTCCTAGTTCACCTAGTCGAAGAGATTGCCATTCTGGGTCCGGTATTTCTACACAATATGTTGCCCTTTGAGAGGTTCATGGGAGTCTTAAAGAAATATGTTCATAACCGTGCTAGGCCAGAAGGAAGCATCTCCAAGGGCCATGAAAATGAGGAGGTCATTGAGTTTTGTGTTGACTTTATTCCTGTGGCACCCAGGCTTAGAGGAACCTGTATTCCAGCCCAAAGACAAGTCTTCTGGAATACGGCATCTTTGGCATAGAACAAATCAGCTCTTTATTACTATGGATAAGGTTACAAGGGTGCATGGATTACATCGGCACGGTGATACTATGCCTGCCCAGGGTAGCTCTATGCTAACAGCGGAACAACCCAAGGAAGCGGAGTAACTCTTGGCAGCGAAACACTGATGGCGGTGATGGACTCCATTCCACAGGGACTCTGGCTGGAACGCGTATCCTAGCTCGCAAACTCAGAATCCTCGACAAGCAAGCAATCATGGCATGACCTACAAACTGGCATGACACGCCAGGTGAGTACTTTGAATGTACTCGCAAGCTCACAGCAACCAAAGCAATCTAGACAAGCAACAACATGGTATTTACAGGTTGAGCAGGTGTAAACATGATGATACTAGAAAAATATGACATATGAGCAGGATGACACTACATGCAACATGTTAAAGCTATCATGATGCAACTTGCTCTGTTCGGGGTTACCTCATAACCACCACATGTAAGAACTTACCATCGTGTGTGCCACATGATAACCTCGGGACCAACCAAACTTGGCATTACAATACCGTAGTGACAACATGATCACAAGGAGCTTGGTCTTTACCCGAGATCACCACATAACACTATCAACCAAATCCGGTATCCATGATACCACGGTGATCCTCGCGTGATCACGATTAACCAACGTCCGTATACTCGATATCACGGTGATCCTCTCGTGATCACATAAAGATCAACCAATTTCTTTCTACTGTTGTTATAAGCAAGATTATTATACTGTTGACCCATAGTGTGTCCTACTACGAACTGTGCCCATATCCGAGGACGTGGCTATCGATAGATTATACACTCTGCAGAGGTTAGTACACTGTACACACACCACGGAACTCATGGCCTTGTGCTCCCATTCGGGTGAACCAACGACATTCCGACAAAACCCGATCTATTGCATGACACTCTCCCGGCCACTCCGACAAACTCCCCTTTGGGCTATGTCATGGGTGACCATTGTGTCCTTCCGACACCTGCCACCATCGTGGCCAAACAAAACTGTCCCAAACGGGGACCTGGATCCAATAACTCAACTGGGTTCACATGGTTATAGCCGCCTACCTGATCAGGGTAGCGCGCACTCATAACCTTCCCTAGTTGGAGGTACCGGCTAGAGGCATGACAATAGACTGAATTAGGGTTGCCCCATCCCAGCATGTGTGGTTGCACTGGTGAGCTCGATTCGGTCCGCACTATGACTCAGCCAACAGGTGTTCAAGTTCGATTAACATCCGGTTAAATTTGAATGATGATGTGCTGAGCCATGATAGCATGATGAAATCATATTGCATATGAACATGATATAACCTAAGCAGGGATGGGAAGCATAATATCTGGATCATGGCAACACAACATGCAAGCATTTAACCAGCTAAATGCAGACGAGCATGGTGAGCATGAACAATATCATTATGTCCATAACAACTAATAAAGAAACATGCAGACATGTCATCATCCTGGCTTGAACTACTGCAAGTATTAACCATGAGCATAATGCTACCAATGAGTACTTGATAACTAGCATGTCACATGAGCATATGGATATTAACATGCACACATTTAATAACTTTTCAAATATGAATCCATAGCTACTGCCAATCCGTCATGCAAGTGGCTGTCGTGGCTTGCCTGGGGTGAAGGATCCACCGGGGAGAAGTGCGGAGAGTCTGCGGAAACGATTGCCGGAAACAGTTCTTTCTTGGAGGGGCTGTTTACGGACAAGGAAAAAATGGTCATTTCCACTATGGAAACATATGATGAAAATGGTACCAACATGACGGGCTCGAAGAGACGAAGACGTGGGCTTTGGAATCACCTCGATTGGAGTTACGGATGAAGAGATGTAGTGGTTTTTCTGCCAGGGACCTTTCTATAATTATTTTATTTGCATCCGGGTCCCTGCCAGTTATTTCACTGATAAAAGAAAAAGTGCACTATGCACTTGGGCTGATTCGGACCGAAACTGGCTGCTACTATCGCTGCTCCACTGGGCCGGCCCACACACGCTGCTGCCCATCTCATTTAAAAAAACGGTGGGCCACTGTTGGGCTGGCCCACCTTATCTCCCTTCCAACTCCTTCTTCCTCCTCCCAAACAGAGAGTAGCAGCGGCTCGGCCTCGCCGGCGTTGCCGCGGCTCCGATGGGCAAGGGCTCTGGCTGGAGGTGGAGACGGATGCGCCGGTCGATGCTGCACCCACCCGTACCCGTGGCGAAGGCAGGGATGGGCGGAGGCGGCCGGACGGCAGATGGCGGCGGACGGCGGTAGGGCTCTGGCCAGTGGAGGGTCTCCGGTGGGTACTGGGGTGAGGCGAGGGTGCTGGCGAGGTCGCCGGAGAACGGCGCCTCTAGGGGTGGACTCCACGGGCACCGGGGATGGCTGGGGACGGGGTTCGCCGGCGGAGGCAGTAGGCAGAGCTCCGGCTAAATTCTGGCGATGCCGAGGAGGATTCGGTCGGGCGAGCATACTGTGGTGGACTAGAGAGAGAGAGGAGGAGGTTGGTGAGGTCGAGGGGCTCGGGCACGGCCTATTTATAGGCGAGCGGCGGGGAAGGCCGAGCACGGCCGCGGTGACACATGCTCGGGCGTCTCGGCGCTTCGGGAGCTCACCTGGAGGAGGGGAGAGGCTTCCAGGATGATCAAGGAGGGGCGGAGAGGGTTTGGGTGAGGTCGGGCAGGCTCGGGAGAGCTTGGGCGACTGGACGCATCGGCGGCAGAGACGGCAGGGTATGGGCGAGGCGGCTAAACCGCGAGGGGGGGGGACGAGAGAGGGGGAGACTTATCCAGGGAGGAAGAGGACGACGAGGGGAAGCTGTTGGACACGACGAGTCGCATAGAAAAGACGGGAAGAGGAGGAGCCCGAGCTGACAAACACGCAGCTCACGTCCATGGCCTGCCAGGGCGGCGGTCACCGTGTGGACACGGCGATGCCACGTGTTCTAGTCAACCCCACCATGTCAACTAGATCAGTCATTCGAAGGATAGGGTCAAGGAAGAAAGAAACAAGCATAGTGGCACTTGAGGTGACCACAGCTAGCTAGTCTTCTCAGTAACAGCAAGGTGTTTGTGCCGTGGAGAGGAAGGAAGATAGCAGGAACTAGACTCTGATCTTTGGCATGGTGTGATCATACACTAAGATGATCATGATGGCAAAGTTTGAGATCAAATGGAGGTGTTAAGCTAACACTTGCTATTCAAATGACCCCACTGACCAGAAACACAAATCTTGATGTGGCACGCATATACTGGCTTGGATTGAGCTGAAATTTGGAGGAGGCTAGTTATTTAGGCATATGAAGACACTGTATAAGTTTCAGACCATTTGGATAAGCCAAAATGGTACTTCCTTCACACAGCATCCCACTGGACATAATTTTAGAAAAATAACTGAGGATAAATGGCTAGATGAAATGAGCCCAAATTTGTTGGAGAGGTGTTATGTGGGTAGTAGAATGCTCTGGTAAATTTTTAGCAATTATGAAGCAATATAAAATATAGTTGCTTCACAACAGAAAAATATGACCAGAAGCAAAGAATTGATGCTGTGCTCACACAGTTGGAGGGATGATGCTCAAATTTTGTGGAGAGTGTTAATTTGAGCATATGAAGGAGCTTGCAAAATTTCAACTCATTTGGATACTCCTAGATAGCACTTCCTTCATTAAGCTTCCAGCTGACCAGAAACTTTGGAAATTAACCAAGAAATATTTACTAACCAAATTGAGTTGAATTTTGTCATGTGGCAATGATATGGATGGGAAAGAGTTCACAAAAAGTTTGAGAGTAAGCAAGCAAAGATAAAGGGTACTTGCTTCACAAACTGCCAGCTGGGGCAGAATCAGAAAAGGAATATTGGTGAAATATTTTTGAACATGGCAAGGAAGGATTTTGACATATCTGAGGAATATATGACCCAAACAATTTATGGGAATTATTTGGGAGTCTTTGGATTGCTGGAAATGTGGGTTGCTTCACAACCCAGGGCAGACAGGGTTATTCCTTAAATAGAAAAAGGAATATTCCCAAGAAAAAGAATATTGGATTTGGTTCAAGATGGAAATGACAAGGGCTTGAGATGATTTTGAGGTTGACAAGCCACTTGGGAGAGGAATCAAAGGTGATCTCTCCAGGTTTCAAGACCACTAAGCCACTGAAAAGCAAATCCAGACAAAAATCAAAAGAAAAAGAAAATGTGCAAAATCCAGGGTGTTACAAACCTACCCCCCTTAAAGAAATCTCGTCCTCGAGATTTGGTTTCTCAGGGGTCAAATATGAATATTCCCACTTAAGGAAACCGTTTCCAATTCGGGTTTCCTTTTTGCCTTTGTATAATGTTCCTATTAAATTTCATCTGTCTGACTACCTGACTTCAGGGTGGTTTGTTTCACTGGATCCTTTTTCTGGCAAATCTTACTTCATATGTTACTCTGACTTCACTCCTTTTATGTCTATTGCCTTAACTGGGGTGTGATGAATTATCCTAAAATACCTATCCTTCTTGCAAGTCCAAGAGTTGTTTCCCCATGGACGCGTTGTAATGAAGTCCAATACGGACGACCGTCCATTGAGTTGTGAACAAATTCTCTCAGTGGACACGAAATCTTTTGCTCATTGCATTGAGCTGCTTCAAATGTCTGTGTGTCCTCCAGGTTCAAAATAGTACTATGAATCGTACCATTCTCCTAGCGGTATCTGACTCCTTGCAGGAATGGCTGAAACATCTTGGGTATCTTCACTATCTCGGGTATCACATTCTTACCAAAGATTTGACTGTCACTTGTCGTGACCAGCATAAAGGTATATATCCTTATAACGGTATTATCTGCAGACTTGACTGATGGTGGTTCTGAATCTTGTTCACGACGGGCTATCCTTTAATTGATTCCCATATGTGAAAACACATGCTTCGAGTCTGTTATTCATCCTTCTGATTACTCAGTCTGTCGGCATTTCTATGTGGGTGGTAGGCCATGTAATGCTTTAACACTGTTGCTGCAATCAAACTGCTGAATTGACACTTCGGTCTTACCTCACAGGCTTGAATATCCCCTTCTGATATTTCTGAGAATATATAGCTGGCTGAGCGGGTTGACTCGATATGGGGTCCTTGCAGATGAATTAGGCCCCGTGGGTGTGTTCCCATGGTGGTTGGTACCGATTCAGACTGTTCGGGGTATCGGTACCATGCAACCGCTATCATACCTGTATGGCCCATCTTGCTTCTTCATTATGGTTTTCTTTGCCTGGATCCTTAGTTGAAAGAGCTTGGCCTTATGTATTCTTGATTCTTCGGGTGACCAGGGGTGCTGTCAGGTGCAATATTCCGGCAAGCATATTACTTTACAAGTTGTAGCTGTAGGGTAATGACTGCCTGAACCCTTGGATGAAACCGGCAAATAAACCAGTAGCCACCAGAACGGTCTTTGCAACTCAGATCTGGGACATTACTGGAATAGCTCAACCCCGACTCAAGACGGCTGAAAAGCAGCTCAGAGCATGAGACGGTGTCGATAAAAAGAAAGTAGCAGTTCCCTAAGACGGCCGAAAAACAGCTCAGAGCATAGGGTCACCACTACGGAAAGAAATTCAACAGCTGCCCGAGACGGCCGAAAAGCAGCTCAGAACACGGACAGTTGCTGACAAGAGAAATAAAAGTCGGCATCCACCCCGGACGGCCGTAAACAGCTCAGAACACAGGCGTGGTGCCGTTGCTGAAGAAAGGCAGGCAAGGGTTCAGTAGCATCCCATACAGCTCGTTACTACACCGACAAGCGCATGCATTTAAACATGTAAGAAATATCACAGAGCAATGCTTCAGGGCATATGTCAGATGGTCAGCTTGCTCCATAGGTTGTTGGTCATCACACTGAAGTGTATAACTGGCGTTCTTCTTCTTCTTATATGGTTCATGCAATAGTCGGATCCTCACCGGGCGGACATCATTTTATGAGTAACTCGTATGACCTTGGCAGCATGTTCACCATATCTATGGAAACATGTGCAGCTGGCCACTTGATTCCTGAGGCAAGCTTGTGTCCTGACTGGTTTTTGTCTTCTGGCCAACTGTTGTGGATCTGACTCTGGGGACGTATGGTCATATGCTGCCAACTGACTAGGAAACATCTTGTACATAAACCATACCTTTGACTCGAAATATACTGTTGATCATGCACACATCTTTGCCTTCTTGCTGCTTTGATCATTACTGCTGTGAAGATTGCACATTGATGTATATTCGATGCTGATAATCCATCCAGAATACCATTTGTGGTCAGACCAGATATTCCCAATATCAGGCAGTCGGCGGAAAATTTCCTATGGTTGAGCTGGGCTTCCAAATGACTGTCTCTTCACTGATTCTTTGAGTCTAGTGTTGGTGAGCAACTTCCATAAGGGGAATTAAGGTAACACCAAGGGCCCAAAGAAAGAAGCAAAAGAAACGACTAAAATAAAAGCACTCAAAACATCAAGATCACACACAAGCAATAGCATAATATACAACTATCCACAGCAATAACATGCATTCCTACTTAAGCACACAAATCTCACGGAAACTCCGGTACTACGGTCTAACATGCTGTGGCGGTGTGCACGAGAGTGAGACATTGTGTGGAAGAAAGTTGGTGTAAACAAGGCTACACCAAACACGGGCTTAGCACCAGTTCCAGCTAGACAAATACGGTGGCGAGGACAGACTTGGTGACCGTGGGTCGGAACACAGGGGTCTCGACCACATCATCATCAAGCGTACGAAAGAAACCATACTTGTCCAGGGAATGGATGGCAGGGTAGGATAGTGATGGGAAGAAGGGCTTGCGGGCATTGCCCTTTTCTGATAACTAAGATCAGTAAGGGTTGCTAATGTGGCTAGAGGGATGGCAAGATCCGGGATAGAAACATGTCTATCACTGAAACAAAAGGGGTGGCTGAAGGGAATATATTGGTGTGGTACCGGTGCATCAATCCGACAAGGAATCGACACCACCAAGCACCTTGGTATCACTCCACTGGGACGAAGATGACACCAAACACCAAGGGCAAATATGCAACTGGAGGGTGCAGGTAGTGAATCGAAATCGATGCCACCTACACTCACCAGATCAATCGTTAGTGACAAGATAAATAATCTATATGCATGCCATGCACAAACATATGCAACAAACAAGTGCAGCAAACCGACAAGGCTCTATACTACCGGTTACTAACGTTCGCGCGGTCTAGGGCATCCTACAGCCAGACCTGCTCTGATACCAACGCTTGTGGCACCCCGGCTCAGAGGAAACCGGAACGCCCGGTATTCCATCCCAGAGAAAAGTCTTCTGGAATACAGCACTGTTGGCATAGAACAAATCAGCTCTTTATTACTATGGATAAGGTTACAAGGGTGCATGGATTACATCGGCACGGCGATACTACGCCTACCCAGGGTAGCTCTATGCTAACAGCGGAACAACCCAAGGAAGCAAAGTAACTCTTGGCAGCGAAACACTGATGGCGGTGATGGACTCCACTCCACAGGGACTCTGGCTGGAACGCGTATCCTAGCTCGCAAACTCAGAATCCTCGACAAGCAAGCAATCATGGCATGACCTGCAAACTGACATGACATGCCAGGTGAGTACTTTGAATGTACTCGCAAGCTCACAGCAACCAAAGCAATCAAGACAAGCAACAACATGGTACTTACAGGTTAAGCAGGTGTAAACATGATGATACTAGAACAATATGACATATGAGCAGGATGACACTACATGCAACAGGTTAAAGCTATCATGATGCAACTTACTCTGTTCGGGGTTACCTCATAACCACCACATGTAAGAACTTACCATCGTGTGTGCCACACGATAACCTCGGGACCAACCAAACTTGGCATTACAATACCGTAGTGACAACATGATCACAAGGAGCTTGGTCTTTACCCGAGATCACCACATAACACTATGAACCAAATCCGGTATCCATGATACCACGGTGATCCTCGCGTGATCATGATTAACCAATGTCCGTATACTCGATATCACGGTGATCCTCTTGTGATCACATAAAGATCAACCAATTTCTTTCTCATCGAACATGGTTGTTATAAGCAAGATTATTATACTGTTGACCCATAGTGTGTCCTACTATGAATTGTGCCCATATCCGAGGACGCGGCTATCGATAGATTATACACTCTGCAGAGGTTAGTACACTGTACCCACACCACGGAACTCATGGCCTCGTGCTCCCATTCTGGTGAACCAACAATGTTCCGACAAAACCCAATCTATTGCATGACACTCTTCCGGCCATTCCGACAAACTCCCCTTTGGGCTATGTCATGGGTGACCCCTGTGTCCTTCCGACACCTGCCACCATCATGGCCAAACAAAACTGTCCCAAACAGGGACCTGGATCCAATAAACTCAACTGGGTTCACAAAGGTTATAACCGCCTACCTGATCAGGGTAGCGCGCACTCATAACCTTCCCTAGTTGGAGGTATCGGCGAGAGGCATGACAATAGACCGAATTAGGGCTGCCCCATCCCAGCATGTGTGGTTGCACTGGTGAGCTCGATTCGGTCCGCACTATGACTCAGCCAACAGGTGTTCAAGTTCGATTAACATCCGGTTAAATTTGAATGATGATGTGCTGAGCCATGATAGCATGATGAAATCATATTGCATATGAACATGATATAACCTAAGCAGGGATGGGAAGCATAATATCTGGATCATAGCAACACAACATGCAAGCATTTAACCAGCTAAATGCAGACGAGCATGGTGAGCATGAACAATATCATTATGTCCATAACAACCAATAAAGAAACATGCAGACATGTCATCATCCTGGCTTGAACTACTGCAAGTATTAACCATGAGCATAATGCTACCAATGAGTACTTGATAACTAGCATGTCACATGAGCATATGGATATTAACATGCACACATTAAATAACTATTCAAATATGAATCCATAGCTACTGCCAATCCGTCATGCAAGTGGCTGTCGTGGCTTGCCTGGGGTGAAGGATCCACCGGGGAGAAGTGCGGAGAGTCTGCGGAAACGATTGCCGAAAACAGTTCTCTCTCGAAGGGGTTGTTTACGGACAAGGGAAAAATGGTCATTTCCACTATGGAAACATATGATGAAAATGATACCAACATGACGGGCTCGAAGAGACGAAGACGTGGGCTTTGGAATCACCTCGATTGGAGTTACGGATGAAGAGATGTAGTGGTTTTTCTGCTAGGGACCTTTCTATAATTATTTTATTTGCATCCAGGTCCCTGCCAGTTATTTCACTGATAAAAGAAAAAGTGCATTGTGCACTTGGGCTGATTCGGACCGAAACTGGCTGCTACTGTCGCTGCTCCAATGGGCCGGCCCACCCGCGCTGCTGCCCATCTCATTTAAAAAAACGGTGGGCCACTGTTGGGCTGGCCCACCTTATCTCCCTCCCAACTCCTTCTTCCTCCTCCCAAGCAGAGAGCAGCAGCGGCTCGGCCTCGCCGGTGTTGCCGCGGCTCCGATGGGCAAGGGCTCCGGCTGGCGGTGGGGACGGATGCGCCGGTCGATGCCGCACTCACCCGTACCCGTGGCAAAGGCAGGGATGGACGGAGGCGGCCGGACGGCAGATGGCGGCGGACGACGGTAGGGCTCCGGCCAGTGGAGGGTCTTCGGTGGGTACTGGGGTGAGGCGAGGGTGCTGGCGAGGTCGCCAGAGAACGGCGCCTCTAGGGGTGGACTCCACGGGCATCGGGGACGGCGGAGGCAGTAGGCAGAGCTCCGGCCAAATTCCGGCGATGCCGAGGAGGATTCGGTCGGGCGAGCATACTGTGGTGGACTAGAGAGAGAGAGGAGGAGGAGGTTGGTGAGGTCGAGGGGCTCGGGCGCGGCCTATTTATAGGCGAGCGGCGGGGAAGGCCGAGCACGGCCGCGGTGACACATGCTCCGGTGTCTCGGCGCTTCCGGAGCTCGCCTGGAGGAGGGGAGAGGCTTCCAGGATGATCAAGGAGGGGCGGAGAGGGTTCGGGTGAGGTCGGGCAGGCTCGGGAGAGCTCGGACGACTGGACGCGTCGGCGGCAGAGATGGCAGGGTACGGGCGCGGCGGCTACACCGCGAGGGAGGGGACGAGAGTGGGGGAGACTTATCTAGGGAGGAAGAGGACGACGAGGGGAAGCTGTTGGACACGACGAGTCACGCGGAAACGATGAGCAGAGGAGGGGCCCGAGCTGACAAACACGCAGCTCGTGTCCATGGCATGCCAGGGTGGTGGTCACCACGTGGACACGACGATGCCATGTGTTCGGGTCAACCCCACCATGTCAACTAGATCAGTCATTTGAAGGATAGGGTCAAGGAAGAAAGAAACAAGCATAGTGGCACTTGAGGTGACCACAGCTAGCAAGTCTTCTCAGCAACAGCAAGGTGTTTGTGCCGTGGAGAGGAAGATAGAGCAGGAACTAGACTCTGATCTTTGGCATGGTGTGATCATACACTAAGATGATCATGATGGCAAAGTTTGAGATCAAATGGAGGTGTTAAGCTAACACTTGCTGTTCAAATGACCCCACTAACCAGAAATACAAATCTTGATGTGGCACTCATATACTGGCTTAGATTGAGCTGAAATTTGGAGGAGGCTAGTTATTTAGGCATATGAAGACACTGTATAAGTTTCACACCATTTGGATGAGCCAAAATGGTACTTCCTTCACACAACATCCCACTAGACAGAATTTTAGAAAAATAACTGAGGATAAATGGCTAGATGAAATGATCCCAAATTTGTTGGAGAGGTGTTATGTGGGTAGGAGAATGCACTGGTAAATTTTCAGCAATTATGAAGCAATATAAAATATAGTTGCTTCACAACAGAAAAATATGACCATAAGCAAAGAATTGATGCTGTGCTCACACAGTTGGAGGGATGATGCTCAAATTTTGTGGTGAGTGTTAATTTGAGCATATGAAAGAGCTTGCAAAATTTCAACTCATTTGGATACTCCTAGCTAGCACTTCCTTCATTAAGCTTCCAGCTGACCAGAAACTTTGGAAATTAGCCAAGAAATATTTACTAGCCAAATTGAGTTGAATTTTGTCATGTGGCAATGATATGGATGGGAAAGAGTTCACAAAAAGTTTGAGAGTAAGCAAGCAAAGATAAAGGGTACTTGCTTCACAAACTGCCAGCTGGGGCAGAATCAGAAAATGAATATTGGTGAAATATTTTTGAACATGGCAAGGAAGGATTTTGACATATCTGAGGAATATATGACCCAAACAATTTATGAGAATTATTTGGGAATCTTTGGAATGCTGGAAATGTGGGTTGCTTCACAACCCAGGGTAGACAGGGTTATTCCTTAAATAGAAAAAGGAATATTCCCAAGAAAAAGAATATTGGATTTGGTTCAAGATGAAAATGACAAGGGCTTGAGATGATTTTGAGGTTGACAAGCCACTTGGGAGAGGAATCAAAGGTGATATCTCCAGGTTTCAAGACAACTAAGCCACTGAAAAGCAAATCCAGACAAAAATCAAAAGAAAAATAAAATCGGCAAAATCCAGGGTGTTACAATTCCTGACCTTAAGCCGATTGGTGTTCCTGAATCGCGGCATGAGGGCAGACTGGGTGGAAAAGGCACGCTAGGACCGAAAGCAATAATATGTTTGGACGGGCATTCTTGGGCGCAAGCACACTGCACAGTTCTACAAAATTCCTCCTTGGTGGCTCCGTATATCGAGGAACACAAGAATATTCTACGCTCCAAACACCCGGAGCAGTTTGACGACTGGATTACACATGAACAAACGGGGACTTTCGCCGGTTGGTTGCAGACACGTCTCATGCATGACGACACTGTTGAACATGAGCTGTACTTGCTGTCCCAGTTACCATCTTCGAATAACTTTCAAAGGGTACGAGATAAAAGGGAATACATTTTACACGATCGCCCAAGATAAAAAGAGCACCAACCAAAATAGTTGTGTCCACTTTGATGCAGTAAACACCAATAGGCCAAAGGACACATATTATGGTTACATAGAGGAGATATGGGAACTTGACTATGGACGTGGTTTGAAGGTCCCTTTGTTTCGGTGCAAATGGGTTAATCTGACAGGGAAGACCCGCAATACGGAATGACAACAGTGGATCTCAACAATCTTACGTACGCAGATGAACCATTCGTCCTAGCCAATGATGTGGCGCAGGTTTTCTATGTGAAGGACATGTCTACCAAGCCGAGAAAAAGAAAAGATAAGGAAGCGAATACATCATACGATGAGCCAAAGCGCCAGATAGTTTTTCAGGGAAAAGAAACATCGTGGGAGTGGAGGACAAGACAGACATGTCAGAAGATTATGAAAATTTTCATGAAATTGCTCCATTCACAGTGAATATTGACCCGAGCATCCAGTTAAATGATGAAGATTGTCCATGGTTACGGCGCAAAGGGACACACGCGAAGAAAAAGTTTTATACCCAAAGATCCCACTCTGGGATGTGACCGGCTTCACTATCATCACTTTCTTCTCTAGTGAGTTTCCGGACTTACATATCTGTAAAGTCCCACTTCGGACAAACCGGAGGGAATCTTTGTAATAGTTAGGGTACTTATGTGTTTTGGCATTTGAAATGCGAAGAAATATTATGTACAAACAAATTATTTCATGCATTATATAGCACTTCATTTGCTATATAAAATGGACAATCTCTTTTGAAGTATCAGGCTTTCGGACGAAAACTCATCTGTTACAAAGGGATTTCATTTTTTTAAACTTATTTCAACTCCAGACTTTTTGTGCGTTTAGTATGCACCATTCAAAGCCACGTCATCAATTTTCAACCCTTTCTGACTTCATTTGCTATTTTTATGCATTTACTGATTTTTTTAGCTAAATGACCTTGAAATTGAAAAGCACTACAAATGAACTCTGAAAAGGTTGAAAGTTGGCATGGTATCATCATTTCACCCACATAGCATGTGCTAAAAAGTTGAGAGGGTTACGGCAAAAACTGGATGCACTTCGTGTACAAAATGGACAATCTCTTTCGAAGTATCATGGTTTCAGACGAAAACTCATTAGTTACAAAGGCATTTAATTTTTTTAAACCTATTTCAACTCCAGACTTTTTGTGCGTTTAGTATGCACCATTCAAAGCCACATCATCAATTTTCAACCCTTTCTGACTTCATTTGCTATTTTTCATGCATTTACTGATTTGTTTGAGCTAAACGACCCTGAAATTGAAAAGCACTACAAATGAACTCTGAAAAGGTTGAAAGTTCGCATGGTATCGTCATTTCACCTACATAGCATGTGCTAAAAAGTTGAGAGGGGTACGACAAAAACTGGATGCACTTCGTGTACAAAATGGACAATCTCTTTCGAAGTATCAGCGTTTCGGACGAAAACTCATCTGTTACAAAGGCATTTCATTTTTTAAAACTTATTTCAACTCCAGAATTTTTGTGCGTTCAGTATGCACCATTCAAAGCCATGTCATCAATTTTCAAACCTTTCTGACTTCATTTGCTATTTTTCATGCATTTACTGATTTTTTTGCGCTAAACGACCCTGAAATTGAAAAGCACTACAAATGAACTCTGAAAAGGTTGAAAGTTGGCATGGTATCATCATTTTCACCCACATAGCATGTGCTAAAAAGTTGAGAGGGTTACAACAAAAACTGGATGCACTTCGTGTACAAAATGGACAATCTCTTTCGAAGTATCAGGGTTTCAGACGAAAACTCATCTATTACAAAGGCATTTCATTTTTTAAAACTTATTTCAACTCCATACTATTTGTGCGTTCAGTATGCACCATTCAAAGACACGTCATCAATTTTCAACCCTTTCTGACTTCATTTGCTATTTTTCATGCATTTACTGATTTTTTTGAGCTAAACGACCCTGAAATTGAAAAGTACTACAAATGAACTCTGAAAAGGTTGAAAGTTGGCATGGTATCATCATTTCACCCACGTAGCATGTGCTAAAAAGTTGAGAGGGTTACGGCAAAAACTGGATGCACTTCGTGTACAAAATAAACAATCTCTTTCGAAGTATCAGGGTTTCGGACGAAAACTCATCTGTTACAAAGGCATTTCATTTTTTAAATCTTATTTCAACTCCAGACTTTTTGTGCGTTCAGTATGCACCATTCAAAGCCATGTCATCAATTTTCAAACCTTTCTGACTTCATTTGCTTCCCGCCGCTCTGCCTGGCCAAATTTCACCCTTTAGTCCCAGTTGGAGCCACCAACCGAGACTAAAGGCCTGGCTTCCCACCGCTCCGCCAGCCAAATTTCACCCTTTAGTCCCGGTTGGTGGCTCCAACCGGGACTAAAGGTGCCTCCTATATATATAGCACTTACGAATTTTTCACTCCATTCTTCCATCGACGCCGAACCAGACGCCGCCAGGTTGCCGCCTCCGCCCGCGCCGATCGACTCTGCCAGGCTGTCCCCGAGCCCATCCTCGTCGTCGCCGACGCCGCCGCGCCTCTCCTCTCCGATCTGACGCCACCCCCGATGCGCACCGCCCACGCCGCCCGCGCCCACGCGCCTACCCCAACGCCCCCGTCGATCACCGCCCACGCCGCCCGCGCCCGCCGGCCTCGACCGTCGCTGGCCTCGACATCGCCCACTGTGAGCTCGCGCCGCCCCGGCCCTTCGGTGATTTTTTTTTCACTAGCATGTTTTAGATTATTATTAATTATTATACAATGTATGTATATATGTATGTTTAGATGCTTAGTTATAGTATTAATTAGTATATATGTATAGCAATTTTGACATTTTTCAGAGGAATTTTGACATTTTTTTACTAGATGATTATATGTATAGAAAAAAGTAGAGGAATTTTGACATTTGAAGAATTAATTAGTATAATGTATGTATAGAAATTTTGACATTTGAGGAATTTTGACAGTTTGATCCAATGTATAGAAATTAGTATATATATATATATATATGTATGTATACAATGTATAGAAAAAAGTTGAGGAATTTTGACATTTGATCCAATGTATAGCAATTAGTATATGTATGTATACAATGTATAGAAAACATTTGAGGAATTTTGACCAAGCATAGAAAAAATTGCATATTTTAATATTGTATTTGCAAAAATTTGTTATGTATTTGCAAAATCAAGTGAAAAAGAATTACAAAAATCACAATCAAGCATTTAAAAAGTGTTAAATTTGCATAGAATTTGTTCTCGACGTCAACGATGCCCGGCGCGCATCCTCATCGTCAACTCGTTGGCGACGACGTCCTGCTTCAGAGGCGCCATGTCCGGGACTGGGTTCCGCCGGGCTGGCACTGGGAGGTGCTACCTACAGGGGCACGCATCTTGGTGAGGAACCCGCCTCCCGTCGTCGACCCGGAGCTTCTTTGGTGGCGGGCGCGTGGGCCACATTCGGTGCGGAGGCTGGCGTCCCCTGCGGAGGTGGTACATTACCGTGTCAGGGAGGAGGACGAGCACGTCCGTCACTACATGGTTGCGTTGGACGTTAGGTTCACCAATACCTGGCAGGTTCTTCAGGGATCTCACCCGAGCTATGATCCCGTGATCGTTCCTTCTCTTTGTGTGTCCACCGCGAGTGATGTTAGCTAGTGATGTTATATATATGATAATATTTGAGATGTATTAGTGATAATACTCAAGATGTATTTGAGATTATATTCGATAATATTCGAGACAATGTATTCAAGATTATATTATTCGATAATATTCGAGACAATATATTCAAGATTATATTCGATGATGCATATTATCTGGATTATTCGAGATGTATATTATCTACTATGATTCAGTTTTTCCTTATTGATTGCATGCATTCTAATTTGAATACTAAATTGTTTTATCTTTCTTCTGGATTAGTTAAATAAAAGCTATGGACAATACCGGTAGAGAAGGAGAAGAGACTATGTTCCACATCATACGCTCCCCGAGCCCAGATAAGAACGAAGAAGATGATGGCTCGCAATATCTGAACAATACCGGTGAGGGTATGATATTTGATGAAGATGAACGAATAGATGAAGTCCCCAACAATGATGACGAAGGAAATGTTGTTCTTCAAATAAAAAAGACCGGTGAGGTATATTTATATAAGGCATCTGGTGATCATCACATATTTTAATTGATTTGTATATATATTAACGAATCAATCTTTCTTCTTTTAGCCCTCCGGATCGAGCAAATCTTCTACAAGCAGCAGGACAGTTCGAGGCCCGGCCAAAAAGTTGCAGGCTTGCGTAAAGTACAACATCGATGCCATCAAACCAAATGGCAAACCGCTTGAACCTAAGAAGAATGCGAACAAGTTCATTCGTCAATGCGGAGTTATTGTCAGGTACCAAATCCCGATCTCCGTTCAAGAATGGAAAAAGGCAGCAAAGGGAGATCCAGATGTTACTTTTGTATCCAAAAGAGCAAAAGATCTGCTTTGGGAATCGCTCATGTCACATTTCACCCTACCAGATCGTTTGACAGATGCAGATCTGGAGAAAGTCAAGAAGAGTGCTCTTAAGAAGATCGCGATAGCATTCAACAACCACAAGTAAAATATATGGGCCGTGTACGTCAAAGCAGGAAAGCAGACTCCAAAATTCTAGGGAACACTGGAGAAGGCAAGAGATCACTGGGACGCTTTCATGAAGTTCAAGGAATCGGAAACAACTCAGGAACGGTCGAGAAAAAACAAGATTAATGCTGTGAAAAAGAAGTGGCACCATAATCTGGGGCCAGGTGGCTACGAGGTGGCCCGACCTAAGTGGTATATCGGTGAGCAAGAGATGATTGCTGCAGGGGTAACATACATTGAGATGGCCCGAAAGGTGCAGGACTTGGTTTTATGCGCATGGGGGGAAGTTGGACCCAAAGACAAGGCTGGTTTTGGAGCGGGCAAGTCTTAAAGAAGCCTCTGACTGTTTACTTCTTGCAATAGAACATGCTCGAACAGGGGTGTTCACGCCCAACAGAGAGAACGACGAGCTTACGCGTGCCCTGAAGAATCCTGAACACCCGGGAAGAACATGAGGCAAAGGCGTTGTTCCATGGTTTGAGGGGTTTGCGGGTTGGAACGCCAATTATAGAAGCTGTGCGAGAAAGAGGCAGCTGGAGGAGGAGAAGAGGAAGGAGGAAGCAGACCGCCTTCAACTGGTAGAATCAAAGCACGTGGAGTTGGGACACGCTTTCAGGCGGCAGCAGGAGCAGATTGACTCACTTAGCCAGGAAAGGGCGTCTCAGCTACAGCAGCAAGTAGATCCTGCATTGGATAGCACCGTCCCATCTATGCCGAGAAGCAGCGTGGGTTCCACCCAGGCCGATGATGCACTGCTGGCTAGATACCCTGTGGATGATATCAAAGATAGGACTACTTGTGAGCTACACATGAAAGTGAAGAACATATCCATGAAGGTGGCGGATGGCTATGCTTTAACAAATCCCCTGAAGCAACCTTCCAGTGCAATCCGATTCCAGCTGGCTATGCTCGTGTCGGGGTTGATGAAGTGATGTCAGGATATTACGTGCTAGAGCTTGACATTCCTGGAGGTGACGAGGAGCGCACACTGGGAGAGGCCATACATCATATCATTCTATGGAAAAAGGATTGCATCATCTTTCCAAGGCCACCGACTCCTGCTGCAACAAGTCCGCCACCGCGTCAGCCGACTCCTCCTCCTCCAAGTCCCGCGCCGCGTCAGTCAACTCCTGATCCTCCATGTCCAGCGCCGCGTCAGTCGATTCCTCCTCCTCCAAGTCCGGCACCGCGTCAGCCGACTCCTCCTCCTCCAAGTCCGGCACCGCGTCAGCCGACTCCTCCTCCTTCAAGTCCGGCACCGCGTCAGCTGTCTCCGCCGCCTCAGCAGTCTCCACTGCCTCAGCAACAGTGGAAGAGAGGCGCCGCAGCTACGGCGGCTAGCGGTACAATAGGCAAGAAATACAAATATGGTCCAAGCCTCAAGCCTCTTCTGAAGTTACCTTACAACTATACTGAGGAGGAAAACACGGCCATAGTGGATGCCCAAGTGAAGGCCCATTTTGCACCGACCCCCCCCCCCCCGGCCGCCAAAGGAGAAAGTACCTGAGAAAGTCATACAACACTTTATTGATAATGCTCAACTGGCTATGAAGCATAGGGACTCAGACTATGTGCGGTCTATCAAGAAGTTATATCGTGCACAAAAAGAGAAGGAGTCGAGCTCGAGCTCGAGCCAAGCAGTTGGCAAAAAAAGCGGGAAAACTGTTCCCCAGCTGGGAGAACAGGCAGTGCAATCGATCCCCTCGCTCATTGTACAACCACATGGGAGTACCACCGATCAGCTGGTAATAACCGATGATCGTAGAAGGCAGGCTAAAGAGGCCGGTGTCACTGTTCAACAACTCCTAGGCATCGAGGAATTCCAAACGTTTACAGAGGAGGAATTAAAATGGAAATTTGTCCGCGGGCAACCTCTGGTCAAGCCTGAGAAGATCCCGCTTCTATCAATGAGAATGTATCAATTGTATGAGTGGTACCTGAGAGAAGTAAAGAACGGGCGAGAGTCCCTCATGGTGAAAGTCAAGGAAGAGCATTACTTCCATGCAAAAGATTTGTGGGTTGAGTTTCAATAAATGTTTCAGTTATTCAATCAAGACGCACTCGACAAATCTATCGTCAGTTGCTATTGTCTGTAGTGATTTATTTTTGTAATTTAAGTCTCTAGCTAGCTGTGCCTGTTCATTACCTGTAATTATCCTCACTATATTCTTTTCTATGGTATTATGCAGAATGAAGATGTATGAAATGAAAAGAGGTGGACGCTATGGCATTGGGTTCATTGACCCAAATACCATTAATCAAGAGACATGGTCACAAGAATGGTCGAGAAAAGACATAGAGAAAAGCTTGCTACAGTTTTTAAAGCGACTAAACACCCAACCAGAAATACTACTTCCTTACAACTTTGGGTGAGTGACACTGTCTTGTACTACAAATTCTGATTTTGCTTACTAGATGTTGATAAGTAGTGTAGTTGATGAGTTATGCACATGCCCGCTTAATTATACAAACATGTGCGCATGCAATTTCCACTGGATCCTTCTAATCATTGAAGTTGATGAGGGAAAAGTTCAAGTACTGGACTCACTATATAAAGAAATATCCAAATACGCAATCGTGAGGGGGATGGTCGACAGGTGATTTCAATCATTATCGCACTATGTCGGCCTCTTTAGTTCATTTCCTGATATCAACTAATTAATAACTCCTTTATTCATTTTCTTTGCCGATGGGCAGGGCTTGGCAAAAGTTCATCAAAGAGGTTGAAGGCGAATGGAAACAACAGCTGAAATGGGTGCGACCCAAGGTAATTAAGTAGTACTAGCTAGCTATGTCCGTGCATCTCTTTAATTCTAGTTTCAATACCATTATCATGCTTGATTAATTATTATCTGATTGACTTTTATTCTTGTAAAGTGCCTGCGCCAGGCGTCGGGGAATAATTTATGCGCATACTACATTTGCGAGAACATTCACATTATGACGTCCGAAAGGAACAAAGATGATAGACAACTTTGGGTACGTTTGGCAGAACACTATTCACAATTTTTATATCATTATCTAATATATATACACAAAACTAATACATTCATATTGATCTCCTTCCTTTAAAGATGTCGGAGATGCGGGACAGGCTCCTACCAACGGATCGCGTACGAGCAATTCAAGAGAAAATAGCGGAATTTTTGCTCGACGAGGTCATAAATCCCAAAGGAGAATATAATTACACCTAATGCCTCCATGTAATGATCCGCAAATTGTAGGAGAAATTGTATATATATATATATATATATATATATATATATATGTGTGTGTGTGTGTGTGTGTGTGTGTATGTGAATGGTCATACGAGAAATTTTATGATATATATATATATGATCGGTTCTATGTGAAATTCTATTTATATATATATGCATAACGTGTATAGTATGTAGTAGCATAAAATATGTTTCAAATGAAAAAGAATTAAATGGAAAACACAAAATTAAAATGAAAAATAAACCATAATTCATAAACCCTAATCCTTTTAGTCCCGGTTGGTGTTACCAACCGGGACTAAAGGTCCCCCAGCCCCCGGCACCTGCTCATGCCACGTGGTGGGCCTTTGGTCCCTGGCCGTGTTGAACCGGGACTAAAGGGGGGGGGGGCTTTAGTCCTGACCCTTTAGTGCCGGTTGCTGAACCGGCACTAAAGGCCCTTACGAACCGGCACTAAAGCACTATTTTCTACTAGTGGCCACTCCTCGGGCCCTGCGGAGGTCGGGCCAGGCGACCCCGAAGAAAGGCGGGGCGGCACTCCCCCCTCAGGGCGACGCCTCTACTTCGCCAAGCGGCGGTGGCGCGGCGAGGCTGAGCGAAGAGCGCCCCGCCCACTCCCCAAGCGCGATGAAGGCCGCGCCCCGGAACAGCGGGGGTGCCCCTGCCCCGGCCAGGAAGAGGGCGTACATCGCCCCTGACGAGTAAGTACCTTACCATGTTTTGGTTCAACAAATTGTGCCGTGCTCACGGTGCTTCCCCCCTGATGACTAGGATGGGTGCCGTGGAAAAGAAGAGGAAGGAAGGAGCCGGGGCTTCGGCGGCGCCACTTCTTGCTGCAGCCGCAGCGCCTTCGGTATAGGCGGGGGAGACCATCCCTCGTCTCCTCGTGGCGGAGCGGGCCTCCCAGGATGTGATGATGCCGCCTTGGGAGGAGCTGGCCACTATGGGCCAGCAGGCCGCAGAGCTGGCTGCGCCCGTTGCGCCCGCGCCAGGCTCTGCGCCTGCGGCGACCCAAGCCGACCTTGCCAGCCCCTCCGAAGCCACAGAATAGCCCACTGTGCTCGTGCCGCCTTCTCCTCCAACCCTTGCACTCGCGAACTGTGGCCCCTTGGTCAGGCCCGGAGCTCTGGAAGAGGCCTACACTGTGCTCGGCCATCTCCGGGCAGACCTTCAAGACGCCAATAGGTGCCTCACGAGGGAGCGCCTGGGGCTCCTCTCTGGGTGGCTCAAGGCCAACACGTCCATCAAGACGGCCTGGGGTCGAGCTGAGGCCGCTGCCGCTGAGAGCAGGAAGGAGGCCATCGAAGCCAAGGAGGCTCGTGACGCAGCGTTGGCGAGTGCCGCATCAACCGAAGAGCACCGCGCTGAGGCGGAGGCCAAGCTGAAGGCCCTTCAGGAGGAACAAGCCTCGTGCAGCCAAAGGCTCCAGCAGCAGGAGGAGGACCTAAAGGACTGTGAGGCGAAGCTCGCCAATCGCAACACCGAGCTGGCCCAGGTGGCCACCGACCAGGCTGCAGAGCGCGGCCGCCTTGACGTGCTGAAGAAGGAGGTGGCCGATGCCCAGGAAGCCCATGCCAAGCATGCCTCTGAGGCGGCAACCCAGCTGGAGGTCAGGGAGAAAATCCTCGTTGCCGCGGAGAAGAAGGCGGCCACGGACCGCGAAACCTTCCTGGCCCTTGAGCTCGGGTTCCGCAAGGCGCTGCGCTCCATCCACGGGGGAGGGTATGAAGAGCCGCTGGCAACTCCTGAAGATGGTCTTGCAGGGCTCCTCCCCAAGCTTGCCGAGGCGCTCAAGGGTGCCGCCGCTGCGGTGTACTCCTTCTTGGAGGTGGAGTGCCGCTTGCTCTTCACCGCGGCCGCAACGCGCGTCTTCAGCCACCTCTATCTCCAAGACCCCGGCTTCGACCTCAATGCCCTGATCAGCCCGGTGGCACCCGAGTCGTGCGATGCTACCGCAGAGGCCGTGAGGGACCAGGTGGGCGCACTGCTGGGGAAGTTCCTGTGCATTCCAATCCCTGAGGCTCCGGCGGCAGAAGTCGAAAGCGGTGAGGATGGCGGCAGCGTTGTTGACGAGGGGCTTCCAACGAATAGGGCAGGTGGCAGCGGTGGCGCTCCTTCTTAGTTTTATCCTGCAACATTTATCGTGCCTCGTGGAGGCGTAAGACTTCAGTTTAAGCTTGCGGAACAATCAGTGCTTGTAATAATTATTAGGATTCCGTGGTTTCCTTATTGCGCCAAGTTTCCTTCGTGCTTGCTTTTGCGCTCTGCGTCGGCAGGGCCCAGCCCCGCGCATACCTCGACTGCTGTTGGGGCATCCGGATCACCAGGACGACACCAAGGGGCGAGGGCTACATGACTAGTGAGGCCCCAGAGTCACGATGCTCAGGAGGTCCCCCTTCATGTGCGAGCAACCCTCATGAAGGAAACGTGGATGCCAGGGCGTAAGACTTCGCGCTCTGCATCGGCAGGGCCAAGCCCCGCGCATACCTCGACCGCCGTTGGGGCGCCCGGATCACCAAGACGACAACAAGGGGCGAGGGTCTACGTGACTAGTGAGGCCCCTGAGTCGCGATGCTCAGGAGGTCCCCCTTGATGTGCGAGCAGTCCTCATACCTTTGACCACCAGGTTTTGCCTGGGAGGAGCACGAGAAGACCAGATACCCGGACCTGGTAGGGTGGTGTGTGCCAGGCGGGGCCTGAGCACAGCCCCCGTGTCCAGCCCCCTCACGCGATCCTCCCGAGGGGAAAGTTGTGGGGTGTTACCGGGCTTAGAGCTGAGAGGCTATCCTGAGGTTGGTGCGGCTCCGAGAGCGCCCTCAGTTGTTTATTCACCAGCGCGGAGCATGGTGCTTCCACTTTAGCATGGGCATAGTCGCTCCTCAACCATATCGTCCACCAGCGCGGAGCATGGGGCTTCCACTGGTGCATGGGCATAGTCGCTCCTCGACCGTCTCGTCCGCCAGCGCGGAGCATGGGGCTTCCACTGGTGCGTGGGCATAGTCGCTCTTCGACCGTGTCATCTGCCAGCGCGGAGCATGGGGCTTCCACTGGTGCTTGGGTGGGAGTTCCCACTGGGGGAGACTCCGGGGCATGTACAACCCCGTTCGTACGCGTGGCTAGCACGGCAGAACTAGAGGAGGTGTATCTGGGCACTCGTGAGCCAGCGCGGGACTCACGAGGCCCTACCTCAAGGCGGGTTGCGCCTGATTTTTGTGGTGCGGGGCGCGTGTAAGAAACCTGTGGGGCGATGGTGTGTCCTGCACCGAATGACCCTCCGGGGTTTATCGCATGAGAAGGCCGGACACCAATGACCCCAGGAGGTGACGTGAACGGGGCCGGCCCACTAGACAGAGCTCTGCCATTGGTTTTATCGATGCTGCAGGGACGGACCCGAGCACAGACAACGTGCCAAGTCTTCTCATGCAACGATCCCATGGAAAACAGCTGGCGCACGGCTCCTGCTGTGGCGAAGCACCGAACTGCGGTTGTACGAACCGAGCCGTGCGCCCTTACTGGCCCACACGCGATTAGCTCATGCGAGAACAAGGCACCAAGGACCACGGGAGGTGACGCGCACGGGAGCTGGCCCGCAGGACAGAGCTCGGTCGCTTGGATTTGTCGACGCTGCAGGGACGAACCCGAGCTGAGACGCCGTGCCAGGCCTTAATCATGAGGCGGTCGTGGGCGGGTTCGTGAGGGCGCAACGACATCATAGTGACAAAGCACCAGACATGCAGTTGAAATACTTAAGGAATTCATGAAGGCAAAGCCAGTTCTGATACATGCGCAAAATGATACAGCTGCGGGCTCGGGCCCAAGCAGCCCGAGGATGATGCAGCCCGAGGGGCGCCCTCAGTTGAGCAAACCAAAAAGTCACCTGGCACCATCGTTGTAGACGCGTTGGAGTAGCTGAAGATGCGTACTGCAGAGATCGCTCCTCACGAGCCGACCGGCTCTTGAGGCCCGTGAGGCTCTGGAGGTTCGGGGGGCTATAACACCCCAAAAATATTCTTCTGGATTTTTTTAAAATCTTTCCTTTAAAAATAAATTCTTTGAAAACCATATTTTGATCATATCACTTTTCTTCCGTTTGAAAACCCTTTCAAATTTTAATTGGGTTTCAAATTTTCTTTAATGATTCTGTTTGAATGGTTTTAAAATTATTTGGATAATTAATTTGGAGGTTTTCAAACTATTTTCATTCAGAAAAGTTTTGGGAATAATTAAATTTTCAGAGAAAATGACCTTTTCACTTCCTTTTAGCCCTTCTAAAGTCTTCCAATCATTTTTTCTTCCACTCCAAATTTATCCCACAAGTGAAGCACATCTTATAGGACAGTATCCAACTCCTTTCCACATCACAAAAATATTCTTTCACTATTTTATAAATTCCAAAGTTGGAATTTATATTATTCATTATCCCTTTGGTTTACAAAGGAACCACAATTTCTACAAGGATTCTACCTCCACCAAAATTATCTCAGCAAATATATGGTAACCACAACCCATTTCTCCAAAAACATGGGGTGCCACAGTCCAAAATTTTCAAATTCTCTTCTGTTCAAATTTGGACCAGATTCAATCTTTCTGATACAAGTCTATATTTAATAGCTCCAAAAATTCCAAAACTTTGCCAGGCCCTCTCATATGCATCAACAAATCACCACAAAAATTCCTCAAAAATTCTAAAAATCCCTAGCACTCTCTGCCATAGGATCATATGAGTGTCTGTGCACTGTTCATAGCTGAAAGAAATTCAGTTAACTGAATTTGTTTTTCAGTGGCAGAGGCGATCGGCGCCGTGCACTGCACTCCATCCATCCTCTTCTCTTCCACGCCTCCCCTCGCCTTAAATGTGCTGCCGCGAGGCCTCCACGTCAGTCCCTCACTGTCAACGGGCCGGAGGCTGGCTGATGCAACAGCCACCACTCTCGGACATGGTAGGCCGAGCGGATCAGCTCGCGCCACCAGCCTCATTCACTGCGCCGCACCCTGCTGACCTACTTCCCCCTCCACGCGTCGCTTCCCTCCGCAGCTCCGTGCACTGACCAAACTTCTGGACCCCATCCGGCAGTCGCCGGAGATGGGCACGTCCGCCGCACCCGTACACCGACCTCGCCGTGGATAAGGCACCCGAGCTCGAGCTCATCCGCGCTGGTGCTTCGGGCAGCTTCCACCACTCTCACTGACACCCACCGCCCTTGACCACCGCCCCAACCACCTCCGACGGCCGGAGTAACTCCGGCGTCACCCGCAAGCTTCTGACCACCTCGGGATCGCCTATATAAAGGCCACTGAGCTCCACTCGTTCCACCCATCGCCTCCACCACCTCCTAATCGCCCCCTCGCCACCTCCCTGACTTCGAGGAGGTCTCCTCCCTCCTCTCCGGTCACCGCTCCGCCGCCTCTGTCTGCGATCAGTTTATCACCATTACCCCACCTCCACAGCTCAAACTTCACCAATAGCCATCTCATCCACCAAACGATCGATCCCGCGCTCCAATTCCGTTCCCCGAGCTCTCTCCAACGAGGTCCATCTCCAGCGAAGCCACCGTCCGCCGGCGTTGAGCTCATCATTGTTTAGGTGCTCGCCGGCGTCCATCTCTACCACTCACCGACGCGGCAGTCCACACTGAGCATGTCTGCATCACCGCCGGCCGCTGAAACCCCGGCGATCGTCGCCGGCGATCGCCGCATCTCCTCTGTCCTCGCACACACGTTCAAACTTTTGAACCTGACGGGTGGACCCCACCCCGCGCGCTCTTTTTCTTTTTTCTCTGTTTTAATCGAAGGCGTATTCCCTGTTTTGCGCGTTCCATGCTGAAAAGCATATTCTTGCCCGAAGCGTTTTCTTTATAAACGCACAGGGACTGGATTTTTACAGAAACACCCCTGGTTTTGAAAGTTTAATAACTTTTAAACCACAACTCTGATTGAGTTGAACTTTTTTTTTGAAATTCTTATTTTTCTCTCTAGTATTTTTAGTATTTATTTAAAAATGTTTTGACACAACTTTTTTACTGTTGCCAATTTTTTTAATTTGAGTTGAATTTGAATATTTTCAGAAAAAGAAGAGGGAAACCTTGCCGAGAATTTCGAAGGGTTTTCACCTGACTACTTTGGACAAGGCAAGCATTATTGAACTTGGGATATGGTGATTGCATTTTGCATGTTTGCATCGGTTGGAATTGCACCACATATATCACAAGTGCATGTATGTTTGGTCATATCACTTCTTATGCTTGTCTTGCACTTCACTCAAACAAGAAAACTTACTGACTTGGTATAGCTGTGAGATATTCAGGAGAGTGTCTCCTACCTTGGACGTGCCGGTGGGCACGGGCCATTATTTTTGACACAGTGGTGTCACGTGACATATGTGGAATATACCGGTGAAGATAATTAACACCTCCTGAGTCGGCCTAGATCGAGTCTTGTTCTGTTACACCTAGCTGGATACCGTGCTACCACGAGTCCTTCCGCAAGGAAGGTACGGCTGAGTAAGTTGTTAACCCCTGTCCAGGTACACACCGTACAGAGGGCCACGATGAGGGTTTCCAGGGCCTTGGACTAAATCCTGTCATCGGGTCAGGGGGCATGGGTGTTTCCGGTTGTAAACAAGAGGGGGGTACCCCTTGGAATCCGCGTGTATTAATAGTGATCCCATGCTACTCGAGATTGTTGTCTCCCCGACTTAGAGTTTTTTTGAAACGATGCTTTGTGTGATTCCTAGCATCCGGACGGTTAATCTGGTGTGTGCTGGTCAAGTGTGTTTTCATCCCAAAGACCATAATGGGAATTAGTCAGTGTCACGGTACTGACTAAGGAAATCCCATACACGTGGGTAAAGAGTACACCCTCTGCAGAGTTTAAACCTATTCGAATAGTCGTTGTCCATGGTCAAGGGCGTTAGCTGGGTGGGTCAAGTGTCGGTCCCGGTGTCAGTCTCCGGAGGAAATAATTTTAATATGCCTGAAATATTTTGCAGGATAATTATTGACACCCTGATGCTACCATGAATATTTTATGCATGTTAGTATTATTATGGTTATGCATATTATTGAGGACTAACCCGTTTCTCTTATTTTGTATTTCCTGAGTGTCTCAGGGGCTGGCTTGACTTCCCCGGGCACTCAATTTTATTTTCAAGACCTCTCATTCCGTCCCTCGAGTTAACAGGCGGTTTATCCCGCCACTACTCTTGTGGACACCCTATTGGCATTTCTCTTCAAGTCCGACCATGGCGTCACTTGACGCCGACTGGCATTTCTTTTCAAGACCTCTTCGTGGGGTCCCTCGAGTTTACAGGCGGTCCCGCCACTACTCTTGTGGACACCCGATTGGCATTTCTTTTATTTTGCTGAATGTCACTTGGGCTGGCTAGACTACCCGTGGCATTCATTTGCTTTATTTCTAATAAGTTTTATCATGACTAACATGCTATGTTCACGTTCATATCATTTTATTGTCATGATTTAAATTTCAGTCAGCATGAGCATATGTATCCATTATATCTTTTGTTCATAATGTTTGCGAGTACATTCCAACGTACTCACTGGCTTGTCCCTGGCTATTTACTTGGCCAGACTTGGAGGACGAGCTTGTGGAGGAGGATTGCGCTAGCGAGCCCGACACTTAGAGGAGTCCCAGTCAGTCAACCTGTGAGATAGGAGTCTACCACTTGTATCATCCGCCGAGCTTCCGCTACACAAATAAAATAGTCAAGCCTCACACTGACGCTTGGCTCTATTTTATTGTACCAGTGTTGTATCACCACCACACCATTCTCATATCCCGCCACTGCCATATGTTGGCGAGTTTGTAATAAACTTTGTTGAGCCCTCAGATTCAACCCTGTGTAATATTATTTTGTACTGGTTATCTATATCAAGGAAGTCCACCAGTTGTGTTGATCTTGGGGCCGGTGTGACTTAGGGCTATTCTGGGATTTATTCTCAGAAATGGGCCCGACAGGCCTTGGTACCAGAGCTAGGCTGACTGTAGGAAGCCCTAGGCACGATCTCTAGCACTCGAGTCAGTACTAACATTTTTAGCATGCATCTCCTGCATTGTAGCATTTTCCCATGGTCATCATATGCACATGATATGACTATTTGGATTTTTGTCTACTGATGTAGATGTCTGGCGGCAACTGCCCATCCCAAATTTTCGCCAACGAGCCTGCGGGATTTTCCCGTTTTCTTACCGTCATCGCTAGAGATGCGATGAGATCTCCGAGCCGTCCAGAGTACACCGTTTTTCCTGACAGGATCACAGACACTCTGACTATGTACCAGGCTTCGGTATATATTCGGGGTGGAAGTACCTTGTCTTTCCGCAACTACTGTTTTTGGGGAGAGTCATGCCCTCTGAGAGGCATGCTATCCAGATGGCCGCCCGTGAGGCTATTTCTCGTCTCAGGGACATCCTGCCTATTATGCAGACCCGTCCCTATTACTACCTTCCGTGCCATGTTCCTTATACCAACCATTATGCTTTTTCCTGCACCGCAGGAGAAAAGGATGAGGCGATCGAGCCCCTTGTTCAGTATATCATGGCACTAGAGTCGGTGTTCACCGCACTGGTGGACGACCATCTTGCTGCACGGATGGACTTGGCTCGTGCGAGGATCCCTCGCAGGAGTGAGTTCCATTCACCTTCACCACGTACCCCTCATATTTCGACTACATCACACTATTCTCCTACTCAGCCCGCGGTTCAACCCTCATCCCCGAGCGATGAGGCTAGTCGCTTGGCTGCTCATGTTCCGATCAGAGCTCCACTGCCGACGCGCACGGTGCCACCTCAGTCAGGCGTAGCTTCGACCTCTGCCCGACTGGAGACCATTCCTGAGGAGGAGGAGGAGACTGAGTCTCTAGCACCTCAGCTGGGAATTACCCTCAGCGGAGCTTACAGTGTCTCGGACACCCCGTGAGGACAGATCGAGCGTCAGCACCGCAGTAGTCTTTTATGAGACGTGGTTGTAAGATATTTATTTTCTGTTTCTTCTTCTTTTTGTAAGATGGCGAGTAACAGACTCAGACCACAGCACGTTGAGAGAATGAAGTAGTACGCTAGTTGAATAAGTGGTCATGTAGTATACAGTTTCTGCAAGCATCTTGTATAATAAAGTCATGCATGTATAATTAAATCCTACATGTATGATATAACCTGTTGTACTTGCTTCCTGGGGGGGGGGAGATTTATTTTCGATCTCTTAAAAGTTTTATTTGCTGCCTTTATAATTTCTTTTCTCATCGGTGTTACACAAATACCCCCAGAAAGAAAATGCATCGCCCCTAGACCCGTTCTATGCCAAATCCGCCAGAGAACAACCATGGACAAATGGGAAATAATTTTACACAAGGACAGACTAGTCATCAGGGCAGTGACTCAGCATTTTCACAAGTGTGCCGTCTATATGAACAAAGCCAGCAACAGCACCAAGAGATGATGCAGCATTTAATCAATATGGGAAATCACCAAGGACAAAATCAGAACAGGTCAAAATTGTTTGAGCTCCAGAAGACCAATCCTACTGTGTTTTCTCACACCGACAAACCATTGGAGGCAGATGATTGGCTACGTGATATTGAAAGAAAATTGGTTATTGCCCAGTGTACAGACCGGGAAAAAGTGCTTTATACCCCATACTATTTTTCTGGTACAGCAGCATCATGGTGGGAAAACTTATGCCACACTCACCCCAACGGAGCTAATATGACTTGGGATCAATTCAAGGAAAACTTTCGGGGAGCGCACATTCCCAACAGTATCATGAAATTGAAGAAAAGGGAATTTGAGGATCTCAAGCAGCGAGGCACCAAAGTAGCCCAGTACCTGGATCAATTTACTCAGCTGGCCCGGTACGCCCACGACGAATACATGACAGAAGACAAAAAGATGGAAAAATTTCTCGACGGACTTATCCCATCTTTAAAGTGCCAACTGGTAGTCCACACCTTTCCTGATTTCAAAACACTGGTGGACAAGGCAATTATACTGGAGAACGAGCACCGCAACATGAACGAAATACGCAAGCGCCGTATGAATCAGTCATCTTAGGTTCGCAACAGCAGGCCCAAGAATGGATTTCAGAAGCCTACAACACCCCGACCAGCAACTCCGCTACCCCGACCAGCAGCGGTAGCACCACAACAGAACCGCAGTGCTTTCAACAACATGACCAAAGATACGACATTCTATCCGGGCTTCACCTGTTATGCCTGTGGAGGAGAAGGGCATTACTCCAGGCAATGCCCAAAGCAAGGAAATAATACCCCCAAGCCCAACAACAATGGCCATGGTACAAACACAGCTCCAAAACGCAACAACTTCAACCCCAATAATAACCAAAGGAAGGGACAGGTCAACCATGTGACCTTTGAGGAGGCACAAAATGCACCAGATATTGTGTTTGGTACGTTTCCTGTCAACTCAATTAATGCTACAGTCTTATTTGATTCCGGAGCTTCCCATTCGTGTATCTCAAAAAGATTCGCTTCGAACAATCAATTTTATTTTTCGCCTTTGCAAAATTCCATGGTTATTCAGTCCCCGGGATCGAAGCAAAGCACACAATGGTACTGCAAGGATGTGAATATTGAGATCAATGGAATGGTATTTTTAGCCAACCTTATTGTTCGGGAAGCAGTCGATCTGGACGTTATTCTGAGAATGGATTGGTTAACCAAAAATAAAGGTTTCATAGACTGCTACAACCGCACGGTGACTCTTACAAGCTACCAAGGAAAAACAATAAAATTTGGCACAAGGAGGATTTCCGCATCACAAGGAAAATTAAATCAAGTGGATGCGGCAGAATTAAGTAAGGTTCCTGTAGTCTGCGAATACCCCGATGTATTTCCTGAGGAGCTACCAGGAATGCCCCCGGACCGTGAAATTGAATTTGTTATTGAATTGGCACCTGGAACGACACCCATTTATAAGAAGCCGTACCGAATGGCTCCGACGGAATTGGCTGAGTTGAAGAAACAGATTAAGGAACTAATGGAAAAGGGTTATGTTCGACCCAACGCATCACCATGGGGATCGCCAGTTTTATTTGCTAAGAAAAAGGATGGTACCCTAAGGCTATGTATTGATTACAGGGCACTCAATATGGTCACCATAAAAAATAAATACCCACTGCCCAGGATAAATGACTTGTTTGAATAGCTAGCAGAAGCCAAGGTTTTCTCAAAAATAGATTTGAGGTCAGGCTACCATCAATTAAAAATCCGATCATCAGATATACCCAAGACTGCCTTTACTACCAGATATGGATTATACGAGTTCACAGTGATGCCTTTTGGCTTAACCAACCCTCCTGCTTATTTTGTGCATCTCATGAACAAGGTCTTCATGAAATATTTGGACAAGTTCGTGGTCGTATTTATCGATGACATACTTATTTATTCCAAGACACCCGAGGAACACGAGCAACACGTACGAATAGTCCTGGAAGAATTGAGGAAAAATCAACTATATGCCAAATTCAGTAAATGTGAATTTTGGTTACGAGAAGTTGGTTTTCTAGGACACGTACTGACACAAGATGGGATAGCAGTGGACCCAAGTAAAGTAAAGGCTGTCCAAGAATGGAAGCAACCCACAAACATGATAGAGGTCAGGAGTTTTCTTGGTCTGGCTGGCTACTACCGGAGATTTATAGAAGGATTCTCCACCATAGCTAAACCCATAACCCAATTACTTAAGAAGGATAAGAAGTTTGATTGGACTGAAGCCTGTGAGAAAAGTTTCCAAGAATTGAAAAAGAGGCTAACAACGGCACCCGTTCTGGTCGTGCCCGATGTGCACAAAAATTTTGAGATATACTGTGACGCGTCCAGGAAAGGCCTTGGATGTGTATTGATGCAAGAAGGAAAAGTCATGGCATATGCCTCAAGACAGCTACGACGACACGAGGAGAATTATCCTACTCATGATTTGGAACTAGCTGTAGTAATACATGCACTCAAGGAATGGTGACATTTTCTTCTCGGTAAGCGATGTGAAATATACACAGACCACAAAAGTCTTAAGTATATTTTCACCCAGCCAGAATTAAACTTGAGACAACGTCGCTGGCTTGAGTTAATAAAGGATTACGACATCGGAATTCATTATCATCCGGGTAAAGCAAATGTTGTGGCAGACGCACTCAGCCGAAATCCCTGCACCAACAATAATAGTGCGCAATTCTTACAGCATGAGTTAATTCAGGAATTTGCCAAACTCAATATGGTCCTAGTCACAGAAGGAACCGTTTCCCAACTGAAAATAAAACCAACATTAGAGGATCAGATCAAAGAAGCCCAAAAAGGACACCCAAGTATTGAAGGGATTAAGAGGAAAATAAAATTGGGCAAGGTGACTGAATTTACCATAGACAGTCAGGGAATTTTATGGTTCGGGAAAAGATTGTGCATGCCTAATAAGGAAGATTTAAAGCAACAAATTTTGGCAGAAGCCCATACCACTCCATATTCTATTCATCCAGGAGGAACAAAGATGTACAAGGATCTACAAGAAAATTATTGGTGGCACGGGATGAAAAGAGATATAGCCGTATATGTCGCACGTTGTGATTCATGCCAGCGTGTAAAAGCAGAACACCAGAGGCCAGCAGGACTATTACAGCCACTCAGAATACCTGAATGGAAATGGGACGTAATATGAATGGATTTTATCGTCGGACTGCCAAGGTCACGACACGGAAATGATGCTATCTGGGTTATAACAGATTATTTAACCAAGGTGGCACACTTCATTTCAGTAAAAACCACATACTCCACACAGAGGCTTGCCAGATTATACCTCTCCCGGATTGTTTGCTTACATGGAGTACCCAAGACCATAGTCTCTGATAGAGGCACCCAATTTGTCTCTAGATTTTGGGAGCACCTACAGCAAGCCCTAGGGACTCAACTGACGTTCAGCACAGCATACCACCCTCAGAACGAAGGACAAACTAAGCGGGTAAATCAAATATTAGAGGACATGCTGAGAGCATGTGTGCTCACTTACGGAGTTAGCTGGGAAGACAGTTTCCATACGTGGAGTTCTCTTATAACAACAGTTATCAAGCCAGTTTGAAAATGTCACCTTTTGAAGCACTGTACGGACAAAGGTGCCGTACCCCACTCAATTGGTCTGAGACCGGAGGCAGTCGAATTTTCGGTCCCGAAGTTCTTAAGGAGGCAGAAACAAAAGTGATACGGGGCTAACCCGGTGTAGGCCGATCTTTCACGATTGGAGTGGATTCCCTTGAAGAACACGAAGAACACGGGGAAGAACGGAGAGAAATCACAAGGGGAAACACTCAAGAACAAGTCCAATCACACATCCACTAGACAATCAAACACACAAGATCCACAAGGTACATGAACAACAAAGGGAAAATTCAAACAAGTTGACGCCGAAGTGGGAAGGCCCTTATCGGGTGAAACGAGTCACCAGGCCCGCCGCTGTCCGCCTGGAGACCGGGGATGGCATTCCAGTGATCAATTCCTGGAACATTGAGCATCTTCGTAAGTTTTTTCCATAAGGCGCGGTTGCCGGGCCCTTCCCCGGCAACCACCTTTTGTACAAGTCTTTCCGCTGTTGCATGTAATCCTTTGTACAAAGCCAGGCGCAGACCCTGTGCATAAATAAAGCTTTTGTATTTCGCAGTTTTTGACGATTTCATGTTTACTTTTATTTTGCATGATTATCTGACATACTGTGCAGTACAGCCTCCCCAGTAAGCATTAACGAGCCGCCAAGCTCCTATATCTTTATTTTCTCTTCTTTCTTTTTCTCAAAGAGACAGAAGCTTCCCTCGCGCACAAGTTTGCCGGGCGGGATGGGATAATGATATGGACCAGGCGTCATTCAAAGAAACTTTGCCTTGCCGGGAAGAAGGCAGCGGCAAGCAGTGACAAGACCTTGCCGCGGAGAGATCAGCGACAAAGCTAAGTGCCAAAGTTTGAATAATCAAATTCTTTTTTATTTTCAAGGTTATTTTCCTTGAACGATACTACTCTTTGTATGGAAAACCTGTGCGCGACGGAACCTAAGCGTAATCGGTCGCGCCCTTACCTTGTTTCGAGTCCGCTCAACAACCTAAGTGGCTGCACTGAGCGCGACAAGGTTGCTTGCCGGCAGCGGCACCGCCTGCAGGCTGCTGAAGTCCCGCACCCAGCGCTCGCGGCAATGGTGCGCGCACCGGCAAGTTCCCTATAAGCGTAGGGCAAGTACACACAAAGAAAGAAATTGCTCAAGGGAGATGACATGCATTAACTCCAAAATATTGCAAGTTATATTACAAGATAAGTTGCCGTGGCTTAAACAGATTGTTCTTTAACATGTCTAGCGGCGGCAAGGAGGGAGAAGAATGGGCTCTCTAATTGCGGTGCTCGCCTTCGACTCTCTGGATTTGGTCCACCCTCTCCACGATGGGCGCGACAAGGGCCTCTAGTGGCGCGGGGTCGTATCCCTTCGGCAAGCTTTTGAAGATGTTGCTGAAGTCGACGCCCGGGTTTCTGTATGCTATCTTCACCAACAACCTCCGGAGAACTCCCCGGCAAAGCCTGCGTGACTCGTCGGCCAGTTGAGCCTTGTGATTGACTTGGAGCTGTTGGAGTGCTTCTACTACTCCGTCGAAGAACTCGGCTAGCTTGACGCTAGTTTGCGTGTTCTTGTCGGTGGAGTACCCGAAGTCTGGCACCTTCAGGGCAGTCAGCTCCTTGTCGATGTCCTCGGCGGCGCTGGCAAGCCTGTCTGTGAAGATCCCCACGTTATCCCTGAACTTCTTGTGGGTTGCAATAGCGTCTTGAAGCAGACCCTTTTCCTTCTGGAGCTCTGTCATTAGAAGCCCTTCGCGCTTTCTGGTGGTGTCGAGCGTCTCCTTCAGCGTGGTCAGCTTCAGCTTCAGGTCTGCTCTGGAGTCGTTGGCGGCGGCAAGCAGATTGTTCTTCTTGGCTATGGTAACTTGCATCTCCGCCAAAGTGTGGGTCACCTTTGCCCTCTCACTTTCAAGCGTTGAGAGCTTGTCACCGTTTGCCTTGAGGGCGGCCTCTAGTCTTGCCACTTTCTCCTCCGTTTCCTTCCTGTTCACTTCTGCAGCAGCGACAGTGTTGGTGGCCTCCACCAACTTGCTGGCGAACTCTTGGGCCAAGGCTTCGATTTCCTTCTGGTGTTTTTGTGCCTGCCCCTGGGTCCGCTCTGCGACAAGTCTTGCCACCTCCTCGTCTTTCTGCTGGAGGGTTTCGGCAAGTTTCTTCTTGCGCTCAGCAAGTTCCTCTTCGTGGGCATCAAGGTCCACTTTCCGCTGGTTCAGATCACCGGCCTGAGCAGACAACTCCTTGGCGGTCTCCTCCTGTTTTTGTTCAATGTCTTGCTTCATCAGGAGGAGGGCCTGCCGTTCTTTGGCCAGCTGTGCCCGCTTGACCTCTAACGCATTAAGAGATCACGCGCGGACGTCCGCCAAGATCTCCGCGCGCCTCAACATGTCAGCTTCGGCCTTCTCGATGAGCGCCTCCCTGGAAGCTAGCTTCTCCCATCGGGCGCGATGAAGATTCAGCAGCTTTTGGAGCAGTTGCTCCTCTTCAGACGTGCTGCTGCTGCTGGCGCCTGGCGCATCCACAAGCTGGAGCCCGGCAGCGGCAAGGATCTCCTCGTCCACAACATCCTCCTCGGTTGGCGCTCTGGAGCCCACCGTCCAGGGGAGGCTGACGTAGACGTTCTCGCCGACCCGGATGTATTTGCTTGGCGGAGGCGAGTTGGGCGCTGCCGCCTCGTCAGTGGTTGAGGGACCCGTGGTCGGAGTAGCGCCTGGCGCTCCTGTGGCCTCAGGGCCGTCAGTACGACCACCGGCTCCCTCGCCGGCCTCCTCAGCAGCCTTCTGGGCGGCCTCAGCTTCAGCAGCCTTGGCGGCTTCATCGGTGGGCGCCTTGGCGGTATTATCCTCGGCGGCCTTGCCGGCCTCTTCAGCAGCCCTGGCAGCTTCTTCGTCGGCAAGCTTGTCGGCTGCCAGCTTGTCGGCCTTGGCAGCGGCGGCCTTGGCGGCCTCGTCGTCGACGGCCCCTGCGGTGTTCTCCTCGGCAGAAGAGTCAATGTTCATTGGCTCCACCGAGGAGGGCTCTGCCAACCCAAGAAGTAAAGCAAAAAGAGCTTCAGGAAGAAATTCAAGAAGACAAAAGAAAGAAAGCAGAAAGAGTTTTGCGGCAAGTGGGTTTACCCGTGTTGAGCTCAGGAGCGGTGGGCTCCCCTCCCCCGTCAACGTTTGTCATTGGGGTGGGGTCGCCAGCGCTGGTGCTTGGCGCTTCGGCGCTTGCCGGCTCCTCTTCGTGGCTCGGCTCGCTAGTGGGAGCCCTTACCGGAGATCTTCTCCTTGGCGGTGTGGTCGAGGGGGGTGGTACTTCTGGAGCACCTTCAGGTGGCTCCACTTGCTGCTCCTCTCCTACACGCCCAAAGATGTCAGTGACAAATGCTTGTTCCTCAGCGACCGCCAGCGAAAGGTAGTTGAAATACTTACGCTGGGGGCTGCGCTGGGGGCTGCGACGAGGGCTGGGCTCAGAGCAGGTCGGGATGGTCTCAGACGCTCCCCCGGTGGTTGCCGTGGGCTCATCTTTGACGACCACCACGGTCTTGCTCGTCGAGACCTTAGCTCTCTTCCTTATCCTCTCCGCCAAGGTTTCCTCCCTGCGGAAGCAGGGCCGGAGCGCGACAAGTGAGGACAGAAACAAAATCTTACAAAGATTGAGGGTCGCGGCAAGGGAACTTACTCTTCCTTGTCGTCCTCTTCGCTGAGAGCGGAAAAATCAAAGTCCGCCTCCGTGTGAGGAGGGGGAGGAGGGGGAGCTGGGCTCCTTGGCCGCTTGGTGGGGGTAGTAGCAGCGGTCTTTGATGACCCTGCTCCAGTTGCCGGGGCCGCGTGAGACGCTCTCGCAGCACCAGCCCTTCCCGCGGTCGAGCACGTCGAACGGCGCTCCGGCGGTTGTTGAACTTCTTGCCGCTCAGCCACTTTGCCAAGCCTGCGAAGGCATTTCCTCCTTAGAGGGGCTGAGGACTCTGACTGCGGTGGGCTTTCGGTGCCCTCCTCGGAAGAGGAGCCCTCATCCTCCGAGCTGCCTGACTCGTCGGCAGGCTGGCTTGGCCCGACATCCTTGCCGGGTGCGGCGAGCTCGCCCTTCCCGGCAAGCATCCCCTGCTCGGCAAGGCTCTCCTTTTGTGCCTCGTCGAGCTCCGCCAAAGTATAACCAAAATCGCCAGCTTCCCTGGTGAGCCTGTCCTCCTCCACTCTTCGAGCAATGAATTCTATTTCTTGCTCAGTGGTGTTGCGGACAAGCCACTCCTCCACCCGGACCTGCTTTTCGACCGTGGAGTCAAAGAATCGCCGCACGTCTTCTTCGAGCGGCACGTCCCAAGTTGCTTCAACGCTGTGCGCATTGCAGAGCGGCATCATAGCGATGATTGCACTCAATGCGGAGTTGTTGCAAAGGGGCACGATGTGCTTCGGCAGCGTGAACGCCTTGTCGCGCTTCTCTGGATTTGTCTCTTGCTTGAACAGTTCTCGCATGAAGAAGTCATGCTGCAGAACTGTGAAGTTGTTGATCAGTCCAGGGCGCAGCCGCATGATATCGGCTGGGTTCTTCCAATCAGAGGCCGGCCTTCCTCTCTGCTGCAGAGGAGCAATGCGGCGGCGAAGGAAGTCTGCGCCAACCATCCCTATGGTGAGCCCGGCCTCCCTGAGCCATATGATCCTGGTAGCGGCAATCTCCAGCTTTTTGTCCTGGGGATCCAGATCGCTCCAGTCCGTGCCACGCGCTGCTGGGGTCTTGCGAAGCTCATAGTATGGTGGCGGCTCGTCGTCAATGATCCAACACCATTCAGACCGGATTTCTCCCCATCTTGGGCGGAGATCCCCCTTCAGATAATGCTCCTTGGCGCTCAATCTTGAAACGAACGAGACGCCAACAGTGAGAGGCTCCCCTTTTTCAGCACGGGGAGTGAAGTAATGCCTGAACAACGCGGTGTTGGGTGCGACGCCGACGAAGTTCTCGCACAGATGCGCAAATATTGCCATGGTGGACACGGCATTCGGTGTGAGATCCAGCAGACGGAGATTGAAGGTGTACATGACGTCGCTGAAGAAATCCAAGTACGGTGGGCAGAGCCCGCACCAAAAGTAGCAAGCGAAGAAGGGGTACTTGCTCACTTCGCTCTCGTCGGTGGCTGGGCGAACGCGGGGGCCGGATGCGCCTTGGTCCTCACGGCCCACATGCCTTGGAACTTGGCCTTCAGATCCGCCCCCGTGAGCGTCGGAGCGAAGAGCACGTACTTCTGCCTCTTCAACTGCGCCTGGGTCTCCGTCCTTGAGGACTTCCCCGTCTTCCCCTTTTCTCCTTTGGGAGGCATGGCGAAGGCGGAGCTGAGGACCGAGGGAGATGCGGACGCGCGCGGTGGTGGAGGATTGGGAACCGCTTTGTTTTGGAGCGGAGGAAGAAGAAGGCGGAGATTTGGAGATCGAGAATGGTGAGAGGGGTGTGTGAATGCTTCTGTAGGTCCCTCCTTTTATGGGGAAAGATGCGGAACCATCCGCCCCTTCGTCATTCGAGATAACTGCGCACGCTTCCCACGCTCCGCATTCAACGCGCGACGCGTGGGAGAGCGTGCAATTAAACAGCATAGAGACGTTTCGGCTTATCCCAGCCACGCGTGCCCATGCACTGTTTGGGCCTGGCCCAACAACGCCCGGCACCGTGTGTGGCCCAGGCCCAGGGGCTCCTGTCGGTGTACTAGAATAGGGGTACCCTAGTACCCCGTACTTGTGCACGGGCAGTAGTAGCATCCCGCGGCCAGGCTTGCGGGAGGACAGCCAGAGAGAAGCTCAAGATTATTAAGCCATTCAAGAACAAAGTATACAAAGCAAGAGTTAAGGCCCCGGCAAGAGGAGCTTGCCGGGAGGGACAGCTGAGGCCCAGCCTGAGGTTTGCTGTAGCAGAGTACTTGCCGCGACAAGGTACTTGCACCGGCAAGTCATTGGCTGCGGCAAGATAGCAGCTGCGGCAAGGTACTTGCCCCGGCAAGTTACCTTGCGCGGCAAGCTATGGGTTGCGGCAAGCTGTCAGGTGCGGCAAGGTCTTGCTGCGGCAAGCGTTACTGTACCACTGTGCTACTGTGCTGGTCCGGTGCCTCTGCCAGCGTGGCGCTCTGGGTCCTTCCAAGCGTGTGTGGCAGGGCACTGTGTAGACGGCGATACACTGTAGCTAGCGGTGCAGGAGCAGGTGGGATAGGCTTTTCCCATGTCCAAGACGTCTGGGTACATGTATCTGGACAGCTAGGGCATGGGCATTTAATGCCCTTGTCCCCTGCCGTCAGTGGTAGGTAGGACATGTCATCCTGGTAATAATGGCCTTACTGTAGCAACTTTCCACCTCTACCTTTACTGTTTACCACCTGTTGGTGACCCCTTTGTGCATATAAAAGGAGGCCCATAGGCAACGTGGAAAAGGAGGAACTGGGGAGATGGAGAACTCCAGTATTGTACGCAGCTACTCTGTACTGTAGCGCTCCTGGAGCTAGGACAATCATACAGATAATAAACCAAAAAGCAGGAGTAGGGTTTTACGCATCCGTGCGGCCCGAACCTGGGTAAATCTCTCTCGTGCACTGTCGTGTTCTTCGCTAGATTTGCTCTTCGTGCGACCGTCTCTCCCTGCCGAACGTAAAGGGGTCCTTCCCTGGGTCCCATAGGTGATCGCGGATTCGTCCCCGACAGCATGTCAAGCAAAGTGAACATGGCGAGATGGGCATATAATATGTAATGGACAATAACCCATAGCCAAGTGAGGGCCATGTAGAAGAAATGCGCGAAGTCTTGCGTGGAGAGAGCGGTGGGAAAGACAATCCATGGGATCCCAAATCATTGTTGCTCTCTAGAGCTCGTTTTTTCAACTCATGGGATTGTGAGTTTGACAAGTAAGCATGGGTACCAACACAACAAATTGACAAGCGAAAGAAATTGTGTGTGTGGTAAATGTACACATCATCCATCATGATGTGTATGTGCATGTGTGAGTTAGCACAAGATAAGCATCGCTCAAAGAAATTTGATGCATGGTATAAGAACATGTCATCCATCATGAAAGAATAGTTATTGTGTATAACACGATGGGGACACAAATTGAGCATACTAGTATATGGCACAACAATATCATTACGATTCATGGGGAGCATATTGTGCACATAATTATTGGGATCATGCAATGGATGGGATTGAACAAGATTTCCTAACATGTATGAGGAAACTATGGGGGTCACCTCATGAGCAATATTGGAAACATCATATGGAGAAAATGGACAACATCCAAAACAATGCATATCCGAAGCTAGGTGGTCATGGCATGGCATATGAGATAAATGATGCAAAGGGAGCATATCAATATCATCACAAGAAAAACAAATGCCAATAACCATGGGCTTGTCATCTATGCCATAAGTGCAAATTGGGTTTATTTTAATGGCATATGCATAGTTACTACGATGAGATTGCAAATATGACATATTGTTGATCTCATGCATAGCATATGACAAGTCAAGCGGATTGTCAAACATGATGTGACCTAGAGAATTGTCACAAGAAATCCTATGTAACATGGCATCACAACTAATAGACTCCACATGGCAATCATCATACTCATCATACATGGGTAAATCGTCGCATGGGGAAATCTCACTAGCATGAATCATGGTAATAGGTTGATCAACATCATGCAAGCAATCAATGTCAAGAATGTCCACTAGTGGGACTAGAGCATCACCTTCACCTATGTTACCTTGTTCATTCCACTCAAGTGGTGTAGGTGGGGTGGGAAAGACCAAATGGTGGTCATCTTCATATTGTTGGAACCATGTGGGGGTTGCATCATATTCCACCATGGCCATCGTCTTGTCCAAAGGAAGGACGTAGTCGTCGTGAATCGGCGCGTCATCATATATGGGACCTAGCACCAAATGAGAAGACACAATAGAGGTAGAGGTTAAGTCATTAGAAATCGAAGTGGCCTCACATGCCTTATCAACTATCTCACTCTCTCTATGTGGTGGTTCACTCACTCCCTCAAGATAGGTGCACTCAATCTCACGTATGGTGGAGTCACTCATCCCACTCAAGTGGTGGGGGCTGTGGCTCTCCTCACATGGGAATTGGGGCAACACATCATATATGGGGCTAGTGGTGAAGTCACTCTCACTCTCAATATGGTGGCAAAAGTCACTCAAGTCATCATACGTCGTCGTGGTCGAGGTGAAATACTCAACCATCTCATCGCCGTCGCCGTGGATGAAGGCCGAAGATGGCACATCATCACTCTCCTCCATGACCGAAGGGAAAATCCCATGGTCGATCATCTCGTCACCGTCGCCGTGGATGAAGTCCAAAGATGGCACATCATCACTCTCGCCTCCTAAGATGGAAGCATCATCCTTGCTCATCACCATGTCGCTCGCCTCCAAAGCTTGGTCCTTGATGGTCTCCGTAGTCGTAGTCGTCGCCGCACCATTTTGAAAAAGAGTCGTGGAGGACTCGGCATCATCAATGCCACAAAGAGGGATGGCGGTGAAGTCGAACTTGGGAGCATCGTCTTGGAGCTCGTCGGGCTTGGACATCATGGTGGTACTAGCCTCATGCTCGCCGTCTTGGAGCTTGGTCTTTGAGAAGTGTGCTTGGTGTGGAGAAGCCTTAGCCTTCATGAGTTCTTGTTCCGCCTTGAGAGCACCAATGTAGTAGTCGTCGAGGGACTTGTAGTTCTCGAGGAAGATAGTCTTGGAGATGTTGTTGTGTAATCCCATCATGAAGTGGAACTTCATCGAAATGGGGTCGTCCATGCCGGCTCATCGCAAGGCATTCTTCATCTCCTTGAAGTACGCGTCGATGGACTTGGATCCTTGGATGGTGTTCTCCAATTGGTGTAGAAGTTGTTCCGTGTAGGTTGGAGGCACAAACTCTCGTTGCATAGCTCTCTTCGTCTTGGACCAACTCATGTCGTAGCTCTTCGAAGGTGTGTGAAGCCACCATGTCGACGCGTAGTCATGGAAGTTTCTTGCGGCGCACTTCACTTGATCTTCGGAAGGGACTTGATGTAGCTTGAGGTAGTCATCCATCAAGCGCTCCCACTCAAGATACTCCTCGGGTTCTAGAGTCCCATAGAAAGGAATCTCGTGGTCGGTGTCGAGATCGTAGTAGCTCGTGGAAGTCGCGGACTTGAGCTTGGGGAGCTTCTCTTGAGCGTCTTCAGGTACTTGTAGGCGAAGATGCCGAATATTCGAAGGCGAAGATGCCTTGAAGTCGCTTGGCGAAGATGCCAAGGGAAATGGTGAAGTCGTTGAGCGGTTGTTGGTGTTGAGCTCTTGACCTTCACGTTCTTGTCGGTGGTGGTGTCGATGCCGATGTGATCTTGCCGGGGATGGTAGCTCGGAAGCACGTTCACTTGAGCATCTTCTCAAAGATGAGGAATATCTCTTGTAGGACTTGATGAGGGCTTTGATCTCCTCCATTTGAGCTTGCATCTTGGCGTCGAAGTTGTTTTTCGTGGCACCGAACTCGTTGTTGTTGTTGTAGACCGAAGGAGGTGTGCTTTGCCTATCCATCACAAGACTCAAGAAGAAGTGAGTAGGAAATGAGATAAACAATACCAAGTTACCTTTTCCCAAAGTTGAGGATGTATCCCATTTCACTCAATGTGAAATGAAAGAATAGTGGAATTGGTACCGGACTTGTTCACTCACACCTATCAAGTAAAGCTTATGGAGTAGCTTGGTGAGGATAGTGGCACAAAAATTTGATGCAAAATTTTAGCAAGAGTCAATAATGTTGAAAGAGATTCACAAATTCGCAAGTGAAACAAGTAGACCAATAGCAATGAATGGCACACGGAAACACACACACGGATAGATAAATGGGGTCGTGCAACCAAGGAATGAGCACAAAATGTGGAGTCCACAGAAAACGCTCGTGTTGCACAACTCAAGAGAGACACTAGCACGATTGCTCTATAGGCGGATACGACACTTGTGCACAACCTATGAGATGCAAAATGGATAAACTTTCTATCCCAAGTATACTATGTATGTATGTTCCGGTGCTTTAGCACAAGATGATCGAGTATGATACCATATGATATATTGTAATGCACTATGATACGATGCTATGGCTCTTGCTTACAAGCTCTTTATTTTTTCTTTGCTTAAAAGCTTATTGTTTTTTTTTTCGTTGGCCACTTTGCGAAATGCACAAACCAAGATAGCAATTGTATATATGCGGGAACAAACTTGTGACACAAGAGATGATATGATACCAAATATGATATGGTATGTATGCAATGGAAGGGCGGATTGATGATCACTAATGTGCACAAGTAACGTTGCCGGCAATACTCAAATGGCTAGTCTCGATAGGCAAGTGACGCAAAATGGGCTAGGGGTTATCAATGCAATTGCAAGGGGAATATACAATGGTGTCATCGAGGTTACCGTCCATTGTGATGATGAGTGGCGGTGTTCTTGATGTAGAACCGTTCCTAATTAGCCGAAACACCTTAGGAAACGGAAAAACCGCGAACTCAAAATCTCAAACGTCAAATGTCAAATGGTGGCGGCGAAAAGCGGTGGTGGTTTTGCACTTGGCAATGCGGAAGTGAAATGATGGGTTATGCGAGTTGAAGTTGAAGTTGCCATCCCTAAGTAGCCGAAACACCTTAGGAGACACAAGCCACAACTCAAACAAGCTCAAACAAAATTGGGTTAAGTTGGGGTGTCGGAAGTGTATGGTGGGCACACCTATGCGGAAGTTATGGTGGTGGTTGATGAAGAAGTAACCGTCCCTAAGTAGCCGAAACACCTTAGGAGAATCGAATCACTAGTCAAGCAACCACTAATGCTATGGTGAACAAAATGGGTTAGGTTGCGGAAGTCGATGGTGGTAATGCGGATGATGTGGTGAAGGCCCTATGCAAAGATGCCAAAGTTCCAAAAATTTGATGGTGTCAAATGATGTTGGAAATATTTTTGTGGGAAGGGGGATGTCAATAGCTTCAAAACGAGCTAAAGAATATCAAAATCGGAGTTCGGATGAATTAGTTATGGGCGAAAAAAAAATCAGCCGAAGTCAATATCTACAGGTACCGGACGTCCAGTAGGTGTCGGACTTCCGGTGGTTGGACGTCCGGAAGTCTCGGAAATCCGTTAATTTCTTTCTGTTGGGTGGCACCGTTCGTCCGGAAAGTGTCGGATGTCCGGTGGTTCAGGAGGCTCCGGACGTCCGGTAAACGTCGGTCGTCCGGTGGGTCGGGGTCAACTCGAGATCCGAGTTTCGGGACGCGATTTTTGGCGGAAAATGGGGATTTTGGGGTCAAAATTGATGAGATTTCATGGATGGAAAGTGGGGAAACTTGGGGAGATGCTAGATCCACTCGAAACCAAGAAAATCCATGGATCAAAATCAACAAAACATCACCAAACAAACAAATCACAAAAAAAATTGGGGCTATTTTTGGTGGGGATTTTCGAAATTGGGGAAGAACACAACTAAATTAGGCTAGAAAACAAAGAGGGGAGGCTCCAAATTCATGATAAAACTAAGCTCTGATTCCATATGATACGGGGCTAACCCGGTGTAGGCCGATCTTTCACGATTGGAGTGGATTCCCTCGAAGAACACGAAGAACACGGGGAAGAACGGAGAGAAATCACAAGGGGAAACACTCAAGAACAAGTCCAATCACACATCCACTAGACAATCAAACACACAAGATCCACAAGGTACATGAACAACAAAGGGAAAGATACAAGGTAAAGTTCATCTCCAAGAGGAGGTCTTGATGGTATCCTTGACGGATCTTCCCGTGAGGGGTCTTGATGATACATCCCGCAGGATCTTCTCACATGGAGGTCTTGAACTCCATGGGAGTGGTGGTCTCTCTCTCTCAAGAGTAGAGGAAGGTAGGAGCAAAGCTCACATACAAATGAGCTATCACCTTGCTAACCATAGAAAGGAGAAGGGGGAGTTCTATTTATAGTCTAAGTCACGAAGGGGTAAGTGGGAGAGGGATACAAGGCCAAAAGGCCCGCGGCTGCACACAGGCAGGTACCAGATGTCCGGTCGGTGTCGGACATCCGACGGCTCGAGGGGGACCGGTCATCCGGCGCTCGTCGGAAGTCCGACGATTCTTCTCTGGACAGGTGACACTGGATATCCGGTGGGCGTCGGACGTCCGGTGACTGGGACTTGTCGGACGTCCGGTGGTCATCGGTCGTCCGGCCGCTGTAGCTCTTGTCGGTTGTAGTTCTTCTGGCCGTCTGGTCTGCGGGTGGCCGGACGTCCGTTGGCTGTAGCTTTGCTGCAGCTCCGTCTTCTTCCGTCTTCGCTTCCACCCTTCCCTCACGGATGGTGTAGTTGTACACTTGCGCTCGCACTCCTCCTCATCATCCGTAGTGTTCCGACAATACCTATGCATGCACATGAGTGGAGTGTCAAGTAGTATACCATCCTCGAAGGGGTCAAGTGAGCACGTGTAAAGGAGATGATTCACCTTTGTGTATGTGAAGTAGATGTCGCACGTGTCACTTGCCAAATGGACTCTTGACATGGTGATGTCCGTAGGATGCTCCGCATCAAAAAGTGAAGCTTATTCAGGACAGACTAAGAGCGGCTCAGAGCCGTCAAAAGAGTTACTATGATCAAAAGCACCGCCAAATCAGTTTTGAGCCCGATGAATATGTGTATCTCAGAGTATCTCCAACAAGAGTACTACAGAGATTTAAAGTCAAAGGAAAATTGGCACCGAGGTTTATTGGACCATTTAGAGTGATCGCAAGAAGAGGCAAGGTTGCTTATCAACAAGAGCTACCGGTAGAATTATCAGATGTTCATAATGTGTTTCACGTGTCACAACTAAGGAGATGTGTCAGTAACCCAGAAAAGCAAGTCCAGCATCAAGACCTGGATATCCAACCAGATCTTACCTATAGGGAACGTCCTATAAAGATTTCGGAGGAGTCTGAACGGAGGACCCGACAGAATGTAATAAAATTTTACAAGGTTTAGTGGAGTAATCACACCGAGGAAGAAGCAACATGGGAAAGAGAGGATCACCTGAGGACTGAATATCCATACATGTTTGAGGGACAGCTGAAATCTCGGGGATGAGATTTTTCTTAAGGGGGTAGGTGTTGTAACACCCCAAAAATATTCTTCTGGATTTTTTAAAATCTTTCCTTTAAAAATAAATTCTTTGAAAACCATATTTTGATCATATCACTTTTCTTCCGTTTGAAAACCCTTTCAAATTTTAATTGGGTTTCAAATTTTCTTTAATGATTTTGTTTGAATGGTTTAAAATTATTTGGATAATTAATTTGGAGGTTTTCAAACAATTTTCATTCAGAAAAGTTTCGGGAATAATTAAATTTTCAGAGAAAATGACCTTTTCACTTCCTTTTAGCCCTTCTAAAGTCTTCCAATCATTTTTTCATCCACTCCAAATTTATCCCACAAGTCAAGCACATCTTATAGGACAGTATCCAACTCCTTTCCACCTCACAAAAATATTCTTTCACTATTTTATAAATTCCAAAGTTGGAATTTATATTATTCGTTATCCCTTTGGTTTACAAAGGAACCACAATTTCTACAAGGATTCTACCTCCACCAAAATTATCTCAGCAAATATATGGTAACCACAACCCATTTCTCCAAAATCATGGGGTGCCACAGTTAAAAATTTTCAAATTCTCTTCTGTTCAAATTTGGACCAGATTCAATCTTTCTGATACAAGTCTATTTTTAATAGCTCCAAAAATTCCAAAACTTTGCCAGGCCCTCTCATATGCATCAACACATCACCATAAAAATTCCTTAAAAATTCTAAAAATCCCTAGCACTCTCAGCCATAGGATCATATGAGTGTCTGTGCACTGTTCATAGCTGAAAGAAATTCAGTTAACTGAATTTGTTTTTCAGTGGCAGAGACGATCGGCGACGTGCACTGCACTCCATCCATCCTCTTCTCCTCCACACCTCCCCTCGCCTTAAATGTGCTGTCGTGGGGCCTCCTCGTCTGTCCCTCGCCGTCAACGGGCCGGAGGCTGGCCGGTGCAACAGCCACCACGCTGGGCCACGGCAGGCCGAGCGGATCAGCTCGCGCCACTAGCCTCATTCACTGTGCCGCATCCTGCTGACCTACTTCCCCCTCCATGCGTCGCTTCCCTCCGCAACTGCGCGCACTGACCAAGCTTCTGGACCCCATCCGGCAGTCGCCGGAGATGGGCACGTCCGCCGCACCCGTACACAGACCTCGCCATGGATAAGGCACCCGAGCTCGAGCTCGTCCGCGCTGGTGCTTTGGGCAGCTTCCACCACTCTCACTGACACCCACCGCCCTTGACCACCGCCCCTAACCACCTCCGGCGGCTAGAGTAACTCCGGCATTGCCCGCAAGCTTCTGACCACCTCGGGATCGCCTATATAAAGGCCCCCGAGCTCCACTCGTTCCACCCATCGCCTCCACCACCTCCAAATCGCCACCTCCCTGACCTCGAGGAGGTCTCCTCCCTCCTCTCCGGTCATCGCTCCGCCGCCTCTGTCCGCGATCAGTTCATCACCATTACCCCACCTCCACAGCTCAAACTTCACCGGTAGCCATCTCATCCACCAAACGATCGATCACGCGCTCCAATTCCATTCCCCGAGCTCTCTCCGACGAGGTCCATCTCCACCGAAGCCACCGTCCGCCGGCGTTGAGCTCACCGTCGTTCAGGTGCTCGCTGGCGTCCATCTCTACCACTCATCGACGCGGCAGTCTACACTGACCATGTCTGCATCACTGCCGGCCGCTGAAACCCCGGCGATCATCGCCGGCGATCGCCGCATCTCCTCTGTCCTCGCGCGCGCGTTCAAACTTTTGAACCTGACGGGTGGAGCCCACCCCGCACGCTCTTTTTCTTTTTTCTCTGTTTTAATCGAAGGCGTATTCCCGTTTTTGCGCCTTCCACGCTGAAAAGTGTATTCTTGCCCGAAGCGTTTTCTTTATAAATGCACAAGGACTGGATTTTTACAGAAAGACCCCTGGTTTCGAAAGTTTAATAACTTTTAAACCACAACTCTGATTGAGTTGACTTTTTTTAATTCTTATTTTTATCTCTAGTTTTTTTAGTATTTATTTTAAAATGTTTTGACACAACTTTTTGTATTGTTGCCAAAAAATTTAATTTGAGTTGAATTTGAATATTTTCAGAAAAAGAAGAGGGAAACCTTGCCGAGAATTTTGAAGGGTTTTCACCTGACTACTTTGGACAAGGCAAGCATTATTGAACTTGGGATATGGTGATTGCATTTTGCATGTTTGCATCGGTTGGAATTGCACCACATATATCACAAGTGCATGCATGTTTGGTCATATCACTTCTTATGCTTGTCTTGCACTTCACTCAAACAAGAAAACTCACTGACTTGGTATAGCTGTGAGATATTCAGGAGAGTGTCTCCTGCCTTGGACGTGCCGGTGGGCACGGGCCATTATTTTTGACACGGTGGTGTCATGTGACGTATGTGGAATATACCGGTGAAGATAATTAACACCTCCTGAGTCGGCCTAGATCGAGTCTTGTTCTGTTACACCTAGCTGGATACCGTGCTACCACGAGTCCTTCCGCAAGGAAGGTACGACTGAGTAAGTTGTTAACCCCTGTCCAGGTACACACCGTACGGAGGGCCACGATGAGGGTTTCCAGGGCCTTGGACTAAATCCTGTCATCGGGTCAGGGGGCATGGGTGTTTCTGGTTGTAAACGAGAGGGGGCACCCCTTGGAATCCGCGCGTATTAATAGTGATCCAATGCTACTCGAGATTGTTGTCTCCCCGACTTAGAGTTTTTTCTGAAATGATGCTTTGGGTGATTCCTGGCATCCGGACGGTTAATCTGGTGTGTGCTGGTCAGGCGTGTTTTGATCTCAAAGATCGTAATGGGAATTAGTCAGTGTCACAGTACTAACTAAGGAAATCCCATACACGTGGATAAAGAGTACACCCTCTGCAGAGTTTAAACCTATTCAAATAGCCGTTGTCCACGGTCAAGGGCGTTAGCTGGGTGGGTCAAGTGTCGGTCCCGGTGTCGGTCTCCGGAGGAAATAATTTTAATATGCCTGAAATATTTTGCAGGATAATTATTGACACCCTGATGCTACCATGAATATTTTATGCATGTTAGTATTATTATGGTTATGCATATTATTCACGACTAACCCGTTTCTCTTATTTTGTATTTCCTGAGTGTTTCAGGGGCTGGCTTGACTACCCCGGGCACTCAATTTTATTTTCAAGACCTCTCATTGCGTCCCTCGAGTTAACAGGTGGTTTATCCCGCCACTACTCTTGTGGACACCCGATTGGCATTTCTCTTCAAGTCCGACCGTGGCGTCACTTGACGCCGACTGGCATTTCTTTTCAAGACCTCTTCGTGACGTCCCTCGAGTTTACAGGCGGTCCCGCCACTACTCTTGTGTACACCCGATTGGCATTTCTTTTATTTTGCTGAATGTCACTTGGGCTGGCTAGACTACCCGTGGCATTCATTTGCTTTATTTCTAATAAGTTTGATCATGACTAACATGCTATGTTCACAGTCATATCATTTTATTGTCATGGTTGAAATTTCAGTCAGCATGAGCATATGCATCCATTATATCTTTTGTTCATAATGTTTGCGAGTACATTCCAACGTACTCACTGGCTTGTCCCTGGCTATTTACTTGGCCAGACTTGGAGGAGGACGAGCTTGTGGAGGAGGATTGCACTAGCGAGCCCGACGCTTAGAGGAGTCCCAGTCAGTCAACCTGTGAGATAGGAGTCTACCACTTGTATCATCCGCCGAACTTCTGCTACACAAATAAAATAGTCAAGCCTCACACTGACGCTTGGCTCTATTTTATTGTACCAGTGTTGTATCACCACCACACCATTGTCATATCCCGCCACTGCCACATATTGGCGAGTTTGTAATAAACTTTGTTGAGCTCTCAGACTCAACCCTGTGTAATATTATTTTGTACTGGTTATCTATATCAAGGAAGTCCACCAGTTGTGTTGATCTTTGGACTGGTGTGACTTAGGGCTATTCTGGGATTTATTCTCAGAAATGGGCCTGACAGGGGCTCGCGAGGATCCGACACCTCCTCCGTCAGGACCGCCTGGCGCCTGGCCTCGTGAGCCGCCCATGCACGCTGCGCGAAGCGCTGGTACGAGGCAGCCACATTTAGCAGGCCAAACAGCATGCAGACGTAGCTGTAGGGGTAGCCCCCGCTCCAGCCGACGCGGGACGGCTAGAAGAGGTCCTGCAAGGCAGCCCTGTTGAGGCATGGGATGTTGACGCAGACGCGCAGATTGCCACCCGCGTCGGGGGCGGCATCTACACTGGGTGGTGCGGGGTGATGCTCGCCACGCATGGCTCGCGCCTCCTGAAGCTCCTCGATTGCCTTGGTGATGAACTCCTAAGCGCCCGGCACCTCGCGCATTGCTCATGGAGGCGCGCATCAAAGCACACCTCCATGTGGTGCCCGAACGCCTCGCTTGTCATGCTGGTCAGGTCAGAGGCCCTCCAGAGGAGAGCCCCCGAGCCCATCCTGAGGGGAGCACCTGGCGCGCCTCCCTATGCGAGAGGGAAGGGCACCCCAGCAGTGGGAGCAGGGCCTGAGGTACGATCGTCGGGCGCCCCAGCCTCCTATCGGCCCTTTGGGAGGACTTGCTTCTTCTTCTTGGGTATGGCCTCAGGGGGCAGGATGGCACTCTCGCCATCTGGGTTCTCGACCTCCTGAGCCTGATAGGCGCTCTTGAGGGAGCACACTGCATCCTTTTCATCGCAAGCGACCGTGATGATGCCACCACTTCCTGGCATCTTGAGGACATTGTAGCCATGGTGAGTTGCTGCCATGAACTTGGCGAGGGCCGGATACCCGAGGATGGCATTGTACGGGAGGCCGATGTGGGCGACGTCAACGTCAATGAGCTCAGTGTGTTAGTAGTCGCGCTTGCCGAAGGTGACTGGGAGGTGCACTTCCCCCAGGGGAATGGTGGAGCCATCGGTCACCCCTGAGAAAGGCTTGGTGGGCAGAAGCTGGTCATATGGCACTTGGAGTGTTTCGAACGTCTCGATGGAGTGGACGTTGAGCCCAGCACCATCGTCTATGAGGGTCTTGGTGATAAGGACATTGCTGATGGTTGGCGTGCAGAGCATTGGGAGTGCGCCAGCGGCGGCTGAGCACTTGAGCTGGTCCATGGAGTCAAAGGTGCTGGCGCGCTTGGACCACCTGAGGGGGCGTGACTCCTCAAGCTTGGGGAGGGCCGCGTTCACCTCACGAGCGAACTGCTTGAAGATGCGATGAGAGGCGGGAGCCTGAGCACCACCCAGGATGCAGGCGATCATGCGAGGCTCTTGGAAGCCCTAGCCCCATCGTCTTGCCGGTTGTCGTCGTTTCTCCTTGGCGGCGGTGGCAGTGGAGGGAGGCCGGCATTGCCCCGAGGATGGTCCTCTCGAGGTTGGTCCCGCCATGGACCATCACGAGACTGGCCCTGCCAGTCCTGACAGGGGTCGCGGTTGTCCCAGCGGCCTCCACCGTGGCCTCCTCCATGGCCGTAGCCACGATCACTGTGTTCGGGGCGGTGGCCAAGGCGCCCGTCTCGGATGGCCCTGAGCTCCTGGCAGTCGTTGGTGTTGTGGCTGTGGATGTTATGGAAGACGCAGAATGGGCGGTCTCCTCTGGGGGGCTCGTCGTGGTCACGGCCATGCTTCATCTCGCGCTCCGCAGCCAGCACGGCGGGACCCTTACGCTTTGCTTCCTGGGCCTTGGCCTTCTTATCTTCAGGATCGGGCTCCGGGAGGTCGAGGAGGGAGAGGCGGCCTTCTTCAGCCCTTGCGCACTTGGTCGCCAGGTTGAACATCTCCAGGGCGGAACATAGGTCCTCGTGGATGGCGAGCTCCTCCTTCATCTTGACGTCCCGGACGCCATCAATGAACACTGAGATGATGACCTCGCCCGACGCCTTCGGGATCTTAAGGCGAACGCTCGTAAAGCGTTGGATGTATTTGTGCGGAGTTTCGCCTGGCTGCTGCTTCACGCGCCGCAGGTCGGCCACTGCGGGAGCGCGGTCATGAGTGCCCTGGAAGTTGGCGATGAAGTGCTCGTGAAGCTCGTCCCAGGAGGAGATCGACCCCTCCGGGAGGTTCAGGAACCAGGAGCGCGCGCCGTCCTTGAGGGCCATGGGGAACCAGTTGGCCATAACCTTCTCATCACCGCTTGCCGCTTCGATGCTCAGCGCATAGAGTTGGAGAAACTGTGCGGGGTCGGGGGTGCCATCGTAGCGTGGAGGAAGATCTAGCTTGAACTTGCCGGGCAAGATGACACGGTGGAGCTCCGGGGTGAAGGCCCGGCAGGCCGCCGCACTCACAGGCACAGTGCGCGCGGGGGGAGCTCAGTCTTGACGCCCCTGCACCAGGGGCTCTGGTGGCGCGGGGTCTTGGTGCTGGCATTGAGGCGCTGGGAGCGCGCGCGCGTTGGCCTGCGGCCGTTGCACCACCTGGCAGCTTGCTTCATCGCACGCCGGCGCCCTGCACAGCGTGTCGCGTGGGGGCGCGTCGCGCCTGGGCTCGGGGTCAGCGTCGCGTCGAGGACATGGAGGAGGCGCGCCATGAGCGACATCGCCCGCCTGGCACGGCGGGGGAGGAGGCGAACGGGATGGTGCAGGGGCCTCACCGGCGGCGTTGACGAGCTCGGCGATGCGGCCAAGCCAGTCGTCGTAGACGTCGTTGGCAGGACGGTAGCGTAGAAGCTCTCACGCCATGAGCAGCGCAGCCTGCGCGTTTGTCGGCCCATGGCGAGCATGGGAGGACGAGGCCGTGGCGGGAGTGGGCGATGGAGTTGCGGTGCGACCATCACGCCGCACGAAAGGCGGCAGCGATGAATCCTGCTGCTCGCGAGCAGCAGTGTCAGTGGCAGCGTTAGCCACCGGGGAGGCAGAGCGGCGAGGAGCGCCATTGCCCACGGGTGCCATCTGGGCGACACGAGCGGCCCGGCGCACGGCACGAGCATGGCAAGCGTCGGCCATGGGAGCGACAGAACAGAGGTGGAGCGAACGGTGGAAGAAGGACTCCGACACGCCCCTACCTGGCGTGCCAAATGTCGGATTCAGGGCTCCGCAGACCCCAAAAGGTTCGAACTCTGGGGCGTGTGCGAAGAACTCAACCTCTCAAGCCTTCCTACTTGTCACCCCACGGCCTAGCCTAGCCGGACTTGCGTGAAGGTGAGGAAGAAGATGAACACGGCAGTTTACCCAGGTTCAGGACATCTTGCGGTGTAAAACCCTACTCCTACTTTGTGGTGGATTGGGCTCGCGAGGGGCTGAGGATGACCTAGTACAAGGGGTGAACAACCTCTCGAGGTTCGGGGATGATGAGGGTGGAATGGATCCGATCCCGGGGGGTTCGACCTTCTCTACGGTGGTGGCTAACCTATACTTATAGTGGCCTCGGTCCTCTTCCCAAATCATAGGCGGGAAGGGATCCCACAGTGGCCAATTTGAAAGGGGACAGCTAGTACATCTTATCCTGATGAAAGGTGGTCTTCATCCGCAAAGCTTCTGGCCATGACGCAACGGTGGGGTCGACGATGACATCCGTCCTGCTGTCCTGGCGGTCTTGGTCTTGTAGCACTGGAAAGGAAACCTTTGCCAGACTCCTTGGGAACCCACGCCTATCCTTACCACCTTAGCACCAAAGAGGAAATTGCCTCCTCTGCGCCCACTGGTGATGTGGAGCGAACCTCGAGATGAGGGTCGATCCGTTGTTGGCCCGATCTTTCACAGCACAAACCTCCATCGCAGCAAGAACTAGTCGCGGGTTTACGAAGATGTTCGCAAATCCCACGAAAACAACACGCCAACCCCTCGATCTGAAGGAATAACGTGGACGAACCGTATAGGCTCAGCTTGTAATCCCCTAAGCGTCGCGTCGCAGGAACTCACACGCCAGTAGAGATTTTGACAAGAATTCTCTAAACTCAATAATGGCCGACGGCCAAAACACACGCGGTGTCTAATTCATCTAAAAAATAACCTCCCTCATTACAATGCGCACCTGGGCTTTTTATATCAGCAACCGACCCTCCTAAATTTGCTTGTTAAGCAAACAAACCGAACCTTCTAATTTGACGTGACCCACACAAATCTCAAAATGTGAGGACTCTACTATACTATATATTTAAACAGATTACTTGCCTTATTATCTAGCACGTAATCTTTACATTACCAACAATCAAAATCTAACTGACTTTGACTAATTAATTGGATATGACGCCCTTGGTTCTGCATGGCAGGTGGACCCCAGCCAGTTGTTTTTAAGGGTAGGACTTCCATTGGCAGAAACATATCTTTGTATGCATGTAATTCTGGTGGTCGAGTCCTTCCAAAGAAATAACCGAATAGATCTCCTCTAGCCGTACCCGAGCTCATCTCATGGGCTGCCATGTACATAGCTTGATTTTCATACTCAACTAGAAAATAGATTGATCTTTTAATTCCTGAAAACCAATCAGCTATGAAAATATGGTTGCATGCGATCTAGACAACTTTCAATTCTCTTCCTTTGTCACATTGCACCATATCATGCTCTAGCTTGCCATCTCTTGCCTTTCTATGTGTGACTACGACATTGCTGAGAACAGTAGAATTGGTAGTAGTACTTGACAGAAGCATGGCCGTATCATCCTCCCCTCCATCATGCGAAACCGTCCTCGGTTTCGAGTCGGTCTCTACAGCAACAACATAATCTATAGACTGAATGTGCGCCAAAAAACATTCAGTACCTTCAGCTTCCTTATTTGCTTCTTCTTGGTCTTTCATCTTCTGCGGTCATTCCTTCCTCCAAGTCTTGAACAACTTCTTCTCCATGGCCATCAGAACATATTTTTTATCCCATTTGATGGTGTACGTGTTGGCGAGATAGTCATGGGTAGCATTGTTTTTCTTGTACCATGGCTCTCCCAGCAGCATATGACACGAAATCATCGTTACCAGAATTATATCGCACAAAACCTCACAAGAAAATTTGCCGACTGAAAAAATAGTGTAGTTTGGTGCGTTATGTCGAGCTTGTCATAGCATGTCCTCAATGAATACGGTTGTGGATGTGGTGTCACCGATAGCTGCAGCTTCTCCACCATGTCAATGCTGACCGCGTTGATCGAGCTGTCATGGTCGATAGTCGTGGCGCAAACTTTCTCACCCACTTTACAATAGGTGTGAAATAGTTCAGCACCATAGCCTCTCTCCTCCAGCAAAAAGTCACCGGATAGCCTCCAGTAGCTCCTCCCTGGGGACGACGCGCCTGCCGTCATCACCGAAGTGCCATGAGCAACGCCGGTCTCTGATACCACTTGATGTGGAGCAAACCTCGAGACGAGGGTCGATCCGTTGTTGGCCCGATCTTTCATAGCACAAACCTCCATCGCAGCAAGAACTAGTCGAGGGTTTACGAAGATGTTCGCAAATCCCACGAAAACAACACGCCAACCCCTCGATCCGAAGGAATAACGTGGACGAACCGTATAGGCTCAGCTTGTAATCCCTACGTGTCGCGTCGCAGGAACTCACACGCCAGTAGAGATTTTGACAAGAATTCTCTAAACTCGATAATGGCTGGCAGCCGAAACACACGCGGTGTCTAATTCATCTAAAAAATAACCTCCCTCATTACAATGCGCACCTGGGCTTTTTATATCAGCAACCGACCCTCCTAAATTTGCTTGTTAAGCAAACAAACCGAACCTTCTAATTTGACGTGACCCACACAAATCTCAAAACGTGAGGACTCTACTATACTATATATTTAAATAGATTACTTGCCTTATTATCTAGCACGTAATCTTTACATTACCAACAATCAAAAGCTAACTGACTTTGACTAATTCATTGGATGTGACGCCCTTGGTTCTGCATGGCAGGTGGACCCCAGCCAGTTGTTTTTAAGGGTAGGACTTCCATTGGCAGAAACATATCTTTGTATGCGTGTAATTCTGGTGGTCGAGTCCTTCCAAAGAAATAACCGAATAGAACTCCTCTAGCCGTACCCGAGCTCATCTCATGGGCAGTCATGTACGTAGCTTGATTTTCATACTCAACTAGAAAATAGATTGATCTTTTAATTCCTGAAAACCAATCAGCTATGAAAATATGGTTGCATGCGATCTGGACAACTTTCAATTCTCTTCCTTTGTCACGTTGCACCATATCATGCTCTATCTTGCCATCTCTTGCCTTTCTATGTGTGACTACGACATTGCTGAGAACAGTAGAATTGGTAGTAGTACTTGACAAAAGCATGGCCGTATCAGCTGGCGCCTGCCTGGCCTTGGTCGTCATGGCTTGCATCATCGTAGCCTCATGAGGCTGGGTACCTACATAGAAATCTCTGCTCCTCAGAAGGCCACCTGGGGAGGCCGCTTCCTCAGGAGGTCTTGGTATCGTCCGCCTCGCGAGGGTCTTGCCTTGGTGGTATTGTAGATGGGCCGTACCAGGGCGTTGAGGGAGCCATGCCGTGGGCCGTAGGCAGGCAAGTCTGGGTACCCTGGTTCCCAGAACGCCGACACCTGTCTTGATGTAGTGTTCGAGTTACTGGCCACTACCGCTGGCACAAGCTCTTCGAACTCACTGTCTGAATTAGTTTGGTTTCTTGAGTCTCAACTACAAGCTGAAAGACATCGATCAGCTGTGCTGTGACAAGAAGCTGAAGGACTGAGGAAGTCCCTAGAGAATTCAGATGCATACTTTATGGTGCAACAGCAAGCGTTGGAGGATTTTAGCGCCAAACAGGAGAAAGCTAATAAGCTTATTGCCAGCATAGTGGATACCCAGGATAACATTTCTTGAGCTCTTGTGAAGTTGTTTCAGTTATGAACTTGTTTTGCTGCCGCTCGTTTATTTGCACCAGTGGCCAATGTAGACGCCCAGTGTATGTAATATGCTACTTTGTTCCCTATATTTGCACTGGTGGCGAAATTTGATGCCCAGTGGATATAATATGTGTAATAGCCGTAATAGCCTAGCGTAAGCTGCTTGCTTATTTATTTCCTTATTGTCTTGTTTATTTGTTTGGTTGTAGTCACTACAGTTCTTTTTCCGCGGTTTGCTAGTGGCAACAATAAAATATTTTTTAGAACTAGGCCTTAATAACCACGGACCGTTGTAACCATGGTCCTGCTATGTAGTGACCATGGGCCTCCTACGGGCCGTAGGATCTATGGGCCTCCTACGGGCCGTAGGATCAATGGGCCTTCTACTGGCCGTAGAATCAATGGGCCTTCTACGGGCCGTATGATCGATTGGCCAAACTTGGGCCGTACAATTCATGGACCAATAAAGGACCGCAGTATGGGCCGTAAACGAGCTAGAGTGGAAATCATCTGTTTATGGCCCGATCATAATGGGCCGTTAATAGCCGATATGTATAACGGGCTTAAATGGGCCGTATTTGATGACGCTAAGAAAACAACCCAATGGATTAACGGGCCACAAACGGGCCGACTGTACCATGGCCTGAATTTGGCCCGCAAGCGGAACAGGCCAGTAACAGACCGGAAGTAATCAAATGCTGGAAATGAGCCCAAGAATAAATGGGCCCTTAGAAGACCAAAAGATAACACAGGCTGGAAACGGCCCAATGGAATAATGGGTCGTTAGTGGGTATAAAGCGATACACTGTTCATTATGGGCCAGTGTCAACACGGGCCGTTGATGGGCCAAGAGTTGCAAAGGGCCTCATATGGGCCAAAAGACGTCATGGGCCGTACATGGGCTGGAAGTTACAATGGGCTGGAATCATATTGGATGGCCCAAATGATGCTACTGGGCCTAATTCGGATAGGCCATAATGGGTCGTGAGTTAGCGGGCTGTAAATGGGCAATATGCGAAAAGGCTGTTAACAGGCTTTTTGTGGGCCCTTATGACCAAGTCAAATGGGTCGGCCTTTTAACCTGAATGGGCCACTGTTGGGCCGAGCCACATGTCGATGTATCATAGGCGTGTCCCATCCATTCGCTAGATGACGTCTGTCCCAACACTGATCTGACACATGGATACTCCGGCGAATCAGAAATTTACACGTGGAAAATCCCCATTGGCTCGGGCTGTTAATGGGTTATCGGATCCAAACCGGAACCTGATAGCTTAACAGTGACCCGTTACGGTGGACGCCACATGTCGGTTACCCTTGACGAAAACACTTCCATGACGCGTCATTTATCGTCATGGAAGTGGACACTTCCGTGATGATAATTTTGGTATTGTCATGGAACACTTTGTCGTGGGAAACCACGACCACCTATGGGGCCAAGGGCCCCTTTTGGTTCAGTAGGGGGACTGAGCGCATTGCACAAAGAGCGGAAGAGCGCAGCGTAGCACGGCAGAGATCGCACGGGCAGTTTTTACCCAGGTTCGGGCCGCCACGAGGCGTAAAACCCTACTCCTGTTTTGGTGGATTGATGGTGGATGGTGGTGGAAACGCATCACTCTCGCCCGGCAGGGTTGCCTCGGGGCGAGAGCAGCTACACGCGTATGGGTGTACAGGGGTCCGAATCCCTTCTATGGTTGCCATGGGCCTCCTTTTATAGATTAAGGGGTCACCACAGTGGCAAATCATTCATTGTGTACTGATTAGATAGCGAACAGAGCTATCATCTCTCCTATGCAAACAGAGCAGTACGCATTAAATGCGCCGCTCAGTGTCACATCATGGCCTGTCCGGCATGCCTTGCCGGGCTGTTTGGCCACCTTTTCTCCTGTCTGCATGACACGTTGCAGGACGGGTGTCATCAGGAGGTGATTCCTGTAGGAAGTGGCTGCCATGTGGCAAAAGGCAGCCACTTAGTCATCTTGGGGCTTGACACCGCACTGATTGGTGACTTGCATCATCGTGAGGTGGGATGGTGAAGCCTTGGTGGGGCATTTTGCCTCCGTATGCCCCCGGTAGGCCTGCCGGGGCGGCCTTGATGTTTTGCTTCCGGGGCAACCTTGACCTTGCCAGGCTCTCCTGCCCGGCAAGGGAGGTTTTTCCCTTAGCGGTGTCTTGCTTCTTGGCTCGACTTGGTCTTCTCAGCTTGCCCTTTGATTTGTCAAAGAGCTTATCTCTTTTACCTTGGCCTTGTCTTGGACGTTGCAACCTTGATCTTGGGCCTTTGCACGGTCTGGGCAACAGACCCAGGGTTTGTTGCACCGACAGGAGCCCCCGGGCCTGGCCCGAACGAGTTGCCGGGCGTCATCGGGGTTGGCCCTAACTTGTTCGCAGGGGAGGGGGAAATAGCCACTCGCCCTTTGAGATCTTCTTTGCTTCTTCATTAATCCGAGCTCAGATCAGTTTCCGGTTCTTCTGCCCATCGCATAACGCCAACCGCAGTGGGGCAACTCTTGTAATGGCCCGTGAATGACTTTAACACACGGGCGAGTAACTGCCAATTCACTCTTCCCACCATGCCCTTATCCCCGACCATGTATGCTTCTTCATTCTCTGCTTCCTCCTGAGGTATGCCAAAGAGGAGAGCTTGGGGCCAAGCCCCCGGCCCTAGCTTGGGGTCGACGGCGTCGAGTGCTGGTGCAGAATCCTCTTCCTGTCTTCGCGCAGGCTTCAGGGGGTGCGTGAGCGGTGCGGTTGTAGCGCTGGAGGTAGCGACTCTGGTGTGCTTGTCGTCGGGACGCCCGTAGCTCCAATCTTAGTGAGGGGCGATGCAAGCGATACCACACCGAGGCCCATAAGGGACACAAGGTGTGGTAGTCGATCGTGGCCTAGTCCTCCTTTTCCTGTGATGCCAGAGGGAGGCCGGAAAGGTGGTTCGGTACGGGTAGTGGTGGATTCCTTCTCTCAGGGCACCGCCTGCCCGGCATATGGGTGGGCTCTTCGTCCTCATGTGTGCTTCTTTAAAGGGCGGTGGTCCCTCGTCTTCGGGTCGTTGGAGACGACCATGCTCTCTGTGGTGCTACTCGGAGCGCTTGGTGTTCGCCATGGTTGTCGCGGCGGGAGCTTCGAGCGACAATGGTAAAGGAGGTGGCGGCGACCCACGATCCGCCAAGAGTGGGGGCGACCGTTCCGACGGGGCGTGCTTGCCGGCAGCACCATCACCACTGGTTGAGCTTCCGGCAGCGTCACCATCCACACCTGCCCTCCGGTTTCTTCCTCCTAGCCCGAGAACGGTGTCCTTCTGATCCTGGGGAGGCGTTGAATCCCAGCCAGGCCTTCCCTCCGTCTTCTTTGTTCCCCCTGTAGTTTGGAAGAAGGGAAGGACGGAGTAGAAAACGGGATCATGAGCATTTATCTCTTTTTTTTGTAGGCACTTGCCAAACTTTAGTTCAAACTATGTAATCTCTTTTATCCATGTTTGTGTTCTGTAAGGTCTGTACTTATTGATCAGCATATTAATGAAAAAGATAAACCTTGCCGGGCACTTGTGCATGGAACATGTCTAGGCAGAGGGAGAATACCTCTTTACGCTCAAGTAAACAAGTTTTTCCCCGGTAGGCTATCCTGCCGGTACCCTCTAGTTGCTGCCGCGGGGCTGGGCCTGCCGGGCACAAATCATGAAGAGGGACCAGCCCCCCGCCAACTTCCTCGCCAAAGGCCACTACAACCTCCCTGACTGAAGCAATGTTCGAGTCAAGGGATGGGAGCACCTAAGTCTTGAAAGCGGCGAGGTTTTCCTATGCACAAGCTTTACTTACATAAATCGTATGGATAAGAGAGAGAACTTATCTGTTTGGGCTTGCCGGGGATCGCGATGTAGACTTGTCTTCTCTTCTCCTTTTTCGGGACCGAATCCATGGTAGGAGCCTGGAGAGGAGTGGCTCGCGGAAGGCCCTCAAGCCCCCGAGCCTGTCTTGGATCAACGCCCTCGTAGGCGGGCAGCCAATCGGGGAGCGGCGGCCTCCGATCCTGCGCCCGCCACCAAGAAGGTGAAGGAGACCTCCTCCAGGAGCAGCATCTCCAAAGCTATGCGCCACCACTCTCCTTGACTTTCCAGGGCCAGGGCCCCTCCTGCCAAGCAGCCAGCAGCCATAGAAGATGACTCCTTCTCCCAGTTGGATTCGAGCTCTTCCCAGAGCTCGTCTTCGTCGGAGCCCCCCGCATCCCAGCAGGGCTCGATGTTGCCGGAGAGCTTAGCTCCCCCGCCCCAAAAGAGAAGGAGGGCATCTCCTCCGCCTCTTGATTTTGTGCTGAGCTCCATGCTCATCGATGAGGAGTAAGAAAGAACTTCCTCACTTCCTTGCCATTATTTCCACATGTTTTCTTGCTTGTTGACGAATCTTTGCTTGCCGCCTCTGTCAGGGAGGAAGAAGAAGAAGAACAAGAGACCCTCATAAACCGGACCAAGCGGCTCAGACACGTGGAGCCACCGAGGATGGTGGAAGGGACGGGCTCGGCAGGGGACAACGCGAGTCCCCTGGCATCAAGCCCCCAGCTTGAACGTGTAGGGGTGGTTCCGCCCGTCGGGAGCGACGGAGGAGAACTCCCCACCACTGAAGCCAAAGGAGGAGAAGGAACCACCTTGGACGAGCCTTTCCAGGAGGGGCCCACCTTGCCCCTCGATCGGGACGAGGGATCCCCGCCAAGGGTCTCCACGGAAGAGTCCGGCCTTGGCCCGGCAACTAACGTTGCCGGAGAGACTGAAGCTTCCACCCGGCAGACCTCTCTAGGTAACTCATTCGCTCTTCTTTCCCTGTTCCTTTTCATTATATTGCTTCATGCTCCTGACTTGTTAACAATCTGGTATTTCTGTCATCGATTACTGGATCTACTTGCAGCCCCTTTACGTGAGGAGCCAGATTTGCTGGATGAGGTGGCCAGCATAGGGCAGTACGCCGCGGAGGAGGCCGCCAAGATTACTGCCACGGAAGGGCAGGAACATGCTGCTGGGGTTGTCCTGGGGCCCCTGAAGAAGTCCGAGGAATCCCCTGGTAGCACGTCTGGATCAGGGGTGGTGATTAAAGAGAAGATACCCCTCCAAACCATGGGTCCCCTTCCCCTGTTCGACACCCCGGCGGGGGCCCCGCCATCACCCTCGAGCCATCTGGAGTTGGTGCTTGCACGGCCTGGGCCCAGAGCCCCCAGCTCATCAATGGCGATGAGCATGGAGCTTGACGAAGAGCTTCAGCGTATTTTGGCGTCGCTATACCAAGGGGTCGAAGAGGTGGATGACTCTGTTGCCGTTGCTCTGGATTTGTCTTTTATGGAGTCCGTGGCGACGGGCATCAAGGAGATGTGGGATCGGCACAGTCAGAAATGGCAGGAGCTCAAGGAGCAGCGCAAGTCCGCCAATGAGGTAGGCAAGAAGCTGAAGGACAAAGGCGCTGAGCTGTGCGATTGGCACGGCAAGCAGTTCCAGGTCCTCCTGAGGCAGCAAGAGACAGTCTCGATGGCGAGGGAGGATGTCATCGCCCGGGAGGCGCGCCTGGCGGACCGCAAAGTGCTTCAGGACGCCAGGGAGCAGGACATTTCTCTCCGGGAGGAGAGGCTCGAAGCTACCCTCCGCGCCAAGGACGATGATCTGGAGGTCCTTGCGCAGCAGCGCACTAAAGAGCTGGAAGACAAGCACAAGGCCGCCCTGGATGCCCTTGCTGTCGACTCTGCCGCTCAATTGAAGGAGCTTACCGATGACCTTGCCGCTGCCTCTTCCGCCAAGGTGAACCTCGACCAGCAGGTGGCTGAGCTGACAGAGAAGCTTGCCGGGAGTGCCAAGGAGGTCGAGGCTCTCAGGGAGGAGACGCGGAAAGCAAAGATCCTTTTAAAGGATGTGCAATCGCAGCTTTCCTCTAAGAACCAAGACCTCGAGAGCGCCAACGCACCATCGAAGATCTGAAAGCCAGGATCGGCACCTTGGAGAGCTCAGCAGAATCCAGCGGGGCCCATGAGCAGCAGCTGACAAAAGACCTGGACACTGCGAAGCGCCTCCAGAAGGATGCAGAGGCCAAGCTGGCGAACCAGTCTGAGCAGGTTGACCTCTGGATCAAGAGCTTGATTGATGTTGCTGAGCGCCTCACTGCCTAGACCGCAACGATGGGCATGGAGGGGCCAGTCTACTTGGCCAGCAAGCAGGAGGCCCCCAGTGTTAAGCTAGGGGCCTTCTTTAACGAGCTGATCGACACGCTGAAGGTGCATGAGGAGGGAAGAGCTAGTCGCTTCGACGCTGAATCCCGGAAACTTGCTCGTAATTCCCTCTTCCTGGTTTTGAGCAACATCGCCTGCCGCCACCCAGACCTTGACCTCGCCAACGACTTCAGGAAGACACCGTGCGGCACAGACGTTTTTGCTGCCGAGGAGAAGGCTACCCCTTTCGCCGACAGGGTTCTTGGCATTCCTGTTGCTCCCCGAGGTAGCAAGGACCGGTCTTGAATCATGCCCACAGCTGCATTGCTCTGTAATCAAAACATGATGCATGCTCTGTGTTTAGACATCGCACTATTTATGCTTACATGAAACTTGACGCCTTTGTTAGATCTAAATTGCGTGTTTTATCCCTTTTGAATGTTAACCCATCGGTGTTCGCATGATTAATCTCTATACACGCTCTGGTTGCCGGCCGGTATCATATTGCCGTGAAGGTCGTAAGGGTCTGGCCCTTAACATTTATCTTCGTGTGGATGCGTCCCGGCAGGTTTTTCCTTAGTAGTTTCCGACACAGCCACCCATTCCGCGAGCAGGCTCTGAAAGGAATGAGGGTGCAGACAAGAATCTAGCAAAGGTACCATCTCGTGAAAGATTTCTTCACACGAACACTCCAGCATTCAAGGGATAAACATACGCAAATTCTTGATTTATAAGTAAAGCAAAGATTGAGTAAACTTAGCTCTTATTCGTGCTTCCATCTACTTTTCCCGGCTGCGGCCGCTTGCTGAGCTCGCACGTTTCGGGAAGGGCGGTGCCGCACGTATATCAACTTCTAGCTCTCGGCAAGGGTCGGCTAGAAGTATAAGTATCTCGCAAGCGGCAGGACGCGACGTTAGGCATGGCTGGTTCCTCTCCCCTCCTCTTCAATTTTTTTGATCAATCCAACAGCAGTTGGCACGAAATTCACGCCATCGCGGACGGCCTTGCCGGAGCATACTTGCCGGGGTGTCAACCAAAGGATTTGCACCGGCGTTCTACTCAGGATTTTCCCAAGCAGGGTAAATGCTAGACCGAGTATCGCGCGTGCTCATCGACGTTGAAGATGCCTAAACCCAGAGTAGCTCGATTGTCAATAAGTGAGAGTGGCAGGGAGAGAAACCCGATACCCTTTGCACATCGCCCCTTTTCCCGAACGGGGCTCGCTGGGTGTTCCTGTTGTCTGATCCGTTCGGGACGGTATTGTCGCCCTTGTCGCTAGCCTCTGCCGCCGCCATGGCCACGACGTGCGGAGGTGGCGGAAGTTGGACGAGGATGGCAGGGGAGCGGCGTCGCTCTCCTGCTCTACCCCCGCCATTCCTTCGGGCGCCGTGAGTGGCAATACCATTGATGAAGAAGATGGCGGTGAAGATGATGCGCTTCGTACACTTCTCGGGTTCATGCAAGCGCAGCCCCCCTACCTGGTGCGCCAAAGATGTCGTGGGAAACCACGGCCACCTATGGGGCCAAGGGCCCCTTTTGGTTCGGCAGGTGGACTGAGCGCATTGCACAAAGAGCGGAGGAGCGCAGTGTAGCACGACAGAGATCACACGGGCAGTTTTTACCCAGGTTTGGGTCGCTGCGAGGCATAAAACCCTACTCCTGCTTTGGTGGATTGATGGTGGATGGTGGTGGAAACACAGCGCTCTCGCCCGGCAGGGTTGCCTCGGGGCAAGAGCAGCTACGCGCATATGGGTGTACAGGGGTCCGAATCCCTTCTATGGTTGCCATGGGCCTCCTTTTATAGATTAAGGGGTCACCACAGTGGCAAATCAGTCATTGTGTACTGATTAGATAGCGAACAGTGCTATCATCTCTCCTCTGTAGACAGAGCAGTACGCATTAAATGCACCGCTCAGTGTCACATCATGGCCTGCCCGGCACGCCTTGCCGGGCTTTTTGGCCACCTTTTCTCCTGTCTGCATGACTCGTTGCAGGACGAGTGTCATCTAGAGGTGATTCCTGTAGGAAGTGGCTGCCATGTGGCAAAATGCAGCCACTTAGTCATCTTGGGGCTTGACACCGCACCGATTGGTGACTTGCGTCGTCGTGAGGTGGGACGGTGAAGCCTTGGTGGGGCGTTTTGCCTCCGTATGCCCCCGGCAGGCCTGCCGGGGCGGCATTGAGGTTTTTCTTCCGGGGCAACCTTGACCTTGCGAGGCTCTCCTGCCCGGCAAGGGAGGTTTTTCCCTTAGCGGTGTTTTCTTCTTGGCTCGACTTGGTCTTCTCAGCTTGCCCTTTGATTTGTCAAAGAGCTTATCTCTTTTACCTTGGCCTTGTCTTGGACGTTGCAACCTTGATCTTGGGCCTGTGCATGGTCTGGGCAACAGACCCAGGGTTTGTTGCGCCAACACACTTCTACACAGCACAGGTATGACTATCTTGATTCTGTCATAAAATCATCATGGATGTACATGCATGATAGAAAACGTAAACTACTATGACAAACACGTATCATTACGGAAGTGTATTTTTTTTAGTGAATACTTCATGTGAAAGGTTTAAAAACATGTGTAACACACAATACTCACCGCACAAACCGGCTTCACCAGGTCTTTACCGTTCCACGATAGCATAAAATGAAAGACAAAATAGCCTAACAAATCCCTGCAATTTCCTAAATTCTTATTGTATTACATGTGGTGATAACAAAAGTAAATGTTGTATTCTAAATTTATTACCCGTCTACGCTCGTTGGAATACCATTAGGAAATAAACGTTGCCATTTTGATATATCAGAATTCCATCCTAGTTGCTTTATTTCGAGTGCTTCTTTGAATTCCCTTGTAAAACTTTTTAATTTCACTAAGTGCCTCCGAATTTCCATCTCCGACGATTGTGTTGTATGAATAGGGTCCAGAATAGATACACGACGTGCCTCTTTGTCGATGACGTACAAGATGTATCGACCGATGGATTCATATGCAAGATAAATCTACAAGTGGTAGCCATTACAGACAATAATAAACCATGATAAACAATGAACAAAAGACCTTACTTTCCATGTTGCACAATGAGATGTTGTCTATCCCAGGCCAACTATCAAACAAAGTTGCCAACTTTTGAATAGCTTCCTTATCGCAGAACTTTTGATCTCGTGTTGAATCCCGCATCATGGACTGATTAAAAAACTATTTAGAAACATGTTGATACTAATGATATTGAATGAAGAATTTCGATAACTTACACAAAATTGTAGATCCATGTAGTGTATAGGAGGGTATGTGAATAATACTCCGTCGTCACATGCCAATATACGCACAACAATGTTGAAACAATCATTGTTCATAGACTGCTCCATGTTAAGTATGCCCTGATGTTTTTTGAGACTTAAACCCATTGGACAGGGTGTCGAGCTACGGACCCATTCCTTCCTGAAAATTGGATGGTAAGAATAACAATATGTATACTGGCACATTACATATTGATAAATGATACTTACTCCAAACACTTGGCATCATCGATCGACATCATGTAGTTGTAGAGGCCGGCAAGTAATTCACATTGATCTGTGCGCATGATGGGGGTTGGGGTAGGACATTTGTCTTTGACTCCATCAGGTGGATTCTCCATGAGCTCGAGATCAAAATTAAATAAACTATCTTCATTGTCAGATTGATGGTATATCGGACATCCTTTTAGCTTATTCAGTTCTGAATCAAGCAAAATGACAGCTAATTTTCGTCGAAAGTGTTTCATATCTTCCTGCAAGATATAAAAGACAAAATTGATATAATATTTTGAGATAATGTATAAAAATGAAATACATGGGTGAACTGATCTGTTAATTAATGCATCTGCTGTCCAATGTTCCATATAATTTAGCATAAACAGTCCACATGATGCGCTACAATATCATAAAATAATGCTTTAGAATATCACAGAGAGGAATCAAATAAATGGACCATTTGAACAAGTGTTCATTATACCCACTTGCTTGCATCAACTAAGAGATACACTACGACATTTTACTATCAATATTTTCTATTATATGATATTTTTGTGTTCATGAGTACCAAACACAATATTTTTCAATTTGTGACAAGTACCCATCCGTTTGTATTGCCTCATGAAACTGTTCTGCGACATTCCATTTTTTAACATTTAGATCGAGCCACTTATGATCTCTGTTAAACTCCAAAGTATGTTGTCCAATTTTCTTACGCTTTTCAAGTCCTCGTAACTATGTTATATATGAAAAATAGTAGGGGTTAAGGCAAACAAAACATATGTTAAGAGGACCAAAAAACAATAGTAGTTACCATAGTAGTAAGGTCACTCCGTTCGTCCAAGAACCAAGTGAGTCCAATACTTGAATCTCATGTTTTTTGGCATTGACGACTGCCAGATACCAATGAGTCTGAGGCATGTTAACCGGAATGAACAACTGGTGTAAACATCATATAAGTCATAGTCACAATTAGATATAAATAATAATAAATCATTATACACATGGACTAATTAAAAAATACATCATGATATTCATGGATAATGAGGCGATACTAACCATATCTTGTTGTAGAAAAGTATTAACATGTTGTACGATGTGACAATATTTTGATGGGTCTATGTCTTTTTCTCCGTCTTCTTTCATCTGGCGAGAAACGAACGTGCTAATAATATGTACCTTTTCACCCACCCTGTCTCGTAGATGGTCGTGAGCAAGCATGCAATATATGTAAGCATTTATCACCTGTAATTCCATGTTTGGATTATATCTATGTTTTAGGATATTATATATTTTTTATATTATTAATTACAAAGTTTATGAAATTGTTCTTACACCATCGTGTAAGAATATATCACCCTTCATAAGGCATTGCAAATCATCATTTGATAATAAGGCATATTCAATGTCCACGAACATGGTTTTCTTGGGGACATACATGATTGATTCGATGACTATAATATCTCTAGGGGTACAAACATAGTCTGTCGGCATGATACAAAAATGAGCCAAATTAGTATAAAAAATTAGACAAATTGGTTGAATACAAAAAGCAATATGACAAAGGAAAGATCGATAATAACATTGAAAAGAATACCTTGTGTGATAACATTTAAATTGGCATCCTTTTTTGGTTTTTTATGAGATATCACCGCCTCCACATCATTTTGTTGTGAATAACTCGGTGAATTTTTGGCCCCTTTCAGCGTCGCCCCTTCGGAACCCTTGTTGATGCATTCATTTTGTGCATCTCCAAAATTCATTTCTATGTCTCCTATATTCTAAAAAATAATAATATGTAAAAAATAAACATTTTGTATTATCATGTATAAGACACAGACAAAGAAGGATTTGCTATACACCTCTTCTCGTGGTGTTTCAGTCTCGTCTGTCATCGTTACATCAGTGTGTCTGTCGGAACCCATAACTTTTTATATGTGATGAAATATAAATGATATTTTCTACTGCATCATATAAACATATATAATATATAATAAAAATAAGAGTGAAACAAACACAACTGTTTTATTTTGTAAAAAAGAAAAACCGCTTTTCATATTATTACAAAAAAGATGTTGCATTTCTTTCGGAGCAAATAACCAACCATAATATTCATATATAAATAATATGTCATCTGAAATTTCTTAAATCATTTTAATCTATTTATATCTTTTTTGAGAATTTTTAATTTTTTTATATAGGCTAAGGGAAGTTGTCCGACAAAAAATAAAAACATGCAAGTAATCCAACATAAACCAAGTATATTCGGTTTCTTTTCTCAAAACTTTGATTTTTTGTGATACTCTGAATATATGTAATAAGTATAAAAAACATTTATTCATATGATCCATGTATATACTTTAGTGTATTTTTTCTTCCGAGAGTAAACGTCAAAGGCCCAAATCGGCTATCCAGCATGACCCAACCAGCACGCAACCCAGCAGTATTACTCCAAAAAAACACCCAACCCAGCACCAGTCTCCCTCACTCTCTCCATTCCCGCACAATCCTAGATGTCACCCACTCCACTCCCTCCGCTCTCCCCCATAGCCGGCAACCTCATCTCCCACCGCCGCCCCCTCTCATCCCTTCCCCTCCACTCATCCAGCGGAAAACTATGCCTCCCCACCGCGCCCAGCCCCCTCCCTTCCTCTCTCCGTATCTTAGGCGGGGGTGGGTGATGCGGTGAGGCAAGGCAGCAACAGCTTGATCGGAGCGGGAGCCGTTAGTCGGGGCGCGACCCATGGAGGGATGGCCGCGGCGGCGACGGCGAGGTGCATGAATGCGGCGTGTGGCGCGCCCGCCCCGACGGCGTCGGGGGTGGGCGAGTGGAGGAAGGACTGGACGCTGCGATCCAGCGGCTTCGTCGTGATCTGTGACAAGTGTGGGTACGCCTCCTCCCTGCTGCTATCACCTCCCTCCTCCCTCACTCCGCACTTCCTCTGCGCATGCGTGCGTGCTCTGTTTCGAATGGGCTGGCTGGATCGCTAGCTCGTCGGCTGGATGAATCGTTTCGTCTCGATGCTCTGCCTACCTTTTCCCCCCCGCCTTTTCCTCTCGAGGAGAAGATGTTTTGTTCCTTGTTGTGGTTGGACAATCTATGGATTTCCTTTTTGTCTTGCGCATGTAGCAGTTTTTCAGAAAAGTGGAGTTGACTCGGCTGTAGCTAGCGTGGATACCAACCAGCGACATAGAGCAGATAATAAGCACTACTTGGTTGTGTGGAGATCATGTCAAATTTAGATTTTCTGTAATGGTTCAGTTACTTAGGGCTGACCCAAAATTGCTTGCAGTAGCTTAATTCTGGAAACTGCAGCTCACTGATTATAGTTTTTGAGAAAAACCCTATAGTTAATTCTCATTTTAAGTGTTTGCTATTGTAATATTGAACATCTTTATTTCAGAATGATTTGAGTCTTGTTGGTAAGCAGTGTTCAGTAGTCAACATAAATCCAACTTTGTATTTTGAATGACCAGTCTAACTTTTCCATTGTAACATGCCACAGATCTTCTGTGAGCAAAGAGGGCAGTGGAAGGCAGCAACCCAATCCCAGGAGTTCCTTCGAACCCTTCAACATTACTACAATAATGTTTACATAGATCCTGAGAAGCAGGATGCTATAAATGTGTAAGCTTCTTTATGTCTGCAAAAATTTCACTCTGACAAAACCTTAGGAGTAGAGAGACATTGGTCTAATATTATTCCACACAAGATTTATATGTTGTGTTTTTTTGAAATGCAGATTCTTGGGCCATTTCTAGCCTAAACAAGGAAAACCTCCTCTGTGGAGGTAAGCAGCAGCACCCCCATGGTCGTTTCAATTTTCTTCTTTTTTGTGTGTGCTGATGTTGCCTTCTCTTCTCCATTGCTGACGAGCTACCCACGAATGGATTTGATCTCCACGCACGGCTCTGTAGCACCGACTACCATCCACCACAGGTATGTATCTTGTGAAGTGGGGCCTAGACATGCTGACAGAAGCCAATTTCGCCATGGTCATCACCAGCCGTTCATCCCTCAACATGAAGCGGCTGGACTGAGAACACTGCCAACCTTTTTGGTGAGCAAGGATCAATCTCCCACTATGTGCTCAGTCCTCCATTGAGAATGATTTGCTACAATAGATAATTTTGATTGGTTGATAACCACCATGTAGGAACGTAGTGGTTACACTCTTGATGGAAAAAATCCACTCTTGAAAAAGTAGACACTGATGCTACTCCTTTGCTAGGAGTACTTAATTTTAAATGACAAGAGTAACTAAATTTTGTTTACTGAATTTTGGAGTATCATCCATATGGTTAAAGGTCCAGTGCGCAACTTAATTTAATTATTACTCCTACAATGACTACAGAGGCTATATATACCAACAGCTAAAGAAGGTTCAGAGCAGCCTTCACATGGGAGTGTTAGAGATGTGGCTAGAAACAACTCTTTGTTTAACTTAGTTGGCCTTCCTAAAGGTTCAGTGTCTCACTACTGCACTGGGATCAAATGTTCATTTTTTTCCAGTGTATTGACATTGTCACTGTGGTTTTAGTAGAAATGACCTTCTTCCTAATTAGTAACATAGATCAAAGTTAATATATTTGTGATATTTTTGGTGTAATATTATTGTTTGCAATGAGACTACTCGGGAATACAGAGTATTGTATATTTTTATAACTGAATAGGGAGTATAAAGCGTCTAGTAAAGCAAGGTTTCATCCAAGTGAGGGCAAGAAGCGGTCAAGCAACTGACAGCCATAGCCTTGCAGAAAGGGTCAGTTCAATGCACAGTTTTCACTTTTACAGTAGGTGAGTAAATTGATATGATTAAACAAGATTAAATAATTTATACCTAGAGTGTTTATAACATCTGCATATACTTCAGCTTCAAATAAGCACGTACTTCATATTACTTGCTCTATTTTGAGAATGTAGATTCATTCATTTGGATATTGTTGGTATTGGAGTATTACATATCCATTGTGAATAATTTTAGACTATTCCATCGAAGCATTTTATCATTATGCAATTTTTATTACATGAAATGAATTAATATTATGACTGTGATGATATATTTCTTCAGAAGATGATTATATTTGTTTGTTTTCTGGCATGTTCAGAATTGCATGCCTGCTTCTATTCCTATAAAATGTGCTTCAGAAAACTAAGTGTTCAGAACTGCATGCATACTTTTGTAGGTAGACATACATAAAATGCAAGATAAAGCATGCTATAAATTATCAATTCTAATTGTGAGATTTCATTAAAAAAAGTTTGCTTGGCTATGCAAATTTAGGCAGTGAACTATGTTCATCACTTAAAAAGTTAGGGGTATTCCACACTTGCAATGTCCAGAATAGACTGTTAGCCTAAAATCTCTAAAGGATCTGTTTTTCTTCAGTTGCAGCCCACCTAATAGGACTGCTTGATTAGATCTACAATTAGTTGTATTGGCTATGAGATTTTTATAAGATGGCACTATATAAACTGGTGTTCTTCATTTGCAATTTGATGGTATACCTGAACCAAACATGATCCTAGTCTAATAACTATTACACTTTTAGAGAAGAGAAAGATCCAGAAATATTCATACCTAGAGGAACTCACCTTCTTGATGCTCCTTTCTTACACAATGTACTCCTCGGGAATTTTTTATCCAAGTCTGGCTATTTTGATCCTTTGCTATCTGTGATAGGAAAAGGGAGAGCAAGGAGGGGGAGGAGGGATGGCAGAGGAGGATAACATATATAGGTACACCATGCGGAGGACAACTAGGTAGCAGATCATGGCTTATTCTAGTTCTACCATATATATTGTTGTATGGTGTAGATCTCTTTCCTTTTTCCATCAAATGCACACCTGTTAATAAATTAGAAAAGATGTCAAAAATCAGTACTTACTAACGAATTAAATTATTGTATTAATTAAGTAAACAACTTATCATTGATTGCATGCCACTTTGCCCTTTTCTAACTATATAATATGTTCATAATCTGATCAAAACCTAGACAACTAATTTACACATTTATAACATTTTTCCATCAAAATAGAATTGTACAAGTACGTTATAATAATCTAGCTTGTCCCAGAAAAATAAGCGGAGTACAAAAAGTTGATCAAGATCATCTTACAACTCTTTCTTGCATTTCATGTGTAATACTTATTGAGATGCATATGCCTCTTCTTTCCTAATCTAAGGTAGGCATGCCACCCTCCCATAAAATGTAATAAATCAGTTTTCATCCTCCTTTTCATTTAAATTCATATTGACATGTCATCTAGGAAATGAAGCATCTGATTTTATTCTGGACCAAGTTTACTTGCTATGCTTCCATATCCATAGCATTGGCAACCATATGTTTGTCTAAACCCTCCACTCCAGATTGCAACATTTGTCCCCTCCATCGGGCCTGCAACACATTCAGTCTCCTGGGATGGTGTTTGACATGTATAGCACAATTTATAGTTGAACATATACCTGGAGGTACATGTGACGATGTCGTTTGTTCCATTGGCTTGCTGTGTGGATTCACCATATGTAACTATAAAAAAAGAAAGACATGTCCAACAGACTCAGGTAATTAACAAAGAGTTATTTTATAGTGCATCTGGTCGATATGGACCGTCCGTCGGAGCGAATTCGATGGTCCAGATCCGATGCAATACGCTCATGTCACGTGTATTACACCAGACCCCGAGGGGCATTTTCAGGAGAAAAATATTTTGAACTGATCAGATTTTTCCCTCCCAAATATTTCGAGGGTATTCTCGGTATGAATTTCAGGGCTATTTTCGGTTTAATTTTTATCCCATTCGCTAGGGTTTTACTCCCTCGCCGCGGCAAGATCCTTGTCGGCGGGGAGGGGCCGCAGCAAGATCCCTCGCCGATGGTAGGGTTTTATCCCCGCGATAGGATCTTGCCACGCGCCGCGGCCCCTCCCTCCCTCCACCCGAATTCCCTCATGCTCTCGCACCTGCTCTTCACCGACGAACACGAGAGGATGATGATTGCCCTCCTCGTGGCAGCCGCCGGCAAAGATTCGACGCCATCCCACCTCCCAATCCTCTATGCGGGTGCCTATAGCCAACAGGTGAGTCTCTACCTCTTTCCCACTCCCCACGTGGCTGTTTGTGTCCTCAAACTCACCTCTTCGCCATGGCTGCAGCTTGACCTGGCCATGCATCTTGTCTGAAGGCAGAGTGGTTGGGCCTCTAGATGAATCATGTTCTCACTGCTGGCGGAGTACTACGCGACTGGATGAAGCGGGCTGGCCTCGACGGCCAGTCCCATTCGTCTGACCTCATCCACATCACGGCAAGATCTACGAAAGTTCGATTGTTGCATATGTATTCTTATACATTTCATTCAAGCTCTATTCTTTCAGTTTGGCTGATAGGTCAGACGTTGGATTTGGAGATCAGGAGAGATGATAATCTATTGATTTTGAAATGTACTATAGACAATTCATAGCTTATGTTGCTCAATATTTATGATGCTCACTGCTGATTGTGCAATTGTTGCACTGGGATCAACAGACTTGGCATCTGCTTTATATATATTTTAGATTCACATGGGATATCCACCATTTGAAGAATAGTGTAAATTCTTATTATGATGTTTTAGCCTTGTTAAAGAGAGAGTAATGATCCTCGCAGAAAGCAGAGAGAAAGGAACGAGCATTCGATTCTTGAATATGTTGCATTTCATTCTTCCGTGTTTAGTTATGTGCAATGTTTGTTAGCTGGACACATTTGACAAGGTGATTACAAGTCGTAATTTTTCCTCTATTTTGCAGGCTTATGACACAACATGCTATGTGATTCCCTGAGGCAGGATGGATGTACCATGGCCATCCCACTTTGCTCCTGAAGGTGCGTACGAACCCGGAGATCCCTTCAATTCAGCGCACGCCCTACCATGCCACACCATGTACGTTGCAACACCTGTAGAGGCCCCCTATGGTACGTGCTTTACTCTTGTTATCATATGCTCTCTTTTATTGGCTTTGTGGCCTCCCTATGAGACATTGGCTGTGCCATTTCCTGGGATAGCTGGGATTGCGTGTTGACTCATGCAGTATTTTTCCTTCTGTTGTGAGTCTATGCTCATGCTCGTACCTTTTTCTCTTGTATGAAAATAAACATATCATAATCCATTATTCTTCTAGGGTTGCTCGTGCATTGTAATTGGTCCAAACCTTGTCCAGGCACTGTTACTACCAGATGGTTGTAAAAAGCAAATATAGATTTCTATGAGCTCCCGTAGAGACCAAATTTATTTTAAGCAAAGTATGGTAACCAATATTATTGAAGTTTTACAACTTGAGTCATCCGCAATGGACAAAGAACACGGCTAGGAAACATTCTTCGGGACTAAAACCCAACCACACCCTACTCTATCGCTTTATGGCCAAGTGTACACTCCACATGTAAGAATGAGCCATTGTTGGACTAACTACTTGCATCTTCATCGTCTTCAACTGCAGCTGCATCCGATAGCCTAGCATGGTACTGCTTGAACCTTTTCCTGTATTTCATTTTGTTGTAGGGTGAATTGACAAGCACAACAGGTAGCTCTCTTCTGAATTTGTCAATGTAGGCCTGCATGCGAGGATATGTCAGTATCGTTCCATAAGTTTCAGAAAATGACAGAATTTTAGGTGTTACTCTACGTACTTGGTCATATTGCAGCCTCAGTTTTTCTCCCGTAAATAATTCGATGTTCTTCAGCATGTACAGTGCACAACAAGAACTGCAACATTTTATTTTGTAAGATCATCATTTCACGTATTAACAATCTAAAACAAAAACAAAAGCTAATATTGTTGACTGACGTCTCATTGGCTTTTGGCACTTTAATAAGCTTTACTGGCCATTACGCCACATTAATGTCTTCCCATGCATTGCTTTCTATCCCATTGACTTGCATCGCTTCTCTCAGATGTGCTTCCATCCCACGTACCTGCAACCCCAATGGGATAAGAAGTTGCCTACGACTAATACTTACATATGATGTTAAATCGTTTGTTACAATTAAATATGTTGAAATTCTCACCATGTTATTTACTTCTCTGGGTACCATACAGTGGAAAAGTGAATCAAGAACCTGAATCTCCTTCCTTCCGGGGTTTACGACCACAAGGAACCAGTGGACGTTTAAACTGTTTGTAGGTAGGAAAACCTGGAGTGCACAGATAATTAGATCAATGTGTATAGTAATAAAAAATATATGTTCTACGTCATGGTTAAAATAGCATATCATGTTTCAGTTAGTTGGTGCCTTGTGTTGTTCCAGGAATGCCTGCCAAAGTGTCCTCGTGGCACTCCTCTATCCTACCATCTCTTTTGAGCTTAGCGACGCCAACCACCCTCTCAATGTAAACCACTTGCCCGTACGTTGCGTCAATTGGTTCATCATGACGCATGATCTGAATCGCAGCATCAACCACCTAAAATAAAAATCAAGTTAATTGTATTGTACAAAAATGAAACTTGATAAACTAATTTGTGAAATATCTTACTTCGTCACCCAACCATATGCCATCTTCAGTTTCATCTTTTTGGGTGAGGCATTGCAAATGCTTTGATAGCATGACAATGTCATCAACTAGGACCATTTGTTTTTCACGATTTGTAGCGTTGATCAGTGACGGCATGAAATCCTGTTGAACCACATCTAGCTGGTCCCTCTTCCATAAAGGAACTTCAGACCTCTTTTTAAAGTTGCTAGAACCGATTTTCCTCTTTTTATTGTTCGTGTCCTCGGAATGATTTGTAGACTCTGATGGAGTCTTGTTTTTCCTTTTTTTTCTTCTCAGTATCATATAAAACGTACTCGTCATTCTTAAATAATTCCAATACCACCATTTTCCTTTCGCCCCCATGATTTGGTGGTGTTGATTCAACCACACTTACTTCTTGCTGCTTTCAAAAGGATTCATCATGGCTGTCATCATTTGTGAAGGCACGGGATTCTTCAGGCTCCCGCGATCTCGTAGCCTTCACAGAGTGGTGCTTACTCCGTATCTTGAACGGATTATGCCATACGAAATAAACCGCGTGTTAGCCTTTAGCAGATTCTTGCTCAATTATAGGTAAATGTGCATCACCTGGAAAGCTTCAAGGCTTGTGGTGGCTTTGGAATGCATTTGCGTATCCAAACTAGGAGCACCCTAGATATCATCCACCTCTTTAAAAAACTTATGAACACCCCTGAGATTCTCTTCGATTTTTACAGCAGCTCTTTCGAATGCTTCATCCTGAACGTCGAAGATCACATGTTATTTCTGAAACGAAAATGATTGTTTCATAATTAAGTTAACATGTGTACGTCAAAATCTTCATCAAGGTTCTTCATGGGGGGCTCCATGTCATCCTTTTTTATTCCCTGCTTACAATGGTGCTTAGCAGCAACCTCCGTGACATCCTTTTGTTTCCCCTGGTCAGAAGCATGCTCAGCATTCTCAATAGAGGCCTCCATTGGGTGTGAAGGTGCCCTGAGGTTAGAAAGATGTATGTCTTCCACTCCTGGAAATATTCCATCGCGTTTTTTCTTAAAAAAACATGTTAGTCTGGGGTGTTTTCATAGTAAACTAATTTAGAAAAAACCTTGTACACGTAAATTTCCAATTATGTATACTAATCTCATAATTCTATGCTTACGTTCAATTCTTTGATGAGGTCCTCCATGAGCTTGCCATTTGTAAGGGTACGCCTAAGGAACTCATCCATTTTCTTTTCAAGGGTGCACATCCTATCGACTTGTTGTGCACCAGCCTCCCGCATGAGGGAGGCAACTTCTTGCAAATCAGTCAATACACGTCCGAGGAGTACCTTAATCTGAGATTTTGAAACAGTTAGAATCATATAACTTCATACTATTTGCAATGTTACAATATATATTTGTGCCTGATGTAACTCATTTACCTGAGCGCCAATCTTCGGTTTGGCCAGCGTACCATCTGGTGGTGGAATGAAAGGCCGCACCAGGTCCTCAACATACTACAGTTTAATGTCGTTAGTATGATTCAGAAAATATGTTACATAATCCAGGCAATGTGCTGACATTTTACCTCTCCAACTCCCAGATAATTTTTCTGGATTATATTGTCAACCTTTTCTGCCTTCTCCTCACTCCAGTTCTGGATCAGCGGCCTTAACCTTGATTCATACGAGATGCTAGAGTCCAATTGGTGCACCCTGAACTTCTCGTAGTACCAAGTCTGGATGACAACAAAAGCAGTTTACAAACATTGTCATAGATTATGTAATGTATGTTAGGTAACTGATAATTGTACTAATGCGAATTACCTGCAGCAGTGGTAGGTTCCCCTACAGATTTGCCTCACCATTTACAAAATTCTTGACGCTATCCATAAGATAGTCAAGCATTAGCTGTCCAGGATTTGTGCCCTTTATCATCTCAACGTTTCTAACAATCCCAATATATTTATTATCCATATACTCCTCTTTTGTCTGGCATACATATTTGCCTATGGTGTACAAGACAAATGGCCTGACAAAATTTGGTGTGCTGTCGCCTTTCATATTGGCTAGCAATCCTTTGAAAGTTATTTTGGTGTCATTACGGTCTTTCAGTTTCTTCCACAACTCCATAGTATCATCAAGATTTGAAGGGACGTGCTTCTTCCCCTCGTAGGGCATGCCTGTTATATGCGCTACATCTTCTAGTGTGATCCTACATGGTCTCCCATTAATGATAAAGGCATCCTGCTCTGCATCATATGAATTAGCGATGGCCTGGCACAGTACACGTCTAATTTTGATGCTAGGTGTCTTGAGAAGTCCACCCAGTCCTATCAGGATGTACATCCTTTGTTGCGTGTTTAATCCGTTTATGAAGTCCTCATATGGCAGCAAAGAAGCATCCTGGGTTCAATGGATGTGCAAGTGTAATTAGATTCAGCATGGTATACAATTTAAATACTCATACAAACGACAACTTATATATACCAACATAAAAATTGTGCTCTACGCTACTGCATGAGGTAATTTGTTTACAAGCATGCTGAGTTCCATGAATGTGCAAATACTGTCAATAGATTCAGCTTGGTTAAGTTTGAACACTCATATAAGGTCATCTCCGTTGCAAGGCGCTTACAGTAAATAAAATAAAGATTGGAAAATAAAAAACTATCCAAGCGTTGTCTCCTCAACGCTAGGCGCTAATCATGGTCAGTAGTATGGAATTAAAAGAGGGGCCAGTGATGCCTTCCATAACTGACGCGGAAGGAAAAAGAAGGCAACCACCCGCTACACTAATTGGCATCAACAAGACCAAACGCTGGGAATTAGCCAGGAATTAATCAATCAACTACCAATCTGGTAGGAAACAAATCCTAGCGCCCTCCCCTAGCGCCGCCCAACTTAATTTGTTTAAAAACATACTGAGTTACATGAATATGCAAACAAGGAGTGGGGTTGCAGCAAGAGATCATGGGAGGAAGATCATGGCACGAGAAAAAGCAGGGGTTGCAGGAGGAGATCGTGGCGAGTTACCAGAGGATTCATGCTTGGCTCTGTCGTTCGGTCTTGCTGGATTCCTGGGTTGCTCCGTCCTTCGGTCTTGCTGGTTTGGGCGGTGCAGAAGGACGAACTATGATCTACGAGGTTTCAAAGGATCCCTATTTATAGGGATCATAACAACCCGGGCATATACCTACGTAACAATTTTTTCGGTTGGAGGAAATCAAGGGAGGGGACCCACCTGGTTGACTATTAGGGGGGCGTGGAGAGTTTAGCTAAGGTAAGTTATGGTCTAAAAAAGCTAAGGTAAGTTGCATAACAACACGTAGGTCTCTTGAGAATCACGATTGTCAAAAAAATATAGTTCACGTTTCTTGGAAAAACATCCAAAAGAACTGGGCCGCTTTTATTATGCTCTGTTTTGTTGGTTCTAAGTCAATCACCGGACCTCTTTGAGGATGAAAACTGGTTCTAAGTCAACTAGGATTGAGTGTTCACACATGAAGTATTTTACTCTCTCTTGTGAAGCTATTTTATTGCCCATCTGATCTTGCATGCTCATGCTCATACCTTGTTCCTCATATACGTGAGACCAAATTTTGTTGATAATACTGAATCATGTCTGGTGCTACTCAAGATGGTACGACACCATGGTTTTCACTTTCAGTGAGATTTCGATGAAATTCACTGAATTTCATTCATTTCAGCACTCACTGAAATATTTACCTTTCGGCCAAATTATTTCAGCCTCACTAAATTTCGGCCAAAATATATCAGCACTCGCTGAAATTTTTCTGAAACTAAAAACCTTGCACGACACTTCCAACTAGCGATAGAAAAATTGAATAAACCCACACAACTTCATCTAGGTTTGCTCATGCACTATGTAATTGTTCTGAATCTTGTCCAGACTCTGACGAAACTTAAATATAAATTTAAGAATTCAGGTAACCTTCTTAACCTTTAAAGATAAAGTTCTGGTTGTAAAAAGCAAATATATGTTTCAGTGTCTCCCGTGCAGACCAAATTTATTTCAAGAATAGTATTTGGAACCAGTACTATGAAGTATTACAACTTGATTAATCCTCACTGGACTAAGAACATGGCTAGGAAACCTTCTTCAGGACTAAAACCAAAGCACACCCTACTCTACCGCTTGATAACCAAGTGTACACTCCATATCTAAGAATCAACCACTGCTGGACTAACTGCTTGCATCTTCATGATCTTCAACCGCAGCTGCATCCAATAGGCTAGCATTGTACGTCTTCAACCTTTTCATGGATTTCAATTTGTTGTAGGGCGAATTAAGAAGGACAATAGGCAGCTCTCTTCTGTAATCGTCGATGTAGGCCTGCATGGGAGGATATGTTACTATTGTTCCATACGTTTAAAAAATTGACAGAATTTTAGGTTTTATTCTACGTACTTGTTAATAATGCAGTGTAAGATCTTCTCCCGTAAAGAATTCGATGTTCTTTAGCATGTAGAGTGCACAAGAAGAACTGCAGTATTTAATTCTGTTAGCAGCATTTCACGTATTAACAATGAAAAACAGAATGAGAAGCTAATATTGTTGACTAACGTGTCAACTTGTCTTGGCACAGGAACAAGCTTTACTGCCCATTGGGTCACGTTAATGTCTTGCCATGCATGGCTTTGTGGTCCATTGATTCGCAGCGATGCTCTCAGATGTGCTTCAACCCAACGTATCTACAAGTCCATGGGATGAGAAGTTGCTCACAGTTCATGGTTAGGTATGATGCTAAATCCTGTGTTATATTGAAAGACGTTTAAAATCTCACCACGTGATTCACTTGTGTGCGTACTACATAGCTGAAAAGTTAATCAAGAATCTGAATCTCCCTCCTTCTGGGGTTTACGACCACAAGGAACCAGTGGGTGTTCATCATGTTTGTAGGTAGGAAAACCTGGAAAGCAAAGATGATTACATTGACATGCATAATAATAATTAGAAAAATAAATGTGTTTATGTCATGGTTAAATGGTACCAGATCATGTCTGAGGTAGTTGTCTCCTTTTGTTGTTCCATGACTGCCCGCCAAAGCGGCCTCATGGCAGTTCTCTACCTTAGTATCTCTTTCGAGCATAGCGACGCCGGCCACCCTCTCAATGTAAACCAGTTGCCCGTCCCTTATGTCCTTAGGATGATCATGACGCATGATCTGAATCACAACATCAACCACCTAAAACAAAATTCAAGTTAATTGTACTGCAAAAGAAAATTGATAAACTAATTTGGCAAATATCTTACTTCGTCACCCAACCATTTGTCATCTTCGCCTCCATCTATCATGGTGAGGCATTGCAAATGCTTCTGTAGCAGAACAATGTCATCAATTACCACCAATTGTTTATCAAGATCTGAGGTGTTGACAATTTCGGCCACGTAATTCTGTCGAAACTTGTCAAGGTCGCTCTCCAGCCTCGAAGCACCTATGTCTGTATCATTTAAATTGCTTGCATGGTTTTTCCTCTTTGAATTCTTTGTGTCCTTGGAATCATTTGTAGACTCCGATGGAGTCCTGTTTTTCTTTCTCTTCTTATCACTATCATACAAAACATAATCTTCATTGTTCAATAATGAAGATACCGCTCTTTTCCGGCAGCTCGCACGAGTTGGTAGCACGGATTCAACCACACTATCTTGTCACTGCTTTGCTAAAGAATCATCATAGTTGTCCTCATCAATTGGGAAGACATGGGGTTCTTCCAGCTCCCATGTTCCCTTAGCCTTGGTAGACCGGTGCTTTCTTTTGGTACCTGCCTCTTCCCCCACCTCAATATTGACATCTTCGTCGTCTTGATTTCTTCTTTCTTCTTCAGCCTTTCGCACATTCTTATTGTGCCTCAAATTCAGAGGATCCAATGATTCAAAATAAAGCACTTGTTAGCTAGCAATCTGCCTAAAATAAAAAAACAAAACCAGTTAAATATAAAATGTGCATCACCTGGAAAGCTTCAAGGCTTGTGGTGCCTTTGGAATGCTTTCACGAATCCAAACTCGGAGCACCCTGCGAAGCATCTACCTCTTTATAAAGCAGTGAAACATTCCTGAGACTCTCCTTGCATGCTGCAGCAACAACTCTGTCTTCTTCATCCTGAACGTGAAAGATCATATGTTAGCTAGGAATCTGCGTTAACTTAAAACAAAATCAGTTAGATTCAAAATGTGTATCACCATGAAAGCTTCAAGGCTAGTGGTGGTTTTGGAATGCTTTCGCGAATGCAAACTAGGAGCAGCCTGCAAATCTTCAGCTACGTTCTTCATGGGGGCATCCGTATAATCTTTTTGTATTCCCTTAGCAGAAATGCCTTAGGCGGTCACCTCCGTGTCATCTTTTTGTTTGCTGGTGAGTAGTATTCTCTCCTGGGACCTCCATTGGGTCTGCAGGTACTCCTAGGTCAGATAGCTGTATGTCCTCGACTCCTGGGCGATCAGCATCAAATATTCCATAGCGGTGGTTCTTTAAAAAAATGTGTTAGTCTGGAGAGTATTGATAGTAAAATTGTTTATAGAAAATCATAATGGTATACTTACATTGAATTTTGTGATGAGGTCGTCCGTGCGTCTGCTGTTGGCAAGGGTACACCTAAGGCACTCGTCCATTTTTTTCAAGGGTGCACATCCTATCGAATTGTTGTGCACTGGCCTCCCGCACGATGGAGGCAACTTCTTTCAAATCAGCCAATACACGGCCGATGAGTGACTTATCCTGCAACTTACAAGCAGTTAGAAGCATATTTCGATTATACTTGCAAAGTTACAATATATATTTGTGCCTGATGTTCATCATTTACCTGACCGTCAGTCTTCGGTTTGACCGGCATCCCAACCGGTGGCAGATTGAAAAGCCACAACAGGTCATCGACATACTGCATGTTAGTGTCATTAGTATCATTCAAAATATATGGTAGATAATCCAGGCACATAGTACTAACACTTTACCTCTCCAACCCCTATATAATTTTTGTTGATTATGTTGTCAACCTTGTGTGCCTTCTTATCACTCCAGTTCTGGATCAGCGGTCTTAACCTTGATGCATACGAGATGGTAGAGTCCAATTGGTGCACCCTCCACTTCTCGTAGTACCACGTCCACATTACAAAAAAAGCAGCTTAGAAATTTTTCCATAAAATTAAATGTATGGTATGTAAATATTGATTGTATTACCTGCAGTAGTGGTAGGTTCCCCTCCAGATTTGCTCCAGCATTTACAAATTTATTGACGTTAGCCATAAGATGGTCAAGCGTAAGCTGTCCAAAATTGGTGCTCTTTATTGTCTCAATGTTTCTAACAATCCCAAGGTATCTGTTGTCCACATACTGCTGTGTTGTCAGGCATACGTATTTGCCTATGGTGTACAAGACAAATGGCCTGGCAAAATTAGGTGTGCTGTCGCCTTTCATCTTGGCTAGCAATCCTTTCAAAGTTACTTTTGTGTCATTGGGGTCTTTCAGTTCCTTCCACAACTCCACAGTATCGTTGTGATTTAAAGAGACATGATTCTTCCCCATGCAGGGCAGGCCTGTTATATGCTCCACATCTTTTAGTGTGATCCTACATGGTCTTCCATTAATTATAAAGGCATCCTGCTCTGCATCATATGAATAAGCGATGGACTAGCACAGTAGATGTCTAATTTTCATGCCAGGAGTCTTGAGAAGTTCACCCAGTCCAATCAACTAGATGTACGTCCGTTGTTGTGTGTTTAATTGTTTTATGAACTTCTCGTATTGCAGCAAGGAAGCAACCTGAGTTCCCTGAATGTACAAATAGTGTGATTAGATTCTGTATGGTATTCATTTAAACACTCATAGAACCGACTAGATCTAATCTATGCCAATATCAAACTTGTGCTCTACAGTACTGCATGAAATCATAGAGCTTCTCGGCCATATAATGAACACCAGACATAGAAAAACAAGCTATCTCTATCGGCCAATTGACTGATAATAGTATAGATTTTTAGTAGAAAGAGCAGACTTTGGTCTATGTACACTACTAAAGTTCTGGCACCACACTTACGAAAACAATTTCATATGATCAGAAGATTAATAGTTTATAGATAATCTAAAAAAAGAATGTAGCAGTTCCATTGCAAGCATTCAAGAGCACATACTCCTTAGTTCCCATCAGCTTCAAAAAAATCAATTACCATTTTTTACTACTACAGTACACGAGAGCAAATGTTCAATCAAATTAACTCCTATATATGGTGATCAAAGGATATAATTACAAGAAAATATTATAGTAAAGACCAGGCAAAATTAAGGGCAATCACCAACAGTTTCATTGACTAGAGACTAAGAACTCGCATAAGTCGAATCAATATGATGTTCTCTAGTCAACTTGAACGTCATTTAGAAACCCTATGCCAAAACATTAGCAATTTCCAAATTTAAGGCATATAAACAGAGACGATAACCATGATGTCTAGTAAACATGACCATAGTAGTGACTCGAGCAACCAAAAACACAACTAGCACTGGTGAAGCGAGGTGCTATACAAACGGTTTTTAACCCCTTTCCGCGATGGCATTTGGAACCGTCGCCAAGTGAGTGACTGCGATAGGGGGGTCCTTCCCACACGACCCAGAAACCATCGTGGATAGGGAGCCACCCAGATGCTACATCCTTGCAACTCGTTTGTGCTCGCATTGCCATCGCAGTCGGTATTATGTGGTGCTACGTTTACGATGAGCGGCCCATCACAAACGGTTCATGATTATAGAACATGTATGATAAGCAGACAATCACACACATTCGCTTTTCCCAAACCATATGCGATAACTAATTAAGAAGATTAGCTAATCGTCGTACGAGTGTCGGACAGGATTACGAAACATCGGACCATCGTAACATCGTCGTACATGACAACTATCGCACACGCTATTCTGTGGTGCAACATTTACGATGCATACCACATCAGAAACACTTCATGGTTGCAAATCATGTACGATAAGGCAACTATCACAAATGTTTAGTTTGCCCACAACGTTTGTGATATTGTCTGACATTGCACACGCTTTGCAAACGGCAACTGTGTGCATGCTTGCACTCGTTTCCTCTCTGTGAACCGTGTCAGATTATGGTGTATTTTGCAAACGTTTGTGTTTTACCAACAATGTGCGCCGTAACGACCTGGAGAGCGTAATTTCATCGTAATTTGATTGCTGCTATTTCAAATGGTATCGGATTTGAATTTGAATGTATGCTATAGCTTTATTCATATCCATCAGGTTCAAACAACCAATGCATTATTCGATTCATAGGTACATATGTTCAAGAAATACATAAGAACCAAATAAAGAATGATGAACCACAGTTGTATACTTGTACTATTAAAGACGGTAAAGAAAGAGGCGAAATACATTCTGGTTGCTGAACAAGGTGAATCGGAATGCCCATATTATGCCCTCCTCCATGCAGAAGGCACGCACGACTCTAGTCCAACCCCTTGTGATGGCCGACCGCCCATCCTTCACGGTCTTCATGAAAACATCTAGATAATCATCGTGTTCTGGTAGAAATACTTTAACCTTTGCATGCCCACCAATCATGTAGTTTGAGAGGTAATCTTGAGTAAACTTCTTTGGGAACCACTGCAAAGGAAAAAGATTTAGACATTCTCATCTAACACAACTCATTATGGGCAGTAAAAAGAAGGTTGCAGAGTTCTTACTTACCATCCTGCAGTTCGTTGTTGTCTTGGATAAAGTGTAAACAAATAGTTTAATTGCCATCTTTTGACCCATTTTACTAACAATCTTTATCAGCTTCCTCACTTGATGCAGGTTCATCGATGTCTCATTGCCCCATACGCAGAAAGGGTCGAAGCGCAGATCTTTACCAATGACATATGTACCTAAAAGCACCAAGTTAATATTAGAAGCTAAACAGCAATTGCACAATGATGTAGTACAACACTCTTTTATAATATCTTATAACATCCAATATACTCACATATTAGATGAATTAACATCTTATATTATGGGCCGGAAGGAGTTTATTGCATTTTTACAAATTATCGGCTGGTTAACTGCTGCTGTATCCATGGGTTAGAGTTAGTTTGAGCTAGTTCGGGCTCAAATAGCCCTAAAGTATATCCAAACATGAGGGCTAGTTTGAGCTAGTTGCATCTAACCCACCCAAAAAAATATCCCACCCAAGAGGTGCTAATTGGAGCTAGTTCTCCTAGTGCATTTATTGTCAATCTAACCCTGTCATCCAAACACCTCTTTGGATGGAGTTAGTTCAGGGTTAGTCATGAGCTAGAAACTAACTCTAACCTCTAGCTAAGTTGAGTATCAAAACAGGGCTGTGTTGTTGTTGTTGTTGCTGCTGCTCTTCTACGTATATCTAGACATCATTAGAACATTAAGGTAACACTCTTACTTGTTGCTATGTAGCCTAGGATTGCATATTTAGACATTAAGTACAGTGCATGTTGCTATGTAGCCTCAGATATATTACATATGGCCCAAGTTAACCTAATGATAAATCCGTTACAGATATATTCGGTTAAAAGTCTGATTCACCGATTAGTCCCTTATCAGTCCCTGGCCTATATGGTACCAGCTACCGATATCCTAAACAGTGAGTATATATAAGCCATGGGATGAAACTAATCTCGATGGAAAACAGCAGTCGTTCCCAAAATTGTCCTGTGTAGGTACATCAAGAGGCATGTTAAGCACAACAGGCTAAACATCAACCAAATATATCCATGGCAGACAAAATAATCTCCAAAAGATAGCTTCAGTGTGCAGGTTTAAGCACGCTAGTAAAGCAAAACAAGTGGAAAGGTGTGTTAACTGCAACAGGCCTAACATTTAACAACAAGCAAACATAGTCATTCAAACTGGTATTGTGCCGGTCTAAGTACACTGGTTATTGCTAAATAAAAATGGAAAGGCGTGTTAACTACAAGATGTAGCAACCAAATGTAGTCATTCATAGTGGTATTGTTAAAACTGGTATTGATGAAATTGAACTGCATAGTTCATACTTGCACATATAGAACATCACGTTGTGAATAACTGGAATAAACAAGGCATACTACGAACAACCAAAGATACCATTTGAAACTGGACATATGCTAACTACAAACAATCAAACAATCAAAACACTTTAAAAGAGGCATATGCTAGCTATAACAGGCTTAACAGCAAGCAAATATATGCATTCCTATCGGTATGTTTAAAACTGGATTGATGAAATGTACTGCACAGTAAATAGTTGCACATATAGAGCATCACATTGTGAACAACTGAAATAAACAAGGCATACTGCACCAAATATAGAAATTAAAACTGGACATAATCTCACTACACTACAAAAGGGACTCGACAAAACAAATCATGGGTTCCCCCCTGTGAAGAGGCACGGCAAAACAAATCATGGGTTTCCTTACTTGTCACAGATGGGCTCGTTCCCATGGGAAGAGCATGGACCCTGGATGCGCTCCATGTTGTCGCAGATGGGCTCCTTCCCCTTGGAAGAGCACGGCTGTAGGGTGCCCTCCCTGATGTCGCAGATGGGCTCTTTCCCCTTGGAAGAGCAGATGGGCTCTTTCCCCTTGGAAGAGCCGGATAGGGTGCCCTCCTCGTGGTCGCTGTCGATGAGGTCTAACTTGGAAGCTGTGGATCCCAAGCCAGCGTCGCAGAATGTGTCCTTCAGAAATGACAAAAGGGGCTCGATGGCGATGTAGGATGGCAAATTCTTGACAGTGAGCCAGAGGAGATCAGCGGCGGGGCCATGGATGAGATCAACGGCGGTTGAACCCGAGGGGTTGGGGGTGGGCCACTTAACCTGTGACATAGCCCGCGTTAGGCCGTCACTGTTGATGACCTCGATGTCGTAGCCGGCGTCCGCGACCTACCCGCATACTCTAGCCTGCTGATTGAGTGCCTACGGCCAGTAATGGTCATCAGCTTCCTCGGCGACGTCGGGCGAAGAGACCGCGATACACCTCTTTTGGGCTAGTCGGTCCTCGAGCTCCATAGGAAGCGTAGCTGTGCTTAGGCTGCGACGCTCTGGAGTGGGGGAAGGGGATGGGGATCTGTGGGAAAGGGGGCATTTGGCGGGCATCATCTAAGAAACTCAGGGCGGCCTGGGTATGGAGATCGGTATGTAAGCTGCACGGGCAAACCGGCAGATGTTGACAATGGAGGCCTTGCAATGGCGGCGGCGGCGACCTTGCTAGGGTTTCGAGCGAGGGAGGGTGTGTGTGTGTGTGTGCGCGCGCGCGGCCGAGGAGGTTTTGGTGTGTGTGTGTGTGTGTGTGTGTGTGGAGGGGGGCAGGGGTGTGTTTGAGGAAATGACGCGGCAACTGAAAATTTTACTAAGCGGGAATCAAACGCGGGAGTGAAATGCCGGGGCTATTGAAAATTTGGATGATGGTGCATCGCACACGGTCCGGAAATAACAACGGTGTGTTATGAAACAGAAAAACCCTCGAGGCGGGCAGATACTTTCAAGGGATGCAGGCGGGAGCAGGAACAAGAAACATCACACACGGTCGAAACATCATAACCGTGTGTTATCAAACTGAAAAAACCTGCAGGCGGGTAGATATTTTTGAGAGGGGAAGCCTCGTGGAGCCCAATGTACTATGCGGATGTGTGTGTCAGGGGCACCGGCATGGCACACGGTTAGTGTGAGTGAACCGTGTCTGTTGCGTCATCCGACTTGTCTACTGTTCATAAATTTGGCAAAAAATGATGCGGGAGAGGCTCAGAACACGAACACACTTGCATGTGGACCAAATATATGTATGAAAAGGGTGGTTTGATGTTCAAATACCAAATGCAACTTCGATGTGGCACCTATCTCGCAAAGCGCACGGTATTGCTTGCCCCTCTCGTGTTAGCAAGAAGGGAATCCTAAGCTATGAATGCATGCCCCCCCACGGAGGTTCACCTAACAAAGTGCGATGTAGCAACCCCCCCCCCCCACACACACACACACTTTCAGTCGGCGGGCCAGAGAGGGCATCTCACCAAGATGGATCGTAGAACCGACCAAGAATAATCCACCTTGGTCGTACAACCTCTCTCTTGTGGTTGGTCAAAGTGTTGGCCGTCCATGCGACCCCAGAGATGGGCTAGCTCGCTAATAATCACGCAAGTAGCTAGTCCCCGAAGACAACCACTTCCTGCGTGTGGCCCAAACATATGTATGGAGAGGTGTGTTTGAATACACAATGGAACAACTTTGATGTGGCACCGTGCTTTCGAACCAGAAATCCCCACACTGAGCGAGGGTTAGTTGACGATGCATATGTATGTCACACCACACTTCAAGCCGATGACGGGGATTCATGCATGCATGCATGCATAGTATGCGCTCAAACTTAATTAGGTCTGAATCTCACCATGACCTATACTACGATAACACAAACCAAAGGAAGAATCCGCCATGCTAACTTATCTTGTTGTCAGTCAAGGTGATCATGGATGTCCACATGGGCCCATGAATATATAGGCTTGTCGCCGATAACCACGCGAGGGAGTGTACCATTCGAAGACAACCACTACATGCATATGTATGGAGGTGATGCATGCATGCATGTTTGAATACCATTTCACAACATTGATGTGGCGCATGCGTCGAAAATCGTACAGTCCCCACACAGAGCGAGATAGGTTCATGATGTGTCGTGGTACTAGCCAATTCAACTCAATGGGAGGGATTCATGCGTACACATGCATGTGTGTGCTCAAACTGTATCATGTCATCCCAGAGCATGACCTATATATATACGGTATTACAAACAAAAAAATAATCCCCTCCTAAGTCAAATTAACCTCTCTCATTGTCAGGCAAAGTAGTGATGGACCAAGCGGGCCCACAGATGGAAAGCATCGATATCACTGGTATCCGCTAAGTGGGTGCGAGAGGACAACCACCATCGCTTTGCATGTGGGCCAAACATATGTTGAATACCCAAAATGCACAACTTTGATGTGGCACATGCCTCAAAAACCGTAAAGTCCCCACACAGAGCGAGGTTCATGAAGCGTACTACATATGATGGTCCCCTTTCCCCTATTTGACGCATACTATATGCTCCTACCGTAATACAACCCAAAAAGAATCCTCCTTGATGGTGAAATTAATTAACCTCTCCCGATGTAGGTCAAAGTGATGCATGCATCGGCGATGGCCTCGCGGGCCCACAGATGGAAGCGTCACACGTTAGTCCTAGGATAACCACCGCCAGCATGCATGTGGCCCAAAGAGGTGTTGTGTGATGTTTGAATAGCCAATTTCACAACTTTGATGTGGCACGTGCCTCGGAAACCAAAAAGTCCCGACACTGAGTGAGGTGTACTTATTCACGAACGCGTACGTATAGTATATATGCTAGTCCCCTCCCACCTCTTCGACGCGTACTATATACTCCCACCATAACACAAACAAAAAAGATTCTACCTTGCTGGTAAAATTAACCTCTCTGTCGGCTGTTGGTCAAAGTGATGGATGACAACCTCACGGGCCCACAGAAAGTGTCACACGCGAGTATCAAGTGTCGTGTAGGACAACCATCGACTGCATGTGGCCAAAACATGTATGTATGAAAGGGTTGTGTAATGTTTTAAATAACGAATTCACGACTCTGACGTCGCACTTGCCTCACAAAACGGCTAACCCACATTGTGGCTCATGACTCGTAGTGTACTGCCAGCCACCCCCCACCCCCTAGACGTGCGCGCGCGCGCGCGCACACACACACACACACACACACACACACACACACACACACCGCGAATCCACCGCAACTACGATGCATGTTAAATTATCCCACGGTGAACATATGTTACCAAAGGAGGGATGTTTTAATTTTGAAAAAAAAAACAAAGATCATTAAGACGTTTTAGTACATTGATTGATTTTCTAGGGGTATAATGTGCAAAAATCAAATTTGAGCTACATGCACACGTGACAGTGCACCTAAATGGATTGCAAAAACATATGTGTCTCACTGGGTGCATGTTTACTCCCCGTGCAAGAAATTTCAAACATTGAGAATCTTGATTTTTAAATTCTAGTACATCCAAAACTTATTTGAAATTCATGAAACTTATCGTGTTGTCATATGGACACCAATACAAAGTGGCATTGTACTTTTTTTGTCAAATTTGAGACCAATTTTGATGTAATCTTTATCTTCTTACAAACGGGAGATTATTAATAATTGGGAACCAATATCGCAAACGGATTATTTATTTGAACCGTGAGCGCTAGACCAACAATGGATACGTGCCATGCTTCGGTTAAGCAATAAAGCGGCAGCATTAATCATCCAAATAGAAAAATAATATACGTGCCGCCACGCGACCCGTGTGTCGTGCGAGCAGGCGTGAGTTGACGGGACGCATGCGAGCAGTTCGCCGCGCATGCAGACCGGGAGGCGTGTGTGCCGGTGTGTGAATTGACAAGAGGCGTGCTCGCTGCGCAGTGTCACCGGGAGGCATGTGAGTAGCTGTGTGAAACGACGGTAGGCATGCCAGCAGTCCGGTGCGCAGGCTCACCGGGAGGCGAGCCAGCGGTTTGACCGCCGCCCGCCTCTCTCCTACTACTCCATATTAATGGCGCGCCCGAGCGGCCGCACCCCCCATCCTCGCCACACACACAATCCTCTCTCCCCGCTTGCATCCTCGACACCGCTCTCAGTCCTCAAAGCCGTCTGTGTATGAGGATGCCGCCGAAGCACCCCATCGGAGGGAGTGGCGACCCCGGGGCTGCTGAAGCACCGGAGCACGACGTGGAGATGGAGACAGAGGTTGCTGTCACCGCCGGCGAGGAATCGCTGCACCCTGACGTCATTGATGGCGTCGTGCTTCCACAGTCGGAGGCGGAGGTCCACACCGACTCCGATGACGACTCTGGCGATGACCCCGGCGACGACTCCGACTACCACTCCGGCGACGACTTCGACGACGACGAACAACCGGTTAGTCATCTATACCCATTAATGTGTCAAATAGATCCTAGGGTTTCTCTGGTTACTCCTGCCTCCCCCTTTTTGGAATAGAAATCCTATGGTTATGTTCTCCCAATCCATGAAATCTGAGTAAGTTTCATTAGATCAGTGTAGTGTATTGATTGTTTGAATGGTACAAGTGATAAGTGATTAGTTGTTTCATCTGTGCAAATGATTTCTGCTAGTAATCCGACTAGGGTTAGTGTTCACGCTAATAATTCCTAGCCAGGACTTGACAATTGATTTTGAATGACCTACATATATGTTTGTGCCATTATGTTCTTCAAGATTGGTCTGTACATAGACGATTGTGCTTAAAACTCGAACCATAATCTCTGGATATGTATAAAAAAATAGCCATAAATTCCTAATCCTACTTCACGGCATGTAAACATTGATTTGATGCCAAATTTTGGCAACTGCCAAATGTTTGCTAGAGATTAGTTTGTAAACATTAATTTGATGCCACATTGTCTTTACTATTTGTATAGGTGCTGTCTGACGATGTGGATAGCGAGGATGAAGATTGCCAGAGGAGGTACAAGAGGCAAATCTTGAGGGAGCTTTATGCGGGAATGCATAACAGGCGTATTAGGACATGGGACGGCGGCTATCGATGCCCATTTTGCAACCAAAAGCTTCATGACGCGTATGAAAGTGTTCTGGCGCATGCAAGAGGACGAGCCGTTGGCTCATTCAAGCAGAAGTATTCTCGTAGGGTGGCGCACGCCGCGCCGAGTACCTGGAGAAGCTTCGGGATCATGCCGGCAGATGAGATGAGATGTGGGATCGAACTATGTACGCTTGAGTATGCTTAATGACGGTTGAACTATGTACTTATGGTTGAACTATGCTTGTGTACGCTTATTATCTATGTCTGAGTATGTTTAATCTATGTTTACTTATGTCTAAATGTGGGATATGGATGCAATCAGTTCGGTTGATGGAATTTGCCTCCGTCCTGGTTTATTGGTCCCCTTTCTACTTTGTGTTAAATTTTGACCAAATATTTAACTGACAAAATGTTAGTGCAGGTCAGCAAAAATTATATCGTTGGATGCATATTTGAACATAGTGCTCAATGATATAATTTTTTGTGACATGCATAAACACTTTTTAGTTAAATATTTGGTCAAAATTTCGTACAAATTACAAAGGGGACCAATAAACCGAGACGGAGGTAGTATGTCGTTCACACACGGTTCCCAAAATTGGAACCGTGTGCAATGACTTTCATTTTCCCTGTTACGTCAATCACACATGGTTGGCTCTAGCAAACCGTTGCCTCCGAAACTCTTTGTGGGACAGAAAACCCTCATCACCCAAATCAAAAAAGAAAAAAACCCTCACCATCACCATGTCACAAAAACCCTCACCCCGCCGGCCGCCCCCTCTGGTCCCCATTCACACCTGCACAAGCTCCTCCACGTCTATGCATGGCACCGCCTATCGCGGCGGCAACCACTTAGCTCGCCGCCTACCGCCACCGCCAGGCTGCCGGCAAACCCCACCGCATTTCACCACTTCTGCTTGCCTCCACCTACCACCATCGACTTTCTCGACGCTGCTCGCGGTCGACCCAGCTCCGCCTAGTTGGGGAATCCGCTGTATTGAGGGTTTTTTCTCATGGACAACAAGGTAACTAATTTAATGAGATATTATCTCATCTCTTATCCCAGTTCATCTGACTCCTTTAATCACCCGGCCGAAATCGCTGTGAATTCATTTTTATTCGAGCTGATTTGAGGGTTTTCTTTCATTCGTAGAGTGTAAAGTGCGCGGACACATTAGGACTTTGCGGCCTCCGCTAGACATCCATGGAGTTCCATCTCACCATACCAGATGACTTGAGGATGCGCGCGGTATGTTCAATCTCACCCTAAATCAGTTGGCATGGCCTACTTTCCTGAACATATACTAAATATTGCTACATTTGGATTAAAGGTGCCACATGCACCATATACGTCAAAGGGGATTTTTTCCCTCTTCTTTCTATATGAGGCAAATTAATGATGTATTATTCTTTTGATCACTGTTCAAGATATCTTTCGATATGCCGATAAATCGGCCGATTTATCGCTTATCGTTGTCTGACCGATAAGATAAATTGACCGATATGGCGATAAATCAGCCGATATGCCGATAAACTGACCGATTTACCCCTTATCTTGGGTCGACCGATAAGTTCCCGATAAGCGATATCCCCAACATTGCTTTCGATTACTCTCATATTTCCATGACATCATGTTTACCCCATCTGTTTAATTATAGATTTTTGTCCTTTGATTTCAACTGATGTACAGTTCTTTTAATTTGGGCCCATATTTGCATGTTACCATATTTTCTTTAACAATCCTATAATTTTCTGCAGCGCGTCCCTTGCTATGCAACAGAATCTGTAGTACACAATATTTCCCTTTACATAAATCAAGACTGCAGAGATGTCATACTGAACACAAACCATGGATTTACAATCATTGCTACTGTAAGACTTGATGAACATGGTGACTCCTATTTTGGCACTGGCCTTTGGAAAGAAAATTCTATGTTTTACGTACTGAAAGCTAGCAATAAAATTGCACTGCACATAAAAGAGCCTGGTCATGGGATATATGCTAACTTCCCCGATGATATCATCCGTCCAGACTTTGTTCGAAGTAAGTGTTCTTTTCAAGTATCTGCATGTTGACATACCCAGCAATATCAAATGAATTGTGTAGTATTTAAGCAACCAATGGTTATTCCATTTTCTTACTCTACTCCTACCTACTAACTTCTAGTTACCAATACACTTTTCTATTGCCCTGTTTTAACTAAATATTCCCTGTACTCCCACTTCTATCAGAAAGCGTAGCTGACAAGGAGACTCTGGAGGTGGAGAATGGGGCTGCCAACAAGCGGAGGTGGGTCGAGCAACAACCGCAAGCGACTCCAGCAGGCCTAGACTTCATCAGCAGCCTCCCCAATGATATGTTGACAGTCATCATCTCCCTCCTCCCAATCAAATACGGGACGCGGACAACCGTCCTTTCCCGATGGTGGCGCCCCCTATGGAACTCCACCCCTCTCGACCTCATCGACACCCACGAGCTCTGCCATGGCTATCGCAAAAGCTTGGATGCATTCTCCAAGATCCTCGGCAATCACCCTGGCCCAACCAGAGGCCTTAGCATGGGCAAGTGCCATTCCAACGGCAAGAACCGAGCCAAGCTTGATGACTAGTTCCGATACCCCTCCCTAGATCAGCTCGAGGAGCTCACTTTTGATGATGGGCATATGCGCTCGCTACCAACATTCGCGCTCCGCCTCGCGCCCACGCTGTGTGTCGCCAAGTTCAGGAACTGCCATTCCTTCCCCCCCCTTAATGACGCGTCCGCTCTTATTCTACCACGACTGAAGCACCTCGAGCTCGTCGCCGTCTGCCTCCCAAACGGTGACATGGAGCGCCTGCTCCGTTGTTGTACTGCACTCAAGTACCTGCGTCTTCAGGCGATCAATGGGTTGAGTAGCTTCCACATCACCTCCATGACTCTCTGGACTATTTATGTGTGTTGCTGGTGCGGCAAGAAGACATCACAAGATGTGTACCACGATATGGTCATTGAGAACACACCTTCACTTGAGAGATTACTTGTAGTTGATCAAGAAGGTCCAACAAGAATCAATGTCATTTCTGCGCCGAAATTGACAGTGGTCGTCTGAAAAATACCCCGAACTTGTTATTGGATCCACACCCGTTCAGGTACAACAACCGCCTTCTACCTCCCCTTCTAGAAATTAAAATTATTTCTAATTTTGAAGATGTATGTTCGTCTGTCATCCAGAAAATGATTCCGACAAGCTTGACCCCGAAACTGCGCATAGTGAAGGTCTTGGCACTAGAATCTATCGGCCCCAACCTGGAGCAAGTTGTCAGTTTCCTAAGATGCTTTCCATGCCTGGAGAAGCTATATATCGAGGTGATGTTCCTTTCCTGTTAAATGTTAACCATAAGGGAGTTCAATTTGTGACACCTTTTTCCAAGTTTACAATTACAATGTACTACGATTTCTGAAGGATTTTTTGGAGGATTTCAGTACATACATGTCCCCCCCCATATTGGTTGCTTGATCCATATGGTTACAATCCATAAGCATTTCTCCTTTGGATTCATCTGTACTAGTTTTCTTAGGGAACTTTTCATCCACTCCAACCTCTTGTGAAGAAGGCTACATTTTTCTAGATTGTAATCAAATGCCCATGTTAATCATGGCGGATCGAAGATGGCATGTTAGTGCATTTTACAAATCCTGCAAACCAAATAGGCCTGTAGTAGTGTTCAAAACTGCATGTAGGCACTAACACATTTTCTTCTTTTGTAGATAAGATTAGGCCCGGTGGTGGATAATGTGATACAATAACAATCACATCGAATGCCTAGATCTGCATCTCTCAGAAATTACCTTGAACTCCTACCAAGGGACCTTACCGGAGATTATATTAGCCAGGTTCTTTGTTGTCAGAGCAAGGGTGCTGAAGGTAATGAGGTTTGCCCTACATTTATTTCGCAAAAATGAATGGTTTGTTGATTAGCGCCGGCGGCTACGGCAGAATGGAATAGGCTCCGAAAATGCTGAATTTCAGTTTGGAACTTCAGATGATAGAGTAATAGGAAGTCATCGTGTCAACCCCATACATGACTTCTCAGTGGCTGACCCCTTTGCAGAAATTATGAGGTTTCGAAACCAGACTTACAAGTGGTAATATTAGTTTGAACCTCTCTGATATCCATGTTCAGCGGATCAGCATGAGCATTTGCAGCTGATGAGCTGAATTTCATTTCTAATATCAGTTTGAACCTTGTAATCTTCGAATTTGAGCCATATAACTCTGGAATTTGAACCTTGTAATATTTCAAGCTTTTGTGGTACAATCGTTGAAATGGCATCGTATGAGACTCGTATATTGGTAGCACTATTTTTACCTTAATATGCAATGGACTTAGATTTTATTAACCATTCTTGAATCTGTTTACGTTGTCGATCTCATAGCACACGATCTGTATAGCTAACTCGACTGCGATCTTCGACATTATTGCACACAGTTGGTTTCTTCAACCGTGTGCCCTGTAGAGCGCAGAATTAATTATCGCACTCGAGTGTCCATCATCACCCTTTTGTGTAACTTTGGCCTCATCATCCACGGGTGAACTTATGACCGAAGTCATTCCACACAATTCGTTTTTACAAAGCTTTTTGCCAATGAACGCCCACGATTTGTCCCTCTTCTAGCCGACGCATGGCCAAACTAGCCGGGCGGGAAGCTTGCGCGGTAAACTGCACGGTAGCGCAGGAACAGGCTCACCGACGATATATTTGGCGCCTCTTCGAGCCCACGCGTGGTCAAACAAAACGCGTGCGGTGCGGTGTTGTCAAGCGTGCACTGGAATCCTCCGCTATGAACGCGGTGACAAGACGTGATGATTAGAGGCGGCCGGCCCCCATTTATTACAGCGGCCATTTAACCCTTGTGTCTCTTCAACCTTTCGATCGCGCCCCACCATTGCAAGAAGCACACCCACCACGACAAATTCTTAGAGGGTATCCTGCGCGGCTCCAATGGCGCTCCGAGCAGCTGCCGACGATGAGTAGCAGTTCACCATGCCATGGTGGACACCCACAGAAGGTTCACGGAGATCTCGGTGGTGTACACCAACAACCCGGTGTGGGTGGAGCACTCCATCCACATCATGGAGCTGTTGCTTGCTGAGGAGAAGTACAAGGTGGTCGGGTTCGACCTCGAGTACACCCGCGCTCGTGCCGGGTCTCGTCCAAGGTCGCCGTCGCCCGGATGTGCATGCGTGATCACGTCCTCGTCTACCACTACTGCCTAGCCACAAGGCCTTGCGAGGATTTCGCCAGCTTTGTCAACAGCCCCCACTACATGTTCGCTACGGTGGACATCACCAACGATGTAAAGGTGCTCAAGAATTTGGGCATCGCCTGCCAGAATCTTGTCGACATCCAGGGCCAATACAAGATCTGGGGCAGCAACGAGCATGAGAAGGACTCACTGGTTCACCTCACCGAGGCCATCATCTATCCCTACTACAGAGACATGAAGGATTCCTGCAACAAGGACAAGCGTGCCTGGCACTCGGCCTGGATGGAGAAACTCGACAAAGCTCACGTCGTGTACGCGGCCAAGGAGGCGTACACGAGCTACAAGATGTATAGGCAGATCGTTGACATGAGGAAGTGCCTCCTTCCCCAAAACGGCCAGGGATCCAGCCAGAAGTAGAGCAATGGCAAGCGTCGTCGCAACAAGAAGTAGATGATTAGATGCTCGTTTCTCCTAGTTTAGTATGCATGTAATTGCTCACTTTGGTGTGTGGAAATGTTATGTGGGTAGTCACTTGTGTAATTGTATGCTTAATTTGGTTTTGCAATGATGTCTTTTTAAGTATATATGTTGATGCTCTATAGACAGAGCGTAGATGTTGTGCGGACAGAGCAAATCACATCGCACACGGACTAAACAATGGAACCCGTCGGTGATGATTTCATCAATCACTGACAATTGTATACCAGCAATCGTTTGCTCCAAACACACACAGCTTGTTAACAGGAATCGTCTGTGTTATTATCGGTCTTCCCACACATTTCTGATTACAGACCTGTTTGCCGCGTATCACACACATCTTGTTAAGTTGAACCGTTTCTGTTCTCTTCCCTAATCAAAAACAGTTCATTCGAGTGAACCGTATGCCGTATATCACACACACCTTGATCTGGCTGACTATTTATGTTGCTTTCCCTAATAGCAAATGGTTCATCGGAGCGAACTGTATGCCGTATATCGCACACACATTGATATGCTTGCCCGTTTCTGTTGTTCTGTCTAATCGCAAACAATTCGTATGGATCAACCGTATGCCCAGCATCGCACACACAACTAAAATCTGAACCGTGTTTGATGTATCCGCCATCGCAAATGTTTTGCATCTTTTTTGATGGTATTTTTACATCACCGTTTGCGATTAATGCATCGCACACAGTTTCGTCAAAGGGTCTCTGATCGTAGTGTCGTGTTAGCAGCATCCTACAGTAGTGTAGGCATCATCAAGCAGCCTAAAATTGTTGACATGGACCGAAACATGTGAGCCTAAAAGTTAATATAGTACATACATTTGATGTTCTCAATGCCAATTAAGTGAGGCATGCTCATATTTCTGCATGTTTTTACTAAATCATGTACATTGTGACCATTCAAACGCGCACAACTCAGAAGTTGGCCCAGTTACCATAGATTCACAATGAACAAATTAGCTACAAACACTAGTCTTGAATTTCTAGACGTTTAGTGTAAAACAGGCCAATCAACAAAAAGAGAAAACAACTTACGTACAAAACTACTTTGCATTCTGTCTACTGCATCTTTGATCAGCCATTTAGGAGTACTTCGATTATTTTGTTGATTCAGTAGCTGATTTTAAACAAAGTTAAATTACTAGTCCCTCCTTTCCATATCGTTACGCATAGTACTTTCCAGCACGAAAATTAGCGCAAGTTGATCATTACAGAGAGAGGCATTCACGACTAAAAACTAAGAGAGGAAGGCATCCACGATCTCCCTTCCAGTAAAATAGGGATAGTTAGTTATGGCTGTAACTAAATGAGATCAAAAGGCAAGTGCACCGTAAATTATGGGATTGCATGCAAAAAATTAGACTTGGGAAGGAGGGAGTATACAGAATAGAAAAATCTCGCTCGTTACCGGAGGATTCTCTTGATGGCGACCGGCTCCATTGCCGTTCTCTTTCATCTTTTGCTTCGCCGGCTTCTCCGATGTGCCCTTCTCTTTCGTCAGCTTCTCTGACATCCCATTCTCTTTCATCTCAGGATTCGCCGATGCAGGCTTCGAAGATGATGGCTCCGTCGGCTTCTCCGACCTAGGAGCTACTTTGGGCGGCGTGGGGTGGTAATTCGGTGTAGTCATGGAAGGCTAGGTCTGGGAGGTGTGGGGTGGAGTATACGATCTATGCCATGAAAAGCTTTGTATTTATAGAGGATTCTCTAACAACCGACCGCAAGGAAATATTGGGAATTTGGGATATACTATAAACAAACGATATGAAGAGGTAGTTTTATATCACGTAGAGATCTCACGAAGAGGTAGTTTTAGATCACGTAATGTTTTTTTAGCAAATTTAGATCAGTAATCTCAACCGTGAAGCATTTGGGCTTCTTGTGCTTTCTTATATGGGCCTATTATAACGGGATGAGACCATTTTAAAAGAAAACATGAGAAAGGAAACGAGGAGTCCAACAGGCGGGATGAGTCCCGTCCCAATTATTTAAGACGGGTATGTGCGAGGGCGCTTCATCCTCACTGCCACGACTCTCAAAAAATGGTTCCTTTGCCTCTGCGTCCACTCGATTCCCTCTTCCTCTACATCGCCCACTCTCCCAACAATCTGTCTTCTGTATCAGTGAGTTCTCCTTCCTATCAATTTTGTTAGTAGTTCTCCAGTAGGAACACATACGATGGCATTCTTCTTGTCAATTTCTTTTTCTCCTGCTTCTTTATTTTGTGTGCACTGATTCATCTGCATCAACATGTAGTCTGTTGCCTTATGAGAATTTTGCACACAGATTCATCTGCACACAACATCTAGTCCGTTGTCTTGTCAATTTCTTGTTCTCCTGCTTCTTTAGTTTGTACACACAGATACATCTGCATGGGCGATGAACAATTCATAGATACATGTTCATTCTTAATTGTTGATGCAGTTGTTTAGATAGATATTTCAACAACGTAAATTTTGATTATTAATTCACATATACTCCCTCTGTAAGGAAATATAACAACTTTTGGTTCACTACTTTAGTGATCTAAAAGATCTTAAATTTGTTTACAGAGGGAGTACATGTTTAGTTTAAATTGTTCATGCACTTGTTTAGATAAACTTTCAATAGCGCCAAAATTACTATACTATCTGTCGTCATATTCATCTCGGCTTTCTGTTATCATGTTCTTGTCATGCTTCATGTCTTATACTGGTTTCATCAATTACAGTCCTTCGGCATGGCGTTCGTGAAAGATTATGGTGTCAGGGCAGATGGCAATACCGAAATTTTTGTGAAGTACACGAACAAGGCTAGCTGTGTTGAGTACTACATTCGCAGATTCAAGTACTGGCTGCAGAACGACGACCAGAAGATAGTTTGACTGGATGTGGAGTTCACCTGGCCTCATGGTCCGACACAGATGGCTGCCGTGGTCCAGTTGTGCGTTGGTGTCTACGTCCTCGTGTACCACATAACCGTTGCTGATGAGCATTGTGGCCTACTGGCCGCCTTCCTGCTAGACGAGGAGTACACCTTTGTTGGGGTGGACATCAACAATGACCACAAAAAACTCAAGCGTGTTGGTATGGTGGTAGGAAACTTTGTGGATATCTAGAGTATGTAGAGAGTGTCTGATCTAGTGACAATTAAGTCAAAGTATGGCTTGGCTGACTACGTTGGTTCCATCATCCACCATAGCTACAACAAGATGAAGGATGGTATCACAGAAGATGACCACCATATATGGGCAGAAGCATCCTTGCCATTGAAGAATATCTATTATGCTTCCAAGGATGCGTATGCCACCTACGATGTATACAGGCGCTTGGTGAACTTCCAGAAGGGGTTTGAGAGCCAGTGCCAGAATCTCACCAAACTATCTAGGCGGTCAAGGAAGTTCGGAAGGAAGAATAAGTCAACCTAAAATGTTTCTTCTATTTATCTAGCTGATAGTCTGTAAACTTTATTGTACTGCTAGTAAGTGATACGTCTCCAACATATCTATAATTTTTGATAGTTCCATGCCATTATATTATCTGTTTTGGATGTTCTATATGCATTAATATGCTATTTTATATTATTTTTGGGACTAACCGATTAACCTAGAGCCCAGTGCATGTTTCTGTATTTCGTTGTTTTTGACTTTTACAGAAAAGGAATATCAAACGGAGTCCAAACGGAATAAAACTTTATGATGATTTTTCTTGGACGAGAAGACACCTACATAACTTGGAGAGAGGGCCAGTAGATTCCCGCGGAGGCCACAAGCCTCTAGGGCGTGCCCCAGTGGGGGCGCCCTGAGGGCTTGTGGGCCTCTCAGGTGTCCTCCAACCCTAATTCCACCTCTATAAATTCAGAAATATTCCCCCAACATCAGAAGCGTCCACCAAAATACTTTTCCGCCGCCACAAGCCTCTGATCCCATGAGATCCCATATTGGGGCCTTTTTTGGCACCCTACCGGAGGGGGATTCGATCATGGAGGGCCTCTACATCAACCTTGCTGCCCTTTCAATGGTGTGTGAGTAGTTTACCGCAGACCTACGGGTGCATAGCTAGTAGCTAGATGGCTTCTTCTCTCTCTTTGATCTTCAATACCATGTTCTCCTCAGTGTTCTTGGAGTTCTATCCAATGTAATCTTATTTTGTGGTGTGTTTGTTGAGATCCGATGAATTGTGGATTTATGATCAGATTATATATGAATATTATTTGAGTCTTTTCTGAACTCTTTTATGCATGATTAAGTTATCTTTGTATTTCTCTTCGAACTATCGGTTTGGTTTGGCCAACTAGATTGGTTTTTCTTGCAATGGGAGAGGTGCTTAGTTTTGGGTTCAATCTTGCGGTGTCCTCACCCAGTGACAGAAAGGGTAGCGAGGCACGTATTATATTGTTGCCATCAAGGATAAAAAGATGGGGTTTATGTCATATTGCTTGAGTTTATCCCTCTACATCATTTCATCTTACTTAAAGCGTTGCTCTGTTCTTATGAACTTAATACTCTAGATGCAGGCAGGAGTCGGTCGATGTGTGGAGTAATAGTAGTAGATGCAGAATTGTTTCGGTCTACTTGTCACGGACATGATGCCTATATTTATGATCACTGCCTTAGATATCATCATAACTTAGCGCTTCTCTATCAATTGTTCAACAGTAATTTTTTTACCCACCGTATGTTTTCTTTCAAGAGAAAAGCCTCTAGTGAAACATATGGCCCCCGGGTCGATTTTCCATCATATATTTTCAGATCTATAAACCAAAAAACCCAAAAATACCTTGCTGCAATTTATTTATATTTACTTTAGTTTGCTCTTTTATTTATCTTTTATACCCATCTCTATTAGATCTCACTCTTGTTCGTGACCGTGAAGGGATTGACAACCCCTTTTTCGCATTGTGTGCAAGTGTTTGTTAGTTTGTGCAGGTGCATAGATTGGAGACTTGATTGTGCCTCCTACTGGATAGATACATTGGTTCTTAACTAAGGGAAATACTTATCTCTACTTTGATGGATCACCCTTTCCTCTTCAAGGGAAAATCTACGCAAGCTCAAGAAGTAGCAGGAAGAATTTCTGGCGCCGTTGTCGGGGAGGTTCTACATCAAGCCTACCAAGTACCCATCATAAACTATCATCTCTTGCACTTACATTATTTTCCATTTGCCTCTCGTTTTCCTCTCCCCCACTTCTAAAATGTTTTCAGAAAAACTCAAAAATATTTGCCTTTTTATTCACCCTTCTATCGTTCGTCTTTTCATTTGCTTTTCGTTTGCGTGAGTGTTAGATTGGTTTCTTGCCATCATGTCTTAATCTGAGGATGTTATCGGTGAAAATTCTGAGAATCTTCCTAATATAAATCTTGAGGAAAAATTTGGATCTTGTTCTTTAGATCTTGAAACTGAAACTCCCTCTAATCTCAAGGCAAAAACTTTTCATGTGGGAGACGATAATATTATTGGGAAGGGTGTTATTCAGGAATTCTTTGATTGTACGGGAGTTTTGCCACTTGTTAAGGGATCTATTCTTCATGATACAAATTGCTATGCGGGTGCTATTGCTACACTTGTCGTTAAACTTGAAAGAAAATTTGTGCACATTCATCCGGCTTTGCAAAAGATATTTTACGAACTTCCAAATATACTCCATCCTACGGCTAAAAAGATTGCAACTATCATTATTATGCGAGAATTCAATTTCATAATACAAGAAGCTAGTGAAATTTTTTCTTTCTATAATAAAAATATTGAGCATCCTCCAGTTGAAGAAATTCTCCATGATAAAGAAACTTTGCGTAGTCTAGAATCTAAAGATTATCATTCTTACAGTACCAATCTTAAGAGAAGAGTTCCCTATGCAGCAATTGCTCAAGCCATTTACCTTGATACTTATGATAAATTTGATTGGGTAACTAAGGGAATTTATGTAGTATTTAATGATGAGTGGATGGAGGAAATGTCTAGGGAACCCGTTAAAGATGAGATACGTATTTTATATGAGGATATTTAGGGTGATGATCCTGATTATGAAGTTATGAATGTTAAAAATCATGAATCAAAGTCCTTTTCATGAATTGAGTTCACCTACTATATAGGAAAGGAAAGATAAAAGAGACTTGTTAAGGAAAGTTTTGGAAGATTTGACTAGGAAGGAATTGCATAGCAAAGATGACAATACCTAGATCTATGTTTTATGCCTAGCTAGGGGCGTTAAACAATAGCGCTTGTTGGGAGGCAACCCAATTTTAATTTTATTTTTTTTGTTTTTGGTTCTGTTTTTTAATAAATACACATTATTACCTCTGTAGTAATTGTGTTTTGGTCAAGCAAGACCTTTGGGATGCTTTGGTATATCATTTATTTGGTTTTGCTGAAAAACAGAAAATTTTGCGTCCAGTAACAGAATTTTTTAAATTCACTGGAGCGTGGAAAAATTCTAAATTGTTTACACAAGATTGATATATTAATTGCCTCTGTTTTCCTAATTTTTCATAATTTTTTGAGTTACATAAGTATGATTAATATTCTGGTTACTACAGACTGTTCTGTTTTTGACAGATTCTGTTTTTTATGTGTTGTTTGCTTATTTTGATGAATCTATGGGTAGTATCGGGGGGTATGAACCATGGAGAAGTTGCAATATAGTAGATAAAACACCAATATAAATTTATAATGAGTTCACAACAGTACCTAAAGTGGTGATTTATTTTATTATACTAACGGATCTTATGAGTTTTCTGCTGAGTTTTGTGTTGTGAAGTTTTCAAGTTTTGGGTAAAGATTTGATGGACTATGGAATAAGGAGTGGAAAGAGCCTAAGCTTGGGGATGCCCAAGGCACCCCAAGGTAATATTCAAAGAAAACCAAGCATCTAAGCTTGGGGATGCCCCGGATGGCATCCCCTCTTTCGTCTTCAATCCATTGGTAAATTTACTTGAGGCTATATTTTTATTCACCACATGATATGTGTTTTGCTTGGAGCGTCTTGTATGATATGAGTCTTTGCTTTTTAGTTTACCACAATCATCCTTGCTGTACACAACTTTTGAGAGGGACACACATTAATCATGGATTTATTAGAATACTCTATGTGCTTCACTTATATCTTTTGAGCTATGCAGTTTGCTCTAGTGCTTCACTTATATCTTTTGAGCTAGGCAGTTTGCTCTAGTGCTTAACTTATATCTTTTTAGAGCACGGCAGTGGTTTTATTTTATAGAAATTTTTGAACTCTCATGCTTCACTTATATTATTTTGAGAGTCTTAAACAGCATGGTAATTTGCTTAGGTTATGAATTTAGTCCTAATATGATGGGCATCCAAGAGGGATATAATAAGAACTTTCATATAAAGAGCATTGAATACGATGAGAAGTTTGATTCCTTACATTTGTTTTGAGATATGATGATGGTGATATTAGAGTTATGCTAGTGAGTAATTGTGGATTGGTAGAAATACTTGTGTTAAAGTTTGTGATTCCTGTAGCATGCACATATGGTCAACCGTTATGTGATGAAGTTGGAGCATGATTTTTTTATTGTCTTCCTTATGAGTGGTGGTCGGGGATGAGCGATGGTCTTTTCCTACCAATTTATCCCCCTAGGAGCATGCGTGTAGTACTTTGTTTTGATGGCTAATAATTTTTTACAATAAGTATGTGAGTTATTTATGACTAATGTTGAGTCCATGGATTATACGCACTCTCACCCTTCCTCCATTGCTAGCCTCTCTAGTACCGCGCAACTTTCGTCGGTGCATTGAACCCACCATATACCCTTCCTCAAAACAGCCACCATACCTACCTATTATGGCATTTCCATAGCCATTCCGAGATATATTGCCATGCAACTTCCACCGTTTCGTTTTATTATGACACGCACCATAATTATCATATTGCTTTGCATGATCATGTAGTTGGCATAGTATTTGTGGCAAGGCCACCGTTCATATTTTTTATACATGTCACTCTTGATCATTGCACATCCCGGTACACCGTCGAAGGCATTCATATATAGTAATATTTTGTTCTAGTATCGAGTTGTAATTCTTGAGTTGTAAGTAAATAAAAGTGTGATGATCATCATTATTAGAGCATTGTCCCATGTGAGGAAAGGATGATGGAAGCTATGATTCCCTCACAAGTTGGGATGAGTCTCCGGACTTTATAAAAAAATAAAAGAGGCCAAAGAAGCCCAAATAAAAAAGAGGCCAAAGAAGCCCAAACAAAAAAACAAAAAAAAAGAAAGTAAAAAAATGAGAGAAAAGAGAGAAGGGACAATGTTACTATCCTTTTCCACACTTGTGCTTCAAAGTAGCACCATGATCTTCATGATAGAGAGTCTCCTATTTTGTCACTTTCATATGCTAGTGGGAATTTTTCATTATAGAACTTGGCTTGTATATTCCAATGATGGGCTTCCTCAAATTGCCCTAGGTCTTCGTGAGCAAGCAAGTTGGATGCACACCCACTTAGTTTCTTTTTGAGCTTTCATACACTTATAGCTCTAGTGCATCCGTTGCATGGCAATCCCTACTCACTTGCATCGATATCAATTGATGGGCATCTCCATAGCCTATTAATTTTCCTAGTTGATGTGAGACTTTCTCCTTCTTTTTGTCTTCTCCACAACCACCATATTCTATTCCACCTATAGTGCTATATCCATGGCTCACGCTCATGTATTGCGTGAAAGTTGAAAAAGTTTGAGAACACCAAAAGTATGAAACAATTGCTTGGCTTGTCATCGGGGTTGTGCATGATGAAATACTTTGTGTGATGAAGATGGAGCATAGCCAGACTATATGATTTTGTAGGGATAACTTTCTTTGGCCATGTTATTTTAAGAAGACATGATTGCTTTATTAGTATGCTTGAAGTATTATTGTTTTTATGTCAATATCAAACTTTTGTTTTGAATATGATGGATATGAACATTCTTGCCACAATAAAGAAGATTGCATTGATAAATATGTTAGGTAGCATTCCACATCAAAAATTCTGTTTTTATCATTTACCTACTCAAGGACGAGCAGGAATTAAGCTTGGGGATGCTTGATACGTCTCCAATGTATCTATAATTTTTGATAGTTCCATGCTATTATATTATCTGTTTTGGATGTTTTATATGCATTAAAATGCTATTTTATATTATTTTTGGGACTAACCTATTAACCTAAAGCCCAGTGCCAGTTTCTGTTTTTTCCTTGTTTTTGACTTTTACAGAAAAGGAATATCAAATGGAGTCCAAACGGAATAAAACTTTACGATGATTTTTCTTGGACTAGAAGACACCTACGTAACTTGGATAAAGGCCCAGAAGAGTCCCGAGGAGGCCACAAACCTCTAGGGCGTGCCCAGGGGGCGCCCTGAGGGCTTGTGGGCCCCTTAGGTGTCCTCCAACCCTAATTCGACCTCTATAAATTCAGAAATACTCCGCCAACATCAGAAGCATCCACCAAAATTTTCCGCCGCCGCAAGCCTCTGTTCCCGTGAGATCCCATCTTGGGGCCTTTTTCGGCACCCTGTCGGAGGGGGATTCGATCACGGAGGGCCTCTACATCAACCCTGTTGCCCTTCTGATGATGCGTGAGTAGTTTACCACAGACCTACGGGTCCATAGCTAGTAGCTAGATGGCTTCTTCTCTCTCTTTGATCTTCAATACCATGTTCGCCTCGGTGTTCTTGGAGTTCTATCTGATGTAATCTTATTTTGTAGTGTGTTTGTTGAGATCCGATGAATTGTGGATTTATGATCAGATTATCTATGAATATTATTTGAGTCTTTTCTGAACTCTTTTATGCATGATTAAGATATCTTTATATTTCTCTTTTAACTATCGGTTTGGTTTGGCCATATAGATTGTTTTTTCTTGCAATGGGTGAGGTGCTTAGTTTTGTGTTCAATCTTGCGGTGTGCTCACCCAGTGACAGAAGGGGTAGCGAGGCACGTATTGTATTGTTGCCATCAAGGACAAAAAGATGGGGTTTATGTCATATTGCTTGAGTTTATCCCTCTACATCATGTCATCTTACTTAAAGCGTTGCTCTGTTCTTATGAACTTAATACTCTAGATGTAGGCAGGAGTCGGTCGATGTGTGGAGTAATAGTAGTAGATGCAGAATTGTTTCGGTCTATTTGTCACAGACGTGATGCCTATATTCATGATCATTGCCTTAGATATCATCATAACTTTGCGCTTTTCTATCAATTGCTCAACAGTAATTTGTTTACCCACCGTATGTTTCCTTTCAAGAGAGAAGCCTCTAGTGAAACCTATGGCCCCTGGGTCTATTTTCCACCATATATTTTCAGATCTATAAACCAAAAAACCCAAAAATACCTTGCTGCAATTTATTTATATTTACTTTAGTTTGCTCTTTTATTTATCTTTTATACCCATCTCTATTAGATCTCACTCTTGTTCGTGACCGTGAAGGGATTGACAACCCTTTTTCGCGTTGTGTGCAAGTGTTTGTTAGTTTGTGCAGGTGCATAGATTGGAGACTTGCTTGTGCCTCCTACTGGATTGATACCTTGGTTCTTAACTGAGGGAAATGCTTTTCTCTACTTTGCTGCATCACCGTTTCCTCTTCAAGGGAAAAATCAACGCAAGCTCAAGAAGTAGCAGTAAGTCGTAAGTTCAAATTTCCTGCAAGTTGAATCATTCTTTATTCTAGTTGTCTTCCCTAATTTGATCCACGTTCACGAGATATTATACTTAGGACGTTTATTTTGTTTCGGTTTCGCTAGCTATGATACAGAATGTGATAGCCATTTTTACCAAAAGATTATTTTAGATTTATCATAAATACTGTTCTCAACTGGGGTTGAATAGAGAAAGTTTATTTTTTTGATTGAATAGAGAAATTTCATTTTTTTTCTAATCAAAAGAAGGGTCACCCCCTCTGATTTTCCATTAACAGAAACCACATGGTCTTTCAATCCCCTGATACAAACTACAGCTAGAAACTAAAGTAATCAACTAGCAGCACAAATCATACATGGTAGCAAGACCTGCCAGACTTAACATCAAGGTCCAAAAGATAAAACTACGGCAGAGGACAGAAAATATAGCTGAGAGATGCGCCGGCGACACCGCAGTACGCTGTGACTCCACACTTGCGATGATCTGTACAATTCACCTGCTACAGGCTCTAGCAGCTTTGCTCCCAACATCAGCACCTCTTTGTGTACCACCTTTATCTGCAATATAGACCATCCCATGATCCACAAGCAAATTAGCTAAACAAGAATCATAAGATCACTATACCATTTATTTTGTAATCTCACATTATTCCTGCATTACCAAAGAGTCAAGAACACAGCTGATGCCCTTCCCGCATCTCCTACGCAAACACTCATAGGTAGTTCTACCATCTTAACTCCATGATTTAAATTATTAATAAAACCCCCTTAACGATTCCATTTGCATTACCATCATTCATGATTATAGCCAGGGAAACAACAGTCAAATAAAATACAAGGTGATAAAGCAACCACCTGTGTAAGCCCTATATTGAGTCCTGAATAGGGCCCAATCCTAGCATTTACTCTAACTGCAACAAATCCTCCTCTCATAGTCATCATCACCCAAGACAGAATGAAGTATGTTACATAACCCCATAGATGCATAACTGATATCAACATAGTTTTCGCACTATACCTAGTGGAAAGGACACTCTTGCGTTGTCGTGCTACATTTGTGGCTCCTCGGTCAGCATGTTCATAACCACCTTGATATGAAGATCTTCACGGGTGGTGGTCTTCAAAAAGAAAAGAACGGCTTTATGAATCTTGAGCTCTTCACTGTCAACAAAATCACTCCATCCCTTGCCGAAGATGATGCGGCCATCATCACACTTGTGGTACTTGACTGGCGTGAAACTATCCTTGCATAGCCGAATGCCAGCAAGCCCATCTCCCGGTATCTCCCCATCTCCTGGGGTCTTCAGGGTGTCGACAACTTTTGCCGGTAATATTTGTATGCACCATCATAGGAAGAAAAATTATCAAATATGTGAAGGAACAGTAAACAAAAGGATCTTCAGCTACATCTACATATATTACATAAGGATACATCTACATTTATGGGAAACAAAAGGATATGCAAAAACACACATCAGTGTATTCACTAGTTTCAGCTACAGTAGCATAGCATTAATCTTTCTCTCCATGAAAAAACAAAGAAAATTGCATACAAAATAGAAAATACTAATACACCAAAAACATACCATCGTCTTTCCTGCTATGTTCGACTTGGTGAAGCGGTGGACAAAAAATGCACCTATATAACCTTTCTTCATCGCCAAAAGTTCATGTATAGGTTAGCTCCTCTTGCTTCGTCAGATTAATTCCCTTCGTTATGACAGCTGATTCTAGATGATCTTTACGCTCTTTGTTTTGATCACATGTCCTTGGAAGGTTGCAGAAGTACACCATAGGAATTTCTTCAGTCAAATCGAAGGAGATAAGGTCGCCTTCTCGCAGGTCGAAGTCTTCAACAAACCTGCACCAGTTTTCACCACCGATGATCGCCCTTGAATTCCCTTTGTACACACCAAAATCATACGTGCGGCTCCCTCTCGCTTGAAAAAGCAATGGATTGTCTGGGATGGCACTGAATTGGTGCCATGCATAGCATGTCACGATATGTAGGTGTAGAATTTAATTGCTATTTATTTCCTACATTTTGTTGATCTTCAAAGTAGAGGGGAACACACACAATACAAGTAAAAATTGACATGCTTATTTGTACCACAGCTGAAGTGTCCCCATCTAGCCTGATGGTAAATGTCAACTCAGTGGCATTGGGCATGTTGTAGTCCTGTCGACAGGTTATGCACACCATCTGTGTAAACAAAATAAAATGAAGAAAAGCAAAGGATGAGAATTTAAGAAAAGGGCTTATAGAGCATGTAAACACACTAGGCAACAATCATACAGTATAATAAACAAAGGTACTGCATCAGTAATCAACAATCATACACTTGAACAGAGCGGGTGGCTCGCCCTCCACTCCTCATAACCCTGCAACGCAGCGCGTGCCCGCCGCACCACAGCTTGTTCAGACATGTCCTTCTCTTGATCCTCGAACGACAGCATGGGCTCATCCCGAGCGGCAACGCACGGCATTGGCTCCTCCTCCTCTGCAGCACGACTGAGGTAGTGTCTGAGACTGAGCAGCAATCTCTGAGAAAAGTCCTATCAAAACATAAATCCTACTAGTGCTATTACTCGGCCCACCCGAATGTAGACACTTACACCTTCAACATATAGCCCATCTACATACATCCGCATCCAACAATTTGTTCCTGGAAAAAGAAAAGAAAATATGTTCTGGAAGGATGAAGGATCGTCAGGGTAACCAACTCAATTAGCCAACTTGTCTGTCATATTGGAGAAATTGAACTTACTTCACTTTTTCCTGGTACTACATAACCACACAAAATAAAGATTAAAATAATTCCTAAAAACTCTAATATATTGTACGCCCTCACATTTATAATCTTTAAAATATGAACTTAATTTGGGCAACAGAATTAAGAGGTTATTGTTATTTCCCTAGAAAGATACAAATATTTGGATCAAAATTTCATATTCTGCAAAAAACAAAAACTACAGTAAATATTATTCTGAAAAATGTTCAGTTGACTTGCAATCTAGGAATAGAAGTTAATGGCTGCCTTACTAAACCCAACCTAATTTCGGCCAAAAAAGGAATTTAATCCACTAGCCCAGCCTATAAGTTTTGAGCCCACCCTCCGGTTTCTTCCTGGATTCGCCACTGCACAAGGCCAATTTTTTTTTTAGTTTTTAAAGAACTGTTTGCTGATATTTGCTGCTATTGTGTTAGGCACCTGCACTTGCTCATAGTAATGAAAACCCTGAATACCGAAACCCTAGAAAAAAAATACCGAGCAAGCCACCGATGTAGAAAACTTCCTTCAATCTCTGCATCGCCTTCCATCTAACCTCTGGTTTTAAAAATCCTAACAATCTAATCTCCGACTTTGAAAACGATATCCAACTCCTGAAACGGCAACACAACAAGGAACAAAGAAGTCAAAGATTACAAGTTAGGGTTTCTCACCTCACCTAGTCGCCGATAGTCGCTAGGTGCTTGCTGGCGACCTCCCAATCTCACTCCGCGCTCTTCTGCTCCAACCGTCGAGAGTGACCAGGCGAGTATGCGGTCGGGTCACGGCGGGGTGGTATGTGTGGGGGTGGGAGGGAGGCGGGGGTGAGGGGGGTTTGGGCGATGGGGGTGATGACACGGACCCTCTCCGTGTCAAGCACATAAAATAACGGCCAGTGGGTCCAGTTCGTAAAGAAACTACCAAACAGGCCCACAGGCCGCTTACCAGTCACAAAGGAAAACTCTCTGTTACTAATAAAAAAACACAAAGGAAAACCCTTTTGTCTAAAAAAACAAAAACAAAGGAAAACCGTAAAAAAATAGGGAAATTGTCAACTAACCATTTATTTAGCTACTGCGTGGAGGTTGGCCCCCCGTGGGGAGATTCGATCGACCTCTCCTTATTTTTTGGGTGAGTTCAACGTGAACGTGATGGTGAGAGGCTCTAGGAGGAGTTTTGTGTGTTTACAACACCTTTGTTTTAGAAAAAAAATGCACCTTACAATGTGAAATTATAAAATCATTATTAATAAGTGCTAAAAATTCCTTATTTATAAAAACTTGTTTGTCTTGCCAGAAAAAACAAACTTGAATTATGGGGGTAGTTAATTGCGTGGCCTTTCTCGCCCCCCTCCCTCCCTCGCGTATTCGGGCCATTTACCTCATTTCTACGGTTGTAACCTCGAAAGTTCAAGATCTTACGTGGCCACATGAAATCATAGCAGGGAATGGGATGAATGCCCCATGTTAAGCTCTTTGGTCCATATATGCGCCATATGCTACCAAAGGGAGGCGTGGCCTCGACGCCGTTCTCTAGGGCTATGATGCCCGTCTGTTGTCATTATAATCAATGCAAATTCACGAGGGGCTAAAAATTCACAGGACCTGGCGCGGTGTCATCATACAACCCCTAGAGGGTGTGGTAAAACATCGAGAGCGGCATGCATCGGCCCTCACATAGGCTGTGTGCAAACGGGACCATATCGCATGTCGGATCAAGCCATTGAGAGAGAATGCGTCCGGAGAGTGAAGGGAGTGCGGGGTCCGTTCCTTCATTTGCCTCAAATCTCAATGCCACATGATGTTAGACCCAATAACCAAGGCCCGTCCCGTGCATCGCACTCAGCTGGCCCCACAACATGCATGCACACATGTCCACGTATGATTCTACATGGCGGGGATGCATGGTTCGGGGACTGGCGTAAGTGGTGTGAGTCATGTGTCTACGTGCTGCTCCACGTGGGTCAAGATGGCGGGGGTGCATGGTTTGGATCTAGATACCAAGAGGTAACATGTCCGGTTTGTGCCTATGCGGTGCTTCACGGAGCCTGGCGCGGTCTCATCGTATGTCCCATGAAGGGTGTGGTCAAACACCGAGAGCGGCATGCATAAGCCCTCACGCAGGCTATGTGGAAATGAGGCCATATCGCATGCTGGATCTAGCCATTGGGAGGGAACAAGTTTGGCATGCGGACGGAGTGCGGGGCCCGTTCCTTCATTTTCCTCAAAATTCGGTGCCGCTTGATGTGGGCCCTAGCCACAAAGGCCCATCCAGTGCATCGCACTCAGCTGGATTCACACCATGCATGCACACTTGGCCACGTAGACACCCACCATAAACCTTTACCCAAGTTGTCCCACACCATCCATCCACCCTTGACCCCACCTCGGTTCGTTGGATCTCCGACGAGTCCCTTCTCTCGGTATGCCAAGTATGTTAAAATGACACACGGCTACACGTCTTGCACACCGAGATTGGAGCATCATGCACTAGTGCCAACAAACATGTCCAGGTGAGCATCTTTGCCCATGGTCTGGATCAAGGCGGCTAGCGGTGCAGGTTGTCGGCCTGGTTGGCTAGGGGTGCATGATATGGGTCGACATGAATCGCATTGCATCGGATCAAGATTCCCCTCTCATGTACCGGACGCCAGAGCATGACACGTGCATGGTAGAAGAATCTGCGCGGCTGCTGCCGGAGCTTGGATGAGACGCCTTGGGATGGGTGCATGCTGAAATTCAATATTTAGGAATTGATAAAAAATGAAAACGACCATTCAATTGTATGTACAGGTGCACAACATGTTTTAAGGAAAATGTGAAATATGACACGCTCACATGCAATTTGGCAACAAGTGCACTTTTGGCGGGAAAAAAATAGGTGGCCCCCATGCCTCCCATGATTTTTGTTCCATGTATTTCACCACAAATATTGGAGGAAAAAAGAAGAATGTATTTTCCCCTCAAAAAACAACTTGGGAAGAAAATCTCAAGTAACCATATTTAGCTACTCCATGGAGGTTGCCCCCCGTGGGGAGATTAGATCGACCTCTCCTTGATTTTAGGGTGAGTTCAACGTGAACATGATGGTGAGAGGCTGAAGGAGGAGTTTTGTGCGTTTACAACAACCTTTGTTTTAGAACTGTAATAAGAAATAAAAGAGAATATGTGAAAAACAAAAAAGGAGAAGGATATGCATACAAGATGGGCCAGCCCAACCATCTACACGGACGTGTGGTCCAGCACGCGGGTGGGGCTTGCCTGGGACAGCCCAACAAAAATTTGGCCCAACGTTGAGCCGCACCGGGCGCAGCTGACGGGTGGTGGGAGTTTAGTCCCACCTCGCCAATCGAGACGCGCACGCACCTGCTTATATACGCGGCTGAGAGAGCATTGGCATGAGCCTCTCTCACTGAAATAACATGTTCTCTATCCAGCTCCGTGTATGCCCTGTGGGGCCTACTAGCAGGAGAAATGAATATCCCACGGGCCTCCTTCCTGGCCCATATGGTTGGGTTTCTAGCCGTATGCAAGCCGTTGGGGTCTGAAATCTCCTGTTAGAGGTGGGCTCTTTTTTTTGCATATGTCACATGTTTATTTTTGGACCATCTCCAAATTACCCCAATTTTGTTTACATTGTCACATACATGTAATAAACATGATTATCAAAGAAACTTCAACAATAATGAAGTTTACACTGTCTCCTTAAGGTAAAGTCAGAGGTATGTACCTGAGTTTCACTGAGCCACTATAAATTATATAAAATTCTAAAAAATGGAAAACTTTCATATTCTGTCTATGTTTATGAAAGAGATCATGTGTATAAAATTTGAGTTGATTTGGATGTGGTCGAAAAAACCACCTTGTTAGAAAAACTCGCTTAAGTGAGACCAAACGGTCCGTCTGTAATGAAGTGATTTTTTCGGCCATCTCCAAATAACCCCAAATTTGTTGTACATGGTGCCATAAATGTAACAAACAGGATTTCCAGAAATAAAACTCAAAATTTTTAAGTTTACACTGTTCCCTTATGTTAAATTTCGTGGTAAGGCAAGTGAGGTAGCTCATGACCATAGCCATGTCATACATTGTTCAAATTGCCTCAAACCGTTCCCCTTTAGCCAAGTTAACCCACACGATCCATCCACCCTTGACCCCACCTTGATTCGTTAGTTCTCCAACGAGTCCCTCCCTCGGTATGCCAAGCATGTCAAAGCGACACACGGCTACACGTCTTGCACACCGAGATTGGGCATCATGCACTAGCTAGTGCCAGCAAACATGTCCAGCTGAGCATCTTTGCCCATCGTGGACACTACCACATGGTCTAGAAAGAGGTGGCTAGCGGTGCATGTTGTCGACCCGGTTGGCTAAGGGTGCATGATATGGGTCAACATGAATTGCATTGCATCACATCCAGATTCCCCTCTCCGGTACCAGACGCCAGAGCAGCACGTGCATGGTAGAAGAATCTGCACGGTCGCTGGCGGAGCTTGGATAAGACAAATTTGACCTAACTGCCATGGGGTAGGTGCATGCTGAAATTCAATATTTAGGAATTGTTAACAAAATAAAAATGACAATTCAATTGTTTGTACAGGTGACACGTTCACATGCAATATGGCAACAAGTGCAGTTTTGGAGGGAAAAAAACAGGTGCACTCGTTCCAACGTGCCTCCCATGATTTTTCTTCCATGTATTTCGCCACAATATTGGAGGAAAAAAGAAGAATGTGATTTTGCCTCAAAAAACGACTTGGGGAGAAATTCTCAACTAACCATATTTAGCTACTAGGTGGAGGTTGCCCCCCGTGGGGAGATTCGATCTACCTCTCCTTGATTTTAGGGTGAGTTCAACATGAACGTGATGGTGAGAGGCTCAATGAGGAGCTTTGTGCGTTTACAACACCTTTGTTTTAGGGAAAAAAGCACCTTATAATCTAAAATTATAAAATCCTTATTAAAACATGCTAAAAATACTTATTTAAAAAAACTTGTTTGTCTTGCCAGATAAAACAAACTTAAATTGTGCGGGTAGTTTATTGCGTGGCCTTTCTCGCCCCGCCCCCTCCGTCCCATATTAGGGACATTTACTGCATTTCTAGGGTTGTAACCTCGAAAGTTCAAGATCTACGGTGGCCACATGAAATCATAACAAGGATTGGGATGAAAGCCCCATGTTAAGCTCTTTGGTCCATATATGCGCCATATGCTACCAAAGAGAGGGGTGGCCTCGATGCCATTCTCTAGGCTATGATGCTCGTCTGCTGCCGTTATAATCCATGGAAATTCGTGAGGGGCCGAAAATTCACGGGACCTGGCATGGTGCAATCATACGACCCCTAGAGGGTGTGGTAAAACATCGAGAGCAGCATGCATAGGCCCTCACGTAGGCTGTTGATGACCCACAATTATAGGGGATCAATCATAGTCCTTTCAATACATAAGAGTGTCGAACCCATCGAGGAGCAGAAGGAAATGACAAGTGGTTTTCAGCAAGGTATTTTCTACAAGCACTGAAATAGTCGGTAACAAGTAGTTTGATAGCAAGAAAATTTGTAACGGACAAGTAAAGGTAATGATAAATAAAGTGCAGCAAGGTATCCCAATCCTTTTGTCACAAAGGACAGGCCAAAACGGTCTCTTATGATAAGCAAAGCGTTCTTGAGGGTACACGGGAATTTCACCATGTCACTTTCATCATGTTGGTTTGATTCGTGTTCACTAGTTTGATAATTTGATATGTGGGTGGACTGGTGCTTAGGTGTTGTTCTTACTTGAACAAACCTCCTACTTATGATTAACCCCCTCACAAGCATCCGCAACTACGAGGAAAGTATTAACATAAAATCTAACCATAGCATTAAACTTTTGGATCCAAATCGGTCCCTTACGAAGTAGCTCATAAACTAGGGTTTAAGCTTCTGTCACTCTAGCAATCCATCATCTAATAACTACTCCACAATGCATTACCTTACGCCCAAATATGGTGAAGTGCCATGTAGTCGACATTCAGATGACACCACTAAGGGAATCACAACATACATATCATCAAAATATCGAACACATATCAAGTTCACATGATTAATTGCAACATGACTTCTCTCATGACCTCAAGAACAAAAGTAACTACTCACAAATGATAATCATGCTCAAGATCAGAGGGGTATTAAATAGCATATTGGATTTGAACATATAATCTTCCACCAAATAAACCATATAGTAATCAACTACAAGATGTAATCAACACTACTAGTCACCCACATGTACCTATCTGAGGTTCCGGTACAAAGATTGAACACAGGAGATGAACTAGGGTTAGAGAGGAGATGGTGTTGTTGAAGATGTTGATGGAGATGGCCCTCCCAAAGATGAGAAGGATGACGATGGCTTCGATTTCCCCCTCCGGGAGGGAAGTTCCCCCGGCGGAATTGCTTTGCCAGAGGGCAAAAGTGCTCCTGCCCAATTCCGCCTCGAGACGGCGGCGCTTCGTACCAAAAGTCCCCTCCTAATTTTTCTAGGTCAAAATGACATATATACCAGAAGATGGGCACCGAAGGTGGGTCATGCTGGGCACAACCCACCAGGGCGCACCTGGGGGGCCTGGCGCGCCCTGGTGTCTTGTGCTCACTAGGTGCCCCCCTCCGGTAGTTATTTGCTCCAGTATTTTTTATATATTCCAAAATAATTCTCCGTAAATTTTTAGCTCATTTGGAGATGTGCAGAATAGGTAACTCTGATGTAGATTTTTCAGGTCCAGAATTCCAGCTGCCGTCATTCCCCCTGTTTGTGTAAACCTTGCATATTATGAGAGAAAAGGCATTAGAATTACTCCGTAAAGCATTATTATGCATAAAAACATTATAAATAATAGTAGAAAACATGATGCAAAATGGACGTATCAACTCCCCCAAGCTTAGACCTCACTTATCCTCAAGCGAAAAACCGAAGTCGAAAAACATGCCCACATGCTTAGAGAGAGAGGTGTCGATAAAAACAAAATACGGACATAGAAGCATCATGCTTATCATTATAACAGCAAAGAACTTTAACATAAACTTTATCACAAAACTTTTATCATATAACTTCTCATGAATAAGTAACAATTCATCACAACATTGAAGTATAAAGCATAAACTCTATTGAAAACCAACAAACTATGTTCTCAGTCAACTTTGCAACTACAATTCATCATATTTTTAGGAAGGGTCACGTGTCGGAGCCTTTAGGCAAATCCACATACTCTACCATCATTTAACCTTCTATGATTACTAACACTCACAGCATACCCATTAACAAAAAGTTTCAACCGAACACATAGAAAGATAGGGGCTTATAGTTTCGCCTCCCAACGTATTCACCTCAGGGGTGATGTCAATAATAATAACTCATGCCCACTCATATCCAACTGGATATATGTGCCTAGATCTTTCCTCACCACATGATGCTTGCAAAAAGAGAAACATAAAAGGAATAGGGAAGAATACTTTGACTCTTGCATAAAAGTAAATATAGAAAAGTAAAAGATAGGCCCTTCGCAGAGGGAAGCAGAGGTTGCCATGCGCTTTTTGTTTGTATGCCAAACCCTTAATGCAAAAGAACGTCATGTTGTATTTCCCCTTATGATAGCAACCTTTATTATGCAGTCTATTGCTTTTATTATTTTGCCATCACAAGTTCATACAACGCTCAATTTTCTCTTACACTAAATGATCCAACACATTTAGAAGCAATTTTTATTGCCTTATTGCACCGATTACAACTTACTTGAAGGATCTTACTCAATCCATAGGTAGGTATGGTGGACTCTCAAAATAAGATTTTGGGTTTAAGAGTTTTTGGATGCACAAGTAGTATCTCTACTTAGTGCGGAGTTTTTGGCTAGCAAAGATATTGAGCAAGCACCACATCTTGAAGGATCTATGACAGTATAACTTCTATGTGAATATGAACAAACATAAATCATTACGTTGTCTTCCTTGTCCAACATCAACAATTTTGACACATAATATTTAATGGGGGCTCACAATCATAAAAGATGTCCATGATAGTGTATTTGCATGTGAATCTTCTCTTCCCTTATTAATTCTTTCATGAATTGCATTATTGACCAATGCTATGTTTGTCAATCTCCAATAAATTTTACCACTTATACTTTTCCTTATGTGATGTCATTACTTACCATAAGATTAGCATATGATCTTTTTCATTTATTTTCCTTTCTTTTTATTGGAACATAAGAGTAAAGAAACAAAACTCAAACTACTATTTATTATATATCTCGCACATGATTACATAGATAGATAGATCACTAAGCAAGCACTCAAAAAGAAAGGATCGAACTAAACTTTTATTCAACTAAATCATATGATAACTAAAGATTGAACTAAAATAGATAAAGGCAAAGATAGTGGTGGTGATACGATACCGGGGCACCTCCCCCAAGCTTGGCACAAGCCAAGGGGAGTGCCCATACCATGAACTCAAGTCTCCTTTGTTGGGGAACATGATGATGTTGGTGGTGGTGAAGTATGAGTGCTCTTCTTCCTCAGCTTACGCTTGAGGATGGAATTTTCCTCCCTCAAGTCATCGATCTCCTGCTCAAGCTTTAATATCTTTTTGCATAATTCCTGCTTGTTTTCCTGCAAGAGACGAAAAGGGATAAACTGGATATTAGGTTTCTTTGCTTTATTAGGGAAGCTGGACTTCTTGAATTCCATGTGCATGTCCCCAGGTTGGGGTAATGGAACTTCATCTTCATCTGAGCTTGTCTCTTCTTTCCCTTTCGGATCATAGTCTTCTTCTTCCTCCGTGGTCCAACCATAATGTTCCACATATCCGTAAACCTTGGGGTTTGCGATATAATCAGGAACATAACTCTCACCCTCTGAGTCTTGAGACGACATATTTTTAGATCTGCCAGAAAAACAACACGAAAGAAGAACAGAAGATTTCTCCGCGATATGGTGGTCAATACGTTCAAGGGGTATATAAAGATTTTTTATCTGGGGAAACAAGAAAACGAGAGGAAAACGGAGTCGGGAAGGTTCCCGAGGTGGGCTCAACCCACCTGGGCACGCCAGGCAAGCCAGGCAAGCCCTGGTGTCTTGTGCCCTCCTCGGTTGCCTTCCTGGTGGTTTCTTATTTTCCTAATTTTTAAAATATTCCAAAACTGACAAGAAATATTTTTGCAGATTTTTCGGAGTCCGTTTACTTACCGTATCACGTACCTCCTCTTTTTCAGGATTCTGGAGTGTTTCAGAAGGTTTCTTTTATGTGTTCCTCTGGTGTCATGGTTTGAATAATATTGCTTTCAACATTAATAGGTGTACCTGACATATAGTGTTTAATTCTTTGCCCATTGACCACCTTCGGGTTAGTACCTTCGGCATTATTAATTTTGATGGCTCCAGAGCGATAAATCTCCTCGATAATATATGGTCCTTCCCATTTAGAGAGAAGTTTTCCTGCAAAGAGTCTAAAATGAGAGTTGTACAAAAGAACATATTCTCCGAATTTGAATTCCCGCTTTTGGATTCTTTTGTCATGCCATCTTTTAAATTTTTCTTTAAATAGATTGGCATTTTCATAAGCTTGGGTTCTCCATTCATCTAATGAGCTAATATCAAATAACCTCTTTTCACCGGCAAGTTTGAAATCATAGTTGAGTTCTTTAATTGCCCAATATGCTTTATGTTCTAACTCAGGAGGCAAATGACAAGCTTTCCATAAACCATTTTTATAGGGAGACATACCCATATGATTTTTATATGATGTTCTGTATGCCCAAAGTGCATCATCCAATTTCTTAGACCAATTCTTTCGGGACCTATTAACAGTTTTTTGTAATATTAGTTTTATTTCTCTATTGCTAAGTTCAACTTGACCACTAGATTGAGGATGATAAGGTGATGCAATTCTATGGTTAACATCATATTTAGCAAGCAATTTACGGAAAGCACCATGAATAAAGTGTGAACCACCATCAGTCATTAAATATCTAGGGACTCCAACCTTGGGAAAATAACTTCTTTAAGCATTTTAATGTAAGTGTTATGATCGACACTACTAGTTGGAATAGCTTCTACCCACTTAGTAACATAATCAACAGCAACCAAAATATGTGTATACCCATTAGAGGAAGGAAATGGTCCCATATAATCAAAACCCCAAACATCAAATGGTTCAATAGCAAGCGAATAATTCATAGGCATTTCTTGACGCTTACCGATATTACCAACTCTTTGACATTCATCACAACATAAAACAAACTTACGGGCATCCTTGAAGAGAGTAGGCCAATAAAAACCAGATTGCAATACCTTGTGAGCTGTTCTATCTCCCGCATGATGCCCTCCATAAGCTTCGGAGTGACATTTCCGTAGGATTTGTTTCTGTTCATGCTCAGGTACACAATGTCTAATAATACCATCTACTCCTTCTTTATAAAGATGTGGGTCATCCCAAAAGTAATGTCTTAAATCACAGAAGATTTTTTTTCTTTTGTTGGTATGTGAAACTAGGTGGTATGTATTTAGCAACAATATAATTAGCATAGTCAGCATACCAAGGAGTATTATGAGAAACATTTATTGCAGCTAGTTGTTCATTAGGAAAGCTCTCATCAATAGGTAGTGGGTCATCAAGAATATTTTCTAACGTAGACAAGTTTTCAGCTACGGGGTTCTCAGCTCCTTTTCTATCAGTAATATGTAAAATCAAATTCTTCCAGCAAAAGAACCCACCTAATGAGTCTAGGTTTAGCATCTTTCTTTTCCACAAGATATTTAATAGCAGCATGACCAGTGTGAACAATTACTTTGGAATCAACAATATAAGATCTGAATTTGTCACAAGCAAACACAACTGCTAAAAATTCTTTTTCAGCAGTAGCATAATTTATTTGGCCACTGTCTAGAGTTTTGCTAGCATAATGAATAACATTTAATCTCTTATCAACTCTTTGTCCTAGAACAACACCAACAGCATAATCACTAGCATCACACATAATTTCAAAAGGCAAGTTCCAATCAGGTGGTTGAACAATAGGTGCAGAAGTTAAGGCTTTCTTAAGTGTTTCAAAGGCTTCTACACAATCATCATCAAAAACAAATGGAACATCCTTTTGTAAAAGATTTGTAAGAGGCCTAGAAATTTTAGAGAAGTCTTTAATAAACCTCCTATAGAAACCAGCATGACCAAGGAAACTATGAATACCTTTAATATCTTTAGGACATGGCATTTTCTCAATTGCATCAACTTTAGCTTTATCCACCTCAATACCTCATTCAGAAATTTTATGCCCCAAGACAATACCTTCATTAACCATAAAGTGGCACTTCTCCCAATTCAAGACAAGATTAGTTTGCTCACATCTCTGCAAAACTGGATCAAGGTTGCTCAAGCAATCATCAAAAGAAGTTCGATAAACAGAAAAATCATCCATGAAAACCTCAACAATCTTTTCACAAAAATCAGAGAATATAGCAGTCATACATCTTTGAAAGGTACCAGGTGCATTGCATAAACCAAAAGGCATACATCTATAAGCATAAGTTCCATAAGGGCAAGCAAAGGTAGTTTTCTGTTGATCAGGGTGTGACACAGGTATTTGAGAAAAACCAGAATATCCATCCAGAAAACAAAAGTGTGTGTACTTAGATAATCTTTCCAACATTTGATCAATAAAAGGCAAAGGGTAATGATCTTTTCTAGTTGCTTTATTTAATTTTCTAAAATCAATTACCATTCTATAACCAGTAACAATTCTTTGTGGAATAAGTTCATTTTTATCATTTGGAACAACAGTATACCTCCCTTCTTGGGGACACAATGAACAGGACTTACCCATCTACTATCAGCTATGGGATAGATTATACTTGCTTCCAGAAGTTTTAATATTTCAGTTCTTACCACTTCTTTCATCTTAGGATTCAAACATCGTTGATGATCAACAACGGGTTTAGCATCAGGTTCCATATTAATCTTGTGCTGTTAGAGAGTGGGACTAATGCCCTTAAGATCATCAAGAGTATATCCACTAGCTGCGTGGTGCTTCTTCAGAATTTTCAATAATCTTTCTTCTTCATGATCTGAAAGGTTAGCACTAATAATAACAGGATATATCTTCTTCTCATTGAGATAAGCATATTTCAAAGTTTCAGGCAATTGTTTTAATTCAAACACAGGATCACCTTTAGGCGGAGGAGGACCTCCTAGAGTTACAATAGGCAAATTGTGTTTGAGCAGAAGTCGTTGTTCAAAGAAATTTTTATCTGTTTCATTTCTTTCATGCATATGCATATCATTTTCATGGTCTAGCAAATATTGTTCTAGTGGATCAGTAGGGGGCACGACAATAGAAGTAAGACCAATTATTTCAACCTTACTATGTAATTCTTTCTTATGTGGTTGTCTACTAAACTTGCAGAAATTAAACTCATGAGACTCATTACCAAAGCTAACATCGACATTTTTTTTCACAATCTATTTTATCATTCACGGTGTTCAAGAAAGGTCTACCAAAGATAATGGGACAAAAATCATCTTGTGGGGAACCAAGAACTAGAAAATTAGTAGGGTATTTTATTTTCCCACACAAGACTTCAACATCTCTAACAATACCAAGTGGTGTGATGGTGTCTCTATTAGCAAGTTTAATAGTAACATCTATGACTTATATTTCAGTGGGTGCTATGTCATTCATAATTTCTTGGTATAAGGTAAAAGGAGTAGCACTCACGCTAGCACCTAAATCACATAAACCATGATAACAATGATCTCCTATTTTAACTGAGACAATAGGCATGCCAACAACAGGTCTGTGTTTATCTTTTTCACCGGGTTTGGCAATTCTAGCAGCATCATCGCAGAAGTAAATAACATGCCCATCAATATTTTCTACCAGGAGATCTTTAACCATAGCAACACTAGGTTCTACTTTAATTTGTTCAGCAGGTTTAGGTGCTCTAATATTACTTTTGCGAACCATAGTTGAAACCTTACATGTTCCTTTATCCTAACAGGAAAAGGTTGGTTTTCAATATAAGCAGTAGGCACAACTGGATCAACATTTTAAATGATAGTTTCATATTTAACTTTGACCCATTCTTTGGTTTCTTATTTAATAGGGGGATGATATTTAAACCACTTCTCCTTGGGGAGATCAACATGAGTAGCAAAAGATTCACAAAAAGAGGCTACTATATCAAAGTCAAGTCCATATTTAGTGCTAAACTTGTGAAAAGCATTGGTATTCATAAAAGATTTGACACAATCAAATTCAAGCTTAATACCTGACTCTTTACCTTCATCGAGTTCCCAATATTTAGAGTTGTGTTTAATTATTTCTAAAAGATCCCACCTGAATTCAATAGTCTTCTTCATAAAAGAACCATTACAAGAAGTATCGATCATCATGAGAAAGCCGAGCATAAAAATTCTGAATAATAATTTCTCTGGAGAGCTCATGATTGGGGCATGAATATAACATTGGCTTAAGCTTCCCCCAAGCTAGAGCAATATTTTCTCCTTTACGAGGCCAAAAATTATATATATAATTCCGATCACGATGAACTAGATGCATAGGATCAATTTTTTGGTGAGATTCCAATTTCAGTCGATTCCAGTTCCAAGATCCAATATCATCGCATAGCCTATACCATGTCAATGCTTTTCCCTTCAAAGATAAAGGTAAAACCTTCTTCTTTGCTTCATCTCCGGATAAATCCGCAAGCTTAAATAATCAACAAATTTCATCCACATATATTAAGTGCATATCAAGATGTTCAGTTCCATCTCCTGCATAAGGATTAGCTAGCAGTTGTTCTATCATACCCAAAGGAATTTCATAACCAATATTTTCAGTAGGTGAAGTAGGTTGAGGGGCAACTAATTGTGCTTCCGATCGAGGTGAAGATACCCCGAAGAAACCCCTCAAAGGATGGTTCTCCATAGTAACAAGTGACAATAAATTTCAGCACGTAGTAATAAATTTTCCTTACCAATTCCCACTTACCAAGAGCGCTTCACTCCCCGGCAATGGTGCCAGAAAAGAGTCTTGATAACCCACAAGTATAGGGGATCAATCATAGTCCTTTCGATAAGTAAGAGTGTCGAACCCAACGAGGAGCAAAAGGAAATGACAAGTGGTTTTCAGCAAGGTATTTTCTGCAAGCACTGAAATAGTCGGTAACAAGTAGTTTGATAGAAAGATAATTTGTAACGAACAAGTAAAGGTATTGGTAACTAAAGTGCAGCAAGGTAACCCAATCCTTTTCTGACAAAGGACAGGCCAAAACGGTCTCTTATGATAAGCAAATCGTTCTTGAGGGTACACGGGAATTTCACCTTGTCACTTTCATCATGTTCGTTTGATTCGTGTTCGCTAGTTTGATAATTTGATATGTGGGTGGACCGGTGCTTAGGTGCTGTTCTTACTTGAAAAAACCTCCTACTTATGATTAACCCCCTCGCAAGCATCCGCAACTACGAGGAAAGTATTAAGATAAAATCTAACCATAGCATTAAACTTTTGGATCCAAATCGGTCCCTTACGAAGTAGCGCATAAACTAGGGTTTATGCTTCTGTCACTCTAGTCACCCATCATCTAATAACTACTCCAAAATGCATTCCATTAGGCCCAAATATGGTGAAGTGCCATGTAGTCGATGTTCACATGACACCACTAAGGGAATCACAACATACATATCATCAAAATATCGAACACATATCAAGTTCACATGATTACTTGCAACATGACTTCTCCCGTGACCTCAGGAACAAAAGTAACCACTCACAAATGATAATCATGAACAAGATCAGAGGGGTATTAAATAGCATAATGGATCTGAACATATAATCTTCCACCAAATAAACCATATAGTAATCAACTACAAGATGTAATCAACACTACTAGTCACCCACAGGTACCAATCTGAGGTTCCGGTACAAAGATTAAACACAAGAGATGAACTAGGGTTTGAGAGGAGATGGTGCTGTTGAAGATGTTGATGGATATTTCCCTCCCAAAGATGAGAAGGTTGTTGGTGATGACGATGGCTTTGATTTCCTCCTCCGGGAGGGAAGTTCCCCCAGCGGAATCGCTCCGTCGGAGGGCAAAAGTGCTCCTGCCGAAGTTTCGCCTCGAGACGGTGGTGCTTCATCCCGAAAGTCCCATCCTAATTTTTTCTAGGTCAAAATGACCTATATGCCAGAAGATGGGCACCGAAGGTGGGCCGTGCAGGGCACAACCCACCAGGGCGCGCCTGGGGGGCCTGGCGTGCCCTGGTGTCTTGTGCTCACCAGGTGGCTCCCCTCTGATAGTTATTTGCTGCAGTATTTTTTATATATTCCAAAATAATTCTCTGTAAATTTTCAGCTCATTTGGAGATGAGCAGAATAGGTAACTCTAACGTAGCTTTGTCAGGTCCAGAATTCCAGCTGCCGGCATTCCCCCTCTTTGTGTAAACCTTGCATATTATGAGACAAAAGGCATTAGAATTACTCCATAAAGAATTATTATGCATAAAAACATTATAAATAACAGTAGAAAAACATGATGCAAAATGTACGTATCACCTGTGCACAACCGGGGCCATATCACATGCCGGATCAAGCCATAGATTGGGAATGCGTCCGGCCTATGAAGGGAGTGTGGGGCCCGTTCCTTCATTTTCCTCAAATCTTGTTGCCGCGTGATGTTAGACCTAGTAACCAAGGACTGTCCCGTGCATTGCACTCAGCTGGACCCACAACCTGCATGCACACATGGCCACGTATGAGTCTACACGGCGGGGATGCATGGTTCGGGGGCTGGCATAAGTGTTGTGGGTCATGTGTCTAGGTGCTACTCCACGTGGGTCTAGACGGCGGGGGTGCATGGTTTGGATCTAGCTACTGAGAGTTAATGCATCCGGGTTGTGCCTAGGCGGTGCTTCACGGGGCCTGGCACGGTCTCATCGTATGACCCATGAAGGGTGTGGTCAAACACCGAGAGCGGCACGCATAAACCCTCACGCGGGCTAAGTGTAAACGAGGCCATATCGCATGCTGGATTTAGCCAATGGGAGGGAACAAGTCCGGCAAGCGGATGGAGTGCGGGGTTCATTCCTTCACATTCCTCAAAACTCGGTGCCGCTTGATGTGGGCCCTAACCACAAAGGCCTGTCCCGTGTGTCACACTCACCTAGAGCCACAGCGTGCATGCACACTTGGCCACATAGACACACACCGATAAACCTTGACAATAGCCAAGGTTTAATAATTATCCATTCATTTTGCCTAATCGGTACAACATAGCTAGCGATGAACAAAACAGCTAGATGCCACGTGAAATTAAATGTGTGAACTGTCCCTTCTACTATTTTTTTTTCTAGTACTTGTCCCTTCTAGTATTTAGTAGTACTGCTCAAAACAAAAAAAAATTGTCCCTCCTATTTTGGTGTTCGGTTTATGTTGCCACGTTTGTGGACCGACAATGTGCACTTTTCTTTTGCCTGGTTGGTTGATTGGTTGGTTCGGGCAAATCTCTGGGTGTGCACGATCGGCCGTATACGTGCATGTTTCTACCTAAAATTCAAAGTGACAAAGTGTGCGCGGCCTTGACCTCTCTCTCCCGAACAAATTGAATTTTCACTCCCCAAATCTCGCTCCCGCCTCCAGCATTCGATCGCCTCTGCCTATCCACCCACGTCTTTGTCGCCGCGCACTACTGGCGGCCACCAAAACGCCCACATTCTTGCCGGCGAGGATGATCCTATCTGCCAGAGGAGGGGGCGTGGCTGGTGCGCTCCGTGCGACGGATGTGGACCCCATGCAGGAACTGGTCAACAAGGACATTGTCGCCCCTGATGCGCAGCCGTAGCTAGTCCAAGACGGCACCAACGACGATGAATCGGTTAGTGTCTGCAGAGATTAACCCTAGAATTTGCCTTCTTGAGGTTAACCCTAGAAATTGCTCTCTTGTTATTCCTCGCTAGTCGGACAGACAATCATACTGTTCGCTTCTTTGATTAATCGTACGGTCATCAGTCCTAGGGTTTGCAAATTTAGATGAATGGATCATCTGTATTCCATTTTATGCATGTCTTTCAAATAACCAAAGTTTTAGAAAACCAATACAAAGAAAAAGCAATCCATTTAGGCCTGGCTTTGATATAATGTACAATTCGCTGACATGAGATTTTTTTCTTCTAATAGCAGATTGCAGTTTTGGATGAATGGGACAACTACCTATAGCTGAGGGAAGCTTTCAGAAAGAAAATCTTCAAGTGGCTCATGGCTGCAAAGATTGTGTACCGGCGTAACAGTCGCTATAAATTCCCGTTCTAGAGGAAAAAGAACCACCATCCCAAAACCACAGCAATTACAGCTTACAGAAAGAGGTCGCATCTTAAGGCAAAACCTACTGAGTTGGCCAACAAATTGGGGAGGGTGAAGACCTAAAAGCATATAGTCATGTTTTTTTAGTGTTATGTCGACACCAAATCTACAAAAAATATGGGCCCACATGAACAAATATCAATCTTTATCTCCTTCGACAGACAGATGCCACATTGCCCAACATGAACAAGTGTTGATCTCATTGGACTTACATCCTGGCAAAATTTGGTGTCATTCTGAACCTGCTTCACCGGAGGCCTTTCGGGTAGGACGGGAAGGGTTCACCTCGAAGCATGTTTTCGTCGACATCCTTGAAGTGGACCAAAAAAAATTCTACAGCCTTGTACCAACATGATTAGCATCCTGGCCAAGTTTCATAGCTTTTTGACGTTGTCTGGATTTTCTACGGTTTTTGCATCGATAAAATCCTATAATACTTACGCTGGGTTTTTTTTGCACCTAGTTTTTTTCTGCACTCGAGGGTGGGCTGCCATGCATGCACACCGTTGGGCTGTGTAAAGAAGCCCACCAGTTGGACCGAGTAATGTCCGCCGCCGTTGCATGCGCCCGAGCGAGCCTACGTTGCATGCGGTTGCATGCATGCACCCGCTTTAGCCTACGTTGCATGCGTGCAGAGACGCGAACGAGCACGCGTCGTAGACCCGTCCCTGCTTGACCCGACCGACGGCACATAGGGCAGCACTTAAACATCGCATTTTGATTCAGACTACAGTTTCCCATGCGTGTACACTCCCGATGCCACGGTGGGTGGAAAAACTTGTTCACATTTGACCCCATTACTGCCATGATGGCTACTTAATCCATCTCTCCATCCTCTCCCATCTGCATTTTGCATCTGCCCTTCTTTTTCTTGACCACAAATAGCCCCAAGAACCAGCCCGTTGCAGCCATGCAGTACACCGGGCCAACCTACCATTTCACCCCCACCGTGCCGGAGATGCTCTACCCCGCCGGGGTGTATGTCGAGAGCACCCTCCGTGTGTGTGGGTGATGTCAAGGTGGAGGGGCACAAGGGAGTTCACCGACTTCATCCTTGGAGCCGGCTACCGCCACCTCCCCTAGGGATCTCCAAGGATGTACCGAGTCTAGGAGGTCATCCACAACGGGGTTGTGGTTGCTATCCTTGCCCACTTCACCAACCCCTTCGACGCATTCTACCTCCTCGGCCGCGTGTTCTGGTGTGGCTACGAGTTCATAGCTTTCACCACCCATAACATCTTCACAGACTACACCCACATCTTCCCCACTGAGGAGCGCATGCACACTCTGTCGTACGCCATCAACAACACCCCAAAGGAGCAGTGAAGGGCGCCCGGAGGAGGAGCGAGGAGGAGCCTGGTGGAGAAGGCGGCGGCCATCTATCTATCTATCTTTTTTAGCTAAATCTATCTATTTATATTTGTCTTGTGTTATTTAAGTTGTAGGCGTACTATATCTCATGCTGCGGGCTTTGGTTGGCCCGAACTATCTATATTTATTATGTGTCTTTCTATTATTAAGTTCTTACTACTATATTCGAACCTTTTTTTTTTGAGTTTTTATTGCTTTTTGATAGAGCTACCTGCTTTGTTCGTGCAATATTGTGCTACTATTTGGACATGGTGTTTTGGCCCGTTTTGGCTTGTAGGTCTAGATACACCCATTATAAAAAATGCATTTCAAAACCTCGTGCAAAAAAGACATTTTTTGTGGACTGTGTAAAAAAATATTTGGTGTCATTCTGAACCTGCTTCACTGGAGGCCGTTCGGGTTGGAGGGAAAGGTCCGTCTCAAAGGACGTTTTTGTCGACATCCTTGAAGTGGGACCAATTTTTTTCCACAACCTTGTACCAATATGGCAACATGACAAGCATCCATGCCAAGTTTGGTAGCTTATCGACGTTGTATGGATTCTTTTAGGTTTTTGTGATAAAAAAATCCTAAATTACTCACCGGACATGACAAATCATCAACCCTTCCCCCAACTCCCCAACACCCAACGATTGGGCCAATTTAGTCAAAGAAAAATTATCCACAGCGCGCCGCCCCTCTCCTCCAATGGAGAACCGCCGCCCATGGGTCCTCTCCTCTTCCATTGCCATTATACAACCGCAGTCCTCTCCCCTCTCCTCCTGCATTCCAAATCCACCTCCGCTCCACTCCCCTGCCATTGCAACAACAACTTTGCTTGTCTCCTTTTCCACATCCACCCCTCTGCCATCCAAGCCAAAACCTCGATGGAGGGCGAGATCGTGCAGGTCACCGGTGGTGAGAAGTTCAACTTTGCCATGATGATGGAGGACGAGATCGTGAAGATTGCCGGCGGCGATGAGGTCAAGTTAGGCAGGCTCAGGGAGATCGTCTCTTGGTTTGACTACCGGAGTTAGTTAGCGGCCTCACAGCAGTGGATGATCCCATATCTGCTAAAGAGAGAGAGGGTTGCGATCCATGGAGGAGAGCCGGTGTCCTGCATCAAGTACCTCCTCTGGGCCATGGAGCTGTCGGATTCCCCGAGTGAGGCCGCGAGGATTTGGTGGTGGACCTACCGCTCCAAGATCGAGAAACCAGAGGAGTGAGAACCGAGCATCTATATGGTGCCGTTTGTGATCTTGCCATGGGACCCTGTGCCGGATGAGACATCATCGAGCAACCGCAGGAGGAGGAACAGATACGAGCCGACGTCGCTTCCCCGCCGCTCTCCATAGTTCCCTTGCCGTTCCACTCGTCTCATGAGGCAGTGGTCTGCAACCGAGGTGTAGTAGGGGTATGAGTAAGCTTCCCCACTCCTAATATTCCAACTGCTCATGCTTATAGTCATGGTGATAGTGATTGAATGGGGAAGGATGTCATTTTAATCTGAATAAATTGATTGAAGATTTGACAGCATGCTTTGGGGCCTGGATTATGATGTGTATGAACCCTAGGCATATTTATGAACCCTAGGAAAAATTTGTAGTGTTCTAGTGCTTGAATTTGATGTATATGAACCCTTGGAAAAAATTTAGTCGGTTTGTGCTAGATTTTGATGTATATGAACCCTAGGAAGAATTATGTGTGTTAAGTTAACTAAATTTGCTAAGTTATCTGAATTTTTTTAAGTTAACTGAATTTGTCCCTTCATTACTAAGTCAAACTTAATTTGGCTAATTAAGTTTCGAAAAGAAGATAAGAAAATTGGATTAATAGATTTCCAGAAGAAGATAAGAAAATTGTGTGGGTGGGCATATGTGATATGTTTTGGGCTGTGTGGAGTAGTTGGAATGATAGGATCCTAGAGTATATGCTAGGATTTGGGCTTAATGGAGTAGCATATCTGCATCCATCTCTGGTATTAGTTTTGTCATTTTGATGAGTTTTGGAGCATGACATATTTGCGTAACTTTCCATTTTGTCTTTTTTTTGTGATTTAATCCATGCATCATATGGTGAAACTTTGTACATGTATTTGGAGAATTTTTCATGCCTACTAGCTGTTAAAATTATTTCCATGCCATGAAACACATGATAAGGCACTGAACCAACCATGAAAAGATGCCATGTGAATGTTGCTGAAATAAATATGCTTGTTTTCACTAAGTCATCAGTCTGATTTAAAACATTTCACTAAAAGTGGTGTAGTTTGTGCACTAAACTTCATGTCAATTCGTATAAAACTAGCCTCTAATGCTTAATCCAGCAGACACAAATTTTGTCGTTCAATTTGCTCAACACCAATTGCTTGATTCCTGGTGTCCAATTACCATAGGGTGTAATATTTTATCATCCCTACTTAAAATATATTTTTTGGTTGCTTATTTTTAGCATAATATTTTCTGCAAGTAAAGGATAACAACACCATGCCTTCTTTATGAAAATGTCATATTGTATGGTCATGTAGTAAATAATCTTCATTTTCTGTCATTCATGTCAGTACTATCAGTATGATGAAAAAAGAATATTTTCACAGGAACATTTTAGATATTACTCCCTCCGTTTGAAAAATAATGTTGTGGTTTTAGTTTGCAATATAAATTTTTGAACACCCAACTGTGAAATCCTAGATCCAAAGTTGTATCGCTAGGTTACATTAGTTGAGGCATGTATATGACATTTTTCGATCTATATAAAACATTCTGCTATTTATGTGGGCCCAGGTAGCTGCTCTGGCTCCTCAGACGGAGCAGGTGTCTCCTCCTCCGCGGGTGTCGCCTCCTGTGCCCGAGCATGTGGTCATCGGCGACGTCAACAAAGAAGACGTTAGTCATCTATCTCCTTTATTTTTTTGTAAAATCCTAGGTGTTCTCTGGTCAGTCCTTTTCTCTATTTTTGGGGAAGGTCGGGGTTTCTTTTTATCTTTGATCGATGGACTCCATATCAAGATTCTGTAGATGCGTTAGGTAACTAGCTAGGTTACATGTGTTGAGCCCTGTATAGGTCATATTTTGATCTAGATAAATTATTCTGCTAATAAATCCAGCTAGGGTTGGTGATTGTGCTAATACAAATACGTAGCTGGATCTTGTAATTGAATTGCCTACGTACGTGATTGTGAAAATAATTTCTGCAACTTAAGGATAACAACACCATGCCTTGTTTATGAAAATGTCATATTGTATGGTCATGAAGTAAATAATCTTCATTTTCTGTCATTCATGTCAGTACTATCATTATGATGGAAAAAGAATCTTTTCACATGAACATTTTAGATATTACTCCCTCCGTTTGAAAAATATTGTTGTGGTTTAAGTTTGCAATATAAATTTTTGAACACTCAAGTATGAAATCCTGGATCCGTAGTTGTGTAGCTAGATTACATTTGTTGAGGCATGTATATGTCAGTTTTTTATCAATATAAATTATGCTGCTAATAATCCGGAACAGGTAGCTCCTCTGGCTTCTCTGCCGAAGCAGGTGGCTCGTCAGCCGCAGCCGGTTGCTCATTTGCCGTGGGTGTTGCCTCCTCTGCCCCAGCCTATGGTCGTCGGCGACGTGAACGAAGAAGACGTTAGTCATCTATCCCCTTTATGTATTTATTTTGTAATATCCTAGGTTTTCTTTGGTCAGTACAAAGCAAATAAGGTATTAAAATGTTGAGTACATGTTTGGCTACTTTTGTTCTATGTGCACTTGATCTTTGGTTTAAATGTTCCATAAGTGGTTGTGGCATGATTTTAAACATTGATTATCTCTAAGCAATGGCTATTTTAGAAAGAAATTGGATATCATCAATGTTTTACTTGAGTTGTCTTAATTAGTTTTTTTGTAAGTATAACATTTTGGATCACTTATTGTCAGAATTCATAATAACTACTTTACCTAGAACATTGAATAGTTTAGGAACATTGATGGGTGGGGTATCAACAGGGGAATCTTACACGGCGATAACATGGGGACTTTCAATATCCATAATCCTAAGCACACAAAATTCTAACCCTAAATAGATACAGCTCACTACCTATTTTATCTAGTCATGCACCAGTGGCACATCAGAAAGTCATGCATGTAAGTTATAAGTTTTTTTTTTTTGCATTAGTACATCTGTATGCTGCTCTCCCATGTTACATCATCAGTTCATGCATTTTTACATAATAAGTGAATTTTGTTGCACTAAGTTGTTTGCTCTCTTCGACATGGTATCTGTGTTCGGGGCTTGGAACATACATGTATGGTTGATTTAATTTTTTTACTATATGGTATCCCATTTAGTTGTTTATGTAGCACCTAATAAGTTATGCATTTATTTTTTCAAGATCATTTGAAGATATTTTACGTTGTCATCTATTATATTATGTTTCATAGAATCTGTGTCTGCTGAATTCTCATTATTCAATATACTTATGCAACATTTTGTACTATATGTAGGTACTATCTGACGATGTCGACAGCGACCCAGAAACCCAAAGGATCTACAGGAGGCGTAAGACAAGGGAGCTTGACAATGGGGTTCACGAAAAATGTGTCAGGCCTAGATTCGGTAAGCCGGGCTACGGATGCCCTTTCTGCAACAAGGTTGTGACGCCCCCGGCCCGATCGCGCGCTAATCATACACGCAAATGCACACGATCAAGCCTAAGGACTCACGGGAAGATATCACAACACAACTCTAAAACATAAATAAAGTCATACAAGCTTTATATTACAAGCCAGGGGCCTCGAGGGCTCGAATACATAAGCTTGCGAACAAGCGTCAGCGGAAGCATCAGATATCTGAGTACAGATATGAAATAGAAACAGAAAGGCCTTTAGAAAGGCGGGGCAAAATAAAACACTACGATCGAAAGGCGCAGGCCTCCTGCCTGGGACCCTCCGATCCTACTCCTGGTCGTCAGTCAACTCATAGTAGTATCCATCCTCTGGGTAGTAGTAGTAGCGATCGTCGGCAGGGCAGCTGTCTCAGGGGCTCCGTCATCTTGGTCACGACAAACTGATATGGGGAGAAAAGGAAAACAAAGCAACCGTGAGTACTCAGAAGTACTCAGCAAGCAAGGATCTACACTACATATGCAACATTTTCAAGGGGAGGCTGTATATGTGAACTGGGCTGCAGAAATGCCAGAATAGAGAGAAGGCCTAGTCCTATCGAAGACTAGCATCTTCAGCGGTCTTGCAACAGTAGAAGAGAGTAGAACAATACCATATAATGTAGCAGTAATAATATCAACCTCACCCAGAGATCCTTTCTCGACTCCCTGCGAGAAAGCAATCCCAGAGCCATAAAGTCATCAAACCTCGTCCTGAGATCCTTTCTCGACTCCCTGTGAGAAAGCGATCCCAGGGCCAATACATACTGGTCTCATCACAGGTATCCAGTTCTAGTTGTATCGATCGGGATACAACTCCGAGTGTCCTTTACCGTAGGACCGGCTATCGATAGAAGTGTTCTTCCCTGCAGGGGTGCACCAACTTACCCATCACGCTTGCTTAACTCCGGCCGGACACACTTTCCTGGGTCATGCCCGGCCTCGGCCAAACAACACACCGCAACCCGACCTACAGCTCAGCAGAGAGGTCCCCGTCGGTCTACATCCTAAGCGCAAGGGGGGTCTTGGCCATCGCCCCTCGCCCTCCGGGTCGTTGCGTGCCGGGCGAACCAGGCTCCACCCCTCAGGATGGTGCCGGCCCAGCCCGGCCGCAGTGCTGAACTGGACGTCTGACAGAGCTTTCGGCTGATGCATACGATGCAGAACGCCCATACTATGCCCACGTGATGGTTAGTGCTATCAGACCAGAGGCCTGCTCGGATCAAATATCCAAATCGTAAGTAGCCTAGGGGCTTGCGGAAAACGAGCAGAGACTCACGAAAGATGTGACCCCGTCGCCCCGTCTCGAGGACTTGCTGCAAGGGCTAAGAATGCCCGGCCGCGCCTCGTATTCATCACTCGGGCACCATCCAGGTCAACCCGTCTCACAAAAGACTGTCGGGAACTCAGGTCCACCTCTACTGGGCGGTACCGCCTGTCCCTTCAGTCCTGTAGTAAAAGTAACTTCCTCGGGTCCCCCTTCGGGGCCGACCCGTCTCTATCAAGGTTCAGCAGTAAAGTCACAGGTCTTCAATCCCGTTGATCGGGTCTTCTGATAATCCAGCGGGGCAACAAGGATCAAAGTGGGGTCCTCTAGTGGGTCTCTACCCATCCTATACTAAGCAGTTTAGGATAAGCAGGTAAGTATCAATGGCAGGTTACAATAAACAGGCTATGCATCAGAATAGGAGCAAACAGTAACAGTAGCAAATTCTAATGCAAGCATGAGAATATAGAATGGGCGATATCGGGATGATCAATGGGGGGGGGGGCTTGCCTGGTTGCTCGGCGGCACAGGCAAGGTCGTCAGTACTGGAACCAATCACCGGAGCTGCGTCGGCACCGGGCTCTATCGAGAGAGAAGAGGGGGAGGAAACAGTATAAATATAAAGCAAACAAGAGCAACACAAAGTACGACATGACAATACGCAGTGCCGGGTGTGTCCTAACATATGGTTGCACGTCACTGAAGAAGGAGGAATCCATCCGGGAATATTTTCCCGGTTCCGGACATTTGTCAGACAGATGACCGAAGGGGAACGGTTGCATGTTCTGATAGTTAGAGACATGTGACGGACGAATGGACTGCGTATTCGGATTCGTCTCGTCGTTCTGAGCAACTTTCATGTACAAAGTTTTTCGATCTGAGCTACGGATTATTTTATATGATTTTCTAAAGTTTTTATTAATTTCTGGAAATTAATTAATTTATTAAATCAACATTATCCGAAACAGTAACAGGGTGACGTCATCATGACGTCACTGTGACGTCAGGACCAGTGGGTCCCACCTGTCATTCACTGTTTGGTTTAATTAGGGTTTAGTTAATTTAATTAGTGATTAGGTTAATCTAATCAGGATTAATTAAGTTAATTAATCCTTTAATTAATTAATTAATTATTATTTTAATTATTATTATTAATTATCTTTTTTTTTTAACGTTTAACAGGGGCAGGCCCCACATGCCAGTGGCCCAGGAGGCCACTGGAGCGGGCGCTGGCGGGCGCGTGGGTGCGGGCGCCTGGACTGGGCGTGGCCAGTCAGGGCCATGACGAGGGGAGGGGACGCCGGTGCGGCGCTGCCGTGGCAGCGGCGAGGCCACGGCGAGGCGAGGCTGTGGCGGTGCAGGGGAAGGCGGTGAGCGGTACGAGGGGCGCGGCCACGGGTGACCACGTGTGGGGTGCGGGAGCGGAGCACGTCGAGCAGCAAGCAAGCACGGCGGGCGGAGCGCGTGCGCGGTGAGCGGGGCCGGTGCAGGCGCGGTAGCGCTCGGGACGACGGAGAGAGAGGGAAGATGGAGGGGGCGCTCACGGCCGTTGCCGAGTAGGGGGTCAGCGAGGCTCGACGGAGCCGATGAAGGAGAGATGAGGAGGCGAGGCGACGCGGCTCCGGCGAGCGGCGTCCGTCGGCGAGGTCGAGGCCGGGAGGAGGACGGGGACGACCCGGCGCGTCGAGGTGGCGAGCCGCGGTGGCGGCGGGGCGGCGCCGGGTATGGCGTCGTCGTCGGGGTCAAGCCCCCGATCCAGTACGGGTCGAGCGGGAGCGGGCGCCGTGCGGGAGGAGACGGGAGGCGGGAGGCGGGTCTCCGACGGGGTCGAACGGCATCGGCGGTTCGGCCCGATCCTCTCTGGATCGGGAGGAGGGGGGAGAGGGAGTGAGCGAGGGGGTGAGTGGGGTGGGCGTGAGGCTAGGGTTTCGGGTGGGGTGGCCGGCTATGTAGGCGCCGGCTGGGCCGGCCTGGCGGCCCGGTGGCTTGCTGGGCCGAGGCCCAGTCGGGGGGGGGGGGGGGGTTTTCTTTTCCCTTTTTTTTTTAATTTCCTTTTCTGTTTCTCTTTTTATTTTCTGTTTTGTCTTTTGTTTTTACTTCAAATGACTTTTGTAAAATATGAGACTAGTCCAAATAAATTTGGTGCATTATTAGTCACTGCTAGAAACTGGTTTGGTGTCCATATCTTTTTGTTTGGATTTTAATTAATTGAAAAAGGATTAAATAGTGCTGTTTTGGTACTGATTTTGGTTGTTAGAGTTATTTAATTAAGTTGATTAATGTTTCTGTTATTTTTATAAATGCTTTGGGAATATTTGCAACATGATGCACATTTTAGTTTTTCAGATTTGGGCAACTTTTATTTTCCACTTTCACTTAAATTTGGGTTTTGACTTAGGAGTTGAAAAGCAATATGATGTTAAAGATGATTATGCATTGTTAATCATGCTGACTTGGCATTATCAAAAGGGTGATTACTGTAGTTAACCACTGGGGGTGTTACAAATCTCCTCTACTAACAAGAATTCTCGTCCCGAGAATTAAGAAGTAGAAGGAAAAATTTCGAGGTATTCCGCACGAAGATTATCCTCGCGTTCCCAAGTGGCTTCATCTTCAGTATGATTTGACCACTGCACTTTGAGGAACTTGGTAACCTTCTGACGGGTTCAACGTTCAGCTTCATCGAGAATGCGGATTGGATGCTCCTTATAGGATAGATCATCATGCAACTCAAGCATTTCATGATCCACTGCTCGGTGTGGAGATTCCTTGAAGCATTTACGAAGTTGCGACACATGGAAGACATCGTGGATATGAGAGAATTGCGGCGGCAACTCCAATTTATATGCCACTTGACCACGTCTAGCAATAATGCGGAAAGGACCAATGTAGCGCGGAGCTAACTTGCCCTTGATTCCAAAACGGTGAGTGCCCTTCATAGGAGTGACACGTAGATAAACTTGATCACCAGGTTGATAAGTCAAACCCCATCGTTTGCGATCATAGTTGCTCTTCTGACGGTCCTGAGCTGCCTTGAGGTTTTCACGGACGATATGGACTTGTTCTTCGGCGTGTTGAATAATATCCGGCCCAACAAGAGGTCGTTCCCCAGTTTCTGACCAATTCAGAGGGGTTCGACACTTACGTCCATAGAGTACTTCAAAGGGGGCCATTTTCAGACTAGCTTGATAGCTGTTGTTATAAGAGAACTCGGCATACGGAAGAGATTCTTCCCACTTCTTGCCGAAAGAAATAACACAAGCTCGTAGCATGTCTTCAAGCACTTGGTTGACTCGTTCGACTTGGCCTTGGGATTGAGGATGATAAGCTGAACTCCAGGTGATATGAGTTCCCATAGCCTTTTGAAAACTTTCCCAGAAATGACCAGTGAATATGCTGCCACGGTCTGAACTGATCTCTTTCGGGATACCGTGGAGTGAAACAATTCTGGAGATATATAACTCTGCTAACTGACTAGCAGTGATCGTCTCCTTGACAGGCAGAAAGTGTGCAACTTTGGAGAGTTGGTCGACGACGACAAAAATAGCATCGTGACCCTTCTGTGACCTGGGAAGTCCTGTAATGAAATCCATCTGAACCTTATCCCATTTCCATAGAGGAATAGGCAACGGTTGCAGAATTCCAGCTGGTTTCTGATGTTCTGCTTTAACGCGACGACACACATCACATTCAGCAACATATCGAGCAATGTCCTACTTCATTTTAGACCACCAGTATCTTTGACGGAGATCACGATACATTTTGGTGCTACCCGGATGAATAGACAGTGGGGTATCATGGGCCTCCTTCATGACTTTGTCAGTCATAAGCTCGAAGCGAGGTACGACAATGCGGTCTCTGAAATACAAGGTTCCATCTTCAGACAGCGAGAAATCCCTGTACTTTACAAGGTGAAGGTCTTTCTTCATCAGATCAACTTCAGCATCCTTAGCTTGCGCAGTCTTAATAGTTTTCTCAAGGTCTGGTTCAACAACCAAGGTTTTTAGGTATCCTTGAGGAACTATCTCGAGATTTAGCTTTCGAAGCTCTTCATACAGAAGTGGTTGCTGTAGCTGAACCTCAAGTTCGCAGCAATAGGATTTGCGGCTCAACGCATCAGCCATTACATTAGCCTTGCCAGGGGTATAAGAAATACCCAAATCATAGTCTGCAATGGTCTCCATCCATCTTTGCTGACGGAGGTTCAGAGATGGCTGGGTGAACAAGTACTTCAGACTTTTATGATCCGTGTATATCTCGCAACGATTACCGAGGAGGTAATGTCGCCACAACTGCAATGCATAGATCACAGCCGCTAGTTCTAGATCATGTACCGGATAATTCTCTTCATGCGGTCGCAACTAACGAGAGCCATAGGCAATCACTTTACGCTCTTGCATAAGGACACAGCCTAATCCTTCACGGGATGCGTCACAATAGATCACAAAGTCTTTGCGGGTATCTGGAGGAGATAGTACTGGGGCAGATGTTAGCTTGTCTTTGAGTGTTTGAAAACTTTCCTGACATTTTTCTGTCCATTCGAACTTAACGCCCTTGTGAAGCAGATCAGTCAGGGGCTTAGCAATCTTAGAAAAATTCTCGACAAATCGACGGCAATAGCTTGCAAGGCCAAGAAAACTTCTCACTTGCTTGACGTTCTTTGGAGGAGTACAGTCCAGAATAGCCTGAACTCGTTCTGGGTTAACGGCAATTCCATCTTTGGAAATCACATGACCAAGGTAAGTTACTTTAGAAAGCCAGAATTCACATTTGGAGTACTTGGCATACAACTGGTGTTCTCGGAGCCTTTCCAGTACAAGACGAAGGTGTTTGGCATGTTCTTCTTCATTCTTTGAATATACCAGAATATCATCCAGATATACCACGACAAATTTGTCGAGGTAATCCATGAAAATATAATTCATCAGATGGGAGAATGTGGCTGGAGCATTTGTTAAGCCAAATGACATGACGGTGTACTCGTAGGAGCCATAGCGAGTAACGAATGCTGTCTTCGGAATATCCTCTTCACGAACTTGGATCTGGTGGTATCCCAATCTCAAACCAAGCTTAGAGAATACTGAGGAACCAGTAAGTTGATCATACAAATCGTTGATCCGAGGAAGCGGATATTTATTCTGAATGGTGGCTTGGTTAATGGGCCGATAATCCTGAACCAATCGGTTAGTTCCATCCTTCTTCTTAACGAAGAGTGAAGGTGCTCCCCAAGCAGAGGAACTGGGGCGGATGAAACCTTTCTTAAGTGATGTGTCGATTTCTTCCTTAAGCTCGAGAAGATGATGCGGAGGCATCTTATAAGGACGCTTCGCAATAGGAGTAGTGCCTGGTTTCAAGTCAATGACAAACTCAACAGCTCTGGCAGGGGGAATTCCTGGAAGTTCCTCTGGAAAGACATCTTGAAAATCACGAACAACGGGAACGTTCTCGATGCCTTCAAGAGGTGAAGCATTCAATGCATTCAGAACATATATTTGAGTCTCAGCATCCTGAGCTATTCGGACTGAGTATTGTACTCTCTGGCCAGAAGGGTGAGTGATGCGGACTGTTTCGGTGGCACAGTCAATCAAAGCTTTATTGGGCTTCAACCAATCCATACCCAGAATAATGTCTATGTTGGAGGTCTTGAGAGCAATGAGAGAAACGGGGAACATCAATCCTCCAATCACAATGTGATTACCGTGGCTTACCCTGGTAGTTTGCCAATTAGCCCCGGGTGACTGGATTACCAATGGAATGGACATCTCCTCGAAATGTATATCATTGCTTCGCGCAAAACTTTCGGACATGAAGGAGTGCGATGCCCCAGAATCAAAAAGGACTGAAGCTGGGATTGAATTCACTAGAAGGGTGCCCATCAAAATGTTGGTGTCATGTCGAGCTTCTTCAGTTCTAACATGGTTGACATGAACAAGCTGACTAGCAGGTGGTCTGGCATTATGCTTTCTGCTATGATGGTTCCGACGGCCCTTTTTACGGTCAACAGAACAACGTGATGAACTCTGCGGCTGACCCTGAGGACAGTTGAAAGCACGGTGCCCTGGCTGTCCACACTTGCGGCACAAACCATCATTATGGAGAGGAGCCACAACATTAGACTGTCCACCCTGAGTCGTTAGCTGGCTTAGGGGTGGAGGCAGACGAGGCGCCACATATGACGGCCTTGGTGTAGGGGCAGGTCGGTGATGAACATTGTGTGGGATCCAGACTCGACGTTTCTGAACAGGCTGACCCGAGGATGAGCCAGCTTCATGAGTGCGCTTGAGCGACTCCTGGCATTCAGTCAGAGCTGTTTCAATTTTGAAAGACTTGCTGACAAGCGTTGCGAAGTCTGTGCAATCAAGGACGGCAAGTGCGAGTTTTATGTCAGTACGGAGTCCTTCACGGAATTTCTCCTGCTTGCGGGCGTCAGTGCAGACGTCATCTTCAGCATAGCGGGACAATTCAAGAAACTTCCTCTGATATTCATCCACAGTCATTGTGCCCTGTGTGAGTTTGCGAAACTGTTGCTTCTTCTGATCTATCAGACCTTGAGGAATGTACCGTGCATGAAAAGCTGACTGAAATTCCTGCCAAGTGGTTACTGTCTCTACAGGCAACATACTTTTGTGGCTTTCCCACCATTGAGCAGCTGATCCCCTCAGGTGATACGTCGCATAGGTGACGTAACTATCAGGGATAACATTAGCCGACTTCAACTGAAACGCAATGTCACGGAGCCAACCATCAGCATCCATTGGATCAGTCGAGCTGCGAAAAGTGGACGGATTGAGGCGCACGAATTCTGGCAGAGTTATTGGAGCAGACTGTTGCTGAGCATTCTGAGTTGGGAACTGAGCCAATATCCCGGTCATAACCTGACGGTTGAGTTCAAACTGCTGCATCATTGCGGCAATATAAGGTGGAGGTGGAGGATCGTCAGCCATCCTGCCAAATCAACAGGGGCAGTTTAGCAATTAAAACTGCATGTGTATGGAATTATTCATGAAGTAACACGCACGACAGAAGGAAGTGCGATAGATACTACATCTTAATCACACCAGACATTTAAATTCACACGTAGCCTCGGTTACAAACCGGCATTACGACAGCTGAAAAGAGAAGGCTAGACAACTAGGCGGCGCGCAGGCACGCGGTAAGGAAGTACACAACGAGACATAGCAAAGGCTACATCAACGTCGGAGAAAACTGACGGAGCGAGGAATCTGCAAGTGACAACACAGGGTGCCCTCGATAAAAGGATCCTGTAAGCAGAACCTGGCCCACAAAATCTTGAAGCAAGGGGGGATATTTTCAGATCTCCGGGTGGATGTGATCACGAGAACCTAATGCTGGAGTTAGTAAAATCATTTAAACCGAATAGAAGAGAGAGCAGAGTCCCAGAGTAAAGGTCGAGGAGTAAAAGATCCTAATACCACCCAATTGGCGACGTGGGCCCGTAAGCCACACAGCCAAGTTAGTAAAATAGTTTTCCGGTTTCTAGACTCAACTTCGGCCAAGGAGTTGGAAAGGGGGTTCCTACAGGCAGTCGGCTCTGATACCAACTTGTGACGCCCCTGGCCCGATCGCGCGCTAATCATACACGCAAATGCACACGATCAAGCCTAAGGACTCACGGGAAGATATCACAACACAACTCTAAAACATAAATAAAGTCATACAAGCTTTATATTACAAGCCAGGGGCCTCGAGGGCTCGAATACATAAGCTTGCGAACAAGCGTCAGCGGAAGCATCAGATATCTGAGTACAGATATGAAATAGAAACAGAAAGGCCTTTAGAAAGGCGGGGCAAAATAAAACACTACGATCGAAAGGCGCAGGCCTCCTGCCTGGGACCCTCCGATCCTACTCCTGGTCGTCAGTCAACTCATAGTAGTATCCATCCTCTGGGTAGTAGTAGTAGCGATCGTCGGCAGGGCAGCTGTCTCAGGGGCTCCGTCATCTTGGTCACGACAAACTGATATGGGGAGAAAAGGAAAACAAAGCAACCGTGAGTACTCAGAAGTACTCAGCAAGCAAGGATCTACACTACATATGCAACATTTTCAAGGGGAGGCTGTATGTGTGGACTGGGCTGCAGAAATGCCAGAATAGAGAGAAGGCCTAGTCCTATCGAAGACTAGCATCTTCAGCGGTCTTGCAGCAGTAGAAGAGAGTAGAACAATACCATATAATGTAGCAGTAATAATATCAACCTCACCCAGAGATCCTTTCTCGACTCCCTGCGAGAAAGCAATCCCAGAGCCATAAAGTCATCAAACCTCGTCCTGAGATCCTTTCTCGACTCCCTGTGAGAAAGCGATCCCAGAGCCAATACATACTGGTCTCATCACAGGTATCCAGTTCTAGTTGTATCGATCGGGATACAACTCCGAGTGTCCTTTACCGTAGGACCGGCTATCGATAGAAGTGTTCTTCCCTGCAGGGGTGCACCAACTTACCCATCACGCTTGCTTAACTCCGGCCGGACACACTTTCCTGGGTCATGCCCGGCCTCGGCCAAACAACACACCGCAACCCGACCTACAGCTCAGCAGAGAGGTCCCCGTCGGTCTACATCCTAAGCGCAAGGGGGGTCTTGGCCATCGCCCCTCGCCCTCCGGGTCGTTGCGTGCCGGGCGAACCAGGCTCCACCCCTCAGGATGGTGCCGGCCCAGCCCGGCCGCAGTGCTGAACTGGACGTCTGACAGAGCTTTCGGCTGATGCATACGATGCAGAACGCCCATACTATGCCCACGTGATGGTTAGTGCTATCAGACCAGAGGCCTGCTCGGATCAAATATCCAAATCGTAAGTAGCCTAGGGGCTTGCGGAAAACGAGCAGAGACTCACGAAAGATGTGACCCCGTCACCCCGTCTCGAGGACTTGCTGCAAGGGCTAAGAATGCCCGGCCGCGCCTCGTATTCATCACTCGGGCACCATCCAGGTCAACCCGTCTCACAAAAGACTGTCGGGAACTCAGGTCCACCTCTACTGGGCGGTACCGCCTGTCCCTTCAGTCCTGTAGTAAAAGTAACTTCCTCGGGTCCCCCTTTGGGGCCGACCCGTCTCTATCAAGGTTCAGCAGTAAAGTCACAGGTCTTCAATCCCGTTGATCGGGTCTTCTGATAATCCAGCGGGGCAACAAGGATCAAAGTGGGGTCCTCTAGTGGGTCTCTACCCATCCTATACTAAGCAGTTTAGGATAAGCAGGTAAGTATCAATGGCAGGTTACAATAAACAGGCTATGCATCAGAATAGGAGCAAACAGTAACAGTAGCAAATTCTAATGCAAGCATGAGAATATAGAATGGGCGATATCGGGATGATCAAAGGGGGGGGGGGGGCTTGCCTGGTTGCTCGGCGGCACAGGCAAGGTCGTCAGTACTGGAACCTATCACCGGAGCTGCGTCAGCACCGGGCTCTATCGAGAGAGAAGAGGGGGAGGAAACAGTATAAATATAAAGCAAACAAGAGCAACACAAAGTACGACATGACAATACGCAGTGCCGGGTGTGTCCTAACATATGGTTGCACGTCACTGAGGAAGGAGGAATCCATCCGGGAATGTTTTCCCGGTTCCGGACATTTGTCAGACAGATGACCGGAGGGGAACGGTTGCATGTTCTGATAGTTAGAGACATGTGACGGACGAACGGACTGCGTATTCGGATTCGTCTCGTCGTTCTGAGCAACTTTCATGTACAAAGTTTTTCGATCTGAGCTACGGATTATTTTATATGATTTTCTAAAGTTTTTATTAATTTCTGGAAATTAATTAATTTATTAAATCAACATTATCCGAAACAGTAACAGGGTGACGTCATCATGACGTCACTGTGACGTCAGGACCAGTGGGTCCCACCTGTCATTCACTGTTTGGTTTAATTAGGGTTTAGTTAATTTAATTAGTGATTAGGTTAATCTAATCAGGATTAATTAAGTTAATTAATTCTTTAATTAATTAATTAATTATATTTTAATTATTATTATTAATTATCTATTTTTTTTAACGTTTAACAGGGGCAGGCCCCACATGCCAGTGGCCCAGGAGGCCACTGGAGCGGGCGCTGGCGGCGCGCGGGTGCGGGCGCCTGGACTGGGCGTGGCCAGTCAGGCCATGACGAGGGGAGGGGACGCCGGTGCGGCGCTGCCGTGGCAGCGGCGAGGCCACGGCGAGGCGAGGCTGTGGCGGTGCAGGGGAAGGCGGTGAGCGGTACAGGGGCGCGGCCACGGTGACCACGTGTGGGGTGCGGGAGCGGAGCACGTCGAGCAGCAAGCAAGCACGGCGGGCGGAGCGCGTGCGCGGCGAGCGGGGCCGTGCAGGCGCGGTAGCGCTCGGGACGACGAGAGAGAGGGAAGATGGAGGGGGCGCTCACGGCCGTTGCCGGTAGGGGGGTCAGCGAGGCTCGACGGAGCCGATGAAGGAGAGATGAGGAGGCGAGGCGACGCGGCTCCGGCAGCGGCGTCCGTCGGCGAGGTCGAGGCCGGAGGAGACGGGGAGACCCGGCGCGTCGAGGTGGCGAGCCGCGGTGGGCGGCGGGGCGGCGCCGGGTATGGCGTCGTCGTCGGGTCAAGCCCCCGATCCAGTACGGGTCGAGCGGGAGCGGGCGCCGTGCGGGAGGAGACGGGAGGCGGGTCTCCGACGGGTCGAACGGCATCGCGGTTCGGCCCGATCCTCTCTGGATCGGAGGAGGGGGAGAGGGAGTGAGCGAGGGGGTGAGTGGGTGGGCGTGAGGCTAGGGTTTCGGGTGGGGTGGCCGGCTATGTAGGCGCCGGCTGGGCCGGCCTGGCGGCCCGGTAGCTTGCTGGGCCGAGGCCCAGTCGGGGGGGGGGGTTTCTTTTTCCCTTTTTTTTAATTTCCTTTTCTGTTTCTCTTTTTATTTTCTGTTTTTGTCTTTTGTTTTTACTTCAAATGACTTTTGTAAAATATGAGACTAGTCCAAATAAATTTGGTGCATTATTAGTCACTGCTAGAAATTGGTTTGGTGTCCATATCTTTTTGTTTGGATTTTAATTAATTGAAAAAGGATTAAATAGTGCTGTTTTGGTACTGATTTTGGTTGTTAGAGTTATTTAATTAAGTTGATTAATGTTTCTGTTATTTTTATAAATGCTTTGGGAATATTTGCAACATGATGCACATTTTAGTTTTTCAGATTTGGGCAACTTTTATTTTCCACTTTCACTTAAATTTGGGTTTTGACTTAGGAGTTGAAAAGCAATATGATGTTAAAGATGATTATGCATTGTTAATCATGCTGACTTGGCATTATCAAAAGGGTGATTACTGTAGTTAACCACTGGGGGTGTTACAAATCTCCTCTACTAACAAGAATTCTCGTCCCGAGAATTTAGAAGTAGAAGGAAAAAGTTCGAGGTATTCCGCACGAAGATTATCCTCGCGTTCCCAAGTGGCTTCATCTTCAGTATGATTTGACCACTGCACTTTGAGGAACTTGGTAACCTTCTGACGGGTTCAACGTTCAGCTTCATCGAGAATGCGGATCGGATGCTCCTTATAGGATAGATCATCATGCAACTCGAGCATTTCATGATCCACTGCTCGGTGTGGAGATTCCTTGAAGCATTTACGAAGTTGCGACACATGGAAGACATCGTGGATATGAGAGAATTGCGGCGGCAAGTCCAATTTATATGCCACTTGACCACGTCTAGCAATAATGCGGAAAGGACCAATGTAGCGCGGAGCTAACTTGCCCTTGATTCCAAAACGGTGAGTGCCCTTCATAGGAGTGACACGTAGATAAACTTGATCACCAGGTTGATAAGTCAAACCCCATCGTTTGCGATCATAGTTGCTCTTCTGACGGTCCTGAGCTGCCTTGAGGTTTTCACGGACGATATGGACTTGTTCTTCGGCGTGTTGAATAATATCCGGCCCAACAAGAGGTCGTTCCCCAGTTTCTGACCAATTCAGAGGGGTTCGACACTTACGTCCATAGAGTACTTCAAAGGGGGCCATTTTCAGACTAGCTTGATAGCTGTTGTTATAAGAGAACTCGGCATACGGAAGAGATTCTTCCCACTTCTTGCCGAAAGAAATAACACAAGCTCGTAGCATGTCTTCAAGCACTTGGTTGACTCGTTCGACTTGGCCTTGGGATTGAGGATGATAAGCTGAACTCCAGGTGATATGAGTTCCCATAGCCTTTTGAAAACTTTCCCAGAAATGACCAGTGAATATGCTGCCATGGTCTGAACTGATCTCTTTCGGGATACCGTGGAGTGAAACAATTCTGGAGATATATAACTCTGCTAACTGACTAGCAGTGATCGTCTCCTTGACAGGCAGAAAGTGTGCAACTTTGGAGAGTTGGTCGACGACGACAAAAATAGCATCGTGACCCTTCTGTGACCTGGGAAGTCCTGTAATGAAATCCATCTGAACCTTATCCCATTTCCATAGAGGAATAGGCAACGGTTGCAGAATTCCAGCTGGTTTCTGATGTTCTGCTTTAACGCGACGACACACATCACATTCAGCAACATATCGAGCAATGTCCTACTTCATTTTAGACCACCAGTATCTTTGACGGAGATCACGATACATTTTGGTGCTACCCGGATGAATAGACAGTGGGGTATCATGGGCCTCCTTCATGACTTTGTCAGTCATAAGCTCGAAGCGAGGTACGACAATGCGGTCTCTGAAATACAAGGTTCCATCTTCAGACAGCGAGAAATCCCTGTACTTTACAAGGTGAAGGTCTTTCTTCATCAGATCAACTTCAGCATCCTTAGCTTGCGCAGTCTTAATAGTTTTCTCAAGGTCTGGTTCAACAACCAAGGTTTTTAGGTATCCTTGAGGAACTATCTCGAGATTTAGCTTTCGAAGCTCTTCATACAGAAGTGGTTGCTGTAGCTGAACCTCAAGTTCGCAGCAATAGGATTTGCGGCTCAACGCATCAGCCATTACATTAGCCTTGCCAGGGGTATAAGAAATACCCAAATCATAGTCTGCAATGGTCTCCATCCATCTTTGCTGACGGAGGTTCAGAGATGGCTGGGTGAACAAGTACTTCAGACTTTTATGATCCGTGTATATCTCGCAACGATTACCGAGGAGGTAATGTCGCCACAACTGCAATGCATAGATCACAGCCGCTAGTTCTAGATCATGTACCGGATAATTCTCTTCATGCGGTCGCAACTAACGAGAGCCATAGGCAATCACTTTACGCTCTTGCATAAGGACACAGCCTAATCCTTCACGGGATGCGTCACAATAGATCACAAAGTCTTTGCGGGTATCTGGAGGAGATAGTACTGGGGCAGATGTTAGCTTGTCTTTGAGTGTTTGAAAACTTTCCTGACATTTTTCTGTCCATTCGAACTTAACGCCCTTGTGAAGCAGATCAGTCAGGGGCTTAGCAATCTTAGAAAAATTCTCGACAAATCGACGGCAATAGCTTGCAAGGCCAAGAAAACTTCTCACTTGCTTGACGTTCTTTGGAGGAGTCCAGTCCAGAATAGCCTGAACTCGTTCTGGGTTAATGGCAATTCCATCTTTGGAAATCACATGACCAAGGTAAGTTACTTTAGAAAGCCAGAATTCACATTTGGAGTACTTGGCATACAACTGGTGTTCTCGGAGCCTTTCCAGTACAAGACGAAGGTGTTTGGCATGTTCTTCTTCATTCTTTGAATATACCAGAATATCATCCAGATATACCACGACAAATTTGTCGAGGTAATCCATGAAAATATAATTCATCAGATGGGAGAATGTGGCTGGAGCATTTGTTAAGCCAAATGACATGACGGTGTACTCGTAGGAGCCATAGCGAGTAACGAATGCTGTCTTCGGAATATCCTCTTCACGAACTTGGATCTGGTGGTATCCCAATCTCAAACCAAGCTTAGAGAATACTGAGGAACCAGTAAGTTGATCATACAAATCGTTGATCCGAGGAAGCGGATATTTATTCTGAATGGTGGCTTGGTTAATGGGCCGATAATCCTGAACCAATCGGTTAGTTCCATCCTTCTTCTTAACGAAGAGTGAAGGTGCTCCCCAAGCAGAGGAACTGGGGCGGATGAAACCTTTCTTAAGTGATGTGTCGATTTCTTCCTTAAGCTCGAGAAGATGATGCGGAGGCATCTTATAAGGACGCTTCGCAATAGGAGTAGTGCCTGGTTTCAAGTCAATGACAAACTCAACAGCTCTGGCAGGGGGAATTCCTGGAAGTTCCTCTGGAAAGACATCTTGAAAATCACGAACAACGGGAACGTTCTCGATGCCTTCAAGAGGTGAAGCATTCAATGCATTCAGAACATATATTTGAGTCTCAGCATCCTGAGCTATTCGGACTGAGTATTGTACTCTCTGGCCAGAAGGGTGAGTGATGCGGACTGTTTCGGTGGCACAGTCAATCAAAGCTTTATTGGGCTTCAACCAATCCATACCCAGAATAATGTCTATGTTGGAGGTCTTGAGAGCAATGAGAGAAACGGGGAACATCAATCCTCCAATCACAATGTGATTACCGTGGCTTACCCTGGTAGTTTGCCAATTAGCCCCGGGTGACTGGATTACCAATGGAATGGACATCTCCTCGAAATGTATATCATTGCTTCGCGCAAAACTTTCGGACATGAAGGAGTGCGATGCCCCAGAATCAAAAAGGACTGAAGCTGGGATTGAATTCACTAGAAGGGTGCCCATCAAAATGTTGGTGTCATGTCGAGCTTCTTCAGTTCTAACATGGTTGACATGAACAAGCTGACTAGCAGGTGGTCTGGCATTATGCTTTCTGCTATGATGGTTCCGACGGCCCTTTTTATGGTCAACAGAACAACGTGATGAACTCTGCGGCTGACCCTGAGGACAGTTGAAAGCACGGTGCCCTGGCTGTCCACACTTGCGGCACAAACCATCATTATGGAGAGGAGCCACAACATTAGACTGTCCACTCTGAGTCATTAGCTGGCTTAGGGGCGGAGGCAGACGAGGCGCCACATATGACGGCCTTGGTGTAGGGGCAGGTCGGTGATGAACATTGTGTGGGATCCAGACTCGACGTTTCTGAACAGGCTGACCCGAGGATGAGCCAGCTTCATGAGTGCGCTTGAGCGACTCCTGGCATTCAGTCAGAGCTGTTTCAATTTGGAAAGACTTGCTGACAAGCGTTGCGAAGTCTGTGCAATCAAGGACGGCAAGTGCGAGTTTTATGTCAGTACGGAGTCCTTCACGGAATTTCTCCTGCTTGCGGGCGTCAGTGCAGACGTCATCTTCAGCATAGCGGGACAATTCAAGAAACTTCCTCTGATATTCATCCACAGTCATTGTGCCCTGTGTGAATTTGCGAAACTGTTGCTTCTTCTGATCTATCAGACCTTGAGGAATGTACCGTGCATGAAAAGCTGACTGAAATTCCTGCCAAGTGGTTACTGTCTCTACAGGCAACATACTTTTGTGGCTTTCCCACCATTGAGCAGCTGATCCCCTCAGGTGATACGTCGCATAGGTGACGTAACTATCAGGGATAACATTAGCCGACTTCAACTGAAACGCAATGTCACGGAGCCAATCATCAGCATCCATTGGATCAGTCGAGCTGCGAAAAGTGGACGGATTGAGGCGCACGAATTCTGGCAGAGTTATTGGAGCAGACTGTTGCTGAGCATTCTGAGTTGGGAACTGAGCCAATATCCCGGTCATAACCTGACGGTTGAGTTCAAACTGCTGCATCATTGCGGCAATATAAGGTGGAGGTGGAGGATCGTCAGCCATCCTGCCAAATCAACAGGGGCAGTTTAGCAATTAAAACTGCATGTGTATGGAATTATTCATGAAGTAACACGCACGACAGAAGGAAGTGCGATAGATACTACATCTTAATCACACCAGACATTTAAATTCACACGTAGCCTCGGTTACAAACCGGCATTACGACAGCTGAAAAGAGAAGGCTAGACAACTAGGCGGCGCGCAGGCACGCGGTAAGGAAGTACACAACGAGACATAGCAAAGGCTACATCAACGTCGGAGAAAACTGACGGAGCGAGGAATCTGCAAGTGACAACACAGGGTGCCCTCGATAAAAGGATCCTGTAAGCAGAACCTGGCCCACAAAATCTTGAAGCAAGGGGGGATATTTTCAGATCTCCGGGTGGATGTGATCACGAGAACCTAATGCTGGAGTTAGTAAAATCATTTAAACCGAATAGAAGAGAGAGCAGAGTCCCAGAGTAAAGGTCGAGGAGTAAAAGATCCTAATACCACCCAATTGGCGACGTGGGCCCGTAAGCCACACAGCCAAGTTAGTAAAATAGTTTTCCGGTTTCTAGACTCAACTTCGGCCAAGGAGTTGGAAAGGGGGTTCCTACAGGCAGTCGGCTCTGATACCAACTTGTGACGCCCCTGGCCCGATCGCGCGCTAATCATACACGCAAATGCACACGATCAAGCCTAAGGACTCACGGGAAGATATCACAACACAACTCTAAAACATAAATAAAGTCATACAAGCTTTATATTACAAGCCAGGGGCCTCGAGGGCTCGAATACATAAGCTTGCGAACAAGCGTCAGCGGAAGCATCAGATATCTGAGTACAGATATGAAATAGAAACAGAAAGGCCTTTAGAAAGGCGGGGCAAAATAAAACACTACGATCGAAAGGCGCAGGCCTCCTGCCTGGGACCCTCCGATCCTACTCCTGGTCGTCAGTCAACTCATAGTAGTATCCATCCTCTGGGTAGTAGTAGTAGCGATCGTCGGCAGGGCAGCTGTCTCAGGGGCTCCGTCATCTTGGTCACGACAAACTGATATGGGGAGAAAAGGAAAACAAAGCAACCGTGAGTACTCAGAAGTACTCAGCAAGCAAGGATCTACACTACATATGCAACATTTTCAAGGGGAGGCTGTATGTGTGGACTGGGCTGCAGAAATGCCAGAATAGAGAGAAGGCCTAGTCCTATCGAAGACTAGCATCTTCAGCGGTCTTGCAGCAGTAGAAGAGAGTAGAACAATACCATATAATGTAGCAGTAATAATATCAACCTCACCCAGAGATCCTTTCTCGACTCCCTGCGAGAAAGCAATCCCAGAGCCATAAAGTCATCAAACCTCGTCCTGAGATCCTTTCTCGACTCCCTGTGAGAAAGCGATCCCAGAGCCAATACATACTGGTCTCATCACAGGTATCCAGTTCTAGTTGTATCGATCGGGATACAACTCCGAGTGTCCTTTACCGTAGGACCGGCTATCGATAGAAGTGTTCTTCCCTGCAGGGGTGCACCAACTTACCCATCACGCTTGCTTAACTCCGGCCGGACACACTTTCCTGGGTCATGCCCGGCCTCGGCCAAACAACACACCGCAACCCGACCTACAGCTCAGCAGAGAGGTCCCCGTCGGTCTACATCCTAAGCGCAAGGGGGGTCTTGGCCATCGCCCCTCGCCCTCCGGGTCGTTGCGTGCCGGGCGAACCAGGCTCCACCCCTCAGGATGGTGCCGGCCCAGCCCGGCCGCAGTGCTGAACTGGACGTCTGACAGAGCTTTCGGCTGATGCATACGATGCAGAACGCCCATACTATGCCCACGTGATGGTTAGTGCTATCAGACCAGAGGCCTGCTCGGATCAAATATCCAAATCGTAAGTAGCCTAGGGGCTTGCGGAAAACGAGCAGAGACTCACGAAAGATGTGACCCCGTCGCCCCGTCTCGAGGACTTGCTGCAAGGGCTAAGAATGCCCGGCCGCTCCTCGTATTCATCACTCGGGCACCATCCAGGTCAACCCGTCTCACAAAAGACTGTCGGGAACTCAGGTCCACCTCTACTGGGCGGTACCGCCTGTCCCTTCAGTCCTGTAGTAAAAGTAACTTCCTCGGGTCCCCCTTCGGGGCCGACCCGTCTCTATCAAGGTTCAGCAGTAAAGTCACAGGTCTTCAATCCCGTTGATCGGGTCTTCTGATAATCCAGCGGGGCAACAAGGATCAAAGTGGGGTCCTCTAGTGGGTCTCTACCCATCCTATACTAAGCAGTTTAGGATAAGCAGGTAAGTATCAATGGCAGGTTACAATAAACAGGCTATGCATCAAAATAGGAGCAAACAGTAACAGTAGCAAATTCTAATGCAAGCATGAGAATATAGAATGGGCGATATCGGGATGATCAAAGGGGGGGGCTTGCCTGGTTGCTCGGCGGCACAGGCAAGGTCGTCAGTACTGGAACTAATCACCAGAGCTGCGTCGGCACCGGGCTCTATCGAGAGAGAAGAGGGGGAGGAAACAGTATAAATATAAAGCAAACAAGAGCAACACAAAGTACGACATGACAATACGCAGTGCCGGGTGTGTCCTAACATATGGTTGCACGTCACTGAGGAAGGAGGAATCCATCCGGGAATGTTTTCCCGGTTCCGGACATTTGTCAGACAGATGACCGGAGGGGAACGGTTGCATGTTCTGATAGTTAGAGACATGTGACGGACGAACGAACTGCGTATTCGGATTCGTCTCGTCGTTCTGAGCAACTTTCATGTACAAAGTTTTTCGATCTGAGCTACGGATTATTTTATATGATTTTCTAAAGTTTTTATTAATTTCTGGAAATTAATTAATTTATTAAATCAACATTATCCGAAACAGTAACAGGGTGACGTCATCATGACGTCACTGTGACGTCAGGACCAGTGGGTCCCACCTGTCATTCACTGTTTGGTTTAATTAGGGTTTAGTTAATTTAATTAGTGATTAGGTTAATCTAATCAGGATTAATTAAGTTAATTAATTCTTTAATTAATTAATTAATTAATATTTTAATTATTATTATTAATTATCTTTTTTTTTAACGTTTAACAGGGGCAGGCCCCACATGCCAGTGGCCCAGGAGGCCACTGGAGCGGGCGCTGGCGGGCGCGCGGGTGCGGGCGCCTGGACTGGGCGTGGCCAGTCAGGGCCATGACGAGGGGAGGGGACGCCGGTGCGGCGCTGCCGTGGCAGCGGCGAGGCCACGGCGAGGCGAGGCTGTGGCGGTGCAGGGGAAGGCGGTGAGCGGTACGAGGGGCGCGGCCACGGGTGACCACGTGTGGGGTGCGGGAGCGGAGCACGTCGAGCAGCAAGCAAGCACGGCGGGCGGAGCGCGTGCGCGGCGAGCGGGGCCGGTGCAGGCGCGGTAGCGCTCGGGACGACGGAGAGAGAGGGAAGATGGAGGGGGCGCTCACGGCCGTTGCCGAGTAGGGGGTCAGCGAGGCTCGACGGAGCCGATGAAGGAGAGATGAGGAGGCGAGGCGACGCGGCTCCGGCGAGCGGCGTCCGTCTGCGAGGTCGAGGCCGGGAGGAGGACGGGACACCCGGCGCGTCGAGGTGGCGAGCCGCGGTGGCGGCGGGCGCCGCCGGGTATGGCGTCGCGTCGGGGTCAAGCCCCCGATCCAGTACGGTCGAGGGGGAGCGGGCGCCGTGCGGGAGGAGACGGGAGGCGGGAGCGGGTCTCCGACGGTGTCGAACGCATCGGCGGTTCGGCCCGATCCTCTCTGGATCGGGAGGAGGGGGGAGGGGAGTGAGCGAGGGGTGAGTGGGGTGGGCGTGAGGCTAGGTTTCGGGTGGGGTGGCCGGCTATGTAGGCGCCGGCTGGGCCGGCCTGGCGGCCCGGGTGGCTTGCTGGGCCGAGGCCCAGTCGGGGGGAGGGTTTCTTTTCCCTTTTTTTTAATTTCCTTTTCTGTTTCTCTTTTTTTTTTTCTGTTTTGTCTTTTGTTTTTACTTCAAATGACTTTTGTAAAATATGAGACTAGTCCAAATAATTTGGTGCATTATTAGTCACTGCTAGAAATTGGTTTTGGTGTCCATATCTTTTTGTTTGGATTTTAATTAATTGAAAAAGGATTAAATAGTGCTGTTTTGGTACTGATTTTGGTTGTTAGAGTTATTTAATTAAGTTGATTAATGTTTCTGTTATTTTTATAAATGCTTTGGGAATATTTGCAACATGATGCACATTTTAGTTTTTCAGATTTGGGCAACTTTTATTTTCCACTTTCACTTAAATTTGGGTTTTGACTTAGGAGTTGAAAAGCAATATGATGTTAAAGATGATTATGCATTGTTAATCATGCTGACTTGGCATTATCAAAAGGGTGATTACTATAGTTAACCACTGGGGGTGTTACAAAGGTGATGAAAGGCGGCCTGAGGTGTGTCATTCAGCATGCATTTGGCGCATCCCATGGCTCCCTCAAGTTTGCCCATGCTTTCAGGGTGGCACACGCCGCGTACGCCGAGTTCTTATCGAGGCTTTAGGGTAGTGCGCACCCTCGTAGCTAGAATTGATGCTCTTTTGGTTTTGACTATGCTAAGTACTACCCTAGGCTATGCTATGTTGGTGAACGTTTGTGGTTGAACTATGTGCACCAGTACTATAAAGTGGTGTGTGGTTTTGTATATATGGAAGCGTTAAACTAAGGTAGAACTATGTTAATTGGTGTGCAGTTTGGCATGTAAGGTACTAGTGCAATGCAATTGCAGCCTTCAGTAGGGGGGATTAACAACCTACTCTGCTCGTCAAGCTCGTGCTCATTAATCCTCGGAACTTTGAGATTAAGTAGCATAAAACCCTGATTAGCTAGGTTTCTTTAAGCTAGTTAAGCTCGCCAGCGCTCTCGTTAACAGATTCTAATGTGTTACGGTATACATGATGAGTGTGTAGATGTGGTTTTTAAGAAGGAAGATGGTGACTCAAAAAGGAAATGCACTAGTTTGTTGCCTCCTATCTATATTAGATTGAATAGATGGGCTGAGGTGCTAAAGAAATTGTCGCGTAAGATGAAAATTGGTGTTATGTTCTTACTAACGAGCTACTCGTGAAACTCGTTAGCTCGTTCACTAAGAAGCGAGCAATGTGCCCGTGCGTTGCAACAAATCCAAAGTAGAATAATACATGGTCACAAACTTGAAATAAAAACACTAGTTTTTGGTATATATATCACTAAAAATATAATCGTATTAAGTTTCACTCAAAATATATTCCTCATGACTGTCTTGATGAGGTGGGGGAGGGATGTGGTTGGTTTTAAGATACTAAGGGGTTTCTGCAAATTGGAGCAAAGAAGTGGGGTCTTGTTCCAAAAATGTCACAGCTTACATCATAGTCGTGAGATGCAGATCTGATGGTCAGAAATGACAGATGACATGCACACCACCATCACCAACTGAGTCTTTTATAGGAGTAGAGAAAAATAAACTTAAATTACCCCCGGGGGGTAGTTCATTGCGTGGCCTTTATCGCTCTGCTACCATATTCGGGACATTTACAACATTTCTAGGGTTGTAACCTCGAAAAATCAAGATCTAGATCACGACCACATGAAACGGGACCATATTGCATGTTGGATCAAGCCATCGAGAGGGAACGAGTCCGGCCTATGGAGGCAGTGTGGGGCCAGATCCTTCATTTGCCTCAGAACTCGGTGCCGCTTTATGTGGTCTCTAACCACCAAGGCCCGCCCCATGCACCGCATGCCTGTTGGACCAACATGATGCATGCACACATGGCCACATATACACCCACCGGTCAACCTTGATAACGTGGACATGATGCAGGCACACTTATTAGTCATCTATCCACCAACCATGCACACCTAGCCAGCTATACTCAAATCGTGCACTGCTAGCCAACTGCACATATTGCACACCGAGATTGGGCATCATGCACTATTTTGCCATAAATTTGTCTAGTTGAGTGATAAAAAGATAATTTTTGATGTGGAATGCTATCTAGCGTAATCTTGATCATATATCTAATCATGGCATGAATATTAAGACACGAGTGATTCAAAGCAATAGTCTATATTTTGACATAAAGACATCAATACTCGGGCATCCCAACAAACAATCGTGTCTTTCAAAATATCAACGCTAAAGAAAGCTATCCCTACAAAATCATATAGTCTTGTCATGCTCTGTCTTCTCGACACAAAGTATTAATCATGCACAACCCCGATGACAAGCCGAGCAATTGGTTCATACTTTTTAATGCGCTTCAGCTTTTTCAACCCTCACGCAATACATGAGCGCAAGCCATGGATCACTACAAAAAAATACACTTCCATGATGATACGTGTTTGTCACAGTAGGTCACGTTTTATGTCAAGCATGTACATCCATGATGATTTTATGAAAGAATCAAGATAGTCATACCTGTGCTGTCGTAGAAGTGTTCCATGACAATACCAAAATTATCATCACCGAAGTGTTCACTTCCATGACGATAAATGACGCGTCATGGAAGTGCTTTTGTCAAGGGTAACCGACACATGGCATCCACCGTAACGGGTCGCCGTTAAGCTATCGAGTCCGGTTTTGGATCCGATAACCCGTTAACAGCCCGGACCAATGGGGATTTTCCACGTGTAATATTCTCATTGGTCGAAGGAAACACGTGTCAGCTCGTCATTGGGTCAGATAGGCGCCTATGATATGTCGACACGTGCGACGGCCAAACACTGGCCCATTTAGCTTACAAAGGCCGGCCCATTTGACTTGGTCAAAATCTAGCGGGCCAGCCCATGAAAAGCCTGCTAACGGTCTGTTGGCATATAGCCCATTTTACGGCCCGATAACTCACAACCCGTTAGGGCTTTCCCGAAATCGGCCCAACAACGTCATGTCGGCCGTCGAATATAACACCAGCCTGTTTCACTTTCGGCCCAAGTATGGCCGATGACGTCTTTCGGCCCATATGAGGCCTTTCGTATCTTTGGGTACTTTAGTGGCCCATGGTGACTCTGGCCCGTAATGAACAGTAAATTTCTTTGTACCCATTAACAACACATGATTCACATGGGCCGTTTCCAGCCCGTATTAGCTTTCGACCTAGCGACGGCCCATACGTTCTTGGGCTCCTTTCTGGCCCTCGATTACTTCCAGCCCGTTACTAACCTGTTCCCCTAATGGGCCAAATTCAGCCCATGGTTAGAATCAGCCCGTTTGTGGCCTGTTAACCCGTTGCGCCGTTTCCAGCCCGTCCTATATTCTGGCCCATTAACATCCCGTTATGCCTGTGATAGAATTAAGCCTTTGCTATCTTTCGGCCTATTAATGGCCCGTTACCGTGCTGGCCCGATACCAATTATGCCCGTTTACGGCCCATGTGGGCCCATTTATCCGACGGCCCGAGGCCCACTGATTCTACGGCCCGTTGGAGGCCCATTTATCCGACGGCCCGTAGGAGGCCCATGGATCCTACGGCCTGTAGCAGGCTCAAGGTTACCACAGTCCGTATATGGCTCATGGTTGTTGCGACCGCTAGCAAACCAAGGAAAAAGAAGACTAGGAAATAAATAAGCCAGAAACTAACGCTAGGCTATTAAGGCGATTGCACAGATTACATCCACTGGGCATCAAAGTTCGCCACCAGTGCAAATATAGGGAACACCCTACACTATACAAAAATGGCTTGCTGTTTTCTTGAGCCGGTGGCTGCATGTTAAGAACAAATTTTGTATCGCAACAAAACAAATTACAACAATAAAACAAAAGGAAGGTTGGCATAAAAGTTAACAGTCCAGCAGATAAATGCACCACCAGAAGTTCAGAATCTCAGTTCATTTGACCAGACTGTTACGTTTTCATGTTGTACTGGCCGATGGAGCACCATAACCTTTGCCTTCATTTCTCCTAGGCTCCTGAACAACATAGCAAATGTCTGATAGTCTGGTTTCAAAACCATGCATATCTTGACGACATCGAACAATGGATGTCCTTGTTTCACAAAGGGTCTCTGTTAGTGAATGGACTTGTGTCTGGAGCACAGATATAACATTGTTTTGAGCTTGCATATCTTGATCATGAGGCAGTTTGGATGAGATTGCCTTAACAACCAACCCAGTATTACGCAGGAACGTGCTTTTGGCACTGTTAGTGGACAGGTACTGACCCACTGCAGCAAGAGGTGAAATTGCGGTTATAGTTGCCTCGTCACCTTCAGAAGGTGGCGGTTCCACCATTTGTTCCATAGCTTGCTGAAAAGTTGAGTTTTTACATTAGTAGTACCAAAACAGAAGATATTAAGGAGGCAGCAAAACCAAACAAAATAGCTTTGGTCTATATACAGAACTTATTCTGGTGAACCCGTGTAAAATATTAGTTGTATTTTACTACAAAGTACATAATAAAACCAGGTTCCAAACATATGACCATGTACCATGGCTAATGTATTGTCTATATCTTCACATTGTATTGACAGCTAAGGATAAAGAGACAAAGTTTATAATACGGTAAGCATAGTATGACATCATGCATATCACAAAACAACTGAGAACAGACAAACAGGCAATTGTAACGTTGTGTGGGCAAGTCCAGCACGGAACTAGATTACGGATCAAGATCAAAGGAACATCACTCCTCTCTTTTAAACCATGTAAGGTGCAATGATACGCTAAGACAATTGTGTATAAAATTGAAAAGAGTAATAGACATTGGCTGCAAACCATGTAGTTCAATGCACAAGTCAGAGTAAGTAGTAGTTAAAAGGCATGAGGATTAAGGACTTACAACAGCGGCTTTAACTGGTGTAGTCATGCCCTTCGTCTTGCTGGTGTGACAGTCCTTGAAGATTTCCACAGCATTTGGTTCAGGTACTTTTTGGTCCTCGTGGGCTTTCCTCTGCATTTGGAACAAGTCAATGTAGATCTGATAATATGGCACAACGAAAAGAGTGAAACAACAGCTAATTACAAGAGCCTCGCAGTGTGCAATATAGCTACGAGATCCTGTCGTCTGTTGGAATTTCACTTTCGTACGGTTGGCCTTGTTCCTTGAATAGTTCACCTACAAGAAGATAGATTTGTGAGGCACATGCGTAAATAGGAGTTCAACATGTGATCTGATCACATATATATAACGTACTTGATACTTTGGATCAGACCAGTGTTTAACGAGGCCTCTCAAGTCTTCATCCGATATATTTTCCACTGGAGATGTTTGGGCAAGTTCACTGTTAGCCTTGCCTTCAAAGTGAGTTTTCCTCAAGTTATACCGATACTGTCGCAGAGCAGACTTGAAAACATGGGTGCAAGCTTGTCTGGTTGCATCATCTTGGCTATCCAACTTGAACTTCATCTGTTGAAAATTATGGGAGTCTCATTATCAGCAACCTAGAAAGTATGGGACAGAGCAAGACGATATTACTAGTTTCCAAACATAACCATACTTACAGATAAATGGTCGAGGAAGGTATTGAACTGGGTTTCATCTTTGTCATTCATGTACTGAATCCATGTTGGGAGGATACGTGCATGACACCTAACGGCAACCGCTGCCTCTGATACTAACTTGGCTGACTCTGTAGCATCATGTGGCCTTTTTAAACCTGCCTCAAAATGGATCTCCATTCTTCCTCCTCTAGATTTAGTTAACCTATCGAGCATTATCCCTGATGTCTGTTTCCTCTTGCGCCTAGGTGCTAGTCCAACAACGAACATAGGAAGTGTTAGTGTACATCAAACTGTGAGATTACATATAAAGAAGCATGCGACTGTAACTTGACTCTAGCAACTACCTTCTTGTTGTTGAAGCTCACAAGGTTCATCTGATCTTGCCAACTCGTCTTGTGTCAAGAGTGCTTCGGAAGTAGTGTCAGGTGGCAAGGGAGCTTTGGGAATGTGCTGCTAGCTGAGTTGACAAACGAGTAACTCGTGCAACTGGTGGTACTGTGGAAGGTGTTGCAACAACTAGGAATGTCGCTGCTTGTTTGGTGGCAGCTACTAGTTTCTGTTTGGCTTGTTTTGCAGCTCGTGTAGCATGGGATACCATGTTTGTATAGTTTTCTGGTGGACTTTGACCTTCTATTGCACCATCAGTACCAGCAGAATCTGCATATTTCTTCCGCTTCTGTTTCTATGTGTCCTGAGTACTGACACCATCCCCTGCCATTATGTGTTCCTTCCTCTTTCTCTGTGCCATGTCAAGTCAAGCCGACAAGAAAAATGAATAAAAATTTAGTTCTTCAAAACAAATTGATGCGTGATACAGACGAACTGAACTTTGATGTTAGACAACCGCATGATAGGAGGATGTAATATGTACGAAAAACAGGACGACATGAGATAATCAGAACTATGATGTGTAAACTAAGCAGAAGCCATTTCAATAAATTAGAAGCAATGCAATGGAAGGTAGACACCATATGAAAGATGCTACAAATATCGCTCTGCCAAGTTAACAGTGTCTCGTCATAACTGGCATTTAAACAAATGTGAAGTAGTACAAGAAATAAATCATATGCAAGATGCAAACAACATCACACTACCAAGTTAAAGGTCTCTCGTCATTAGTGCCATTGCATATTCACAGCATTGCATATTCACAGCTTATGATGTGTAAACTAAGCAGAAGGCATTTCAACAAATTAGAAGCAATGAAAGCTATACACCATATGTAAGATGCAACGAATATCACTCTACCAAGTTAAAACTGTCTCATCATTAGTGCCATTTCAACAAAATAGTAGTACAAGCTAGAAAATAATGCGAGATGTAAACTATATCAGACTCCCAAGTTAAACGTGTCTTGTGAAAAGTGATTGTTGCAGGTTACACAACAGTAGTACTTTGATGTAAGAACATGGTGTGATAGATAGATATTGTATGTTCTAGAAAATGGAACACGTGTCTTATTCACAAGTATAATGTGTAAAGTAAGCAGATGGAATTCAACAAAATCATATGCAACATGCAAGACAATATCACACTGCCAAGCTAGAGAAAGCACCTGGGATGCCGGTTTCGCTGGAAGACCGCCATCAGTCCCTGCCTTATTTTTTTCCTTCCTCTTTCTTAATTGTATTGCCTTCTTAAGTCAAACCCACAAGAAAAATGAATAAAAATTCACTTTTCAGAACTCATTGATGCAGGATGCTGACGAGCACTACTTTAATGTAAGGCGACCGCATGATAGGATGATTGAATGTGTAAAAAAAAGGACAACATTGCATATTCACCGCTATGATGTGTAAACTAAGCATAAGGCATTTCAACAAATTAGAAGCAACGAAAGCTAGACACCATATGAAAGATGCAATGAATATCACTCTACCAAGTTAAAACGGTCTCGTCATAAGTGCCATTTCAACAAATTAGAAGTAGTACAAGCTAGAAAAGAATGCGAGATGTAACCTATATCACACTCCCAGGTTAAACATGTCTTATGATAAGTGATTGTTGCAGGTTACACAACAGTAGTACTTTGATGTAAGAACATGGTGTGATAGACAGATATTGTATGTTCTAGAAACAGGAACACATGTCTTATTCAGAAGTATAATGTGTAAAGTAAGCAGATGGAATTAAACAAAATTAGAAGCAATACAAGCTAGACATCACACATAACATGCAACCACATATAACAGTGCCAAGTTAGAGGGAGCACTTGTGATGATGGACTAGGGGAGACATGCTCATCATCAACACAGCTACGTTGAGTGTCTATGCATGTGTTGTCTTGCAAATCTTCTTGGGGGGGGGTGGCGGAGTAGAATCTGTAGAGGCCCTCTGTTTGGAAGGAGCACCTTTATCCACTGCCTTGCTAATATCCTTTTGTCGGGGACGAATCCGCGATCACCTATGGGACCCAGGGAAGGACCCCTTTACGTTCGGCAGGGAGAGACGGTCGCACGAAGAGCAAATCTACCGTAGAACGCGACAGTGCACGAGAGAGATTTACCCAGGTTCGGGCCGCACGGATGCGTAAAACCCTACTCCTGCTTTGTGTTCTTATTTGTATGATTGTTCTAGCTCCAGGAGCGCTACAGTACCGAGTAGCTGCGTACAATACTGGAGTCCTCCATCTCCCTCGTTCCTCTCCCTTTCCACGTTGCCTATGGGCCTCCTTTTATACGCACAAAGGGGTCACCAACAGGTGGCAAACAGTAAAGGTAGAGGTGGAAAGTTGCTACAGTAAGGCCACTATTACCAGGATGACATGTCCTACCTACCACTGACGGCAGGGGACAAGGGCATTAAATGCCCATGCCTTTGCTGTCCACATACATGTACCCGGACGTCTTGGACGTGGGAAAAGCCTATCCCACCTGCTCCTGCACCGCTAGCTACAGTGCACCGCCGTCTACACAGTGCCCTGCCACGCACGCTTGGAAGGACCCAGAGCGCCACGCTGGCAGAGGCACCGGAGCAGCACAGTAGCACAGTGGTACAGTAACGCTTGCCGCGGCAAGACCTTGCCGCACCTGACAGCTTGCCGCAACCCATAGTTTGCCGCGCAAGGTAACTTGACGGGGCAAGTACCTTGCCGCAGCCGCTATCTTGCCGCAGCCAATGACTTGCCGGGGCAAGTACCTTGCCGCGGCAAGTACTTTGCTACAGCAATGCCCAGGCTGGGCCTCAGCTGTCCCTCCCGGCAAGCTCCTCTTGCCGGGGCCTTAACTCTTGCTTTGTATACTTTGTTCTTGAGTGGCTTAATAACCTTGAGCTTCTCTCTGGCTGTCCTCCCGCAAGCCTGGCCGCGGGATGCTACTACTGCCTGTGCACAAGTACGGGGTACTAGGGTACCCCTATTCTAGTACACCGACAGGAGCCCCCGGGCCTGGGCCACACAAGGTGCCGGGCGTTGTTGGGCCAGGCCCAAACGGTGCACGGGCACGCGTGGCTGGGATAAGCCGAAACGTCCCTATGCTGTTTAATTGCATGCTCTCCCACGCGTCGCGCGTTGAATGCGGAGCGTGGGAAGCGTGCGCAGCTATCTCGAATGACGAAGGGGCGGATGGTTCCGCATCTTTCCCCACAAAAGGAGGGACCTGCAGAAGCACTCACACACCCCTCTCACCATTCTCGATCTCCAAATCTCCGCCTTCTTCTTCCTCCGCTCTAAAACAAAGCGGTTTCCCAATCCTCCGCCACCGCGCGCGTCTGCATCTCCCTCGGTCCTCAGCTCCGCCTTCGCCATGCCTCCCAAAGGAGAAAAGGGGAAGACGGGGAAGTCCTCAAGGACGGAGACCCAGGCGCAGTTGAAGAGGCAGAAGTACGCGCTCTTCGCTCCGACGCTCACGGGGGCGGATCTGAAGGCCAAGTTCCAAGGCATGTGGGCCGTGAGGACCAAGGCGCATCCGGCCACCCGCGTTCGCCCAGCCACCGACGAGAGCGAAGTGAGCAAGTACCCTTTCTTCGCTTGCTACTTTTGGTGCGGGCTCTGCCCACCGTACTCGGATTTCTTTAGCGACGTCATGTACACCTTCAACCTCCGTCTGCTGGATCTCACACCGAATGCCGTATCCACCATGGCAATATTTGCGCATCTGTGCGAGAACTTCGTCGGCGTCGCACCCAACACTGCGCTGTTCAGGCATTACTTCACTCCCCGTGCTGAAAAGGGGGAGCCTCTCACTGTTGGCGTCTCGTTCATTTCAAGATTGGGCGCCAAGGAGCATTATCTGAAGGGGGATCTCCGCCCAAGATGGGGAGAAATCCGGTCTGAATGGTGTTGGATCATTGACGACGAGCCGCCACCATACTGTGCGCTTCGCAAGACCCCAGCAGCGCGTGGCACGGACTGGAGCGATCTGGATCCCCAGGATAAAAAGGTGGAGATTCCCGCTACCAGGATCATACGGCTCAGGGAGGCCGGGCTCACCATAGGGATGGTTGGCGCAGACTTCCTCCGCCGCCGCATTGCTCCTCTGCAGCAGAGAGGAAGGCCGGCCTCTGATTGGAAGAACCCAGCCGATATCATGCGGCTGCGCCCTGGACTGATCAACAACTTCACAGTTCTGCAGCACGACTTCTTCATGCGAGAACTGTTCAAGCAAGAGACAAATCCAGAGAAGCGCGACAAGGCGTTCACGCTGCCGAAGCACATCGTGCCCCTTTGCAACAACTCCGCATTGAGTGCAATCATCGCTATGATGCCGCTCTGCAATGCGCACAGCGTTGAAGCAACTTGGGACGTGCCGCTCGAAGAAGACGTGCGGCGATTCTTTGACTCCACGGTCGAAAAGCAGGTCCGGGTGGAGGAGTGGCTCGTCCGCAACACCACTGAGCAAGAAATAGAATTCATTGCTCGAAGAGTGGAGGAGGACAGGCTCGCCAGGGAAGCTGGCGATTTTGTTTATACTTTGGCGGAGCTCGACGAGGCACAAAAGTTGATTCTTGCCGAGCAGGGGATGCTTGCCGGGAAGGGTGAGCTCGCCGCACCCGGCAAGGATGTCGGGCCAAGCCAGCCTGCCGACGAGTCAGGCAGCTCGGAGGATGAGGGCTCCTCTTCCGAGGAGGGCACTGAAAGCCCACCGCAGTCAGAGTCCCCAGCCCCTCGGAGGAGGAAACGCCTTCGCAGGCTTGGCAAAGTGGCTGAGCGGCAAGAAGTTCAACAACCGCCGGAGCGCCGTTCGACGCGCTCGACCGCGGCAAGGGCTGGTGCTGCGGGAGCGTCTCACGCGGCCCCGGCAACTGGAGCAGGGTCATCAAAGACCGCTGCTACTACCCCCGCCAAGCGGCCAAGGAGCCCAGCTCCCCCTCCTCCCCCTCCTCACACGGAGGCGGACTTTGATTTTTCCGCTCTCAGCGAAGAGGACGACGAGGAAGAGTAAGTTCCCTTGCCGCGACCCTCAATCTTTGTAAGGTTTTGTTTCTGTCCTCACTTGTCGTGCTCCGGCCTTGCTTCCGCAGGGAGGAAACCTTGGCGGAGAGGACAAGGAAGAGAGCTAAGGTCTCGACGAGCGAGACCGTGGTGGTCATCGAAGATGAGCCCACGGCAACCACCGGGGGAGCGTCTGAGACCATCCCGACCAGCTCGGAGCCCAGCCCTCGTCGCAGCCCCCAGCGTAAGTATTTCAACTACCTTTCGCTGGCGGTCGCTGAGGAACAAGCATTTGTCACTGACATCTTTCGACGTGTAGGAGAGGAGCAGCAAGTGGAGCCATCTGAAGGTGCTCCAGAAGTACCACCCCCCTCGACCACACCGCCAAGGAGAAGATCTCCGGTAAGGGCTCCCACTAGCGAGCCGAGCCACGAAGAGGAGCCGGCAAGCGCCGAAGTGCCAAGCACCTGCGCTGGCGACCCCACCCCAATGACAAACGTTGACGGGGGAGGGGAGCCCACCGCTCCTGAGCTCAACACGGGTAAACCCACTTGCCGCAAAACTCTTTCTGCTTTCTTTCTTTTGTCTTCTTGAATTTCTTCCTGAAGCTCTTTTTGCCTTACTTCTCGGGTTGGCAGAGCCCTCCTCGGTGGAGCCAATGAACATTGACTCTTCTGCCGAGGAGAACACCACAGGGGCCGTCGACGACGAGGTCGCCAAGGCCGCCGCTGCCAAGGCCGACAAGCTGGCAGCCGACAAGCTTGCCGACGAAGAAACTGCCAATGCTGCCGAAGAGGCCGGCAAGGCCGCCGAGGATAATACCGCCAAGGCGCCCACCGATGAAGCCGCCAAGGCTGCTGAAGCTGAGGCCGCCCAGAAGGCTGCTGAGGAGGCCGGCGAGGGAGCCGGTGGTCGTACTAACGGCCCTGAGGCCACAGGAGCGCCAGGCGCTACTCCGACCACGGGTCCCTCAACCACTGACGAGGCGGCAGCGCCCAACTCGCCTCCGCCAAGCAAATACATCTGGGTCGGCGAGAACGTCTACGTCAGCCTCCCCTGGACGGTGGGCTCCAGAGCGCCAACCGAGGAGGATGTTGTGGACGAGGAGATCCTTGCCGCTGCCGGGCTCCAGCTTGTGGATGCACCAGGCGCCAGCAGCAGCAGCACGTCTGAAGAGGAGCAACTGCTTCCAAAGCTGCTGAATCTTCATCGCGCCCGACGGGAGAAGCTAGCTTCCAGGGAGGCGCTCATCGAGAAGGCCGAAGCTGACATGTTGAGGCGCGCGGAGATCTTGGCGGACGTCCGCGCGCGATCTCTTAATGCGTTAGAGGTTAAGCGGGCACAGCTGGCCGAAGAACGGCAGGCCCTCCTCCTGATGAAGCAAGACATTGAACAAAAACAGGAGGAGACCGCCAAGGAGTTGTCTGCTCAGGCCGGTGATCTGAACCAGCGGAAAGTGGACCTTGATGCCCACGAAGAAGAACTTGCCGAGCGCAAGAGGAAACTTGCCGAAACCCTCCGACAGAAAGACGAGGAGGTGGCAAGACTTGTCGCAGAGCGGACCCAGGGGCAGGCACAAAAACACCAGAAGGAAATCGAAGCCCTGGCCCAAGAGTACGCCAGCAAGTTGGTGGAGGCCACCAACGCTGTCGCTGCTGCAGAAGTGAACAGGAAGGAAACGGAGGAGAAAGTGGCAAGACTAGAGGCCGCCCTCAAGGCAAACGGTGACAAGCTCTCAACGCTTGAAAGTGAGAGGGCAAAGGTGACCCACACTTTGGCGGAGATTCAAGTTACCATAGCCAAGAAGAACAATCTGCTTGCCGCCGCCAACGACTCCAGAGCAGACCTGAAGCTGAAGCTGACCACGCTGAAGGAGATGCTCGACACCACCAGAAAGCGCGAAGGGCTTCTAATGACAGAGCTCCAGAAGGAAAAGGGTCTGCTTCAAGACGCTATTGCAACCCACAAGAAGTTCAGGGATAACGTGGGGATCTTCACAGACAGGCTTGCCAGCGCCGCTGAGGACATCGACAAGGAGCTGACTGCCCTGAAGGTGCCGTACTTCGGGTACTCCACCGACAAGAACACGCAAACTAGCGTCAAGCTAGCCGAGTTCTTCGACGGAGTAGTAGAAGCACTCCAACAGCTCCAAGTCAATCACAAGGCTCAACTGGCCGACGAGTCACGCAGGCTTTGCCGGGGAGTTCTCCGGAGGTTGTTGGTGAAGATAGCATACAGAAACCCGGGCGTCGACTTCAGCAACATCTTCAAAAGCTTGCCGAAGGGATACGACCCCGCGCCACTAGAGGCCCTTGTCGCGCCCATCATGGAGAGGGTGGACCAAATCCAGAGAGTCGAAGGCGAGCACCGCAATTAGAGAGCCCATTCTTCTCCCTCCTTGCCGTCGCTAGACATGTTAAAGAACAATCTGTTTAAGCCGCGGCAACTTATCTTGTAATATAACTTGCAATATTTTGAAGTTAATGCATGTCATCTCCCTTGAGCAATTTCTTTCTTTGTGTGTACTTGTCCTACGCTTATAGGGAACTTGCCGGTGCGCGCACCATCGCCACGAGCGCTGGGTGCGGGACTCCAGCAGCCTGCTGGCGGTGCCGCTGCCGGCAAGCAACCTTGTCGCGCTCAGTGCAGCCACTTAGGTTGTTGAGCGGACTCGAAACAAGGTAAGGGCGCGACCGATTACGCTTAGGTTCCGTCGCGCACAGGTTTTCCATACAAAGAGTAGTATCGTTCAAGGAAAATAACCTTGAAAATAAAAAAGAATTTGATTATTCAAACTTTGGCACTTAGCTTTGCCGCTGATCTCTCCACGGCAAGGTCTTGTCACTGCTTGCCGCTGCCTTCTTCCCGGCAAGGCAAAGTTTCTTTGAACGACGCCTGGTCCATATCATTATCCCACCCCCCCCCCCCCCCCGGCAAACTTGTGCGCGAGGGAAGCTTCTGTCTCTTTGAGAAAAAGAAGAAGAGAATAAAGATATAGGAGCTTGGCGGCTCGTTAATGCTTACCGGGGAGCTTACCACAGATGTCAGATAATCATGCAAAATAAAAGTAAACATGAAATCGTCAAAAACTGTGAAATACAAAAGCTTCATTTATGCACAGGGTCTGCGCCTGGCTTTGTACAAAGGATTACATGCAACAGCGGCAATACTTGTACAAAAGGTGGTTGCCGGGGAAGGGCCCGGCAACCGCGCTTATGGAAAAAACTTACGAAGATGCTCAATGTTCCAGGAATTGATCACTGGAATGCCATCCTCGGTCTCCAGGCGGACAGCGCCGGGCCTGGTGACTCGTTTCACCCGATAAGGGCCTTCCCACTTCGGCGTCAACTTGTTGAATTCTTGCCGACTGAACGCGCCGAAGAACAAGGTCGCCTTCCTCGAGAACTTCTGGCATTAACTTTGCGGCTATGGTAGCGACGCAAAGCTTCTGGTAGCGAGCAGCTCTCACAGCAGCCTGAAGACGATCCTCCTCGAGGAGCACAGCGTCATCTTGCCGCAGTTGCTCTTGCTCAAGCTCATCGTAAGCGAGCACTCGAGGTGACCCGTATACGAGTTCCGTGGGGAGACTGCCTCTGCTCCATAAACTAGAGCAAAAGGCGTCTGGCCAGTAGCTCGATTTGGCATCGTCCTGATCGACCAAAGAACCCTGGCAGCTCCTCGATCCAGTTCTTGCCGCACTTGCGCAGCCTGTCGAAAGTTCTCGTCTTGAGCCCACGCAGCACTTCAGCATTTGCCCTTTCAGCTTGACCGTTGCTTCGGGGGTGAGCAACAGAAGCGAAACAGACCTTGGCGCCAAGGTCTTCGACATACTGCATGAAGGCGTGGCTCGTGAACTGGGTACCGTTGTCGGTGATGATCCTGTTAGGAACACCAAAGCGACAAACAATTCCCTTGAAGAACTTGATGGCTGATTGTGCTGTCACCTTCCTCACTGCTTCCTTCTGGCCACTTCGTAAACTTGTCGATGGCCACATACAAGTACTCGAAGCCCCCGGTGGCACGGGGAAAGGGGCCGAGGATGTCGAGCCCCCAGACCGAAATGGCCAGGAGAGAGGGATTGTCTGGAGAGCTTGAGCTGGCTGATGAATCTGCTTGGAATGAAACTGGCACGCTTCACACTTGGTTACTAGTGCAGTTGCATCCTGGAGGGCGGTGGGCCAAAAGAAACCTTGCCGGAAAGCCTTTCCAGCAAGGGCTCTTGACCCTATGTGGTGACCACATATGCCTCCATGAATCTCCGCCAACAGCTCCTGTCCTTCTTCCCGGGGAATACACTTCAATTTCACACCGTTTGGTCTTTTTCTGCACAGCATGTCATCGACAAATTGATACATATTGGACCGTCGGGCTACTTTCTCCGCTTCTTCCTGCTCTTCGGGAAGTTCTCCTGTCTGAAGGAAACGGACGATCTGCTGCGCCCACGCTGGAGCCTGTGGCTCGACAACGAGGACTAAAGGCATTTCTTCTGCTGCGGGAACATCAGGCCCTACGGCAAGAGCTCGTCGCTCTACCAGAGCCGGCCATTCCCCGACGAGCTTGGCGGGAACAGCCGCTTCAACGACAAGAGCCTGAGGCCCTGCTGGAGCGTGCTGTCCTTCAACAAGCTCGTCGGGAGCGGTTGCTTCAACGACGGAAGCCCAAGGCCTCGTCGGAGCATCTTGCTCCTCAGCGCTTCGATCAGGAGCGCCTGCTTCAATGACAAGGACCCGAAGTCTTGTTGGAGCAAGTTGCCCCTTTGCCTCTTGCCTAGGAGTACCCGCTTCAACGACAAGAGCGTGAGGCCTTGTCGGAGCAAGTTGCCCCTCTGCATCTTTGGCGCTGGCTTTGGTAGCCTTCTTGCCGGCGGCTTCGGGGAGCTCTGCCGGGAAGTAGTCGCCAGAAGCCAACTTCCTCTTCCTGCCTTGCCCTACTGATGGCGTCACGGATGGCTGAGTTAGTTGGAGCACAAAAGTGCCTGGTTCCACAGGCAATTTGAGTGCGGCGCGCTTTGACAAACCATCAGCAATGTCATTTTCAGCACGTGGGACGTGCTCCATTTGTAGGCCGTCAAAGCGTTCCTCCAACTTCCTCACCTCATCTACATAAGCTTCCATCAATGGGCATTGGTAGTTCTTGTTCACTTGCCTGACGACAAGCTGCGAATCTCCCCGGACAATAAGCTTCTTGATCCCAAGGTCTGCCGCGATCCTGAGACCGGCAAGCAACCCCTCATATTCTGCAGTATTGTTCGTCGCCTGTTCCTTGGGAAAGTGCATTTGGACCACGTACTTGAGGTGCTCTCCGGTGGGTGCGACAAGCAGTACGCCAGCACCGGCGCCTTGCAGTGAAAAGGCACCATCAAAGTACATAAGCCACTCTTTGCTTGTCTCCTTGCCGGGGAGAGTCGTCTCTGGGATTTCTTCGTCTGGCGTTGGTGTCCATTCTGTGACAAACTCTGCCAAAACTCGGCTCTGTATGGTTGATGTACTCTCAAACTTGAGACCAAAGCTCGACAACTCCAGCGCCCACTCGACAATCCTGCCTGTCGCTTCTGGATTTTGCAAAATCCTTTTCAGCGGGAAGCGAGTGACGACGGTAACTTCATGTGCTTGAAAGTAATGGCGCAGCTTTCTCGAGGCCATGAGAAGGCCGAAAAGCAGCTTCTGCACACCAAAATACCTTGACCTAGCTCCCTGCAGAAGAGAGCTCACAAAGTAGACCGGGCGATGTCGGGGACGAATCCGCGATCACCTATGGGACCCAGGGAAGGACCCCTTTACGTTCGGCAGGGAGAGACGGTCGCACGAAGAGCAAATCTAGCGAAGAACGCGACAGTGCACGAGAGAGATTTACCCAGGTTCGGGCCGCACGGATGCGTAAAACCCTACTCCTGCTTTGTGTTCTTATCTGTATGATTGTTCTAGCTCCAGGAGCGCTACAGTACCGAGTAGCTGCGTACAATACTGGAGTCCTCCATCTCCCTCGTTCCTCTCCCTTTCCACGTTGCCTATGGGCCTCCTTTTATACGCACAAAGGGGTCACCAACAGGTGGCAAACAGTAAAGGTAGAGGTGGAAAGTTGCTACAGTAAGGCCACTATTACCAGGATGACATGTCCTACCTACCACTGACGGCAGGGGACAAGGGCATTAAATGCCCATGCCTTTGCTGTCCACATACATGTACCCGGACGTCTTGGACGTGGGAAAAGCCTATCCCACCTGCTCCTGCACCGCTAGCTACAGTGCACCGCCGTCTACACAGTGCCCTGCCACGCACGCTTGGAAGGACCCAGAGCGCCACGCTGGCAGAGGCACCGGAGCAGCACAGTAGCACAGTGGTACAGTAACGCTTGCCGCGGCAAGACCTTGCCGCACCTGACAGCTTGCCGCAACCCATAGTTTGCCGCGCAAGGTAACTTGCCGGGGCAAGTACCTTGCCGCAGCCGCTATCTTGCCGCAGCCAATACCTTGCCGCAGCCAATACCTTGCCGCAGCCAATGACTTGCCGGGGCAAGTACCTTGCCGCGGCAAGTACTCTGCTACAGCAATGCCCAGGCTGGGCCTCAGCTGTCCCTCCCGGCAAGCTCCTCTTGCCGGGGCCTTAACTCTTGCTTTGTATACTTTGTTCTTGAGTGGCTTAATAACCTTGAGCTTCTCTCTGGCTGTCCTCTCGCAAGCCTGGCCGCGGGATGCTACTACTGCCCGTGCACAAGTACGGGGTACTAGGGTACCCCTATTCTAGTACACCGACACCTTTCGCTTTATTGATTTTGAATTGTCAAGTAAAACCGACAAGAAAAAGCAATAAAATTCACTCTTCAGAACTCATTCATGCATGATACTGACAATCACTACTTTGATGTAAGGCAAACACATGATACCAGGATGGAATATGTACGAAAAATAGGACGGCATGGCATATTCACAACTATTTGCTTAAACTAAGCAGAAGCCATTTCAACAAAAAAGAAGCAATGCAAGCTAGACACCACATGAAAGATGCAACCAATATGACTCTGCCAAGTTAAAAGCGTCCCATCATAAATGGCGTTTCAACAAATTAGAAGCAGCGCATGCTATAAATCATATGAAAGATGCAACCAATATCACACTGCATATACTAAAGGTGTCTCGTCATATTGATTGATGCGGGATACAAAAAAACAGTAGTTTTATGTAAGGACATGTTTAATAGACAGATGTACTATGTACCAAAAACAGGAAGGCATGTCACATTAACAGGTATAATGTATAAACTAAGCAGAATAGCACATGCAATTTAACCAGATTGGAAGAATTACAATCTAGACACTATATGCAACATTCAACCACATATCACGCTGCCAAGTTAGAGCAAGCACCTGCAATGGTGGTGTAGGGGAAATGCGGTCATCAACTACAGAGCTACCTTGACTATCTTCATCTAGCATTGTTGTTTCTTGAGAATCATGTGGGGAGGCTGACACTGCATTCTTTAAAAGAGGATCTTTTCTTACAGCAGTCCATGAGCCTGACTGTCTCATCATAAGTGATTGATGAGGGATACACAAGAAATTAGTTTAATGTAAAAACATGGTTAATAGACAGATGTAGTAGTATGCCCCAAAAACAGGAAGGCATGTCATATTCAAAGGTATAATGTGTAAGCTAAGCTAGACACCCGGCTGGAGTGGTGAGCATGACACCCGGCTGGAGTGGTGAGCATGATCATCAAGGACCTGAGAGCCTGGTGGGAGGCGGGCTGCTTCGCCACCACCGTGGCTTTTTAGTTGGCTTGCAGGTGATGCATGTCTGTGCTGGGCTTGTCACTGGCTCAGCCAGTGCCCTGACTAGCTATTTGGCTTCTGGTGCTCCCGGGATGATGGTTCATGTAAAAAATAACTTTCCTTATCTTAATAAAGACCGACTTCGGCCTTTCGAATACAAGCTAGACACCATATGCAACATGCAACCACATATGACACCGTGAAGTTAAAGCAAGCACCTGGGATGGTGGTTCATGGCGAGCGAGATCATCAACTCCAGAGCTACGTTTACCGTCTCCATCTGCTAACACTGCACCCTTTATAGTGCCGAAACATGTCTTGCCTAAGCCCGAAGAAAGCTGGAGCTGCTTCTCTCTTTTATTTCGTGCTTCTATCAACCGGTTGGCAGAGGCTGAAATACCCATGCATAAAAAAACAATAGTGAGAGTATGGGTGAAGTGTGTGCAGAACTAGTGCACTGTAAAAGTAGCAGATAGCAGGTGGCTGAAAAATAAATGACATGAGACATATGATAGCTCTACAACATTGCATGGCAAACAAAATTAAATTCTACTCCATATGATTTTGTAATATATGAGCACAGGGATGGCTGGGAAATGCAGGTACTCCTCCAGCACACCACCACATGTGGTCCTATCAAAATAACAGTCGACTGAAAATAAATAGATCAGTCAATTTTTTTATGAACCGTCCGATCTACAAGGAACGGGCAGATGGCCTTCGTCTACCTCCCGCCAGTCACTGTTGCCGATCTTTCTCGAACGGCCAGCGACTATCGGCCCAGACCCCTGCCTACGCCGCCCCGCCCTCCCCTTGACCTCACACCACCGCCGTGCTTGGCAGCGCCCCTCCAGCCATCCCTTTAAGCCCGGCCGATCTCCAGATCGGGCGCAGCAGCTCCTAGGCCCCACACACCCGTAAGATAAACACCGAGGCGCTGCTTCCCATGCGTAATAGGCGGACTGGCGCCTGTTACGCCGGGGAATGCTTCCTTTAATTGGGAATCAACTGACCAGGAATTGAAATCCAAGGGGGCAACGGACCTCTAGCTAAGGTGAAATAGTATATGAGGAGAAACCTTGTGCATCACGAGTTACTAGGAACATCTAGTATCAGGAAGAAGGTGTAGGAAGAAGCGGTTAACTAGTGTCTTCTGTGGGATGAATACCGTGCGAGCAAACACGTAAGATTTGCACGAATAAGGGAAGAGGAGTACCATTTCCGGTTGCCAGTGCTGTGTCCTCCTGATATCGCGGCGATGTTCTTCTTTTTACCGGGGGAACTGATGTTTTGGAGGAGGGTGGAGCCTTGGACGAACCCATGGCCAAATTGTTGACTGTGTTGCGGTGGTCGTCTGTCGGCGGAGGGGAAGCAGATCTGAGGCGGCGAAGGACGGCGTAGCGGGAACAGCTCCGGTGCGGTGGATGGTGGCGATGTTGGAGCGGCAGCGGTGAGGCGCGGGACGGCGTGGCTGAACTGGCTAGGGTACGGCGCATGTCGGAGTCCTAGAGGCAGCTCGGCCTCGGCTTCAACTACTAGCCATGGAGGGCGTTGCGGTTGCGGTTGCGGTGGACGACGACGTCGGGTTATCGGCTCCGGCGTGATGGAGGAGGGCGGCGGTTGATGGGTGGGATGGGGTGGCGGACGGAGGACGGAGGATGCCGGGGTTTCGCGGCTGGTGGAGAGGTAGTTTTGGCGCCCACGGAGTACGAATGGGGAATCGGACGGGGGGCGGGGGTGGCGGGGGGAGCTAAGGGGGAACCATGTTTCGGTCTGGGACGCGCTTGTTTTTTTGAACAGATGGGACGCGCTTGTTTGAAATTTGGGGAAAGTACAAACTTTGCCCCCTCTTAAATTTTGGACCTACTGCGGGTCGGGGGTAGGACGGTAATCCCAGGTGTCCCAAATAGTGTGTGGGAGCGATTTCGGCCGAGCGAATGTGTGATTAGGCGGCCATGGTGTATGAATGTTTTTCGGAGGCGGCTGCGTGGCGTCTAGATGAAGTTACAAACCTACCCCGGTTTAGACCTATAGACGTCGGACCGGTAGGCTTCACGGGTCGGAGTTAGAAAAGTAATTTCCTTCTATCAAACATTGGTGTCACGCGGTTTCGGGCGAGTAGAGGCTCTTTCGGCGCTTCGTTCGAAATTTTGAAACAGAAGCATTCACGTTTAGAGTACTTTGAGGATTGACCTAAATAGACAACGTTAAATTTGACCTTGTATGTTTGAAAACCTCATTAAATTATGCGCTACTTTTTAAATTTTGACACTTGAAAATCCTATAACTATGATTATTTTGGAATGGAGGAGGTAAACTTGAATCTATATTGTACACGACTATATATGCTATTATGTACAAAAGGAGAGCAAAGATTGGTGCCCCCATAATTTAGGTATGATTTACCAATGCCATGATCTCGAATTCAAATAATTGAATGTACTTCATGTTGAATTCGAATTTTTTAAACCACCTTAAGTTGAATTCAAATGTATGCTAGTTCATAGCTAGCTATTTATAATGTTCATTGTGTAACTTTTGTATGTATAATGTGCTTTACACACACAACATGAACTATACTCACGTTTATATTCGATTGCTAAAGCGATGCATTGTCTGGAGTTCAAAATACTAACTATGTGGATCAATTATGTCGAATAATAACATAGACATGCTCAAATTCGATAGAATATAGATGTCTGATGGATCAATGACCGTTCCTTACGCGAATTGCAAATATCATGATCCTATCCTAATATTTGGATACAATTTATATTTTTAATCAATGTGTACATCAGTCTTTTACGTGTAGTTTCACTCTCCATAGGCCCCTCCTCACACACGCACTGACTTTCTCTCTCACACATACATGCACACGGTGTATATCCATCAGTGGTCTCTCACACATGCTCACACACTCTCTCCCAAGGTATCTTTCTCGCAGACATGCTCTCGATATAACCCTCCCTGCCTCTCACAATCATTTACGTCTTTTTTCACTAACCTTTATCACAAGCACTCTTCCTCTCACAAGCATACACACGCACAATCCCCATCGACCCTTTCTATATACATAGACCTGCCTACGTGTCTCACGCACGCACATTATCTTTAGGCCTGTCTCGCACGCATTGTCTCCACCTCTCTTCCTAATTGACGAGTATGATTCTAGTAGAGCATTCTGTAGGATGCCCCTTAAAGTTAGGTTGGATGAATGGTAATATCAGAGATAAGGGGTTACCTTAGTCCGAGGACCTAGGGTTACAAATCCTAGCCGGCTTTGTCAGTGGACACAGATTCCTTCACGACTCTGGTATCTTTGTCTTGTACGACTAGTCCTCCATGGGTCTCCCTAAATGCGTCACGGGCCGACCAATGTGGCGTAGGACGGAACCGAACCAAGGGACTCACCTCGGCCCACTAGACCTCACACGGTGACACACCCTCTGCCCCCAGGTCTTGTTATCTTCTCACACCCACACATACCAACATAGACACCACACAAAATATTTTCTCCTCGTGCCTCTATCCCCTCCCCCCTTGTATATACACACTCAAGGGCATCTCTCACCGTGACATCCTATTCGTCTCTCTCTCTCTCTCTCTAGACCTCTCTCATTTCTCGTACTATCTCTCCCACCCCCCCCCCCCCCCCCCGCCGGCCCCTCTATCCATGCCTCTCTCGAATACGTAATACATACACATACCTCTCTAGGCCCTACCAAATACGTCAACTACACATTCACACATGTTACATCACGTACCCCATTGATCTAGAAGCCATCTCTTCACGTTTATTTCGCATACAACATTCCTTTTGAATAAAACCACACAAAGTGTGGCCAAAAAATTATTTTAGAATTTCTACATATATACAACATTACAAAGTTATATGGAGGAATATGAACGTTAATTTGCATTGCATGGTGCACCCAATGATATTTATTCCGCACTGTGGATTTTTATATTTTTATACTATATATAAAGTTAGTCATAATAAAGAAAAACGAAGAGCATCTCTCTCTCCATCGCATACACCCCCTCTACGCCCCTTTCACGTACGCACACAAACTATCTCTAGGTCCTCTAAAAGTATGCCCCCAGCACATTCACCCATGTTTCATCTTTCTCTCTCGATATATACAGTGACGATCATTGTATTTGAAGCGAAAGCACGATACGTACATTGGACTTCAGAATCCACTCATTACGGTCACCATTTACATTTTGTGGTTATTATACAGTCACGGGCTCACCATACAGCTCTGTAATTGCTCAAGACACGACTAGTTGACCAGTTAGACGCTCCATGTGGCACCTCTAGTGTTACATCACATTATCTCACTACCATTGGGCCCACATGTCAGCCTGTATAAGAATGAAAACAAACGATAAAAAAATATTGGACGGTGGTTCGAAGTCATGACCGCGGGCACAGCGGACAAGGTGGCCTTGTATTGGTATGTTGAGCCGTCTGTTTTAACACACAGGAGCTGGTGTGGTGATTATACACACACGCACGCATGCACACGAACTGCATGCATGCAACACTCACACGAACACACGCAGCCACGCACGCACGCAACACTCACACGTACACACACAGCCACGCACGCACGCAACACTCACACGCACACACGCATGCATGCATGCACACACCACACGACCAACACACACTCTCACGCTCAAGTGCTCAACCTACACGTGCAAGCGCACACATCAGGCCCTGACAGACACATACACAACCAGGTGGTTCCCGTGCACAGGTTGGAATCTTGTCGCGCCTGCGTAAATTTGTGTTTATCTCACCTTTTTCCTATCCGAACTGACAGGTGGGACCCACAAGGAATGTGGTCAATTTAACCAGTCAACATAGTGCCATGAAGACTATTTGGCCGGTCAACAGAGTGCAATCCGATGCTGAACGATGAGCAAGTGACCGTATAATCATCGCAAAACATATATAGTGACCATAATGAGCGTATTCTGAAGTCCGGTGACCGTATTACGCTTTTCGCTTGAAATACACTGACCGCCCGTGTATTTATCTCTTCTCTCGCTCTCTCTGTGGAGCCGAGTAGGCCAACGTGCCAGTGCCTAAATTGGCGCACGCCACCCCATTATTGTTGTACTGGTTTCGTAAGAGCGAACAAGCATTCACGTCTACTGTACAAACTGTAGATATGAGTTACAAATGCTATGAAGAATAATACAAATATTTCAATCCACTTTATGCCCAATTTCTCTCTGTAGGCCCTCCAAAAGTACATCTCTACACGTTCTCGCATGTTACATCTAACAACTATGCAATGAAGCACTACTACTACACTCTAACACAATAAATCATACTCTGTATGTGTTTTTAGTTTTACTAGATCTCATATTGTTACTTAATTATTCAGTTTGCATACATTAAAATTGCCTTTGAAATGTATGGCTAGTATCATCTACCGCGCGGGAAAAATCCCGCCCTTGCCTGTTTAATTGGGTTTGTATCGATGGATCATGCGAAACAGCAAAACTATAGTAGTACTACAGTACAAGTAACAGTTCACTGCGCCGCCATGTCGTGTACTCCTTCGTCGTAAGAGTGGAGCACTCGCTTTCATAAATGTTCTAGTCCCTTTCGCCGACATGTGGTACATCAAGCAACTGGGTCCACGTGCCATACCGAAATAACAGTGCAGAGCAGCAGGGGTGAAGCACCCCATTCATGGCGCCGGCGTAGTAATGAGCAATGAGGCATCAAATCACAAAGCTGCACCTTTCCCGCAGTTAAGTTGGAGGGACGAAGTAATGCTAAAAAAATAAGTTGGAGGGACGAAGCAACCATCATTTCACTCGTTGCTGAATCCGCTTCTCCCTCATCTTCTTCAAGTTAACCACGTGTTGCTTCTGCCGTTGTTTTGCCTCATGTGGGATGCAGATCGGCTTGGTAAAGCACTGACACGTGGGACCGCATGTTAGCAAACCTCCAGGCCAACGTCCACTAAAAAATAAGAAACCTCCCCCACCTTCCACGTGGCAAAATCACCTCCTTTTTACTAATCTTGATACTATAATTTTTTAGATCAATATAATCGAGATTTGTATAGATAGCACACAGGAGCAAAACCAAGTGGTACGGTTAAGGGCATCCACAATGTGTAGCCAAATGTGAAAATAGCTTTTGGCATCGATGGGAACCATTGTGGACGGTGCTACCAAAGCCAAAAAGATGGAACCGAAGCTCCCTAATTGATTGATTGAAGGAATAGAAAAATGCAACCTCTCCACTTTCTCCCGTGCTTGGACGCATGTACAGTATAGAGCATAGAGTCTACTCCCCTGTCCCTTCTATCACAAATCACAAAGCAGTGAGGCGTCAAATCACAAAGCACGGACGAAACAACCATCATTTCACTCTTAGCTGACTCCACTTCTCCATCGTCTTCTTCGAGAAACCACCTTAACGCACTAAGCTGGACGGATGACGCTATTGTGTAGTACTAGTACATTTACGCGTCCTTTGGTTCAACGGACTTCCTGGATGCAAAGAAGGCGGTTGCCTTGGCTTGCAGGTGGCACTTGCGAATGACTTACCGTGGTCTCCCTCAATGGTGTGCTCCGTCGAACGCACTTCGCCAAACCACAATGTTCGAGATATCGTCGACATCACCGCAATGGGGAAGGAAGTCAAATAGTTACTACCTCCATTTTTTTTGTATACAAGGCCAGTATCAAAATTACAATTTGCAGAAGGCCACTAACACTAATCGAGGCAAAATTGATGGGGTTTGCCTCATACTAGCAACCAAGGACATTAATATACCCTTGCATGCATGCGGAAGTGAGAAGGTTGGTTTGCATGGCACTGCATTAATCAAGCAACGAGGAGTGAGATGGTTAGCTCTTTGGGCGTTGGAGAAAAAAATGTGCATTAATTGACACGTCAAACAAGGATTTGTATCGATCAATCCCGCGAAGCAAAACACCGCCTTTCTTTTTTAACACAAGTAGTACGTACATACTTGTATCCTCTTTGGGTCTAGGCCTTGCATTGCCATACTTCGCCACACATTTTTGCCAAGCTTGCCTAAAGTTTTCAAAATGAAAAGGAGGTACACTTGCGCACGGCTGTCGCGGTCGCACCGCACCCTCACACAGTCGCTCCTGCACGCTGCAAACCCAACCAAGGGAACGCACCCTCACTGACATGTGCTACCGCATGTGATCAAACCAAACTCAGCCATCCTACCGCTGACACATAATTTTTGTTCATACAGTATGTTTATCCAACCGCATGTTGGGGAAGATCCGTACGGCCCGTGCGGTGGTCTATTGGGGAAGAAGAAGGGTTAGGAGACGTAGGATATTCATCCAACCGCCTGAAATGGTCGACTGACCCAAATGATGAAAGTTAGGTGACTTGCATAAATATATGTTTTTACATAGCAAAAGATCCCTAAAAACAACAACATAAAGAAAAACTATCATTGCTCACGGAACGAGACGGCCTCACCGTCTTTGGCTGCCGGCGCGAACCAGCCATAGCTGCCGATGTGTGTCTCCGCACCATGGTTGTCCTCGGCCTCCAGCTACTCGTTCACGCGGAGCATGCAGGCGCTCTGCACGGACGCGAGCACCGCCCAGTTCAAGTCCAGGACATCCGGTTCTGCCTGCAGGAGGGCCTCGATGGCAGCGGCATCCATGCGATCCGCATCGAGTTGAGCCTCCGCCGCCCGGTTCAAGTCCAGGACGTCCGGTTCCACCTGCAGGAGGGCCTCGATGGCAGCGACATCCGCACGCTCCGCGTCAAGTTGAGCCTCCTCCGCCTAGTTCACATCCATGACATCCGGTTCCGCCTGCAGGATGGCCTCGATGGCAGCGGCATCCGCGTGCTCCACGTCGAGTTGAGCCTCCGCCTCCCGGTCCTCCTTTAGGATCGCCAGGTTGAACCGCTGGTCCGCCTGCACCATGGGAGACCCGGACGCCGACACGAAGTCGATGTCCATCGTCTCATACGCATCGGGGGCCTTCTGCGCCGCGACCTCCGCCATGAACATTGGATTGGCTTCCTCCTCCTTGGAGCTTGGCTCCAGAGAACTCGGGGATTGGCCCACCGCAAAGCGAGCTTGGGAACGGAGGTCTGTGGCGCCGACTGCCGCCGCAATTTCTGCGTGGCGCTCCGGCATCAGCATCTTGTAGTACATGATCTTGCAGCGCACCATGGCTTTCCGGTGAACTAGGGGACGGTTGATGCGGGCTAGGGGATCGAAAGGTGGGGGAATGGGCTGGAGAGGAGGTGTGGTTTTGGGGCAGTGGTGAACGGCCGACAAGTAGCTGGCGTAGGTCGAGCAGCGAAGGTTCTGGTGTGAATAGTGGTTCCGGTGACGATCGGTCAATCGATTTTGACTGTGTGTCGGTGCAACAAACCCTGGGTATGTTGCCCAGACCGTGCACAGGCCCAAGATCAAGATTGCAACATCCAAGACAAGGCCAAGATGAAGAAATAGGCTCTTTGAGGAATCAAAGGGCAGATTGAGAAGACCAAGTCAAGCCAAGGAGCCAGACACCGCTAAGGGAAAACCTTCCTTTGCCGGGCAGGAGAGCCTGGCGAGGCCAAGGTTGCCCCGGAAGCAAGCCTCAAGACCGCCCCGGCAGGCTTGCCGGGTCCTACGAAGGCAAAATACCCCGCCAAGGCTTCACCGCCCCACCTCACAGTGACGCAAGTCATCGATCGGTGCGGTGTCAAGCCCCAAGATGACTAAGTGGCTGTCTTTTGCCACATGGCAGCCATTTCCTACAGGAATCACCTCCAAATGACACCCGTCCAGCGACGAGTCATGCAGACAAGAGGGAAGGTGGCGAAATAGCCCGGCAAGGCATGCCGGGCAGGCCATGATGTGACACTAAGTGGCACATTTAATGTGTACTGCTCTGTCTGCATAGTAGATATGATAGCACTGTTCACTATCTAATCAGTACACAATGACTGATTTGCCACTGTGGTGACCCCTTGATCTATAAAAGGAGGCCCATGGCAACCATAGAAAGGATTCGGACCCTTGTACCCTCATACACACGCGTAGCTGCTCTCGCCCTGAGGCAACCCTACCGGGCAAGAGTGCTGCGCTTCCACCACCATCCACCATCAATCCACCAAAGCAGGAGTGGGGTTTTACGCCTCACGGCGGCCCGAACCAGGGTAAAACTGCCCGTGTGTTCTCTGCCGCGCTGCGCTCCTCCGCTCTTTGTGCAACGTGCTCAGTCCCCCTGCCGAACCAAAAGGGGCTCGTGGCCCCATAGGTTGCCGTGGTTTCCCACGACATCTTTGGCACGCAAGGTAGGGGAAGCGCTTGCGCGAACCCGAGAAGTGTACATAGCGCGTCATCTTCACCGCCATCTTTTTCATCAACGACTCCATCGTCCATGGCGCCCCAATAAGAAGCCCGGCGCCGCAGCTCATCCATCCACCTCGAAGGCCCCGCCGCACGCGAACGCTGACGCCGCGGGGGCTACGGGGACGCCTGGGGGTGTGGACGCTGCGGGGGACATGGTCGGCGCAGGCGGCGTCGTTACCACCTCCCCTGCCGCCGAAGCAGGAGCAGGAGGCACCGGAGAAGGACAGCACCAACTACATCCCAGCGACCACGCCCCATGAGGTACGGGAGGTGAGATCATTCCATCTGCAACTCCCCGTCTGGCCGAGGGGCACAGCTGCAGTGGGGGTACTCGCTCTGGGGGGAATCGCAACTCCCCGACCGCTCCCGCCGCGGGTGCGGCCGCGGAACATGCACCAACCTTGGAACGAGCCGACCCAGCCGCTATGCTAAACGGAGCCGCTGGCCCTCAAGCGCCTCCGCCTCGTCACCACACCATCCAGGCGGCTGGCTCACGATGATGAGAGCACGGCGCGACCGCTACCGGCACCATCAGGAGCCGGGCGACGTTACGGCCTTCATCGACATCCATGCCAAGCACCGCTTCAGAGGCCATGGCACGGGCTCAGCTGCTGTTGAAATTTCTGCCGGCAGCCGATCAGATGGATGAGTGGAGAGCCACCATTCAGAGTCTGATTGGCTTCGCCGAGGCGGGAGGATCGCAGCGGGCTGGCCTGCCACGGCCTCCCCAGGCAGCGACAACGGCCCACGCTGCTGGCCGTGCGGATGGGGCCACTCCTACGGTGTAGTCCCCTCTGCGACAGCCGGCGCGGGAGCCACGCAACCAAGAACCCGATGATGTCTCGATGGCTTCGTCCGACCCTCGAGCGTGTCAAGGCCAACGGCGAGTCCTGGAGGACAGACAGAGGGAAGGCGTGCGTGTCACCATCGAGCGACACCGCGACGCCCACCGCCAGTCTGACAGGCGCGATGGACCTGACGTCGATGAGCCCGCACTCACTGAAGGCGGATACCTGCATTTCGAGGCTGGGTGCCCTGCCTTGACTCGCGAGCTGCGGCAAGTCCGTTGGCCCTCCACTCACACGTTCAAGCCAGAGATACCAGAGAAGTATGACGGGAGATTGAACCCGGCAGAGTTCTTGAGCATCTACACCATCGCTGTTCAAGCTGCCGGGGGAAGGGATGAGAAGGTATTCACCAACTAGGATGACACTAGGGACCCACTAGGATCATGGTAGTAGGCAATCAAGTGCCTCCTTTATTACAAGAAAAAAAAAGGGTTCCTCCTGATGGTTTCCTGACATCTGGGTCGCACGCCATTGTCAACGTAGTCAATAAGCGAGATAACTGCACAAGGAGCGGCAGACACCCGGGACCCAGCAGCGCGCGCAGTAAAAAAAATTCGGGACGGAGAAGGGTATCAACTGGGTTGTGCGGGAGATGTGGCCCGTCTAGCCCAGGCTTTTATTTCATATGTTTACCACATGACCAGCCCTGTTTTTTTTCCTTTCTGAAAATGGCTAGCCCAGCTATTTTGTTTTTTGCAGAATAACCAACGTAGGCCTACATGCTTTTCTACGCCCTGTTGGGTCGGAAATCTTTCAAGACGAGGAGGGATGCATTCGGGCTTGCCCAGAAAATGGGCTATAAGTAATAAGAAATGGGCTATAAGTAATAAGAAATGGGCTGTAAAATGAAAAAATACAACAAACAGGCAATTAGTTCCAAAATACTTTTTTCTTTCGGATTTTGATATTTTAAATTTCATTGTTTTTGTGCGGGTAAAATTTCATTGGATTTAAATTAAGGTATGTTTAGTTTTTAAATTAATTTGAATCTAGCTAGAAATTTTGGGTTGTATGCTGTTTGGGACAGATTTGGAGGCTGACTTGTGGGTCTACTAGGTTGACGTGTACGAAAGGCTTTGTCAACTTAGTCCACAAATGATTCTAGCAGCAGTGATCGTTGGATGTTAATCCAACGGCCGTGCTGCTTCTTCAATATCTGATCTTCTTACTCCAGCCGCCCAAACCAGCGTCGGTGGGACTGCCTGCTCCCGCCTCCCGTGGCCGGCTGTGCTGCCGCACAGGCCGCACCGCCCCACCCTACTCCATCGCTGGCCAGGCCATTCCTCTACTCACCCACACCTCCTGTTATTTTCCAGCGATGGCAGATGAACCAGTAAACCCTCATACTCCCCACCGCGTGGGCAACCACTGCCGAGTCTTCCCCGGCTCCGGGTCGTTCCCTTCCTAGGCCTCGCCATCGTCCACCGCCCTGGTGCTCTCGGCGTGGCGTGGTCAACGAACGACATCCATCAGAAGAGGACTATACGTGGAGAGGCTGATAGCTGGGTCCACGGCCGCACGCAAGGAAGTGCCTCCTTATTACGCGCAAAATAATGATTCCTCCACCTGACAGCAAGGACCCACCGGATGGGCCTCTGTATTTCACGAAAAAATGTTCCTCCCACTGACAGCTCGGACCCACCAGCTATATCTTCGCACGCAAGGAAGTGCCTCCTTATTACGCACAAAAAAATGAATACTCCCCCTGCTATCTGGGACCCACCATAGTTGGAGGCTGACTTGTGGGCCTACTAAGTTGACGCAGACGGAGGGCTTTGTCAACTTAGTCAATATGAACTATTCTAGCTCCAGTGACCGTACGATGTCCATCCAACGGCTGTAGTGCTTCTTCAATCTCTGGTATTCTTGCTCCAGCTGCCCAAACCAGCGCCGGTCGTGCCGCCTGCTCCTGCCTCCCGTGGCCGGCTCTGCTGCCGCGCAGGCCTCACCGCCCCACCCTACTCCCATCGCTGGCCTGGCCACCCCTGTACTCACCCAGACCTGCTGTTATTCTCCGTTGACGGCAGCCTCACACTACAGCCCAACCAGTAAACCCTTGTACGCCCCTCCGCGTGGGAAACAACTGCCGAGTCTTCCCCAGCTCCGGGTCATTCCCGTCCTAGGCATCGCCGTCGTCCACCTCCTTGGTGCTCTCGGCGCGGCGTGGTCAACGTGGTCAAGGAACGACTTACATCGAAAGAGGATTGTACGTGGAGAGGCTGACAGCTGGGTCCATGGCTGCAGCAAGGAAGTGCCTCCTTATTACGCGCACAATAATTATTCCTCCACCTGACAGCAGGGACCTACCAAAAGGGCCTTTGTATTTTGGCTTAGCTGTATTTTGTGAAAAAAACTTTTTCCCCCTGACAGCTGGGACCCACCAGCTATATCTTCGGACGCAAGGAAAGTGCCTCCATATTAGGCGCGAAAAAATGAATCCTCCCCCTGACAGCTCGGACCCACCATCAATAACTTTGCACGCAAGGAAGTGCGTCCTTATCCTCCCTGACAGCCGGGACCCACTTGGTCGAAGCGTATGTAGCGTTGTCGCGAACGTGTATGTACATACTGGTCGATCGGTCTCTCTGCAACAATGAACCGTGGCCGAGCAAGCAGCGGCACGTGTAGTAGTAGAGCCCCCGATGTAGCAGCTCAGGCAGTCCCTTCTAAACTGTGTACATGTACGTACAGCCACATGCCAGAAAATACAGCCAAGTACGTACATACGGGCGGGGTTTCGAACGCGTACTCACGCATATGTACGGCCAGGGCTCGTGTACATGGAGAGGCAATGGACGGCAGGAACGGTGTCCTGTTCATCGGGTAGCCAACCGGCTGGGTCAGAATGGAGAAAGAGCATCATGTTCATTGGGAGGCAACAGACTGGGTCGGAATGCGTCCTGTTCAACGGGAGCCAACCGGCTTGGACGGAACAGCCGAAATGGGGTCTGGCGTACTGCAGTATGGAGGAAACGGCCTTCTGTTCCACCGGCTACGGTCGAAATGGGGGTCCTGTTCATTGGGAGGGGTGTGGCATACCGCAAAACAGAGGAAACGGACTTGTGTTGGAGCGCAACGGTCGAAACGGGGGTCCTGTTCATCGGGAGGGGTGTGGCGTACCGCAAAACAGAGGAAACAGACTTGTGTTGGAGCACTATGGTCGAAACGGGGGTCCTGTTTATCGGAGGGGTGTGGCATACCGCAAAACGGGACTCCACGGGCTACTGTTCACCCACCGTCGACTTCCTTCAGCCTCCACCAACACTGTTCACCCACCGCGTCTTCCTCCTGCCTCCACCAGCTACTGTTCATCCATGGGCTACTGTTCATCCAGCCCTCCACCGACTACTGTTCAACCAGCCCTCCACGGGGTCCTGTTCATCCACCCCCAACTAGCTCGGCTGTGGCGGCCTCCTCTCAGGGTCCTGTTCATCCAGTGGCAATGGCCTACTACTACTATCACGGGGTCATGTTCATCCAACCCCCACCAAGAACTATTCATCCAACCCTAACCACGTACGTCTAGACTCGTTCAACCAACCCCCACATTCACTGTTCATCAAGAGGCAGCAGGTTCGATCGGCTTCAGTTAGCAGCAGTAGCAAAGGAATCCCTCGATCGGGTTCAGTTAACAGCCAGGGATTGATCGATCGCTCGGGTTCAATAACGTAGCTAGTGCAATCGCTCGGTTCAGTAAGCGAGCGCCTCGCTCGGGTTCAGTTAGAGCCCAGCGCCTCGCACACACGCGCGTGCGTATACGAGAGAAAACGCGCAGACCTCCGTGCATCGCTCGGCCCCGACCACCCACCGTAACCGGGAACTCCCCGAAATTTTCCTCGCCCTCGCTTCTACCATGATTTTTTCCATCATGGACGGCCCAAAGAATGTCATACAGGTGCGTCTCCGGCCTGCCCAGGATGAAAAGCCCATTTTCTGTCATGATTTTTCGTCATAGAAGTAGGAGCCCACCACATCTATGATGATACCGGGTTTTGTCATAATTATCGTCATAGAAGTGTCATAAGCATGACAGAAAAAAAAATTGTTCGGCCCAAAATGTCATGGATGTGTCTTTTTTTTGTAGTGGATATGGCACTATGGGTGGGATAGAGTATGATGATATCGGTAAATATAGAGAAGACAAAAAAGTAAGAAAGTCTCACATCAACGCAGCTGACCAATGGGCTATGGAGATGCCCATCAATTGATATCAATGCGAGGAGTAGGAATTGCCATGCAACGAATGCACTAAGAGCTATAAGTGTATGAAATCTCAATATGAAAACTAAGTGTGTGTGCATCTAACTCTATAATGAAAAATTCTCACTAGTATATGAAAGTGACAAAATAGGAGACTCTCTATATGAAAAACATGGTGCTACTTTGAAGCACAAGTGTGGAATTAGCATGCCCCTTCTCTCTTTGTCTTTTCTTTCTTTTTCTTTTTCTTTTTTTCTTTTTTTCTTTTTATTTTTCTCTCTCTCTTTTTGTCCAGAGTCTCATCCCGACTTGTGGGGGAATCATAGTCTCCATCATCCATTCCTCACTCGGACATGCTCTAATAATGAATAATGATGATCATCACACTTCTATTTACTTACAACTCAAAAGAAATAAAAATTACAACTCGATACCTAGAACAAAGTATGACTCTATATGAATGCCTCTGGCAATGTACCAGGATGTGCAATGATCTAGCATAACATCTATAAAAAATGATGAACGGTGGCTGAGCCACAAATACTATGTTAGCTATATGATCATGCAAAGCAATATGACAATGAATGCTCAAGTCATCAAAACGGAAGCGGTAGAAGTTGCATGGCAATATATCTCGGAATGGCTATGGAAAGGCCATAATAGGTAGGTATGGTGGCTGTTTTGAGGAAGATATAATAAGGCTTATGTGTGATAGAGCGTATCATATCACGGGGTTTGGATGCATCGGCGAAGTTTGCACCGACTCTCTAGGTGAGAAAGGGCAATGCACGGTACCGTAGAGGCTAGCAAATTGCGGAAAGGTAAGAGTGCGTATAATCCATGGACTCACATTAGTCATAAAGAACTCATATACTTATTGCAAAAGTTTTATTAGCCCTTGAAGCAAAGTACTACTACGCAAGCCCCTAGGGGTATAGATTGGTAGGAAAAGACCATCACTCGTCCCCGACCGCCACTCATAAGGAAGACAATCAATAATAAATCATCCTCCAACTTCATATCATAATGAAAGACTATGTGTGCATGCTTCAGGAATCACAAACCTTAACACCAATATTCTTACTAACCACAACCATTTACTAATACCTCCCACATATTACCATCTCTATATCGCAAAACTATTGCAAGGAATCAAACATATCATATTCAGTGATCCATAAGTTTTATGTAGGATTTTATGACTAACCATGCAAATGACCAATTCTTGTTAACTCTCAAAATAGATATAAGTGAAGCATGAGAGTTAAATTCTTTCTACAAAAGACCATGCTCTAACAAATATAAGTGAAGCAAAAGAGCATTCTTCAAATAATGGTTTTCTATGTGAAGAGAAACAGGCAATCCAAACTTTAAATGATATAAGTGAAGCACATGAAGCATTCTATAAAGCCATACTCAAAAGTGTAGGATCGAAAGTAGGTCTAGAGGGGGGGTGATTAGACTACTTGACCAAATAAAAACCTAGCCTTTTCCCAATTTTATGTCTTGGCAGATTTTAGCAACTTAGCACAAGTCAAGCAATCAACCTACACATGCAATTCTAAGAGTGTAGCAGCGGAAAGTAAAACATTGCATCTGAAGGTAAAGGGAAGGGTTTGGAGAAGGCAAACGCAATGAAGACACGGAGATTTTTGGCGTGGTTCCGATAGGTGGTGCTATCGTACGTCCACATTGATGGAGACTTCAACCCACGAAGGGTAACGGCTGTACGAGTCCACGGAGGGCTCCACCCACGAAGGGTCCACGAAGAAGCAACCTTGTCTATCCCACCATCGACATCGCCCATGAAGGACTTGCCTCACTCGGGTAGATCTTCACAAAGTAGGCGATCTCCTTGCCCTTACAAACTCCTTGGTTTAACTCCACAATCTTGTCGGAGGCTCCCAAGTGACACCTAACCAATCTAGGAGACACCACTCTCCAAAAGGTAATAAATGGTGTGATGATGATGAACTCCTTGCTCTTGTGCTTCAAATGATAGTCTCCCCAACACTCAACTCTCTCTCACAGATTTGGCTATGCTGGAAAGATGGTTAGAGTGGAAAGCAACTTGGGGAAGGCTAGAGATCAAGATTCTTGTGGTTGGATTGGAATGTCTTGATCTCAATACATGAGTAGGTGGTTCTCTCTCAGAAAATGAGTAGTGGAAGTGTAGGCTCGTTCCGATGGCTCTCTCTTAATAGAGAAGGGGGTGGAGGGGTATATATGGCCTCCACACAAAATCCAACCGTTACACACATTTGACCCAACTCGTTCAGACCGAATAGAAGAACTCGGTGAGACCGATTTAGTTCAAAATGTGAATGTTAGGAATCTCGGTGGGACCGATATGATCAACTCAGTGGGACCGATGTGCTAGGGTTTGGGCAAGACCTCATCTCGGTGTGACCGATTGCATGAACTCGGTGGGACCGATTTCAGCAATGAGTTAAATAGAGAGTTGGTCAATCAAACTCGGTGGGACCAATCACTCATTTCGGTAAGACCAAAACATTACGAAGGGAAACAGAGAGTTTGCATTGCGAACTCGGTGGGACCGATCGCTCATTTCGGTAAGACCAAATTGTTACGACGGGAAATAGAGAGTTTGCATTGTCATCTCGGTGAGACCGAGATCCCGATCGGTGAGACCGAATTGATTAGGGTTTCTGGCAGTGGCTATGTCAAAGAAACTCGGTGGCGCCGGATAGATCAAATCGGTGGGGCCGAGTTTGACTTTAGGTTTTGGACATATTTGGAAATGAGAAAGTGGTTGAGGGCTTTGGAGCATATCACTAAGCATTTTGAGCAAGTAGACCATTATGCAACACCTCATCCCCTTTTAATAGTATTGGCTTTTCCTATGGACTCAATGTGATCTTCGATCACTAAAATAGAAATGAAGAGTCTTGAGCTATTGCCAATCTTTTTCCTTAGCATTTTGAGGGGTCCACATCTCTAGTCCATGCCATGCCAATCATTGAACTTTCTGAAATATTTAACTGGAAAGGATATTAGTTCAATGAGCTATATGTTGTTATGAATTACCAAAACCACCCGGGGATTAGTTGCACTTTCAATCTCCCCCTTTTTGGTAATTGATGACAACATATAGATAAAAGCTTCGACAAATGATAATATGAAGGAAATACATCATCGTTTTGAGAAGTATGTGATAAGTAAGAGCTCCCCCTAAATTTGTGCATTATTTAAAATTTGCTTTTGAATGCAAATGCACAATCAATTAGGATCGTGGGACACTCTTCCATGTCACATACATCTTGGTGGAGCGCTCAAAATGATAGAATTAAACAACATGCACTCATCACCAAGGGAAACATGATTGATCATACACAAGTATTCAGATATCATCATTCAAGCACACAATAAAACATAATATGATCAAACACATGATCATAAGAGTATCTCACACATAAGCACAAATAGTAGCAAGCAAACAATCAAGTAGCAAGTAGCAAAAGAGGGGCAACAAAAGGCAAAACGCTCTCTCTCTCGAAGCCTAATGATCTATACACTTTCTCCCCCTTTGGCAACAAGTTACCAAAAAGTTCAAAAATGCATAGTGCTATGCGGCACTCTAGGCACGATCTCTGAGAGCTCCTGATGTGGTCTTCTGGCTGGTTGCTCCAGTGTGCATAGATGGCACGGAGAGGAGTCTGTCTGCAAAAGCTTTTGCTGATGTTTGAGGAACTGGAGGAGTTGAGATAGGAGGTACAACAATGGCAGTTGCTGTAGGTGCTGAGAGTGTAGTCCTCGTGTCACTGACTACTGGCACTGCTGAAGACCTCTGTGCCCTTGGCACATGCTGAAAAGTGTCGGTGGTAGGTCTGTCATTCCTGTCTTCAACCTCTTCCTGGAGCTTCTCAACTGTGGTTTGAATCTCGGTGACCTTCACATCTAAATCATGAAGTTTGGTCTCAAAGATCCTTTCAAGGCTCTCTTGATTTCGAGTTAGGGTGGCCGGTCCTTTCTCTATTCTCACGGTTGCCTCAAGCAGATAACTGAGTTGATCTTGCTTGGTCTTGAGATTGATACCTGAAACATCTGGCATTGTTGAAGTCTTTGCAGCCTTTGCTTTCTCTTGCTTCTCCTGAGCGTCTACTGAAGTAGGATGTGCTGCATCCATGACAACCTCGTTGTCCTCAAAGTCTGGCCTCAGGGGAAGATGCTCTTTGTCAAGAAGATATGTCCCTATCCCATCTTGGAGTTGATTAGCATATGAATGTGAGGGGCATATCCACATGATCTTTTCTGAACTGCAGCAGTTCTCTTTACAGTTTCAACAATTAAACTCATCACCTTGAACTTCTCTGGCACATCAAATATATGAAGCAGGTTGATTGAGTGACCACGGATCATCCTATGATCTCCTGACTTGGGTAACAAAGTGTGCCTCAATATAGTGTTTATCGTGGTTAGACCTGACAGCAGATAATAGATGGATCCAAACTTATGTGTTGCCAAAGCAGCATCTGGAATTGGCTTGTACATGTGAGCCATGGAGTTGTGATCCTTTCTGGGCTTGGCATACACATATGTGTCTTCTTCAGCTTCTTCAGGGGCATTGATCAACTTGGCCCATTCTGCAATTGACGATTGATATCTTGTGCCTTCAGTCATCTAGATAATCTTGCCATCTGGATAGAAATGAGTAGTTGAATAGAATTGCATTATCATTTCATCATTCCACTTGGTCAACTTTTGACCAACAAACTTGTCAACTCCATTCATTCTGAAACTCTCATGAACTCCTGGGAAGTAATCCTCATTGTCATCAATGAATTTCCAATCAACCCATCTCATGTCACTGACAATAGGCTTCTTGTCCAACAAGACTGTCTCATAGAAGTATTGTTGTTCCTTGGTGTGAAAGCGATAATCAACAGCAGTTCTTCTCCTTACAGCATATGGATCAGTCTGTCTCCACAATCTGAGACCTGCGTCCTTTCTTAACTTCATATTCTCAGCAACTGGATGATTGTCATCATGATCTGGAATCTAGAGTTTTAGCTTCCTAAGCACTTGTTGTTCTTCATCCTCTTGAGCTTCAGGCACTGGGGCCTTATTCTTCTCTGCACCTGGGATGCTTCTGGTGGATCTCTTGGGTGCAGATGGTTTTGGAGCTTGAGCTTGGGCAGATGGCTTGGGAGCTGTCTTGGGCTTAGATGGAGCAGCCCCAGACTTGATAGCATCTCCCATGAGCTTCTGAGATTTTGGAGGTGGTGCAGCTGGCTCTTCCTCCTCCTCATCATCTGACTCTCTCATCATAGATGGTTTGCCAATGACCTTGGCAATAGTCTTCTTGACTCTCTCTTTCCTCTTCTTTCCTCCAGCAGCCTCATCCTCTCTTGATTTAACAGTGAACTCCATGGTTCCTTGAGTGGAGGCTCTGGCTTTTGACATAGGCACTCTCTTAGCAGGAGCCTTTACCTTCATTCCAGTCTTGGTTGTAGCAGCTCTTTCTAAGTACCTTCTTGGAGGTCACCTCCTCCTCAACAACAAAATCCTCATCTTCTGAATCTAAGGTTCTCTTCTTCCTTTGCCTAGTAGCAGCCTTAGGCAAATTGCTGGGTGTACTTCTGCTGCCTTCATCAAAGCTGCTATTGGAGGGACTAGTGCCCTCACTGAGATTTACTTGCTCCTCTGACCTATTCTGACTATCACTGTTGTCTGACATCTCTGACACTGACCCTATGAATAGATAGGTATAGGTAGAGTAGATGAGCATCACAAAGCACAGCTATTTTTGCAAAAACATTAAGACAAAAACTTAACTTTAGTTTTCTGCAGAAAGCATTTCGAAGCTACCGATGTGACAAACTCGGTGACACTGAAGCACACTCAGAGTCTAAACATACAGTTTCGATCAGACCGAAATGTAGTTCGGTGACTCCGAGATGCTAGGGTTTCACAGAGAAAGTGAACTCGGTCATACCGATTCGTACACTTCGGTCAGACCGAGTTGTACAAGTGCAATGGCATGGGCCAAATCGGTGAGACCGAAATTTTCAGATCGGTCGGTCCGAGATGAGTTCGGCGGAAACCTAACCCTAAGTTTTTGCATCAAATCTATTCTAGAGGAAGTTTTCAGTGGATAGATTTATCTCAATCGTGGCAAGAAACTTGGCATTGTTCTTTGTGCAAGAATCGGAGTTAAAGAAAGCACAAAGAGATCGAGTCCGTACCCTAACTTGGCAACAAACTCGCTACGGCGACAACGGCAGTGGAGATTCCCGTTGACGGCGGCGGAGACCAGCAGCAGGAGGAGGCGACGATCCGGAGACCAAGGGGGCGGCAGAGCTGGGCAGGCGCGGTCGAGCGGTTTGGAGTAATTTCCAAATTTCAACCCGCGGTATATATACCCAGTCACTGTCGGTGTGACCGAGTGGAACGACTCGGTGGCACCGAGATGCAGAATCGGAAGCGTTTACTGCAACTCGGTGAGACCGAACAGTTCTAATCGGTTGCACCGAGGTGAAAACCTAGATCAACTTAATGATTTCGGTGAGACCGAAAGGAATGAATCGGTCAGACCGAAAGCCATTAAGAGGTTTTGGGAGTTTAAGCCCTTGACAGATTGGTGGCTCCGAGTGCTCCTCACCCGAAGGGTCCGAATTCAACTTGTTCAAACTTTGTGATGTAGCATGAATAGAGTTTGAGATGAGAAAAGCATAGATAGCTAGAGGAAGTTCTTAGGCATTCTTGTCCATCCATTTGGCAAAAAGAAAAGAAATCAAACAATCAAAGCAACAAATGGATGTCTTCGAATGGAGAAAATATGCAACCAACATGCTCACACAATAACATAGCAAATGAAATATGTGGCAAAACATGCACAAACACTCTAGCATCTATCAAGCAATTGGCGATGACTAGGTCACCTATATATGAGTATATTGACTTAGGAGTCAAATGAGAACATTTGATCATAGGTCATACTCATCGTTTAAGCACAAGTGGGGTTACCACTTTTACATAAAGCATTGATGTGTTCACACCATTAGAGTTGCTTTAGCTCAATTCTTAGAGGAAAGCTCCCCCTAGATGTGATATCCCCCCTAAGAGGGATGAACTAACCTTGGGTTTTGTCGATGATGACTTCATGTAGGTGTTGAAGATGTAGATGCTCAATGTTGATGTAGATCATTTGGAGCAATCCATTTGAGTGAGTTGCACTTTCAATACCTACATGGGTTAGTCCCACAAGGAACATACACGGATATCCATAGACATAGAGTGAAATACACATATGATGTTTGAAAGCACAAGTGCTCCCTGGGTGATTTTGGTAATTAATGTCAACATATCTCTTGTTGGACTAATATTTTCATCTAGTATATTTCAGATGAGTTCAACAGTGGAGTGGCAGGACAGGAGGATGTGGAACCACTTCAAGATGCTAAGGACACATATTGGCAAAAGCCCAAGACTCTTCATTTTCATTTTAGTGATCCAAGATCACATTGAGTCCATAGGAAAAGCCAATACTATTAAAGGGGATGAGGTGTTGCTTAATGGCTTGCTTGCTCAAAATGCTTAGTGACATGCTCCAAAGCCCTCAACCACTTTCTCAATTCCAAATATGTCCTAAACCTAAAGTCAAACTCGGCCCCACCGATTTGATCTATCTGGCGCCACCGAGTTCACTTGACATAGCCACTGCCAGAAACCCTAATCAGTTCGGTCTCACCGATGGGATCTCGGTCTCACCGAGATGGCCCTGCAAACTCTCTAATACCTATTGCAGTTACTTCGGTCTCACCGAGATACGCAGTAGGTACCACCGAGTTTGCTTGACCAAGTCTCTGTTTGCTTATTGCTGAAATCGGTCTCACCGAGTTCATGCAATCGGTCTCACCGAGATGAGGTTTTGCCCTAACCCTAGCACATCGGTCCCACCGAGTTGACCTTGTCGGTCCCACCGAAAAGCCTAACGTTCACATTTTGAACCAGGTCGGTCTCATCGAGTTTCACTATTCGGTCCCACCGAGTTTGGTAAATTGTGTGTAACGGTTAGATTTTGTGTGGAGGCTATAAATACCCCTCCAGCCCCTTCTCCATTTGTGAGAAAGCCATCAGAATGTGCCTACACTTCCACTACTCATTTTTTGGGAGAGAACCACCTACTCATGTGTTGAGACCAAGACATTCCAATCCAACCACAAGAATCTTGATCTCTAGCCTTCCCCAAGTTGCTTTCCACTCAAATCATCTTTCCACCATATCCAAATCTGTGAGAGAGAGTTGAGTGTTGGGGAGACTATCATTTGAAGCACAAGAGCAAGGAGTTCATCATCAACACACCATCTATTACCTTTTGGAGAGTGGTGTCTCCTAGATTGGTTAGGTCTCACTTGGGAGCCTCCGTCAAGATTGTGGAGTTGAACCAAGGAGTTTGTAAGGGCAAGGAGATAGCCTACTTCGTGAAGATCTACCCAAGTGAGGCAAGTCCTTCATGGGCGATGGCCATGGTGGGATAGACAAGGTTGCTTCTTCATGGACCCTTCGTGGGTGGAGCCCTCCGTGGACTCGCGCAACCGTTACCCTTCGTGGGTTGAAGTCTCCATCAATGTGGATGTACGATAGCACCACCTATCGGAACCACGCCAAAAATCTCCATGTCTCCTATTGCGTTTGCACACTCCAATCCCATCCCTTTACTTTCTTGCAACTTGCATGCTTTACTTTCCGCTACTCATATACTCTTGCCATGCTTGCTTGAAATGTACTATGAATTTTTAAACTTGTGCTAAAACTCCACCTTAACTTGAAGAAATTAAAAACTGCTACTTTTCTTTGTTGAGGGTCTAATCACCCCCCTCTAGACACCTCTTCTCGATCCTTTCAATTGGTATCAGAGCTTTGGTCTCCATTGCTTTGGTTTAATCACCATTGGAGGAAGATGGATGAGTCTACGATGGGGAGTCTTAGACATAGAGTACCCATACTTGATGGAGAGTTCTTTAATGCTTGGAAAAATGAGATGCTTGAGATTTTCAATGAATATCATTGGAACAAGTACATTACTAGCCCTTGTGCGCCCCTTGTTGATCCTTTGCATCCTACCCCCGATGAGTCTCTCGACATGATTCACAATCTTAGAACTGTCAATCTTATTACTAGAGATTTGCCTAGAAATTTGATAGCATGCTTGCCTACTCTTGCTTGTGCTTACACCATGTGGAGATTCCTTGAGGAACGCTTTCCAGACTATTCCTTGAAAAATCTAAATGTGATTCTTCAAAAGTCCATTGCTTTAAATAAGATGAATCCTAAAGATCCTATGTTTGGTGATTGTCTATTTGAGCTTCGTGACCTTATGCGTGCCAAAGGAGATGTTGGAATCATTAGTAATATCATCTCGGAAGTCATTAGAATTCATAAAGATGAACATTGTCATAATCATAAATCTAATGAATCACTCTCTCTAGGTGATGGTCAATCACAAGATGATGTCGAACATGGATACTATGATGAGGATGATGATAGTGACTTTGATCTCGATGAGTCTATGAGACACTTTGGTCTTATGGCTAATCTTCGCGGCTACATGGCTGGAGGAAAGGAATGGGTTCTTGATAGTGGATGTACCGATCACAGGACCGGAGATAAGGATATGTTTCATGAGCTTGCTAAAAACAACGGCCCTCGAAAATATGTCACTTTTGGTGATAACTCAAAGGGTAAGGTGGTTGGCCTTGGTAAGGTGGCCATCTCACATGACAGCTCCATCCAAAATGTTATGATCGTTGAATCTCTTGGGTATAATTTACTTTCTGTATCTAGACTAGCCGATTTCGGTTTCAATGTCCTATTTACTGAAGTAGATTGCCAAGTGTCCGGTATACGTAGAGGTGATCTATACATTGTTGATTTCACTAAAAAGGCTCAAACTAGAACTTGCTTAATTGCTAAATCTTCTAAAGGTTGGTTGTGGCATAGAAGGTTAGGTCATGTGGGCATGCAAAATCTTGATAAGCTTATTAAAGGTGATCATATCCTTGGAGTAAAAGACGTTATATTTGACAAGGATAGATTGTGCAGTGCTTGTCAAGCAGGAAAACAGGTTGGAGGAAGCCACCCCGTGAAGAACATCATGACCACGAGAAGACCGCTCGAGCTACTTCATATGGATCTTTTAGGTCCAAACGCCTATAAAAGTCTCGGTGGAAATTCGTTTGGTTTAGTCATAGTCGATGATTTTTCAAGATTTACGTGGGTGTTCTTTCTTGATGATAAATCGCAGGTCCAAAAGATCTTCAAGAACTTCGCTAGGAAGGCCCAAAATCAATTTGAAGTGAAGATCAAGAAGGTTCGCAGCGACAACGGAACGGAGTTCAAGAACGCAAATGTGGACACCTTTCTTGACGAAGAAGGGATTGCACATGAGTTCTCGGCTACATACACGCCTCAACAAAATGGAGTTGTTGAGAGGAAGAACCAGACTCTTATTGAGATGGCGAGAATGATGCTTGATGAGTACAAGACGCCAAAACACTTTTGGGCAGAAGCGGTTGAGACAGCTTGTCATGCAACAAATCGTCTATATCTTCACAAGCTACTAGGCAAGACGGCATACGAGCTTCTCACCGGTAACAAACCCCAAGTTGGATACTTTCGAGTATTTGTATCAAAGTGCTACATTCTTGATAAGCATCGTCGTTCGAAATTTGCTCCTAAATCTCATGAAGGTTTCCTACTCGGTTATGGCTCAAACTCTCACACTTACCGTGTCTACAACAATTTCACCCGAAAGGTTGAAGAGACGATAGATGTGAAGTTTGATGAATCTAACGGCTTGCAAGTAGAGCAATTGCCAATTGATGTAGGAGACAAAGACCCTTCGGAAGCAATCCAAGACTTGTCTATTGGCAAGATTCGTCCAACGGAGGTGAAGGAGAGTACCTCGTCCGTCCAAGTGGAAGCTTCTACCTCACGACATGGTGAACCACGAGTTGACTCGGAGGCATCCACAAGTGGGACTCGCCAAGATGAAGAAAACAAGGAAGTACACCAAGATGAACCTCATCAACCTCCTTCTCCGCCTCCACAAGAGAACGATAACACCAACAACGAAGAAGGCCAAGAGGAAGAACAAGATGATGAAGAGGATGTTCTACCCCGACCTAAACAAAAGCTCTCACGAGTTAGAGCAAGAGTCTCAAGAGACCATCCCGTCGAACAAATCTTTGACGATATCCAAACCGGGAGAATTACTCGCTCTAAAACTCGTTTGGCTAACTTTTGTGAACATTACTCATTCATTTCTAGTGTTGAACCTATGAAGGTTGAAGATGCTCTTGATGATCCGGATTGGGTGAACGCCATGCATGAAGAGCTACACAATTTTGAGAGGAACCAAGTGTGGATGTTGGTTGAAAAGCCCGATGAGAAGCACAATGTCATTGGTACCAAATGGGTGTTTCGGAATAAGCAAGATGAAGATGGACAAGTTGTACGCAACAAGGCCCGTCTCATCGCTCAAGGCTACACTCAAGTCGAAGGTATGGATTATGGTGAGACATATGCCCCCGTTGCTAGACTTGAGTCCATACGCATCTTACTTGCTTATGCCAACCATCATGATATCACATTGTATCAAATGGACATTAAAAGTGCTTTTCTAAATGGTGAAATTGAGGAGGAAGTTTATGTTAAACAACCTCCCGGCTTTGTTAATCCTAAGAAACCCGACCATGTTTACAAACTTCACAAAGCTCTTTATGGTCTTAAACAAGCTCCTAGATCGTGGTATAAATGCTTGACCAAGTTCCTTATTGAAAAAGGCTTTGAGATTAGAAAAATTGATTCAACACTTTTTACTAAAAGGGTTAATGGTGAATTATTTGTGTGCCAAATTTATGTTGATGATATCATATTTGGCTCGACTAACACTCATTTTAGTGAAAAGTTTGGAAGACTAATGTCAGAGAAGTTTGAGATGTCTATGATGAGTGAACTCAAGTTCTTTCTTGGTTTGCAAATCAAGCAAACTAAGGAGGGTACCTTTGTTTCTCAAACAAAGTATACCAAGGACTTATTCAAGAAGTTCAACATGCAAGAATGCAAAGGTATGAATACACCCATGCCTACTAGTGGACATCTTGACTTGACTAAGGATGGCGAACCGGTTGACCAAAAGGTTTACCGCTCTATGATTGGTTCATTGTTATATCTATGTGCCTCTCGTCCCGATATTATGCTAAGTGTGTGCATGTGTGCACGATATCAAGCAGCCCCCAAAGAATGTCATCTTAAGGCTGTGAAAAGGATAGTGAGATACTTAATTCACACACCAAACTTTGGCATTTGGTATCCTAAGAGGTCTTATTTTGATCTTGTTGGCTACTCCGATTCGGACTATGCCGGAGACAAGGTTGATAGAAAGTCCACTTCGGGTACTTGTCAATTTCTTGGTAGATCTCTTGTGTCTTGGTCCTCCAAGAAACAAAACTCGGTATCCTTATCCACCGCCGAAGCGGAATACATTGCCGCCGGTTCATGTTGTGCTCAATTACTTTGGATGACCCAAACTCTTAAAGATTATGGGATCTATGTGAAACATGTTCCATTGCTTTGTGATAATGCGAGTGCTATTAAGATTGCTCACAATCCCGTGCAACATTCTCAAACTAAGCATATTGAAGTTCGTCATCATTTCATTCGAGATCATGTTGCTAAAGGAGACATCGATCTTAAGCATGTTCGTACCGATAAGCAATTGGCAGATATATTCACCAAACCGCTTGATGAGAAAGTATTTTGCCGTTTGAGAGGTGACTTGAACATCATTGATGCCTCAAATTTGGAGTAGTAACTCCATTTGGCTGCATGCAAGGCATGGGCCATTACATGACTAATCCTTGATATTTCTCTTATGATGATGATCATATGTCTTGGATCTATACTTGTACCCTTGCATGTTATCTAACCCTTGTAGGTACTTGGATGAGCCCAACTCTATGAGATTGCAACTCACTCACATTCTAAGCAATCTCTACATCACCAAGTCTCTACAATATGGTGGTTGGAGATAAGGAAGCATGAATTCTTTCAATATATCCTTTGACAATATATCAAATTTCATTTGGTATCAAGTTTCATTATTGTCATTTTGGACACACAAGTGCTCTTCCTTGCAAGACTAACCCATGTAGGAAGGTGAACTCAAACTACAAGTGGTGCTCCCAACTCTTGATGAACTACATCAACCTTGAGCATCCAACACAAGTTCAACTACATGATCAAGATCAACACCACCACCCAAGGTATGTTATTCCATCTTAGAGAAGCTTTACCCCAAGACATGAGTCAAAGCAGCTCAACAAGATGTCAATACATCAAAATGCTTAAACGAAAAATGGCAACCCCATTTTGAGCTTAAATGATGAGTATGACCTATGATCAAGTATCTTTACTTGACTCCTAAGTCAATGTACTCTAACATAGGTGACTCTGTCGCCGACCAATTCTAGATGAAGTTCTCTAGTGTTTCTCTGTGTTCTTGCATTATCTCTTGCATACTTCATCTAGATTTCTTTTCTTTTCTCTATTATTTTCTGCATTCCCTGCATTTAATTCATTGCAAATCCTTCAGTTAATTCCCTGCAAATCTTTGTGAGATCTTATTTGCCTAGTGAGCTGAGATGACAATTTTTTTTCTCTGTGTTAAATTCGGCCTCACCGATTTTTTTCTTATCGGCTAAACCGAAACAACTCGGGGCCACCAAAGGAAAAAATTCGGTGTTACCGATTTCACTACTGAGGAAACATTTTGCCATTTGCATCCTGCATATCTGTTCCAGTTCCACTCGATGATTCTTGTCCTCTACCAGCATCTTAAATTACATGTTGCTTTGTAATGTGACTCAAGGACCAAACCTACTTGACTCATGCTCCAGAAGATCCCTTCTTGGAAATTGATGTCAAAGGGGGAGAGAGAGCACACCAAAGCTTAACCACATGAAAGGGAGAGGGAGACTTCTTAGCCATCCCAGATGTCTGGTATTCAAGGAGGAGAGAAGCCACATGTCTTTAAGAGGGGAAAGACATGTTAGTAGATGTTTCTTTGTGTCTTTTGCTCGGATTTTCTTTTCCTTTCCTTGATTTTCTATTCCCTATCTTCTCCCATTATCCAATATCAGATTCAGGGGGAGAAAGACACTTAAGGGAAGAAAATCTTTGGAATTCTTTGCATATCTTTATCCCTTGGGGACATGTCAATATCCAAATAGAGTACTAAGTACTCACTCACTACATGTCATCCCAGTCTTGGTACTCTTGTGGTTTCCTGTTCTTGCTCTGTTTAGTAGATGTTCCTGTGTTATCTAACCCTATTTTCTCAGGTTCATCTCTTCCAAAGTCAGCTCAAGGCCACAAGGTAAGTATATGCATCACACTCATGTGCATGAGGATCTCTTGCTGATGTACATATTGTTTGCAAGGACTCATGAACATGTAGGTATATTTTCTGCACTTCACATCATTTGCTCTGATGCATATAGCCACGATACATGTAACTCATTGCTTGCTCTGACATGTTTATGCATTCACATACTTTTATAATCTATCTTCATATGATTGCATACATGTAGGGGGAGCCAATGCATGTTGCATGTTCTTCCAAAGCTTTACTTGTTACACTTCATATCTTTATCTAAAAGCTTTGATGTATGTTGTCATCAATTACCAAAAAGGGGGAGATTGAAAGCACAAGTGCTCCCTGGGTGATTTTGGTAATTAATGTCAACATATCTCTTGTTGGACTAATATTTTCATCTAGTATATTTCAGATGAGTTCAACAGTGGAGTGGCAGGACAGGAGGATGTGGAACCCCTTCAAGATGCTAAGGACACATATTGGCAAAAGCCCAAGACTCTTCATTTTGATTTTAGTGATCCAAGATCACATTGAGTCCATAGGAAAAGCTAATACTATTAAAAGGGGATGAGGTGTTGCTTAATGGCTTGCTTGCTCAAAATGCTTAGTGATATGCTCCAAAGCCCTCAACCACTTTCTCAATTCCAAATATGTCCTAAACCTAAAGTCAAACTCGGCCCCACCGATTTGATCTATCCGGCGCCACCGAGTTCACTTGACATAGCCACTGCCAGAAACCCTAATCAATTCGGTCTCACCGAGATGGCCCTGCAAACTCTCTGTTACCTATTGCAGTTACTTCGGTCTCACCGAGATACGCAGTCGGTACCACCGAGTTTGCTTGACCAAGTCTCTGTTTGCTTATTGCTGAAATCGGTCTCACCGAGTTCATGCAATCGGTCTCACCGAGATGAGGTTTTGCCCTAACCCTAGCACATTGGTCCCACCAAGTTGACCTTGTTGGTCCCACCGAAAAGCCTAACATTCACATTTTGAACCAGGTCGGTCTCACCGAGTTTCACTATTCGGTCCCACCGAGTTTGGTAAATTGTGTGTAACGGTTAGATTTTGTGTGGAGGCTATAAATACCCCTCCACCCCCTTCTCCATTTGTGAGAAAGCCATCAGAACGTGCCTACACTTCCACTACTCATTTTCTGAGAGAGAACCACCTACTCATGTGTTGAGACCAAGACATTCCAATCCAACCACAAGAATCTTGATCTCTAGCCTTCCCCAAGTTGCTTTAGACTCAAATCATCTTTCTACCATATCCAAATCTATGAGAGAGAGTTGAGTGTTGGGGAGACTATTATTTGAAGCACAAGAGCAAGGAGTTCACCATCAACACACCATCTATTACCTTTTGGAGAGTGGTGTCTCCTAGATTGGTTAGGTGTCACTTGGGAGCCTCCGTCAAGATTGTGGAGTTGAACCAAGGAGTTTGTAAGGGCAAGGAGATCGCCTACTTCGTGAAGATCTACCCAAGTGAGGCAAGTCCTTCGTGGGCGATGGCCATGGTGGGATAGACAAGGTTGCTTCTTCGTGGACCCTTCGTGGGTGGAGCCCTCCGTGGACTCGCGCAATCGTTACCCTTCGTGGGTTGAAGTCTCCATCAACGTGGATGTACGATAGCACCACCTATCAGAACCACGCCAAAAATATCCGTGTCTCCTATTGCGTTTGCACACTCCAATCCCATCCCTTTACTTTCTTGCAACTTGCATGCTTTACTTTCCGCTGCTCATATACTCTTGCCATGCTTGCTTGAAATGTACTGTGAATGTTTAAACTTGTGCTAAAACTCCACCTTAACTTGAAGAAATTAAAAACTGCTACTTTTCTTTGTTGAGGGTCTAATCACCCTCCCTATGGACACCTCTTCTCGATCCTTTCAATGTTGTCCATGAAAGCATTAGGTTACCTTGTCCTTGTCTTACCAACAAGAGGGTTTGTGACTCCTTGAACTAGTGCAAGATATGAAAGTTGATTGCACTTGTCCTTTCCAAAATGAATATGAGTGAAGTATGTTGGCAGAGTCACCCTTAAGAACTCTTTAGTTCTTCTTCTTTGGGACCCACATCAACTTTACGGGAATCCTTGGAGTTGTAGTCATACTTGATGAAGTAGAACTTGATGTCGTCTTGGGAACCCACTTGCCCAAGGCCTTTGGAGATTCTTCAAATGAATCAATCTCTTCTTGAAGCTTGTCCTTGCCTTTTAGCTTGTGGTCTTGTGGTGGAAGATCATCTTGAGCTTGTGTTCCCTCAAAAGAAGTGGGATCATACTTCTCTTGTTGAGGAACAAACTTCATCTTGGGGTATTGATCTTCTTCCCACTCAACTCCATTGGCATTGAACTTGCGTTCAAAACCAACACCTTGATTCTTCCGGTGCCTTCCTTGCTTGCGTACAATTTCCTCAAATTGCTTACTTCTGGCAAGGCTCTTGTAAACACCTTTCTCTATAATTCCCTTCAATAAGCTATTTTCTTGCTCAAGTGTAACTTGGCTAAGAGAATCATTAGTGGAATCAAGAGAACTACTAGAAGTAACAATATTGGATTTAACATGATTATTGTTACTACTAGAAGAAGAATCTTTCTTGCTCTTGTTGCTAGATTTTACTTGTGGCATGTAAGTAGACAAGAGTAAGCGCTTGGCAATGTAAGAAGAACTTTTCTTACAAAGATCATCATTGATTGCTTTTAAGAACCCATGCTCTTGCTCTAGATTGAGCTTTTCAAAGCGTAGCTTCTCATGAGTCTTTAAAAGCTCTCGATGATCCTCTAAGGTAGTTTCATGAGCTAACTTAAGAGTGTTTAGTTCTTTAGTTAGATGCTCAATCTCCTTCTTATCATTGTCATTCGTTTCATCTTGATTAGCATGATTAATAGCATTTTCATCATAGTTTTCATCACTAGTGTTGTCAACAAGTAAATCATCATCACCTAGCAAATCATCTACATCACTATTGAAATCAACATACTCAGGGTGTGATACCTTGGGGCCTTTAGCCATGAAGCATCTTCCAATCCCTTCATTTGGTGTGTCGAATATGTCATAGGAGTTGGATGACAAAAGTGCAAGACCGGCAACACCTTCATCTTGAGTATGTTCGGAGTCGGAGTGATAACTTCTCTCGGAGTAGTTGTCGGAGTCGGAACGAGATACCCATTCACCAACATGAGCTTGATGTCTTCGTCTTTTGTTGCTCTTTGATGACTTGTCCTTCCTTTCCGAATCCTTGCTTCTACGAGAGGCTCTTCGTTCATAATGATCATCTCTACTCCTCTCTCTTGGAGGTGATTCGTCTCTTTTACTTCTCCTTTTAGGTGAGTCTTCTCTTCTTTTGTAGGGAGCCGTCCACTCACTAGAGTAGTGTCTGGGTCTTCCACAATTGTAGCAATTTCGATCACGACTAGAAGATCTCTTGTCATTGTAGGACCTTGACTTGGAACTTCTCTCTTTGCTTCTACTCTTGTAGAACTTGTTGAAGTTCTTCACCATTAGGCTCAATTCTTCATTGAAGACTTGTTTCTCACTTGATGTTGTAGGGGCATCACATGAAGCTTTGTAAGCACCACTAGACTTGTTGTGAAGCTCTTCCTTATCCTTAAGTGACATCTCATGAGCAACAATTCTACCAATGACTTCCGTTGGCTTGAGATCTTTGTAATTGGGCATCATTTGGATCAAGGTGCACATGGTATCATATTTTCCATCCAAAGCTCTCAGAATCTTCTTGATGATGAATCTGTCGGTCATCTCTTCACTTCCTAAGCCGGCAATCTCATTTGTGATGAGAGCAAGCCTAGAATACATTTCAGCGACTCCTTCACCATCCTTCATTTTGAACTTGTCAAGTTGACTTTGAAGCACATCCAATTTGGATTCCTTGACAGACTCGGTACCTTCGTGCATATCAACCAAAGTATCCCAAATTTCCTTCGCATTCTCAAGGCAGCTGATTTTGTTGAATTCTTCGGGGCACAATCCATTGAAGAGGATATCGCAAGCTTGAGCATTGTATTGCAACATCTTCAATTCTTCTGCGGTTGCTTCATGATTCGGTTCTCTTCCATCTTCGAAGAATTCACCTTGCAAACCAACACACACAACAGCCCAAACAGTGGGGTTATGTCCAAGAATATGCATTTTCATCTTATGCTTCCAACTAGCAAAATTAGTACCATCAAAGTAAGGACCTCTACGGTGGTAATTTCCCTCGCTAGACGCCATACTCTCCTAGGTTGTGAAACCAAGGCTATGATCACCAAAGCTATGGAAATCAAGGCAAATGGAGACCAAAGCTCTGATACCACTTGTAGGATTGAAAGTAGGTCTAGAGGGGGGTGATTAGACTACTTGACCAAATAAAAATCTAGCCTTTTCCCAATTTTATGTGTTGGCAGATTTTAGCAACTTAGCACAAGTCAAGCAATCAACCTACACATGCAATTCTAAGAGTGTAGCAGCGGAAAGTAAAACATTGCATATGAAGGTAAAGGGAAGGGTTTGGAGAAGACAACACAATGAAGACACGGAGATTTTTGGCGTGGTTCCGATAGGTGGTGCTATCGTACGTCCACGTTGATGGAGACTTCAACCCATGAAGGGTAACGGCTGCGCGAGTCCACGGAGGGCTCCACCCATGAAGGGACCACGAAGAAGCAACCTTGTCTATCCCACCATGGCCATCGCCCACGAAGGACTTGCCTCACTCAGGTAGATCTTCACGAAGTAGGCGATCTCCTTGCCCTTACAAACTCCTTGGTTCAACTCCACAATCTTGTCGGAGGCTCCCAAGTGACACCTAACCAATCTAGGAGACACCACTCTCCAAAAGGTAATAAATGGTGTGATGATGATGAACTCCTTGCTCTTGTGCTTCAAATGATAGTCTCCCCAACACTCAACTCTCTCTCACAGATTTGGCTATGGTGGAAAGATGATTTGAGTGGAAAGCAACTTGGGGAAGGCTAGAGATCAACATTCTTGTCGTTGGATTGGAATGTCTTGATCTCAACACATGAGTAGGTGGTTCTCTCTCAGAAAATGAGTAGTGGAAGTGTAGGCTCGTTCTGATGGCTCTCTCTTAATAGAGAAGGGGGTGGAGGGGTATATATGGCCTCCACACAAAATCCAACCGTTACACACATTTGACCCAACTCGGTCAGACCGAATAGAAGAACTTGGTGAGACCGATTTAGTTCAAAATGTGAACGTTAGGAATCTTTGTGGGACCGATATGATCAACTCGGTGGGACCGATGTGCTAGGGTTAGGGCAAGACCTCATCTCGGTGTGACCGATTGCATGCACTCGGTGGGACCGATTTCAGCAATGAGTTAAACAGAGAGTTGGTCAGGCAAACTCGGTGGTACCGATCGCTCATTTTGGTAAGACCAAAATGTTATGAAGGGAAACAGAGTGTTTGCATTGCAAACTCGGTGGGACCGATCGCTCATTTCGGTAAGACCGAAACATTACGAAGGGAAACAAAGAGTTTGCATTGCCATCTCGGTGAGACCGAGATCCCGATCGGTGAGACCGAATTGATTAGGGTTTCTGGCAGTGGCTATGTCAAAGAAACTCGGTGGCACCGGATAGATCAAATCGGTGGGGCTGAGTTTGACTTTAGGTTTTGGACATATTTGGAAATGAGAAAGTGGTTGAGGGCTTTGGAGCATATCACTAAGCATTTTGAGCAAGTAGACCATTATGCAACACCTCATCCCCTTTTAATAGTATTGGCTTTTCCTATGGACTCAATGTGATCTTCGATCACTAAAATAGAAATGAAGAGTCTTGAGCTTTTGTAAATCTTTGTCCTTAGCATTTTGAGGGGTCCACATCTCTAGTCCATGCCATGCCAATCATTGAACTTTCTGAAATATTTAACTTGAAAGGATATTAGTTCAATGAGCTATATGTTGTTATGAATTACCAAAACCACCGTGGGATTAGTTGCACTTTCAAAAAGATATAAGTGAAGTGCAATGCATATTCTATAAATCAAACATGGACTATCTCATACCAGCATGGTGCATAAAATAAAAGTGAAAACTAAACACAAAAGACGCTCCAAGATTTACACATATCACATGAACAAAACGAAAACGAAAACATACCTATACTTGTTGAAGAAAGATGGGATGCCTTCCGGGGCATCCCCAAGCTTAGACGCTTGACTCTCCTTGAATATTTACTTGGGGTGCCTTGGGCATCCCAAGCTTGAACACTTGCCTCTCCTCCTTCTCCTTATATCGAGACCTCCTCGATCTTTGAACACTTCATCCACACAAAACTTAACAGAAAACTAGTGAGATCTGTTAGCATAATAAAGCAAATTACTACTTTAAGTACTATTGCAAACCAATTCATATTTTGTTTTTGCATTATCCCTGTTGTATTATAACTTCTCCATGGCTTATACCACCGATAAAATCGATAGTTTCATCAAAACAAGCAAAACAATGCATCAAAAACAGAATCTGTCTTAAACAGGACAGTCTGTAGTAATCTGAACTTTAACCATACTTCTGGTACTCCAAAAATTCTGAAACATTACGAAAAAAAATCCTAGCAATATTGTGTAAAAATTTCTGAAACTTTTGACGTTCCAGTAAAAAATGTAAAATCACGCACTACAGCCAAAGTTTCAGTTTTTACACCGCACGTACCAACAAGCAATCTAATCATCCTAAAGGCAAATCTTGGCACATTATTTTTATGATACAATGAATTTTTACAAGGGGATAATTATTTTAGTTGAAAATTTTCTGTAATCAAGATTCACAAAGTTTCTATGGGCATGAACAAAGTTCAAGGATATCCCCCACTTCCACAGTGCTCGTCTTTCTCACTTTCACTTTTCTTTTTGTGAAGTTTTAAGTTCCCCTCTATATTTTTTTGTTTTTAAACTTTATAAAAGCACTCAATAGAATAAAATGACTTCCCAAAACTTTCGGGTTGTCTCCCTGGCAGAGCTTTCTTTAAAGCCATTAAGCTAGGCATAAAGTGCTCAAGTAATGGATCCACCTGAATCCCAAGGTATATCAAAGCCAATTTTAATTAACAATGATTTGGCATTTAGTAGTGAGCACAAAGCAACATATATCATGCAATGATGAAGTCTAACTCTCTTCCTATGCATTGGCATGTCATACAAGAACAATTCATGCACATCAAGTAAAGGCCAATACATAGCATAAGAAGTTTCTTGCAATTTTATAGTGTTGGAAACATAGAGAGGCGGAGATGTAGTTCCTCTCTCATAATAATTGCAAGTAGGAGCAGCAAGCACATGCATATTATATTCATCAAAATCATCATGTGTAGTAACAAAATGCAACCCATCAATATAATCCTTAATAACTGCAAACTTCTCCGATATAGTGTAGTTTGGAGAATTCAAAAAGATAATAGGACTATCATGTGTGGGTGCAATAGCAACAATTTCATTCTTAACATAAGGAACTATAGCAAGTTCATCTCCATAAGCATAATTCAAATTGGCATCATGGCCACAAGCATAGCAAGCATCAAGTTCATCAAAAAGAGATATTTCAAATGAATCAATGGGATCATAGCAATTATCATGGCAATCAGCCTTTGGTAAGCACGAAGGGAAATAAAATAATGTATGAGTCGAAGAGTTAATCTCATTAGAAGGTGGGCACGGGTAGCTAATCCACTCTTCCTCCTTTTGTTCTTTGCTCTCCTCATCATCTTTTTCATCTAATGAGCTAACAGTGTCATCAATTTCTTCTTCCATAGATTCTTGCAAAATACTAGTCTCTTCTTGGAAAGCGGAGACTTTCTCAATAAATGCATCAATATCAGCATTGTATTTATAATTCTGATAGCAATATTTAAGTATAGCAAAATTTTCAGGTCTATAAACTGAATCATCATAATCTTCATACTTTTCAAACAGAGATTCAATTTCATAAGCACCCTTAAAAGCAACAAATTCTTCTATTCGTTCCACATCATAGTAATCATATCTACCATTAGCATAAGAAGTTAAGGTTTCATTATCATCAAATTTGCATGAAAAGGGAAGGTATGGAGCCTTCATCCTAGAGCAACAAGTATAATCAAATTTCTGGCATAAATTCCTAGCATACCAATGCAACATATGAATTTGATCCCATAAAGTTTCCCTTTTTGAGTCAAGCGATAATCCCTAAAGTATTCACGTTGATCCCACGTGTCTCCCATTATCAAGTTGAATGGGGTTTTCTCAGGATTATCAAAGTAGTGTTTAATATTTTTCACATAACGAGCATCGAGGGTTGTAGGAGGTTCCCCATCTGCATGAGTAGCAAGTACAACTAATTTTTTTGGTATTTCGTGTTCCATATCCATAACTAAAGACAGAGAACAACTTATAACAGAAAATAAAAACTACTTAGTGATAAAGCAAACATGCACACATGAGAATATTCACCCCACGCTATTGCTCCCCGGCAACGGCGCCAGAAAAAGGTCTTGATAACCCACAAGTATAGGGGATCGTTTGTAGCCTTTTCGATAAATAAGAGTGTCGAACCCAACGAGGAGCTAAAGGTAGCAAAAAATATTCCCTCAAGTTCTATCGACCACTGATACAACTCTACGCACACTTGACATTTGCTTTACCTAGAACAAGTATAAAACTATTTGGTAGGTGAAAGGATAAGTTTGCAAGAATAAAACTAGAAGTTTGCAAGAATAAAACTATGACTACAATGCAAGACAAGAAAAGTAGATAGCTTTTGTCAATAAGAAAGTCATTTGTCCCTAGGTGATCGATAACTAAACCGGTGATCATTGTTGCAATTTTATATGAGGGAGAGGCATGAGCTAACATACTTTCTCTACTTGGATCATATGCACTTATGATTGGAACTCTAGAAAGCATCCGCAACTACTAAAGATCATTAAGGTCGTAAAACCCAACCATAGCATTAAGTATCAAGTCCTCTTTATCCCATACGCAATGACCCCCAAACTCGGGTATGTGCTTCTGTCACTCACGCCACCCACCATAAGAGAACCATGAATGTACTGCAACACCCTACAGCGGGGATCCCTCCGTTTGCACAACACAGAGGGCACCGTAGGATATCACCAAAATAAAATATAAAACTCAAACCAATCATGATCATCTATCAACCCATAGGACAAAACGGATCTACTCAAACATCATAAGATAGCCATAGATCATTGGGAAATAATATATATTATTCAATACCATGTTTAAGTAGAGATTACAGCGGGGAGAAGAGGTGTTAGACTGCTGTATGGAGGGGGAGAGAGTTGGTGTTGACGGTAGCGAAGTTGTTGGTGTAGATCGTCGTCATGATGATTGCCCCGATGGCGCTCCGGCGCCATCGGGAGAGAGGGGGAGAGAGCCCCCTTCCTTCCTCTTCTTCCTTGGCCTCCCCCCTAGATGGGAGGAGAGTTCCCCCTCTGGTCCATGGTTGCCATGGCGGCGGAGGGGCAGGAGCCCCTCCAAGATTGGATCGATCCCTCTGTTCTCTTCTGTTTCGCGTTCCTGGTTTCTGGCCCTTCACTGTTTCTTAAATTCCCAGAGATCCGTAACTCCGATTGCGCTGAAATTTTACATGATTTATTTCCATAAATTATCTTTCTTGCGCCCGAAGAAGGGCCCCAACCGACTTACGGGGAGAGCACAAGACACCTAGGCGCACCAGGGGGTACCCGGTGTGCCCTGATGGGTTGTGGAGGCCGTGGGCCTCTGTCTGCGTTGATTCCACCTCCCAAAAATCACATATATTCCAAAATAATTCTCCATAAAATTTTATCGCGTTTGGACTTCGTTTGATATGGATATTCCGCGAAACAAAAAACATGCAACAAACAGTAACTGGCACTGGGCACTGGATCAATATGTTAGTCCAATAAATCATATAAAATGTTGCCAAAAATATGTTAAAGTTGTATAATATTGGCATGAAACAATCAAGAATTATAGATACGACGGAGACGTATCATTGAGCATCATGTTGCCCATGGTGGACATGAGGGCATGGTTCGGATCGAGGTTGCTAGCGGTGCATATTGTTGGCCCGGTTGGCTAGGATTACATGATATGGTCGGTATGAATGGTGTCGCATCGCACCGCATCTGATTCCCCTCGACGGTACCAGATGCCGTAGCGACATGCATATGGTAGACGAATCCGCACGGGCACCCACGGAGCTTGGATGAGACAAATTTGAACGAACCACCATGGTTTAGGTGCATGTTGAAATTCAATATTTAGGAATTTAAAAATAAATACAACAAATCAATTGTTTTTACATCAAAGCCGATGACCACTAGTTAATGCTGAATTTTCATAACTTTTCATTTGTCATTGCTTTTTGTGTGAAGTTTTACAACATATTTTCAAAAAAATAATACAACATGACACGTGCATTACTCCTAAATCCTGGTTGTGCACGATCGTGCCCAGCTCAAACCTGCCTAGCAGATCAGGGGCGGTGTGAACAACGCACAGGGTGGTGTGAACATGGCCAAAGTAGTACTAATTAAGTCATCCCAAAGTCTAGAGCCGGCCGCTTCGCTTCTCCCTTATCAATCTCATCATTGGCCCCCTCGTCCTCTTCCCCATCCACAAATCCACAAATAGGTACAAACGAGGGTTTTCTCCTCCCACGCCTCACCGCTCGCCGTGCACCCTTCCCGCCGCTGCACCTCCGCCGTCGAGATTCCATGCACCATGGGAGCGATGGACCACGCCGGGGGCGACGCCCGGGCGGACGAAGCATCCAAACCCCATATGAAGCTGGACCTGGAGAAACCCGTCGCTGCCGACGAGGGGTCGAGTGGGCAGCAGGGCAGTCTTGACATCCTTGCTGTCGTTATGGATCTTCATCCAGAGCAGGTGGTTCCTCCGCCGAAGCAGGTGACTCTTCTGCCGCGGCTGCTGACTCCTTCGCCCGAGCCCGTGGTCGACGGCAACGACGATGGAGAAGAGGTCAGTCATTTATCTTCCATTTTGGGCCAAATCCAAAGTTTTCTCTGGTCAGTGTTTTCTTCCTTTTTTGGGGAAGACTAGGGTTTCTGTTTTCCTTTAGTCGAAGAAATCCCTGCCTAGATTCTGTAGATCTAGGTTCAGGGGTAGCACCACGTGGGTGCATGGGTGTACATCTGTACACCCCAATTTTTTTGGCAGAAAATTAATGAAGGTGGTAAAAGGACTAAAAGTGGTGTACTTTGTTCACTAAACTTCATGTCAATTCATATAAAACTGCTTGATTCATGGAGCCCAATTACCATTGATTCCATTGGAACATTTCATATGCAATATATTTTTTTTGGTTGTAATTTTTTAGAATAATATTTATCTCCAAGTAAAGGATAAGAATAACATGCCTTAGACATGTCATATTGTATGGTCATGTAGTAAATAATCTTCATTTTCTGTCATTCATGTCAGTACTATCATTATGATGGAATAGAAATTATTTTCACATGAACATTTCAGATATTACTCCCTCTGTATCAAAATTATTATCGGTGTCAAAACTGGCAGACCTCGGGGTAGGGGGTCCCAAGTTGTGGATCTAGGATCGATGGTAACAGAGACGATGAACACGGTGTTTTACCCAGGTTCGGGCCCTCTCTATGGAGGTAAAACCATACGTCCTGCTCTTGTTTATCTTGATGAAGTTTCAAGGTACAGAGTTGATCTACCTCGAGATCATATGTTGTGGTCTAAACCCAAGGGGTATGATGAGTAATGTCATAATCTATCTATCAACGAGCCTGGCCTCGGCTTATATAATGTACCAGAGGCCCAGGATGACAAGAGTCCTAGTCAGCTACGTTGGTGGAGAGGAGTCCTTGTCTTGATCACCAAGTCTTGTGGAATCTTCCTTGTATATGTCATCGGCTGTCCGAACTGGCCCATTAGTGAACCGCCACGGGGGTCCTCGGCCCAACCCACTGGTCGGGAGACGACATGGTGAGTACCCCCTAGTCCAGGACACCGTCAGTAGCCCCCTGAACCGGTCTTCAAGTTGGGGACGCTCCTCGATTCTTCCGAACTGTTCTTCATCTTTGGTCGTCGGTCTTGAAAACTGGTTCAACAAATCTTCCCATCTCCGATCTTGTGGATCGCCGAGGTGTATCCGAAGAGTTCATACGTCGGGTATCCGAGGAGTCTTTTTAAGTAATCGGCCTTTATCAATGCCTTGTAAGTTTTTTACGCCACACCTCGGGTTTGAAGTTGTTCCCATGCGGTGGTGTCCTCTTGCATCCGAGCTCCAACGCCGGAATGTATTTGAGGTATCTTTTGCAGCCGAGCACCAACGCCGGACTGTATCCGAGCTCAAATGCCGGACTGTATCCGAGCTCTAACACCGGACTGTATCCGAGCTCTAACGATGGTCAGCGTCCGAGGTGTCATAAACTACCTCGGTCTTTAAAAGATTGAATGAATTTAGCCGAGCTTAATGCCGGAAGTGCCCTCTATGGAGCCAGCCACTGGCGCCCGAGCTTTATGCCGGACTGCTTCCGAGGTGGTGCACCACCACGACTGTGGGCTGATTTTTTGTGAATATTTTTTATTGGTGCAATTTATTCTCCGCCGAGATATATAGCCAATAGCCCTCAAGGTGTGTGTCGGTCTAAAACCCGAGATGCACCTGAAGGAAAAGATGAAACCGCTGATCCAAGTAGCCCCTGAGACTCAGGTCGATGCGCGAAATCGGCCTGAGGATCAACTCCTAGCTCGGCAGCATACGTAGGAATAGAAACGCAGTGTAATATATTAGAGATAATAGTGATCGGCGAACGGGCCCTTGAGAGAGGGTCTTGAGAAGTTGCATAATATATTAGCTTTATGCCAGATAGGTCCAGATGGTACCTGTTGTTGTCCGAAGACGCGTTTACCTATAGTTCGGTCAAGCCGAACACTAAGCACTTTGAATTTTCTGCATTGAACAAGCAATGCAATAGCCCCCGAGACACTGGTCGGGTGGCAACACCAGATCAGGGGATTGATGTGCCCCTTTAATATTTGTAAATAATAAGCCCGAAGCCCAGTAGCCCCCGAGTCTTAATGCGGGCACGGGTGGCCGAATTAAGGATCGATATCCATAGTAAAATCACAAATTATGTGTAATGACTCTATGTATCCAAGTACTTTACATCATTAGTGCTCGGATCCGCATTGTACAAAACTTTGTTGACCGACCATCGGCTTCAACCTCTTCGGCCAGTAGCCGAGGAGTGTTTTCCTACTTTATAAAGACGTTATAAGGGCAAAGATTTATGGAAAACAAGGCAATCCGGTCATACGGTTTTATAAACAAAGGTACACGGAGAGATATGTTATATTACGTTTTAACGTAAGAAACATCTTCCAAAGAAAATAGTCCCGCTATCGGTTCCTTTCTTTGGGTCGTCATGTTTATCATGATCATGAAACCTCACCTCTGATCAATGTGGGAGGAAAATATTGAGGATTTAGTTCGGGGAAAGTTCCCGAACTCTATGGTATTAATGAACCAAAAATTTCACTTCCGTCGTTGCCGACCAATGTGATCCTTTAAGATTGCTAGCTTTCGGCTTCACCCAGTCTGAGGTACTTACTCGGATGACCCGGTAGTAACAATCACAGAGGTGCTCCCTTCACCACCTAGCCAAACAATCGGGAACATAGGGGTAAGCACAGGAGCCAGGCAACCCAGCTTAGCCAAAATCTTAAGTCAAATTGATGCATATTTATGGCTTTATAATGATGATTGCAGAAGGAGGCCCTCGTATATTAAATACAAACGCCGATGATATGTTTATTTTGACTCCGTTGCGACCGTTTATCATTTGAAAGTGGCCCATCGTCGGCTTCCACCCCCTTGTAGATGCTAAGCAGGGTGTTTTCGCAATAACAAAACAACCCTTAGTTGACGTCTCGGTGCCCGAAGGCAGTTGTGTTAGCGGAAATGAGGCAATCAGATACGCGGGCTTTATAACTTTCCACTTAGTCATAGGAGCTTAAAGTTGGGAGGCCAGTTACTAGCCCCCAGTTAGTGTTCGGCGATAGTCGAGGTCAAGCCGTAAACACTTCGGCCAATGTTATGAACGGACCATCATTTAACATGGGGTGACCTCTACGATCTTATAATTTAACATAGTCATCGGATCGCTGACCAGTTTACACTTATTGTGCCAGTCAGTTTTCGGCTTTCTCCACTGAGGCGCTTAACCATGCTAGCTGGAAGCACAATCGCAGTGGTTCTCCCTTTGCACACCTAGCCGAACAAAGCGGAACATAGGAGGCAAGCACAGGACCCGGGCAACCCAACTATTGACCAAAGACACAATTCGAAACCGATGCATATAAAGCAATACCCGAGAATGTTTTGCCGAATCTCTAAAGGTGTCCGGCGTTGCACTGCGAGACTTATGCTGGAAACACACAAATAGTTTAAAAGTGCCACAGGCTTAAAAACCAAAAGACTTATGCGGAAACTCCACGTCCGAACTAAATCAGGTCAATTGGTGCCAATCCGAAAATTGGTCTAAAAAAAATTTGTGCTTCTGTCATGCTTTAACATGACACATCTGATCTCAAGACTGCAAGTGGGTCAAGATCGGACCCAGGCTATCCGGCTATTGACCACACACTCGAGTCGAGGAAGGAGTGATAGAAAAAGACTTTTCAACGAACAAGAAGAAAACACACTAATTATAAAACAGCTCATGTAAATTTAAGAGCCCCCAGCTAACATGGGTAAAGGGAGTTTCTTTTAACAAACAACTCACGTGAGCACGGTCGAACCGAACACAAATTAAAAATTAAAAACTTTGGGCATGAAAGCGACTTAGCTGGTTAATGTGCTCGGCATCGATGACGCGGTCCGAGTTTACGGCGGGACGAGGTCCCAGCCCCTAAGCCGGTCCCGAGATGGAGGAGCGAAGAGCTCGGCACTCCGAAGTGGCGACACAGCACGGCCAATGTGGCGAGGTGGAACCCCCCGTCTGTCCGAGGCGACGGAGTAGGCCGACAGTATGACGCCGAAGTTCCTAGTGTGGGTTAATGAAGTGATGACAAAGCCCCCGGTCCAGCCGAGGTGACAGCGCTGCCCAATCCGGATCATTTACCTGTGCACGGAAGATAGTGCAAGCCGGAGATAACAGTAATAAAAAAAGGTTGCATGATTAATAATTCATGCAAAGTGAGTAATAAAAGAAATATGGCCCGTGAGCCAAACACCCGACGAGGTAGGACCCTCTTGATGATGCCGAAGTCCCCGAGGCAACCGAACATGTCGGTATCGCAATTCAATCAACGAGCCGATTTATGCCAATTGGGACGACGACATTGGCTTGCCGAAGTGACCGCGTGACGCAGTCGAAGTCAATCACCTGCACACATAAAATAGTGCGGTCCAAAAAGAATAATATAAATATATATAAAATCCTTGCATAATTGCTTTTCGCAAAGATAATTTATTTAAAGAGATGTGGCCTGGTGCCGAAGTCAATGTCGATGCAGGGTGTCGGCGTGATGCGGTAAAGGTGTGGCAAAGCCCGAATTCACAGGTCGGTCCGAGTTCCGGATGCGGCATTCGCCGAACTATGTACGAAAACTGACCGAACCACCACGCGACCGTCGTTAATGCGGCCACCATTTGATAGACCTGTGTACAGATGATGGAACAAACCACAGTAATAATTCCTTGGGAAAAATAAACCCAAACAAGCAAAAATTGCTAGGATTAATAGCACCTGGTTTATTTGTTGTAGCAGTCCGAAGAAAGGTTACTCCCAAAATTGGGACTCGATCCGCACACCCATTGCCTGATGGATGATGAAGCGACGGCATGGCGATGCCGGCAAAGATTGTCTCGCCGAGGCAAAGCCCCCGGTCCAGCTAACGTAATGAAGCTGGTCGGCTGGTGACGCCGAAGTCTCCGGAGTAGGTTGATGAAGAGATGGCGAAGCCCCCGGTCTAGCCGAGGTGACAAAGCAGGTCGGTAAGGAGACATTGCAGTTGCCATGTCAGCCGAGGTGTTGAAGCAGTTCGGCGTGATGGACATCGGCTTGAAGAAGCAATAGTACGGCCATGCCGACGCAGGTCGTAACTTGTGACGCGGTCAATGCCGGATTGATGAAGTGGCCATGCGGCGGTGCCGGTGTGCCTGCTCCGTGTAATCCATGGGGCGGCGATGTTGGTGATGATTTATCCTTGGCAATTTCGAACTCTTGTTCGGCTCGCCGAGATGATGATCCGAAGAAGTTGAGCTCGGCTCAAAAAGCGATGACGCGTCTAGCGCAGGTCGGCAGCCAAGGAGCAATATTGCCGGACTGGTTTGACACCAGCGTGATGGTGAAGATTACCTCAGAGGAGGCTTAAAATTTTATGGGCACGTGTTTAAAAACAACGCACAATACCCTAGAAGAAAATTCCTTTAAAAAGGTCGTCCAATATCACGTTCATAAAGAAACATGAATTCGGGTCGGATCCATATTCGCGCAGAAAACAGATCTGAAAATTGGTCCACTCATCGGAAGGTTCCCGGAGTTTGAACCATCAGATCGAGCTGAAAGTTTGAGGGGTGGTAGATATAGGAATTATGCAGCCGATCAATGGTTGGATCTTCCAAAGGACGTCCAAGCTAAATGCTGGACACCACGCTCCAAACTCGTCCAGATTCGACAGGGCTCCGGTATATCGGAGATCGCCGGAGATTCCTCCATCGGAACTCGGCAAAATTTTGCATGGTTGTTGTAGACTTAATTCTGCACAATTCCACCGAAGCAATCGTTAAAACGACACTCGAGGAAGTGGCGACAGTGAATACGAATCCGCTATATAGAAAAACAGCACGGTCGCCAGAGGACAATGTTGAAGTTGAGCCCCCGGGCTATATGGATGATTCCTCCATGATCTTGATAGAGATCGGAGTTGATGTTGATGAAGGATCTTGTCCGAACATGACGATCGGAGACGGAGCGCAGTCCTCGGTCGAGCCAAGGTGACCAGTCGAGCCGGCGACGAAGATGCCGACGTCGCAGTTGATGTGCGGGCGATCCATTGATCCTTTGCCGATCACACAGCGGAACTCTCAATGAAAGCACCATTGTTGGTGTCAAAACCGGTAGACCTCGGGGTAGGGGGTCCCGAGCTATCGATCTAGGATCGATGGTAACAGAGACAATGAACATGGTGTTTTACCCAGGTTCGGGCCCTCTCTATGGAGGTAAAACCCTACGTCATGCTCTTGTTTATATTGATGAAGTTTCAAGGTACAGAGTTGATCTACCTCGAGATCATATGTTGTGGTCTAAACCCAAGGGGTATGATGAGTAATGTCATAATCTATCTATCAACGAGCCTGGCCTCGGCTTATATAATGTACCAGAGGCCCAGGATGACAAGAGTCCTAGTCGGCTACGTTGGTGGAGAGGAGTCCTTGTCTTGATCACCAAGTCTTGTGGAATCTTCCTTGTATATGTCATCGGCTGTCCGAACTGGCCCATTAGTGAACCGCCACGGGGGTCCTCGGCCCAACCCACTGGTCGGGAGACGACATGGTGAGTACCCCCTAGTCCAGGACACCGTCAATTATTGTTGGGTTTTTTGTTTACGATATAAATTTGTTAACACCCTAGTGTGAAATCCTGGATCGGCCACTGTCTAGCTAGGTTACATTTGTTGAGCCATGTATATGTCATTTTTTATCTATATAAGTTATTGTGCTAATAATCCGGCATGGGTAGGCTTGACGTCCTTGCTGCCGTCTAGGTTCTTCGGTCGCAGTAGGTGGCTCCTCTGGCTCCTCAGCCAGAGCAGGTGGCTCCTCTGCCACATCCGGACCAGGTGGCTCCTCTGCCACAGCCAGAGCAGATGGCTCCTCTGCCGCAGCTAGTTCCTCTCTGCCGTTGGTTCCTCCTATGCCCGAGCCTATGGCCGCCATCGACGTCAACGAAGAAAACAATAGTCATCTATCTCCTTTATTATTATTGTTAAATCCTAGGTTTTCTCTAGTCGGTCCTTTTCTCTATTTTTGGGGAAGGCCAGGGTTTCTTTTTTCTTTAGTCGATGAAATGCCTATCTAGATTTTGTAGATGTGTTAAGTAACTAGCTAGGTTATATGTGTTGAGCCCTTTATAGGTCATTTTTTGATCTATATAAATTGTTCTGCTAATAATCCGGCTAGGGTTGGTGATTGTGCTTATACTAGTTCGTAGCTGCACCTTGGAGTTGAATTTCCTATCCAGATGATTGTGATAATAACATAAAGATTGATTTGCGCTGAGCATGAGTTATGCACTAGGCAAATAAGGTCTTAAAATGTTGAGTATATGTTTTGTTGCTTTTGTTCTATGAGCACTGATCTTTGGTTTTAATTTAATGATCTACCTAAGTGATTGTGACAATGATTTTAAACATTGATTATCTCTAAGCAGCGGCTAATGCATAAAGAAACTGGATTTCATCAGTGTTTTACTTAAGCTTTGTTAATTAGTTTCTTTGTAAATACAAAATTTTGGATCGCTTATTGTCAGAATTCATAATAACTACTTAGCTAGAATGTTGAATAGTTAAGGACCATTGACGGCCAGGGTATCAAAAGGGGAATCTGCCACGACGATAACATGGGGACTTTCAATATCCATGATCCTAACCACACAAAATCTATATGTTACTAGATACAGGGTGGCTCTTTTATGACAATGGACTGGATGCAAGAAAGCAACAGAATGATCTTATTTATATAGCAATTTGCGGTTAGCTAACGAGATCCATAAGATAGACAACTGGCGGTATCTTTAAGATAGAAAACCAGAAAATAGTAGCTGGATATGGTAGTCAAATCTTACAACTTGACTAGCAAATATATCAGTGACCAAGGCGGTGTGTTCGATGCTTGGAGAATACATATGTAGTTGATTTTTTACTGTTCTAGAGATGACTCTCTTTTCCTATATTGCTAAATATATATAACTCACTACCTATTTTATCGAGTCATGCACCAGTGACACATCAACAAGTCATCCATGTAAGTTTTAAGTCATGTTTTTTGCATTGGTACATCTTTATGCAGCTCTGCCATGGTACATCATCAGTTCATGCATTTTACGTCATGAGTGAATTTTTTTTGCATTAAGTTGTGTGCTCTCATTGACATCGTAACTGTATTGGGTGCTTGGCACATACATGTATGGTTCATCCTTCATTATTTTGTATTATATGTTATCCCATTGGTTGTTTATGTAGCACCTAATAAATAAGACACTTCTTTCATCAAGATCATTTAGGGTTTCAGGTTTACGCTATCATCTATAATATTATGTTTCATAGACTCTGTGCCTGCTGAATTATCATTATTTACACAACATTTTTTACTACATGTAGATACTATCTGAAGACATTGATAACGACGAAGAAGGCCAGATGATCTACAGGAGGCGCAAGGGGAGGGAGCTTGTCAGTGGTGTGCATGCCAGACGTGTCAAGCTTAGTGCTGAGGTGATGTGTCGGTCTCTGGTCGACGATCACATTGATTGAGTCGTCGATGATCAAGCAAGGGCATCAAGGGTAAGGTGGTGGGGGTCACTGATGGTTCACTACCAACCTATACTAAACAGTTTATCATAGGCAGGTAAGGTAACAATGAACAGGTTACAAAAGCAGGCTATGCATCAGAATAGGAACATACATTAACAGTAGCATAATCTAATGCAAGCAGGAGAAATGGAATGGGCGATATCTGGATGCTCAAGGGGGGGCTTGCCTGGTTGCTCTGGCAAGAGAGAGGGATCGTCAACGGGCTGCTCGTCTGGAGTGTAGTCGTACCCAGCTGCAACGTCGTCGGTATCGACGTCTATCGAGAGAGAAGGAGGGGGAGAGAAACAATAAATTCACGGCAATAATGCAAACAATATGTATGACATGCCTAAATGATATGCCGGGGTGTTCTGTTGCCTAACTAATTGATTTAGTTAATTTAGGAATTTAACCGGATTTATTTAATCAATGTTGGGCACTATTCATTTATCGAAATCGGTCTAAAAGTTCAATGTTCATCTAGCTAGGGGCATGTGACAAGAATACGGAGGGCGTATTCGGGTTCGTATCGAAATTCTGAGCAACTTTCGTATATAAATTATTTTCATCGGAGTTACGGTTTATTTAATATGATTTTTTAAAGTTTTTATTAATTTCAGGAATTTAATTATTTATTTAAATTCAACATTATCCGAAACAGTAATTGATGACGTCAGCATGATATCATGCTGATGTCAGCAGTCAACAGTGCAGTTGACTGGGTCAACCTGACAAGTGGGTCCCACTTGTCATTCACTGTTTAGTTAATTAGGGTTTAGCTAATCTAACTATAGATTAATTAGACTAACTAATTAATTAGTTTAACTTAATCAGGATTAATTAAATTAAATAATTCACTAATTAATTAATTATGTTTTTATTTTCTTTTTTTTAAACGTTCTCGGGCTAGGCCCCATTCGTCATAGACACAGGGGGGCGGGCCCAGCTGTCTGTGGCCCAATGGCCACAGCGGGCGCGGGCGTGTGGGCACCGGCCGCCTGAACAGGGCACGCGCGCGTGGGCGCAGCGAGGCGCCGGCGCGGGGTCGACGGGTGCGGCAGGGGGTGGAGGCGCGGCCGTGGGCGCGAACGGGAGCGGCAGACGCGGCTGGACGAGGCGAGGCGAGCGACGAGCGGGCACGATGGAGACGAGCAAGGCGAGGCGGCTGTGGGCGCGCGCGATGCAGGCAAGCGGCGACAGCGGGCGCGGGGCGTGCGAGAGCCGGGCGCGCGCTTCGGCGCGGGCAGGGTGCAGCGGCAGGCGCGTGCGGGCGTGCGGGAGCCGCGTGTGCGCGGTGTGCGCCGGAGAGGAGGAGAGGACGGAGCCCAGCGGGCGGGGCTCACCGCGGGCCGTAGGGACTAGGCAGCGGGGCGCGGGGAGGAGGTCGGGGACAGCGAGGCATCGACGGGGACGAGGGCGAGGCGGCGGTGGTCGGCGGCGTCGACGGGCGCGCGCGATCCCGATCCAGAACTGGATCGGGGGAAGGGGGGTAGCGAGCGAGGGGGGAAATGGGGGTGGGCTAGGGTTTACGGCGGCTCGGGTGCGAGGCCATATAGGCCAGGGGGAAGTGGGCCGGCCGGCTGGGCTATGGCCCAGTTGGGCCAGGGGTTTTGTTTTTTTCTTTTTGTTTTGCTTTATTCCTTTTTGCCCTTTTCTTTTTATTTATTCCTATTTTCTGTTTTGTAAATAGTTAGGCCTCAAACTGACTTTTGTAAAATATGCAACTTGTTCCATTAAACACTAGGCATTATCTACTACTGCCAAAAATTGGTTTGGAGATAATTGGAGTTCACACAAATTTTATATTAAATAAAACGTATTAAACCTTGCTGTTTTGGTAATGCTAGAGCCACCTAATTAATTTATTAATTGTTGGTTACAATTTTAGGATAGTATCTATAATATTTGTTATTTATTGAACATTTTAGTTTCTATGTTGAACAACTTTTATTTTCCACTTTCATTTAAATTTGAATTTTGACTTAGGAGTTGAAATGCAATATGATGCAAATGATGATTTGGCACCGTTAATCATGCTGACTTGTCAATATCAAAAGTGATTACTGTGGCTAATGACATGGGGTGTTACAATTCTCCTCATCTATCAAGAATTCTCGTCCCGAGAATTAAGAGGAAGACTGAAAGAAAGTGGGGTATTCTTCGCGAAGACGATCCTCGCGTTACCAAGTGGCTTCATCTTCAGAATGATTCGACCACTGAACCTTGAGGAATTTGATTGACTTTTGACGAGTTCGGCGCTCAGCTTGATCAAGAATACGGATGGGATATTCTGGATAAGACAGATCTTCACGCAATTCAAGCATCTTGTGATCCACAGCTCGAATAGGATCCTTGAAGCAGCGACGGAGTTTGGATACATGAAAGACATCATGTACTTGTGAAAGATTTGGCGGCAATTGCAACAGATATGCCACTTCTCCTCGACGGGCAAGAATACGGAACGGGCCAATGTAGCGAGTAGCTAACTTGCCTTTGATTCCAAACCGATGAGTGCCTTTCAACGGGGTGACGCGAAGGTAAGCTTGCTCGCCAGGTTGATAGACCATTTCCTGGTGCTTTCGATCATAGTTGCTCTTCTGACGAGACTGAGCAGATTTCAAATCTTCATGGACAATGCGGACTTGTTCTTCAGCTTGCTGAACAATGTCCGGCCCGACGAGTGAGCGTTCCCCAGTTTCTGACCAATTCAGAGGGGTTCGACACTTACGACCGTATAGAACTTCAAACGGTGCCATCTTCAAACTAGCTTGATAGCTATTGTTGTAAGAGAATTCGGCATACGGGAGAGATTCCTCCCATTTCTTACCGAAGGAGATGACGCAAGCTCGAAGCATATCTTCGAGCACTTGATTAACTCGTTCGACATGACCCTGTGACTGAGGGTGAAAAGCGGTGCTGAAAGACAGATGCGTTCCCATAGCTTCTTGGAAACTATTCCAGAATCTTGAGGTAAAGAAGCTGCCACGATCAGAACTGATCTCCAACGGAACACCGTGGAGTGACACAATTCGGGAAACATACAAGTCTCCTAACTGGCTAGCAGTGATTGTCTCCTTAACTGGCATAAAGTGAGCAACCTTGGAGAATCGGTCAATGACGACAAAAAAAGCATCATGACCCTTCTGAGATCTGGGAAAACCAGTAATGAAATCCATTTGGACCTTGTCCCATTTCCATTCAGGAATTTCAAGGGGTTGCAGAGTTCCAGTAGGCCTTTGATGTTCTGCTTTAATGCGGCGGCAAATGTCACACTCAGAAACATAACGAGCAATGTCTCGCTTCATATTAGGCCTCCAGTATCTCTGACAAATGTCACGGTACATCTTTGTGCTACCAGGATGAATTGACAGAGGAGTGTCATGAGCTTCTTTCATAACGTGTTCCCTCTCATCCTTGAACTTGGGTACGAAGAGACGGTGTTGGAAAAATAGGATCCCATCCTTATCAAGATGGAATTCCGACGGCTTTCCTTTCTCGAGGTACCGCTTAATCCTTTCAACTTCAGAGTCATACTTTTGTATAATCTTAATGTTGTGCTCTAAATCTGGCTCGACAACCAGGGTATTGAGATAACCCTGTGGAACAATATGGAGGTTCAATTTGCGAAGCTCTTCATAAAGCATAGGTTGTGCTTCCTGAACCATAAGGTTGCTGCAATAAGCCTTGCGACTCAAAGCATCGGCCATTACATTAGCCTTGCCAGGAGTGTATGAGATATTCATATCATAATCGGCAATTGTCTCGAGCCATCTTTGTTGACGAAGGTTCAGATCCGGTTGAGTATATAGATACTTCAAACTTTGATGATCCGTATATATCTCGCAACGATTACCGAGAAGGTAATGTCGCCATAGCTTCAGGGCATAAATAACCGCAAAAAGTTCGAGATCGTGCACTGGGTAATTTTCTTCATGAGGATGTAATTGTCGAGAGGCATAAGCAACCACTTTACGCTCTTGCATTAGGACACAGCCTAATCCTTGACGAGATGCATCACAGTATATCACAAAATCCTTTTGGGAATCCGGGGGTGCTAGCACTGGGGCAGATGTTAACTTATCTTTCAGCGTCTGAAAGCTTTCTTGACATTTTTCTGTCCACTCAAATTTAACACCTTTGTGAAGCAGATTTGTCAATGGTTTTGCAATCTTGGAAAAGTTCCCAACGAATCGACGGCAATAACTAGCAAGTCCGAGAAAACTTCTGACTTGCTTGACATTCTTCGGGGGAGTCCAGTCAAGAATAGCCTGAACTCGTTCCGGGTTAACAGCAATTCCATCCTTGGAAATCACATGACCAAGATAGGTCACTTCAGATAACCAGAATTCACATTTGGAGTACTTGGCATATAACTTGTGTTCTCGAAGCCTCTCCAGAACAAGGCAAAGATATTCGGCATGTTCTTCTTCATTCTTGGAATATATAAGGATATCATCCAAATAAACCACGACGAATTTGTCGAGGTAATCCATGAATATATAATTCATCAGATGGGAGAACGTAGCTGGAGCATTCGTTAGGCCAAATGACATGACGGTGTATTCATAGGAGCCATAACGAGTGACGAATGCAGTCTTGGGAATATCCTCTTCACGGACACGGATCTGGTGATAACCCAACCTCAAGTCGAGTTTAGAGAACACCGATGATCCAGCAAGTTGATCATATAAGTCATTGATCCGGGGCAGTGGGTATTTATTCTGGATTGTGGCTTGGTTAATGGGCCGATAATCCTGAACCAATCGGTTAGTTCCATCCTTCTTCTTAACGAAGAGTCAAGGTGCTCCCCAAGCAGAGGAACTGAGGCGGATGAAACCATTCTTAAGTGACTTGTCGATTTCTTCCTTAAGCTCGAGAAGGTGGTGCGGAGGCATCTTATAAGGACGCTTAGCAATAGGGACAGTGCCAGGCTTCAAGTCAATGACAAATTCGACAGCCCTAACCGGGGGTATTCCTGGGAGTTCTTCTGGAAAGACGTCTGGAAAATCTCGAACGACAGGAACATTCTCGATTCCTTCCAGAGGTGAGGCGTTCAAAGCATTCAGAGCATATATCTGAGCTTCAGCATCTCGAGTAATTCGGGCGGTGTAGTTCACTATCTCATCAGAGGGGTGAAGAAGTTGGACGACTTTAGTGGCACAATTGATCGAAGCAATGTGAGCTTTCAACCAATCCATTCCGAGTATGAGGTCTATGGTGGAAGACTTCAAGACGATGGGTGAGGCAAGGAATTCCAACCCTTTAATTTCGACGGTAACGTTAGGTGCTATCACGTCAGCATGACAGTGACCTCCGGGAGTTTTAATGACTAACGGAGTATGCATCTTCTCATATCGAATGCCATGCATGAATGCAAATTTTCCAGAGATGAATGAATGTGATGCTCCTGAATCAAATAAAACAGAAGCAGGTACTGAGTTAACGAGAAGGGTACCCATCACAGTAGTAGGTTGATCCTGGACTTCTTCAATATCAATGTTGTAAGCGTGTCCACGACCATGTGCAGCAGACCCAGTATTATAGTTGCGGGTCTGATTGTTGCCATGACCATTGCCACGGCCAGTACGCGGAAAAGCTAACTGATTCTGAGTCTGGCGACAGTCTTTAGCCTGGTGACCTGGTTTGTGGCACTTGAAGCACAGACCATCTTCAGGACGAAGAGGAGCATTGTTTTGAATTGCTTGAGCTCTTGGTTGCCTCGGTGGTGGAGGAGGCAGACGTAGTGCAGCATAGTTGTTCTTTGGCGCAGGGGCATTTGGACGGAACACGTTGTTGGGAATCCAGACTCGACGCTTCTATGCTGAGCCTGAAGATGAGCCAGCATCACGATAGTGTTTCTGCGAGTCCTTATCCTTCATCTGAGCGGTCTCAACCAGAATAGCCTTGTTCACAAGAGTTGAAAAATCATTGAAGTCTTGGGCAGCAAGGGCAAGCTCGAGGTCTGGGTGTAGTCCATTACGGAACTTCTCTTGTCTACGGGCATCTGTGGCGATGTCTTCTTCAGCACAGCGGGAGAGGTCAAGAAATTCCCGCTGATAAGCTTCGACAGTCTAGTTGCCCTGAGTGAGGTTGTGGAACTGGGTCTTCATCCATTCCATCATTGCCTGAGGGATATAACGGGCACGGAAAGCAGCCTGGAACTCATACCAGGTAACCACTGTTCCAGCAGGCAGTGAACGCTTGTGGGTGTCCCACCATTGAGCAGCGGGACCCTTTAGGAAAAAGGCCGCGAAGGTGACGAAGTTGGCAGGGGCGACATTAGCAGACTCCATCTCGTGAGTGATGTCGTGGAGCCAGTCATCAGCATCCAGTGGCTTGTCAGAGTTGCAGAACTGAGTGGGGTTAAGCCGCATAAACTCCGGCAGAGTTATTGAAGGAGGGTTCTGGTTCTGGTTGTTCTGATGCGGAAACTGAGCCATGATCCCAGTCATGAACTGGCGGTTGAGCTCGAATTGTTGCATCATAGCTGCCATATAGTCTGGAGGTGGTGGGCGTTCAGGGGCACGACCACAACCACCCGGTCTAACCATCCTGCTAAGTATCAACAGGGATAGTTTAGTAAAAGCAATTGCGAGTGTTTAGCGACAAGCATGATGTAACTCGACAACAATTAAGCAGTGTAACAGATACATAACAGTAGTCAATTAAGACATACAGATCCATACACAGAGTCGGGTACATGCGGACAGCATAACGGCGCAAATTAAACGCTAGACATACTAGGCGCCGCGCAGGCACGCGGTAAGGAAGTACACAACAAGACATAGCAAAGGCTACATCAACATCGGGGAAAACCACTGTAACGGGGTAACTGCGAGTGCGGACGACGAATGCTCGTCGCGGAAGGATCCTGCGCTCCATGTGCACTGTGATGCAGAACCCGGTCTCGAGCTGTAAGAAGAGGTCCATGTGCAGGTGTGTGGCCTCCAACAGCAGGCCAGTCAATACCAGCATACATCTAGGTCCTGCGCGGATAAAGGATGTGCTCCGGATGTATCCCTGCACGAACAGCGGGTAGCAACTGCGTCATAGCATTGTAGAGACGTGCTCGAGTGGCAACCAACTCGACGGCAAGAGCCCGAACGGTGCGATCCAGAGCCTAAGTGCACTGAATTAGAACGCGCTGGTCGTAGCGACGAGGCTCGTACGGGGCACAAATAGCTGTGTAGTATCCAGTAGCATCTCCAGCAGGGGCATGAGGAATGTATCGGAACTCAGAGTCATCCAAGATATCGCTGAACTGTCCTCGGAGACGTGCGACAGCAGAGTAGGCGGCATCATGGACTGCCATCTCAATCGTCACGCCGATACCATGGAAAAGGTGCAGCTCGGTGTCTGAGTCATTTTGCTGATCATAGATACGAACATCAGCATGGTACTGCTCCTGGTTGAACTCGCGGTAATCCTCGTAGACCATGTACTCGGGGTACCAGCGGTAGCCAAGTCTGGTCATGAGAGTGATCAGGACAGCTGGAAACCCAGGGGCATCACGAGCCCAAGTGCGAAGCACAAGCTGTGTCGTAGGACGCGGTGGAAACAAATGGTCCGTCTGAAACAGAGGAAAATTCAGAATTGTCAAATGACAATGAGAAGTTTAACACAACTCAGAGAGAAAGGTTAAACAAAACAATGGAAAGGAAAATGATTATCAGAATAATCAGATCAATGACCGGGACATCGCACAGATATCCAGCTCTCCGGGTAGACGGAATTTACGAGATCCTAAGTGTCGGTGTTAGTAAAATTTATTTAACCCGAATAGAAGAGAGATCAGAGTCCCAGAGTATAGACGAGGAATAAAAGATCCTAATACCACCCAGTTAGCGACGTGGGCCCGTAAGCCACACAGCCAAGTTAGTAAATTAGTTTTTCAGTTTCTAGACTCAACTTCGGCCAAGGAATTGGAAGGGGCTTCCTACAGGCAGTCGGCTCTGATACCAACTTGTGACGCCCCCGACTCAATCGTGCACTAATCATACACGCAAACATGCACGATCAAGCACAGGGATTCATGGGAAGATATCACAACACAACTCTAACACAATTAAAACGGAGATCCACAATATTACAGACCAGGGATCCGAAGATCCGAATACATGAGTCAGTCATACAAATATTATCTGAGTACAGACATAGTTAGACAAGTTTTGCCTTAAGAAGGCTAGCACAAACAACGACTCTAGATCGAAAGGCGAAGGCCTCCTACCTGGGAGCCTCCGATCCTACTCCTGGTCGGCTGGCTCGATCCAGTAGTACGTGTCCTCTGGACCCTCCTAGTAGTAAGCTCCTGAGATGGCATCTGGCTCCGGGGCTCCATCGTCTGATGTATCACCAAGGTGGGGTATGGGGAAAAGAGAAAGTAAAGCAACCATGAGTACTCAGCAAGCAAGGATCTATACTACATATGCAACATTATCAATGGAGAAAAGCTGTATATGTGGACTGGGCTGCAGAAATGCCAGAATAGAGAGAAGGCCTAGTCCTATCGAAGACTAGCATCTTCACGAAACCATCTTCTTGCAGCAGTAGAAGAGAGTAGAATAGCATTTTATTTAGCAAACATGTTGAAGCAAGCCTAGAGATCCTTCCTCGACTCCCAGCGAGAAAGCGATCCCGAAGCTTCGATTAAGTAACAAGTATCCAGTTCAAGTAGTAGATCGGGATATACAAACTGAGCGTCCTTTACCGTAGGACCGGCTATCGATAGATCATTCATCCCTGCAGGGGTGCACTACCGTTACCCAACACGCTCGATCACCTCTGGCCGAACACACTTCTTGGGTAATGCCCGGCCTCGGGAGATCAACACGAAGCAGCGCACTACCTAGGCTCGGCAGAGAGGTCAGCACGCTGGACTAACCTATGCACCCAGAGGTCTTGGGCCATCGCCCTGGGCACCCTGCGCGTTGCGAGACTGGCCGGGGTGCAGGCGCGACACTGAACTCATCAGTGAAGTATCCAGCCCATTCCCGACAATCAGCCCGCACGGTGAACCGTGACGTCTGAAGAGCTTTCGGGAGAAACATACATCGCAAAGGGCCCCATAAACCATAATCCCACGTGGTGGTAGTGTGTATAGGGCACGTCGACCCACTCAGATCACACACCCAAATCCAATAGGCTCATTTAGTATCTCGCGGAGACAATCAGAGTCTCTGAAGCTCCGCCACAATATCACACTCGAGTGCCCTTCCGGCACACCCGACAACATAGATCCCTAGCGGGTACCCACCAGGGTGGACCCGCTTGTAACAAAGGTCAAGGTAACCGTGCGGTCATAACATCAAGGGGGGAAACCCCGAGGAATCACCCTCGATGGATTTTGCTCGACGAATACATCAGGGTGAACATATGAGGCATCACCCTCAGTGTTCACACTGAGGGGTTGCACGACAGAGTCGTATCGGAAGTGGAGAAGGAGGAATCACCCTCGATGACCATGAATGAACAGCTACACTGCAGAGTACTCATCAGGAGTGTGTTACGAGGTATCACCCTCAACACTCGATAATAACTATGCAGAGTCGTACAACTAAGGGGGTGAAGTGATGTGTCAGTCTCTGGTCGACGATCACATTGATTGAGTCATCGATGATCAAGCAGGGGCAACAAGGGTAAGGGGGTGGGGGTCACTGATGGTTCACTACCAACCTATACTAAACAGTTTATCATAGGCAGGTAAGGTAACAATGAACAGGTTACAAAAGCAGGCTATGCATCAGAATAGGAACATACATTAACAGTAGCAAAATCTAATGCAAGCAGGAGAAATGGAATGGGCGATATCTGGATGCTCAAGGGGGGGGGACTTGCCTGGTTGCTCTGGCAAGAGAGAGGGATCGTCAATGGGCTGCTCGTCTGGAGTGTAGTCGTACCCAGCTGCAGCGTCGTCGGTATCGGCGTCTATCGAGAGAGAAGGAGGGGGAGAGAAACAATAAATTCACGACAATAATGCAAACAATATTTATGACATGCCTAAATGATATGCCGGGGTGTTTTGTTGCCTAACTAATTGATTTAGTTAATTTAGGAATTTAACCGGATTTATTTAATCAATGTTGGGCACTATTCATTTATCAAAACCGGTCTAAAAGTTCAATGTTCATCTAGCTAGGGGCGTCTGACGAGAATATGGAGGGCGTATTTGGGTTCGTATCGAAATTCTGAGCAACTTTCATATATAAATTATTTTCATCGGAGTTATGGTTTATTTAATATGATTTTCTAAAGTTTTTATTAATTTCAGGAATTTAATTATTTATTTAAATTCAACATTATCCGAAACAGTAATTGATGATGTCAGCATGACATCATGCTGATGTCAGTAGTCAACAGTGCAGTTGACTGGATCAACCTGACAAGTGGGTCCCACCTGTCATTCGCTGTTTAGTTAATTAGGGTTTAGCTAATCTAACTACAGATTAATTAGACTAACTAATTAATTAGTTTAACTTAATCAAGATTAATTAAATTAATTAATTCACTAATTAATTAATTAATTATTAATTTTGTTTTTATTTTCTTTTATTTATTTTTTTAAATGTTCTGGGGCTAGGCCCCATTTGTCATAGACACAGGGGGGCGGGCCCAGCTGTGTGTGGCCCAATGGCCACAGCGGGCGCGGGCGCGTGGGCGCCGGCCGCCCGAACAAGGCACGCGCGCGTGGGCGCAGCGAGGCGCCGGCGCGGGGTTGACGGGTGCGGCAGGGGGCGGAGGCGCGGCCGTGGGCGCGAACGGGCGCGGCTGGACGAGGCGAGGCGAGCGGCGAGCGGGCGCGGTGGAGACGAGCAAGGCGAGGCGGCTGCGGGCGCGCGCGATGCAGGCGAGCGGCGACAGCGGGCGCGGAGCGTGCGAGAGCCGTGCGCGCGCTTCGGCGCGGGCAGGGCGCGGGCGGGCGTGGGCGAGCCGCGTGTGCGCGGTGAGCACCGGAGAGGAGGAGAGGACGGAGCCCAGCGGGCGGGGCTCACCGCGGGCCGTAGGGAGTAGGCAGCGGGGCGCGGGGAGGAGGTCGGGGACGGCGAGGCGTCGACGGGGACGAGGGCGAGGCGGCGGTGGTCGGCGGCGTCGACGGGCGCGCGCGATCCCGATCCAGAACTGGATCGGGGGAGGGGGAAGCGAGCGAGGGGGGAAATGGGGGTAGGCTAGGGTTTAAGGCGGCTCGGGTGCGAGGCCATATAGGCCAGGGGAAGTGGGCCGGCCGGCTGGGCTATGGCCCAGTTGGGCCAGGGGTTTTGTTTTTTTTCTTTTTGTTTTGCTTTATTCCTTTTTGCCCTTTTCTTTTTATTTATTCCTATTTTCTGTTTTGTAAATAGTTAGGCCTCAAACTGACTTTTGTAAAATATGGCACTTATTCCATTAAACGCTAGGCATTATCTACTACTGCCAAAAATTGGTTTGGAGACAATTGGAGTTCACACAAATTTTATATTAAATAAAATGTATTAAACCTTGCTGGTTTGGTAATGCTAGAGCCACCTAATTAATTTATTAATTGTTGGTTGCAATTTTATAATAGTCTCTATAATATTTGTTATTTATTGAACATTTTAGTTTCTATGTTGAACAACTTTTATTTTCCACTTTCATTTAAATTTGAATTTTGACTTAGGAGTTGAAATGCAATATGATGCAAATGATGATTTGGCACTGTTAATCATGCTGACTTGTCATTATCAAAAGTGATTACTATGGCTAATGACATGGGGTGTTACATGAACTATGGTACAACTATGCATGTTAAGTTATGTGCCGACTATATGTAACATACCAGTGGAATGCAATTGCAGCCTTGAGCTGCAATCAGCTTGGTAGATGGAAATCCATGCTTCTCTTATAGCAACCTTGAAATATTGATGCTTTAGTATTTTCTTATTGTTTTTCAAATTATTGTCACACGCTTGTTAGTTTTTAACATCACGTGATGACATTCCTAGCATCGCAAATGCATGCGAGACGTGACGGCTATCGATGCATGGCTTGAGGGTCTAGGCGGCCAACGGTGCATGGTTTGATGTCTAGATGGCCACGGGGACCATCGTGTTGGCTGTGGTGTGGCTACATGATGATCACTAAGTCTTGATCCAAGTAATACTAGAATGGCCTCTGCGTACACTTCTTTCTCAGTTTGAATTTTTTAGATCACTTGATGACAATTTGATCTCATGTTTCACAAGTTTTGAGCACTAGGGTTTATGTACAAAATTTTCAATCCCCAACCTATCCACCCCGGACACGATCTTTGGATTGCATCACATAGATGTACACGACGGGTATGCAAGGGCTCCTCTTTCTTTTTGTTTTATTATATAATAATTCAATATAACTAAACCTTATGTAAGGCAACTCCAACGCCGACTAATCAATTTTTTTGTCGAAAATCCCTCCTGCCTTTTTGATTAGTCAATATTTCTGCTATAGAAGGTAACTACCAATTACTCCCCGCATCTCTCCCCCTAGGGTATGCTCTAAAACCATCACCGCCGCTCACACGCCCGCCTCCCTGCCGCTGGATATGAAATCCACTCGTGGAGATCGATTGGCTGTCGTGACAGATCGTGGCCATGGACATGCGGGGTCTGTCATGGACGCTGTTGTGACAGATCATCGACGTGCGGGGCCAACCACTAACGTCGTTGTCCATTGCATGGATCAGAACCCCCACGAGAAAGCTTTGGACTACTCGGCGTCCGACCCAGAGAAGCATCATGTCCACGAGGAGGTCCACTACTCCGTCGTCGATCACAAGCAGCAGCACATGCACGGCATGGACTGGAATTCCAGTACGGTAATTTTAATTATTTTTTTAACCCTAGATATGTCTTCAAGTTTAAGGTTAGGTTAATAATTAACCCATCAATATGTTCTTGAATTAGCATAATGGAATCTAGCTCTAAATATTGTTGATCATCAATACATAATGATCATTATTTATTCAATCAATCTTTGAGAAATTAATGGTTCCTCCACTCCACAATTTAGTGTGTTTGGTTTTATGCTAAAAGTCAAACATCATAAAGGTTGTCCATGTTTATTGAAAAAAAAATTAAAAAAAGTACATCATATGATTTATGCTTTCATATGGATTTGATATTGATTTTTTCTCCTTAAATTTTCAAAGTTAATAAATATTTATTTTAAAAATAATTTATAGGCACTACGGGATGGAACTTAGGGACTATTAGGTACTGTAAATAATGGTGCAGCTTATATCATACATAATTTAAACTTGCAGCCTTATTCTAATGATTATGCGGACATTTCGAAAGGAGAGATGGATGCACACACTCAGAAAACCCTTGAAGAATTGCAGAATGGACAGTGCAACGTGCTTAAGCGTATGGCGTATCGTTGCGCGTTCTATGGCAAATATCTGGACTCGGCTTTCATTAGTATTCTTGAGCACGCCGAAGGCGTTGCCAAAGGCTACCAAATGAAGCATGGTGTGAGGGCGAAACACAAGGCGCTAGCCCAATATCTCAGGAATTTGTCGGACAAAGAGAAGGTCCGAAGAAGGCATGATGAGAACCAACATGCCAAAAAGTAGACGAATAATCGAAACCCTGAAGAAGTTCTGGTTGGCATAAGAAGTCGTTTACGGTTTTTTAAATACCAATGAATATTTTAATTATCACAGTTTTTGCAAAAATGGTAGATTTATTAAATTTAATCATAAAAATGCATACTATTCAATTCTTGATTTTTTTTCAAATACGTTTAACCTTACATCTAATAGTTTACCTTTTTATTGGTTAACCATTATTTTCATATATATACTGTGGAGTGCTTAAAATTATTCAAGGTCAATTGATGTACTGAAAGACTCATGCACATGCAATATGAACATCACTGTATTTTTAGGGTTTCTTTAAAAGCACACCTGTGGTGGTCCTACTGGCGCGGTCATGCTGATCTTTTCTGTTTGGGCAGAAACGATAAGCTGCCAAATCTGCATCTGATCCGGCCCAAAAATTTGTTCCTTGTGTGGGCCTGTACAAGTGGGAGGTAGAGAGAAAAGCGAGCGACGGCCCCAACCCCAACCCCACCCCAATTCCCAATCCCACCACCCTTCATTTTTTGTAGAGACAGAGAGGCGACGCGGAGGGCGATGGCTAGGGTTTGCCCAGCCATCACCTTGGTCGCCCCCGTCATCGTCAAGTCGGCCGGATCCGTGAGGACACCCACTCCCCCATACTCCGGCCACGATTCTCCACTGCTTCGTCGACAACAAGGTCCGACCACGGCACCTCTTCTCCCCAATCCCTGGCCGCGCGGCCTGAAGCTCCGGTGGTGCCAGCTTGGAACAAGTCTACTCCAGCCCCATCTGGTACCACTTCACAGGTAAGATTGATCTTCCCTGCCCTTCGCATGTCGATCTGACTTTCAATTTCTGATCTAGCAGCACCGCCCAAGTTAAAATCTGACACTTGCTTGTGAGCATGTTTTGGGTATACTCAGATTTACTATCAACTAGTACGTCATATTTCAACAAGTAATTCTACAGCAAGATAATCTGACAATGTACTGCATAATCATGGTTTTACTTGTTCGTATGGGTAGTAATTGGTAAACACTTTCCTAGCAAGTAAGAGAAAAGGGTGGGTGTTGGCCAGCATACCTTGCTCGTCGACATAGCCTTCACTATGCTATCATCTTGCTTGACATATGCTATCAAGTCCTTTTTTTACTGGAAAATGAACCCCCACTACTAGATATATAAAAAGTATATTTACAGGAGCATACACATGTTTTGGTTTGTTGAGATAGTTTGAAGACTGTGTATATGTATTTGCTGATGCTTAATTAAAAACTAAAATGCGAGCACATAAACAGTCCATGAGGAAATTTGTAATGATGGAAGGAGGACCAGTTATAGTTTCATGTATTACTCGATGGTAGTATGATGATTAGTGCATATTTTGAAGAATTTGTTAAGTATACACGGCTAGTGATTGGTGCATGTTTTTGATGATATGTGCACACACGTAACATTTATGGTTGGTGTATATTTTTGATGATTCTTGTTACTGCTTATTTGAATTATGTCAGCCTATCTCGATGATATGGTATGGGATTGTTGGGGTCAATGAAGATTTACTGTGAGCTAGTAGTTCATATTGCAACAAATTCTTCACTGTTAGATTTTCTACCATTTTACTTCATAATCATGATTTTACTTGTTGGTATGGGTAGTAATGAGTAAATACATACCAAGGTATACAAAAGGGTGAGTGTTGGCCAGCATACCTTGCTCGTTCTCATAGCCTTCACTATGCTGTCATCTTTCTTGAGAGATGCTATCATGTCCTTATTCTCACTGGAAAATTAACCTCCACAGTTACCTCTAAAAATGTTATGTACAGGAGAAAATGCATTATTTGTTTTGTTGGGACAATTTAAAGACTTTATAGTTATTAGCTGATGGTACCACACAACAGCCCATCAGGAAATTTTCAGTGATCGAAGGCAGATCAGTTATAGTTTCACATATTACTCGATGAGAGCAGTCAATCATGGTTCAATTTTTGAATGATTTGTTAAGTATAGAAGGCTACTAATTTGTGCATAACTTTGATGAAATGATTTGTTAAGTGATTGGTTGGCTACCAATCATGGTGTAACATTTTTACTGCTTGTTCGAATTATGAATTGGTTTGATGCCAAAAATACATGGCTACTAATTCGTTGGTTACCAAGTTTTCTTGTCCAGCTCATATAAAGTTGCCAATATTTGGCAATGCCAACATTGGTAGCAAACCAATCATGATCTATCAGCATGAATGGTTCGATGCCAAAATTTGGCATGCCAATATCTGGCAAAATGCCAAATGTTGGCTAGTGATTGGTTGGCTACCAACTATTTTTGACAATGTCACAAAAATATGCCAAATTTTGGTAACTTTGAAATATCCTAATTGGTTATGTCCGCCCAATGATTATGAGTCTAACCACTAGTCTTGACTAGTCGTGTGAATAGTCTAGTAGTATCAATCTGGTTGTCGACTAGCTTCTTCGTGTAGATGTTAGTACATGAACTACGTACTTAACAAGAAGTATGTGAAAAGATTATTCACATTGTATATGGTGCTGCCAAGTCCTAATGTAAGACTGATTTCATATATCAATAACTATCATTTGTTCATTGCAATGCATGCAACAGGTTTTAATGGCAAGGGAAACCATCCTCATCAGCAGTGAAGAGAGTGATCACCGGACCACCTCAGATGATGCTTCAGATGGCACTTTAGATGGAACTTCAGATGGCACTTCACATGGGAGTGACGGCTATAGCAATGATGATGACACCTCTAGCGACTATGACATTGATTATAGTTCTGATGGAGATGGATATGTCGACCACGATCCCATCGTGGCGGACAGGGGTAAAGTTCTATATGGCTGGTCATATATTAAATGAACCGTGAACTATCTAAAGTTGAGGTTTCAGTAACACTTGATTACCACACATTACTCTGTTTGGGTTCTACATGACCCTGTTGCTTTGTTTCCAAATCAACATTGACTGAACTAGAGCTTAAATAGAGCATAGTGTTTAGTTGTTAGTTTAAATAAATCAAATATTCAATTTGCCCATGTTTCTACGAGATATTGCTGGGTGGATGTGATTGGGTTAGCTATGTCCTTCATTTCTTGATCATGAAGTAGGCATTGATCATCAACCCAGTGCTGATGTTCTAGATCTTATGTATGAAATTATTTACTACTCTGTCATCTTAATTTTTTTTTGATACAGGTCCGGGATACCAGGGGACAAGAAGTTTCGAGGATCACATCTTCTACGGCAACCATGTATTGCTAAACCTGATTAGGTGGGACTGTCTCAAATCCATAGTAAAGCATTGCAAACCTCCCATACCATACTATGTCTGCACCGTCACTTGCTCAGCAGTCATCAGAGGGAAGAGCAAGATGGTAAACACTTGGACTTTCTTTTTGCAAATCATACTTCACAAGTGAAAATGCCATCATGTAACATTATGTATTTCCTTGTGCAATCAGTGCTTCTCAAAGGATTACAGTGAGGCCTACCTCAAAGATTATCTGTGAAAGCCCATGGTTGTGCATGTCACCAACGAACGTTTTGAAGGTTCTAAAAAGGTCTTGCTCAAGATGGGAAAGAAGGACGGGCGTGCGATCATGACGAATAACTGGAGCGAAGTCATTGAGGGCGCCAAAATGAAAAAAGATCATATGGCTATCTTCAGGTTCATGGAAAGGAGGGGATGTGAGCTTAAGGTGAACATGGCAAGTGGCATGAAGATTTGTTGACCGATGTGAAGAACCATGACTGAATGGCATAGTTTGATGCTAGTCGTTATAATATGTATTTACTAGCCAGTAACTGGAAGTTGGTAGTATCAGCTTTTGGGTCCAGTAAGTGGAACTTACTAGTAAGTGGTACTTGGTAGTAACTGGTACTTTGGTAGTATAACTTTTGGGTCCGACTGGATATGAAGATCGTCCAGTAAGTGGAACTTGGCAGTAACTGCTAGGTGGCAGTATGAACTTATGTGGTGTAATGTACTTGCTATGCAAGTCTATATATGTGGCCTGTAGTGTAACGCACCATGGTACCCTCCTTGATATCATTACCTTAGACTGCAATTATATTTCCTTTTTGCCATAGCTTTAAAGTGATGCTAGTATTTTTAAAATCAAATCTAACCGGGTTTCATATGGATTAGATGCTACTTTCATATTGAGAACGAGGTTTCTGTGTTGGCTAGTAGGAGTTATTTTGAAAATGAGGTTTGTATGTGTTGCACAAAAAAATGCAAAGCAAAAACAAAAACTTGCGGGTCGACGCTTACATATTTCAAAAATGATGTTTCTGTTATTTTCGAAATGGCATGCTATTTTCAAAAATAGAGCAAACCAACATGTTATTTTTTTAAAAGAGCATGCTATTTTTAAAAACAGTATACAAAAAGAACATGCTATTTTTAAAACAGCACATTCAAAATAGCAAGCTATTTTTCAAATCAGCATGCTATTTTAAAAACAACAAAACAGCATGCTATTTTGAAATCAGCATGCTACTTTAAAAACAGCATATTTTAAAAAGCATGCTATTTTTTAAATCAGCATGCTATTTTAAAAACAGCATATTGAAAACAGCATTATATTTTTTAAAATCAGCATGCTATTTTTAAAATGAGGATGCTATTTTGAAATCAGCATGCTATTTTTAAAAGCAACATATTCAAAACAGCATGCTATTTTTAAAATCAGCATGCTATTTTTGAAATCAGCATGCTATTTTAAAAATAGCATATTGAAAAGAGCAATATATTTTTAAAATCAGCATGCTATTTTAAAAACAACATATTGAACACAACATTATATTTTTTAAATCAGCATGCTATTTTTAAAATAGCATGGTATTTTAAAAACAGCATATTCAAAGCAGCATGCTATTTTTAAATCCGCATATTCATGCTATTTTCAATTCAACATGCTTTTTTCAAATCAGCATTTTCAAATGAGCATGCTAATTTTAAAATATCAGTATGCTTATTTTCTATTTCAAAATAAACATTTTTCAAGGTTATTTGAAAACGAGGTTTCTATTTGGATACAAATTTGAAATTTTGTACTCATAATAATAGGTTTTTGAGAAAATCCAACGTTCTAATTTCGTATATATATAATTATTCGGTTTCTATTTTGTATTTCAAATATGAAATTTGACTACACTTTGAACAAATTTCAGCAATATTTTATGTAAAAAATGAAAAAAAACAGAAAACCAACTTCACTAAAATGCATTATTTATTCGATGTGTTGATAAATCATAACTAGCCTACCATCTCGACCTGTCCATAATAAAATGAGGGTACCAATCAAACTAGGAATTCACAAAAATAGTGGCAGTCCATCAAATAGTTCAAATACATCCAAAACAAGGTGGATCACGGCATGGAAAACTGTCTAATTCAGTTTGTTCTCAATCTTTGCACCCCAGAAATCCTTCTGTTTTCTCTGTCTGACCCTGTGCATCTAAACATCCTGTCTCGACTTAACTTTAGCTTTCCTGCATGAAACAACGTTTGTTAATAGGATAGCAAAGAAGATTTGAGCATGTACATTACACGTGAACACAAAAAACACTAACTTCACTGATTTTCTCTTCATAGCTGCAGAAGCTATCTTTACAGCTCTTATTCCCACAGCCTTTGGTACATTCCTAGCAGGCCTTTTTGTCTTCATCACCCCTTTGGCCTGTTCTTTACCGTCCTTCCTAGAGTCTTACCTGGAAAAGTTAAGAAACGTCAACACAGTACTAACAAAGACCTGACTTGTAGAGAGGACATGTAAGTACAGACACTAATTTCACTCATTTTCTTCGCGCACCCTTTGCTGCAACATTCCTAGTAGGCACTTCCTTGTCATCTTGCTTTTTCTTCCTCCCAGCTTTGACATTTCGAGCGCACTTGTGTTTCCTGCAAAAAATGAAATAGATGAATATGCAGCCAACATTCGAAAACATGTTTAACTACGCACAATTGTGCAAATACCCACTTGTTTGGTTTTGCATAATCCTCTTCTGCAACCTCCAATGGTCTCTCCCTACCCTTCGGCAGCCTACCACCTTGAACGGTCTCTTCGTACCCTTCCGCAGCCTACCATCCTTCAATGGTCTCTTCCTAGCCCTCCTTAGCCCACCATCTTCTGCATCTGAATCTTCCTCTTCTTGTGCATCTAAATCTTCCTCTTCTTCTGTATCTGAATCTTCCTCTTCTTCTGTATCTGACTCTGTCTCTTCTTCTGTCCCTGAGTCTTTCTCTTTTCGCTTCCTCCTCCTTGTGCCCTTTGATTTCCCTGATTTTTTCCTGCGTAAATTAAAGAAAAACATGTGAACACTCTACCGAAGAACATATTAACACTGTAAGCATGTATGGAAATGAACAATGAGATAAACATGTGCACTAACTTCATTGCTTTTTTTCTCTCATCCGCTCGCGCCTAGATTTAATCCTCTTGTTCGATTCTTCGGTAGTTGGTCTTCCTTTTGGATCTATTTTGATTGGATTTTCCACATCATCAGTGCAGCATTCGCGAGCAGCAGAGTAGTATGCCGGCAAAGGAACAAATGATTTCTAGCCTTCATCCAAATCAGTTTTTTCTCCATCAACCAATATACTCCGGAGAAGCTCCATCACCTGTTCTGACTGTGAATCGCTACCTGCGGCTGTGAATAAAGCATCACTAGCCATGTTGCGTAGTTGATGATACTTATTCATGTGATCAGACCATACAGGAGTATTCGTAGTCCTCGAAGAAGGGAACGCTGGCTTGGCATGCATTGTCCATCTTTTCTTCACATTTTTTTTGGAAATGTGCGTACACCAAGATGATCCAGAACGCAAAATATATGTGCGCATGGGTAATCCTCACTTTCCAACTTTCTACATTTACAAGCTGCAGCATCCATTCTTGCTTCTCTGAATAGACAAGTCACTTGATATCTAACATCCACAGACTTAGCATCCACGTCTTGTGCATCCAACCTTTTTGCATCCAAGTCCACACCATCCAGGTTTTTTTGCATCACTGTCCTTACCTTCCAAGTCATTGGGATCTTTACCATCCAGGTTTTTTGCATCCAAGTCCACACCATCCTTGCCTTCCAAGTCATTGGGATCCTTACCATCCAAGTTTTTTGCATGCAAGTCATCACCATCCTTACCTTCCAAGTCTGTAGGAACCTTAGCATCCGAGTCCTTACCATCCTTACCTTGCAATTCTCTAGCATCCTTGGCATATGGGACTTTTATCATATGGGACTTTGCACAAAACTCCAAACATGACCAAAGCATCACACGCCACCTAGTCCACAACCTGCCAATTTGTTCCTTCGACAATCTGACGCTTTACCATTGAAAACATCACAGGAGTATAAATATAAGAGGCAGCTGACGGTGTCCTGGACTAGGGGGTACTCACCACATCGTCTCCCGACCAGGTGGATCAGGCCGAGGACCCCCATGGCGGTTCACAAATGGGCCACTTCGGGTAGCCCATGCCGCATACAAGGAAGATTCCACAAGACTTGGCGCCCAAGCCAAGGACTCTCCTAAAACCCTAGGCTTCCGGTGTGTTATATAAACCGAGGCCAGGCTAGTCAATAGATTATCTCATATTCATTAGAAGAATCTCGTGGTAGATACATGTACTCTATACTATCCCCCATAGGAATACAATCAAAAGCAGGACGTAGGGTATTATCTCTTCGAGAGAGCCCGAACCTGGGTAAAATCTTGTGTCCGTGTTACCATCGCTCCAAGACACCTAGCTTAGGACCCCTACTACAAGATATGCCGGATATATAACCGACATTGGTGCTTTTATCGAGAGCATGCTGAATGATCATCATCATGGATGGATGGGATGATCAGGATATACGGCGGTGTAACGCAACAACGCAGCTGACGGGAGCACGCGTACGGACGCTAAAAGGCTCAGCCGAAGCCTTGGCGAAATCAGTGGAGCAGGGCGCAGGGCAGGCCCACATGGCGTTGTTCCATGATTCAAGAAGAATCCCATGTTGATGGGATGGCAATTCTTCCTCTCGTGAAGATTGCTTCATCTGCTAGTACTACTAGTTTAATACTAGTTGGTGCACGGACTACAAGGCATGCAATATTTGATTTGACCTAAATTACTAGTTGATGCACTGTCTTTTTTGTTCAGATCGGCCGTTCCGTAGATCGGCCAGCCCGGACGCGGTCTGGAGTCACTCCGGTCAGGCGGTCCCTCGTGGAATCGTTTATGATCATCTCGTCTGCCATCCGTCTGGACATCATCGCATAAATCGTCAGGTGCAATTGTTCTAATTTTTCGTGTTGTACATATTAATAATATTTCAAGGAGTATTTTTTGCTGGTCAGTGATTTTTTTGGTGCAACAGATTTTGCAATCCGGTCTTTGCTGCGGCCATTGTTTTCAGGGCGATCTGATATGCCGTTGTTGCCCCGCGTGCATCGCATCCGTAACTCGGGCGACCCTGCGGATTCGGATTTTGTCACCTCATCGTGCAGATGCCCTATAATCGACTTTGGCTACGTCACGCGGTCACCTTGGCGTGCCAACATCGTCGTCCCGCCTCCGCCGACCAAATTGTGTCGTATACAGTGTTAGGTCCCAAGGAGTATATCCCTAGGTCGGGTAAGCACACGCGGAGCCGAGGACAGTCCAGCACAGGCAACAGCCATCAGGGGATTTCTTTCCTTTACTTTATTTTTTTTTTCAGCACACAGATGTCGCTATCGTGCACTAGTACTATGGGGAAGTAGTATTTTCCTTTGCCGAATGACTAACTCAATCAAGTGCTAGTTTTTGCAGCACGACTTTTTAAGTCTAATTGATGAACAGTGCAAGCTAGCTTTGCACTGGGTGGCGTTTTGTCGGTGCGACTTTGTCCGCAGTCTGTCGAACATTACATCTGCAAACAGACCGCGGCTGTCAGGCTATATTTCCCTAATTATTTACTTCACTTAAATTAATTAAGTGGAGGATTATTATTATTATTGTTCGTTATTACTTTTATTTGCACTATTTTACGTGTGTAGGTAATCGAATTCGACTGCGTCACGCGGCCACCTCGACGCGGCAACGTCGTCATCCTGACTCCGTCAACCAAATTGTGTTATCACTTTGGGTTATCCATCGGTTTATTGTCCTACCCTATGGACTTCGTCGCCACCCTGCCGACCTACTCCGTCTCCTCGGCTGGACCGGTGGCTTCGCCCCGGCACATCGGCAAAGTTGTGCTTTCACCTCATCAACCCACTCCGAGGACTTCGGCGCCACCTTGCCGGCCTGCTCCGTCGCCTCAGTTGGACTGGGGGTTTCCCCTCGCCACATCGGCCGCGCTATGTCACCACTTCGGAGTGCCGAACTCTTCGCTCGGTCACCTCGGGACCGGCTTGGGGGCTGGGGCCTCGACCCACTGCAAGCTCGGCCCGCATCATCAACACCGAGCACATTAACCAGCTAAGTCGCTTTCATGCTCAACTTTTTCAAAATTTTAATTCTTGTTCGGTTCGGCCAAACTTTATATTTGTGTTAATCAAAAAACTTAGTTTGTTAAAAACGTTATTTGTTAAAAACACTTCTCTTACCCAAGTTAACTAGGGGCTCTTAAATTTATACGAGCCGTTCTATAATAATTGTTTTATTCTTAATCATTGCAAAGTCTTTTTCTATCACTCCTTTTTTCGACGCGAGCGTGTGGTCAATAGTCGGGGAGCCTAGTTTCTCTCTCAAAGCCGCTCGAGTTTAGTTCGCTAAACTGGACTAACGAGAAGTACTCCGCCTTCAGGATAGGATGTTGAAGTCGTAGGCTGACCCGCTTGAAGTCTTGAGATCGGATGTGTCATGTTAAACCACGACAGAAGCACAAAAAAAATTAAGACCTATTTCGGATTGGCATAAAAAACTTGATTTAGTTCAGACGTAAAGTTTTTATGTGAGTTTTTTTGTTTTCCAAGGTTATGGCACTTTTAACCTATTTGTGTGTTTCCAGCATAAGTCTCGCAATACAACGCCGGACACCTTTAAAGCTTCAGCAATATCAACACAGGGATGCGACTAGAGTCGAACCCACCAAAAGCCAAGGTACTCAATGAACTCCTCGGCAAAACGTTCTCGGATATTGCTTTATATGCATCGGTTTCGAATTGTGTCTTTGGTCAATAGTTGGGATGCCAGGCTCCTGCGCTTGCCTCCTACGTTCCGCTTTGTTCGGCTAGGTGTGCAAAGGGAGAACCACTGTGATTGTGCTTCCAGCTCGAATAGTTAAGCACCTCAGTGGAGAAAGCCAAAAAATGACTGTCACAATGGGCGTAAACTGGTCAGCGATCCGATGACTGTGTCAAACTATAGATCGATATAGGTCACCCCGTGTTAAACGATGGGCCTTTCATAAAATTGGTCGAAGTGTTAATGGCTTGACCTCAGCTGATGCCGAACACTAACCGGGGGCTATTAACTGGCCTCCCAACTTTAAGCTCCTTTGACTAAGTGAAAGTTATAAAGCCTAGATATCTGATTGCTTTGTTTCCGCTAACACAACCGCCTCCGGGCACCGAGACGTTGGCTAAGGGTTGTCTTGTTAGTACGGAAACACCCTGCGTATCATCTACAAAGGGGTAGAAGCCGATGATGGGCCACTTTCAGATTATAAACGGCCACAACGGAGTCAAAATAAAAATATATATCATCAACGTTTGTGTTCACTATATGAGCGATGCCTTCCGTAATTATCATTATAAAGCCATAAATATGCATCAATTTGACTTAAGATTTTGGCCAAGCTGGGTTGCCTGGCTCCTGTGCTTACCCCTACGTTCCCAATTGTTCGGCTAGGCGGTAAAGGGGGCACCTCTGTGATTGTTACTACCGGGCCTGGGAAAAGGAACTCATAAAGGACTATTTTTCCCAGAAGATGTTTCTTACATTAAAAAGTAATATAACATATCTCTCCGTGTACCTTTGTTTATAAAACCATATGGCCGGATTGCCTTGTTTGCCGTAAATCTTTGCCCTCATAAAGGCTTTATAAAGTAGGACAAACACTCCCCGACTACTGACCGAGGAGATTGAAGCCGATGGTCGGTCAACAAAGTTTTGTACAATGCGGATCCGAGCATTAATGATGTAGAGTACTTGGATACATAGAATCATTACACATAATTTGTGATTTTACTCCGGATATCGATCCTTAACTCGGCCACATGTGCCCACATTAAGGCTCGGGGGCTACTGGGCTTCAGGCTTACCATTTACAAATATTAAAGGGGCACATCGATCCCCTGATCTGGTGTTGCCACCCGATCAGTGGCTCGGGGGCTACTGCATTGCCTATTCAATGCAGAAAATTCAAAGTGCCTAGTGTTCGGCTTGACCGAACTATGGGTAAACGCGTCTTCGGACGACAATACGCATCTGGGACTTATCCGGCATCAAGCTAATATATTACGGTGACTTCTCAAAACCCTCTCTCAAGGGCCCATCCGCCTATCACTATCTCCTCTATTGTGCATCTCGGATTTTAGGCCGACACACACCTTGAGGGCTACTGGCTATACATCTCGTCAACAAATAAATTGCACCAATCGGAAATAAAATCCGCAAACAATCAGCCCAAGACCGAGGTGGTGCACCACCTCGGATGCAGTCCGGTATAAAGCTCGGATACAAATGGTTCGCCCCATAGAGGGCATTTCCAGCATTAAGCTCGGCTAAACTCCTTCGGCTTTTTCGAGCCAAGGTGATCTATGACACCTCGGATACAGTCCGACGTTGGAGCTCGGATACAGTCCGGCGTTGGAGCTTGGATGCACTCCGGTGTTGGAGCTCGGCTGCAAAAAGACACCTCGGATATAGTCCAGCGTTGGAGCTTGGATACAGTTCGGCGTTGGAGCTCGGACGCGAAAGGACACCGCCGCATGGGAACAACTTCAAACCCGAGGTGTGGCGTAAAAATAACAAGGCATTGATAATGGCCGAAAACTTAAAGGGGCTCCTCGGATGCCCGATGAGTCAACTCTTCGGATTCACTTTGGCGATCCTCAAGATCGAAGATGGGCAGATTTGTTGAAGCAGTTTTCAAGGCCGACAACCAAAGACGAAGAACAATTCGGAAGAACCAAGGAGCGTCCCCAACTTGAAGAACGGTTCAGGGGGCTACTGACGGTGTCCTGGACTAGGGGGTACTCACCACATCGTCTCCCGACCAGGTGGATCGGGCCGAGGACCCCCATGGCGGTTCACAAATGGGCCACTTCGGGCAGCCCATGCCGCATACAAGGAAGATTCCACAAGACTTGGCGCCCAAGCCAAGGACTCTCCTAAAACCCTAGGCCTCCGGTGTGTTATATAAACCGAGGCTAGGCTAGTCAATAGATCATCTCATATTCATTAGAACAATCTCGTGGTAGATACATGTACTCTGTACTATCCCCCATATGAATACAATCAAAAGCTAGACGTAGGGTATTATCTCTTTGAGAGAGCCCAAACCTGGGTAAAATCCTGTGTTCGTGTTACCATCGCTCCAAGACGCCTAGCTTAGGACCCCTACTACAAGATATGCCGGATATAGAACCGACAGCAGCAATCTCCAGAGGGTGTGCATTCAGCTTAGTGAAGGGTATCGTATGTGACGCTACTGCATCTAATGCTGCTTCATTCTTACGCATTATGGATACACAGTGATCAACATGCTGCAACAAATCAACAAGTTGCATCTTCCTGTTCAGGTTGCACATGAAGCCTTGAGTTGAGAACTCACTCCTCTGATTACTCATCATGCCTAGGAAATATCTACCCTTTGTGTACGCCGCAGCCCATTTGTGTCTCAGCTCGTACATCCTGTTAACCCATGATGACCTCTTCCCCGTTGGTTTTATTTTGAACCGAACCTTATAAGCCTCCCATCTTTTCTCAAACTCATCAACATCCCAACGACGGTAAATGAATTCCCTAAATTCCTCAAGCTTTTTCTTCCGGAGGTGCATCACCATATTCTCCTCGATATACCATGTGCACAAATGATGATCTGTTCCGGTCCAGACAGTAGCTATTGCTTTAGCCATTGAACCATCCCCATCGGTGATTGCTGAAATGGGTGGCGTCTGGGACATTGTCTCCAAAAATACATGAAGAAGCCACTGGTATGATCCAACTGTCTCGTCTAACACTAGACCGACCCCAAACAAAATTGTGCTACGGTGATGGTTCAGACCAATAAATGGGACAAACGGAAGAGTGTACTTGTTAGACCGATATGTACTGTCGAACACGAAGACACCGCCAAAGGCAATATAGTCAATCCGGGATTGTGAATCAGCCCAGAATATGTTCCTCAAATGGCCTTCGTTGTCTTTTGTGTATTTGAAAAAGAAATCCAGGTCTGCTTTTTTATGTGCAATCATATAGGTGAGCAAATATCTAGCATCGCTGCCTTCAATCTTGCGCTTCTTCTGGATTGAAACATGGTTATATAGGTCTCGATCTATAAATCCAAACTTTTCGGGACCTCCAGCATTCTTCTCCATTACATTCATAATCTGATGTGTTCGAAGTCCACCGACAGCATACTCGATGACATCGGCCTTTTGCGCATCAGTCATTCTACGATGAGCCGATAAGCAGGGAGTCAGGTCAGCAGGGACAAACGGATGGTTATGCGTGTCCACAAAATTCTTGACGAACCAGAGGCCACTGCTATCTTGTAGCTCAACCTGAAAAAGAGTGGGACACCCACACCGAGAAAGACCCCTCGGTGTTCTTTTTCTTTCATCTCTGTTGAAGTGCTTAAGGGCCCGCCATCCTTGTTTGCAGCATTTGTATGTCCTTCTGTATGCATTTTGTTTCGGACCCGGACCCCTGTACTTCAGATCATCCTTTCTAACACCAAAACCTTTTTTCTCGCATAGCCTATGTAGAACATGTAGGCTTCTTCCACGGTCCTGAAAGTCTTCTTCACAATCTCTAAGTATTCCATATACTCATTCAGGTCTGAACCAGCCATGCCTTTATTATCAATTCCTTTACCTTGCATGTTTACATCATCCATGTCTATGCCATCCTTGCTTGCATCCTCATTATCCTTATCATCCATGCACATACCATCCATTCCTTTGGGGTCCATGCCTACAAAATCATTGTCCTTATCATCCATGCCTTTGCCTTCCTTGCCTCTATCACCAATGTCCTTGTCATCCTTGCCTGTATCACCCAAGTTTTCGGCATCATTGCCTTTATCATCCATGTCGTTATGCTGCCAACGAAAACAGATAGTCAATGTTACGGATGGATAGCATACATAATAATTATGCACTACTCTGCTTAAATAATTGATTTAATTTTTCATATAGGATTCATGTACCTAACATAGTTCTTCAAAAGCTCTAAGTAAGTATAAAATATGCCCTGACTAAATCCAGAAATATTTGATTGATTGTACTTGTTGTAACTGATGATCTCCTAACTAAATCCAAAGTCCACGAATCCTTCAAATGCCCTGATAGATCCACCCTGATAGATCAAGTATCTCCTAACTAAATCCAAAATAACTCCAAACCCCATTCAAAATTATCTCCTAACTAAATCCAAAATATCTCGAAACTCAATTCAAAAGTATCTCCTAACTAAATCCAAAATAACTTTCTTTGAATCCAAACCGCTGACAACTTTCTCATGCCACATAACCCTAACTAAGTCCTTCAATATGTCCTAGCTAAATCCAAATTACACTTTCTTTCAATTGAAATCTAGTCACAACTTTCTCAAACCGTAAAACCTACACCTCATATCACATATCCTAAACCCTAATCAAATCCGACCCTATTGGTACTATGCAGAAGGGACCAGACAAGATTTGAGATGGCTAGGCACTTACAGCGAAGATCCGGCATGAAAAAGTTGAGGCACGTCGATGAGGATGATCTGGCCTCGCGTCGGGGAAGGTGGCGTCGGATCGTGGAAGGAGGGGATTAGGCGGCTCCTCGGAAGATCTGGCGCCGTGACCCAAGGGGGGTGACGTGCCATGGAGGGGGGGGAGTACGAGGAGGAGGAAGGAGTGACACGGCGAGTGCGCGCGGCGGCGATGTGTTCGCCGGAGACTAGGGCTCGAGAGGAGAGGCCGAACCGCTCCAACCCAAATTCAAATGAGCACGCACGATGACGTGGTGTTATAATTAAGTGCAATGTTAATGCAATTAAGTTAATTGAAAATTTTAGGACGGGAATACCCCTGGACTTAATTGGGCCAATTAAAGGTATACAAATTTTTAGGTCGAAAATACCCTTGGGCTTTAAAAAGGCCCAGTTAGTCTCATCCGTTAGATCGCTCATATAATACATGTCCTCTGGTGTATTATAATGTACCGTAAAATTTCCCTTAGCAAATACTTGTAAACTGACTTTGTTGCTTACATGTTAAAATTCGAAAGCATTATACGGTATAATGCTAACATCAACTGTTCGTCTGACTGCAAACAGATCACTTGAAATTCCAACAGTACTAAAGGCCTGCTCCTATTGTACAGAAATTCAGTCCATAAGGGCAGCTTGTTACAGATATATGAGTTTTGCTATACATATCAAAAAAGAAAGACATGTCCAACAGACTCTGCTACTTTGCAAATATTTGTAACTGACTTTGCTGCTTACATGTTAAAAATTGAAGATGCTAAAATGAACTGTTCATCTGATTGCAGCCAGATCAAGTGAAATTACAACAGTTCTAAAGGCCGTCGAAGATCACAAGGGCAGCTTGTTATTGTACAGGACTTCGGTCCATAAGGTCAGCCTGTTACAGATTTATGATATACATGTTACAGAACTTCAGTCAATATGAGGCGTCATTTGATTGAACTTCAGTGAATACATCTTACAGAACTTCAGTCAATATGGGGCGTCATTTGATTGAACCCCAGATTTGTTTGACCTCTACACAACGACCTTACAAACAGAACCCGTGTACAGCATACCTGGGCGTACCTGGGGCGTGTAGAATATCGATTTGTTTAATCCAACATTTGTTTGACCTCTACAGATTATTGAGTTTTGTTTGTTTGACCCCGTACAACATACCTGGGTTGAAACCGCCCTGCGTCCGCGGCGGCGGTGACGTGACCTCTTACGTCCGCGGAGGCGATCCAAAACTGTGGCGCCGATTGTGTAACGTGGAGGCGAGATCCGGTGGGGTCTTCTTAGTGAGATCGGCGGCAGCGTCGTTCTCGTGCGTCTGCGTCAGTTCGCAGATCGCACGACGGCGGCGTTGTGTCCTCAAGGGGATCGATAGAAGTGCTTTTTTTGCGGGGTATTTTTTTGGGCTGTGTGCGTGGGTGGGGTGGGGGGAGGGGACGAAAAAAAAATAGTCAAAAAAAAACCGGACGAAAGTGGTGGGATGAAAAATAATCTGGACGCAATCCTACCAACTGCTCCATTAGGAGTAGAGATATCGCATAGTGCGATCTCGGAGATTCGATTTGATTTGCTCAACCTTCAAACCAGTGTTACAAGTAGTTGTACCAATATCTTAACCATGGGATCAGCGTGACAAACAAATTAGAAGAAAGATCCAGCTTATCATCACTCAAATGATTGTGTACCTCCTTGGGATGTTTTGCAAACTGATTCGAGTTTTTAAAACGTCCATAGTTCTAAATATAAGTGGATACAAAGCCGCAAAAAAAATATAAGTGCATACAAAGGGCTAAAAGTACAAGTAATACAAGTTCAACTATCTACCATGCGGTGGTGAACCAGTGAGGTTTACACTGTATTGTTCCTCTAACTCTGGATCTTCTCCTTTCTTCCTAAAGTAAGCAGGCTTCTTTGGGTCAGGCAAGCTTGTGCTCTCATTCATGAGCAACGAGATAGCATCCGAGATTGTAGGGCGGTCGACAGCGTCGTCTTGTACGCACATTAACCCGACATTAATGAATCTCATAATCTCCATTTTGGATGCTTAACATCTAAGCAAGGGTCAATGAGCTCACACCATTTTTCTCTTTTCCATAATAGCCAAACCTGAAAACGTACGGGTGACGGTAATACTCTAGAGTGTTAGCCGGAGTGGAAACAATATTTGCACACTGATATGACGGCGATACAAAAACATATAATTATTATAATCGGTTGTTAATTATCTCTACTACTTACATAAAGAGTGTAAGGTTTTGTGTTGCACTTTTTTTCCTACCACTCCTTTATCCAACCTTCCCCTATGATAATCATTCACATTAATTTACTTACCTACTGAATCAATTCCACTTTAATTTAATTGCTAAACTTCTCAACAAAATATAAGGTAAATCATAGCATGATTTGATAAAAAATTATTTACACAATCACATTAATATGAGAAGGTAAATCATAAACTAATGTACTAGAATATTTATATCCTGTTGCAATGCACGGGCATTGTCCTAGTTTTGAGAAAAATACATCACTGAATGATGACAAGTATATAGATCAAACAAGAGGACCATGTTACTCACATATCCAAGAAGATTGCCGATGTTCCCAGTTTGGTGGAATCCATTGTTTCTTTTACCAGAGATGATCTCCAATAGCAACACTCCGAAGCTGAATACATCCGACTTGATTGAGAATTGTCCCTCCGAGGCATACTCAGGAGCCATATAACCACTAGATGGAGAAAATGGCTTCGAGTTAGCGAAGTCTACTTAGGAAAAGTAATCAATGATATTCATTAGTTGTTACGACTAAGTTTTGAATTTGAGATATCTCTATGATCTTACTGTGTTCCCACAACTCTGCTTGTATTAGCATGGCTTTCATTCGATCCAAATATTCGAGCAAGGCCAAAATCTGATATCCTCGGATTCATATTTTCATCCAATAGAATGTTGCTCGCTTTCAAGTCCCTATGTATTACCCTCAAACGTGAGTGCTTGTGGAGGTAGAGTAATCCTTGAGCCACCCCTTCAATTATATGGCGCCTCCTGTTCCAGTTTAATAATGCTCCTCTTGTCGTATCTACACATATATGACAAAAAAATCCTTTCAGAAGGAGTAGTACCTAAAGGTAGAGTGAGATGGAAACTACTTAAATGGATATTAATATTATGGATATAACTTGCCAAATATGAAGAAGTCTAAGCTTTTATTGGACATGTATTCATATATCAGAATCTTCTCTTCTCCTTCAATGCAGTACCCCAAGAGTCTCACCAAGTTGGTGTGTTGAAGCTTCGCAATAAGATGAATCTCAGTCTTAAACTCATTTAGTCCTTGCCCTGAATGTTGAGCTAGTCTTTTGACCGCTATTTCAAGTCCATTTGGTAGTTGTCCCTGCATAGTTCCGTGGGTTCAAGAATGAAAGGGCATAAGCTTATGTTGTCAACTCATTTTCTTACCACACACGCTTGATATTTATGTATAACTAACTAGGGATGCAATTAAATCGGTTTTGTCAATCCGACAATTAACCCACTCCCTCGGTTTTACTATATATTATTGTTTGTTCTAAACTACTTGATACTTCATTTAAAAAAATTATATTGCTCATTGAGGAAATCAAGAATGTAGTTATTATGTTGTTTTGGTACTAAGACAAATAATATGAACATGGTTAAATCATTGCAATACATTATTTCATATCGTAATCATGGTTGTGTCATTTTTTGTTTATGATTTTAGTGTTTATTAAGTACTATTCCTTGTGTTATTGATCAAGGCAACAATCACCTTCACGGGTTCTTTATTTATAACAAGTTATGATATTTTTCAAGAAAGTAAGTTAATTTTAGTCGTCCATTGATAATGGGTAACTATCCTTATAAGTACTATGTTTCTAGAAGGTTATGGGTTTAAAAGGGTGTTACATCTTGGTTTTCATTAATGAAAAAAATGTTAGCCCTATGGCAATCTACTTAAAATAACTTATGGGCTATTTTTAAATAAGGAGGATTCAAATATAATATACATGTCCAATATATTAAAGATTAAATACTCTCATATACTTGCTGAAAGTCCAACTTTCATTATGCAATTGAGATTATGTTGGTTGGATTGTATTTGTTCTATTTTTTGCTTTTGTACTTAAGGTGAGTAAAATATTGCTTGTTTCTTTATTTAAGCTTTGTTTGGTTGTTTTTTATTTTCATTTCTAATTCATATGGCAATATTAGTAAATGATCTGTTGTATAATTTCCTCTTTAGGCCTCATATCTAACATTGATCCTTCCCATAATACGAAATCAAATTCATTAATTATCTTATTGACTAGTAAGGTGTAGTATCTTATTCCTGCAAAAAAGGGTGTAGTATATTATTTTTCATGGAAACATAAATATCAACTATTGTATTTTTCTAAATGCATGGTTTAAAGTATTCTACCGTTATTCCCGAGTTGGAATAAAAAGAAACATTTCAAGCTCCATTTTCTTAATTAACACTTCCATAATTCTCTTCTAATCTAGAAAAAGTTTTTTCAAAATGTATTTCAGGTTGAGGTGAACCACTCCAGAAAGCTTAAAAGGCTTACACTAATATCAAGTTGACACCAAGTACACATGGCCTCCACAACACACGACGTGAAGATCCATCGGGAAGGATTTCTTTGGGTAGTGGTACAAGATCAAGTACATAGATTAGTAGTCACGAGGAAGTCGTGTAAAGTCAATAGGGGGATATAGAACATAAGCTGGAACCTCGAAGGGCGTATAAGCTCATAATTGTGTGATCCCGCCTCGAGGGGCCCCTAATGCATTTATATAGATCGAGTTGTGGTGGGGTTCATATGGTTGCGTTGGTTGTACAAGAGGAAGATTCCATGCTGAATTGGTACCCAACTGGTATGTCGATTCCCACATATCCCTCAAGGATTCGTTATTAGTCTCTAGGAAAAGAAGACCCCCAGTTAGGTGGTGTTCTTGAGTTGCTTCCTGGCTTGTATTCCTTTCATCCCGGAAGGGTCCTTCTAATTGGATTCCCCTAGCACTCGGTTTATTAGGTGATTTTACTTATCGTGGACAAGCTAGTCAAGCACAAGGTCAAGTGCTAGTCAAGAAATCAATGATGCAGACAACCAAATTTGTTACAAAACAAGGGAAATGATACCCAAATGTTTATGATGAAGTGATCAATGACGTACATCAATAATCTCCACTATTCACCACCGCCGCTGATACCGTAATGAAAAAGTTATCAAAAGTAAATCCTCTAGGAAGGGAACTATGTGGAAATTAAGATTGCAGTCGCTACCTTGCTGGGCCTAACTGTTGAAGGCTAAATCATGTACTTTTTTGACCTAGATAAAACTCCAAGGAAATTCTGAGCAATGCTTGAATGAGGGAACGTCACATAATCACCGCTGTTGCTAGGTACAAGCAACGAAGTTGAGACCTAGAGTTTTCACCCAAGAGATTGAGACCAGTATTAAAGGGCACCATGTAGTATCTAATCCAACCAACTATTGATGAATCTACATCTTTAATGAAAAGTGGATTATTTGTGCCCATGAACTTTCCATTCTTTTTAATATGTGCACACACCTCGCATGTAAATATACCCCCCCCCCCCCTACAAGGAAATATTGATTGATGGAGTCGATAGATGAAGATATTCGTTTACCAATTGTTGCTTGACCTTTTATTCCATGAAATTAAGATATGGTTTAGAGTGCCATTCCAGTCCATTGATTGGGCGCTTGGCATAGAGTGAATGGAGACTAATAGTAATGTTGAATGCTCCCTCAGTGGAGGTGCTATATTAGAGAAAACTAGGACTAGAAAGAGGGAATACCATTTAGGCCATGTAAGGCCAATACTGAGATTCGTCGATCTAGAACAAACTCCCAACATGTAAGAATCTTCCTTGAAAACAAAAACAAAGTTATCATGTGATTTCTCCCCCACTTCCGAGCCAATGTTGACATGCCTCCATGGCTCGACAACACCAAAAGTGAACCAAACGTCCATTTTGTCAACTTTATGCTATCAACCTCAAAAAATCAAACTCCGCTAGGAGTTCTTAAAGTCCAAGTCATCTGTTCGGCTAATAAAAAATTAGCTAGCACCCCTATCATAAAAAAATTGATTTCGGGAAAAAGTCGCCATTGGGAAAGCTAATTAAGCCAGAGGGCGGGCAGGCACCGACCATGGAATCAAGGTTCGGGTACTCTGACGCAAGCTTCCATGTCATAGACACCCAAGAGACACCACTCATATATATAATACTAGTGTGAACTTCACCAGGTGATGGATAGCAGTGGAACTCATAAAGTCTCCAATATCGAGTAGGACACCATCATTGCACCCTACACTAGGGACCATGGACTAGTTGGTATGAGGGTCACTGACACCATCAAGAGCTCATAAGGGGCCATCCGATAACATTATGTTCACCTTGGTAGTAGCAGTTGATGGTGGATTTAGACCCTAACCTTTTGAATAACCAGCAAGCGTTCTATGGTTCCTCATTCAAACCTAACGATTGAGGAAAAGGAGCTTTTAGATGAGTAGCCACTATGAGGGGACACTAGCTCACCATGGAAAATCCATGACTAGACTTGAGGACAACAATTTCCCATGTCTTTGATACTGTCGAACGGCGGGTCATCCTCAATGCCACCCATGTGTGAGACACTCTTATTTCTCATTTACCGCCACCACCATAAGCAAAGGATGACACCTTCCTCTCAAACCTCTGCAAAAGACGAAGCCCCACCACTACCAATGACACCGAGAGGACAGATGTTGGAAGCAAGGTTCAAAATATCGTATATCGGATTCGTACTGGTTTGGCTTCAACATATTGGATGTCGGATATCGGGTGATATCGGATGATATGTAGATATGTTGGAGGAAATATATCTATATGTTTCCCAATATTCTTTTTCAAAAATGTCTTTTTTGTAAGAAAAAAATGTATGGTGTCAACGCTCTAGCATAAAAAATTTAAATTTTGGGTTTATGACTTGTTAATTAAGAAACTATTTAAGATGGAATCACAAAATCCTCACTTTAAGATTAAGAACGATATGTTATATATATGTTCTATGAAACATTATGCATGACTTTGAAAATATGATGAAGTTGTAAATACATAATCATTTTTCCACCGCTTCTGATTAATAATTGTATTCAAGAATATACTGGTCTATGTCAATGGGCATATCAGGTCAGATATCGGCCATATCGGTCCATATCGAATGTTATGCTTGAAAATGATATTTACAAAATAATGTGTTATGTTTATATCGGTAGAGCACCAAAACTGGTATTTGGGCCTATATATCGGTCATATCGGCCTAGATTTAAAAGCTTGGTAGGAAGAGGGACGACGTGGGGGACATGGTCAACACTTGCTTGTGACTCCTAGAGGGGATACATGGGGTCAACTAGCTGAACAAAATTAGTCATAGGATGTTGTTAATACCCTTGCCCCATAGCATCTTAATTCTAATTCACATATTATTAAATTTTTCATTTCGTTTTGTTTGCTTACTTATACAATTGATCTTTTTTCATGCAATATGTGGCTTAACTACTTGTCTTAACTCTTAAATTTACCGAAGCAAAATATATCTAAGGAATAGTTCACCTTGTACACACAACCAAAACCACCCTCGCCAAGTTTATTTCCTTCTAAGAAGTTGTTTGTGGCATCTGTGACCTGAGAGAACTCAAACATCGAGAGCTTAGAGCGACCCTCTTCCATCCTCCAGAGCATTATAGCTTCCTCCGTGCTAGGCGGGAAAACTTCTTGCGATTGCGATCTTAGGATTCCTAGCCATGCATAAGTAACATTATTCAAGAGATGCTTAATTCAACGAAGAGGAGACAACATAAGATAGCTTCACGTAAGTTATTATGAAAACAAGTACTTAAACTTAGCGGTAGAGTTTCTCTGCTATATGAAATCAGCATATTAAGCCTTTAAACTTATAGTGACGTGTTAGTTAGCGTCATGTAAGCACAAGTTTGGCCAGTTGAGATGATGTAACTCTATAACAAATATTGTCGATAGTGCGAAATGGATATTTGTCGTAATGATGTCTAGCTAATTTAATTATCTTCCTCCTACAACTATTTTAAGGTATCCAACTCTGCCATATGCGTATAGTTAGCAATTGAACAGATGGAGATAACAAAATATATAGTTGGACAAAGTTCCACATAACTTAAACATAATCCAGGTTTTATTGAAAATTAAATTAAAACTTCAACAAGAATTTGAATAAAACCCCAAACCATTATTGACATACTTTGATTAAACCGAAATTATTTAAATGTAGTAATTTTAGGTCTTATTGGTTTTATTTGATAAAATAGGTAATTGTTTTAGTAGCCACTAGAATCACTGGAGTTCTAAAGATTTCTGCTAAAATTTGAGTACAAATTGGAAACTTTATACCACATGAAAGTGGTTGTTGGTTTGGATATGCATGAGGGGAAGACTGGTTAACTCTGGAATACCACTGAAGGGTACACCTTCAAGGTAATTTATGAACATTTAGTGGCATACAAGCATTTAAGTATAAAAACTTTTTGGTTCTATATCCAAACCATCAAAATGATTGGATGGTACATATTTACCGAGTTTCACTAATCCACAGAATGATTCTTCTTTCACCCTATTAGTCAAAGGGAGATGTAAAACACTATTACTTAAAAGAGACAATTGACTTGAATCAAGTAATATGGAGTCCGAGAAAAACAATTTTTAAGTTGAAGGATATACATAGTGGGATTTCAAATGGGACGAAAAAACTATTTAGTTTCCTGATATTTCCTTAATTCACATTCATAATTAGCCTTTATATTGACATCCTACTAACCTCATTCTTATCCCAATCTATGCATAGAATCAATCTAAAACATGCACTCCAATATTTTTTTTTTGAGGAATAGATTATTATCAAACTAACCATGCTTCCATCCCACTTATCTATTGGAATAAACTAATACATCTCACCGAATAGGAGATAGACTAACCTAGTACAAAACTGTAAAAGTAGAAATAATTACCACAAAGAAACCATGACTTTAATAAAGAACAGACTTGAAATTGTGGCAACTCAATTTTGCCCAATATTTTGGAATGCGGCTCCAAACGAGATTGTGATTTACAAAAAGCCAAACATGTGAAAAATCCATAACAATGGTTCAACATTTATATTAGGTGCTAATCAAACCTTAGAAGAATTTAGAGGTACGCATGATATGTTGTTTATATGAAATAGATATTCAGAACTACTATAGAGCAAGGAATTCCTTACTCTTATGCAAACGTCTTGATTGAGTCCAGATAATGGCAAGAAGGATGCAACATAATAGAAGTACGAGAGACACACTCACTGCAACTATCCATATCTTATTCTTGATACCTACATAGAAACAATAGATATCAATTCACAATTGAATACATTTAGGCATGTCGCCAATTTGTAAACATCACGCAACAAGTTTCAGCTAAAGGTTTTATACAGTTCTAACACCATTGCCCCTAACATCGGCGCTTCGAGAACTAATTGGTTTAGGAGAGGATGGGGTAGAGGAAAGGGTGGGTACTGGAAAGAAAATTTTTGATATGTTTAATGTCAGCCTATCATATGCATAGAACGAATGGTGAATATATTACACTCCCTAGTTATGGGTTGGGGGGATCCCTAAATTGTACTTCAGAAGATATTTTGAGTTTTAAAGCCTAATTAACCCATAATGTCTCGGGAAAAGTCGGGATAACACCCTCTAGTATAATAAACAAGCTAAACCACATTCTTACATGTGTGAAACCATTGAAATCACTCTCAAGATCCGTCAAAGACAATTTGTATATTGCCATTGCATATGTGATCAAACATTGCTCGCTCATAGTTCTTACAGAACAAAAACTTTATTTTTGATCTTCCAAGTTAGTCATGTCGGTTGTAGATAACCTGAAATTCACAAAAAATTATATGACCCAAAATTTTAGGTATAGCATATATTTCATATTTTCTTTCGAAAGATCAAGTACAGGTTTTTATTAGTTATATTTAAGCCATCTTATGTGGACATGGAGTATGTGAGCTCGAGCTCACATGCACCCTTTGCTACAGTAAAATCGAAGAAAATATTTAAAAAATTCAAAAAATCAGAATTTTTTTGTCAACAAACATTGATGTGTGTTTCACATGCGTGCCAATATTTGTGACGAAATGACATTTGTGGAGGCCTCGGCAAAAAGAACAAAATTATGCTCGAAAAAAACTGTTTTTGGAAGCATTTTGGAGCATCGATTTTGTTTTTTTCACCGAGACCTGCATGAGTGTCATTTTGTCATGAATTTTGCATGCATGTGAAAAAGACATCAATGTTAGTTGACAAAAAAATTCTGATTTTTCTGAACTTTTAAAATATTTTTTTTCAATTTTACTGTAGCAAAGGATGCATGTGAGCTCGAGCTCACAAGAGCACTTTCGATCTTATGTTGGCTAGTTTCAAGCTGGCTATTTTCATAGTTGATGCAAAGGCTGCGAGTGAGTTCTTTTGTGGCCGTGTGGACTTGATAATAAACCCCTCGTTTTTTAATAAAAAAGAAGGCAAAATTCAGTTTACAAATTTTTTAGTTGTATGTAGTCAGTGTTCAACTAATTCTATCCCCGCCTCGCAAAAAAAAAAACTAATTCTATCCCGGCAAAAAGAAAATCTAGGCAAATATTTTTTGAAGGCAAATATTTCAGCAGCATAGAAGCAGGTAGCGGTGACACCACTAGTTCATGTACACCATACGAACTTTCTGAATATGAATATCACTCTGTCGTGTAACTCCATAGTTAAAGGTGCTTATATATGTATATATATATACCTCCTTTGCTCGGTGGACTCGCTGGGTTCGGTGGCGCAGGAGGCGCCGGCAGCCTCGACTTTGATGGCGCAGGTGATGGCGCCGCCGTTCCTTCAATAAGAACCATGGCCTCGCCGATATAGAACGGATACACCTCAAATCGGACGTTGCATCTCACCCCAGCCACCCTCTGTCCCAGTGCGCCAGGCACCCTAAGGGCTATTTCGTCCATCACAAGCCAGAGGCAATTTTTGCATCCGCCATACGTCAGGTCTGGCGTGCACTGCGCCAGGCTGTAAATCTTTGTTTGCGGATCGCTCCCATCGAACAGGGCCTCGCCGGTGGCTACCTTCTTTTGAGGGGCATCGCTCGCCGCCGCCGCCGCATGCTCTGCAGTCTTGTTCATCAGCGTGTCCACGAGCACGTCGAAGCTGCTGGCCACTGCCGCAGGGTTCACCGTGTTCGTGTTGTTGAGGACGACCTCCGGCTCGTTATACCAGGGCCAGTACGAGAAGGAGAGGAAGTCCTGGTCGGAGAAGCGCACGGTGCAGCCGTCGTAGAAGAGTGTGGCGTCCTTGTCATCCGGGCAGAGTGTCGACGCCTCTGCTGAGGCGGAGGACAGGCACTCGTAGCAGGTGACGTTGTCCGGGGTGTCCCCGCGGCAGATGCCAAGGCCATAAACCCTATCTGCGTCAGCACCCTCCGTTCTTGTCGCGAAGCCATTGCCGCCACTGAAGGTGGCCTCGTTGGCGAGGTATGTGGTGACACTCTGGACATTCTGTTGGTAGGTGCTGTTGGCCTTGTACTTGCCGGTTTTGCCGCAGAAAATGGCGTAGGGGTTACCAGTGGCCATGGGTGGCCGTAAGCTGGAGATGACGAGGAGGACGGTGAAGCACCATGGTAAAGGTTCCATGGTACTTGAGCTATGGTGTGGATTAGCTAGAGCTCTCGGTGCGCTTCGCAAATTGTTTCCTAGGCTGGTAGATATAGCTGTTAAGTTGAGCGTGAAGCATTGCATTACTATGCCCTTGTACGTAGTGCCGCTGTCCCAATCAAACCTGTGCAGAATGCTATTTTACGACTTAAATTTCAAGAAAGACCTGTTTCCCGCCGTTCACGGCTAATATTGTGGCCCGTCGTGTACGTCTGGGCTGGCGAAAGCATATGCATGGCTGATGGCTCGCGACCGATCGGCACGTTAGCATGCACGGATGACTTGACTTTGGAAGCAGCCTGCAGAGTCTAGGTCAGATTTCGGGCCAGTGAACAAACTTCGAACAACGAGCGGATATAAACCCAGTCGCACAAGACAGTTGTCCAAGACTGAGATTTTCACATCCTCAAAAAAAAAAAAAAAGACTGAGATTTTCACATCCCCATTTTCCAAATACCGCATGCGTCCTCGGGCACGGTACATCTTTTTTTTTTGACATCACCGGGCATGATACATCTTATATTTAAATGGTTGGTTTATTATTATTATTATTATATTTAAATGGTTGGTTTGATGCCGAGAATTAGAGGTGAGCTTTCGGAAAACCAGTCGTTAGAGGATGTTTAGACAAACTAGTTTTGGTTGGTTTTCTTTTTTTTCTTTTTACGAGAAAACTTTCAATCTATTCATCAATTGTCAAGATAGTAAAAAAAACACCAGAAGTAAAAATTACTTCCAGTTCCGAAGACCACCTAGGGACGACTATAAGCACTGGAGCGAGCTGAAGGTGCGCCGCCGTCATTGCCCCTCCCTCATCGGAGTCGGGCAAACATTGTTGTAGTAGACAGTTGGAAGGTCGTCGTGCTAATGCCTCATAGGACCAGCGCACCAGAACAGCAACCGCCGCCTATGAAGAGAAGCATAGATCGGAATGATCCAACCTTCAAACACACATACGTAGATGCACGAAGATTGGATCCAGATGGATTCATCAAAGACAAACGCCGACTGGATCCCACGAGATTTGCCGGATATACACCTCCACACGCCCTCTGACGACGCTAGACGCATCGCCGGGACGGGGACTAGGCGGGGAGGACCTTATTCCATCTTCAAGAAACCGTAGCTGCCTCGTCTTCTTGAGCGTAGCACAAAGCCTAACAAAACTCAGAAAAACACCTAAAAACGAAGCTCTCCCGCCGGCAAGGGCCGGGATCCACCTGAAAGATTCTGTAGGAAGCATTGAACCCTTCGTCTGGGCCGCGTGTGTATTTATAGAAGAGTTGTCGTAGCTTACAAGTTATGGAATATCGCTAGGATTCTTCCAGATTACATCGAGAGAGAGAGACCGAGATAGATTACAACTCAGGGAGAAGAAGAGATAGACACGGTTTAAACAGAAATCTATTGTCTCTACGCAACTATTCTAACATCCTCCCTCAATCCAAACCTATGAAACCTTGTCTAGGTTTAGATTGTACTTGAACTCATCCAGTCTCCTTGTTGTAAGTGGTTTAGTAAAGCCATCAGGAAGTTGATCTCCTATGGGAATAAACCTGATATCAAGTAGCTTACGTACTACTCTTTCTCTCACAAAATGAAAATCAACCTCTATATGTTTTGTGCGTGCATGGAATACAGGATTTGCTGAAAGGTAGGTTGCACCAATGTTGTCACACCATAACCTTGTAGCTTGTGGAGCTTTGATCCCTAGTTCATATAGAAGAGTCTGAATCCACATAATTTCAGCAGTTGCATTAGCAAGCGCCTTGTATTTAGCTTCAGTACTAGATCTTGAGACTGTGGCCTATTTTCTTGCACTCCATGATACAAGATTCGATCCCAGAAACACGGCAAATCCACCTGTGGATCTTCTATCATCAGCACACCCTGCCTAATCTGCATCAGAATAGGCACTGACAAGCATAGATGGTGACTTAGTAATCTTGATTCCAAGTCCCATTGTAAAATTGAGATATGATACGTCCATTTTGCATCATGCTTTTATATTGATATTTATTGCATTATGGGCTGTTATTATACATTCTAGCACAATACTTATGCCTTTTCTCTCTTATTTTACAAGGTTTACATAAAGAAGGAGAATGCCGGCAGCTGGAATTCTGGACTGGAAAAGGAGCAAATCTGAGAGACCTATTCTGCACAACTCCAAAAGTCCTGAAACTTCACGGAGAATTATTTTGGAATATATAAAAAATATTGGGCGAAGAAAGCACCTGAGGGGACCCACCAGGCAGCCACCTGATGCTCATCTTCTGCTATATGATGTGTTTTGACCTGAAAAAAATCAGACGGAAGCTTTCGGGACAAAGCGCCGGCGTCTCGAGGTGGAACCTGGGCAGAACCAATCTAGGGCTCCGACGGAGCTGTTCTGCCGGAGAAACTTCCCTCCGGGAGGGGGAAATCGAAGTCATCGTCATCACCAACGATCCTCTCATCGAGAGGGGGTCAATATCCATCAACATCTTCACCAGCACCATCCCCTCTCAAACCCTAGTTCATCTCTTGTATCCGATCTTTGTCTCAAAACCTCAGATTGGTACCTGTGGGTTGCTAGTAGTGTTGATTACTCCTTATAGTTAATGCTAGTTGGTTTATTCAGTGGAAGATTATATGTTCAGATCCTTAATGCTATTCAATACCCCTCTAATCTTGAACATGAATATGCTTTGTGAGTAGTTACGTTTGTTCCTGAGGACATGGGAGAAGTCTTGTTATAAGTAATCATCTGAATTTGGTATCCGTTCGATATTTTGATGAGATGTATGTTGTCTTTCCTCTAGTGATGTTATGTGAACGTCGAATACATGACACTTCACCATGATTTGGGCCTAGGGGAAGGCATTGGGAAGTAATAAGTAGATGATGGGTTGCTAGAGTGACAAAAGTTTAAACCCTAGTTTATGCGTTGCTTCGTAAGGGGCTGATTTGGATCCATATGTTTCATGCTATGGTTAGATTTATCTTAATTCTTATTTCATAGTTGTGGATGCTTGCGAGAGGGGTTAATCATAAGTGGGAGGCTTGTCCAAGTAAGGGAAGCACCCAAGCACCGGTCCACCCACATATCAAATTATCAAAGTAACGAACGCGAATCATATGAGCATGATGAAAACTAGCTTGACAGTAATTCCCACGTGTCCTCGGGAGCATTTTGCTTTATATAAGAGTTTGTACAGGCTTGTCCTTTGCTACAAAAAGGATTGGGCCACCTTGCTGCACCTTAGTTACTTTTGTTACTTGTTACCCGTTACGAATTATCTTATCACACAACTATCTGTTACCGATAATTTCAGTGCTTGCAGAGAATACCTTGTTGAAAACCGCTTGTCATTTCTTTCTGCTCCTCGTTGGGTTCGACACTCTTACTTATCGAAAGGACTACGATAGATCCCATATACTTGTGGGTCATCAAGACTCTTTTCTGGCGCCGTTGCCGGGGAGTGAAGCACCTTTGGTAAGAAAACATTTATATTACGTGCTGAAATTTACTGTCACTTGTCACTATAGAAAATAATCCTTTAAGGGGCTTGTTCGGGTATCTTCACCTCGACCGGAAGAGCAAAGAGTTGCTCCTCAACCTACTGCACCCACTGAAAATATTTATTATGAAATTCCTTCGGGTATGATAGAGAAACTGCTAGCTAATCCTTATGCAGGAGATGGAACATTACATCCCGATATGCACCTAATCTATGTGGATGAAGTTTGTGGATTATTTAAGCTTGCAGGTTTGCCCGAGGATGATGTCAAGAAGAAGGTCTTCCCTTTATCTTTGAAGGAAAGGCATTGACATGGTATAGGCTATGTGATGATATTGGATCATGGAATTACAACCGATTGAAATTGGAATTTCATCAAAAGTTTTATCCTATGCATCTGGTTCATCGTGATCGGAATTATATTTATAATTTTTGGCCTCGTGAAGGAGAAAGTATCGCTCAAGCTTGGGGGAGGCTTAAGTCAATGTTATATTCATGCCCAAATCGTGAGCTCTCAAGGGAAATTATTATTCAGAATTTTTATGCTCGGCTTTCTCGTAATGATCAATCCATGCTCGATACTTCTTGTACTGGTTCTTTTATGAAGAAGACTATTGAATTCAAATGGGATTTATTGGAAAGAATTAAGCGCAACTCTAAAGATTGGGAACTCGACGAAGGTAATGAGTCAGGTATAAACCTTAAGTTTGATTGTGTTAAATCTTTCATGGATACCGCTGCTTTTCGTGATTTTAGCACTAAATATGGACTTGACTCTGAGATAGTAGCTTCCTTTTGTGAATCATTTGCTACTCATGTTGATCGCCCTAAGGAGAAGTGGTTTAAATATCATCCTCCCATTGAAGTAAAAGTAGTAGAACCTATTAAAGTTGAAGAAGAAACTATTACTTATAATGTTGATCCTATTGTTCCTACTGCTTATATTGAGAAACCACCTTTTCCTGTTAGAATAAAGGATCATGCTAAAGCTTCAACTGTGGTTCGTAAGAGTAATATTAGAACACCTACACCCCATGAACAAATTAAAGTTGAACCTAATATTGCTATGGTTAAAGATCTCTTGGTCGATAATATTGATGAGCATGTTATTTATTTCTGTGGTGAAGCTGCTAGAATTGCTAAACCTGATATTAAAGATAAACATAGACCCGTCGTTGGCATGCCTGTTGTTTCTATTAAAATAGGATACCATTGTTATCATGGTTTATGTGATGTGGGTGCTAGTGTGAGTGCAATTCCTTATACCTTATATCAAGAAATTATGAATGATATTGCACCTGCTAAGATAGAAGATATTGATGTTACTATTAAACTTGCCAATAGAGATATTATATCACCAATTGGGATTGTTAGAGATGTTGAAGTCTTGTGTGGGAAAATAAAATACCCTACTGATTTTCTTGTTCTTGGTTCCCCACAAGATGAATTTTGTCCCATTATATTTGGTAGACCTTTCTTGAATACTGTTAATGCTAGGATAGACTGTGAGAAAGAAATTGTTACTGTAAGCTTTGGGGATGTGTCTCATGATTTTAATTTCTCTAAATTTCATAGACAACCCCATGATAAGGAATTGCCTAGTAAGGATGAAATCATTGGTCTTGCTTCTATTGCCCTGCCTCCTACCGATCCTTTAGAACAATATTTGTTAGACCATGAAAATGATATGTTTATGAATGAAAGAAAGGAGTTAGATGAAATTTTCTTTAACCAAATGCCTGTTTTGAAACACAATTTGCCTGTTGAAATCCTTGGAGATCCTCCTCCACCCAAGGGTGATCCCGTGTTTGAGCTTAAACAATTACCTGATACTTTGAAATATGCTTATCTTGATGAAAAGAAGATATATCCTGTTATTATTAGTGCTAACCTTTCAGAGCATGAAGAAAAGAAATTATTGAAAACTCTGAGCAAGCACCGTGCTGCTATTGGATATACTCTTGATGATCGTAAGGGCATTAGTCCCACTCTATGTCAGCACAAAATTAATATGGAGCCTGATGCTAAACCAGTTGTTGATCACCAACGATGGTTAAATCCTAAGATGAAGGGAGTGGTAAGAAATGAAATACTAAAACTTCTGGAGGCAGGTATAATTTATCCTATTGCTGATAGTAGATGGGTAAGTCCTGTTCATTGTGTCCCTAAGAAGGGTGGTATTACTGTTGTTCCTAATGATAAGAATGAATTGATTCCACAAAGAATTGTTACAGGTTATAGAATGGTAATTGATTTTCGCAAATTAAACAAAGCTACTAGAAAAGATCATTACCCTCTACATTTTATTGATCAAATGCTAGAAAGATTATCCAAACATACACATTTTTGCTTTCTAGATGGTTATTCTGGTTTTTCTCAAATACCTGTGTCAAAAGAGGATGAAGAAAAGACCACTTTTACTTGCCCTTTCAGTACCTTTGCTTATAGACGTATGCCTTTTGGTTTATGCAATGCACCTGCTACCTTTCAAAGATGTATGACTGCTATATTCTCTGAATTTTGTGAAAAGATTGTTGAGGTTTTCATGGATGATTTCTCCGTTTACGGAATTCTTTTGATGATTGCTTAAGCAACCTTGATCGAGTTTTGCAGAGATGTGAAGAAACTAATCTTGTCTTGAATTGGGAGAAGTGCCACTTTATGGTTAATGAAGGTATTATCTTGGGGCATAAAATTTCTGAAAGAGGTATTGAAGTTGATAAAGCTAAAGTAGATGCTATTGAAAAGATGTCGTGTCCTAAAGATATCAAAGGTATAAGAAGTTTCCTTGGTCATGCTGGTTTCTATTAAAGACTTCTCTAAAATTTCTAGGCCTCTCACTAATCTTTTGCAAAAAGATGTTCCCTTTATTTTTGATGATGATTGTGTAGAAGCATTTGAAATACTTAAGAAAGCCTTGATTTCTGCACCTATTGTCCAACCACCTGATTGGAATCTACCCTTTGAAATTATGTGTGATGCTAGTGATTATGCTGTTGGTGCTGTTCTAGGACAAAGAGTTGATAAGAAACTGAATGTTATTCATTATGCTAGTAAAATTCTAGACAGTGCCCAGAGAAATTATGCTACTACTGAAAAAGAATTTTTAGCACTTGTTTTTGCTTGCGATAAGTTCAGATCTTATATTGTTGATTCCAAAGTAACTGTTCACATTGATCATGCTGCTATTAAATACCTTATGGAAAAGATAGATGCTAAACCAAGACTTATTAGATGGGTTTTCTTACTGCAAGAATTTGATTTGCATATTATTGATAGAAAGGGAGCTGAGAACCCCATTGCAGACAACTTGTCTAGGTTAGAAAATATTCTTGATGACCCACTACCTATTGATGATAGCTTTCCTGATGAGCAATTAGCTGTCATAAATGCTTCTCATAATACTCCATGGTATGCTAATTATGCTAATTACATTGTTGCTAAATTTATACCACCTAGTTTCACATACCAACAAAAGAAAAAGTTTTTCTATGATTTAAGACATTACTTTTGGGATGACCCACACCTTTATAAAGGAGTAGATGGTATTATTAGACGTTGTGTACTTGAGCATGAACAGGAACAGATCCTACGCAAGTGCCACTCCGAAGCTTACGGAGGACACCATGCTGGAGATAGAACTACACACAAGGTATTGCAATCTGGTTTTTATTGGCCTACTCTCTTCGAGGATGCCCGTAAGTTTGTCTTGTCTTGTGATGAATGCTAGAGGATTGGCAATATTAGTAGACGTCAGGAAATGCCTATGAATTATTCACTTGTTATTGAACCATTTGATGTTTGGGGCTTTGATTATATGGGACCTTTTCCTCCTCTAATGGGTATACACATATTTTAGTTGATGTTGATTACGTTACTAAGTGGGTAGAAGCTATTCTAACTAGTAGTGCTGATCATAACACTTCTATTAAGATGCTTAAAGAAGTTATTTTTCCGAGGTTTGGAGTCCCTAGATATTTAATGACTGATGGTGGTTCACATTTTATTCATGGTGCTTTCCATAAAATGCTTGCCAAATATGATGTCAACCATAGGATTACGTTCCCATACCACCCTCAGTCTAGTGGTCAAGTAGAATTGAGCAATAGAGAGATTAAATTAATTTTGCAAAAGATTGTTAATAGATCTAGAAAGAATTGGTCTAAGAAACTTGATGATGCATTATGGGCCTATAGAACTGCTTATAAAAACCCTATGGGTATGTCTCCATATAAAATGGTTTATGGAAAAGCATGTCACTTACCTCTAGAACTAGAACATAAAGCGTATTGGGCTATTAAAGAGCTCAATTATGATTTCAAACTTGCCGGTGAGAAGAGGTTATTTGACATTAGCTCACTTGATGAATGGAGAACCCAAGCTTATGAGAATGCCAAGTTGTTTAAAGAAAAAATTAAAAGATGGCATGACAAAAGGATACAAAAGCGTGAGTTTAATGTAGGTGATCATGTTTTGCTATACAACTCTCGTTTAAGATTTTTTGCAGGAAAGCTTCTCTCTAAATGGGAAGGTCCTTACATTATTGAAGAGGTCTATCGTTCCGGTGCCATTAAGATCAACAATGCCGAAGGCACCAACCCGAAGGTGGTAAACGGTCAAAGAATCAAACATTATATTTCAGGTACCCCGATAAATGTCGAGACGAATATTATCAATACCGTAACACCTGAGGAGTACATAAGGGATACTTTCCAGAATGTTTCAGACTCCGAAAAGGAAGAGGTATGTGGTACGGTAAGTAAACCGACTCCAAAACTGTTCTAATGGCAATTTTTCTCCGTTTTGGAATATTTAAAAAATTAGGAAAATTAAAAGTAGTCCAAAAAGTGCACGAGGAAGCGACAAGGTAGGGAGGCGTGCCCTACCCCCCTGGGCACGCCCCCCACCCTTGCTGCCACCTCGTGTGCCCTCCGGACTCTGTTTTCTTGCACAATACTTATTTTGGTCGGTGAAAATTCATTATATAATCTCCCGAAGATTTTGACCACCGTATCACGGCAAAACCCTCTGTTCTTGTTTCGTGTTGTTTTGCCTGGTAGATCTGAAAATATGTCGTCCCAAGATTTGGAGGGAGAGAGCTATGTAGCTGATTTTATCACAAACCCAAAGGTTTATGGGGATGTGGAGCATTATGGTTGGACTACAGAAGAAGAAGAAGAAGATTATGATCCGAAGGGGAAGGAGGAGACAAGCTCAGATGAAGATGAAGCTCCATTACCCCAACCTGGGGACATGCACGTGGAGTTCAAAAAGTCAAGTCTCCCTAATAAGACAAAGAAACCTAAGATCGAGTTTATCCCTTTTCGTCTTTTGCAGGAGAAAAAGCAAGAATTGTGCAAAAAGATATTAACATTGGAACAGGAGATCTCTGACCTGAGGGGGGGAAATCTAATCCTCAAGCGTAAGTTGAGGAAAAATGATAAAATTTCATCATCAACAACTCCATCATCACCACCTCCGAAGAAAGAGATCTAAATACCTGGGTATGGGCACTCCCCTTGGCAACTGCCAAGCTTGGGGGAGGTGCCCCGGTATTGTGTCACCATCACATCTTTACTTTTATCATTTTTCTTAGTTCGATCCTTTTGGTTATATCTTTATCTAGTAGAATAAAAGTTTTAATATGATCTAGCTTTGAGTTTTGCTTTATGTTCCCTCTATGTAATCGAGTCCGTGAGTTATATAATAAAGAGTAGTTTTGAGTTGAGGGCTTTGCTTTCTTGTTATGATCTTGAGGGAATAAATAAAAGAAAGAAATAAAAAGATCGTATAATGATCTTATGGAGAGTAAAGACTTCACATATAAAGAGTATGATGAATAAAAGTTGTTGAGAGTTGACAAACATAGTTTTGGCCATTGTTGCAATTAATAGGAAGTAATAAAGAAAGAGAGGTTTCACATATAAATATACTATCTTGGACATCTTTTGTAATTGTGAGCACTCATTAAAATATGACATGCTAAAAAGTTGATGTTGGACAAGGAAGACAGCATAATGGGTTATGTTTTCTTATATCCGAATAGAAGTTATAGTATCTTGGATCCTCCAACATGTTGAGCTTGCTTTTCCTTCTTATGCTAGCCAAATTCTTTGCACCAAGTAGAGATACTACTTGTGCATCCAAACATCCCTTAAACCAGTTTTGCCATGAGAGTCCACCATACCTACCTATGGATTGAGTAAGATCCTTCAAGTAAGTTGTCATCGGTGCAAGCAATAAAAATTGCTCTCTAAATATGTATGATCTATTAGTGTGAAGAAAATAAGCTTTATACGAACTTGTGATATGGAAGAAATAAAAGCGACGGACTGCATAATAAAGTTCTTTATCACAAGCGGCAATATAAAGTGACGTTCTTTTGCATTAAGACTTTGTACATCCAACAATAAAAGCGCATGACAACCTCTGCTTCCCTCTGCGAAGGGCCTATCTTTTACTTTTATCTTCTACCCTTATACAAGAGTCATGGTGATCTTCACCTTTCCTTTTTACACTTTTTCTTTTGGCAAGCACTATGTGTTGGAGAAGGATCCAGATATATATATCCACTTGGATGTAGGTTTTCATGAAGTATTATTGTTGACAATACCCTTGAGGTAAAAGGTTGGGAGGCGAAACTATAAGCCCCTATCTTTCTCTGTGTCCGACTGAGGCTTCGAACCCATAAGTATCACGTGAGTGTTAGCAATTGTGAAAGATTAAATGATAGTTGAGTATGTGGACTTGCTGAAAAGCTCTTGAATTGACTCTTTCCGATGTTATGATAAACTGCAATTGCTTCAATGACTGAGATCATAGTTTGTTAGTTTTCAATGAAATTTCTGATTCATACTTTACCTTGTGAACAAATTGTTACTTTAGCATAAGAAATTATATGACAATATTTGTTGCTATTCTAAAGATGATCATGATGCCCTCATGTCCATAATTTATTTTATCGACACCTCTATCCCTAAACATGTGGACATATTTTTCGATTTCGGCTTTCGCTTGAGGACAAGCGAGGTCTAAGCTTGGGGGAGTTGATACGTCCATTTTGCATCATGCTTTTATATTGATATTTATTGCATTATGGGTTGTTATTACACATTCTAGTACAATACTTATGCCTTTTCTCTCTTATTTTACAAGGTTTACATAAAGAAGGAGAATGCCGGCAGCTGGAATTCTGGACTGGAAAAGGAGCAAATCTGAGAGATCTATTCTGCACAACTCCAAAAGTCCTGAAACTTCACGAAGAATTATTTTGGAATATATAAAAAATATTGGGCGAAGAAAGCACCTGAGGGGACCCACCAGGCAGCCACAAGGGTGGGGGGCACGCCCTACCCTCCTGGGCGTGCCTCCCTGCCTTGTGGGCCACCTGGCAGGCCCCCGATTCCCATCTTCTGCTATATGATGTGTTTTGACCTGGAAAAAATCAAAAGGAAGCTTTCGGGACGAAGCGCCGCCGTTTTGAGGCGGAACCTGGGCAGAACCAATCTAGGGCTCCGGCGGAGCTGTTCTGCCGTAGAAACTTCCCTCCGGAGGGGGAAATCGAAGCCATCGTCATCACCAACGATCCTCTCATCGAGAGGGGGTCAATCTCCATCAACATCTTCCCCAGCACCATCTCCTCTCAAACCCTAGTTCATCTCTTGTATCCGATCTTTGTCTCAAAACCTCAGATTGGTACCTGTGGGTTGCTAGTAGTGTTGATTACTCCTTGTAGTTGATGCTAGTTGGTTTATTCGGTGGAAGATCATATGTTCAGATCCTTAATGCTATTCAATACCCCTCTGATTATGAACATGAATATGCTTTGTGAGTAGTTACGTTTGTTCTTGAGGACTTGGGAGAAGTCTTGTTATAAGTAATCATGTGAATTTGGTATTCGTTCGATATTTTGATGAGATGTATGTTGTCTTTCCTCTAGTGGTGTTATGTGAACATTGACTACATGACACTTCACCATGATTTGGGCCTAGGGGAAGGCATTGGGAAGTAATAAGTAGATGATGGGTTGCTAGAGTGACAGAAGCTTAAACCCTAGTTTATGCGTTGCTTCGTAAGGGGCTGATTTGGATCCATATGTTTCATGCTATGGTTAGATTTATCTTAATTCTTCCGTAGTTGCGGATGCTTGCGAGAGGGGTTAATCATAAGTGGGAGGCTTGTCCAAGTAAGGGCAGCACCCAAGCACCGGTCCACCCACATATCAAATTATCAAAGTAACAAACGCGAATCATATGAGCATGATGAAAACTAGCTTGACAGTAATTCCCATGTGTCCTCGGGAGCACTTTGCTTTATATAAGAGTTTGTCCAGGCTTGTCCTTTGCTACAAAAAGGATTGGGCCACCTTGCTGCACCTTAGTTACTTTTGTTACTTGTTACCCGTTACGAATTATCTTATCACACAACTATCTGTTACCGATAATTTCAGTGCTTGTAGAGAATACCTTGCTGAAAACCGCTTGTCATTTCCTTCTGCTCCTCGTTGGGTTCGACACTCTTACTTATCGAAAGGACTATGATAGATCCCCTCTACTTGTGGGTCATCAAGATACCTCAGAATTTTCTCTTAACTGCAGTCCAGTGAACTGTACTTGGTGCATGCAAATACTGACATACCTTATTAATAGAGTATGAGATATCTGGTCTAGTTAAAGTCAATTACTGTAATGCACCAACAACACTCCTATAATTTTTTGCATCATCGGTCCCAAGTAATTGTCCTCCCTCAACTGTAAGCTTTTCTGAAATAGAGAGAGGTGTACTTACAGGTTTGCAATGCTCTAGTCCTACTCTTTTAAGAACATCTGTGGTGTACTTTTCCTGTGTCAGAAGTATTCCATCCTTGATCTGTTTCACTTCTATTCCAAGAAAATAGTGTAGATTACCTAAATCCTTGAGGGCAAACTCAAAATTGAGATCACGAAGTAGACAAGGGGTAGCTTCTGAACTAGAACTAGCAACAATTATATCATCAACATAAACAAGAACAAACATAGTAATGTTGCCTTTGTTGTAAAAGAACAGTGAGGTATCTGCCTTGCTTGGAGTAAAACCAAGTTTTTGTAACTGAGTGCTCAACTTGGAATACCAGGCTCTGGTGGCCTGTTTTAAACCGTACAAAGCTTTATCCAACTTACAGACATAATGAGGTGTGCTTTTATTCTCATATCCTGGTGGTTGCCGCATGAACACTTCTTCCTCAAGAACACCATGAAGAAACGTGTTCTGAACATCTACCTGTCTTAGATTCCACCCTATGAAAATAGCAATAGATAGCACAAGTCTAATAGTAGCTGCTTTAACAACAGGACTAAAGGTATCCTCATAATCAATTCCAAACCTTTGCTTAAACCCCTTTGCAACTAGTCGAGCCTTGTATCTATCTATACTTCCATCTGATTTTCTCTTAATCTTATAAACCCATTTGCAGTCAATTAAATTCCTTCCCTTTTCTGGTGGTACTAAATGCCATGTTTTATTTCTCATGAGTGCTTGATATTCATTATCCATAGCCCCTTTCCACTCTTTATGAGCAAGAGCTTCATGCAAATGAGTAGGTTCACCGGTACTAGCAAGAAAAGCACATTTATGAGAGTCATACCTTATAGTACCATCTTTGTATTCCTTTGGTTTAAATATCCCTGATTTTGATCTGATATTACGCTGAGGATTTTTAGATCATGCAAGTGACGGAGCAGCCATGTATTCCATAGCATCAGAACCAGCCATAGAGGATCCCGCCAAATCTGCTTGGACTGCCGCGCCAGAGGGCTCCTGATCTGAAGGAGCTCCCGATTCGAGGCTGATTCACCTCCCGACAGACGCACTAGTAATCGGACTCTGTGTGGCGGCCTCTGGCGTCGCTTGACCAAACGTGCGAGCCGGTGCATTGTTGGAGGACCCCGCTGCGGTTGGGCTGTCGGCCATCGGCCCGTCGGGCGCCCATGAGGGAGAGGGGCTGTGTGACGACCCCGGCTTAATCGTGCACTAATCATACACGCAAATGCGCACGATCAAGCTTAAGGACTCACTTGAAGATATCACAACACAACTCTAAAACATAAATAAAGTCATACAAGTTTAATATTACAAGCCAGGGCCTCGAGGGCTCGAATACATAGCTCGATGGCATACAAACGTCAGCGGAAGCATCAGATATCTGAGTACAGATATATTACAGAGAGAGAGAGAATAGGCCTTCACAGAGGCGGGGTAAAATAAAATACTACGATCGAAAGGCGTAGGCCTCCTGCCCTGGACCCTCCGGTCCTACTCCTGGTCGTCAGTCGGCTCCTCGTAGTAGTAGTACTCGCCAGGCGGGTAGTAGTACTGGTCGTCGGCTGGGGCGTCTGGCTCAGGGGCTCCGTCGTCTGGTGGCATCAAGTGGAATATGGGGGAAAAAGAAAGTAAAGCAAACATGAGTACTCATCCGAAGTACTCAGCAAGCAAGGATCTACACTACATATGCAACATTTTCAAAGGAATGGTTGTATATGTGGACTGGGCTGCAGAAATGCCAGAATAGAGGGGGAAGCCTAGTCCTATCGAAGACTAGCATCTTCAACAGTCTTGCAGCATCAGGAGAGAGCAGATGAACATAATGTAAAGTAGTAGTAATAGTATCATCAACCTCGACCTGAGATCCTTTCTCGACTCCCTGCGAGAAAGCAATCCCAGAGCTGTACTATCCAGTTCTCATCATATGTTCTAGTTGTACCGATCGGGATACAACTCCGAGTGTCCGTTACCGTAGGACAGGCTATCGATAGAAGTTTCTTCCCTGCAGGGGTGCACCAACTTACCCATCACGCTCGCTTAACTCCGGCCGGACACACTTTTCTGGGTCATGCCCGGCCTCGGCTAAGCAACACGCCGCAACCCGACCAAATACTTAACAGAGAGGTCAGCACGCCGGACTAACCTATGCCCCCAGGGGTCTTGGGCCATCGCCCCAGACGCTCCTGCACGTTGCGTACACCGCCGGTGAGCAGACCTAGCAACCCCTTAATACAAGCGCGGTTGCGTTCCCAGTCCAACCCAGCGTGTGCCGCTCAGTTGCTGACGTCTATTAAGCTTCGGCTGAAGTATACGACGCAGAACGCCCATACTATGCCCACGTGATGGTTAGTGCTATCAGGCCAGAGGCCCCTCGGATCAAATATCCAAACCGTAGTGGATTAGGAGCGCGCGGAAACGAGCAGAGACTCACGATCGATGTGACCCCGTCGCCCCGTCTCGAGGACTTGCGGCAAGGGCTAAGAATGCCCGGCCACGCCTCGTAGTTATCTCGCGGGCACCATCCAGGTCAACCTGACTCCACATCACTTCACAATAAACTCGCGCGGGTACCCCTCAGGGCCGACCCGTCTTTAGTAACATGGTTTAGTGCAAGTCATAATATCCAAGGTAACTGTGTGTCTGACACAGAAGGGAACCCTGAGGAATCACCCTCGACGGAATTCCCGCTCGATGTTATCATCAAGGTGAACGAAGGAGGAATCACCCTCGAGGTCCACACTTGAGAGGTTGCACGACGATGTCGTTATCGGGGATGGTGTAGGAGGAATCACCCTCGCTTACCACGACCGAGTAACTAACCTACAAGGTTAACATCAGAAGTGCTGACGAGGTATCACCCTCGGCACTCGACGGTAACCCAGCAGTGTCGGCAACTAAGGGGAAGTGATGTGCGGTGCCAGGGTCTAGTCTTCAATCCCGATGATCGGGTCTTCTGATATCCAGCAGGGCAGTCGGGATCAAGTGGGGGTCTCTGTCGTGTCTCTACCCAGCCTATACTAAGCAGTCTAGGTTAACCAGTAAGGTAGCAAGACAGGTTACAATAAACAGGCTATGAAACAGATATAGGAAACAGTAGCAGTAGCAGTTCTAATGCAAGCATAAGAGAGAAGAGAATAGGCGATATAGGCATGCTCAAAATGGGGGTGCTTGCCTGTTTGCTCTGGGGCAAGGGCAAGGTCGTCGGTGGTGTCGTCGGGGACGTAGTCGTACTCCTGAGCTGCGTCTGCCTCGGGAGCTACGTCAACGTCGGGGTCTACCGAGAGAGAAGAGGGGGAAGAAACAGGTAAAGATAATGCAAACAAATGCAATACGGTGCGTGTGATGCTATGATGCAGTGCAGGGTTGCCTAATTATGCATCTAAGTCATTTTAGTTATTTTTAGAATTAATCTGGGATTTATTATCCGACGTGTGTGCACTATTCATCTACCGGATTCGGGTCCGGAGTTACGAGTTCTTCTAAGTAGGGGGTTCCGATGGAGAAACAGACGGCACGATCAAACTCGTCTCGTCGTTCTGAGCAACTTTCATGTTTTAACTTTTTCGATCCGAGCTACGGTTTAAAAGTTATTAATTTTCAAAGATTATTTGAATTTCTGGAATTTATTTTATTTACAGAAAAGTGAATTATGATGTCAGCATTGTATCACAGTGATGTCAGCAGGTCAACTGCGGTTGACCAGGGTCAAACCTGACATGTGGGTCCAGTGGGACCCACATGTCAGTCTCTGTTTAGTCTAACAGTGGATTAACTTAATCCTCAGGGTTAATTAGGGGGCGGGCCCCACTTGTCAGTGAGACATTAGGCTAATCTAATTAATTTTATTTAGTTAACTGTTTAATTAGTCTAATTAGCCGCCGGGGCCCACACGTCAGTGGCACTGTGCTGCCACGTCAGCGCGTTGACTGGTCAAACCAGTCAACGGGGCCCCTGGGCCCACGGCCAGTGTCGCTGACCGGTGGGGCCGGCCAGCCACATCGGCGCCGGCGACCAATCGCGCGGCGGCCGATCGCCGGAGGCGGCCGGAATTCCTCTGTAGTGCCCCGTTTCGCGTGTTCTTGGTCGCGTTCGAACATGCGTGCAACGTCGCGTCGATCCCGGGCGGTGGCGTGGCCGGAGACGGCGTGCAGCGACGGCGGCGAGCATCGCGGCGGACACCGGAGTTCGGGTGCCGATGGGTTCGGGGTTCTAGCGCGCAAACGGGCGAACGACTGGGCCAGCGGAGCTCTACTCGACGCACTGAGCACAACGGGCGCGACCCCGTGACCATTTGGTCACCGGAGACTCGCCGTCGACGAGCTCCGCGGCGCTGCGTTCGGGCGCGCGTGGGAGAGGTAGCTAGACTACGCGACAGGACCAGCAGGGAGTAGGGAAGGACGAGGAGCTCACCGGGGAGGCACAAGGTGGCCCGGTGTCAGCTTAGGAGCTGCAGAGGCGTCGCCGGAGACGAAGACGAACGGCAGTGAACGCAGTTGAGATCGAAGGGGATTCAGTGGCTCCGTGCTCCCCAGCTCCAGCTGAGGCCTCCAATAGATGAGGAAGACGACGGCGGAGCTGGTCGGCACAGTGGACGAGCACGGGGTCGCCGGTGGCCACGGCAAATGGCGAAGTGCGGCGACGACGACGCTCGGTGGCCGGATCTGGGAGGGAGCGAGGGAGGAGAGGGGAGAGTGAACGGGGTGGCCAGGGGGAACGGCTCGACTTCGCCCTTATCCCCTCCGGCTGTCGGTGGCGTCGGCACCGTCGTCGTGTCGCTGCCCGGCTGGCGCGCGCGTGTGCAGCCAGGGCGCGGCCGACACGGGGAGGAGGGAGACGTCGTGGGCTGCTGTTGGACTGGGCCTGCACACTGTGCACTTAGGCCCAGCCAACAGTAGCGTTTTCCTTTTTCTTATTTCTCTTCTTCCTTTTCTTTTATTCTTTTTCTGTTTCAAAATGATTAGGCCACTTGTGCTCTTTTGAAAAATGTGGAAGTTGGCCCAAATATTGCAATGCAATATTATCTCTCTCCAAAAAGTGGTTTGGACAGAAAAGAAGTTTATTGGAATTTGATATGATTTTAAATATATTAAATATTGCTGTTTTGGGACTGTTTCATCTTGTTTGAGTCATTTATCCAACTCCAATTATCTTGATGTTGATTTTAGAAATGTTCCTGGATTATTTTCCCTTTAATGAACATTTTCCCAACAGAGTTTAACCAACTTTATATTTCACTTTTGAATTTGAGTTGATTTTCAGATGTGAGTTTGAATTGGATCATTAACCCATATGACTTGGCACTGCAAATGATCATGACTTGGCAATTTTAACAGAGTGTCACAGAGCTTATTACAAGGGGGTGTTACAAGTTCTCCTCCTCTAAAAGAAATTCTCATCCCGAGAATTCAGGAGGTAGAAGGAAAGAGTCCGGGATATTCTTCCCGAAGATGATCCTCGCGTTCCCAAGTGGCTTCATCTTCAGTGTGATTCGACCACTGCACTTTTAGGAACTTTGTCGTCTTCTGACGAGTACGACGCTCAGCTTCATCGAGGATGCGGATTGGATGCTCCTTATAGGAAAGGTCATCTTGTAACTCGAGTATCTCATGATCCACTGCACGGTGCGGGGATTCCTTGAAGCACTTACGAAGTTGCGACACATGGAAGACATCATGAATATGGGAGAATTGCAGTGGCAATTCCAATTGATATGCCACCTGTCCACGTCTAGCCACGATGCGGAAAGGACCAATATAGCGAGGAGCTAGCTTGCCCTTGATTTGGAAACGACGGGTGCCCTTCATCGGAGTGACACGAAGATGGCTTGATCACCAGGTTGATAGATCACACCCCATCGCTTACGATCATAATTACTCTTCTGACGGTCTTGAGCTACTTTGAGATTCTCCCGGACAATTCGGACTTGTTCTTCGGCATGTTGAATAATGTCCGGTCCAACAAGAGGTCGTTCCCCAGTTTCTGACCAATTCAGAGGGGTTCGACATTTACGACCATAAAGAACCTCAAAGGGGGCCATTTTCAAGCTGGCTTGATAGCTGTTGTTATAAGAGAACTCGGCATACGGGAGAGATTCCTCCCATTTCTTACCGAAGGATATAACACAGGCTCGAAGCATATCTTCAAGCACTTGATTAACACGCTCAACTTGGCCTTGGGATTGTGGGTGATAAGCTGAACTCCAGGTGATATGAGTTCCCATTGCTTTCTGGAAACTTTCCCAGAAATGGCTAGTGAAAATGCTGCCACGGTCTGAACTGATTTCTTTGGGAATACCATGAAGTGAAACAATTCTAGAGATATATAGCTCTGCTAGCTGACTAGCAGTAATAGTCTCCTTAACTGGCAGAAAGTGTGCAACCTTGGAAAGTTGGTCAACGACGACAAGAATAGCATCATGACCCTTCTGAGACTTGGGAAGACCAGTAATGAAGTCCATTTGCACTTTATCCCACTTCCATAGAGGAATAGGGAGCGGTTGCAGAATTCCAGCAGGTTTCTGATGTTCTGCCTTCACGCGACGGCAAACGTCACACTCGGCAACATAACGAGCAATATCTTGCTTCATTCTAGACCACCAGTACCTTTGACGAAGATCTCGATACATCTTGGTACTACCTGGATGGATAGATAGCGGTGTATCGTGGGCCTCCTTCATGACTTTGTCTGTCATCAGCTCGAAGCGAGGTACTACAATGCGGTCTCGGAAGTACAAGGTTCCATCTTCAGCAATCGAGAAATCCCTGTACTTTTCAAGGTGAAGCTCTTTCTTCATTAGACCAATTTCAACATCTTTGGCTTGCGCAATCTTGACAGCTTTCTCAAGATCTGGTTGTATTACAAGGTTATTAAGAGAACCTTGCGGGATGATGCAGAGATTCAGCTTGTGCAATTCTTCATATAGCTGGGGTTGAGCTTGTTTAACCATGAGGTTGTTGCAATAAGACTTGCGGCTCAAGGCATCAGCCATCACATTAGCTTTGCCAGGAGTGTAGGAAATACCACAGTCATAATCGGTGATTGTTTCCAACCAACGCTGCTGACGAAGATTAAGTTCCGGTTGAGTGAATAAGTACTTCAAGCTTTGATGATCGGTGTAGATCTCACACCGATTACCAAGGAGGTAATGACGCCACTGCTTCAAAGCATAAATGACAGCAGCAAGTTCAAGGTCATGCACTGGATAATTCTCTTCATGTGGACGCAGTTGTCGCGAAGCATAAGCAATTACTCTTCGCTCTTGCATTAGGACGCAACCTAGTCCTTGGCGAGAGGCGTCGCAGAAGATCACAAAATCTTTGCGAGAGTCTGGAGGAGCAAGGACTGGAGCAGAAGTCAGCTTGTCCTTGAGGGTCTGGAAGCTTTCTTGACATTTGTCTGTCCACTCAAACTTAACGCCTTTGTGGAGCAGATTAGTCAGGGGCTTGGCAATCTTGGAGAAATTTTCGATGAAACGGCGACAATAACTTGCAAGCCCGAGGAAACTTCTGACTTGCTTAACATTCTTCGGAGGGGTCCAGTCAAGAATAGCCTGAACTCGTTTCGGGTTAACTATGATACCATCCTTGGAGATGACATGTCCAAGGTAGGTTACCTCAGAAAGCCAGAATTCACACTTAGAGTACTTGGCATATAACTGGTGCTCTCGAAGTCTCTCTAGAACAAGACGAAGGTGCTCAGCATGTTCTTCTTTGTTCTTCGAATAAACCAGAATATCATCCAGATATACCACGACGAATTTGTCAAGGTAATCCATGAATATGTAATTCATTAAGCGGGAGAAGGTAGCTGGAGCGTTTGTTAAGCCAAACGACATGACTGTGTACTCGTAAGAGCCATAACGAGTAACGAATGCGGTCTTCGGAATATCCTCTTCGTGGACACGGATCTGGTGATAACCCAACCTCAAGTCGAGTTTAGAAAACACCGAAGATCCAGCGAGTTGGTCATATAAATCGTTGATCCGGGGAAGTGGATATTTATTCTGAATGGTTGCCTGGTTGATAGGACGATAATCTTGGACCAACCTATTCATTCCATCTTTCTTCTTGACGAAAAGAGACGATGCTCCCCAGGCAGAGGAACTAGGGCGAATGAAACCCTTCCTTAAGGATTTATCAATTTCTTCCTTGAGTTCAATAAGATGGTGCAGAGGCATTTTGTAGGGACGCTTCGCAATAGGAGTGGTGCCAGGCTTCAAGTCGATGACGAACTCGACAGCTCTAGCAGGGGGTATTCCTGGAAGTTCTTCTGGAAAAACATCCGGGAAGTCACAGACAACTGGGATATTCTCGATCCCATCAAGTGGAGAGGCATTCAACGCATTTAAGGCATAAATTTGAGCCTCAGCGTTCTGGGTGAGATAAGCTTGATAATTCACTATCTCATTCGATGGGCGCAGGAGATGCACGACTTTAGTGGCACAATTGATTGAGGCGTAATGAGCCTTCAACCAATCCATTCCCAAGATAAGATCAATCTTGGAAGATTTCAGAATAATGGGGAAAGCTTGAAAATTTCTCTCTTCAATCATAATATTGACTTCAGGGCTGAATATGGTAGCTTGACACCGACCCGCGGGAGTGTTCACTACTAAAGGGTGGTGTAGTGTTTCACATTTAACGTCATGCAATAGTGCAAAATGCTCTGACATGAATGAATGCGATGCTCCTGAATCAAATAAAATAGATGCTGGTACTGAATTAACGAGAAGTGTACCCATCACAGTATCTGGTTGATCTGGAGCTTCAGACATGTTGACGTGGTAACTCTGCCCACGACCATAAGGAGGTCTGGCATTATAGTTGCGCTATTGAGGAATACCACGGCCAATACCACGGCCAGCAGAAGGAAGAGCCAGTTGATTCTGATTCTGAGAACAATCTCTAGCACGGTGACCTGGCTTGCCACACTTAAAGCATAGTCCGCTGTCAGGACGAGGTGATGGAGCTCGAGGTGCTGGAGCTAGCAGAGGCTGCCTCGGTGGTGGAGGTGGTAGGCGTGGTGCAGTATAAGAGGGCCTGTTTGTAGGGGCTGCTGAACGGAACATGCCTTGGGGAAACCAGATGCGTCGCTTCTGGGAAAACGAGCCCGAAGATGAGCCCGACTCACGGGTGCGTCTGGACGCTTCCTTATGCTTCTTCAGTCCAGTTTCAACCATGATGGCCTTATTCACCAAGGTGGCGAAATCAGGGTAATCTTGAACAAGAAGGGCTAACTGAATGTCATGGTGCAGTCCTTCATGAAACTTCTCCTGTCTGCGTTCATCAGTAGGAATGTCCTCTTCAGCATAGCGAGATAAGTCTAGAAACTCACGCTGATAGACTTCCACAGTCTTGTTTCCTTGAACAAGGCTACGGAACTCATCCTTCTTCCGAGCTATGACAGCTAGAGGAATGTAGCGGGCACGGAAAGCAATCTTGAACTCTGCCCAAGTGACGACAGTACCAGGCGGCAGAGGCTGTCGGTGGGTGGCCCACCATTGAGCTGCGGGACCCTTCAGAAGATAAGTCGCAAAAGTGACATAGTTAACTTCAGCGACACCAGTAGACTCCATCTCATGAGAGATGTCACGCAGCCAGTCATCTGCATCTAGTGGGTTGACCGTGTTGCGGAAAAACGATGGACTGAGCCTCATGAATTCTGGCAGGGTGATGGATGGTGGCTGCTGATTAGCATCAGGACAAGGGAATTGCTGCATAATCCCCGTCATAAACTGGCGGTTGAGTTCAAACTGTTGCATCGTCGCTGCCATGTAATCAGGTGGTGGCGGTGGTGGCGGGTTGTTATCAGCCATCCTGCTATTCCAACAGGGGTATTTCAGCAATAGCTTATGCAAGTGTTTAACAATAAACATGATGTAACTCGACGTTATTGAAAGAGTGCAATAGATGCTAAAAGTAGTCATTAAGACATACAGATCCATACACAGTCGGTTACAATCGGGCAGCATAACGGTGCAAATTGAAAAACTAGAGACACACTAGGCGGCACGCAGGCACGCGGTAAGGAAGTACACAACGTGACATAGCAAAGGCTACATCAGCGTCGGAGAAAACCAGTGAAACGGGGTAACTGCAAGTGCGGACGACGAATGTTCGTCGCGGCAGGATCCTGTGCTCCATGTGCACTCTGATGCAGAACCCGGTCTCGAACTGTAAGAAGAGGTCCACGTGCAGGCGTGTGACCTCCCACTGCAGGCCAATCAATACCTGGCGGCATCTCGGTCCTGCGTGGGTATAGAATATACTCCAGATGTATCCCTGCACGAACAGCTGGTAGCAACTGTGTCATAGCCTCGTAGTAGCGTGCTCGAGTGGCGAACAACTCGACGGCAAGAGCCCGAACAGTGCGATCCAGAGCCTGAGTGCACTGAATCAGAATCTGCGGGTCGTAGCATCGAGACTCGTACGGGGCACAGATAGCTCTGTAAAATCCAGTAGCATCTCCAACAGGTGCATACGGAATGTACCGAAACACAGAATCATCCAAGTTAGCATTGTGCTCTCCTCGGAGACGTGCGACAGCTGAGTAGGCGGCATCATGAACTGCCATCTCAATCGTCATGCCTATACCGTGAAAAAGGTGTAGCTTAGTGTCTGAGTTGTTCTGCTGATCATAAATCCGAACTTCAGCATAGTACTGCTCCTGGTTGAACTCGCGATAAACCTCATAGACCATGTACTCGGGATACCAGCGGTAACCCAGTCTACTCAGGAGGGCGATCAGAACAGCTGGAAATCCAGGGGCATCACGAGCCCAAGTGCGAAGCACAAGCTGGGTCGTAGGCCGCGGTGGAAACAGTCGATCCATCTGAAACAGAGAAGTTCAGGGTTGTCATAAGACAATGAGAAGTATAACCGATCCGAGAAGGAAAGGTTAAACAAAACAATGGAAAGGAAAATGATTATCAGACTAATCAGATCAACGTCAGGGAAATCACACTGAATCCAGCTCTCCGGGTGGATAGAATTTAACGAGAACCTAAATGTCGGTGTTAGTAAATTTTATTAAACCCGAATAGATGAGAGATTAGAATCCCAGAGTAAAGACGAGGAATAAAAGATCCTAATACCACCCAGTTGGCGACGTGGGCCCGTAAGCCACACAGTCAAGTTAGTAAAACAGTTTTCGACCACTAGACTCAACTTCGGCCAAGGAGTTGGGAAGGGGGATACCTAGAGGCAGTCGGCTCTGATACCAACCTGTGACGACCCCGGCTTAATCGTGCACTAATCATACACACAAATGCGCACGATCAAGCCTAAGGACTCACTTGAAGATATCACAACACAACTCTAAAACATAAATAAAGTCATACAAGCTTAATATTACAAGCCAGGGCCTCGAGGGCTCGAATACATAGCTCGATGGCATACAAACGTCAGCGGAAGCATCAGATATCTGAGTACAGATATATTACAGAGAGAGAGAATAGGCCTTCACAGAGGCGGGGTAAAATAAAATACTACGATCGAAAGGCGTAGGCCTCCTGCCCTGGACCCTCCGATCCTACTCCTGGTCGTCAGTCGGCTCCTCGTAGTAGTAGTACTCGCCAGGCGGGTAGTAGTACTGGTCGTCGGCTGGGGCGTCTGGCTCAGGGGCTCCGTCGTCTAGTGGCATCAAGTGGAATATGGGGGAAAAAGAAAGTAAAGCAAACGTGAGTACTCATCCGAAGTACTCAGCAAGCAAGGATCTACACTACATATGCAACATTTTCAAAGGAATGGCTGTATATGTGGACTGGGTTGTAGAAATGCCAGAATAGAGGGGGAAGCCTAGTCCTATCGAAGACTAGCATCTTCAACAATCTTCGACAGTCTTGCAGCATCAGGAGAGAGCAGATGAACATAATGTAAAGTAGTAGTAATAGTATCATCAACCTCGACCTGAGATCCTTTCTCGACTCCCTGCGAGAAAGCAATCCCAGAGCCGTACTATCCAGTTCTCATCATATGTTCTAGTTGTACCGATCGGGATACAACTCCGAGTGTCCGTTACCGTAGGACAGGCTATCGATAGAAGTTTCTTTCCTGCAGGGGTGCACCAACTTACCCATCACGCTCGCTTAACTCCGGCCGGACACACTTTTCTGGGTCATGCCCGGCCTCGGCTAAGCAACACGTCGCAACCCGACCAAATACTTAACAGAGAGGTCAGCACGCCAGACTAACCTATGCCCCCAGGGGTCTTGGGCCATCGCCCCGGACGCTCCTGCACATTGCGTACACCGCCGGTGAGCAGACCTAGCAACCCCTTAATACAAGCGCGGTTGCGTTCCCAGTCCAACCCAGCGTGTGCCGCTCAGTTGCTGACGTCTATTAAGCTTCGGCTGAAGTATACGACGCAGAATGCCCATACTATGCCCACGTGATGGTTAGTGCTATCAGGCCAGAGGCCCCTCGGATCAAATATCCAAACCGTAGTGGATTAGGAGCGCGCGGAAACGAGCAGAGACTCACGATCGATGTGACCCCGTCGCCCCGTCTCGAGGACTTGCGGCAAGGGCTAAGAATGCCCGGCCACGCCTTGTAACACCCCCTTGTAATAAGCTCTGTGACACTCTGTTAAAATTGTCAAGTCATGATCATTTGCAGTGCCAAGTCATATGGGTTAATGATCCAATTCAAATTCACATCTGAAAATCAACTCAAATTCAAAAGTGAAATATAAAGTTGGTTAAACTCTGTTGGGAAAATATTCATTAAAGGGCAAATAATCCAGGAACATTTCTAAAATCAACATCAAGATAATTGGAGTTGGATAAATGACTCAAACAAGATGAAACAGTCCCAAAACAGCAATATTTAATATATTTAAAATCATATCAAATTCCAATAAACTTCTTTTCTGTCCAAACCACTTTTTGGCAAGAGATAATATTGCATTGCAATATTTGGGCCAACTTCCACATTTTTCAAAAGAGCACAAGTGGCCTAATCATTTTGAAACAGAAAAAGAATAAAAGAAAAGGAAGAAGAGAAATAAGAAAAAGGAAAACGCTACTGTTGGCTGGGCCTAAGTGCACAGTGTGCAGGCCCAATCCAACAGCAGCCCACGACGTCTCCCTCCTCCCCGTGTCGGCCGCGCCCTGGCTGCACGCGCGCACGCCAGCCGGGCAGCGACACGACGACGGTGCCGACGCCACCGACAGCCGGAGGGGATAAGGGCGAAGTCGAGCCGTTCCCCCTGGCCACCCCGTTCACTCTCCCCTCTCCTCCCTCGCTCGCTCCGCCCCTCGCTCCCTCCCAGATCCGGCCACCGAGCGTCGTCGTCGCCGCACTTCGCCATTTGTCGTGGCCACCGGCGACCCCGTGCTCGTCCACCGTGTCGGCCAGCTCCGCCGTCGTCTTCCTCATCTACTGGAGGCCTCAGCTGGAGCTGGGGAGCACGGAGCCACTGAATCCCCTTCGATCTCAACTGCGTTCACTGCCGTTCGTCTTCGTCTCCGGCGACGCCTCTGCAGCTCCTAAGCTGACACCGGGCCACCTTGTGCCTCCCCGGTGAGCTCCTCGTCCTTCCCTACTCCCTGCTGGTCCTGTCGCGTAGTCTAGCTACCTCTCCCACGCGCGCCCGAACGCAGCGCCGCGGAGCTCGTCGACGGCGAGTCTCCGGTGACCAAATGGTCACGGGGTCGCGCCCGTTGTGCTCAGTGCGTCGAGTAGAGCTCCGCTGGCCCAGCCGTTCACCCGTTTACGCGCTAGAACCCCGAACCCATCGGCACCCGAACTCCGGTGTCCGCCGCGATGCTCGCCGCCGTCGCTGCATGCCGTCTCCGGCCACGCCACCGCCCGGGATCGACGCGGCGTTGCACGCATGTTCGAACGCGACCAAGAACACGCGAAACGGGGCACTACAGAGGAATTCCGGCCGCCTCCGGCGATCGGCCGCCGCGCGATTGGTCGCCGGCGCAACTCCGGCGCCGGCGCCGACGTGGCTGGCCGGCCCCACCGGTCAGCGACACTGGCCGTGGGCCCAGGGGCCCCGTTGACTGGTTTGACCAGTCAACACGCTGACGTGGCAGCACAGTGCCACTGACGTGTGGGCCCCGGCGGCTAATTAGACTAATTAAACAGTTAATTAAATAAAATTAATTAGATTAGCCTAATGTCTCACTGACAAGTGGGGCCCGCCCCCTAATTAACCCTAAGGATTAAGTTAATCCACTGTTAGACTAAACAGAGACTGACATGTGGGTCCCACTGGACCCACATGTCAGGTTTGACCCTGGTCAACCGCAGTTGACCTACTGACGTCACTGTGACGCAATGCTGACGTCATAATTCACTTTTCTGTAAATAATGGTGGGCCCATAACCCACAGGTCCCAGGATCGAAACCTGGCTCTGATACCAACCTGTGACGACCCCGGCTTAATCGTGCACTAATCATACACGCAAATGCGCACGATCAAGCCTAAGGACTCACTTGAAGATATCACAACACAACTCTAAAACATAAATAAAGTCATACAAGCTTAATATTACAAGGCAGGGCCTCGAGGGCTCGAATACATAGCTCGATGGCATACAAACGTCAGCGGAAGCATCACATATCTGAGTACAGATATATTACAGAGAGAGAGAATAGGCCTTCACAGAGGCGGGGTAAAATAAAATACTACGATCGAAAGGCGTAGGCCTCCTGCCCTGGACCCTCCGATCCTACTCCTGGTCGTCAGTCGGCTCCTCGTAGTAGTAGTACTCGCCAGGTGGGTAGTAGTACTGGTCGTCGGCTGGGGCGTCTGGCTCAGGGGCTCCGTCGTCTAGTGGCATCAAGTGGAATATGGGGAAAAAAGAAAGTAAAGAAAACGTGAGTACTCATCCGAAGTACTCAGCAAGCAAGGATCTACACTACATAGGTAACATTTTCAAAGGAATGGCTGTATATGTGGACTGGGCTGTAGAAATGCCAGAATAGAGGGGGAAGCCTAGTCTTATCGAAGACTAGCATCTTCAACAATCTTCGACAGTCTTGCAGCATCAGGAGAGAGCAGATGAACATAATGTAAAGTAGTAGTAATAGTATCATCAACCTCGACCTGAGATCCTTTCTCGACTCCCTGCGAGAAAGCAATCCCAGAGCCGTACTATCCAGTTCTCATCATATGTTCTAGTTGTACCGATCGGGATACAACTCCGAGTGTCCGTTACCGTAGGACAGGCTATCGATAGAAGTTTCTTCCCTGCAGGGGTGCACCAACTTACCCATCACGCTCGCTTAACTCCGGCCGGACACACTTTTCTGGGTCATGCCCGGCCTCGGCTAAGCAACACGCCGCAACCCGACCAAATACTTAACAGAGAGGTTAGCACGCCGGACTAACCTATGCCCCCAGGGGTCTTGGGCCATCGCCCCGGACGCTCCTGCACGTTGCGTACACCGCCGGTGAGCAGACCTAGCAACCCCTTAATACAAGCGCGGTTGCGTTCCCAGTCCAACCCAGCGTGTGCCGCTCAGTTGCTGACGTCTATTAAGCTTCGGCTGAAGTATACGACGCAGAACGCCCATACTATGCCCACGTGATGGTTAGTGCTATCAGGCCAGAGGCCCCTCGGATCAAATATCCAAACCGTAGTGGATTAGGAGCGCGCGGAAACGAGCAGAGACTCACGATCGGTGTGACCCCGTCGCCCTGTCTCGAGGACTTGCGGAAAGGGCTAAGAATGCCCGGCCACGCCTCGTAGTTATCTCGCGGGCACCATCCAGGTCAACCCGACTCCACATCACTTCGCAATAAACTCGCGCGGGTACCCCTCAGGGCCGACCCGTCTTTAGTAACATGGTTTAGTGCAAGTCATCATATCCAAGGTAACTGTGTGTCTGACACCGAAGGGAACCCTGAGGAATCACCCTCGACGGAATTCCCGCTCGATGTTATCATCAAGGTGAACGAAGGAGGAATCACCCTCGAGGTCCACACTTGAGAGGTTGCACGACGATGTCGTTATCGGGGATGGTGTAGGAGGAATCACCCTCGCTTACCACGACCGAGTAACTAACCTACAAGGTTAACATCAGAAGTGCTGACGAGGTATCACCCTCGGCACTCGACGGTAACCCAGCAGTGTCGGCAACTAAGGGGAAGTGATGTGCGGTGCCAGGGTCTAGTCTTCAATCCCGATGATCGGGTCTTCTGATATCCAGCAGGGCAGTCGGGATCAAGTGGGGGTCTCTGTCGTGTCTCTACCCAGCCTATACTAAGCAGTCTAGGTTAACCAGTAAGGTAGCAAGACAGGTTACAATAAACAGGCTATGAAACAGATATAGGAAACAGTAGCAGTAGCAGTTCTAATGCAAGCATAAGAGAGAAGAGAATAGGCGATATAGGCATGCTCAAAATGGGGGTGCTTGCCTGTTTGCTCTGGGGCAAGGGCAAGGTCGTCGGTGGTGTCGTCGGGGACGTAGTCGTACTCCTGAGCTGCGTCTGCCTCGGGAGCTACGTCAATGTCGGGGTCTACCGAGAGAGAAGAGGGGGAAGAAACAGGTAAAGATAATGCAAACAAATGCAATACGGTGCGTGTGATGCTATGATGCAGTGCAGGGTTGCCTAATTATGCATCTAAGTCATTTTAGTTATTTTTAGAATTAATCGGGATTTATTATCCGACGTGTGTGCACTATTCATCTGCCGGATTCGGGTACGGAGTTACGAGTTCTTCTATGTAGGGGGTTCCGATGGAGAAACAGACGGCAAGATCAGACTCGTCTCGTCGTTCTGAGCAACTTTCATGTTTTAACTTTTTCGATCCGAGCTACGATTTAAAAGTTATTAATTTTCAAAGATTATTTGAATTTCTGGAATTTATTTTATTTACAGAAAAGTGAATTATGAAGTCAGCATTGTGTCACAGTGATGTCAGCAGGTCAACTGCGGTTGACCAGGGTCAAACCTGACATGTGGGTCCAGTGGGACCCACATGTCAATCTCTGTTTAGTCTAACAGTGGATTAACTTAATCCTCAGGGTTAATTAGGGGGCGGGCCCCACTTGTCAGTGAGACATTAGGCTAATCTAATTAATTTTATTTAATTAACTGTTTAATTAGTCTAATTAGCCGCCGGGGCCCACACGTCAGTGGCACTGTGCTGCCACGTCAGCGCGTTGACTGGTCAAACCAGTCAACGGGGGCCCCTGGGCCCACGGCCAGTGTCGCTGACCGGTGGGGCCGGCCAGCCACGTCGGCACCGGCGCCGGAGTTGCGCCGGCGACCAATCGCGTGGCGGCCGATCACCGGAGGCGGCCGGAATTCCTCTGTAGTGCCCCGTTTCGCGTGTTCTTGGTCGCGTTCGAACGTGCGTGCAACGCCGCGTCGATCCCGGGCGGTGGCGTGGCCGGAGACGGCGTGCAGCGACGGCGGCGAGCATCGCGGCGGACGCCGGAGTTCGGGTGCCGATGGGTTCGGGGTTCTAGCGCGCAAACGGGCGAACGGCTGGGCCAGCGGAGCTCTACTCGACGCACTGAGCACAACGGGCGCGACCCCGTGACCATTTGGTCACCGGAGACTCGCCATCGACGAGCTCCGCGGCACTGCATTCGGGCACGCGTGGGAGAGGTAGCTAGACTACGCGACAGGACCAGCAGGGAGTAGGGAAGGACGAGGAGCTCACTGGGGAGGCACAAGGTGGCCCGGTGTCAGCTTAGGAGCTGCAGAGGCGTCGCCGGAGACGAAGACGAACGGCGGTGAACGCAGTTGAGATCGAAGGGGATCCAGTGGCTCCGTGCTCCCCAGCTCCAGCTGAGGCCTCCAGTAGATGAGGAAGACGACGGCGGAGCTGGCCGGCACGGTGGACGAGCACGGGGTCGCCGGTGGCCACGTCAAATGGCGAAGTGCGGCGACGACGGCGCTCGGTGGCCGGATCTGGGAGGGAGCGAGGGGCGGAGCGAGCGAGGAAGGAGAGGGGAGAGTGAACGGGGTGGCCAGGGAGAACGGCTCGACTTCGCCCTTATCCCCTCCGGCTGTCGGTGGCATCGGCACCGTCGTCGTGTCGCTGCCCGGCTGGCGCGCGCGCGTGCAGCCAGGGCGCGGCCGACACGGGGAGGAGGGAGACGTCGTGGGCTGCTGTTGGACTGGGCCTGCACACTGTGCACTTAGGCCCAGCCAACAGTAGTGTTTTCCTTTTTCTTATTTCTCTTCTTCCTTTTCTTTTATTCTTTTCCTGTTTCAAAATGATTAGGCCACTTGTGCTCTTTTGAAAAATGTGGAAGTTGGCCCAAATATTGCAATGCAATATTATCTCTCTCCAAAAAGTGGTTTGGACAGAAAAGAAGTTTATTGGAATTTGATATGATTTTAAATATATTAAATATTGCTGTTTTGGGACTGTTTCATCTTGTTTGAGTCATTTATCCAACTCCAATTATCTTGATGTTGATTTTAGAAATGTTCCTGGATTATTTGCCCTTTAATGAACATTTTCCTAACAGAGTTTAACCAACTTTATATTTCACTTTTGAATTGAGTTGATTTTCAGATGTGAATTTGAATTGGATCATTAACCCATATGACTTGGCACTGCAAATGATCATGACTTGGCAATTTTAACAGAGTGTCACAGAGCTTATTACAAGGGGGTGTTATATGCTGGACCGCAGGTCGCCCAGGCCAGTGGGCTCCAAACCTGACCCTCGGTCGGCCACGAGCTCCGGGCCCGCGTTGGCCCTGCCAATTGGCGTCGAGGCAGAGGCCGCTGCGTCCCTGCCAGCGCAATCTTCATCGGATCACGCGCCCCTTCTAGAACTATCATGCTGCAGCAAATCAGCCTGGGATCCAGTGCTGTTTCTGTAGTTTTCTGCACACATAAAATCACAGCCAATTTCTGCACTTTTTTCATTAGAATCCGAATTTTCTTTGGAACTATGCACATGATCATCTTCTAGTAATTCGCCCCCATGATCAGGATGTGTCAAAGGATCAGCAGGAAGTGCAATTTCAGCACGAAGAAGGGCTCCAGCATTAGGATGAAGTTTGGCAAAGGGAAAAATATTTTCATCGAAAACAACATCCCGAGAAATATAGATGCGACCAGTTGAGACTTCTAGGCACTTGTAGCCTTTGTGAAGATTACTATAGCCAAGAAACACACATTGAGTGGAACGAAACTCAAGCTTATGACGATTATACGGTCAAAGATTAGGATAACATGCACATCCAAAAACTTTGAGAGAGTCATAATCTGTTTTTTGATGAAACAATCATTCCAAGGGAGTTGTATTTCCAATGACCTTACTAGGTAAACGGTTGATGAGATAAGTGGCGGCAATGAAAGCCTCATCCCAATATTCGAGAAGCATGGATGCATGAGCAAGAAGAGAGAGCCCTACTTCAACAATATGACAGTGTTTCCATTCGGCAGAGCCGTTTTGTTGATGTGCATGTGGACAAGAGACATGATGCTCAATGCATATGCTCAGAAAGAAAGAGTTGAGTTTTTCATACTCTCCTCCCCAGTCACTTTGAACAATAATAATTTTCCTGTCAAATTGACGCTCAACAAGTTTTTGAAACTCTTGAAAGATAGAGAAAACTTTAGATTTGAATTTAAGCAAGTATATACAAGTAAACTTATATAATCATCAATGAAACTAACATAGTATTTCTTTCTTCCGAAGGAATCTTTGGCATGACCCCATACATCACTGAATATTAATTCCAAGGGAGCATGAGACACACTATAAGACTTAGGATAGGGGAGTTGATGACTCTTGGCACATTGACAACCATCACAAACAGACTCTTGACTCTCACTACTAGACAATTGAAGATTGCCTTTATTGACTACTTGATCAACTATTTTGAAAGAAGGATGTCCTAATCTTTGATGCCACCTCTCTAAGGACGGCTTGATGACGGAGTAGACTTGAACGATGATGATGCCTGCGACTAAAAGCTCTTGATGTGATAGGATATAGACCACCAACGCATCTACCGTGATGGAGGAGCTCCCTCGTTGCCCGATCCTTAATGAAAAAATACTTGGGATGAGTTTCAAAGAAAACATTATTATCGGATGACAAACGAGACATGGAAGCAAGATTTTTATTGGCTTGTGGAACGTGAAGAACATCTTTTAGGAGAAGATCACGTTTAGAAATAGGGCGATTAATAGAAGATTGACCAATGTGATGTATGTCCATACCTCCTCCACTTGCGGCGGTGTTTATTTGGCAATGTAGTGGGTCCAGCCATAAATAATTTTTTTTGCATAATGAAGAGTTGTATATGAACTATGAAGTACCTTCAGAATTCTGCAAAGAGAAACAACAAGTACTGTACAATCAAACTGGATTCTTCTTCGGATAAGTCAATGTTCAAGCTCCAAGGCTTACATATATGTTTTAAAGCCACAACATCTTTTGAATGGCACACATAAAAATCGAGAATTCCGTTTTCTGCACTCATTAAGTCTAGTAAGTGCTTTTTTTTGCCATTTATACTTCATGAACTTGAGGCGTCCGATTTCTCCTAGCCGGTGTCAGCTTGCCTCAGTGTGTATGCTACAACAGAAAATTAGGATAAAATCTATTCATCTACAAATGTTCAGCATTTCCATTTCAAGCATTGTACAAAGCAAAACAAAATGAAACCCAATAAGCCACACTCGTGCACAAGATTCAGCCTCTACAAAATAAACTGTTAATATTTCAGGTAGCTAACGAATTGAATATTTATACGCATCAGTAGGAGTTCCCTAAATATCAGATCAAGCAATAGCATTTTCTATTTACAGTTGCAAGACATTAATCCTGTAGTATTAAATACCTGGTCAGAGGCATGTGGCAACCAGATTGGGAGCGGTGAGCTGTAGCAAAGAGCGAACTGGATGGGGATTCCCAGTGGTGCTTGGCTGCTTCCTGAAAGGTGAGACGGGCGGCGAGCCAAGTGGCCAGCCACAAGCTTGATAGCGGACCCCAGACGACGACCTCGTCCGGCTTAGCGGCGGCCTAGGCGTCGCCCACCTCGTGCGGTGCGGCGGCGAACTGCTTCTCAATGCGGCGACCCCGCGTTCCTGTGCCGAGGAAGGGGAGGAAAGGGTCAGGGAGCAGACGATGTGAGAGCGCAGCATCGGCCAGAGTACGCGAGCGCCCTCGCTGGCATGAACCAAGGCGGCACGGGGCGGCGTCCGGGCACGGCACGTCTCTCTGTTCGACGGTGAGATGCGGGGATTCGGCCGGGCGCGTGGGAGGCGTGCGAGCGCCGCCTGCCGCGTGGGTTTTGTTCGAGTGAGGGGCGGCGGCGGTGGGCACGTGGGGGTTGTGCGAGAGAAAGGCATCAGCGGTTTCTCTCCCTGTTTTAGGCGAGTGGAGGTGGGGCAGCGGGGAGACGTGCGTTAGCGAAGCGCTAATTGCAATTAGCGCTAAACATGGAACGATTTTGAGCCGTAAGATTTGTTGTATGAATGGATAAGATGGATTTGGATCTCCACACTTCGTGCTTTTATAAGGGTAATAGATAATAGATAGATAGATAGATAGTAGATAGATAAGTAGATAAGTAGATGAAACCAGGAAAAACTGAACTAAAGGTTCGATCCAGGCCACGTAAACTCACGTGGAGCACTTCCCCCGGTCGTTTCGGTTCTTCCCCTGGGCCATGTCGCGTCCGCCATCGCTGTCGCCGGGTCGACACGGCCGATAGCTGGCTGAGTGGCTGGGCCCCGCAAGCATTTATAGGTGGCCCCACGATTTCAGAACCACCAACGACTCTCCAGTACAGTAGTCAAGTCAAAACGAACCTCTAGCGTTCTACCCTGCTTCGCTTTACTTTAGACTAGAGTCGAGCCACCGCCGCATCTTCCACCGCTCGCTCTACGGTTCGCCGGCTCGCCCAAACGGCCAAACACCATGGCTCCGCACCACCGCGGCCGCATCCCCTCCTACCTCAACACCGCCGCTGCCCTCCTCCTTGCCTTCCTTCTTCCGCCGCTGGCCGCTTCCCAGTGGCAGAACTGCGGCAAGAACGGCAACTTCAACCAGAACAGCACCTACCAGGCTAACATCCGGGCCCTCTCCGTCACCCTTCCCAAGAACGCCTCCTCCTCGCGGACGCTATTCGCGGCCGACAGCGTCGGCATCGTTCCGGACATCGTCTACGCGCTCGCGCTCTGCCGCGGCGACGCTAACGTCTCTGCCTGCGGCTCTTGCGTCTCCGACGGCTTCAAGGACGCGCAGCAGCTCTGCCCCTACAGTAAGGTCGCCGCCGTCTACTACGACCTCTGCTACCTTGGCTTCTCCAACCAAGACATCCTCTCCGCCACCGGCGGCGACAACAGCGCCCTCATGCTGGTGAACGGCGAAAACGTGACCGTGCCAGCGAAGGTGTTCGACGCCGCCGTGGGCGTCCTCATGAACGCCACCGCGGATTATGCGGCCGCGGACTCCTCCAGGCGGTTCGGCACAGGGGAGGAGGGGTTCGAGACGATCGACAAGGCGAAACCGAAGATTTATGGTGTGGCGCAGTGCAGGCCGGATATGTCACCGGCAGATTGCCGGAGCTGTCTCGCAGATATCATCACGTACATCCCTCAGTACTTAACAGGGAGGCGGGGTGCTAGGGTTGTTGGATTGCGGTGCAACTACAGGTATGAGCAGTATTCCTTCTTCACCGGGCCTTCTATGTTGCAGCTCCCGGCGCCATCCGTGGGGGCACCTCCATCTCCAGCGCCGGCCAACGTGACGCCACTGCCAGTCGGAGGAGGTGAGCTTGGAGAAATAACTTCATCTTATTTGCACCATTCAGTCTTTAGACCAGAAGTAATTTCATAATTGAGGGACAAAAACAGTGAGGTTTTATTTTTTCGGGAAGGTAAAACAGTGAGGTTCGATCTGCGAAGAAACCAAAAAGTAGAAACTCACGGTGCACAGGATCAAGTTCTATTATTTAATTTGATTCTAGCATAATAATAGTTTCAACACCAGCCAGGGGCCTTTTTACAGTCTGATTCGGTTGTGCTAAAATAAGTAATCCAATCTTCAGAGTTCTTAAATTAGTTTGTACGACAGCAGAGACAAAACAAACCTTGGTAAACGAACAAAGTATGTAAATGATGGAAAGACTGTTCTCAACAAGAAACTTTGGAAATTTCTGTTGTTTGGTCTTGACTTCTGCGCAGTCCCGTAGCTATCAGTAGTCCCGTAGCTATCAGTTAATTGACTGTACAGCAGGCAGAATTATACGAATTCAAAGTCTTGTGATGACGGGGCCAGGCGTACATGCTTGGCTGATTGCTAGCCATAAAAACTCTCCTGAAAAATTTCAGGGAAACGTTTGTAACCGGCTGCCAGTCAAGCTACGGGTAGGTGTCATCATCATCTATATTACTCTCACTAAGCCTTATGGCTACTCGTTTCTTCTCTCCCACCTCCCTGCAAGTTGTCTAATCTCCGCTCCCCAATCTCTCTGTTTTGAGTCGCCGCCGCCGCTTGAAGGCCCAACCTGGCCGCCCTACTGTTAGCCGGCCACCGCCGCGCAAGCAAGGGGGGTCACATGACTACCGGTAGCCATCACCGGTGTTGGCAAGCACCATGGGCTGGAACCAGCAGGCGGCCGTGCTTCCAGCTCCGCAACTCGTCGATGCAACTCTACTGTAGCCGGTTGCACCTCCGGCCCAAAACGGATGCAGCTCTGCCACTGCTAGTTGCAGCTCCGCGCACTCACGAGTTCTAGCTTTGCCCTTTGCCGGATGCAGCTCTACTCCCTGCCGGTTGCAGCTCCTCCACTCGCTGGTTCCAGCTCTGACCTCGAGCGCTGCTACGTGCTAGCAAGATGTGTTGCGACACAGCGAGCGGTGCTGGAACCGGTATCTAGTGGTGCTGGAACCAGTGCATAGAAAAGTTGGAAGAAGAGGTCCGCTGTGTTGGGGCGTGCAAGGCTTTTTGCTGCAAGCCCGGGGCATCGTGCTGGAACCGACAATGCGTTGTACTGGGACCGTCAGCGAAATTTACTGGAACCAGCGGTCTGCGGTGCTGCGATGGGCCATCTGGCGTGCGAGGATGCTGGAACCGGCGGTGACATTTGTTGGAACCAGCTACTTTGGGTGTTGTGATGGGCTTTTGTGCAATGCCACAACCTAACAACGATTACTGGACGCGGTGACATTTGTTGGAACCGGCTACTTGGGTGTTGTGATGGGCTTTTGGCATGCGATGATGTCGTGCAATGCCACAACCTAACGACGATGACTGGACGCGGTGTTGCAATGCCCAGCGAAGCTGGAACGGCGGGCGGTGCTGCGACCCGCCGATGGCGAAGATCGACTCGCTGTTGGGCAGATAGACGAGTCGCCCTAGTGATCGCGGCGAGCTGCAATCGGCTTGGTGGCGAGCCGCGACTGATATGTCGTGGGGAGGTACAGCGGCGGCCACGGTGAGCTGCAACCTGGGAACCGGCGGGACGCTGCACTGCGAGGCCGCCGTCATGCTGGTCGGGGTCCTCCAACCGCGGGGGACATGGCATGGTGCTATGAGTTTCGAGACACGACGGCTCAAAGTCAACGCACATGCCCTTTTTCTGTTTGGACGAATCGGTAGTGGGGAAGATTCTGATCGGACGGTTCTAGCTGAGCGCATCTGACGGCTCGGGTGAGACAGGCTAACACCGGCGCCTAGCATGAGCCAAAATTATAGCACTTTTGACTCTTCCATGATTTGGTGAGGGCATCTCCAAGGCAAATCCGCAAAGCTCCGGTATATGTCCGGTCGAACACATTTATTCACTTTTGCAATCCAATGGGGACCCGTATCGGCCCGCAAAGCGGTTCGGATGGCCGTTTTTTGTTATATTGAAGACAAAAGTAGGGGAGATATACCGGAGTCCGGCCATTCACTTAACCAACTAAAAGCCTCTGCGTGGTCCTCCTCTCTTCTCTCACTCCGCACATGCATGGTCCCCCTCTTCTCTCTCTCCTCCCAACCGGACAACACGATAATATCCCACCACATGCATGATCCTTACCTATTTTTTCTCCTTCCAGCCGGATACTTTGGCCCTGTTCGGATCCCCTCCGCTCCCCAACTGCAGCTCCCGGAGCGAAGGGAGCGCCAGCACAATCGCGCGGAGTGGCTCGAATCCAGCTCCTCCTGCGGAGCGGAGTTGAGAGTCGGGAGAGCCTCCGAACAGGCTTTTTGTAATTAGCGTTGGATGGCTCATTCCTGTATCATGTCCACGAACCACGTTTGAACATATACAGGAGGAATTTACGGGTCAGCGTTGAAAATGCCCTCACAGATGTCAGTTTACAAAGAATGTAAAGAAGAAATCTCCATATTTCTCCGGTTCCAAACGCACCGGTACCTGCACGGGAAGGACAAAGTCCGTCAAGTTCGACGGGAACCTGCCTGAACTCAACACTTGTTGTCGTGTGGAAATCGTTGGATCTTTTTCCTCTTGTGATTGTGAAACCAGGAAAAACAGAATTGAAGGATCGATCTAGGCCACGTAAACTCACGTGGAATACTTCCCCTTGCCCCTAAAAAAAACGTGGAATACTTCCCGATCGTTTCGGTTCTACCCGAGGGCAGCGGTGGCGGAGGGCCATGTCGCGTCCGCCCCCACTGCCCTCTTGAGTCGGCACGGCCGATAGTCATTACCGTAGCTGGCTGAGTGGCTGGGCCCGCGAGCATTTATAGGTGGCCCCACGATTTCAGAACCCCCAAACACTCTCCAGCACAGTAGTCAAGTCAAACGAGCCCCACAGGAGTCAACACCTGACCCCACCTCCAGTACCCCTCCCCTCAACTAGTCTTCTACCCTGCTTCGCTTTACTTGTCGAGCCACCACCGCATCTTCCACCGCTAGCTCTACGACTCGCCGGCTCGGCTCGCCCAAGCGGCCAAACACCATGGCCTCGCACCACCGCGGCCGCACCCCCTCCGACCTCGCCACCGCCGCTGCCCTCCTCCTTGCCTTCCTCCTCCCGCCGCTGGCAGCTTCCCAGTGGCCGAACTGCGGCAAGAACGGCAACTTCAGCACGAACAGCCCCTACCAAGCTAACATCCGGGCCCTCTCCACCACCCTTCCCAAGAACGCCTCCTCCTCGCGGACGCTCTTCGCGTTCGCCAACGTCGGCACCGTTCCGGACATCGTCTACGCGCTCGCGCTCTGCCGCGGCGACGTCAACGCCTCCGCCTGCGGCAACTGCGTGTCCAACGGCTTCAAGGACGCGCAGCAGCTCTGCCCCTACGGTAAGGACGCCGCCGTCTACTACGACCTCTGCTACGTTGGCTTCTCCAACCAGAACATCCTCTCCGCCACCGGCGGCGACAACAGCGTCCTCATACTGATGAGCGACAATAACGTGACCGCGCCAGTGAAGGCGTTCGACGCCGCCGTGGGCGTCCTCATGAACGCCACCGCCGATTACGCGGCCGCGAACAACTCCAGGCGGTTCGGCACCGGGGTGGAGGGTTTCGAGACGGTCGACAAGGGGAACCCGAAGATTTACGGTGTGGCGCAGTGCAGGCCAGACATGGCACCGGCCGATTGCCGGAGCTGCCTCGGAAATATCATCGCGATGAGGCCCCAGTACTTAATCGGGAGGCAGGGTGGTAGGATTCTTGGATTGCGGTGCAACTACAGGTATGAGCAGTATTCCTTCTTCACCGGGCCTTCTATGCTGCAGCTCCCGGCGCCAACCGTGGGGGCACCTCCAGCTCCAGCGCCGGCGAACGTGACGCCACCACCAGTCGGAGGAGGTGAGCTTGGAGAAACAACTTCATCTTATTTGCACGGTTCAGTCTTTAGACCAGAAGTAATTTCATAATTGAGGGACAAAAACAGTGAGGTTTTTTTTTTTAACACAATACAGACTAAAACGCTCGTATACACGCGCATACACTCACCCCTATGAACGCACACACGCACACCCTACCCCTATGAGCACCTCCGAAAGACTGAGCCGGCATATCATCTTGAAATTTACGAAGTCATCGTAGGCAACAGTGATGTTCGATCTGCGAAGAAACGAAAAAGTAGAAACTCAAGGTGGACAGGATCGAGTCCATTTAGATTTACACACCACAGTTATATTATTTTAATTTGATTCTAGCGTATAATTATAGACTGTCAACACCAGCCAGGGGCATTTTTACAGTTTGATTCAGTAGTTGTGCTAAAATAAGTAATCCAATCTTCAGAGTTGTGTAAAGAACTCGGAAGCAATTAGTCCGTACGACAGTTGAGACAAAACAAACCATGGTAAACTAACAAAGTAAGTAAACGAGGGAAAGATTGCTCTCAACAGGAAACTTTGGAAATTTCCGTTGTTTGGTCTTGACTTCTGCGCAGTCCCGTAGCTATCAGTAGTCCCGTAGCTATCAGTTAATTGACTGGACAAAACGGAGAATTATACGAGTTCAAAGTCTTGTGATGACCGGGCCAGGCGTGCATGCTTGGTTGATTGCTAGCCATAAAAACTCTCCTGGAAAATTATAGCACTCTTGACTCTTCCATGATTTGGTCCAAATAGGAATATTGACGAACAAAATATCTTCTGGTGTTTGTGCATGAGCACATGGGTTTTTCCTATTTAGATGGGTCATTAGTCATTACCACAGGCTTTTCATGGCTGTTTACAACTAGAAAAAAAGTGCAACTGTATTTTTTATTCCTTTTATTTTCGAGAGAGTATATTCCTTGGCATTGGAACTCAGGCGAAATAACGCATTCAGATTACTACCCATGTCCATGTCTGAATTCAAAGTGGCAAGACATAAAACTTTCAGCACTGTAAACATCAAAGATGTTAATGACAGTGCTATCTTTGCAGTTTTCAACATAGGAGCTTCATTAAGTTAAAAACGTGTGACAACAAGGCAGATGCATCATCTTCTTAGAGTCTTGTAGGATTTTCTTCAATGTGTCTTGCACTGACTGGCGCCTTTCGTTTACAGGAAGCACAAGGAATGGAACTGTTAGAATTTTAGCCATTGCACTGCCGATAGTCGCTGCAATACTGTCTGCTGTTGTAATTTGCTTTTGTCTATGGAGGAGGAAGAGCAAACCGGCACGAAAGGCATCACTATCATGTAAGTCCCTTTTTTATGGGTGAAACATGTAAGTTTTTTCTTATTCGCAAATGGAATCAGTTTTTCAAAAATGATCTATACAATCGAAACTAATGTTTTGGCATTCGGAAACAGTTACGTCCATGCATTACACCATTATTAAAATGTCTTTTCTCTTATGATAGATCCAAAAAATCCAGAGGACATACAGAGTATCGATTCACTCATTCTCGATCTATCAACACTACGAACCGCAACAGATAACTTTGATGAAAGGAATAAACTTGGTGAAGGAGGGTTTGGTGTTGTTTATAAGGTGCTAACTATATCATTTCACGAAGGCTTTTTATTCTGTATATTGCACTTCTAGTAAATAAATATCTCCATTTGTACAGGGAATCCTTCCTGACAATGAAGAAATAGCAGTTAAAAGACTCTCGCAAAGTTCTCGCCAAGGGATAGAGGAGCTGAAAAATGAGCTTGTTTTAGTTGCTAAGCTTCAACACAAGAATTTAGTGAGACTTCTTGGTGTTTGCTTGGAGGAACAAGAAAAGTTACTTGCGTATGAATACATGCCCAACAAAAGCCTTGACACCATTCTTTTTGGTAGGGTAACTCACCAAACCATTTTGCAACAGTGAAACAAACAACTACGTAAAATATATTGTGTACCGTTCTGATGTTTTTTTTCCTGTGTGATAGATCCTGATAGGAGCAGTCAGCTTGATTGGGGGACGAGATTTAGGATAGTCAATGGGATTGCTCGAGGCTTACAATACCTTCATGAAGATTCTCAGCTGAAAATAATTCACCGGGACCTCAAAGCGAGCAACGTTCTTTTAGACTCTGAATTTAATCCTAAGATTTCAGATTTTGGCTTAGCAAGGTTATTTGGCAGTGACCAATCCCATGATGTCACCAACCGTGTCGTCGGAACCTAGTAAGTGCTGGTGACATTGCTCTTATAAGATATTTCAGAGCGCATGAGTCCGTAACGTAATGTTGTTATTTCAGCGGATACATGGCCCCTGAGTATGCTATGCGTGGGAATTACTCTATTAAGTCAGACGTGTTCAGCTTCGGCGTCTTGATTTTAGAAATCGTCACTGGAAAAAGAAACAGCGTCGCATATGACTCCGAGCAAGCTGTAGATCTCTTGAGTTTGGTGAGTACTTTGAGTTTTTGACTATTAAAAACTTCGGCTTCTACGCAAAGCTACAATTTGTAATAACAATAATAGTAATGGAATAATCCATCTACCAAATGCAGGTGTGGGAGCACTGGACGATGGGAACAATTGTAGAGATCATGGATTCGTCTATGACTAACCATTCTCCTGGAGACCAGATGCTCAAGTGCATGCACATCGGACTTCTGTGTGTTCAAGAAGACCCCGCTGATAGACCGATGATGTCGGTTGTGACTGTCATGCTAAGCAGCAGCACTGTGTCTCTCCAAGCTCCATCTAGGCCAGCATTTTGCATCCAAAAGAGTGGCATGAACTACTCAGGCATGCACACGGATCCATATCCAGGAGTTTCGCATTCTACCAGCAGATCACCTATGTCACCAAACGAAGTTTCGATTACTGAACTTGAGCCGAGATAAGTCCGAGACTGATGATGTATTCATTATGTACGCCATTCTTGCCAAAATAGCCTATTTTGATGTAGGGAAAGACCCTACATCATATGTATAATCTCGACCCCCTGGTGGTAGAAATTTTACTGAGCAATGGCATAATACGCCAGTGTAATTATATTGTTGGGGTTGTCTATTTGTCGGGTTACGGCAACATTTTAAGATACGCTATCATTTTATCTTGTGGATCAATATCCTGTTATATGGCTTATGTTGAGACTCCATATGAAATTCGTGGTCCAAAAGGTGAACTTGAACTTTCAATAAAATAGAAATCCATTATATCCCTCGTTATAGTAATATCATCTTTTTCTTCTTTATAGACAGTTAAATTCAAGTCTTGTTGCTATTTTTGGCAGAAGATCGATGAGTTCGGTCCTGCAACATTTTGCAGAGCCAAATAACTTCGTCTTTATAAGATTGCGTAAAACATGCCCAAGGATTCCCTTTAAAAACTTGCCGAAGGTTTGGTTTTCTTTTTTCAAGTGGTGCCTAAGTTTTTTTTTTCTTGAGGGGTGCCTAAGGTTTGGTGAAACCTCACATGGGAAGTGTTAAAATTTCCCAAGCAAAAGTTGAAAGGGTCACCAAGCCAATGTGCAGTGCGAGTCATCGGCTTAACGTGGGCGCATCTACTTATCGCTTATAACGAGCTGGAAGGAACACTCGCCCGTGCAGAGCCTTGTACATGGGCCAGGCGGGCCATAATGACTTCGTCTCCTTCAGCCTCCAGTAAAGCTGCACTGCCCTCGACCGCGGTGGCACTAGATCGAAACCTGCTGACGCAAGCGCCTTCCATTCTTCTTTTCTTTTTTCACTTTTTTGTTTTGTTTTTGCTGTTTTTTACTTTTGTTTATACTACCATAATATTCTAAATAAATATATTAAATGAACTTTACGTAAAAACATTTGAAAAAATGGTAACCAAGCATTTGAAAAAAGTTAAAATGCGTATAGAGAAAAGTTTCTCATGATCCAAAAATGTATACAGGAAAAAAACAAAAATGTGTATGAAAATCATGTAAAAATGTTAATCAAGCATTTGAAAAATATTAAATGCATATAGAGAAAATATTGATCATGTATTCAAAAAAGTTGACCACGTATTCAAAAATTGTTAATCAAGCATTTGAAAATGTTAAATGTGTACGGAACAACTGTGACAATGTCTTCAGAAAATGTTAAACTTGTATATGAAAAATATTAATCAAGCATTTGAAAAATGTTAAATGTATATAGAAAAATATTGACCATGTATTAAAAAATAGTTAATGTTGCGGTTGAAAAAACATTAATAAAGCATTTTAAAAATCTAACTGCGTATAGAAAAAAATACTGTACCCACATTAAAAAAATGTTAATTTGTATTTGAAAAATATTAATCAAGCATTTAAAAAGTTAAAAATTGTATAGAAAAAATGTTAACCTATATTAAAAATCTTAATCTTGTAATGAATTTTAAAAATGTTAAATTGTATTTGAAAAATATTAATCAAGTATTTGGAAAATGTTAAATGTATATAGAAAAAATTGACCATGTATACAAAAAAGTTAAAATTGCATTGAAGAAATGTTAATAAAGCTTTTGAAAAATGTTAACTGTGTATAGAAAAAATCTTGACCATCCACTAAAAAATGTTAAATTTATATTCGGAAAATGTTAATCAAGCATTTGAATTTTTTTTTTAAATGTGCATAGAAAAAATGTTGTATTACAAAATTTAATCTTGTATTGTATTAAAACAATATTAAACTTGTATTTGCAAATTGTTATTTAAGCATTTTAAAAATGTCAAATGTGCATGAAATATGTTGACCGTGTATTAAAAAATTCTTAATCTTGCACTTGAAAAAATGTTAATAAAGCGTTTGAAAAATGTTAACTATATCTATAAAAAGATGTTGACCATGTATTAAAAAATGTTAATCCTGCCTTTGAAAAATGTTAATCAAGCAGTTGAATATCTTGAATATTTGTATAGAAAAAATGTTGAACATGTATTAAAAAAATATTAATCTTGTATTTGATTTTTTTAATGAAGAACGAAAACCCTCAAAAACGAAAAAACGTAAAGAAACCCATGAGAAAATGAAGAAAAACAAAAATAAAGTAAAAACGAAGAAAATTGGTGACAACTAAGAAAAAACAAAAAAGATGAAGAAAAATAGAATAGAAAAGGAAAAAACCATTAAAATGAAGAAAGAAAAACTGAAGAAAAAAACTAGTAAAACATAATCAAACAATGAGATAATAATGGAGAAACAAAAAACCAAGAAAAACCGTGAAGAAACAAAAAAGAAAAGAAAAGAAAAAGAGCAAAACGCAGTGAGCGAACAAGCATGCCCGAGCGAGCGAGCCGTGAGCGCTCATAAACGGATCGACCTGTTACTGTAGATAGCACGGGAAATCCTACAGCGAGACAGAAGCCAGTCTGGCACTAACCGAAATATAGCGTTTGTGTTTGCACACCCCTTATATCTCTCCCTGCCAAGCAGTCCTCGCCTCTCAAGCAATTTAAGACCGCACTCCTGATGGACTCGAGGTGGCACCACGACAACAAGGTGGCCTTTTTCATTCTAACTGTCCTATTTTGAGAGGGAGGGCTTTTATGAATTGGTTGCCCTAGTACTACTGTAGAAATGTTTACACACAATATTAATTAGTGGCGTGTCATTTTTAATCCACGACACTTGTATTTTTTTCTAAAATACTGGTGGTGTGGGAATATTTCGTACGCCACCGGTAGTAGGTAACTGGTGATGTGTCTCAATTTTCACATGTCACAAGTGTGTGAAACCCAGTGCTCTGACCAGACATAAGTTAGTAGTGGCGTGTCAGCTATGTGGCACGTCACTCGTACTATCACTAGCGCTGATGTGGCACCTAACTGGCACGCTACCAGTAACATGTGCCTTTTCTACATGCTACAGGTATGATGCGCCAATAATTGTGTTGGCAGGCTCTCACATTCATCCTCTCACTTCACTTTCTTCTCCTCTTTGTGTTTTTCTCTCGTTTCACTTCTCCCTAGCTAGTTTCTCTCTTAGTTTTAGCTCTCTCATTCATCCTCTCACTTCAGTTTCTTCTCCCCTTTGTGTTTTTCTCTCGTTTCACTTCTCCCTAGCTAGTTTCTCTCTCAGTTTTTCTTCTTCCTCTCCTCCATCCTCTTCACTCTAGCTAGCTAGATCACTCTTTTATTCATACTCCAATCCTCCCGAATTTTTCTCTCCGAGCTATGTGACCGTTAACGGATTCATCGGAGCTTGGAGAATTGACAAGAGCCACATGTGTGAGCCCATGTCATCTGAGAGCGTCGAAAGATTGGGTCTCCGGTGCATTAGCCAGGCCCCCTTCCGCTACCGTCGGCTCGGCCATGAGCTCCCCGCCGTGGCCTATGTAGTCGGTCGTGTCCTCCCGCTGCAGTAGTGCATCCGTCCGATCGAGCAGCAAATCATACACCACCGGCGGTGAAGCCCCCCAGAATTCTGCTAGGCCGCACGTGCTCATTTGTGCCTGCCTATGCCCTATTGCTAGGGGAACTTCCTACACACCATGGAATTTAGAACGAGATTTCTTCACCTGCCCTGGCATAAATTCTCTCTATGTGTCAGCAACTTTGCATGCATATGAATCTCATTCCTCACATCATTATTACACACGTCTATAAAGAAGTCTCTTGCCACACATGGATATGGATCAATCTCGTAAAGAATGTAAGCGAGTTACTCGACTGCTACCATGGACCACGGAGACAACAACTAGATGAGATGCAAGTAAAAAAATGATGAGATACAAGCCCAAAACAACAAGATGTGTGCCAAGATTAGGAAATTCTAGAAGCTTTGATTTGCACTCCTAGCTGCTGTTACGTTGGACTCATACTCTTGAGTGAAACGGTAGCAATATTTCTTCTTGTGGGAGTCAATGCAGTGATGATGTTCTTAGTTTAGATAATTAGCTAAAGTAACAACTAGCATTATGTTTATCCTTCATCTATTATGTTCTCTTAATTAGTAATATGTCCGTAACAACATTTATTCTAGCTAGTTTAGGTAATTAGCTAGATCGAGTAACAATTATCAATTATAGTTTAGCCTTCAACTATTATGTTTTCTAAGTAATATGTACCCAGATCAATATCAGCATTTCTTATAGTTATTGCTTAGGTTGATAACACTAAAACAGTAGAAAAAAATAGAGTACAAAAATGAGCCTAATTAAATAACACTAATGAAAAATAGAGTACAAAAGTGAGTAAATAACACTAAAAAATAGACTACAAGAATGAGCCTAAATAACACTAAAGAAAAAATGAGCCTAAATAATACTAAATAAAAAATAGACACCAAATTACACTAAATAAAATTTAAAAATATTCCACAAAATAATAATAATAAAATTTAAAAAGAAAAGTATCGGTGGTGTGCGGGTCGCCTATTCATGCCACAAGTAACATGTGCCGGTCCAAAATCGCGTGGTCGAGCCTCAAATCTCTTCTCTATCTCTCTCTCACACTCTCTCTCTCTCTCTCTCTCGATCCAATCTCTCCCCCTCCCCCTCTCTCCTCTCTCGATCCCCTCCACTGCCGCACCCCAAACGGCCACTGCATCCCATTGCAACACGCGTCGCTGCCACCCGGGTGTCGCGCTAGATCCATCGCCACCCCGAGCGCCTTGTCACCCACCTCATCGTCAACATCACATGCACTGCCGCCTCGTCCTCACCGTCGCCCGTCGCCGCCTCGTCCTCGCCGGCTTCATCGTCCCGCCACCTCTTCGTCACTGGCCCGACCTCTCCACCCGCACACCATCGCCGGTGAGTGCTCCTCCTTTTTTTTCGTTTTTTGTGTAGTAGTGCAGTGTGTAGTTTACTATAGTTAATTTGTAGTTTTAGTGTAGTTTGTAGTTTTTAGTTAAGTGTGGTATGTAGTTTTAGTGTAATTTGTAGCTTAGTGTAGTGTGAAGTTTGTAATTTCTAGTTAAGTGTAGTGTAGATTTTAGTTTAGTTTGTAAATTTTAGATCGTAGTTTTTTGTTAAGTATAACTAGCTATGTATGTACCAAATTTTGCAGGTATTCAAAATTAGTACCAACATTTTGGTGAAACGTTGATTAATTTTCGTTTCGTAAATTTCTGGCACTCAATATGTCCGATGTCTAAAGGTCATGCTGAATATATTTTTTCAATTTAAAAAAATAGTTCTTTTAGTCACTCGTTAGTTTCCGCCACCATCGTAGATGGCGTCACTGCAGATGGCACCACCGTTCCATGGTGTGAGGAAGTAGGAGGTAAGTCGGGCAGAGATACACAAGAATGGAATGAAGCACTCGCCTGGCTAGTGGGACACCCCGAAACTGGCGGCAAGCACCTACGATGGCAAGGCATAATTCTATCCATGAATTCTTTTAAGATCAATTATGTTTCTTTGCTGCATAATTCTTATACATATATGCTCTTCGATCTATTTGTCTTTCTTTGGCCAAGTTTGATGGATAGTCTTGTTGTGTATTTTAGTTGGATTCAATCTTGCAAGTAATCTACGAGCGATAGAAAGTGGAAAAGACTTGTATTATATTTTTGTCACTAGGGATAAAATGATGATTGTGTAGTTGTCCTTTGAACGAAGGATGAAGACTGTACTTAATACAATACTCTATTTCTTTAATTAATACTTTAAGATGCATGCTGGATAGGATAGCGATCTTGGAGTAGAGTATTAGCTATAAATACAATTGGATAACTGTCTATAAATGTTTGGGCGTGATGCTCATATGTAATTATACCATGTAAAATCATACTCATAAAAACTGCAATTTAATTGATCCACAACTATAATTTGTTCACCAAACCTTGCTATGGACAGAAAGCACCAGTGAACCTATGAATACCTGTCCATTCTTTGTCCTATTGCTTCCAACCTCGATCAACACTCTTTACAATTCCTTGTTTTTATTTTTTTCGATCAATATTTCATACACACTTGCGTTTAATCCTTGTAATTAACAAAGCTCGTAAGACGAACAATTTTACTAGTTTCGTTGGGGCCAAGGCAATTTTGTATTTGTGCTAAAAAAATGATATTGATGGCAAAGTCTGCGTAAGTTTGCCATGATGAAAAATATAGTGTAAATTTGTCGCGATGCACACAAGATGCTAGCAATGAAGCTAAAAAAAGGACATTACTGGCAAAACGTGTGTAAGCTTACCATGATGGCAAATTTGGTGTAAATTTGCCATGGCAAATTTAGTATAAAATTGCCATGATGCATACGAACCAATTACCATGATTTTAAAAAACGCCTAATGTAAATTTCCACACTGAATTACCATGATGTTAAAATATAAATCATGGCAAAGATTGTGTCTAAAGTTGTCATAATTGTATACACACTAATTGCCCGCATCTAGTTTTTCATAATAAAAAATTGTAAAACAATACATATCATGGCAACATAGATCTGTAGATCATGGCAACCGTACATATATGAATTTGCCATGCTATATGAAGAAATATTTTTCCATGGGTTGTTCGACAAATTTGTCATGATCTGTATAATAGATTTGTTAGAGACACATGAAAAGAGTTGCCACTGGTCTGAGCATTCTACTTTTGCATAAATTAACAAAAAAATGCCATCCTATTGTATTGGCCATGGCAAACCGTAACTTGAAAAAACCTAGTATGTACAAAAAGAAAGCGGAACCTGAGCAGAGAGAAGCCATGGTATTGGCAAAAGGGCTAAGTAGCCATGGAAAATTAAGAAAAATGTGTTTTGTAAAGCAATAAATATCATGAAAAAAGAGATATATAGATCATGGCAACTATGACGTATAGAAATTTGCCAAGTTATATGAAGAAAAGATTTTTTCATGGTATGTCAAACAAAATTTGTCGTGGTCTATATAATAGATTTACCATGGACACACAAAAAAAGTGTTTTTTTAACCCCTAACCGTTCTACGGTATTTTTTATATTAATATATAAAAAAAGTACAAAGGAGCCCCAAGGAGGGCCAAAAGATACAAAAGACTATCCAATGCCTGTTCTAGGTATATAAGTCATGACTTTATAGGTTATTATCTATCCACTGTGAGAAACTGTGTTCATGCTTATTCTTGATCCTGTGTTTAAGAAGTATCATATCTTGTTTAAGATAATATCTCCATGCTTGTACTGATGGTTGCTGTGCTCTAAACACTTTTCCATTTCTCTGAATCCAAATATTCCAGCATCCAAGGATGATGATTTCTATGGCAAATTGCTTGGGTATGTGTCTCATAGCAAGAGTGGCGTCCTCATATACAGATGTACCTCTTTGTCTGTTTGGGATCAAGGAGTTCCAACATTCATGTGCAAAGTTACAATCCCAAAGCAGATGCATAGTGGTTTCCTCAGCCTTTTGGTTGTAGTTAGGACAGTGTGGTTCATCTAAGTGAATTCCTTTCCTCTTAAGAAGTGCCCTGGTATTGATCCTGCAATGTTCTACAAGCCAGAAGAAAATTTTGTGCTTCAATCTTGTAAGTTAGGAAGAGAGGGATTGCATGCATCGATAATTCATCGATCGTGTGCATGATGCACATATATAGGTACAGGGTGGACCGGCCTCTACTTGTCTCCCAAGATGTACAAATATACAGAGGGGGGAGAGGAGATACAACGGTATAAATACAAGACCCTAGTCCTATACATGTACAATGGACAACGTATGTTCAACACCCCCCCCCCCTGCGCAGTTGAAGCATCGTTGGAGACGCAGAGACTGAACCGAAACTCCTCAAAGACGAGGGTCGGTAGTCCCTTTGTCATAACATTGGCGAACTGCTGAGCGGTAGGCACGTGTACAACACGAATCCTCTCGAGCGCCACCTGTTCGCGAACGAAGTGTATATCAAGCTCAATATGCTTCGTGCGGTGATGATGAAACAGGGTTGGCGGAGAGGTAAACGGCGGAGACATTGTCGCAGTAGCCGATCGTGGCTTTGTGAACCTCACAAAGCAACTCCTGTAGCAATTGACAGAGCCAAGAGCACTCGGCAATGGCGTTAGCCACTGCCTGATACTCTGCCTCGGCACTCGATCGAGAAACCGTGGGCTGTCGCTTGGACAACCACGAAATCAACGAGGGCCCAAGATAGACACAGTAGCCTGACGTAGAATGACGAGTGTCGGGGCAGCCAGCCCAGTCGGCGTCGGAGTAGGAAACAATGTTGGTGGAGGCCGAAGCCGTCAGGGTGAGTCCCAAGGTCATAGTGCCGCGTATGTACCGAAGAATACGCTTCACCAGAGTCCAGTGAGAATCACGGGGGGGGGGGGGGGGGGGGGGGTGCATGTGAATGCACACCTGCTGCACTGCATACTGTAGGTCTGGGCGGGTGAGCGTCAGATACTGGAGGGCACCGACGATGCAGCAGTAGAACACAGTGTCAGGCGCAGGAGAGCTCTCTAGGGCAGAGACCTTCGCCTTGGTGTCAACCGGTGTGGGGGAGGGCTTGCAGTTAAGCATACCCGCTCGCTCGAGCAACTCGTAAGCATACTTCTGCTGATGTAGAAAGAACCCGTCGACACGGTGAACAACCTCAATGCCAAGGAAGTAATGCAGAGCTCCCAAATCCTTGAGGGCAAACTCATCCCGGAGATGAGCCGTGAGCTGCCAGAGAAACTCAGTGGAAGATGCCGTTATGATGATGTCGTCGACATAGAGCACAAGGTACCCGGTGGCCGCACCCTGACGATAAACAAAGAGTGAAGCATCAGAGCGGGTGGACCGAAAGCCAAGCTACTGGAGGAAGGCCGTGATATGCTGGTACCACGCCCGTGGCTCCTGCTTCAACCCGTAGAGAGAACGGGAGAGCAAGCACACATGATCCGGATGCTTGGCGTTGACGAAACCGGTGGACTGCTGATAGTACACCTGCTCTACAAGGTGCCCATGCAGAAAGGCATTGGAAAGGTCCAACAGGTGCACAGGCCAAGCGCGAGAGACCGCCAACTGAAGGACGGTGTGGATCGTGCCCGGTTTGACAACCGGGGCAAAAGTGTTGGTGAAGTCCACACCAGCGCGCTATCGAAATCCGCAAACCACCCAACGAGCTTTGTAGCGCTCGAGAGAACCGTTAGGGCATGTGGCAGAACACCCACTTGCCACTGATGACGTTAGCATGGGGAGGCCACGGAACAAGATGCCACGTACGGTTGCGCTGCAACGCGTTGAACTCCTCCCGCATCGCCACAAGCCAATGATGATCGCGAAGAGCTGCACGAGCGGAGGAGGCAATGGGTGATGGCGTCGATGTCGAAGCGGCACACACATACTCGTCTGAAGTGTAGCACGTACTCGGCCGGTGCACACCGGCCCAGGCCCGTGTCATCATGCCAAGAGGCAGTGCGGTAGCCGGAGTGGGCTGGGCGACGAGCGAGGGTGGAGTCGAGCCTGTCGCAGAGAGGCTGGCAGGTGAGCCAGTAGCAGCGGCGCCGACAGCAGCACCGACAGCAGTGTCGGCAGCAGTGGTGCCAGCAGCGGCGCTGACAGCAGCGCCGACAGCAGCAGTGGTGCCGACAGAGGCGGCGGCCACGACGTCGTCGTCCGCCGGTCCAGAAGAAGGGGCGCTAGCCGAGGTACCCGAGGGAGACGCCCGGTTCGACTCGACCACGGCAGCGGCACCGGAAGAGGCTGCGGAGGGAGTCGCGACCGGTGGTGGAGTTGGGAGCAGCTGCCGAACCGGAGGAACGGGGGTGGGCTGCTACTGGGACGCGCGCCATGCTAGGGGTGCGGCGAGCGGCTCCACCGAAGGCGCTGCAGACGATGGTACCCGGTGAAAAGGAAACACCCTCTCGTCAAAGTACACGTGCCGTGAGGTGTACACACGGTGGGAAACAGGGTCATAGCACCGGTAATCTTTGGTGTTGGGAGGGTAGCCAAGGAAGATGCAAGGAAGTGATCATGGTGCGAGTTTGTGGGGGGCGGTGGACGCGATGCTAGGATAGCAGAGACACCCGAATGTGCGAAGGCCATCATACGATGGAGGCATGCCAAAGAGGAGGTGGTGAGGGGCGTAGTTCCAACGGGGACGACATGGTCGAATGTTAAGAAGAAGAACGGCGATGGCGAGAGCATCAGGCCAGAACCTGGGAGGAACATTAGAGTGAAAGAGTAATGTGCGAACGCAATCATTGAGAGTGCGTTGGATGTGCTCAGTGCGACCATTCTTCTGTGAAGTGTAGGGGCAGGTTAGGCGGAAAATGGTGCTGTGAGAGGCAAGAAGATCTCGAATGGCGACATTGTCAAATTCTTTTCCGTTATCGGTTTGGAGTGCAAGTATGGGGCGACCGAACTGTGTGGTGACATAGGAATAAAATGCCGTGAGTGTGGCTAAGGCATCGGATTTGCGATGAAGAAGAAATGTCCACACATAATGAGAGAAATCATCTAGAATCACCAAATAATAGAGATAGCCCGTGTTACTTGCAACTAGAGATGTCCAAACATCACTATGAAGTAATTGAAATGGAAAAGTGGAAATAGTGGTGGACGCACTAAAAGGTAGACGAACATGCTTGCCGAGACGGCAAGCCTCACAAGTGTGGTCGTCGATCTTATTACATGATAATGCAAAACTCCTAAGAATTTGACGTAAAACGGTAGAGTTGGGATGTCCCAAGCGAGCATGCCATAGGTCAACACCAGCGGCAAGAGCCACTGGAGGGGTGGAGGTGGTGGCGCCGGCGTGCACGAGATAGAGCTCATCGGGACTATCACATTGGTGGAGAACCATCCGGGTACGGGCGTCCTTCACAGAAAAATCAACATCATCAAATTCGACGGTAATAGGATTCTCACGAGTAAGATGGCGATCAGAAACAAGGTTCATGACTAAGTCAGGTGAAACAAGGACATTAGACATAGTAACTGGCATGGATGTAGAAGGAAAATTAGTGCGACCGACATGGGTGATAGGTAAAGATGAACCGTTGCCAACGGTGATACGAGTGGGAGTGTGAATGGGAGTGAAGGACGTTAGGTTACCCGGATGAGATGTCATATGGGCGGTGGTACCCGAGTCCATGTACCAATCTCCGCCACCACCGTAGTTGTGCGGTGACGGGGCCGACGACAGAGCAGCCAAAGAAGTAGAGTCCCACTGCGTGGTGAAGCTGCCGTAGGGCTGAACCGGGGCGGTCAGAGCCGCGTAGTCCCATGGCGGGGAAACGTGCGGCGTGGTGAAGCCGCCGAAGGGCTGAACCAGGGCGAGCAGAGCGTGGCCCCCGGCCATTGGCGGGGCCGGCTGCATGTGTATGTCAGGGGCTGATGGGCCCGACTGCATGTGGATGAAGGGAGCCAGCGTGCCCGTGTACATGTGACCAAAGAGAGACGACGTGCTCGGCTGCAACGGCATTTGGCCGTAAAGAGCGGAGGCGTCCAACTGTGTCTGGCCAAAGGGAGCGGCCACGCTCGGCTGCGAGTTGAAGAAGAGAGCGGGCAGGGTGAAAGCGGCGGAGGAGCTAGAGGAGGACGCAGCAGAAGACATCGCAGCGGCGGCGGCGGCTGGAGGAGGAGGCGCGACAGCGGCCAGGGAGGCGACGGCGGCGGCTGGTGGAGGGGGCGCGACGGCCAGGGCGGCGGCAGCGACGGCGTGGTGGCTGTAGACGGGAGATGGGAAAGCAGCGGCGCGGCGGGGTTGGGTTAGGGTTTTGGCAGAGAGATGAGGGGGTGGCGCAGCTGCAGGAGGGAGGGCGGCGGCGGCCCGGTGCGGCGGCGGCGGCTGGAGGAGGAAAAGAGGGGGGTGGCGCGGCTGCAGGAGGGAGGGCAGCGGCGGCTGGATGCGGCAGCGACGGCTGGAGGCAGCGGAGGTTTAGGAGAGGATCAACATGCTATCTGATACCATGTAAGTTAGGAAGAGAGGGATTGCATGCATCGATAATTCATTGATCGTGTGCATGATGCACATATATAGGTACAGGGTGGGCCGGCCTCTACTTGTCTTCCAAGATGTACAAATATACAGAGGGGAGAGAGGGGATGCAACGGTATAAATACAAGACCCTAGTCCTATACATGTACAATGGACAACGTATGTTCAACAAGTCTGCTGGAGCTACTCCAAAGGATGCTGAATATGGGATGTTCTTCTTTCTGCTCAAGCATCTGTTGATAGATGTGAATAGCTGAGAATCTTCCTGTTTTTCCTTTAATAGCCCATTTATCCTCTCTATCTGGATGTACATGAGGGTTGAATGCCCCTAGTTGTTGGAATTGACCATATGCTTCAACTGACATGGGTAAGTGGAAATGTTCAGACCAATCTTGCACATCAAAAAATTTCTGCACTGTTTGGGTCTCATCAATTGCAAATGAGTGAAGTTCAGGGAGTGCTTGCTATAGTGATTGTTCATGCCAATTGTCCTTCCAGAAGAGAACTGTTTTTCCCGACCCAATTGTACATTTGCTCATAGATTTAAATCTGTCCAACAGTGTAATATGTTCCTTCCACCAAAAGGATCCTTCTAATTTTCCCATGGGTGCTTCTGTGTGATAGTATTTCTCCCAGATTAAGTTGACCCAAGGGATGTCTTCTTTATTGAGAAACTTATATAGGTTTTTCATGAGTAGTGCTTTGTTGTGGAGTGCAATATCTAGAATTCCAAGCCCTCCATGTTTCTTTGGTTGACATACTTTGGACCATGCAATTAATGTTGTCCCCTTATCCTCCATTCCAAATTTTCTCCAAAGAAAGTTTCTCAAGTATTTGTTTATTTGTTCAATGACTCCCATAGGAAGTGCCAGAGTGCACATGAAAAAGATTGGTAATGCAGCAAAAACATATTTGATCAATATCAATCTTCCATCATATGAAAGCATAGTAGAGCACCGAGTTAACCTCCTTTCTATTCTCTGCATCATTGGGTTGAAATCCTCAATCTTTGGCTTGGATGTGCCCAGAGGCAGCCTAGATATGTAAAAGGGAATTAACCTTGTTTGCACCCCAAAATACTGAGTAATCTAGGCATGTGGTTTGCTAGTACATTTAATGGTACCATGAAGGATTTTTCATAATTGACTTTTAGTCCAGTGAACTCACTATAGTGCAAGATAAGATTCTTGAGTTGTGATATTTCTTTTGCATCTGCAGGTAACACTAGGATGGTGTCATCAGTATATTGAATGACTGGAAAATCAGGGCATGCCTGGCTGCCTGGATCAAATCTTGGTGCATAGCCTCATTGAGAATTGACTGTAGGAGGTCGGCTGCTAGGACAAATAAGACAGGAGAGAGGGGATCACCTTGTCTGACTCCTTTTTTACAGTGAAACATCTTTCCAGGAATCCCATTGAGTAAGACAGAGGAAGAACCAGAAGATAATATCATGCTGATCCATTTTATCCATCTGTCACCAAAACCCCTTGCCTTAAGAATTGCAAGTATTGTTTTGTGGTCAATCAAGTCAAAAGATTTTTCAAAATCTAGTTTGAGCACCACAATTGACTTTTTGGACTGATGACATTGGTGCAAATATTCAAAGGCCCATCCCAGACAATCCTGAATAGTTCCGCTCTTGATGAATCCATATTGGTTTGTGTGTACCATCTGTAAGATGACTGCCTTCAACCTGTTTGCTAGGAGTTTTGTGATAATTTTGATTGTGCAGTTTAAGAGGGATATTGGTCTAAATTCATTAGCACAACTGGGTTGTCTTTCTTGGGAATCAGTGTGATGAAAGAGTCATTAATGCTTTGTAGAGAACCATTTCCTTCATAGAAATCTGTAATTAATCTATAGAAATCCTCTGCAATGATGTCCCAACAGTCTTTAATGAAATCTCCATTGAATCCATTTGGTACTGGTGCTTTATGTGATGGTAATTGTTTGACAACCTCATCAATTTCTTTTTTGGTGAATGGGGTTTCTAGGTCTTCTAGTCCTTCAATTCTTGTGAGGAGGTTGATCAGATTTAGAGGGTCAGATGTGCTTTTAATCTTTCCCAATCTTTCTTTGAAGGTGTTACAGAGTATAGCAGCCTTGGAGAAGTGTTGTGTTTGCTCATTGCCATTACCATCTTGTAGCATTTGGATGTAATTATGTCTGTATTTGATAGTGGCTTTGGCTTGAAAGAACTTGGAGTTTTCATCTCCAAATTTCACCCATTTGATTGTAGCCCTTTGCTTCCAATATATTCTCTGGAATGACAGCAGTTTTAATAAGTGTTCCTTGAGCATATCTCTGCTATTGTTTTCAATGTTAGTGAGCACCCTATATTCCTCAAAGAAGTCCCACATCAAAATTACTGCATTAGTGGCTTGAATAATTCCACCCAGATTAGAGATGTCTTTGCTTCAAATTTTTAATCCTTTTTTGAGCCTTTTGATTTTTGCAGTGATCAATTTAGCAATGTCATTTTCCTGAAGAGATTGGCTCCAAATTATTTGCAATGTTTCTTTGAAGTTGTGATGCTATAGCCAAAAAATTTCAAATCTGAAAATTTGTGCCCTTGGAATATTAGTACCAATTGATATGACAAAAGGAGAATGGTCTGACACTGGTTTTGATAGTGGAAGTGCCAAGGTATTGGGATAAGTTGTAGACCAACTTTCTGAAGTAAAAACCCAGTCAATCTTTTCCAGGAGTGGAGCTTGTTGCATATTGCTCCAAGTATAGCTTCTCCCTTTTAATGGAATTTCCACTAGAGCTATGCTGCTGATGGCTTCACTGAATTGCATCATATTATGACTGTCCCCATTTCCCATGTTTCTGTTTGATTGATACCTGATATAATTGAAATCTCCTGTAATGATCCAGTTTGTATCAATAGGCATCTGAATATATTTTAACCATGATAAAAAGTTCTGCCTGCCCTCATTGTCACATGGCCCATAAATATTTGTCAAAATCCATGAGACACCAGTATGGACTGAGGTGAACCTCATGGAGATTGAGAATTCATTTTTAAACAAACATTCACCCTAAAACATGTTATCATTCCAAGCTACTAGCAGTCCTCCTGATGCTCCCACAGAAGGTAAGAAATCAAACTTGTTGATCCTTTTCGGGCTGAACTTTTTGATGTAAGTACTATTAAAATTTTCCCTCTTAGTTTCTTGTAAGCGAATCACAGAACTGTTTGCCTCATCAATTTTATTGGAAATGGCCAGCCATTTATCACTTGAGTTGATACCCCTTACATTCCAATGTAATATATTCCAGTCTTTATGCATTGCAGAATAAATAGTCAGGAGGTCTTAACTTTGGAGAATCACAACTGCAATTAAAGCATGACAGGTAAAACATCTTTATATAGTTCCACTTAATCCAGAACATCTTGGATATGCACATATCATAAAGTTCTTGTGATACAAAGTTGGTATGGTAACATGAGTTATTACAATAAAATTGTAATCTTATTCCTCCTGGTCCTCTTCACTTCTAGTCCTTCCATGCTGGTTGTTTCCCTCCTTTCTTTGCCTTCTTCTTTATAAGATTTTCCTCTATGCACACCTTGGGATCAACCTTGCACTAAGAGGAATTCAGATTTTTAATAACTTTGATGTTGCAGATAGGAGGTTTAAATTTGCATGCCATGCAGTTGGCATCCTGACAAGATTTCTTTTTGTATCCTTTATTTAAATGTTGCAGTCTCTCATTCCTTATTACCTCAGATTCAACTATTGGTACTTTGTCCTTTCTTTTCCCCTTGAGGTGTGTGGTAGGACTGCTGAAGATTATCTCCTCTGGAATCTCTGCATTGTCTGGGCCACCATCTCCTTCTACATTTTGTACCTGAGAGTAGATAGGAGCTGCATTTTCAGGGCAAAGTTTAGGAATAAAGAAGTTTAGATAATCTGATTGTTGTGCTCCTTCTTTGATTATGTGCCACATAGGTGATTGGAGGAACATTTTAGCCTATTCAAATTTATCAGGAGTCAATAAAGCAGCACAAATAAAGTCCACCCAATCTAATGGTACCTGAACAGCAGGAATTCCTTCAATTTGATGAGAAAAATGTTGTTCCCAGGCTGTCCAACTTGCAGGCTTCTGCCCTACTGTATCTGCATATGATTCAGTATTTAGTGGCTTAGATAAAAAAATCCTTTGACATTAAAGCCAGGTGGTGCAGAGCAGTCTGATGAAGAAAAGGATGTGTGATCATCATTACTTGCTGTATCTGACAATGGCTTGGAGGTAGCATCAGAGTTGCCATCTAAGATTTCAAATTCCTCATCTACTGTGTCACTGTGATCACCATCTTTCTCGAGAACAAGCAGATACTCAGTTGGAGAAGCAAGCTGAATTACAGGGTCTTCTCCCTCAGCTAAGTTTAAATTGAAATAGGATCCCTCTTCCTCAGAAAAATCCCTTTGTAAGTTTTCTCCTGCTTGCAAGTTGTGTTCCTGAAGTTGTGCTTGACTGTTGAGCATTTCAATCTGTGTGGGTGAGCCAGGCAAACTTTGGTTTAAATCAAATTCTGCCATATGTAACTACTGTTCTGGTGGCATAAGATTGATGAATTCCACAAAATCAGGATGTGCTGGGGGAGCAGGTAGGTGCTCTGGGGGCTGATGCCCTTGTAAAATATCCTGATGGGCTTGTATGGGCCCTAGAAGCAAGTTGAGGTCTCGTAGCCCATTAAAGATATCCTGGGCCTGGTCCACATGGTTTAAATTGTCCATTCCCTCCAAGTTCTGGTTGGCTGCTTCAGCATGATTTTCAACTTCCACTCCATTTGATCCTACTGATAATGTCAGGTCACTGTTAAGGTCCATCTCTGGTAGTTTTTCCTGCATGTGCCGATCTTCCAGTGGCTGCATAAGATCAGCAAGCTCCACGAATTCTCCATCCTCAAGCTCTTGGTCTATGAAATCCTCCTCCTTAGCTGGCATTGCCCAGTGCCCCCATCCAATGAGTTGATCATCTGCCTCCAGCTCTTCTTCAATTTCCAATTGCTGCATAGCTTGTTGATGAAAGTTTGGCTGATTATCAGCCATAATGTCTTGAGCTTGATGCTGCTGGATTGGGCCCACAAAGTGATTTAATTGGTTGGGGTGACAGAAAGGATTTGCTGGCTGTGGATATGGGTTTCCATCCACTGGGACTGGATCTTCTTCAGGAGGTCCTCCTCCCAGCAGCTCTTGTTGAACTATCACAACTGGCACTGTCCAAGATTCAGAGTTTGGATCATCAGATTCCCAAACAACAATGCTGATGGGCACATCTCTCATTTCTTCCACCTGATCTTAACCATTAGAGCTGCTTGGGTGCTCCTTGCTCTGTCCCAAATTAACATTTTCCAAAGCTTCTGACAGCATTAGCAATCTCATGAATTTCTCTCTTATCAAAAGGAAAACCCACCAGCAACGCCCACATATCTCTATTAAGTGCAAGGTTTCTCTAGTTCATACCTTGATTATGCCTTTGAAATATTATGTGCACATCTCCATAGACATGAGGGCTTTGAAGGATAAGAGCATCCCTATCAAAGGGTGTTCTCAATCTGACATAAGCTTGACCAAAGGGGTAGGCACAGATCTCTTGAAAGGCCAAGTGTTTAACTTGAGTAAGAAACTCTCCGATGATCTACCTAACATTGGGGAGAAGTACCTCTTGATTTGGCATAGGAACAATAGTGGCGATTGCTAGTCCTTATGGCGCGGTGTGGCTAGATACATAATGACTCAAACTCTGGCTGGCCTCCCTTCCACCTGGATGGCTTGATGATGCGGTGGCAGGAATGGCGTGGGATCGAAGGGAAAGTTGGCCATGTCCCGCGCGATAAGCTCCCGTCTCACTACTGTGGATTGTAGTAATCTGCTGGTCCAATGGTGGTGGTGAGGGGAGAGTGCTTGAGCTAGGGTCAGGGTTCTCTGCTCTATCATGATTGTTAGGCAAGGGAGTAACTATGGGATCTTGATTGCCTGCACCCACGATATCATTCCTCGAGTTTTGCACCACAATCGCACCATTAACGGGAGTTGCAGCAGGAGGAGCAGATACTGAGGCAGACCGTTGATTTGACGTAGCAAGGGAGCGGAAGGCCGAGCGACAGACACTGGCAATGTGACTCCACCCTTTATAGTTGCAGCATCTAATTTTGTTTCTGCAGGCCAACCTTTCATGGCCCAACAGGAGACACCGAACGCAGAAGGCCTTTGACTGGGCTAAATTGGGCCCAGGGGCGTTGGTATTATTTTTGTCTGAACTCATTCTATTTTGAATGGGCAAAATTCTCGCGTCATTATTGCCAGCAATTGGGAATTGAAGTCTGTCAAAGACAGTTGTAACTGCTACCGTTGATCTAGCTCTGTCGTTTCTTTGGTTTGGACGAATATTGCTAGCATGATCAGAAAATCTCGGAGCTCTAACAGCATCTGCATATGAAGTTGAATTTACTGAACGAGAGATTGCCGTCCATCCTTCATCTTGATGAGGATCTGGCAAAGGTCGATGCTTTGGTCCCTTTGGACCCCAGAGAAGAAAGCCCAGATTGAATTCCGCCAGCGAGATATTTCCTCCATTGTAGATAGCAAAACCAACATTGATTGATGAAACAGAGAACTTGAGCAGAGATTCACCTATTTTCTGAACTTTGAAGAGTGAAGCTCGTCCTCCAAAGCAAGAAAGAAGAATTGTACCTACTGATTCTTCAGTGAGGCGGATCTTTGATCTTGTAAACTCAACCACCATTTAGAATTCTCTTTGCCCAATATCTGCCGTGAAGTTGATTGGAAGCTCCAGAGAACGCCAGATGTGATCTTCAAAAGTGTGCCCTCTGTCGAAACGAAGATCCGATAGCGACATGGCGGGCATAGCGACTAGAAGGAACTGGGGTTAAATATTTTGGTGGCCGCCGCAGTCGGAGTGACTATCGGCGTGGATGGTGGTGGCCGCCGTGACCGGGCTGGCCAGCAGCGCGGGGCTAGGCGGTGGGCTAGACTGCGGCGGTGGCCGCTGTGGCCAGGTTGGCCAGCGGCGAGGTAGCAGGGCTAGGCAGTGGAGCTAGGTGGCGAGGCAGTGGGTCGTGCCCCTGAAGAAGAAGAAGAAGAAGTTTCTTTCTTTCAAGTTGTACACAAAAAAGAGTTGCCACTAGTTTGAACTTCCTGTTAGTGTCTAACATTAACAAAACTTATCATCCTATTGTATTGGCATGGGAAAACATGACTTAAAAAAGCCTAGGACGTGTCTGGTAGCCTGCATGGATTTTTGGTGTTTTGTATCTGTGGCCCGACTTAGCCAAGCTGAGTGAAAACATGCAAAAAACCATGTTCTACACATAGTGTGTTTTCCTACATCCCATCCAATCTGACTGAGCAGAAACGCATGCATGGTGTATGGTTGCATGCCTGATCTAGTTAGATGCAAAATGTAATCCACATATGAACAACATCAATGGAAGTATCCAGAAAATCTACTACACTTCATCTTCAACATTCATTCATCCCACCCACCTACCGCTTGAACCTCTAAAGCACCTATTTATCTACCACCGCACTACATCTTCCACCCATCTCTCTCTGTCTGTCTGTCTTATATCGTCTCCCCTTCTACGAGTCCCTCTCTGTCTGACCACCACTCCCCCGCCCTGAACCCCTTCCCCACTGACCTTGGATGGAGGGCATTCATCCTTGGGTTCTCATCACACAGAGTTTGTGAAGTCTATGGAGGTGAGCTCTCGGTTCAAGAGCGTGGACGAGCTACATAAAAAGGCAGACGTTGTGCTGTTGAAGGCGACGAAGACGGAGATGAAGAGGCTAATGCTTGACCCATCTTAAGGCGCTATGTCAGTGGACATATTGTTGTGGGTGATGGAGGAGGCCGAGCTGGCTGATCCAGGTTAGAGAGATAGATGGGCCAAGTACAAGTCTATCAGGGCTCCTACTGACCAAGCGGCTGCCGCGATGGCGCCGACCACCATCATTATAGAGGATGAGGAGGAGGAGGAGATGGTGGATGCTTCCAATGGCGAAGCAATTGAGATGAAGGATGCTGGCAATGCCGAAGAGGTGGAGATGGTGGACAGGTCTCCTGAGCGAGGCAACCGTACGATGCCCTTGGAGGTGCATGATTAGAAGCCTCAAGGCACCACTGCTCCAAGCGTCTCAAGGCTCCCCGCGGCTAGGTTGTACTACTTTTTGGATTGGATTTGAATGGATGTAAGTGGATGTGCTCCAGTTAACCCTTCTTATAGTGAAAATTCTACGCAATCCCGTTCAAACCGCTTAGATCCCTAGTCGGGTATGCTGCATTCGGTCCCAATCGAAGCCTAGAAGTAGATTTGATGCCTAAATCTAGTTCACGAATGGTATAATCGACGCGTAAATTGAATGCGGCCATGGTAATCGATGCCATTAGGGACAGAGGGCTTACCGCCATTAGCGAACGCCTGCCTGAGCGGTGATGAAGCCGGTGCTCACCGCCGCTCCTCGCCGTCCAGATCTTGGCTTTGATACTTGTGCCGCTGCTCGTCGTCCAGATTCTCACCACCGTCGGTGTGAGAGTGGAGAGAGGGGAAGTGAGCAGTGAGAGGATTTACGATGCTGCTTCAGGAAACAATGCGGCGTCTCTCCTGTGTCTCCGCGCCTGCAGCCGCCTCCACCCACATGCCTCGAGTTGCATCGCTTAGGCCTGACTAAAAAAAGGTTTATTCAAGCGTTCCTCCAGAGCTAGGGCCAGAAGTGCCTTAAGGTTCGTGTGGGCCTAGATTTCGGTGTAACACATGCAACCAAACGGGTCAAAGTTGCACCCATCGGGTCTGGCTGTGCCTAATGCAGGCTACGAAACGCATATCTGGTTTGTGCAAACTAAACGGCACCTGAGCAGAGAGAAGCATTTAGTCAACTCATCTCCTGCACTATTCCATGGCAAAAACATTTTTTTTTAACATATTAAAGTTTGGCGTGGCTTTTTTTATCGATATACCATAAAATTTAAACTACCCATGGCGAAAACATCAGAAAATTCATCATGTCAAAGATTATAGCTACAAAACAGGTAAAAATGCCATGTCGGGTATCTAGAGGATAACAACACAACAGCAACACATGATGCGTTCCTAGGTTTGCAGAAGATGATGTCAAGGATCTGAAGACTAGAGCCTGAAACTCTAGCTTCAGTTCTCCAGTAATAACAGAGCACCAATTTTTAAAACCAATCTAGTTGGTGAAGGAAGCTCATGATAGTTTCAGAGATTCATACCCTGGAAGTCAATACAGTGTTCTAGCCTACTCAACTCACCACAGCGGTCTTGGATGCATCGCTATACCCGACGTCGATGAGTTAGGTAACGACATCGCCCTCCATCTCGAGCACGAGTTTCATGAGAATCTTCTGCGGATCCTGCGGCGAGAGGAGGAGAACGACGTCCCCGTGAACTTAGTACGAGCGACCGATAAAATTAATTATTTTGTGTCTACGATCGACAGAAAAAATTGCTTGAAATTATATCTCTGAAGCTTTGAAACTTGACAGTTTTAGATGCAAAAACCGTAAGTTTCATTGTTGAAACTTAAAACTTTTTGAGGGATTTTCTTTTGTACTGTGCGCTCGTCGAGATTGAACTATTGCACGAATCGCGAGGTAATACGAGCGGGCAGCAAGTCATGTCAGGTGAGTGCCCCTGCATTTCCGACAAGAGCCCCTGGATTCCATCAAATGTGTTCGGCCATTTTATTGCCTGCTGCCTAAACGACGAACAAGAAAATGAGAAAGCAAAAGAACAGATGCAATCTGAGTGGAGACCGAGTGAAGATACATGCGCTACTCGATGGATTTCCTTTTTATTTGTGATGTAAAAAAAATGGGAATTAGCTTTTCCGCCAGGTAAACTACTCTTTCAGAGCTAGTGAATAATTAGCTGGCGAGTGTATCAGAAATATCATCCGGGAGTGTATCAAAAAGAACAAACATCAAACCTCGTTCGAGGATCCGAGGCGGCCAATTGTGCTGGCTCGATCGATCGACGGATGGAGCTAGCTAACTGCAACTAGCAGTAAAATAACGCATTGTTGTAAGAAAAATGATAAAAAAGGATAGCATCAGCAGGGGCCGTGTAACTTTATGCCTGCCCGCGCACATACATCCGCGTACATACGTGTCCAGCGATCATCATTTGACATCTCCTTTGGAGATACGATAGATGTTGCAACGCGGGTAGGCACTCAGTATTTTGGACACTAATGTCAAGAGGTAAAAAAAAATGATATGTATGATTGCATACAATGCATGCATTTTTGTGGCAAAGTTAGGCCCGATAAGTGATCATCGCTTTCACTTCATTTTATAACCGTCGAGAGTTGAAAAGCGAAAAACAACAGCGGCGACGTGTCGGAGGCTGCATGGCACATCATGGCTCACATGTGTGTACCCATGACCCAGGCGACAAGATCGATACGAAGGGACACACGTCCGGTGTTGCTTGGCTGGGCGCTCCTATAAATCTCCTACAAACCCCCATGGCATTTGCACAGCACAAACAGACCTCACGTAGAGCTCCAGCAAGTGATACATAGACTGAGCACCAAGAAGACCTCGCAACGATGAGGTCTCTCGGCCGCACTTCGCTGTGCTTACACCTGGCCCTGCTTCTCCTCCTTGCCGTGGTCAGGGCGGATGATCCTAGCCTCGCCGATGGAGGGAGGCTCATCGACCCCAAGCCTTCCCCGAAAGCCTCTCCAAAACCGATGCCCCAACCCAACCCTAAAATGCCGCACCCGCACCCGAACCCAAACCCAAAGCCCACGACTCCTGCAAAGCCGGAACCCAACCCAATTCCGGACCCAGATGCCAAGCCACAACCAAAGCCAATGCCCCAACCGGACCCGAAGCCAACTCCTGAAAAGCCAAATCCTAAACCTCAGCCAGGGTCATTGCCGGTGTATTCACTAGACGACATTGGTTCCGACAGGACGAACCCAAAGCCCGACCCGCAGCCTAACCCTAAGACAAGCCCAGCAAAGCCGGACCCAGAAGTCAAGCCACAACCTCAGCCAAAACCCCAGCCAAACCCAAAACCCACTCCTGCAAAGCCGGAGACTAAACCACGGCCACGACCATCCAAGCCGACGCCACTGGACTCACTGCCAGTTCGCTCCGACAAGGCGAACCCAAAGCCTGATCCACACCCGAACCCCAAACCGACCCCCAAACGAACACCAAACCCACAGCCAAACCCCAACCCCCAGCCGGGACCGTCCAAGCCGAAGCCGCCGGTGTACGCACGCCGTGCTGGCTCCCACAAGCCCCTCAACTGAGCTAGCAAGCTGGCTCGTGGAACATGGATTGGATGATCAAGCAATCTGTCACGTATACCGACGGGCTTAACTAAGGTATCCATCCATGGAATAAGCAGCAGTGTGGCTGTTAGTCCTGTGAGTTGTAAAGCGGTACTGCTTATGTACGCGTTTGTGTGTTGCATGCGTACCTATGTACGTAGGCGATCTGAGTGTGCTTGAATATGAGTGTTTACTATTCCTAATCATGTGTGTACGACCAGCTTTGTGTATCCATGATCAATAATGACATCAATCTGCACATGCATGTGTCAATGTGTCGTGCTACTCTTGCGAGAGTCCGGAGAGTCGTCACAGAGAAATCTTTTTTTTTTTTTGAGAAAAGAGTCATCACTGAGATGCGAGTGTTGTTCCGCCCACCCTCCTCCATGGGCTCGCCCAGCCCGATCATGCAAAATATACTAGCCAAACTTTTATTATTTGATATTTTTTTTAAACTAACTTTTATTATTCGGTAAAAGATCATACTATCAACAAACATACTTTTCGGCTCTTGTAGTTTTTGAATCAGAGAGCTCCTTTTCCGCGCATGTTGCGCGAGGAAGTCTCCCTGCGCACACTACGAAATGATTCTGGGTGTCAGCCCATTTAGTGCTCCCTTCACTCGCTCTCTTTCTCTCTTGCTCGTAGGTAGGTTGTTCGCACCAAATTTTTTTTGCTCCCTTTTATCTTAGAGTTTACTGATTTAAAAACTGAGAAATCAAAACAGTTTTACGCCTTTAAAATGGTTTGTAAATTTGAAAATTTCATGGATTTACAAAATAAAGAATTTGAAGAAAGTTCATGAATTTGAAAAGGTTCAGATATTTAAAAAATATTCACGAATCTGGAAAAAGTTCAGCAATTTTAAAAAACATGAATTGGAAAAAGTTCATGAATTTAAAAATAAGTTCATGAATTTTACAAAAGTTTGAATTTTTGAAAATTTCATGGAAAATGAAAAAAGTTCATAGATTTTGAAAAAAGTTTAAGAATTTGAAAAAAGATCATCAATTTTTTTTAAAGTTCACGGGTTCGAAAAAAAGATCATGAATTAAGTTCATGCACTTCCAAAGGCCGCACTGGCCAAGCCAGACCAGTGTTAGTTCTATCTACCACACAAGAATGGGCACGATATGAGATAGCATGGTTTATACTTCATGGGCGTATCTATAATCCAATATACCTTTTTTAGGGGAAATCGTTGCCAATTTATTCATAGTTCGCAACCCTCTCGTCTGTCACCCCAGAACAATACACTCCGGAGGTACATGGAGCCAAGTTTTACATAACGAGTTACAACAACCTTCCCTAGCTAAAATATGCGCGACCTTATTCGTAGACTGCCGCACCCAAAGCAACCTGAAACTCATCGAAAGATGTAAGCAAACATTTGATCTCTTCAACTAGTTACCCGTTAGTTGAAAGATCTTTTTGATCAGACAATATCTTCCGTGCCGCTACCTGTGAGTCTGTCTCTATGATTACCTTGTGGACATTGAGTTCTTGAGCAAGGAGAATAGCACGTTTGTAGGCAAGTAGCTTGACCACCTCGTAGTCAGCAGCAACCGGGAAAAAATGGCCAGTACATGCAATGAACTCGCCATAGCTATCCCGTAGAACAACACCAGATGCTCCCGAACCTTGGTCTCGTGAGAGTGCCCCATCACCATTAGCCTTAATCCACCCACTCGCCGGCTTCGTCCACTTCTACTCCACTCGCTGCACCGCCACTCTTGTTTTTTTTTACCTGAAAATCGTAGAACAATAATTCTACAGTAAATATATTAATAAAACAAAAATATGTTACAAAAGTTACTAAGGGAGAGAGGTTGGACCAGAGGGCCTAACCAATGCCAGTTCTAGGGAAAGAAATCATTGTTTTACATGTTACAACTTATCCAGTCTGAAAGCTCTTGGAAATGCTTCTCTTTTACTTTGTATCTAAGTAGCTGAAGATCCAGCTTAAGATAAAATCTCCATGCTTGGATGGATTGTTGTTGTGCTCGGAAGATCTTTCCATTATGTTGTGTCCAAATGTTCCAACATCCCAACATGACAATCTCAGATGCAAAGTTTTTGGGTAGCGGATCCATTGCAAAATTCATTTCCTCAAAGATTGAAGTGCCTCTTTTTCTACCAGGGATGATTGTGTTCCAACATTCCTGTGCAAAGTGGCAGTCCCATAGCAGATGCATTGTAGTTTCTTCAGCACTTTGATTGCAGTTTGGACAGAAGGGGTCATCTAGATCCATTCCTTTTATTTTGAGCAAGGCTCTGGTGTTGATTCTGCAGTGAGCCACCAACCAGAGGAAGATTTTATGCTTGAGCTATTCCATATTAATTTGAAAATTGGATGCCCCTCTTCATCTCCCATCAACCTTTTATACATTTGCATGGATGAGTATCTATTGACTGAGCCATTACAAATCCATCTATCCTTTTCCATTTGCCCCAAGTTGTGGAATGATTTCCTTTAATAAATTGAATTGTTCAAAGGCAGCAGTTGACATTGGCAAATGAAAGTGCATTGTCAGGTCTTGAGGAATATTGAATTTTTGCAGAGAGATGGAATCATCTATGGTAAAAGAGTGCAATTCAGTAAATTTAATTTGTATTGTTTCCCCTTCCCAGTTATCCTTCCAAAATAGAATTGTTTGTCCTGAAGAGACTTTGCATGAACGTGCTGCTTTGAATTTAGTCCAGAGAGCAAGATGGGTCTTCCACCAGAAAGATCCTTCTAGTTTGTCCAGAGGCAGATTCAAACTATAATATTTTTCCCAGATGAGCTTGATCCAAGGGATATCCTCTTTATTCAGGAAATTAAAGACATTTTTTATAAGGAGTGCCTTTTTGTGAGTACCAATGTCTAGGATTCCAAGCCCCCTAGTTTCTTTGCCTTACAAACTTTGGACCATGCAATCAGAGTTGTGCCTCTGTCCTCCATGTTGGGAAACATAGTAGAAAACAAAAAAAATCGCCCTACGAACACCCAAGAACAATATGAAGATGCATAACAGGTTGTGATCAACGATCGTTACCGACTCTGGGAGTGCAATGGAAGTAGACGAGTCGGTGTAGATCGTACTTGATGTCCCTCGAACGTTGATGGCGATCCCTCGAACCGCCCACGAACGATCCCTCGAACGGAAGACCGAAAGCATGGCCACTCTACTTGGTTGCAAGCGTACGGTCTTCACGATCTGGCAGCGGCGTCCAGAGCTAATCGTCGCCGGAGAATTAGAGGGAGAAGATTAGAACCACACGAGGCTTCTAATTATGAGGATTAGAGGTGGCTAGGGCTCACTCTAATTAGTCAACTAGGACCAACTAGAACGTGCACTAGATCAACTAGAGGAGGCTCCAAAACTTGTGTCCTCATAGGGTGGAAATCTTCTAGTATATATAGGATTGGGGGGAAGAGGGGCTGCCACCAAGGGGGAAAGAGCCCCCTTGGGGCGCCGGCCAAGGGAGGGGGAGTAGGAATCCCCCTCCAAGTAGGATTCGACACCCCCTTTAGGAAAGGGGGGCGCCTCCCTTGTTGGGCCCTTGTGGCCCAACTCCTTCTCCATCTCTTGGCCTTATTTGGCCCGTTGATATTAAAGTAAATATAGTTTTGTTCTAAACATTTTCAGAGCATAATATATATAATTTAACATCCTCGGAAACATTTTCCACCTATATATATTAATCGATAATACCCGGTATTACCGATATTCACCGAAACCCTTCCGGTGACCCCGAAACGCTTCCGGAACCTCTCGGAACTATTCTGGATATTAATGAAACAATTCCACAAATATATTCTCATCACTCCCGTCCTACTAACACTCAGCAGATCATGATTACCTTAAGCTTGTGACCCTGTAGGTTCGGTAACCATAGACATGAACAAAACCCCTTTGTTCAATGACCGATAGCGGAACCTTGGACATCCATATTGGTCCCTATGATTACACAAATAATATTCGAGTGAACCTTTGGTTATCATGTGATGTTCCCTTTGCTTAGCAATACTTTACAAATCTCGGTGTGCATCGGTATCCTCTTGAGTCATCACCGTGCTCACTATACCATTGCTCCCGTTACCGATTTTGTTCTTCTTTCTCGTTGACGTGTTCCGGCATCCCTGTGACGTAGTCACCTGTGTCTGGCCAGACGATTGTGATGCCCCCGGCTCAATCGTGCACTAGTCATACACGCAAATGCACACGATCAAGCCTAAGGTCTCACGGGAAGATATCACAACACAACTCTAAAACATAAATAAAGTCATACAAGCTTTATATTACAAGCCAGGGGCCTCGAGGGCTCGAATACATAAGCTCGCATACAAGCGTCAGCGGAAGCATCAGATATCTGAGTACAGATATAAAATAAAACATAGATAGGCCCTTAAAAGGCGGGGCAAAAGAAAACACTACGATCGAAAGGCGCAGGCCTCCTGCCTGGGACCCTCCGAACCTACTTCTGGTCGTCGGCCAACTCGTAGTAGTATCCACCCTCGGGGTAGTAGTAGCGATCGTCGGCGTGGGCAGCTGTATCCGGGGCTCCGTCATCTGGTTGCACCAAAAGGATATGGGGGAAAAAGAAAGCAAAGCAACCGTGAGTACTCATCCAAAGTACTCAGCAAGCAAGGATCTACACTACATATGCAACATTATCAAAGGGGGGCTGTATATGTGGACTGGGCTGCCGAAATGCCAGAATAGAGAGAAGGCCTAGTCCTATCGAAGACTAGCATCTTCAGCGGTCTTGCAGCATTAGAAGAGTGTAGATTGGAACAATATAAAGTAGTAGTTTTAATAAGTCTCAACCTCACCCAGAGATCCTTTCTCGACTCCCTGCGAGAAAGCAATCCCAGAGCCATAATATCCAAGTAGCAACCTCGGCCAGAGATCCTTTCTCGACTCCCTGCGAGAAAGTAATCCCAGAGCCATACTAATCACAAGTATCCAGTTCTAGTTGTATCGATCGGGATACAACTCCGAGTGTCCGTTACCAAGGATCCGGCTATGCATAGATTAGTTCTTCCCTGCAGGGGTGCACCAACTTACCCACCACGCTCGCTTAACTCCGGCCGGACACACTTTTCCGGGTCATGCCCGGCCTTGGTCAAACGACACACCGTAGCCCTACCTAGAGCTCAGCAGAGAGGTCCCCGCCGGTCTACAACCTGTAAGTGCATCTAGTGCCCCTTAGTGATTTTGGTGTATTGAAGACTTATAGGTTAAGGGACTAATGCGTTTGTGAGTGTACACAGGTTCTATAAGTCTATGAGGAGTTTGATATTTACGATGAAAGTCGACCCCTAAAAATGAATGTCTTCAGTTGAAGACTTTGGTTTTATTGAAGACTTTGAAAGTGAGGAAATTGGTGTGACCTTGAAGACTAGATATTCATGCGAGGATTATGAAGCGTGAAGACTTTTGTTTTCATAGTTTCATTTTATTCTTTTTTTTGAGTCATAGGAAACACCGTACTGTTAAAGGGGGTCGAGGTAAAACTAAGGAAAAGTTTCCAAGTGATGCTCATCTCAAAATCCTACACCTACCCAATCCTTTCGAGTGAAGCCATTGGAAATCTCATATAGTTCAGTCAATTTCTTCAGTGACAGAGACGAAGTTCTTCTGTTCTCTGAGGAATTTGTTCTGACCGAGGAGTTAGGAATTCGCCAGTGCAGATTGCCTACAAGTGAGGATCATGATAGCCCTGAGGAATTTGATACTCAAATTTTCGACCGTTGCTGTGCTACGCGCCAGCTATCCAAATATCCTACCCACCTAATGGTCATATCATTGAAGGGAATTTATGTCTTATCATGTCGGGCTACTCCCTAGGCTATAAATAGCCGCCCCCTTCAACCACTAGCTGGTTGGCTGCTCCGAGAGATAGATTGACACTTGTCATTTAGAGCATCCCATCCTCCGAGGACTTTGAGCGAAAATCATCAAGTGAGGAAAAACCCAAAAACCCAAACACCTACAAACCCAAAGTGATTGAGCATCACTGAAGAAATTGTTCCTGTGTGGAACTGATGCTTGTTACCTTTGAGGACTGTGCATCCTCCAGACGGTTAGGCGTCATGGTCTAGAGCATCCAAGAGGAAATTGTGGATCGCCGAGTGACCGAGTCTGTGAAGGTTTGGAAGTCACCTGAAGACTTACCACGAGTGTTTGGGCGAGGTCTGTGTGACCTTAGCTCAAGGAGAATACGGTGAGGACTGTGTGTCCTCAGGTTTAAATACCTAGCCACTCCAACCAGACGTACAACTGTCACAGCAGTTGGAACTGGTCTACCAAATCATTGTCTTCACCGAGCTACTGGTTCTATTTCCTCAACCCTTTCATTTCCTCATTCATGTGTTGATTTACTTGATCGTTACTATGTGAAGACTTTGACTGAAGACTTTCTCAATTTCCTCAATCCTATTTCTTCAGTCGCATAGTCTTCAGCCTGCTTATCCTGTGTTTCATGCTACCTGTACTCTGTGCCTATTTCATTTCATCATGATGACTGTTCTTATGCCATGTTATGTTTGCATCTGAGTACTGATTCCGCTGCTAAGTAGTTCGTGACTTAGGAATTTCCTCACCTTGAAATTCCTCAGTGACGAATTTGTAAACATCGCCTATTCACCCCCCCTCTAGTCGATATAACGCACTTTCAATTGGTATTAGAGCAAGGTACTCCCTTGTTTTGTGTGATTTTGGTTTAACCACCTGGAGTTTTAGTTATGTCGACTGCAGGCATGATCAAGGTCTCGGCTGGGTGTCCTACCTTTGATGGGACGGACTACCCCTACTGGAAGAATAAGATGCGCATGCATCTTGAGGCAATTGACAATGGTCTCCGGTACGTTGTGGAAAATGGCGTTCCCTCTGTCACTCCTTCCGTGAACGCTGCTGATGTGAAGAGATTCAAGCAACTCGACTCTCAAGCGAAGAATATCATATGTGGCCATCTGAGCAAAGGATAGTACGGCAGAGTGAGTGCTTTGGAGTCTGCAAAGCTTATCTGGGACAGGCTATCCAAGGTCAACGAAGGAATCTCAACTCAACGTGATTCTCGAGTTGAGGTTCTTCGCAATCTCTTCAACCGGTTCAAAAGACTCGACAATGAGAATGTCCAGCAAACCTTTGATCACCTCACTGACATTTCAAACGAGCTTCAAGCACTGGGTGCCACTGACATCACCGACCATGAGGTGGTGAAGAAATTGCTGAGGTCACTTGATTCTTCATTCGATACACTAGCACTGATGATTCAAGAACGTGGAGACTAAAAGTCACTTGATCCTGCTGATATTCTTGAGAGGCTGAACACTCATGAATTCCAACTAACTGAAAAGAGAGATCTCTACGGGCCAAGCTATGGAAGATCACGCGCACTGAAGGCCAAGGCAGTTTCCTCATCTGAAGGAGAAGATTCTGATAGCAGCCTTGGTGACCCTAAAGAACTAAGCCAAGAGCTAGCAATGCTCGTGAAGAAATTCCAGAAGTTCTCAAGGCGTGGTCACTTTGTAAAATCTTCAAAAGGTGATGACACAAGATCAGATTCCTCATCCCGTGATTACAAAAAGAGGACTTGCCACAAATGCAAGAAACCTGGTCACTACATAACTGATTGTCCTCAGTGGGCAAAGGAATCAAAGAAGAAGAAATACAAGGATGATAGTTCAGATGACTATAAGAAGAAGAAGAAATCTTCAAAGTCCTCATCATCAAAATCTTCAAAGTCTTCATCTCACAAGAAGAGCAGTTCCAAGAAGGCTCGGGCATTCATTGGCAAGGAAATGGACTCTGAAGCTGAATCTGAGGAACATGAGGAAGAGGAGGCATCAGAGGAGTCAGACTCTGGTGTGGCGAGCCTAGCCCTCGCTACTGCTTACGTCAGCAAGTCCATCTTCAACACTGAGGAAAATGACTTCCCCAACACTGCTGATGACGGCAACGATGACTATGCTCCCACCTATTGCTTCATGGCAAAAGGTGCTAAGGTATTCAAATATCCCTCCTCTGAATCAAGTGAGGATGAATCTGATGATAACCTCAAACCTAGCTATTCCAAACTTGCTAATATTGCTGTTAAACAACAAAAGGCTTTGGAAAAGGTTCAAAATATGCTAGACAAAAGCGATGACCTGTTAGGTGAGGAAATGGATCGAACTCAAACACTGACTGATAATCTTCAGCAACTACAGTCTAAGTTTGACAACCTTCAAAGTCGTCATGAAACTCTCTTAGCCGATCATGAGAAGCTTTCTTATGAATTTCTTCAAAGAAAGCAAGATCTTGAGAAGCTAAGGGTGAGTCATGAAGATCTTCAGAAGGAAAATGATTCATTACTTGCTCAACAGATCAGTTCTGCTCAGGAAGAATTTATTCCACCATGCTTGAAATGCATTGAACGTGAAACTGCTAATTCTTCACCTGAATGTTCAAATGCTTCTATTGCTGCAAATTCTTCAACTATCTCTGTGGTCACAAATTCCTCATCTGAGGATACCACTAGTATCACTGACGAAAATGCAGGGTTGAAGGAATTGTATGTGACAGGCATGTACAAAAGCCTCAAAGGGCATCAGACTCTTTGTGATGTGCTCAAAAAGCAAATCTTGAACAGGAACCCTAGGAAAGAGGGTATTGCCTTTGAGAGGAAACTCAATGTTGATGGAACCTACTGGAAACCTGAGCAGTATCCCAAAACCTCATGGGTTGCTGCGAAGGGACCTCCCGTGGATCCATCCACCTTATCTGGCTTTACTTGTGAATCCTCATATTCATCTGATGAGTCATTTGACTCCAACTATAAACTGTTCAAAAATCAGAATGGTGAAGTCTTTGCTAGATATGTTGGAACTAACTGCAGGAATGGTCCCCCTATGAAGAAAATCTGGGTTCCCAAAAGGTGCCTTGAAACTCTTCAGGTGAATGTCCTCATGACTCCACCTGTGAAGAATAAGAACCCCAGATCAAATTCTTCATATGGACCAAAGTCTTCATATGGATCCAAGTCCTCTCATGGATCAAATTCCTCACGTGGATCCAAGTCCTCATATGATCATCATCATGCTAATGCTTCTGTTTCACAGGGAAAATCTAAGAGTTTTGATTATGTGCATTATTCTTCAAATCATTATGTTCATAAGTCCTCGAAGAATTTCTCTGCTTACTCATATGCCTATACTAATCCCTCTCCGGTGAAACGAAGCGCTTTGGCATCAATGCCACCTTTCTCTTATGGAGCTCGCAGAATGATGAACTCTTTGCCACCCCTCCAGATGTGGGTGGTGAAGAAAAAGAACTAACCTCTTATGCAGGGTCAGGTCTCCAAACGAACTAAATTGTCTGAAGAATTTTCTGGAGACCTGAAATGCTTGAAAGGACGCAAGCTAATCATGAAGAAACGAATCATTCATTTCTCACGTCCTAATACTGCTATATATACATATGATTGCATTAACTGATGAATTTTTGTCTGATGAAATTGATGTCATAATTCTTCACTCTGAAGATATGTGTTCGTAAGATGCACTAATTCATCTGCAGGATGATTTACCCAAAGCTACTGAGTGGGTCCTTGACAGTGGATGTACTAATCACATGACTGGTGACAAGAGCTTACTGATGAACACTCCTTTATCTCCATCACATTTGAAGCATATCACCTACGCAGACAAAGGCAAAAGCAAGGTATTGGTCTAGGTAGGGTTGCAATCTCAAAGGATCGACACATGGACAAAGTCATGCTTGTCGAGTCCCTCGGATTCAACCTCATGTCAGTCTCAATGCTTTGTGATCTTGATATGGTTGTTGTCTTTGGCAAATATCGCTGCTTAGTGCTCATGGAATCTGACAATTCCAAAGTCTTCGAAGGCTTTAGGAGAGGAGACTTGTATATTGTTGATTTCTCTGCAGGACCACAGCCTGCCACTTGTCTACTTGCAAAAGCTTCAGAAGGCTGGCTATGGCATCGATGACTGGGTCATGCTGGCATGAGGAACTTACACACGCTCGTGAAAAAGAAGCATGTCATTGGCATTGAGGGTGTCAAATTCCTCAAAGATCATCTTTGTGGGGCTTGTGAGGCTGGAGAGATGACCAGAGCCAAACACCCCTCGAAGACTATCATGACCACGTCTCGTCCTTTTGAATTGCTTCATATGGACCTCTTTGGCCCTACTCATTATGCCACTCTAACAAATGCAGCATCTCTATATGGCTTCGTCATTGTTGATGATTATTCTCGTTACACATGGGTGCATGTCATTACTTACAAAACTGAAGTGCAGGAAGTCTTCAGACGATTTTCTTCGAGGGCTTCGATGAATTTCGGTGTGAAGATCAAGCATATACGTAGTGACAATGGGACTGAGTTCAAGAATACTGGTCTTGATGACTATCTTGATGAACTTGGTATTACTCATGAGTTATCTGCCCCATACACTCCTCAGCAGAATGGCGTCGTGGAGCGCAAGAACAGGACTCTTGTTGAGATGGCTTGCACTATGCTTGATGAATACAAGACACCTCGTCGCTTCTGGCCTGAAGCAATTGATACTGCATGCCACATTATCAACAGGGTATATCTTCACAAATTCTTCAAGAAGACCTCATATGAACTCCTCACTGACAAGAAACCAAATGTGAGTTATTTCAAGATCTTTGGTGCTAAATGCTGGATTAGAGATCCCCATCACATTTCTAAATTTGCACCGAAAGCACATGAAGGTTTTATGCTTGGTTACGGAAAGGACTCGCACACCTACAGGGTCTTCAACACCTATCACAACAAGGTTGTTGAGACTGTAGATGTGCGGTTTGATGAAACTAATGGCTCGCAAAGAGAGCACCTACCTCCTGTGCTAGATGAAATGTCTCCTGAGGAATCCATCAAGCTAAAGGCTACTGAGGATGTTATTCCTACCGAAGAATCTGCTGAAGAAGTCATTCCAGATAGTGAAGAAAATCATGCTGGTGCACCTGAAAAAATGGCTCTGAAGAAAATGCTGAGCCAAATCAAAGTAGTCAACCTGCTCATCCTCGCGTTGCAAATGAAGTGCAGATTGAGAGAATCATCAACGACATCAACGCACCAGGTCCTCTCACTCGCTCAAAAGCTTCACATTTGTCTAACTTTTGTGGGCATTTTGCTTTCGTCTCTATCACAGAGCCCACCAAAGTTGATGAGGCATTTCTGGAGCCTGAATGGATTCAAGCGATGCAAGAGGAATTACATCAATTCGAGCTGAACAATGTGTGGGAGCTTGTCAAGCGACCAGACCCACGCAAGCACAATATCATCGGTACCAAATGGATCTACCGCAACAAGCAAGATGAAAATGGCCTTGTGGTAAGGAATAAGGCTCGTCTTGTAGCTCAAGGCTACACACAGGTTGAAAGAATTGATTTCGATGAAACTTTTGCACCTGTTGCTAGACTTGAGGCTATTCACATATTGCTTGCTTATGCTAACCATCATAATATCATCTTATATCAAATGGATGTGAAAAGTGCATTCCTCAATGGTAAGCTTGAGGAAGAAGTATATGTTGCTCAACCCCTAGGTTTTGAAGATCCTAAGCATCCTGATCAAGTCTTCAGACTCAATAAGGCCCTCTATGGCCTCAAGCAGGCCCCTCGGGTGTGGTATGATACTCTAAAGGAATTCCTCATGAAGAAAGGCTTCAAACCCGGTTCACTCGACCCAACTCTTTTCACCAAAACATATGATGATGAATTATTCATGTGCCAAATATATGTTGATGATATTATCTTTGGCTGTACTAACCAACGTTACAGTGACGAATTTGCCTATATGATGAGTGAGGAATATCAAATGTCCATGATGGGAGAATTGAAATTCTTCTTAGGTCTTCAAATTCGTCAACAATGCAATGGCATCTTCATTTCTCAAGAGAAATACCTCAAGGAAGTTCTGAGGAAATTCGGTATGCAAGATTGCAAAGGCGTCAAAATCCCTATGCCCACAAATGGCCATTTGTGCACCGATGAAAATGGTATAGACTTCGATCAAAAGGTATATCGCTCCATGATTGGCTCTTTACTGTATCTATGTGCATCTAGGCCAAATATTATGCTTAGTGTTTGCATGTGTGCCCATTTTCAAGCTACACCGAAGGAATCACACCATAAGGCTGTGAAACATATTCTTCGATATCTAGCTCACACTCCAACACTTGGATTATGGTATCCCAAGGGCTCAGCTTTTGATCTCATTGGATATTCTGACTCTGACTTTGCTGGTGATCGTGTGGATCGCAAGTCAACATCAGGCACATGCCGTTTCCTCGGACGATCCTTAGTATGTTGGTCCTCAAAGAAGCAGAACTGTGTATCACTCTCTACTGCTGAAGCTGAATATATTGCTGCTGGTTCTTGCTGTGCTCAATTGCTATGGATGAAGCAAACCCTCAAGGACTACGACATCAATGTGAAGAATGTTCCACTCTTCTGTGACAACGAGAGCGCCATCAAGATTGCTCATAACCCAGTTCAGCACTCGAAGACAAAAGCACATCCAGATTCGTCATCATTTTCTTCGAGATCATGTGTTGAAGGGCGACATCTCTATTGATCAAGTGAAGTCTGAAGAACAGCTAGCAGATATCTTCACCAAGCCCTTGGATGAGAAGAGATTTAGCAAGTTGCAGTGTGAGCTAAATATCTTAGAATCTTTGAATGTTCTTTGAAAAGGACACACATCCTAACACTTATGCAAATTGATGACTTAGATGTGCAACACACGAAGAAATGTTTTTCTTCAATCAATGAAGACTAACCCTCTAAGTGTGAAGAAATTAACGAAGAATTTGATTCTCAGAGCCCTACGACAATTGTACGCGGCGTCTGAAATCATCATTCTTATACGGTGGGTCACGCCACCACAAAAAGTTGAAAATCTTCAAAAATTAAGTTTTTCTTCATTTTGCAAATTCTTCAAATTTTCAAATTCTTCAACTTTGCAAAGTCTTCACTCTTTCCGACTGTGTTCTTCATTGACTATATATATATATATATATATATATATATATATATGAGTTTTTCATGTCCTCTACAGCATTCACTTATTGCTAATTCTTCAAAGTTGATTTTCTTCTAAGTGAATGTGATCGGACCCTTTCCCCCTCTATGCTAAACTCAACCCAGTCTGCTCACAAATTCTTCATGTGCGTTCTATTTGAAACCCGTTCGAAGTCTTCACTGTGTCCTTGACAGCTGAAGAATTTGCGAACGAAACATTAAAATATTCTTATCTGAATTTTCGGCTTTTGCCGCTCAAACCGTTCCATATCCCTCGATAAGATTTATCTATTCACCCACGATCAAACACGATCTCCACTTCATAGTACGTGGGTGACACATGTCGTTAGGATAAGAAGGGTCAGGGGCACGTTCGTCCATTTTCTTCGGACGAGCGGTTTTTTCACCTCGGCTATAAATACCCCTCGCCCTCCTCAGATCTCATTTACCCCGCTCGAGCTCACAGACCTAGCGCTGCCGCTACACTCCATCGTCGCCGGTGAGGAAGAGCTTCACTGCCTCGACCTCATCGTCGTCGTACTCACGCCGACCGCGGAAATCTTCACTCCGCCGCCGTCGTAGCTGTTTTCCATCGCCAAGTTAGGGCGTGGAAGATCTGAACGGACGAGCTTCTCCACTGCTACTCTCAGTTCGTCGTGTTCTTTGTCAAGGGTAAATAAAATCTATTTTTACTGCCCTTGTTGATTCTGATGATTTCCACAAAATCTTTAAAAGGTGTTTATTCTTCAACTTTCATGTTCTTAAACACCAACTTGCTTCTGTTCTTGATCTGTTTCTCTAAGCAACATTTTTCTTCAAGATTCCTCAATTGTGTGGATTTTCAATCTATACAACTCTGGAACCTAAGTCAAAGAACGCTTAGTGAAATTCCTCAAGACACCCCTGGTCAAATTCCTCAAACTTGATACTTTTGAAAAACTTCTGAGAACGCATATGACCTCTCCAAATTCTTCGCACCTATATTCTGTTCACAGGTACACATGTCTGCTGCTAAATCACTAGGTTCTCATCAACTTAACTCATTTGCAGCGTTCCTCGAAGAAAAGTTGCACACTTCCTCAGAAACATCCATTGTTCAAAATCCTCAAGTGAAGAAAATGGCTGATGGTAAAAGATCGCAGAAGGGAGGAAAGAGGCCAGAGACAAATACTGCATTTGAGATCCCTGAAGACATCTATGATGAATATTGTACTCCTGATGAAGCAACTCATGGCAAGGAGAACAAAAATCAGCGCAAAGTGCGCATTCAGAAGATTGAGAGGAGATGGGCAAGAGAATGGAGGGAGTATCGATATGTGACTCCAAAGTACATGAAGAAATTCACTGTTAACCCTCCATGCCCAAGACCTCCAGTGGCTCCAGGCCAAGAAGCTGATCCCACAAGCATCAGAAGAGGTGAGGAATTTCCTTAGGAGTGGGCTAAACATCAAGCCAAGCTGGCCAAAGTGGCTAAAGAGGCAGTGAAGAAATTCAACGAAGAGTCTGCTGCTGCCGCTGCTGAGGCCTCTGCTAGCAAGCCTAAGAAGGCTATGAAAAAGAAACCAGCTGTCAAGACAAGTTCCTCAGCTGCAATGCCCTCACGGCCAGGTTCTTCAAAGCCCTCATGGCCTGATCCTCAAGCAATTTCTTCAAAAGCAGCTCCAACTCCCTTAGTTGCAAAGTCCTCAGCTGCTCCTACAAAGTCCTCAACACCTGTGCATCTTGCCTCGTGCCAAAGGACTACTGGAATCTCAATTGCTTCTGGAGTATCTGCAAGTTCCTCAGCTCCACCTCAGTCTTCAACAGCTCCGACCTTGCTAAAGAAAAAGGCCACTGCTGGACGAGGCACAAGGCCAAGTCCTCACAAAAAGCAGGTCACCTTTCAGGTTCCTTCAAGCGAAGATGAAGCTGATGATGAAGAATTAGCTGAGATCATCAGAGATCAACAACAAAGGGCCTCTAGTGCCAAAGGCAGTGCTGTGCCCCTCATGCTGGATCCAAGGAAGATCCTTGATTTCATCGATCTATGGCACAAGGATCCAAATACACCTTTGCCTGAATTAAATCTCACTCCTGGTCAAAGTCACATGTTGACGGCCTTCATTAATGAAGAGAAATGGAAATTCGAAAAGGCCAGGCAGGTGAAGAAGGCTCATTACAAAAAGGAGCGTTTTCTGAAGAACAATGTTGTGAAAATGTCTCCCGAAGAACTTGTGACTATGCAGGCTGAGATCAAAGCACTCAGTGATGAATTTCACGCATACCGTGCAGATTGGCTAGGCGCCAAAGTCAGATTCGTCAGAATGGCAAAGGGATTCACTCCAAATGTTGCAGCTTCATCGCAACCCAAATTTCCTCAGACTGACACATCTGCTCAGCCTACTGAAGATCATGCAAGCACAGCTGATGAAAATCAGACTGTTGAAGAAAATGAAAGCACCAGGGCTGATGAAGAAATTCCAGTCTCTGAAGAAAATGCCAGGGCAACCACCAATGTTGCGCCCGAAGAGCAAACCAGGCCAGTTGATACATTTGCTACTGCGCCTGAGGAATCTGAACAAGCCAGGCCAACTGCATCAGTTGTGCCTGAAGAAATTCAACCAATTTCATCTGCTCCTCCTGCAAAGTCATCACAGATGAAAGATGTCCTCCCTCCTGCATCAGAAGCGAGGAAGACCAAAGCCGCAGAGAAGGCTGCGGTGAAGAAAAGGAAAGCATCTGCCTCCTCAGAGTCTTCAGCTCCCAAGAAAGTGAAGACTTTAACGAGCTCAACTGAGAACCCAATTGATGCTGTTCCAATATCATGCATGCCATCAAAGGAGATTATTCCCTTTGGTGAGGAATATGCAATTCCAAGTGAATCTGATGAAGAAGATCCTTCTGCTGCTTCGACAAAGCAGTTGGATGAAGACATTGAAGTGGACAATATCACTTCAACCCCGCTGGTATCATCGCCCATGCCTCAGTTCACTGCTGAAGAGGCAGGCGTTGAGGAATTTGATGATAAAGATGAGGATGTGGATATTGGGTCTACAACTCCTATTCTGAATGATGACTTTTGGGAAAGTCATCACCCCAATTCACCTCTGACAACACCACTACATCAAGTTCCTCAGTCCCCTGTGCCAACTGAAGAAATTCATACGGGCTCTGATGGACCTCAATCTTCACTTCAATCTATTCCTGAAGAAGTTCCAGCCGCTAGTGCTGAAGAAATGGAGGCCAAGGGTGCTGCTGATACAGCTACTGAAATTCCTCAGCCTGTGGCTCCAGTGGCTATACCTCAAGAGGCTGTGAAGACTTCAACTATAAACCTTCAGCCCAAGCCACAGAACCCTCACTCCAAGAAGCAGAAGTTCAATGCTGAAGATTTCTTCAATGAGCACATATTCTTCACTGACTACAATCCCTATGACTCTGCTAAACTTTGTCGCAAGCGCTTCTGGACTGCTAGCCAGATGAACTTCTATTCCTCACTTTTGTTTGATAAGGACAAGATCTTTGACCATGAGCAAATTCCTCATGTGGATATGGAATAGCTGCCCTGCTTCACCCCAGTCCTCAGTGTTCTTCATGATGCTGGGTTACTCAACTTCTGCACCGACATCTGCGATTGGAATGAAGAACTCATTCTTCAATTCTACGCCACACTGCATATCACTGGAAATGTTGAGGATGTCAATTCATGGGTATTGGACTGGATGACTGAAAATACTCATTACAAAGCACCAGTCTCTGAATTGCTTCATGCCATCCCAGTCAGTCCTCCCACTGAAGGTGCAAGGCTTCTCTATGTTGAACCTGAACTATCTGATCATCTGATGCAATTGCTGATGAAGCCTTTGAAGCCAGGCCAAGCTCCAAGGACCAAATTCCTCGTCAAGGAATTGCTCTATGTGCCAAGGACAATTTATCACATTTTGACCAAAACCCTCAGTCCAATCAAGGGCCACAACTCTGATGACGAAGAGGTTGTTGGCATTATGAAGAATCTGCTGTTTAATATCATTCATGGTATTCCTATCAACTACCACGATTTCTTCATGAGGACTTTGGCCAATGCTGCTCTGTCACCTTTTGAGTTGAAGCCTTATGCTCCCTGGATCATGAAGTTCATCAGATCAAGGTCTTCAATTCATTATAAGGCTGACTTTCAAAATCATCTCAGCTATTTGCCCCCTATTGAAGTCCTCAAACGGACTATTTCCTCAGCTGATGAGAAGGGCAAGGCTGCTATTATAGATGAAGGCACTCATCCATTGGATGGACAGTTTCGCAAAGCTACTTCATATTCCACCAATGACGACTCTACAACACAAGATTCTGCCGCCAAAGCTTCAGAACATAATCCTCAAGCCACAGCTCCGCGTGTGATGACTAATCGTGAACTTCTCCTTAGTCTTCATCAGAAAGTTGATCGAAATCACAAGTGGGTCAAGCGTCAGTTTGGTGCAATTCTTCAGAACATGACAGTCACTCAAAACACTGTGAAGAAGAATCACTACTACTTGCATGAAGTCTTTGACCGCACTTGGGCTATTCTGTCTAATCTTCATAGTGTTGAAGAACTCAAGGAGATGGGCTTCCAATAGGACTTGGACTGGTCTCAGCCACCTTTGAAGAAGTTCAAGAAAGTCAAAGTTCCTCAGCTTGTTGCCAGTTCATATTCTTCATCGCGCGAGACAGATGAAGCTGAAGACTTGAACGACACCGCTGCAGGCCCTACTCCAATGAACGACCCCAACAACGCTGGTGCTCCTCCATCGACATCATGATGATATTCTTCAGGAGCGTTAGTCCTCATTTTTCGTCCCTTTTGGTCATTCGATGACAAAGGGGGAGAAATTTGAGTTAGTCTTCAAGCGGGTCTCTATATATGGGCAATTTTTGCTAAGTTACAACTCTCATTCTTCTGAAGTATTTGTTGGATCGAGTTGTAAACTTAAGTCCTATGGTGGTCTGATACTTTTGCTTTGTTTTTCTGCATGCTATTTCCTCAATATGTTAATGCACGCATGCTGAATTACATCAATCACCATATTTCATCATGCATTTCCAATTCTTCATATCATATGTTAAATGCGTGTATGAATTACAAGATATAGGGGGAGATCTCCATGATATTACTCTACAATGTGCATTTGCAATCCAAAGCAAAATCCTCAATATGCACATCTTCAGGGGGAGTTCTTCTATATCTTGCAATCAAATTCCTCAATATCAGTATTTACACTTCATAAGTTTATCCCCGTTGAAAACTTAACCTATATTGTCATCAATCACCAAAAAGGGGGAGATTGTAAGTGCATCTAGTGCCCCTTAGTGATTTTGGTGTATTGAAGACTTATAGGTTAAGGGACTAATGCGTTTGTGAGTGTACACAGGTTCTATAAGTCTATGAGGAGTTTGATATTTACGATGAAAGTCGACCCCTAAAAATGAATGTCTTCAGTTGAAGACTTTGGTTTTCTTGAAGACTTTGAAAGTGAGGAAATTGGTGTGACCTTGAAGACTAGATATTCATGCAAGGATTATGAAGCGTGAAGACTTTTGTTTTCGTAGTTTCATTTTCTTCTTTTTTTGAGTCATAGGAAACACCGTACTGTTAAAGGGGGTCGAGGTAAAACTAAGGAAAAGTTTCCAAGTGATGCTCATCTCAAAATCCTACACCTACCCAATCCTTTCAAGTGAAGCCATTGGAAATCTCATACAGTTCAGTCAATTTCTTCAGTGACAGAGACGAAGTTCTTCTGTTCTCTGAGGAATTTGTTCTGACTGAGGAGTTAGGAATTCGCCAGTGCGGATTGCCTACAAGTGAGGATCATGGTAGCCCTGAGGAATTTGATACTCAAATTTCCGACCGTTGCTGTGCTACGCGCCAGCTGTCCAAATATCCTACCCACCTAACGGTCATATCATTGAAGGGCATTTATGTCTTATCATGTCGCGCTGTTCCCTAGGCTATAAATAACCGCCCCCTTCAACCACTAGCTGGTTGGCTGCTCTGAGAGATAGATTGACACTTGTCATTTAGAGCATCCCATCCTCCGAGGACTTTGAGCGAAAATCATCAAGTGAGGAAAAACCCAAAAACCCAAACACCTACAAACCCAAAGTGATTGAGCATCACTAAAGAAATTGTTCCTGTGTGGAACCGACGCTTGTTACCTTTGAGGACTGTGCATCCTCCAGACGGTTAGGCGTCATGGTCTAGAGCATCCAAGAGGAAATTGTGGATCGCCGAGTGACCAAGTCTGTGAAGGTTTGGAAGTCACCTGAAGACTTACCACGAGTGTTTGGGCGAGGTCTGTGTGACCTTAGCTCAAGGAGAATACGGTGAGGACTGTGTGTCCTCAGGTTTAAATACCTAGCCGCTCCAACCAGACGTACAACTGTCACAGCAGTTGGAACTGGTCTACCAAATCATTGTCTTCACCGAGCTACTGGTTCTATTTCCTCAACCCTTTCATTTCCTCATTCATGTGTTGATTTACTTGATCATTACTGTGTGAAGACTTTCACTGAAGACTTTCACAATTTCCTCAATCCTATTTCTTCAGTCACATAGTCTTCAACCTGCTTATCCTGTGTTTCACGCTACCTGTACTCTGTGCCTATTTCATTTCATCATGATGATTGTTCTTATGCCATGTTATGTTTGCATCTGAGTACTGATTCTGCTGCTAAGTAGTTCGTGACTTAGGAATTTCCTCACCTTGAAATTCCTCAGTGACGAATTTGTAAAAATTGCCTATTCACCCCCCTCTAGGTGATATAACGCACTTTCACAACCTAAGCGCTCAGGGGTCTTGGGCCATCGCCTTGTGCACTCCGGGTCGTTGTGTGCAGGGTGGATACCAGTACCGCCTCAGATGGTCGGTACGATCCGACCGTGCCACAATGCTGAACTAGACGTCTGACAGAACTTTCGGCTGATGCCATGATGCAGAGTACCCATATTTATTCCCGCATGATGGTTAGTGCTATCGGGCAAAAGGCCCACTCAAATCAAATATCCAAATCGTAGCGTGTTGGTAGTGCGGTAACGAGCAGAGACTCACGATCGATGTGACCCCGTCGCCCCGTCTCGAGGACTTGCTGCAAGGGCTAAGAATGCCCGGCTACGCCTCGTATTCATCTCTTGGGTAACCTCCTGGTTAACCCAACTTCACATCACTCGCGGGTACCCCTCAGGGTCGACCCGCCTTTCCAAGTAGCAGTTGTAAAGTCCAAGTATCCGTGTGTCCATAACATCTGGGAACCCGAGGTATCACCCTCCTTGGATTCCTACTCGATGTATCCGTCAAGGTGAACTCGGAGGAATCAGCCTTGATGGGTTCACACTTGAGGTGTTGCACGACAGTGTCGTTATCGGGAGTGGTGAAAGAGGAATCACCCTCGATGACCACAACCGAATAGCTACTCTACAGAGTTAACATCAGAAGTGCTATACGAGGTATCATCGTCGGCACTCGATAGTAACCCAGTAGTGTCGTACAACTAAGGGGGTGATGTGCGGTGCCAGGGCCTGGTCTTCGATCCCGTTGATCGGGTCTTCTGATAATCCAGCGGGGCAGTTGGGTCAAAGTGGGTCTCTGATGGATCACTAACCCGCCTATACTAAGCAGTTTAGGATAAGCAGGTAAGGTTTCAATAGCAGGTTACAATAAACAGGCTATGCATCAGAATAGGTAAAGCAGTAGCAGCAGCAATTCTAATGCAAGCACAAGAGAGAAGAGAATAGGCGATATAGGCATGCTTAAGGGGGGGGGGGTCCTTGCCTGTTTGCTTGGTGGCAAAGGCAGCGTCGTCAGAGGCGTATCCGATCTCCGGAGCTGCGTCGGTCTCAGGGACTACGTCGGTGTCTGGGTCTATAGAGAGGGAAGAGGGGGAGGAAACAGATAAATACACAACAAACATATGTAACACATAGCATGCTAAGCTATCGTGCAGTGTAGGGTTGCCTAAAAGCATGTCTAAGTCATATTAGTTATTTTAGGATTTATTAACCGGTATATATGCATTATTCATCTACCGGAAATAGGCTAAAAGTTGCGGGTTCACCTCCGTAGAGGGTCCCGACACGGAGACAGATAGCACGGTCAGCTTCGTCTCGTTGTTCTGATCAACTTTCATGTACAAAGTTTTTCGATCCGAGCTACGGTTTAATTTCTATGATTTTCTAAAGATTTTAACTTTTTCTGGAATTATTTTTATTATTTAAATTAACATTATACGAAACAGTGCATTGTGACATCAGCAGATCATCATGATGACATCAGCAGGTCAGCTGACCGGCTGGCCAGGTCAAACCTGACCAGTGGGGCCACTGGGACCCACATGTCAGTGGCAGTGGCTTTAACAGAGGGGTTAGTTTAACTAAGCAGGTTAATTAGTGGGTGGGCCCCAGTAGTCAGTGACAGATTAACTAATTATTTAGCTTAATTAACTTAATTAGGATTAACAGATTAATTAACATTTTATTCATTTATTTTAAAACATTTAAATGGGGTGGGGCCCGCATGTCAGTGGGCCACTGTGCCACATCGGCAGTTGACCCGGTCAACTAGGGCCAGCCGGGCCCAGCGTCAGCGTCACAGGGGCGGGGCCCGCGGCGCCAGGTCAGCACGGCGGCCGGAGCAGCACCGGAGACCACTCCCGTGGCGGATGTTCGCCGGACTTGGCCGGAAAGTCGCCACGGGGCTCGGTTTGCAGCGGGGCTGGGGGCATTCGGACGGGGGAGCTGCGGCGCATCTAGTGGTGGGGTCGGCCTCGCCGGAGTCACACCGGAGCGGTGACGGTGAGCTCGGAGGCAGGCGGCGGTGCTCGGGCGTGGTGGCAAATGGCGAAACGGCGCACGCACGAGCTAACTAAGCAACTAGGAAGGGTCTACTCGACGCGGCGAAGACGATGGGCACGAGCGCGGGGTCGTTTGGTCGCCGGATGATTGCCGGCGACGAGCTACGCGGCGGCGAGCTCAGGCATGTCGGGGGCGGCTTCTACGGCTACGGAAAGAGAGTGGGGAGAGGAGGGATCGACGCAGCAGCTCACAGTGGCCTGTAGATGTGCTCAAGCCGGCTAGGGGAGGCTCGTCGTGGCCGGAAACGATGACGAAGACCGGCGGCGATCTCTGGCAATTCGAGGTCGACGCGGGCGAAGCAGGGGCTCTGAGCTCCGGCTCGATGTAGCAGGCGGAGTGGCGGTCTCAGGCGGAGCTCAGGGGCAGCCTAGCGGCGAGCGAGGGCGGCGGTGGCCGCAGGATTCAGAGCGGCGCGGCGGCGACCTTTCGGGCGCGAGAGGGAGAGGACGAACTGGGCGAGAGGAGGAGGGGAAAATGGCGCTAGGGTTAGGAGGGGTGGCGCGGCGTCGCCCTTATCCACCGCGAAAAGGTGCGGGCGTCGCGCTGTCGACCAGAGAGGAGAGGGGGCCAGGGTGCGGTGCGCGCGCGCGGCGACAGCGCGCGGGGAGGAGCAGTGGGAGGAAGGGGACGGCGCCAGGCGGGCTGGGCCTCCCTGTAGCCACTTAGGCCCAGGCACATGGGCCTTTTTCTTTTTCTTTGTTTTTGCTTTCTGTTTTTCTGCTTTGCAAAATGTGAGGTCCCAAATATAGTTTTGTAAAATACAAGACTTAGCCCAATATTTACAGTGCAATATCTTTTCATTTGGATTTTATTTAATTATAAATGGATTAAATACTTCCGTTTTGCTGCTGTTTCTTGCTGTTAGAGTCAATTAACTAATTCTATAAATGTTGATTACAATTTTATAATTGCTTCTGAATTATTTGCTATTTAATGGACATTTTAGTTTCTGATTTGAACAACTTTTATTTTTACTTTGTATTTGAATTTCAATTTGAATTGGAATTGGAAATGAGATATGATGCAATGGTGATCAAGCATAGTTAACCATGGTGACTTGGCATGATCAGAGGGTGATCACTGTGGTGTGAGGCTGGGGATGTTACAAATCTCCTCCACTACAAGAAATCTCGTCCCGAGATTTAAGAGGTGGAGTAAGGGGGAAAGGTTGGGTTACGAAATTCTAATGAATCTGTTCGACCTTGGTTGTTCTTCTCGAAGAGGTCGATCCCCTACCTTGATGTCTTCACTTCTCTGCATCAGGGTGTCTTAACGAAGTTGTCATTCTTCCTTCGTAATCTTCATCGTACTTACAAAAGGATAATGGGTATCTCGGTAATGATGGAATTTTACAGGGGGGGAATCAGCTGGGGTTAACTCAAGAGCGAAACATCTAAGTATCTCTCGAGTTTAGGAACTCAGAAAAATCATCAAGAGCAGTAAGAGAAGGCATGAGAAGTTTCAAGCGGGCAGGCAATCATTCGATGCCTGAAACAGAGTGTGAAGGGGTTTCGAGCAACGGGAATAAGTATTGCATAAGATACCAGAATAGATCATCTCTCGGAAGATGCCTCGTGAATTACATACGAAGCCAAGCGTGAGGAATAACTTTGAAAACAGGGGTGTACAGGAGAGTCAGGTTTCGATCCTATGGAACTGTGGGTTATGGGCCCACCATGTGGGTTAAAAGTAGAAAGGGTGCTGACATCTTGCACGGCCATGATAGCAAGGTATGTTAGAAGCTAGCATGTCAGTCATGTTGGCAACAACCGTCGGTACCAAGGGCGAGGGATGAAGAGAACCATCTTCCTCCTCGTTGAACGAGGCGGACCAATAGGCAAAGTTCTCGTCCATCGGTGGTTACCGGAATGTCATCAACATTAGTAACAGGGTCGTACTGACCGAATTGTACCTCGAGGTGTTTTCATAAGCAAGGAATTATTTCTGCTTATATCATCCAGATCATAGGAAAGGTTAAACAAACCAATGGAAAGGAAAAATGATTAATTGATTATCCAAATTAACCAATGGGAAGGAAAATGTGTTTACACACAAAAATTGGGAGTATATCCTTCCCAGGGAAAAAGCGGAGCAGGATATACATGATAGGGCAGCAAGTTCAAAAGCATTTAGCTAAAGGGGCGAGAGAAGAATCATGATATTACCCATGCAACGGTGTTTGGATAATTGATTTAGGGACATGTAGCATTGTGTTTCCACTGTTTTCAATGATATTCGGAATACCATAATCATGCTCCGAAGTAGCGATAACATGGTGTTTCAAGTAAGGGTAGGATCTAAAGATCACAAGAGATACAAAGGAACACTTCCAAGATTATCTCGGAACGTAAGGATTAAGCAAACACAACTAGGTCTGTGTTGGCAGAAAGTCAAGGATGTCATCGATGATATCACAAATCATCGAGGGGCAGGGATGGTATTTCTAGCCATGAATTCAATGGACATCCCCGAGGGAGCCAAAACACTGTCGGTGATCACGACACATTTGTCGAGGGATTTAAAGAAGATGAAATTGATCAGCGATGACATCTAGTCAAAGGGAGGATGAAGCGAAAGGTTATTGAAGCCACGGTTACTACACCAACATCGAAACCAAGCTTGTTGTTCGAGGTGAAATGACAAGATGAGGAAGTTCGATGTAAGCTTAGCTTGTCATCGGAATTTGTGCTCCGGGAATAAGGACCAGGTGACACAGTTAAAAGTTGGCACGATAAAGATATAGCCGATTAGGCTAGGAATGATGCGATGGGGTATTGAACTTCCCAGTAACAAAGTACTAGGAGTGCTGAATCACCGAGCAGAATCGTTTCATTGTTCGGTGGTCTCGGTTGAAGACAACCCATAACCCATGGAGTGACTATGACAGGGAATGGTATCATTCCATCGAAAAAATTCATAGGACGTAGTACAATAGGATGATATCCTCGAGATAGTAGGGGGTAAAGCTCGAGGTTGTTCAGTATAGAGGTTGGACAGGTATATCGATTCGCAGAAGACAAGTGCTTTATCTTGTCCGCGAAATGGGATCAAAGAAGATCAATCATGGTCGAAGCCACGATTGCAAAGGGTCAAAGCAAAATACAAGATGAATTTATTACAAGGGATTATCATTTTTTTTACGGGCAGCTTCCATGATAAGTTCTACATTGGGTCCATGGGCATGAACACAAAGGTTCAAGGTCGACTCCCACTTCTTCAATGCAAATCCTTTCATTCACTTCTCGCTTTTAAAGAAGTTGAAATGTTGAAAATTTATCTGGCATAACACCAGTAGTGAGTGACCCGTAGAAGTTTCTAGGTTCTCGCAGATGGCAGAAGCATAGATACAACCCATTGGGACAATTTTATGAATCCATACTACCATCAACCAAAGCAAGGGATGCGAGTTCGAAAGCAGAGTATCGAAGTCAAAGCAGATGATACCATTTACCGGAGGTACTAAATACCAAGGGAAGAGCTCATAAAATGTTTGAATATGAAGGATACTGTCGGATATTAATCCAACAAAAGATCAGGTAGATGACAAAGGATCTGACAGGGGTAGCGGTAGCCAACCAGAAGAAGAAGGGATGCAAAGGAATCGGTATATGGGAACATCTGAATTAGCCGAAGCTTGAATACGAAGGGTTTATGATTCCAAAATCGGGGGATCAGAGGCAGACGCTCTGATAAAAAGAAGAGTATGTTGAATAGAATTAGATGGCCAATCAATCAAGGATTGATTTACCAAGAACTAGCTCATGTTCAGAATAAGGTCTGAGCCGGAAAGATAACTTAAAAGAATCAACTGATGATTGCGTGCATTCACACTAATGTTGAATCAATAAGACCAAAATGACGGTGTCAAAGGATACCAATGAATATTGCCGGACATATGGATTTAACCATAATGTAGGCAGACAAGACTTTCAGGAGCACTAGGCTGCAGAGGATCTTTGGGAGATCGGATAGCATTACGAAATATTTTGAGAAACGCATTAACAACTGGGGATGAATGAATCCCCTGTAAGTATGAAGATTTACTCGTAGGTGTTTTCAGGTGGAAAGGAGTTGCAAGGCAGTGGGCATAGGGTCTCGGGAAACATCAAGGAGTATCTGCAGAATCTTCTGGCGAAGGAAGCGATCATCTGGAATGACGGGGCTCTCCGGGAGGAAGTGGGTACGAGAACCTAATGTTAGAGTTAGCAAAATCATTTAACCCGAATAGAAGAGAGATCAGAGTTCCAGAGTATAGACGAGGAATAAAAGATCCTAATACCACCCATTCGGCGACGTGGGCCCGTAAGCCACACAGCCATGTTAGTAAAACAATTTTCATACACTAGACTCAACTTAGGCCAAGGAGATGGAAAGGGGAATTTCTACAAGCCTCTGATACCAACTTGTGACGCCCCCGGCTCAATCGTGCACTAATCATATATGCAAATGCACACGATCAAGCCTAAGGACTCACGGGAAGATATCACAACACAACTCTAAAACATAAATAAAGTCATACAAGCTTTATATTACAAGCCAGGGGCCTCGAGGGCTCGAATACATAAGCTCGCATACAAGCGTCACCAGAAGCATCAGATATCTGAGTACAGATATAAAAGAAAACACAGATAGGCCCTTAAAAGGCGGGGCAAAAGAAAACACTACGATCGAAAGGTGCAGGCCTCCTGCCTGGGACCCTCCGAACCTACTCCTGGTCGTCGGCCAACTCGTAGTAGTATCCACCCTCGGGGTAGTAGTAGCGATCGTCGGCGTGGGCAGCTGTATCCGGGGCTCCGTCATCTGGGTGCACCAAAAGGATATGGGGGAAAAAGAAAGCAAAGCAACCGTGAGTACTCATCCGAAGTACTCAGCAAGCAAGGATCTACACTACATATGCAACATTATCAAAGGGGGGCTGTATATGTGGACTGGGCTGCAGAAATGCCAGAATAGAGAAAAGGCCTTGTCCTATCGAAGACTAGCATCTTCAGCGGTCTTGCAGCATTAGAAGAGTGTAGATTGGAACAATATAAAGTAGTAGTTTTAATAAGTCTCAACCTCACCCAGAGATCCTTTCTCGACTCCCTGCGAGAAAGCAATCCCAGAGCCATAATATCCAAGTAGCAACCTCGGCCAGAGATCCTTTCTCGGTTCCCTGCGAGAAAGTAATCCCAGAGCCATACTAATCACAAGTATCCAGTTCTAGTTGTATCGATCGGGATACAACTCCGAGCGTCCGTTACCGAGGATCCGGCTATGCATAGATTAGTTCTTCCCTGCAGGGGTGCACCAACTTACCCACCACGCTCGCTTAACTCTGGCCGGACACACTTTTCCGGGTCATGCCCGGCCTTGGTCAAACGACACACCGCAGCCCTACCTAGAGCTCAGCAGAGAGGTCCCCGCCGGTCTACAACCTAAGCGCTCAGGGGTCTTGGGCCATCGCCCTGTGCACTCCGGGTCGTTGTGTGCAAGGTGGATACCGGCACCGCCTCGGATGGTCGGTACGATCCGACCATGCCACAATGCTGAACTGGACGTCTGACAGAACTTTCGGCTGATGCCACGATGAGAGTACCCATATTTATTCCCGTGTGATGGTTAGTGCTATCGGGCCAAAGGCCCACTCAGATCAAATATCCAAATCATAGTGTGTTGGTAGTGCGGTAACGAGCAGAGACTCACGATCGATGTGACCCCGTCGCCCCGTCTCGAGGACTTGCTGCAAGGGCTAAGAATGCCCGGCTACGCCTCGTATTCATCTCTCAGGTAACCTCCTGGTCAACCCGACTTCACATCACTCGCGGGTACCCCTCAGGGTCGACCCGCCTTTCCAAGTAGCAGTTGTAAAGTCCAAGTATCCGTGTGTCCATAACATCTGGGAACCCGAGGTATCACCCTCCTTGGATTCCTACTCGATGTATCCGTCAAGGTGAACTCGGAGGAATCAGCCTCGATGGGTTCACACTTGAGGTGTTGCATGACAGCGTCGTTATCGGGAGTGGTGAAAGAGGAATCACCCTCGATGGCCACAACCGAATAGCTACTCTACAGAGTTAACATCAGAAGTGCTATACGAGGTATCACCCTCGGCACTCGATAGTAACCCAGTAGTGTCATACAACTAAGGGGGTGATGTGCGGTGCCAGGGCCTGGTCTTCGATCCCGTTGATCCGGTCTTCTGATAATCCAGCGGGGCAGTTGGGTCAAAGTGGGTCTCTGATGGATCACTAACCAACCTATACTAAGCAGTTTAGGATAAGCAGGTAAGGTTTCAATAGCAGGTTACAATAAACAGGCTATGCATCAGAATAGGTAAAGCAGTAGTAGCAGCAATTCTAATGCAAGCATAAGACAGAAGAGAATAGGCGATATAGGCTTGCTCAAGGGGGGGGTGCTTGCCTGGTTGCTCGGCGGCAAAGGCAGGGTCGTCAGAGGCGTAGCCGATCTCCGAAGCTGCGTCGGTCTCAGGGACTACGTCGGTATCAGATTCTATCGAGAGGGAAGAGGGGGAGGAAACAGATAAATACACAGCAAACATATGTAACACAGAGCATGCTAAGCTATCGTGCAGTGCAGGGTTGCCTAAAGCATGTCTAAGTCATATTAGTTATTTTAGGATTTAAGTTGGATTTATTAGCCGGTATATATGCATTATTCATCTACCGGAAACAGGCTAAAAGTTGCGGGTTCACCTCCGTAGAGGGTCCCGACACAAAAATAGATAGCACAATCAGCTTCGTCTTGTCGTTCTGATCAACTTTCATGTACAAAGTTTTTTGATCCGAGCTACTGTTTAATTTCTATGATTTTCTAAAGATTTTAACATTTTCTAGAATTATTTTTATTATTTAAATTAACATTATCCGAAACAGTGCATTGTGATGTCAGCAGATCGTCATGATGATGTCAGCAGGTCAACTGACCGGCTGGCCAGGTCAAACCTGACCAGTGGAGCCACTGGGACCCACATGTCAGTGGCAGTGGCTTTAACAAAGGGTTTAGTTTAACTAAGCAGGTTAATTAGTGGGTGGGTCCCAGTAGTCAGTGATAGATTAACTAATTATTTAGCTTAATTAACTTAATTAGGATTAACAGATTAATTAACATTTAATTCATTTATTTTAAAATGTTTAAATGGGGTGGGGCCCGCATGTCAATGGGCCACTGTGCCACGTCGGCAGTTGACCCGGTCAAATGGGGCCAGCCGGGCCCAGCGTCAGCGTCACAGGGGCGGGGCCCGCGGCGCCAGGTCAGCACGGTGGCCGGAGCAGCGCCGGCGACCACTCCCGCGATGGATGTTCGCCGGACTTGGCCGGAAAGTCACCACGGGGCTCGGTTTGCAGCGGGGCTGGGGGCATTCGGACGGGGGAGCTGCGGCACATCTAGTGGTGGGGTCGGCCTTGCCGGAGTCGCACCGAAGCGGCGACGACGAGGTCGGAGGCGGGCGGCGGTGCTCGGACGTGGTGGCAAACGGCGATACAGCACGCACACGAGCTAACTAAGCAGCTAGGGAGGGTCTACTCGACGCGGCGAATACGATGGGTACGAGCGCAGGGTCGTTTGGTCGCCGGATGATTGCCGGCGACGAGCTCAGGCATGTCAGGGACGACATCTACGGCTACGGAAAGAGAGTGGGGAGAGGAGGGATCGACGCAACAGCTCACAGTGGCCTGTAGATGTGCTCAAGCCGGCTCGGGGAGGCTCGTCGTGGCCGGAAACGACGACGAAGACCAGCGGCGATCTCTGGCAATTCGAGGTCAACGCGGGCGAAGCAGGGGCTCTGAGCTCCGGCTCGATGTAGGAGGCGGAGTGGTGGTCTCAGGCGGAGCTCAGGGGCAGCCTAGCGGCGAGCGAGGGCGGCGGTGGCCGCAGGATTCAGAGCGGCGCAGCGGCGACCTTTCAGGCGCGAGAGGGAGAGGATGAACTGGGCGAGAGGAGGAGGGGAAAATGGCGCTAGGGTTAGGAGGGGTGGCGCGGCGTCGCCCTTATCCACCGCGAAAAGGCGCGGGCGTCGCGCTGTCTACCAGAGAGGAGAGGGGGCCAGGGTGCGGTGCGCGCGCGCGGCGACAGCGTGCGGGGAGGAGCAATGGGAGGAAGGGGACGGCGCCAGGCGGGCTGGGCCTCCCTGTAGCCACTTAGGCCCAGGCACATGGGCCTTTTTCTTTTTCTTTGTTTTTGCTTTCTGTTTTTCTGCTTTGCAAAATGTGAGGCCCCAAATATAGTTTTGTAAAATACAAGACTTAGCCCAATATTTACAGTACAATATTAGTCACTGCTAGAAAATAGTTTGATGTCCATATCTTTTCATTTGGATATTATTTAATTACAAATGGATTAAATACTTCTGTTTTGCTGCTGTTTCTTGCTGTTAGAGTCAATTAACTAATTCTATAAATGTTGATTACAATTTTATAATTGCTTCTGAATTATTTGCTATTTAATGGACATTTTAGTTTCTGATTTGAACAACTTTTATTTTTTTACTTTGTATTTGAATTTCAATTTGAATTGGAATTGGAAATGAGATATGATGCAATGATGATCAAGCATAGTTAACCATGGTGACTTGGCATGATCAGAGGGTGATCACTGTGGTGTGAGGCTGGGGATGTTACAACGATCATGGATGCCTTCACACCGAGAGGGCCCTAAGAATATCTCTCCATCATCGGAGGAGCAAATCCTACTCTTGAGCTGTCCGGTCACTTGTCAAACTTTTCGGTGATCCTGCAAGTTGTCGTTATGATCACCTTGTTAAGAATGACGTGTGAGCAACCCCAAAGCCCACCATCCGGTAGGAAGTGACCGAGACACTCTCATGGTCTGAGGAACTAAAACACATGCTAAAACTCCGTGTTATAACAGATGATTTAAGACGATATGATCACATAGTATAACAGATAAGTATTGTGTCGTTTCAATATGATCGTTCTTCTAACGTCATACCCTCAATGTTGTTTTAGGACTATCGTTACACTTAATGATATCCTAAGATCCGAAAAACGTGATCACTAACAACACTTGAGCCGGTCTTAGAGGCGAGACCGGGAACCTATTGTTTACCGTTTATCGTTTCACACGTGCATATGAGTTTTTCACTGAATCGCATATTCCAGGATGATAACAGTTATAGCATGAAATATAAACTCTTAATTATGAATAACGAAAATATAATAATACAATATTATTGCCTCTAGGGCATATTTTCAACAGTCTCCCACTTGCACTAGATTCAATAATCTAGTTGCATGATTTTACTAACTCCTATGGGTATTCTGGTGTTGCTTATGCTTTGCTTGTGGTAGAGCTTTTGTCATTTGTTTTGACATATTCAAAATTCAGAAATATTTGTGTCAGTTTTGTCTGTTTGCAGGATCTCAATCCACCTTGCTTTGAGCTATAATATTTTATTCAAAATAAAATATCATTTAGACTCATTGCACTTAGAATCATATTTCGGATTCATCCATTTATATCAAGATTCTTCTTGACCGGCCATATTCATAATATAATTTTTATGGGCTTATTACAACTTTTATAATACCCGATTATATCAAGACATTTCTTGATTATTGGATCCACCCTTTCATATCAAGACTCTTCTTGATTGTCCATTATTCATAATGTTTATCGGTTTCTTACAACTTTTGTAATATCCAATTATATCAAGACATTTCTTGATTATTGAATTTTACCCATTTATATCAAGACTCTTCTTTATTGGCCATATTCTCAATATATTGTTAATGGGGTTCTTTAGAACTTTGTAATATCCAATTATATCAAGACATTTCTTGATTATTGGATCTACCCTTTTATATCAAGACTTTTCTTGATTCAGACAACATTGAAACATCTAATGTTTTCAAAAACATAAATTATCGTTATAGAATCAATATTGTTCATAAAATAATCTTATCATAGCCCTAATTATATCAATCATGAAGTTGATATTCATATATTCTTATAATGAATTTTTAACTTCATATGCTCAAAATAATACATTTATTCTTTTGAGATCCTTGATATATGTTACTAACACTTAGTAAACTCTTGGCCTTTTCATATATATATATATATATATATATATATATATATATATATATATATATATATATATATATATTTGACAGAAAGACTGCAAGGGAACCCCCTACGGTATAATTGGTGCAACAAACCCAAATTGCAAGTAACATGCCTTGAACCTGGGTGGGTGGGAAAGCATCAACCCCTTTTCATATATATTATAACTATCAAGATGAATTACTTTCATCTACTCATGCTTATAAGCATCTAGTTATATGACACTGAGAGAAACAATTTCTCTATTTATTCACTTTAAACCTGTTTGTCAAAATATATAAACTTTTAAGCTCAGTTAGACATATTGATCTATCTTTATAGATTCTTTTATGCCCAGTATTTTGCCTTGTTATTTGATGAAAACATGTTTCAAAAACATTTTATTTTAGCTAAGAAGTTATATTATTTCCATTCCAACATATGAGATCAGAAATACTATATAGCTCTCACTGAGTTATTTATATATACAAGGTTCCTTTGATAAGATCAAAATCTCAATATCAGCTCACTTGTTATAATCTTCAAAAAATCTTTTGAAGTTTGCACTTTTATCCGGTGTCTTTGAGGATTTTAAAACCTTTCTGGTTGTATCATTCATACATCCTTTCCTTTTTAGGAAACTTAGTTTTAATATCCACTTTCTTCAAAAATCTTTGAAATATCAACCAAGTTCCAAAATTGTTTTATTATGACAATTAAAATAAAGTTCTAAACTTAATTGTAAATTTATTCCGGTGTGCATGGCTATGAACCATTCCTTTGAGCTGGGCACCGCTATTATTTCCTTGTACTGTGCTAGTTCATCTTCTTTTAAAGAAGAATATCTCATTTGTAAAATTTCAAAAATTCAACAATATTCCTGATTTGTACAAGCTATAGAATTTCTACATCAAATGTAGTAACTTACGGTTTATTTTGCAGACAATCTATCAGAACAATTTTCGGTTTGTTAATTCTGCTTATTACCGTCAGGGATTCAATAATCATTTCTAAGCTGTAATGTCCTCCCACTTATTTCTTTGACAAGAAAAACTTTTTCTTGAAAAAGTGTTCATCTGTGTCAAACATTTTTCCTTTTGAACATTTCAATGGAAGGAACCCAAATCATTTCTTTAAGATATCCTACAACTTTTATCTGGTTTATAATATCCATAAATCTTATGGTTTCATTAACCAGACTAATATGCGGTGCTTTGTTTACTGTATATCCTTCCGTTTCAATTTATACACCAAAGTATAAATGCATATTGGTAATAAATAATTCCATAATTATTTGAGTGTTTTTGCTAAACTTATGACTTAGATAATTTTCTTCATTCTTGAAGAATTACTTTATCTTTTGTCATAATGATCCTTATCTTCATTATAAGATATTTGAACTCTTCAAATATATTCTGAAATTCAAATATTCCAGATTTTATAAGTAAATCATATTTACCTAATCTTTTAATGAAGTATTATTATCCATTGTTCCACGGCTTGTTTATCAGACTTCATACATCATCATGTATTTTTTTATTTGATTTCTCAATTAAGAGATTTCAATGCTTCATCTATATGAAGACTATTTCCCTGATAAAGCCAAGCAGTGAGGGAAGTAGAGAAAGATGGAGACTCAAATAAAAATAAAAATTGCATAAAGTAAATAGATAGGCCCTTCGCAGAGGGAAGTAGAGATTTGTAGAGGTGCCAGAGCTCATAGCTTAAATTGAGAGATAAAATATTTTGAGAGGCATGCTTTTCCCGTCAACGAAAACGACCGAGTAATTCCCAACACTTTCCATGCTAGATATATCATAGGCGGTTCCCAAACATAAATAGATGTGAAATAAATGCGAAATAAAAGATGCAAATAAAAAGTGTAGCAAAGTATTTTTGGGTTTTTGGAATAATAGATCTAAAAACAAATACGATAAAAGATAGATCTGAAAGCAATATGATAAAAGATAGGCCCGGGGGACGTAGATTTCACTAGTGGCTTCCCTCGAGAAAATAGCATACGGTGGGTAAACAAATTACTGTTGGGCAATTGATAGAAGAACAAATAATTATGACGATATCCAAGGCAATGATCAATATATAGGCATGATGTCCAAGATTAGTAGACCGAAACGATTCTGCATCTACTACTATTACTCCACACATCGACCGCTATCCAGCATGCATCTAGTGTATTAAGTTCATGGAGAAACAGAGTAATGCAATAAGAATGACGACATGATGTAGACAAGATTTATTCATGTAGGAATAGACCCCATCTTGTTATCCTTAATGGCAACGATACATATGTGCCTTGCTACCCCTTCTGTCACTAGGTGAGGACACTGTAAGATCGAACCCATCACAAAGCACCTCTTCCCATGGCAAGAAAAATTGATCTAGTTGGCCTAACTAAACCAAAGATTCGAAGAAGAAATACGAGGCTATAAATAATCATGCATATAAGAGATCAAAGAAAACTCAAATAATATTCATGGATATAGATCTGATCATAAACTCGAATTTCATCGGATCCCAACAAACACACTGCAAAAAGTCATTACATCAAATAGATCTCCAAGAGACCATTGTATTGAGAATCAAAAAGAGAGAGAAAGCCATCTAGATACTGCCTATGGACCCGTAGGTCTATGGTGAACTACTCACGCATCATCGGAGAGGCACCAATGAGGATGATGAACCCCTTCGTGATCGTGTTAGATTGGATCTCGTGGTTCTGGAACTTGCGGCGGCTGGAATTGTGTTTCGTCGTCTCCCCTAGGGTTTCTGGAATATTTGGGTATTTATAGAGCTGAGAGGCGGTGGAGGAGACCCCCGTGGGCCCCACAACCCATCAGGGTGTGCCAGGGGCCTCTGGCGCACCCTGGTGTCTTGTGGGCCCCACAGGCCTCCCCTAGGTGCTTCCTTGGCTCCCAAGTTGTCTTCTGGTCCAAAAAAAAATCTCCAAAAAGTTGAGCTGCGCTTGGACTCCGTTTGATAGGGATATTCTGCAAAGTAAAAAACAAGCAAAAAAACAGCAACTGGCAGTGGGCACTATGTCAATAGGTTAGTCCCAAAATATGATATAAAGTTGCTATAAAATGATTGTAAAACATACAAGAATGATAATATAACAGCATGGAACAATAAAAAGTTATAGATATGTTGGAGACGTATCAATGTCCACATCAATGGCTGAGAACTAGACTTGGATCTTGAATCACTCACTATTAATTATGAGAGATATTAATTTGAGTGGGAGTGCACTTTAATTTTTTTTAATAAACTAGTGCAATATTAGTTATGAATTATGTCTAAAATTATTTGTGTTTATCATTGTAGATTAAATGGCTCGCATTATGTTCAACTTAGCCCCTATGCTTAAGAAAGAAAAGTTGGCTGCAAATGGTGGAAACTATGCGGATTGGATCCGCAACCTGAGATTTGTTCTCAAGAGTGCTAAGAAGTAGGTGCTGGATCAGGCCCTAGGTGATGCTCCCTCAAAGGATGCACCACCAGAAGAAGTTGCTGCTTATACTGCTCATAGTGATGACTATGAAGCAGTCCAGTGTCTCATGTTAACTTGCATGGATCCTGAACTATAGAAGCGTTTTGAACGATCTACCAATCAATTTATAATTGGGTCACTAGAAGTTCTGTACAAGAAACAGGCAAGGTCTGAATGGTTTTAGTTAACCAAAGCCCTGATCAAATGCAAGATGAAAGAGGGTTCCTCAATGAGTGAGCATATAGTAAAGCTTGCCGGCTATGTTGATAGACTTGCTTCACCGGAATTTGGAATTCTGCCAACACTCGGTACAGATATTGTGCTTGCTTCACTCCTCCATCTTTGATGGTTTTACCATGAATTACAACATGAACGGGATGGAGAAAAGTGCAAACGAGTTGTTTGCTATGCTCAAAACTGCGGAAGCTGGCATGCAGAAGAACAAAGAAGTGTTGATGGTCAACAAAACTACCAGTTTCAAAAAGAAGGGCAAGTCCAAGAAGAAATCTACTAGTGTCGGTAAGACCGTCTCTCAGAAGAAGAACAAGGGCGTAGCCTCTAAAGAGACTGAATGTTTCTACTGCAAACAAAAGGGTCACTGGAACCAGAACTACAAGAAATATCTGGCAGACAAGAAGAATGGTTCTTCCGGTAAAGGTATAAAAGTTATACAAAGTTAATGTTATTTATCTTGTTTCTGTAAGTCACAAGTATTTGATACTTATCGATTGCTTTTGTGTGCAATCTAATACAGGAACTACATAAAGCTCAGAAGTTGAGAAGAAATAAACACGTGATGCTAGTCAAGGATGGTGATGGGATCGCTACTCAGGACCAATAGAATCATGGCTTTAGTTTATCTACAAGATTCATCTTAGGATTGAATAATAGTTATTGTGTTCCGGAGTTGTATAAGACATTATGTTTTGGATTATGCGACGGATGTTCTTATAATATTTTGGACAATAATTGTTAAAGTGGTTATAAGAATATGCTTGGATTTACCGCAAATTTTTTGATGGTTTATTCAATGAATCTTGATTTGAAATTTTTAACATTAATGCTAAACGTCTTAAGAAGACTGATATATCACTGCTTGACTTCAATACTTAAGCATATCAACAAGCAATTATATCTTTCAAAATATCAACACTAGAGAAAGTTATCCCTAGCCCATCATGCTCAATCATTAATCCATTCATGAAACACACTCGAATATTAGCTACATCCAATGCTCAAGTACGATCATACTGCCCCTTAGTTGGTGCTTTATAAGAGAAGATGGAGACTCAAATGAAAATAAAAATTGCATAAAGTAAATAGATAGGCCCTTCGCAGAGGGAAGTAGAGATTTGTAGAGGTGCCAGAGCTCAAAGCTTAAATTGAGAGATAAAATATTTTGAGAGGCATGCTTTTCCCGTCAACGAAAACGACCGAGTAATTCCCAACACTTTTCATGCTAGATATATCATAGGCGGTTCCCAAACATAAAATAAAGTTTATTCCTTTTTGGGTTTTTGTTACCTACGGTTTTCTTTTCCCTTAGTAATTTAAAAACATCTCCCGCTTTTGACCCAATTTTATTGGCCAGATTATGCATCCTTTTATCCAAATTTTCAATTTCTTCCTCGGTGACCATCTTCTTTTCAATAGCGTCTAATCTTTGCATAACATGCTCAAGAGTTAAGATTGTTTCATTAATAATGATAGGTGGAGCACCCACTAGATCTCCCATGGAATTAAAAGCATCCAAAGATGGACACATCAAGAAATTTCCCCCAGTGATAGTATCAAGAACAAATCTATACCAAGTTGTGATGCCCACATAAAAACTGCGAAGAAGAATAATGGTAGATTGCTTGCGAACAGATCTATTATGAGCACTGCAAATCCTATACCAAGCATCTTTTAGATTCTCCCCTCCCCTTTGCTTAAAATTGAGAACTTCATTCTCGGGAGTACATGCAATAGAGGAAGAACTAGCCATAGTAACAAGGTGGGCAAACAAGATCACAAACAAAGAGATCTAATGAGAAAAAGGTGAACGAAAAAGAAGGTGAATAAAAAGGCAAATATTTTTGTGCTTTTTGCAAAAATGTTTTAGAAGTGGAGGAGATGAAAACGAGAGGCAAATGGAAATAATGTGAATTGCAAGGAGATGAGATTTGTGATTAGGAACCTGATAGATGCTGATGATGTCTCCCCGGCAACAGCGCCAGAAATTTCCTTTGACATGGCTTAAACTGCATTGGTATTTCCCCAAGGTGGAAGGGATGATGCAGCACAGCTATGGCAAGTATTTCCCTCAGTTATGAAACCAAGGTTATCGAACCAGTAGGAGAACCAAGCAACACTATGTAAACGGTACCTGCACACAAAGAACAAAACCTCGCAACCCGACGCGTAAGAGGGGTTGTTAATCCCTCCTCGGTAAAATATAGATTAAATAGTATGAGATTGGATAAATAGATCTGAAATAAATGCAATAAAAGATGTAAAACATCAGAGAATGATAATATAACAGCATGGAACAATAAAAAAATTATAGATATGTTGGAGACGTATCAGCATCCCCAATCTTAATTCCTGCTCGTCCTCGAGTAGGTAAATGATAAAAACAGAATTTTTGATGTGGAATGTTGCCTAACATGTTCATCACATATTCTTTTCTTTTGTAGCATGGACATTTGGAATTTTAGATGGTTCAAATCAATAGTCTATAATTGACATGAGGACTTCAATACTAAAGCATATCAACAAGCAACCATGTCTTTCAAAATATCAACACTAAAGAAAGTTATCCCTAGCCCATCATGCTCAATCATTGATTCATTCATGAAACACACTCGAATATTAGCTACATCCAATGCTCAAGTATGATCATAGTGCCCCTTAGTTGGTGCTTTATAAGAGAAGATGGAGACTCAAATAAAAATAAAAATTGCATAAAGTAAATAGATAGGCCCTTGGCAGAGGGAAGTAGAGATTTGTAGAGGTGCCAGAGCTCAAAGCTTAAATTGAGAGATAAAATATTTTGAGAGGCATGCTTTTCCCGTCAACGAAAACGACCGAGTAATTCCCAACACTTTCCATGCTAGATATATCATAGGCGGTTCCCAAACATAAAACAAAGTTTATTCATTTTTCCACCATACTTTCACACTCCATGGCTAGCCGTATCCACGGGTACCGTCCGTGCCAACACTTTCTAAGGAATTTATTATTTGACAACATAAACTAAATTTCTTTTTCATTTCGGGACTGGGCATCCCTATTACCGCCGAACTCTCGTGCAATGACAAGTGAATAAACACTCATCTTGAGAATAATGCATCTAGCATGGAAAATATTGGCCAGCCCCTACCGCTTCATGAGCGGTACGGGCACACAAAAAGGAAATTCATTTTGAAAATTAGAGTTAGCACATACAAATTTGCTTAGAACGGCACGGAAATACCGCATATAGTTAGGTATGGTGGACTCATATGGCAAAACTGGTTTTAAGGATTTTGGATGCACAAGTAGTATTTCTACTTAGTACAAGTGGAGGCTAGCAAATAGATTGAGAAGCAACGAACCAAGAAACGAAAATTCTCATAAACAAGCATTAAGCATAACTAACACCGAATAATGCACCACAAGTAGGATGTAATTTCATTGCATAGCTATTGACTTTCGTGCTTGCATAGGGAATCACAAACCTTAACAACAATATTCTTACTAAAGCATAATTACTCACCAACATGACTCACATATTATTATCATCTTATCTCAAAACTATTACAAGGAATCAAGTTTATTTTGTCCAATTATCTTCATGAAAGTTTTTATTATAACCCTCTTGAATATCTATCACTTTGGGACTAGTTTCATATATTGCCATTGCTTTTGACAAGCTCAAATAAATTTAAGTGAAGAACATGAGCATAAAAATTTTCATCTCTCAAAATAATATAAGTGAAGCATGAGAGAATTTCTCCAAAAATTTACTAACTCTCAAATAAACCTAAGTGAAGCAAGAGAGTATTTCTTCAAAAATAATAAAGCACACCGTGCTTCAAAAAGATATAAGTGAAGCACTAGAGCAATTCCATAGCTCAAAAAAATTTAAGTGAAGCATATAGAGTAATTCTAACAAATCATAGCATAATTTTGGCTCTCTCAAATAGGTGTGTCCAGCAAGGATACTTGTGACAAACTAAAAAGAAAAACAAGCAAATACTCATATAATACAAGACGCTTCAAGAAAAACTCATGATATGTGACGAATAAAAATATAGCTCCAAGTAAAATTACCGATGGTCGTTAGAAGAATGAGGGGATGCCTTCTGGTGCATCCCCAAGCTTAGTTGCTTGGTTCTCCTTGAATAATAACTTGGGGTGCCATGTGGCATCCCCAAGCTTAGGCTCTTGACACTCCTTATTCCTTCATCCATCGTGATCTCACCCAAAACTTGAAAACTTCAATCACACAAAACTTAACAAAACATTCGTGAGATCCGTTAGTATAAGAAAACCAATCTTTACTTTAAGTACTGTTGCAAACCCATTCTTAATTTGTTATTGCATTAAAAATACTGTATTATAACTTTACCATGGCTTATACCCTCTAATACAAACCATAGATTCATCAAAATAAGCACACAATGCAAAGAAAATAGAATCTGTCAAAAACAGAACAGTCTATAAAGACGCAAATTTACTCATACTTCTGTAACTCCAAAAATTCGAAAATATTAGGATAACATAGACAATTTGTATATCAATCTTTTGTAAAAAATTCCGAATTTTTTGTCGCTTCTGTGAATTTTCAAAATTCTTCTACTGGACACAAAAGTTTCTGTTTTCCAACAAGATCAAATCAACTATCACCCAACATGATCCCAAAGGCTTTACTTGGCACAAGCACTAATTAAAACATAAAAAACACAATCATAATAGGAGCATAATTGTGCAAATATTCAAGAATAGAAAGAAAAAAAGCAAAAATAAATTTTACATTGGTCTGCCTCCCAACAAGCGCTATTGTTTTATGCCCCTAGCTAGGCATAATGCATAGATTCAAGTATTGTCATCTTTAGTTTTCAACTCCTCAATCACATAATTCTTCAAAGATTTGGTATGCATATTTTCAATAACAATACTTCTAGGGATAAGATTGAAGAATTCATTCTTGCAAGAAGGGCCTTTTATCTCTTCAACAAAATTGGGATGAATACTAATCATTTTAAGATCTTCCTTATTGTTATTAGAAGTGGCACCCTTGTTCTTGGTGACTTGAGTTGGCTTGCAAATTTTAACAGGAGTTTTTTTAATAGTGTTAAAGAAGAAAAGGCCGAGCTTAAGTTACTAAAAAATTCTTCCAACTTATCAATCCGAGAAGGACTTTCTTCTATTCTTTCGTTAGCTATGGTTTCCTTTTCCCTTAGTAATTTAAAAACATCTCCCGCTTTTGACCCAATTTTATTAGCCAGATTATGCATCCTTTTATCCAAATTTTCAAATTTTTCCTCGGTGACCACCTTCTTTTCAATAGCATCTAATCTTTTCATAACATGCTCAAGAGTTAAGATTGTTTCATTAATAGTGATAGGTGGAACACCCACTAGATCTCCCATGGCATTAAAAGCATCCAAAGATGGACACATCAAGAAATTTCCCCCAGTGATAGTATCGAGAACAAATCTATACCAAGTTGTGATACCCACATAAAACTGCAAAGAAGAATAACGGTAGATTGCTTGCGAACAAATCTATTATGAGCACTGCAAATCCTATACCAAGCATCTTTTAGATTCTCCCCTCCCCTTTGATTAAAATTGAGAACTTCGTTCTCGGGAGTACACGCAATAGAGGAAGAACTAGCCATAGTAACAAGGTGGGCAAACAAGATCACAAACAAAGAGATCTGTGAAGGAAATATGCCCTAGAGGCAATAATAAAGTTGTTATTTTATATTTCCTTATTGATGATAAAGGTTTATTATTCATGCTAGAATTGTATTGATCGGAAACTTAAATACATGTGTGAATACATAAACAAATACCATGTCCCTAGTATGCCTCTACTAGACTGGCTCGTTGATCAAAGATGGTTAAGGTTTCCTAACCATGGACATGTGTTGTCATTTGATAACGAGATCATATCATTAGGAGAATGATGTGATGGACAAGACCCATCCGTTAGCTTAGCATAATGACCGTTCAGTTTTATTGCTATTGCTTTCTTCATGTCAGATACATATTCCTTCGACTATGAGATTATGCAACTCTTGGATACCGGAGGAATACCTTGTGTTCTATCAAACATCACAACGTAACTGGGTGATCATAAAGATGTTCTACAGGTATCTCTAAAGGTGTTTGTTGAGTTGGCATACATCAAGATTAGGATTTGTTACTCCGAGTATCGGAGAGGTATCTCTGGGCCCTCTCGGTAATACACATCATAAGAAGCCTTGCAAGCAAAGTGGCTAATGAGTTAGTTGCAGAATGATGTATTATGTAATGAGTAAAGAGACTTGCCCATAACGAGATTGAACTAGGTATGAAGATACCGATGATCGAATCTCGGGCAAGTAATATACCGATGGACAAAGGGAATTACGTATGTTGTCATAAGGTTCGACCGATAAAGATCTTCGTAGAATATGTAGGAGATAATATGGGTATCTAGGTTCCGCTATTGGTTATTGACCGGAGAGGCGTCTCGGTCATGTCTACATAGTTCTCGAACCCGTAGGGTCCGCACGCTTAACGTTCGTTGACGATATAGTATTATATGAGTTATGTATGTTGGTGACCGAATGTTGTTCGGAGTCCCGGATGAGATCACGGACATGACGAGGAGCTCCAGAATGGTCTGGAAGTAAAGATTGATATATGGGATATTAGTGTTTGGTCTTCGGAAGGGTTCCGGAATTCACCGGAAGGGGTTTCGGATGTTTCCCGAAATGTTTGGGTACGAGAACACTTTATTTGGGCCAAAAGGGAAAGCCCACGAGGGTTTTGGAAAGAGCAAAAGGAAGTTTTGCGGAGACCAGAGGCCAGACGCTAGGGACTCTGGCGTCTGGGCCCAGACGCCGGGAACCCTGGCGTCTGGCCCTGGAGTCCGAGAAGGACTCTTGCCTTTCAGGCAAAACCGACTATGAGGATGCTTTTACTCCAAGTTTCGACCCCAGGGCTCAACATATAAATAGAGGGGCAGGGCTAGCACCCAAGACACATCAAGATTCACCAAGTCGTGTACTGGCAACCCCGTCCCCTCTAGTTTATCCTCCGGCTAGTTTCTGTAGTGCTTGGCGAAGCCCTGCGGAGATTGTTCTTCATCACCAACAGTCACCACGCTGTCATGCTGCCGGAACTCATCTACTACTTCGCCTCTCTTGCTGGATCGAGAAGGCGAGGACATTATCGAGCTGAACGTGTGCTGAACGCGGAGGTGCCGTACGTTCAGTACTTGATCGAGACGGATTGTGAAGGTGTACGACTACATCAACCACATTGATAAACGCTTCGGCTTAGCGATCTTCAAGGGTATGAAGATGCTCTCCCCCTCTTGTAGCTATGCATCTTCATGGATAGATCTTGCGTGTGCGTAGAAATTTTTTGTTTTCCATGCAACGTTCCCCAACAGTGGCATCCGAGCCAGGTCTATGCGTAGATGATATGCACGAGTAGAACACAAAGAGTTGTGGGCGGTGACAGTCATACTGCTTACCACCAACGTGTTATTTTGATTCGGCGGTATTGTGGGATCAAGCAGCCCAGACCAACCTTACATGTCCACGCACATGAGACCGGTTCCACCGACAGACATGCAACTAGTTTTGCATAAAGGTGGCTGGCGGGTGTCTGTTTCTCCTACTTTAGTCGAATCGAATTTGACTGCGGCCGGTCCTTGAAGAAGGTTAAAACAGCAAACTTGATAAATCACCGTTGTGGTTTTTGCCGTAGGTAAGAACGGTTCTTGCTAGAAGCCCATAGCAGCCACATAAAACTTGCAACAACAAAGTAGAGGACGTCTAACTTGTTTTTGCAGGGCATGTTGTGATGTGATATGGTCAAGACATGATGTGATATACGTTATTGTATGAGATGATCATGTTTTGTAAATTTATCAGCAACCGGCAGGAGCCTTATGGTTGTCTCTTTATTGTATGAAATGCAATCGCCATGTAATTGCTTTACTTTATCGCTATGCATTAGCAATAGTTGTCGAAGCAATAGTTCGCGAGACGACCACGACGCAACGATGGAGATCAAGGTGTCAAGCCGGTGATGATGGAGATCATGACGATGCTTTGGAGATGGAGATCAAAAGCACAAGATGATGATGGCCATATCATGTCACATATTTTGATTGCATGTGATGTTTATCTTTTATGCATCTTATTTTGCTTAGAATGGCGGTAACATTATCAGATGATCCCTTCACTTAATTTCAAGATAAAAGTGTTCTCCCTGAGTATGCACCGTTGCTACAGTTCGTCGTTTCGAGACACCACATGATGATCGGGTGTGATAGACTCTACGTTCACATACAACGGGTGTAAGACAGTTTTGCACATGCAGAATACTTGGGTTAAACTTGACGAGCCTAGCATGTACAGACATGGTCTCGGAACACTGGAGACTGAAAGGTTGAATGTGAATCATATAGTAGATATGATCAACATAGAGATGTTCACCATTGATGACTACCCCATCTCACGTGATGATCGGACATGGGTTAGTTGATTTGGATCACGTATCACTTAGATGACTTGAGGGATGTCTATTTAAGTGGGAGTTCATTAGTAATTTGATTAACTAAACTTAATTTGTCATGAACTTAGTCTTATAGTTTTGCATATCTATGTTGTAGATCAATGGCCCGAGCTACCGTTCCCCTGAATTTTAATGCGTTCCTAGAGAAAGCTAAGTTGAAAGATGATGGTAGCAACTACACGGACTGGGTCCGTAACTTGAGGATTATCCTCATTGCTGCACAGAAGAATTATGTACTTGATGCACTGCTAGGTGAAAGGCCTGTTGCAGGAGCTGAAGCTGATGTTATGAATGTCTGGCAAGCTCGATCTGATGACTACTCAATAGTTCAGTGTGCCATGCTTTACGGCTTAGAACCGGGACTTCAAAGACGTTTTGAACGTCATGGAGCATATGAGATGTTCCAAGAGTTGAAGTTAATATTTCAAGCAAATGCCCGGGTTGTGAGATATGAAGTCTCCAACAAGTTCTATAGCTGCAAGATGGAGGAGAACAGTTCTGTTAGTGAACACATACTCAAAATGTCTGGGTATTATAATCACTTGACTCAGCTGGGAGTTGATCTTCCAGTTGATTGTGTTATTGACAGAGTTCTTCAATCACTGCCACCAAGCTACAAAGGCTTCATGATGAACTATAATATGCAAGGGATGAACAAAACAATTCCCGAGCTCTTCGCAATGCTCAAGGCTGCGGAGGTAGAAATCAAGAAGGAGCATGAAGTGTTGATGGTTAACAAGACCACTAGTTTCAAGAAAAAGGGCAAGGGAAAGAAAGGGAACTTCAAGAAGAATGGCAAGCAAGTTGCCACTGCCGGGAAGAAGCCCAAAGCTGGACCCAAGCTTGAAACTGAGTGCTTCTACTGCAAAGGAACTGGTCACTGGAAGCGGAACTGCCCCAAATACTTGGCGGATAAGAAGGATGGCAAAATGAACAAAGGTATATTTGATATACATGTTATTGATGTGTACCTTACTAATGCTCGTAACAGTGCCTGGGTATTTGATACCGGTTTGGTTGCTCATATTTGTAACTCGAAACAGGAGCTGCGGATTAAACAAAGATTAGCTAAGGACGAGGTGACAACGCATGTCGGAAATGGTTCCAAGGTCGATGTGATCGCTGTCGGCACACTACCTCTACATCTACCTTCGGGATTAGTTTTAGACCTGAATAATTGTTATTTGGTGCCCGTGTTGAGCATGAACATTATATCTGGATCTTGTTTATTGCGAGACGGTTATTCATTTAAATCAGAGAATAATGGCTGTTCTATTTATATGAATAATATCTTTTATGGTCATGCACCCTTGAAGAGTGGTCTATTCTTGTTGAATCTCGATAATAGTGATACACATATTCATAGTATTGATGCCAAAAGATACAAAGTTGATAATGATAGTGCAATATATTTGTGGCACTACCGTTTAGGTCATATTGGTGTAAAGCGCATGAAGAAACTCCATACAGATGGACTTTTGGAATCACTTGATTATGAATCATTTGATACTTGCGAACCATGCCTCATGGGAAAGATGACTAAAACTCCGTTCTCCGGAACAATGGAGTGAGCTAATGACTTATTGGAAATAATACATACCGATGTATGTGGTCCGATGAGTATTGAAGCACGCGGCGGGTATCGTTATTTTCTGACCTTCACAGATGATTTGAGTAGATATGGGTATATCTACTTAATGAAACACAAGTCTGAAACATTTGAAAAGTTTAGAGAATTTGAGAGTGAAGTGGAGAATCATCGTAACAAGAAAATAAAGTTTCTACGATCTGATTGCGGAGGCGAATATTTGAGTTACGTGTTTGGCCATCATTTAAAACAATGTGGAATAGTTTCACAACTCACGCCACCTGGAACACCACAGCGTAATGGTGTGTCCGAACGTCGTAACCGTACTTTATTAGATATGGAGCGTTCTATGATGTCTCTTACCGATTTACCACTGTCGTTTTGGGGTTATGCATTAGAGACAGCTGCATTCACGTTAAATAGGGCACCGTCTAAATCCGTTGAGATGACACCGTATGAACTGTGGTTTGGCAAGAAACCTAAGCTGTCGTTTCTTAAAGTTTGGGGTTGCGACACTTATGTCAAAAGGCTTCAGCCTGATAAGCTCGAACCCAAATCGGAGAAGTGCGTCTTCATAGGATACCCTAAGGAAACAATTGGGTACACCTTCTACCACAGATCCGAAGGCAAGATCTTTGTTGCCAAGAATGTAATATTTCTAGAGAAGGAGTTTCTCTCGAAAGAAGTGAGTGGGAGGAAAGTAGAACTTGATGAGGTAATTGTACCTTCTCTCAATTTGGAAAGTAGCACATCAAAGAAATCCGTTCCCGTGATGCCTACACCAACTAGAGAGGAAGTTAAAGATGATGATCATGAAACTTCGGACCAAGTTACTGCTGGACCTCGTAGGTCAAACAGAGCACGTTCCGCACCAGAGTGGTACGGTAATCCTGTCCTGGAAGTCATGTTACTAGACCATGACGAACCTACGAACTATGAAGAAGCTATGATGAGCCCAGATTCCGATAAATGGCTTGAGGCCATGAAATCTGAGATAGGATCCATGTATGAGAACAAAGTGTGGACTTTGGTGGACTTGCCCGATGATCGGCAAGCCATTGAGAATAAATGGATCTTCGAGAAGAAGACTGACGCTGATGGTAATGATACTGTCTACAAAGCTTGACTTGTCGCAAAAGGTTTTCGACAAGTTCAAGGAGTTGACTACGATGAGACTTTCTCACCTGTAGCGATGCTTAAGTCTGTCCGAATCATGTTAGCAATTGCCACATTTTATAATTATGAAATCTGGCAAATGGACGTCAAAACTGAATTCCTTAATGGATTTCTTAAAGAAGAGTTGTATATGATGCAACCAGAAGGTTTTGTCGATCCTAAAGCTGCTAACAAAGTGTGCAAGGTCCAGCGATACATCTATGGACTAGTGCAAGCATCTCGGAGTTGGAATATACGCTTTGATGAGGTGATCAAAGCATATGGTTTTATACAGACTTACGGTGAAGCCTGTATTTACAAGAAAGTGAGTGGGAGCTCTATAGCATTTCTGATATTATATGTGGATGACATATTATTGATTGGAAATGGTATAGAATTTCTGGATAGCATAAAAGGATACTTGAATAAGAATTTTTCATTGAAAGACCTCGGTGAAGCTGCTTATATATTGGGCATCAAGATCTATAGAGATAGATCAAGACGCTTAATAGGACTTTCACAAAGCACATACCTTGATAAAGTTTTGAAGAAGTTCAAAATGGATCAGTCAAAGAAAGGGTTCTTGCCTGTGTTACAAGGTGTGAAGTTGAGTCAGACTCAAAGCCTGACCACTGCAGAAGATAGAGAGAAAATGAAAGTCATTCCCTATGCCTCAGCCATAGGTTCTATCATGTATGCTATGCTGTGTACCAGACCTGATGTGTGCCTTGCCATAAGTTTGGTAGGGAGGTACCAAAGTAATCCAAGTGTGGATCACTAGACAGCGGTCAAGAACATCCTGAAGTACCTGAAAAGGACAAAGGATATGTTTCTCGTTTATGGAGGTGACGAAGAGCTCGTCATAAATGGTTACGTCGATGCTAGCTTCAACACTAATCCGGATGACTCTAAGTCACAAACCGGATACGTGTTTATATTGAATGGTGGAGCTGTCAGTTCGTGCAGTTCCAAGCAGAGCGTCGTGGCGGGATCTACGTGTGAAGCGGAGTACATAGCTGCTTCAGAAGCAGCACATGAAGGAGTTCATATCCGATCTAGGTGTAATACCTAGTGCATCGGGTCCAATGAAAATCTTTTGTGACAACACTGGAGCTATTGCCTTAACGAAGGAATCCAGGTTTCACAAGAGAAGCAAACACGTCAAGAGACGCTTCAACTCCATTCGTGAAAAGGTCAAGGATGGAGACATAGAAATTTGCAAAGTACATACGGATCTGAATGTGGCAGACCCGTTGACTAAGCCTCTTCCACGAGCAAAACATGATCAACACCTAGACTCCATGGGTGTTAGATTCACTACAATGTAATCTAGATTATTGACTCTAGTGCAAGTGGGAGACTGAAGGAAATATGCCCTAGAGGCAATAATAAAGTTGTTATTTTATATTTCCTTATTCATGATAAAGGTTTATTATTCATGCTAGAATTGTATTGATCGGAAACTTAAATACATGTGTGAATACATAAACAAATACCATGTCCCTAGTATGCCTCTACTAGACTGGCTCGTTGATCAAAGATGGTTAAGGTTTCCTAACCATGGACATGTGTTGTCATTTGATAACGAGATCACATCATTAGGAGAATGATGTGATGGACAAGACCCATCCGTTAGCTTAGCAGAATGATCGTTCATGTTTATTGCTATTGCTTTCTTCATGTCTAATACATATTCCTTCGACTATGAGATTATGCAACTCCCGGATACCGGAGGAATACCTTGTGTTCTATCAAACATCACAACGTAACTGGGTGATCATAAAGATGCTCTACAGGTATCTCTGAAGGTGTTTGTTGAGTTGGCATAGATCAAAGATTAGGATTTGTCACTCCGAGTATCGGAGAGGTATCTCTGGGCCCTCTCGGTAATACACATCATAAGAAGCCTTGCAAGCAAAGTGGCTAATGAGTTAGTTGCAAAATGATGTATTACGGAACGAGTAAAGAGACTTGCCGGTAACGAGATTGAACTAGGTATGAAGATACCGACGATCGAATCTCGGGCAAGTAACATACCGATGGACAAAGGGAATTACGTATGTTGTCATAAGGTTCGACTGATAAAGATCTTCATAGAATATGTAGGAGCCAATATGGGCATCCAGGTTCCGCTATTGGTTATTGACCGGAGAGGCGTCTCGGTTATGTCTACATAGTTCTCGAACCCGTAGGGTCCGCACGCTTAGCGTTCGTTGATGATATAGTATTATATGAGTTATGTATGTTGGTGACCGAATGTTGTTCGGAGTCCCAGATGAGATCACGGACATGACGAGGAGCTCCGGAATGGTCCGGAAGTAAATATTGATATATGGGATAATAGTGTTTGGTCTTCGGAAGGGTTCTAGAATTCACCGGAAGGGGTTTCGGATGTTTCCCAAAATGTTTTGGTACGAGAACACTTTATTTGGGCCAAAAGGGAAAGCCCACGAGGGTTTTGGAAAGAGCAAAAGGAAGTTTTGCGGAGACCAGAGGCCAGACGCCAGGGACTGGCGTCTAGGCCCAGACGCCGGGAACCCTGGCGTCTGGCCCTGGAGTCCTAGAAGGACTCTTGCCTTTCGGGGAAAACCGACTTTGAGGAGGCTTTTACTCCAAGTTTCGACCCCAGGGCTTGACATATAAATAGAGGGGCAGGGCTAGCACCCAAGACACATCAAGATTCACCAAGTCGTGTGCCGGCAACCCCGTCCCCTCTAGTTTATCCTCCGTCTAGTTTCTGTAGTGCTTGGCGAAACCCTGCGGAGATTGTTCTTCATCACCAACCGTCACCACGCCGTCGTACTGCCGGAACTCATCTACTACTTCGCCTCTCTTGCTGGATCAAGAAGGCGAGGACGTCATCGAGCTGAACGTGTGCTGAATGCGGAGGTGCCGTACGTTCGGTACTTGATCAGGACGGATCATGAAGGTGTACGACTACATCAACCACGTTGATAAACGCTTCCGCTTAGCGATCTTCAAGGGTATGAAGATGGTCTCCCCCTCTCGTAGCTATGCATCTTCATGGATAGATCTTGCGTGTGCGTAGAAATTTTTTGTTTTCCTTGCAACGTTCCCCAACAATCTGACGAGAAAAAGGCAAGCGAAAGAGAAGGTGAATAAAAAGGCAAATATTTTTGTGCTTTTTGCAAAAACGTTTTAGAAGTGGGGGATATGAAAATGAGAGGCAAATGGGAAATAATGTAAATTGCAAGTAGATGAGATTTGTGATTAGGAACCTAATAGATGTTGATGATGTCTCCCCGGCAATTGCGCCAGAAATTTCCTTTAACGTGGCTTAAACTGCGTTGGTATTTCCGCAAGGTGGAAGGGATGATGCAGCACAACTACGGCAAGTATTTCCCTCAGTTATGAAAACCAGAGGTTATCGAACCAGTAGGAGAACCAAGCAACATGATGTAAACTACAAATCTCTACTTCCCTTTGCGAAGGGCCTATCTATTTACTTTATGCAATTTTTATTTTTATTTGAGTCTCCATCTTCTCTTATAAAGCACCAACTAAGGGGCACTATGTGTTGGGGAATGTTGCATGGAAAACAAAAAATTTCTACGCACACGCAAGATCTATCCATGGAGATGCATAACTACGAGAGGGGGAGAGCATCCTCATACCCTTGAAGATTGCTAAGCGTAACCGTTTATCAACGTGGTTGATTTAGTCGTACACATTCATGATCTGTCCTGATCAAGTACCGAACATACGGCACCTCCGCGTTCAGCACACGTTCAGCTCGATGATGTCCTCGCCTGCTTGATCCAGCAAGAGGGGTAAAGTAGTAGATGAGTTCCGGCAGCACGACGGTGTGGTGATGGTGGTGGTGAAGAACAATCTCCACAGGGCTTCGCCAAGCACAACGGAAACTATGACGGAGGATAAACTAGAGGGGGCGGGGTTGCCGGCACACGGCTTGGTGAATCTTGATCTATTTTGGGTGCTAGCCCTGCCCCTCTATTTATATGTTGAGTCCTGTGGTTGTTTCTTGGATAAAGAGTCTCCTCAAAGTCGGTTTAGCCCACAAGGCAAGAGTCCTTCTCGGACTCCAGGACCAGACACCAGGGTCCCTGGTGTCTGGCCCCTTGGCCTCCACAAAACTGCCTTTTGCACCTTCCTAAAGCCCCGTGGGCTTTACCTCTTGGCCTAAATAAAGTGTTCTCATACCCGAACATTTCGGGAAACATCTGAAACCCCTTCCGGTGAATTCCGGAACCCTTCCGGAGACCAAACACTATTATCCCATATATCAATTTTTACCTTCGGACTATTCCGGAGCTCCTCGTCATGTCTGTTATCTCATCTAGGACTCCAAACAACATTCGGTCACCAACATACATAACTCATATAATACTATATTGTCAACGAACATTAAGCGTGCGGACCCTACGGGTTTGAGAATGATGTAGACATGAATGAAACGCTTCTCCGGTCAATAACCATTAGCGGGACCTGGATTCCCATATCGGTTTCTACATATTCCACGAAGATCTTTATCGTTCGAACCTTTATGACAACATACGCAGTTCCCTTTGTCTGTCGGTATGTTACTTGCCCGAGATTCGATCGTCGGTATCTCCATACCTAGTTCAATCTCGTTACTAGCAAGTCACTTTACTCGTTCCATAATACATCATCCTTTAACTAAGTCCTTAGTCACTTTGCTTGCAAGCTTCTTATGATGTTGTATTACCGAGATGGCCTAGAGATACCTCTCCGTCACACGGAGTGACAAATCCCAGCTTGATCCATGCCAAACCAACAAACACCTTCGGAGATACCTGTAGAGCACCTTTATGATCACCCAGTTACATTGTGACGTTTGATGGTACACAAGGCATTCCTCTGAAGTTCGGGAGTTGCATGATCTCATGGTAGAAGAAACATGTATTTGACATTAAGAAAGCAGTAGCAATAAACTGAACGATCATATGTTATGCTAATGGTTGGGTCTTGTCCATCACATCATTCTCCTAATGATGTGATCCTGTCATCAAATGACAACTCATGTCTATGGTTAGGAAACCTTAACCATCTTGATCAACGAGCTAGTCTAGTAGAGGCTCACTAGGGACATGGTATTTGTTTATGAATCCACACATGTATTTAAGTTTCCGGTCAATACAATTCTAGCATGAATAATAAACCTTTATCATGAATAAGGAAATATGATAATAACCAATTTATTATTGCCTCTAGGGCATATTTCCAACACTATGATTGTACTTGAGCATTGGATGTAGCTAATATTCGAGTGTGTTTCATGAATGGATCAATGATTGTGCATGATGGACTAGGGATAACTTTCCTTAGTGTTGATATTTTGAAAGACATGGTTGCTTGATGATATGCTTGAGTATTGAAGTCCTCATGTCAATTATAGACTATTGCTTTGAAACATCTAAAAGTCCAAATGTCCATGCTACAAAATAAAAGAATATGTGATGAACATGTTAGGCAGCATTCCACATAAAAAATGTTGTTTTTTATCATTTACCTACTCGAGGATGAGCATGAATTAAGCTTGGGATGCTGATATGTCTCCAACGTATCTATAATTTTTTTATTGTTCCATGCTGTTATATTATCATTCTTGGATGTTTTACAATCATTTTATAACAAAAGTATATCATTTTTTGGGACTAACCTATTGACATAGTGCCCAGTGCCAGTTCCTGTTTTTTCTTGTTTTTTACTTCGCAGAATATCCCTATCAAATGGAGTCCAAACGCAGAGAAACTTTTTGGATATTTTTTTGGACCAGAAGACAACTTGGGAGCCAAGGAAGCACCTGGGGGGAGGCCCGTGGGGCCCACAAGACCTGGCGTGCCCTGATGGGTTGTGGGGCCCACGGGGGTCTCCTCCATCGCCTCTCAGCTCTATATATACCCAAATATTCCAGAAACCCTAGGGGAGACAACGAAACACAATTCCAGCTGCTGCAAGTTCCAGAACCACGAGATCCAATCTAACACGATCACGGAGGGGTTCATCATCCTCATTGGTGCCTCTCTGATGATGCGTGAGTAGTTCACCATAGACCTACGGGTCCGTAGGCAGTAGCTAGATGGCTTTCTCTCTCTTTTTGATTCTCAATACAATGGTCTCTTGGAGATCTATTTGATGTAATGACTTTTTGCGGTGTGTTTGTTGGGATCCGATGAAGTTCGAGTTTATGATCAGATCTATATCCATGAATATTATTTGAGTTTTCTTTGATCTCTTATATGCATGATTATTTATAGCCTCGTATTTCTTCTTCGAATCTTTGGTTTAGTTAGGCCAACTAGATCGATTTTTCTTGCCATGGGAAGAGGTGCTTTGTGATGGGTTCGATCTTACGGTGTCCTCACCCAGTGATAGAAGGGGCAGCGAGGCACGTATGTATCATTGCCATTAAGGATAACAAGATGGGGTCTATTCCTACATGAATAGATCTTGTCTACGTCATGTCATCATTCTTATTGCATTACTCCATTTCTCCATGAACTTAATACACTAGATGCATGCTAGATAGCGGTCGATGTGTGGAGTAATAGTAGTAGATTCAGAATCGTTTCGGACTACTAATCTTGGACGTGATGCCTATATATTGATCATTGTCTTGGATATCGTCATAATTATTCGTTCTTCTATCAATTGCCCAACAGTAATTTGTTTACCCACCGTATGCCATTTTCTCAAGAGAAGCCACTAGTGAAATCTACGACCCTCTTTTATCATATTGCTTTCCGATCTATCTTTTACCGTATTTTTTTTCAGGTCTATTATTCCAAAAACCCAAAAATACTTTGCTACACTTTTTATTTGCATCTTTTATTTCATATTTATTTCAGATCTATTTATCCAATCTCATACTATTTAATCTATCTTTTACCGAGGAGGGATTGACAACCCCTCTTACGCATTGGGTTGCGAGGTTTTGTTCTTTTTGTGCAGGTACCGTTTACATAGTGTTTCTTGGTTCTCCTACTGGTTCGATAACCTTGGTTTCATAACTGAGGAAAATACTTGCCGTAGATGTGCGGCATCATTCCTTCCAACTTGGGGAAATACCAACGCAGTTTAAGCCACGTCAGACATCACTGATGACAAGAATTTTGACCAGTGGGCAAACTTTTGCCGATCATATCTCCATATGACTCTTGTTCATCTTTCGATGCTTTGTGCTCCAAGCTTAGAACGATTCTGCTAGAACTTCAAGACAACCGAGTGTTATTTGCATACATGGTCTGACCATCCCCGTCTTACACCTCACGTCCCGTTTGTACTCATGTGGACATGACGCACTCCGGAATGCTATGTGTTATGGACGGTTGCAACACTAGGAAGAGCACCTTTTAACTTGATATTTACCGTGAGAGATCACCCTAATAATTGACTACTGCGCAATCAAAGGGTGCAAACAACAAAGGGATAAACATCTCAGGCAATTCATAATAGCATGACATGGTATAGCCCTGGGCGCCGGGAGATCTTCATCATTGTCTTCAATCTTAAGTTGAAGCAACATGACGACCAATATTTCATTGCCATGGCAACTGTTTCAAAAATGTTTTCGTGGTGCAATCTCAGAAAATGTTGCCATGGCGACCATTTTAGAAAACGTTGTCGTGGCACCAAAATCTGAAATTCCGCCGTGGCACAAAATTATAGCCCCTCGTTCCGCGCCTTGGTACACCTTCTCCTTGTCGGGGTCCTCCGTGTACGTCTTGCCACCATCACCTGTAACCTATCTCTATGATATTTACATTAAGGTGGCAATCTCGTAGCTCCAGCCATCATGTCGTGACGCGCAGGCCACTTAACATTACAACATATAACCATCTCATACATAAACTCATTATCATGACGAAGGCTATACCACATCATATGCAAACCCTGCAAAACCAAGTTAGACGTCCTCTAATCGGTTTGGCAAATTTTAATTATGTGGTTAACCAGTTTTATCAATTAAGACTAGCTACCTACGCAAGCACAACAAGGCGATGTTCTTGATGCTAGATTAAGTTTCGGGGTGTGTGAAAGAGAGACTTAATTAAAAGTCTCATCCCCCACACTAAACTTCATCAATACGCGTGACCCCCTAGAAGATCATCCATCTTCGGCACCCTCTTGTGTACGCGACGGTTCACTATTCCCGACTATGATGTAGCCCAAGGAACTGTTAATAGATTGTTTGTAGCCAGAGCAGATCGATTGTCAGAACCTTCTAGCAAAACTACATCATTCTGCCGATGAACTGAACCGAAGCAACACTCATGGGAAGCATAGCAAGAGCACCAACCATCACATATCAGATGTGATCTAGATCGCAACCTTCATCTACTCATAAACCTGCTCATGATGCCACTACTGGGAAACATAGTAGAAAACAAAAAAAATTGCCCTACGAACACCCAAGAACAATATGAAGATGCATAACGGGTTGTGATCAACGATCGTTACCGAGTCTGGGAGTGCAACGGAAGTAGACGAGTCAGTGTAGATTGTACTTGAAGTCCCTCGAACATTGATGACGATCCCGCGAACCGCCCACGAATGATCCCTCGAACGAAAGACCGAAAGCATGGCCTCTCTACTTGGTTGCAAGCGTACGGTCTTCACGATCCGGCAGCGCTTCGCCGTCCAGAGCTAAGCATCACCGAAGAGTTAGAGGGAGAAGATTAGAACCACACGGGGCTTCTAATTATGAGGATTAGAGGTGGCTAGGGCTCGCTCTAATTAGTCAACTAGGACCAACTAGAACGTGCACTAGATCAACTAGGGGAGGCTCCAAAACTTGTGTACTCATAGGGTGGAAATCCTCTAGTATATATAGGATTGGGGGGAAGAGGGGCTGCCACCAAGGTGTCATGTACGTGGACATGTAAGGTTGGTCCGGGCCGCTTCATCCCACAATACCGTAGAATCAAAATAAGACATTGGTGGTAAGCAGTATGAACATCACCGCCCACAACTCCTTTATGTTCTACTCGTGCATATCATCTACGCATAGACCTGGCTCATGATGCCACTATTGGGGAACGTTGCATGGAAAACAAAAAATTTCTACGCACACGCAAGATCTATCCATGGAGATGCATAGCTACGAGAGGGGGAGAGCATCTTCATACCCTTGAAGATTGCTAAGCGGAAGCGTTTATCAACGCGGTTGATGTAGTAGTACACCTTCACGATCCATCCTGATCAAGTTCCGAACGTACAGAACCTACGCATTCAGCACACGTTCAGCTTGATGACGTCCTCGCCTTCTTGATCCAGCAAGAGGGGCGAAGTAGTAGATGAGTTCCGGTAGCACGACGGCGTGGTGACGGTGGTGGTGAAGAACAATCTCCGCAGGGCTTCGCCAAGCACATCAGAAACTATGACGGAGGATAAACTAGAGGGGGCGGGGTTGCCGGCACACGGCTTGGTGAATCTTGATCTAGTTTGGGTGCTAGCCCTGCCCCTCTATTTATATGTTGAGCCCTGGGGTCGTTTCTTGGAGAAAGAGCCACCTCAAACTCGGTTTAGCCCGCAAGGCAAGAGTCCTTCTCGAACTCCAGGACCAGACACCAGGGTCCTTGGCGTCTGGCCCCAAATGCCAGGGTTAATGGCGTCTGGCCCCTAGGCCTCCACACAACTGCCTTTTGCACCTTCCTAAAGCCCCGTGGGCTTTACCTCTTGGCCCAAATGAAGTGTTCTCGTACCTGAACGTTTCGGGAAACATCTGAAACCCCTTTCGGTGAATTCTGGAACCCTTCCGGAGACCAAACACTATTATCCCATATATCAATTTTTACCTCCGGACTATTCCGGAGCTCCTCGTCATGTCTGTGATCTCATCCAGGACTCCAAACAACATTCGGTCACCAACATACATAACTCATATAATACTATATTGTCAACGAACGTTAAGCATGCGGACCCTATGGGTTCGAGAATGATGTAGACATGACTGAGACGCTTCTCTGGTCAATAACCATTAGCGGGACCTGGATGCCCATATCGGTTTCTACATATTCCACGAAGATCTTTATCGTTCGAACCTTTATGACAACATACGCAGTTCCCTTTGTCTGTCGGTATGTTACTTGCCCGAGATTCGATCGTCGGTATCTCCATACCTAGTTCAATCTCGTTACTAGCAAGTCTCTTTACTCGTTCCGTAATACATCATCCCGCAACTAACTCCTTAGTCACTTTGCTTGCAAGCTTCTTGTGATGTTGTATTACCGAGAGGGCCTAGAGATACTTCTCCGTCACATGGAGTAACAAATCCCAGCTTGATCCATGCCAACCCAACAAACACCTTCGGAGATACCTGTAGAGCACCTTTATGATCACCCAGTTATTTTGTGACGTTTGATGGTACACAAGGCATTCCTCCGGAGTCTGGGAGTTGCATGATCTCATGGTCGAAGAAACATGTATTTGACATTAAGAAAGCAGTAGCAATAAACTGAACGATCATATGTTATGCTAACGGTTGGGTCTTGTCCATCACATCATTCTCCTAATGATGTGATCCCGTCATCAAATGATAACTCATGTCTATGGTTAGAAAACCTTAACCATCTTGATCAACGAGCTAGTCTAGTAGAGGCTCACTAGGGACATGGTATTTGTTTATGATTCCACACATGTATTTAAGTTTCCGGTTAATACAGTTCAAGCATGAATAAAAAACCTTTATCATGAATAAGGAAATATGATAATAACCAATTTATTATTGCCTCTAGGGCATATTTCCAACACTATGATCGTACTTGAGCATTGGATGTAGCTAATATTCGAGTGTGTTTCATGAATGGATCAATGATTGAGCATGATGTGCTAGGGAGAACTTTCTTTAGTGTTGATATTTTGAAAGACATGGTTGCTTGTTGATATGCTTGAGTATTGAAGTCCTCATGTCAATTATAGACTATTGCTTTGAACCATCTAAAAGTCCAAATGTCCAGGCTACAAAAGAAAAGAATATGTGATGAACATGTTAGGCAGCATTCCACATCAAAAATGTTTTTTTATCATTTACCTACTCGAGGACGAGCAGGAATTAAGCTTGGGATGCTGATACGTCTCCAACGTATCTATAATTTTTTTATTGTTCCATGCGTTTATATTATCATTCTGGGATGTTTTACAATCATTTTATAACAAAAGTATATCATTTTTTGGGACTAACCTATTAACATAGTGCCCAGTGCCAGTTGTTGTTTTTTTGCTTGTTTTTTACTTCGCAGAATATCCCTATCAAATGGAGTCCAAACGCAGAGAAACTTTTTGGAGATTTTTTTTGGACCAGAAGACAACTTGGGAGCCAAGGAAGCACCTGGGGGGAGGCCCATGGGGCCCACAAGACCTGGTGCGCCCTGATGGGTTGTGGGGCCCACGGGGGTCTCCTCCATCGCCTCTCATCTCTATAAATACCCAAATATTCTAGAAACCCTAGGGGAGACAACGAAACACAATTCCAGCTGCCGCAAGTTCCAGAACCATGAGATCCAATCTAACATGACCACGGAGGGGTTCATCATCCTCATTGCTGCCTCTCTGATGATGCGTGAGTAGTTCACCATAGACCTACGGGTCCGTAGGCAGTAGCTAGATGGCTTTCTCTCTCCTTTTGATTCTCAATACAATGGTCTCTTGGAGATCTATTTGATGTAATGACTTTTTGCGGTGTGTTTGTTGGGATCCGATGAAGTTCGAGTTTATGATCAGATCTATATCCATGAATATTATTTGAGTTTTCTTTGATCTCTTATATGCATGATTATTTATAGCCTCGTATTTCTTCTTCGAATCTTTGGTTTAGTTAGGCCAACTAGATCGATTTTTCTTGCCATGGGAAGAGGTGCTTTGTGATGGGTTCGATCTTACGGTGTCCTCACCCAGTGATAGAAGGGGTAGCGAGGCACGTATGTATCATTGCCATTAAGGATAACAAGATGGGGTCTATTCCTACATGAATAGATCTTGTCTACATCATGCCATCGTTCTTATTGCATTACTCCATTTCTCCATGAACTTAATACACTAGATGCATGCTGGATAGCGGTCGATGTGTGGAGTAATAGTAGTAGATGCAGGATCATTTCGGTCTACTAATCTTGGACGTGATGCCTATATATTGATCACTGCCTTGGATATCGTCATAATTATTCGTTCTTCTATTAATTGCCCAACAGTAATTTGTTTACCCACCGTATGCTATTTTCTCAAGAGAAGCCACTAGTGAAACCTACGGCCCCCGGGTCTCTTCTTTAATATATTTGCTTTCACGATCTATTTTTATTTGCTTTTATTTTCAGATCTATTAATCCAAAAATACAAAAATATCATGCTGCAATTTTTATTTATTTATTTTATCTCGCGTTCCCGCGAGATCTATTTATCCAATCTACTACAATTTTACCTATCTTTTTACCCGTGAGGGATTGACAACCCCTCTCTTACATCGGGTTGCAAGTATTTGTTCTTTGTGTGCAGGAGCTGTTTACATTGTGTTGCGTGGTTCTCCTACTGGTTCGATAACATTGGTCTCATCACTGAGGGAAATACCTACCGTAGCTGTCCTGCATCATCCCTTCCTCTTTGGGGAAATACCGACGTAGTTCAAGCCGCATCAAAAGGAATTTCTGGCGCCGTTGCCGGGGAGACTTCATCAACATCTACCAGGTTCCTAATCACAAATCTCATCTCCTTGCAATTTACATTATTCACCATTTGCCTCTCGTTTTCCTCTCCCCCACTTCACAAAAAATTGCTGTTTTATTTACCCTCTTTTTCGTTCGCCGTTTTCTCGTCAGATCTGTTTTTGAGTGCAATCTTGTTGCGTAGTCACGATGACTCAAGAGAACACCAAGTTATGTGATTTCTCCAATACCAACAACAATGATTTTATTAGCACTCCGATTGCTCCTCCCGCCACTAGTGCGGAGTCTTGTGATATTAATGCCGCGTTGTTGAATCTTGTTATAAAAGATCAATTTTCTGGTACTCCTAGTGAGGATGCCGCGTCCCATCTTAACACATTCGTGGAATTATGTGATATGCAAAAGAAAAAAGATGTGGACAATGATATTGTGAAGTTGAAATTATTTCCGTTTTCTTTGCGAGATCGTGCAAAAAATTGGTTTTCTTCTTTGCCTCGTAATAGTATTGATTCTTGGGATAAGTGCAAGGATGCTTTTATTACTAAGTATTTTCCGCCCGCTAAAATTATTTCCCTTAGGACGCAAATTATGAATTTTAAGCAACTTGAGCATGAACATGTTGCGCAATCTTGGGAAAGAATGAACTTGATGCTAAGAAATTGTCCTACTCATGGTTTAAATCTTTGGATGATCATACAAATTTTTTATGCGGGATTGAATTTTGTTTCTAGAAATCTTTTAGATTCCACTGCGGGTGGTACTTTTATGGAAATTACTTTGGGTGAAGCTACTAAATTGCTTGATAATATTATGGCAAATTATTCACAATGGCATACCGAAAGAGCTCCTACTAGTAAAAAGGTTAATTCGGTTGAAGAAATTTCTTCTTTGAGTGAAAAAGTTGATGCTCTTATGAAATTGGTTGCTAATAAAAGTGCTCCTATTGATTTTAATGATGTGCCTTTGTCCACTTTGATTGAGCAAAATAGTGATGCCATAGATGTGAATTTTATCTCTTGAAACAATTTCAATAACAATGCTTATAGAGGTAATTTTAATCCTAGGCCTTTTCCTAGTAATTCCTCTAATAATAATGGTAATTCCTATGGTAATCCTTCTTATAATAATAATAGGAACACCTCTGATTTTGAGAATAATATTAAAGAATTTATCAATGCTCAAAAGAATTTTAATACTACGATGGAAGAAAAATTAAGTAAGATTGATGATTTGTCTAGAAGCGTTGATAGAATTTCTCATGATGTAGAAAATCTCAAGATGAAAATTTTTGTGCCTAAGGTTGAAGAATCAATTAAAGCTTTATATGTTTCTATGGATGAAAGTAAGAAAAGAACCGCTATGCTTAGAGCTAGAAGAGAATTTTTAGAAAAAGCGTTTTCTAGTGATTCCTTTCATAAAAATGATGAAGATCTTAAAGTGATTGGTGTTAATTCTATTGATTCTTTGTTTAGTAAAATTACGATTGATAATAAAGGGACTGAATAAGAGTCAACTTTAGCTAGAAGGCGTCTCGGTAATTCGGAGGGTGAAAATCTTGTTGAATAAATTGATAAAAGTGGGTTTGAAGAGATCAAAACTTTAACTAGTGATGTGCCCACTCTTTTGGATTACAAAGACTTTAATTATGATAATTGCTCTTTGATTGATTGTATTTCTTTGTTGCAATCCATGATAAATTCACCCCATGCCTATGAACAAAATAAAGCTTTTACTAAACATATTGTTGATGCTATGATGAAAGCTTTGGAAGAAAAGTTGGAATTAGAGATTTCAATTCATAGAAAATTACATGATGAATGGGAACCTACTATCAAAGTCAAGATAAAAAATTATGAGTGTTTTGCTTTATGTGATTTGGGTGCTAGTGTTTCTACAATTCCAAAATCTTTATGTGATGTGCTTGGTCTTACCGATATTGAAGAATGTTCTTTAAATTTGCACTTGGCGGATTCTACTATTAAAAAGCCTATGGGAAGAATTAATGATGTTCTTATTCTTGCAAATAGGAATTATGTGCCCATAGATTTTATTGTTCTTGATATTGATTGCAATCTGTCTTGTCCAATTATTCTTGGTAGACCGTTTTTACGTACTATTGGTGCCGTGATTGATATGAAAGAAGGCAATATTAAATTTCAATTTCCACTAAGGAAGGGTATGGAACACTTTACTAGAACTAGAATTAAGCCACCATATGAATCAATCATGAGAGCATCGTATGGATCTAGAAACAAAGATGACAATACTTAGATCCTTTGCATTATGCCTAACTAGGGGCGTAAAACGATAGCGCTTGTTGGGAGGCAACCCAACTTGTATCTTTTTGCTTTTTGGTTTTCTTGCTGTTTTCAATAAAATAAACAATTATGCCTCTGTTTAGATGTGTTTTTGTGGTTTAAATTAGTGTTTATGCCAAGCAAAGCCTTTGGGATGATTTGGGTGATAGTTGATTTGATCTTGTTGGAAAACAGAAACTTTTGCGTCCAGTAATTTTTTTTTGAAACTTAACAGAAGCGACAAAACGTTATGAAGTTTTTACACAGGATTGATATACAATTTTCCTCTGTCGTCCTAATTTTTCAGAATTTTTGGAGTTACATAAGTATGAGAACAATTCGTATCTTTACAGACTGTTCTGTTTTTGACAGATTCTGTTTTCTTTGCATTGTGTGCTTATTTTGATGAATCTACAGTTTTTTCGGGGGGTATGAGCCATGGTAAAGTTAGAATACAGTAGATATAATGCAAGAACAAAATTTGAATGGGTTTTCTACAGTACTTAAAGTAAAGATTAGTTTTCTTATACTAACGGATCTCACGAAGGTTTTGTTAAGTTTTGTGTGATTGAAGTTTTCAAGTTTTGGGTGAGATCACGATGGATGAAGGAATAAGGAGTAAGAAGAGCCTAAGCTTGGGGATGCCCCATCGCACCCCAAGCCATTATCCAAAGAGAAGCAAACAACTAAGCTTGGGGATGCCCGAGTGGCATCCCCTCTTTCTTCTAACGACCATCGGTATTTTACTTGGAGCTATATTTTTATTCGTCACATATCATGAGTTTTGCTTGGAGCTTCTTGTATGATATGAGTCTTTGCTTATTTTTCTTTTTATTTTTAGTCATGAATCCTTGCTGGACACACCTATTTGAGAGAGCCAAAATTATGCTATGACTTGTTAGAATTGCTCTCTGTGCTTCACTTAAATCCTTATGAGCTATGGAATTGCTCCAGTGCTTCACTTATATCTTTTTTAGCACGGTGTGCTTTAGTATTTTTAAGAAATTCTCTCTTGCTTCACTTAAATTATTTTGAGAGAAGGAAATTTTTATGCTCATGTTCTTCACTTAGATTTGTTTGAGCTATCAAAAGCAACACATTAAACTAGTCCCAAAGTGATAGATATCCAAGGAGGATATAATAAAAACTTTCATGAAGATCATTGGACAAAATAAACTTGATTCCTTGTGATAGTTTTGCGATATGTTGATATAATATGTGAGTCATGTTGATGAGTAATTATGCTTTAGTAAGAATATTGGTGTTAAGGTTTGCGATTCCCTATGCAAGCACGAAAGTCAACAGTTATGCAATGAAATTATATCCTACTTGTGGTGCATTATTCGGTGTTAGTTATGCTTAATGCTCGCTTATGAGATTTTTCGTTTCTTGGTTGGATGCTTTTCAATCTTTTGCTAGCCTTCACTTGCACTAAGTATGATCACTACTTGTGCATCCAAAATCCTTAAACCAGTTTTGCCATATGAGTCCACTATACCTACCTATATGCGGTATTTCCGTGCCGTTCTAAGCAAATTTGTATGTGCCATCTCTAATTTCAAAATAAATTACTCTTTTGTGTGCTCATACCGCTCATGAAACGGTAGGGGGTGGCTGATATATTTCCATGCTAGATGTGTTATTCTCAAGATGAGTGTTTATTCACTTGTCATTGCACGAGAGTACGGCAAAGGTATTAGGGATGCCCAGTCCCGAAATGAAAAATGAATTTACTTTATGTTGTCAAATAATAAATTCCTTGGAAAGTGTTGGTATGGAGGGCACCTGTGGATACGGCTAGCCATGGAAAGTGAAAGTATGGTGGAAAAAGGAATAAACTTTATTTTCTGTTTGGGAACCGCCTATGATATATCTAGCATGGAAAGTATTGGGAACTACTTGATCGTTTTCGTTGATAGGAAAAGCATGCCACTCAAAATGTTTTATCTCTATCTTTTTCGCTTTGAGCTCTGGCACCTCTACAAATCCTTACTTCCCTCCGTGAAGGGCCTTTCTATTTACTTTATGCAATTTTTATTTTTACTTGAGTCTCCATCTTCCCTTATAAAGCACCAACTAAGGGGCACTATGATCGTACTTGAGCATTGGGTGTAGCTAATATGCGAGTGTGTTTCATGAATGGATCAATGATTGAGCATAATGGGCTAGGGATAACTTGCTTTAGCGTTGATATTTTGAAAGACATGTTTGCTTGTTGATATGCTTGAGTATTAAAGTCCTCATGTCAAAACTAGACTATTGCTTTGAATCATATAAAAGTCCAAATGTCCATGCTACAAAGAAAAGAATATGTGATGAACATGTTAGGCAGCATCCCACATCAAAAATTCTATTTTTATCATTTACCTACTCGAGAACGAGCAGGAATTAAGCTTGGGGATGCTGATACGTCTCCAACGTATCTATATTTTTTGATTGTTCCATGTTGTTATATTATCATTCTTGGATGTTTTACAATCATTTTATAGCAACTTTATATCATTTTTTGGGACTAACCTATTAACATAGTGCCCAGTGCCAGTTGCTGTTTTTGCTTGTTTTTTACATCACAGAAAATCAATATCAAACGGAGTCCAAACGCAGCGAAACTTTTTAGAGATTTTTTTTGGACCAGAAGACATCCAGTGGGCCAAAGAAGTACCGAAGAGGGGGCCCGAGGTGAGCCCAAGACACCAGGGTGCGCCTGGAGGCCCAGGCGCGCCCTGATGGGTTGTGCCCACCTTGGTGACCTCCCGCACCGCCTCTATGCTCTATAAATACCCAAATATTCCAGAAACCCTAGGGGAGTCGACGAAAATCAATTCCAGCCGTCGCAAGTTCCAGAAACCACAGATCCAATCTAGACACCATCACGGAGAGGTTCATCATCCTCATTGGTGCCTCTCCGACGATGCGTGAGTAGTTCATTGTAGACCTACGGGTCCGTAGGCAGTAGCTAGATGGCTTCCTCTCTCTCTTTTGATTCTCAATACAATGGTCTCTTGGAGATCTATTTGATGTAACTCTTTTTGCGGTGTGTTTGTTGGGATCCGATGAACTTTGAGTTTATGATCAGATCTATGTTTTTATCCATGAAAGTTATTTGAGTCTTTTGATCTCTTATATGCATGATTACTTATAATCTCATATTTCTTCTTCGAATCTTTGGTTTAGTTAGGCCAACTAGATCGATTTTTCTTGCCATGGGAAGAGGTGTTTTGTGATGGGTTCGATCTTACGATGCTTGATCCCAGTGACAGAAGGGGAACCGACACGTATGTATCGTTGCCATTAAGGATAACAAGATGGGGTCTATTTCTACATAAATAGATCTTGTCTACATCATGTCATCGTTCTTATTGCATTACTCCATTTCTCCATGAACTTAATACACTAGATGCATGATGGATAGCGGTCAATGTGTGGAGTAATAGTAGTAGATGCAGGCAGGAGTCGGTCTACTAATCTTGGACGTGATGCCTATGTAATGATCATTGCCTGGATATCGTCATGATTATTTGAAGTTCTATCAATTGTCCAACTGTAATTTGTTTTCCCACCGTATGCTATTTTTCTCGAGAGAAGCCACTAGTGAAACCTACGGCCCCCGGGTCTCTTCTTTAATATATTTGCCTTCGCGATCTATTTTTACTTGCTTTTATTTTCAGATCTATTAATCCAAAAATACAAAAATACCTTGCTGCAATTTTTATTTATTTATTTTATCTCATGTTCCCGCGATATCTATTTATCCAATCTACTACAATTTTACCTATCTTTTTACCCGTGAGGGATTGACAACCCCTCTCTTACGCCGGGTTGCAAGTATTTGTTCTTTGTGTGCAGGACCTATTTACGTGGTGTTGCGTGGTTCTCCTACTGGTTCGATAACCTTGGTCTCATCACTGAGGGAAATACCTACCGTAGCTATGCTGCATCATCCCTTCCTCTTTGGGGAAATACCGACGTAGTTCAAGCTGCATCAGCTACGCATGTTAAAAAACAAAACCTAGGCCTAGCTGATACTTGTTCGCCCTCTGAAAAAAATGATACCAGCTAGATCCCCGATACGCCTTTCCAAAAAAAAAAGATCCCCGATACCCCTGAAAAAAAAGCTCCCCGATGACAGTCATCGTTGGAAATTTATTTCATTTATTGACTAGGTTGACAAACCCGTGGGCCCCAATGTCAGTATACAATTAGGAGGAAGCTTTTTTTCCAATGAGGCACTTGCTTGCGTACGGCTTGGACCTGGTGGGTCCCCACTATCAGCCTCTCGGCGTACAGTCCTCTCCAGATTCCTCTCGTTTGTTGAGCATGTTGACAACGGCATACGGCGGCGCCACAGCGAGCGCACACGGACGGGAAAGAACCGGAGCCGGGGAAGACGCCTTCATTCTTTCGAACATACCGCACTAGCCCGGTGGCTGCATCCCTCTCACCCAAAAGCTATACTACCCGGGTTCGATTCCAACTGGTGCAGTTGAAAAATATCTAACACTTGCCAAAATTTCGTCCCTAGTTTACCCAGTTTTTCGCACACTCAACATTGTCTTGCCATTTTGAAAATAGCATATCTTTTTGACTTTGCATCATATGAAGATGTGCTATACATGAATGTTGATCAGCATGATGTTAACTTATTGTTAGTTCCATTTTTTACCATGAATAAAATTTCCAACATTCTGTTATCCATGTTTGAAAAGTGGGTGTTGATTTAAATGCTCTGCCTCTGAAACATGCAGTTTCTTATCTGAAAATCACTTGGACAAGCAGCCATCGCCGGTGTTGGATTCGATGCCCCGCTTCTTCAATCCCCCCGCAGTGTGAGGGGGAAATAAACTTCCGTCCCATGCTACCGGTTGGGGAATGGAGCGAACTGGATTTAAGAGGGGGCCGGCAGCGCGACTGAAGAAGCACATCAGACGCGATTTTTTTCAGTGGATGGCTCTCGATGGCGTTTTTTTACTTGCCTCTGCACCATACAACTTGTATTTTTAGCCTCCCAGTCCGTGGTGGACCAGCAGCCCATTTGCTGGGCGAGCCAACCTACAGAAAGCAGCACTTGATTTTTCATCAAGGCCCAAAAACAACGCAGTACTATGTTTGTTTTGAGGCCGAAAACATTACGACAGGGGTTGAGCGGGGGAGGGGGAAGGCAGAGCAAAAAGATAAAAAAGAGCTGATGCGCCATTGCTATCCTAATAAGCAGGTGCAATTCTTCTCGGGAAGAAGGTGTGTCGTTGACACTCACACGTCACAATCCCACAGTAGACATTCTAACAAGTTCACACACAAGTACAACAGAAAAGGTAAACATTCGTATCAAACTCAGGTTTACAGGACACGTTCATATTCATAGCCAACATTCACAATCAATAACTCAAAAGATTCATATATACACAAGTTCAGCATGTCTATGCATCCAAATGATTGATAGATCACAAGACAATATTCATAGATAATTCGCAAAAAGATTCAGATATACACATGTTCAACATGTTTATGCATCCAAATGATTGAGAGATCACAACCAATATCATCCATGGACAAACTTTAATTACCTAGGGTACAGACTGATAAGTGGTGTTCACTCGGTGGTACTTCTTGCTAAAATTAATGCTTGTACGAGCAAACTTTTGAGTACATAAGAGGCAGCACAGACAATCTGAACTTTGCTTGTAGGTTTATCCTCGAGATAGTGGCCTCGATGCCGAGGGAGGTTTAAGCAACTTGGCCACTACTTTCATCCAACTAGTTTACTGGCTCATCTTGGTCCTGTAGCTCGCCAAAATTCTACATTGCAGACAAGAAAGGAGGCGGTCGATAAAATGAACCACCCAAATTTTGTGTGCAGTTCAACTAAAATGGAGCATCCCTGGCGTGCAGACTGATTAAGTGACAGATGAATATACACGTTAACCAACTTGTCTGGAATCTTTAGACTCGATGCCATACAGTTCGCTACCATATGTGCCGATAACCAAAAGGCACAAGTTGGGACCAAAGACTGGACTGCGTTTTTGTGGGCTATGCGCTAAGCAATATTGTTGGCGTTCACTCTGGCACTTCTTGTCAACATCGATGCTTGTCTGAGTGAACTTTGGAGTACATAGCAGCAGCATAAGTATCTGTCCATCTGAACTTTTTGTGCAGTTCTACTGAAATCATCCAATGTAATGATTTTCCTGCGAGTTCAGGCTCCAAGTTACTCCTTTATGAAATCGGCAAACAGTAGCACAATACCAAATTACCAATACATATGACAAGCACAATAATCAGGATAAAGACCGGTACCAACCTGTGTGAGGAAGCATATCAATTACTATTTCCTTTGACTGGAAGCCGAGATAAGCGACTGACAGGAAAGGAAGGATGCAGTCGAGGCAATGAAGCACCCAAAGTTTTTGTGCAGTTCCACCAAAATCGAGCATCCCTGTTGGCACATATATTGAGAGAGTGAGATTACTGTAATAGTGGGACTAGTTGATGAAACATACACTAACAAATAGAAGCACCCTCATTATCTTAATGGGTAAAGTTAGCAACATAGTAGTATTTCTTAAAGAGAGGTATTAGTTTATTTAATCAGTGCCAATTAGCTCAACACTCAAAGCATTGCCATGTATCATAGGTTGCAAAACTTTAACATGCAAAGATAAAGGAGTTCCTCATGACAGTAGCAACACAGTAGCATGATACAAATAGAGAGGACAGCAAACTAATATGGATGATGGCCTTAGGCTGGTACCAACCTGAGTAAGAAGCTTATTCAAGTAGTCCCAGAAGAGATGATATAGCACTCACTGGAATCATTCAATAGCATATATTTTTGTGCACTTCAAATGTATGGTTGACATCACTCTTGTTTACAAGTGGTGAGATTATATCGAAAGATTATCAAGAACTTCCAGCAGAGTTAAAGCACTGGCTGGGATACAGTTCATTGTATTCTCTTGTGCAGTTCCACTAAAATGTATGATTGGCACAACATGATCCCTGTTTGCTCAAGTAGGAACAAGGTGAAACCTTCATTAGCTTAGTGAGAAAGGATAGAAAGACATTAGCATATTACTTTAACAGTAGCATCAAATTCATGATGGACAATACGCAAAACATTGCCTCATTGAACCAGTGGCAATAAATTGACATGCAAAACAATAGCATTATTATGTCATGACACTACCAAGATTCCCTCCCTGCTCCACCACATGGTTCACCTCCACAGACACACATACACACGTACATGATTTAGCATAGGGTGCTACTAAAGGTTTGTTTAACTCTGACAGGAAAATTAGGCAGCAATTAATTAGTGCTACTTAAGTACTCCTAATTAATTAAGTGACCTTGCAAGAGAGACAACAGAAGTGGAAGGGCTCCTGGAGGATCGTCTCACATGTAAGGGAGACATTGCCGGAGCCCTTGAATGGCCTCGACCGAGGCCTCGGCTTCAGCAAGATCACCTTGGCACTGTTGATCATGTAGAGCTGGGTCACACATGCATCCAGAATCCAGTTAATTAGTATGATGTGTCGTCAAGCCAAGTACTACTCTGCTGCATTTCTCTATCTATCTATCTATCTATCTATCTATCTATCTATCTATCTATCTATCTATCTATCTATCTATCTATCTACTCTTATAAAAAACAGAGTTGGTGATGATGGTGTGCCTGCCATCCTGCAATATAGGCCATCCGATTTATATCTGACGGATAGGAAGGAAACTATGGCAATTTTGCAAAAAGATACCCACACCCCTCTCCACATTTGCAAATAAGGCCTTCCCTTGTTCATCCTTTTCTCTCACAAGATAAACTACTCATACAAATGCATCTTGATGTTATGTGCAACGCACGGGCATCTTGCTAGTCTTCCAAGTAAATTAAGACTAGTAGCAACACAGCAATACAATACCAGTAGCAAGATGTCAGGATAACATAGGACGGTACCATCATGTGATCTTCTTCATTTCCTTCTTCTTCTTCTTCGTCTTCCTCTTCATGCTCTGTTTCTCTTTCTCCTCACCAGTTGGTGAAACCAAGTACATGATTGGCCTTCTATTTCAGACTTGGTTTTGTCAGTTAGGGAGTACAAGTGTACTAGTAAACAATAGCATTATTTTCTCATGGCAGTCGCAAAATAGAGGTGAACACATGCATTAAATATCATTCTTACCTAAAGGAAGGTTATGGTGCTAATATGGAGGATGAAGATTGGAACACAGATCTCCCTTTGTGCAGTTCCACTGAAATGAACCAACGGTTCCATTCTGACACTCCAGTTAAACAGCACAAAAGTCACTTCTTTTAAGAAGTGTTTTGTGCAGTGCACCAAAAGGTCGCAATAGCAACAAGGTGAAATGGATATCCCTATTTGCACAAAAAGCTACAAAGGAAACAGTCAGAGTCTCAAACAATTACTGGCAAAAACAATTGGTTAAACTTGTCATGGCTTATAACAGTGGCATGGCTTCATTTTACCAGGGGCATTAGATTAAGAACAGGTAAATATTTGCTATAAGGGCATGGGACAGTGGGTGCACCAGCAGTCCAGCACCATGTACCTAAACCGGGGCATAAAGTGGTGATTTAGAGTTTGTTGCCCCGAGAAACAAACCTCCAAGAAACATATCTGGGTTGGTCCCATTTTTGTTCACTCTAGCCACCTATTCCTATGTGTGGATAGAAAATCTAGTCCTGTTCATACCACTGTGTACAGCGTTTCCCCTATATTTCCCTTTTCGACCAAGAGACCGGTTGGATGACCAGTTTGTACTACTATCACCCCCTTTCTTTCCTGTTTGTACCAAGTCCGATGTACATACTAAATTTCCCCCCTTTATTTCTTGTTTGAACCAAGTACAAGATTCGACTCCATGAAGTAGCTTTACCTCTAACAATAGAAAAAAAATGAGGTGACGTTGGACCATCCGATCGAGTCTAACTACGAGGGGGGCTGAGAGGTAGAAAATGATGCACATGCAGCGACGTAGCGAGCTGGGGAAGTAGAGCTAGGCTGGTTTCGAAGGAAGATATACCTGACGGTCATCGGGGTGTGGATAGGTGGGCGGCGGGAGGCCGGATCCGCCCACACTAGGGCAGCGACGAAGGGATCGGAGGACCTCCCGCGCCAGCGCTCAGCCAGAGATAACGGTGCGGCCGGCAGTGGGTTTCCTCCCTCACTGTCGACGACGGCCTAAACACTGCCCCTCCTCCTCTTCACCGGCGGAGGGGGATACGTCCGGATCTGTAACCAGCGGTGAGGATAGAAAGACAGTGTTACCACCGCTATCTTGTTTAGATCTGGAGAGGATGAGAGTGTGTGAATAGAGAAACCCTAGCAAGCAAGCGCGGAGGCTCCTGCCTATATATATACATATAGTGGGGTAGTTTTCTTTTTTTCACTCCATCAAAACAATCGTTTAAAATTGTGTAGGTGCCAGGTCGCCATTTTTTTTTGAGTTGTTGATTGTTTTTTGAGATAGCTACCGGCTTATTCCAAGTGGTGTTACAGGGGTGGATTAACGAGCTGCTCGGCTCAGTTCGTTCGAAGCTCGTTAAAAGAAAATTCACGTAAGATGAGACATGTGTTGTTACTAACGAACGTAGCGTGAAACTTGTTAGCTGGCTCGTTAAGCTCCTTAATAAATTGATGATTGGCTTTGTTCATTAAGAAGCGACCCAAGAGGATAACAAGCTGAACTATCAAGGGATCATTGCTCGCGAGCTACGAGCTTTTGTTCCAGCCCTCGGTGTGCCAGGTCGCACTTTGTATCGTTCAAGTCTGGTACTAGACCCTCCATTAAGTGAACAACCACCGCCTCGTAAAAATTGTGAACAAGCCCACGGCTAAAATTATAGGAAATGTGGGCTGCACCAACATGCATTATTATTTATATTTTCTATGTGGGAGTATCCTCAAAACAAAATGTGAGAGTACAATCTTTATTGGGCCCCTTTGTAATTTGTGCTAAATTTTGACCAAAGATTTAACTGACAAAATTTTAGTGCATGTTAACAAAAATTATATCCTTGGATTCGTATTTGAACATAGTTTTCAGTGATGTAATTTTTTGTGGCATGCATGAACATTTGGTTAGTTAAATTTATAGTCAAAATTTGACACAGATTATCATAGGGACCAATAAACCAGGACGGAGCTCCTCGTCTTTCGTCCAAATTACTATATGACTAGCCGCTCTATTACATGCAGGACATCAAGCATCCGGGCCCGCGTGCCATCCACCAAATCACAGCGAGGTGCTACAGTCGAGACTCACCAGTCACCCCGGTGTGGCCGTCATGACCCATCATATCACAAAACCCACACCATTACCAGCAGTGGTAAAGTGGCCTCGAAGTTGGACTGGACAAAGCAACCATCATTTCACTGGAATGCTCGTTGAAGCCCTTTCTCCCCTATCTTGAAGAAAACCTCACTCCAGGCTACGCACTTCTGCCATTTTTCTTCTGTACCGACGAAGGAAAGGTGGGCAAATCAGTGATGCTACTATATTTTCATTCCAAGAATCTTCTTTTCGCGAAGCACCGACCGATTCTCATTGCCCATTCTTTTCCTGTTTTCATTGCGATTGTGGTTTCCTTTCGATTGCTTTTTGTTTGTCAGTTTATTGATGGATCCTGGAGCACTAGGCAAAGAGTTGCCGGCGGACAACCCACTCGAGACAGAGATCTCCAGGAAGTGAGCACCGACCAACAAGTTGGCCATGTTGGCGGGCCAACCCATGGAGACGAAGAACTCCAAGAACCAAGCACTGGCCAAAGAGTTAACGATGTTGGCGGACAAACTCCTCAAAGAAAGCTGCAAGAACAGCAAGGGCCCCACCGTGCCTACCCCAGAAACTCTAATGGCCACCTATGAGAGGCTCAAGGCCGAGTTTGAGGAGATAGTCACCGTTGAGAAGCAGTATTTCCCTGGCAAGGCGATGGCCCCCATCGAGGAGATGTCCCCGGAGGGATGGGATCCCCCGGTGAGCTGCACAAGGTAAAAAAATGGCTTACCATAGTTGTGGTTTTTGATTATTTGCAATGTGCTTGCTAATATGTTAGGGTTGTGCAGGTGCCGGTGGACGTCCTTGATGATTCCGATGTCGTGGTCCGTCCTGTGGACATCGCCCCAGAGATCGTTTTCGATGTCGCGGTCCGTCCTGTGGACATCGCCCCAGAGATCGATTCCCATGCCACTGTCCGTCCTGTGGACATCGTCCCAGAGATCGATTCCGATGTCGCGGTCCGTCCTGTGGACTTCGCCCCAGAGATCGATTCCCATGCCGTTGTCCGTCCTGTGGTCATTGCCCGAGAGATCGATGACAAGAAATAGTTGGTCGCGCTGATCCTTCAAGGTAGTTTGCATTGTGTTTAATTACCAGAATGATGCGTGTTATCAAACCATCTAAGGGCTAGTGCACTGTCTTGTGTCGGCGGTACTTGCTACTTTTGTTTGATAGTGAATCATGCCAACCCTCTCCGAGTTATGGAAACAGATGTATCCTCACCAGCTTTTGATGTAATATATGTTATGCTTAGATTTAAGTTTGAACTGTTTATCATATCAGCATGGCTTGTTTGATGATTCTTGGTGTTAGTAGGCTAGCTACTGTGCGAGCTATAGTACTTGCAAACACTCACCAAAGAGAAATGTTGGGGCTGATGAGCTCGTGGTACGCTTATAGGTCTGATCCGTCATCGATCTGCCAATAGCCCAAGCTCCTAAAATTCTAGGCTTAGCGATCGATCAGACAATAGTCCACAATTATACATTAATTCACAACAAACTCAAAGAGTTGGTTCACGGATACATTCACATTAATAGCCAGCAAAATTGGCACGTACTTGTAACATGCGTGAATGTGTAATTTTTTTGTTGGAAGCGTGAATGTGTAGGGACGTCGTACTTTCGGAGTGGCTATAGAGAGTGTGTACGTGTGCTAGAAGGGTTATGGGATGGAGAGAGATCTAGAGAGAGAGAAAGACCCTCCATTTCTTTCTACTCCTAGTCGTTAGATTGACAAAGGATATTTTTTGAGAACACAAAATCATAGCAGTACAGAGACGTACAAATCCTAGGCGGGCTAGTTTGTCCTAGTGGGTTTCAGTGATATGATGTGCTACAGTGCCGTCAAGTCTTCGCGTGTGGTAGCAGTATTGCGGGTACAGTAAGTTTTCTTGAAGAAGCGGATTCAACGAAGTCATGATGGTTCCTTCGTCCGACCAACTTACAGTGGGAAAGGTTGGGCCTGTGCTACGACCGGGGTGACTCTCCCCTACAGTACTGTCTGGTGCACTACAGTATAATTTTGTGCATGGCAAGTGGAACAGGATGGTCGACGTCCCACATGTCGGCGAATGAAAGTATTCTTTCCGATATTGAGGACGAGCAAGGAGTATTCATTGTTTATTTTTTATGAAAGCTATTGTCTCCACTGTTACGACGGAGGACTGTGAAACATGGCAGCCCAGTGAACTTGGCCTGTGCACAACTCCCTCCTTCCTCATGTACCATAGTGTTGACTATAAGGTTGGCTATAAGGTTACAACTTTTTCTCACTTTCTCTCTATCTATTTCCTCTCAAATGTTTTTTACCTTCTTTTTTTAGACACGATTGTTTTTTATACCTAGTAGCACATGTAGAGACGGGCTCTTACAGAGCCCAGTATTGTACTTGCTATGAATGCAGGCAACTGGTGCCTGGGGGGGAGCGCGCGCAGGAGGGGGAGGGGTTTTCTGGTGGGCCAGGGCGGTCAGAAGCGGGCTTGGAAGCGGTCCGGACTCCCACATGGCCCACCTCACATTATCACCATATTTCTTGGAGTCCATACGCGGCAGGCGGGCGATCTCTTCTCCCTCCCCCGTCTCTCTCTTCTCATCCAACGCCCACCGAGCGATTAGATTTCGGCTATCGACGGTTTATTCAATTGCAGTCCCACATGTCAGTGAAAATGTAGGACAACGCGTGTCCCCTTTGGTGAGCGGCGTGCGAGACGGACTGTCGGGGGTGCGACGCGAACACGACAGGCGTGCTTTAAGTGTGCCGCCTTTTGCTTTTGAACTTGCAAAGTGTAACATTTTCGTGCGATCGATCGATAGAAATCCAGAACAAAATGACGAGGGCAGGGCTTTCCCATGCGTTAGGCGGGCTTGTTTGGCCTAGTGGGTTTGAGTGATATGACGTGCTACAGTGCCGTCCACTTGCTCCATTTTTATGTAAGCAAGCATCTCCACTCTTACGTGGGAGGAGTGCGAAACACGGCAGATCTGATTTTGATTGAGGGATAACTGTTCCCTGCGAAATAATGGAGCACTGTTAGCGATTATAGCATGATACTAGTTAGGGCATCTCCAGCGCTGACCCACAAATTTACACCGGCATCTGTCCGAGGACACTGATGCCAGAGGATGCCATCCAATGCTGCCCGCATACCTTTCGACAACTATATGAACTAACCGGACGAAATTCGTGCAAACAAAGCAAATTTCAAATTAACCGGATGAAATTCATTACATTTCGAAAAGTTTTCCTATAAACCGGACGAAATTCATTACATATTTCACACAAACCGTACTAAAACCTACTGTAAACCTAACCTAAACGATCGCCGGCGCCCGACCACCATGTCCGGCCATGAGCCTCGAGAACTGACGCTCCGGCTATTGCCTTTGCCTCCTCCTCATCTGCCTCGGCTTTGTCCAGCTCCGCCTCGATAACCTCCTCCTTCGGAGCACAAGGTTCTGAAGATTTCCGCCTCCACGTCGCTGTCAAGCGGCTAATCGGCCGCCGATGTTTACCCCACCAAACTTGGCGTCGACTGAGTGGAGGAGCGGTGGCCTTCCTGGGACCAGAGCCGCGGTGACCTACCATGTACTACTCTTCCTCGTTGTCGGTTGCTCCCGCGCACACGCGCCGGCTTCATGGTCGTGGCGGCGGAGGGCTGCCGGGGGGGAGCCGGTGATGTCCTTCGTCTGCTCCTGCGACAGTACGTCCAAGAGAGCTTTGGAGCGCGCCCGGAGCGGAGCCGGCGATGTCCTTCGTCTGCTCCTGCGACAGTACGTCCAGGAGAGCTTTGGAGCGCGAGGAGGCCATGGTTGGAGTGGTGCCAACAGAAGGAAGGGACCGGAGGAGAATGACTGTGGTTCTTTGGCTATGGCTGGGGCTGAAGTTAATATAGCGGGCGAATGGCAATGTGCCGCGGCAGACGGACGGACGGCTGGCGCCGGAGTAGGTTCGTCGGCAGCCGCGTGTCATTAATGTGGGCGGTGGACGGATGGATGGCCGTGGTGTCGTTAACGCGGAGCAGTCGCTTGCACCGGGATGCCGCACGGGTGGCACTCTCTCGGCCGTCGCGCTGCTGCAATGCCGGCACCAGTGAGAGGTCGCCTCGGGCGTGAATGCGGCATCGACGTTCTGCAGCGACGGTGACCGTTTTAGGCGGGAAGCACGCGCTAGCGATGGAAGGGGTTTCGGTGGGCCAGGGCGGTCAGACGCTGGCGTGGTGGTATATTGTTTTTGTAGTTTGCAAAAGTACTCAATTAATGTGGCAGCTCACTTTTTTTTTCTATGATCAACATACACCCTACAAAACACCGTGTTCAAATTTGGCACTTCTCCGGTTCATTTACCATATTTAGGCCATTATGTGCATTTTGTAGAAATTTACTACCACTATAAGAATTAAACAAACATCTACATAATGCATATATGACTCAAAGCTTACATGCCATAGTGTGGTATTTATTCATAATTTGGTTGCCAAATCTCATGCATGCAATGCACGTGTACCTTACTAATAAACATAGTTTCTAGTGATATTATTTGTAGTTACATGCATCAACCAGGACGGAGGTGCAGAAACATCAAATCCCAGCTACAGCTACACGAGTGTGATGATAGGGACGTGGAATGCCATTCGATCACGGTGCACGCGCGCGCTTCATGTTGCTGGGGTGGTGGCCAATCAGAAAGCAACCCACAATAGGGTCAGTGCACACAGTTTCCACAGGCAACGGAAAGTAACCGTGTGCGGTAATAAAGAGTAAAATGCACTAGCAGTCATCAAACTTGTCTCGATAGCTCACTTTGGTCACTGTATTTAAGAATAGGATCAATACGGTCACTATATATGACTTAAGATGATTATACGGTCACTGGCTTAGCGTATAGCTCCGTATGTTGTTTGGTTGATCGGCCAAACAGTCCACATGTGCCTCACCCAGGTTCTACGGCCCCACACCTCAATGGGTCAAAAATAAATAAATTAGAAAAGCTAAATTATGCATTGCATGGGTGGGGAATTAACCCCGAACCTCTCCAGTAAAGCCCCACGAGCTAACCAAATGAGGTATTTTTGCAAGGAGCAAACACGACGCACAAGCATGCATGCGCGCAGTATGCACGTGCACGCACACAATACATACTAGCACGCACGGGGACGCACTTACACAGTTACGCTTATGATTGTACTGGAATAAATTATGTGAACTCATGGATGACGAGCCTTTGAAGCGTATGCGGCACGTATAGACAACCAGGCATTCATGCAACCGCTCTTGTCCCCAGCTAGCCTTCGACGACCACCATTAGACACACACAACCATGCATAACTTACGAATAATTGATGAATCGATCAAACACACACTCGTGTGCAGTGGCACTATGATCGGTCGCTCACGATACATATATAGGTACCATAGTACCCTCTCTAGCTAGGCTGTTTATAGATTGTCGTTGTGATGGATGATATACATGAGCAAGGCGCCGAGTCACGTCGTCGCGTCGTGTGCAGAGCCATGGCTAATGTCGAGCAGCTCGGCGCCCAAGCACGAGTATGACGTTGGTGTTGAGCCAGGTGAATACATGCACGGTGTTCGCGGAGGCCGCCAGCAAACGTCTAAACAGTAATGTCAGGCACCGCCGGGGCGCGCAGGTGACGGGCTCGCCGTTTGTGTTGCGCCATGAGCAGGACTTTGATTGAGAGGGCGACGTGCATGCATTACCATGGTTTGACAGTGTGAGCGTGAGTGTCTGCACGCGTACATGCTACTTGCGTCTGTGGACGGTGTGCGCTAATATGTGCATCACGTATAATAAAAAAAAATCGGTTTGTGCATTTAACACAAAGTATTTCATTTTCATTTGGCTGACGAGTGTGCGTTGCAGCGACGAGTCTGTGGTTTGATTCCTCACATACACATAATTTTGGTTTTTATTTCTTTCTCCACTGACAGGTAGGCCCGCATAGATTGATAGATACAGAACACGAGCTGATGAGGCGCATGTGGACTGTTTGACTGGTCAACCAGACAAATACGGAGCTATATGCTGAGCCAGTGATCGTATAATCACCATATCTTGTATATAATGACCGTCTTGACCATATTCTTAAGTACAATAATCAAAGTGAGCTATCAAGACAAGTTCGATGACCGCCAATGCATTTTACTCGGTAATAAATGACTAGGATTGAAGGGGAATCCAAATTTCCTTCGTCGTCTGTCCTTGAGCTCTTGACAAACCAATGCACTATACAGTTGTCCGGCCACTCCGCCCCAGAGCTCTCACCAAGCGTCGTTCATGCCACCGCTCCGCACACTAACCGGTAAGGAAGCGATGGCATCCTGCCGCGCCGAGTTCCTCGCCGCCCACGACCACACACAAAATGGTAGGGAAGCGATGGCATCCCGCCGTGTCGAGTTCATCGCCGCTCGCGACCTCACACCTACGTGGGCGGACTTTGAAGCTGCCAAGGCCGAATGGGCGGTAGAGCAAGAGGCGGCCAAAGCCGCACAGAGGGAGCGGAAAAGGCAGAAAGCGCTCAAGAAAAGAGAGTCCCACCGTCGCAAGAAAGAAGAGGACGCACGCGCTGCTGCGGAGAGCTCGGAGGAGATCCAAGCATGGTGGGGTGTCACCGACAAAGCCGGGAAGGAGAACGATGGTGTCTGGCCAGCATGTGAGAAGTACTAGTACTAGTAGTTAGTGTGTGTGTCTGTGTCGCCCGTACGTTTGTTTAATTAATTATGAGCATGTACCAGTACTAGTTACAACTGTAGTTTTTAGAGCAAATTACCAGTACATTAGCCTAGACTCAATGAAAAAATTCCTATCCTATGCATCAAATGGCATCTCTTTCTCTATAGGAACTGAGATGCATGTCATCTCACTTCCTATGATTTTCATATTCCTATAAAATTCCTATCCTATGAACGAAAGGAGGCCTCCGCTGGAGTACAGTACTACTGTAGCTAGCAGTATTGCTGGTATAGTAGTTTTCTTCAAGAAGCAGAATTCAACGAAGTCATGATGGTTCCTTCGTCCGAGCAACTTTACCGTGGGAAAGGTTGGGCCTGTGATTTGATGGCTCATTAGTCATTATTACTGCGGCGCGATGACCGGGGTGACTCTCCCTTGGAGTTCTGCGTGCATGGCAAGTGGACCAGGATGGTCAAGGTCCCACATGTCGGCGAACGGAAGTATTCTTTACGATATCGAGGAGCAAGGAAACCGCGTGGTATAGTATCACTGCTGATTTATATCTATTTTTTATTTTTGATGAAAGCTAGCGTTTCAACTCTTACGACGAAGGAGTGACAAACACGGCACGTGCTGGATGTCCCACACGTCAGCGAAAGGAGTGTGACATGAACAGCGTGGTAGAGCGTCTCCACTTCTTCCATTTCTAGGTCGGAGACCACACGTAGTACTAGTAGTATGTAACGATACAAAGTGCGACCCAGAGAGAAAGACGCGTCTAGTTGGAAGGTCTTAGGCCATACACGTAAACAAATATAAAACCTAATATGTGCCTCCAATTAATATAGTAGTAGAGTACTTAGGCACGTACATCATAATATCACCGCGCATTGCATGTACAACATTTAGTGGTAGTAAGACAAATGCCTATATGCCACGCATGTTCATACTATTTGTGCCTTTCTACTTCACTTACCGCGCTACATTACTCAGGTTCGTACATCCCTGGGTACATGTCCGTCTTGTAGTTCCAGTCCCTTCGGAAAGGATGTTCTGCGGGTGCAGACTAGTGCAGTTTATATTTGAGACTAGCAAGAGGCCCATGCGTTGCACGGAACATCAAGATGCATTTATACGAGCTGTTTATCTCGTGGGAGATGAAGATGAATGAGGGAAGGCCTTATCTGCAAATGTGGAGAGGGGCGCGGGTATCTTTTTGCAAAATTACCATAGTTTGCTTTCTATCCGTCAGATATAGATCGGACGGTCTATATTGCAGGATGGCAGGCACACCATCATCACCAACTCGGATTTTTATATTTATTATTATTATTATAAGAGTAGAGATAGAGATTAGGGAGCTGGCGGGCGGTTCATTGTACGACACGTTCGCGTCCATCCACTAGCCTGGAATTAAAGCACGCATGACATTTACAGCGACTGGGATTAGTTGTTTTCCGGGCGCATGGACCAACGCGGACTAGCGGACCTGGCCGCCCTTTTTCGAGCACGCCTTCGACAAGTACGTGCGTGACATGCATGCATGGAAATCTTGCATGACCAAACCGTGTGAAGCGGAGCGGTAGGCTGTCGAACTGCAGCCTGCATGTTGCAGCTATGTCATCCACACGCAACCTAAAGGCCAATTCATCCTCCACTGGACTATACTGTACTACTATGCATTGTTTGGCACGAACGTTCCTTGGAGCTCGTGCTGCAACTGCCGTACTCCACAGCCTGCTTCCCTTCTCCTTCCTCTTCCACCGCCCGCGCACGTCCGCGGGAAGCGACCGGTCAACCCTTATATAGGAGTGCTAGCACAAAAAGATGCATGCATGACCACTAAAATTTCCTTTCTCTTATCTCTATGAAATAAATGTGGCGTGAAACTCAAAGCCCTTTAAGTCTGAGTATAATGGAAATCATCGTCCTCCTCCGGCTCCGCTTCGCCCGCGTCGTCGTCCTCCTGTTCCGGCTCCGCGTCATCGTTCTCCTCCTCCGGCTCCGCGTGCTGCTCCGCCTCCAACGCCTCCTCGTCCGGCTCCGGCTAGTCCGGACTCCGAAGGCAGGGCGGCTGTGTTCCGGGCTTCGCGCTGCCTCTAGATCAAAGCGCCGCTCCAGCAGGAGCATGGCGTATGTCGTTTCCTTCGGCCGGGCCATGGCTATCGGCCGACGGCGACCAGAGAGGAGGCGGCGGGAGGGGAATGAATGCAGCTACTGTTTGGGTTCGCTGTCCGACTTAAATAAATGCGCACCATCACGTGTACCCGAAGGTGCACAAATTGTAACATACGGGTCTGCTTAGGGGGCGTCACGTAACTAGTATGTGTGTGAGAGTCTGAGAGACAGAGTGCGTGTGTGCGACTCTACTCTTCGGACATGTCCTCCACCTTTTGCATCGGGATATAAGTATAATGGTATTACACTTTAGCTTGTGATTTACGTTGCCATGTTAACGTGGTTGTGTAAAAAAATGTCACTTCCTGCTCGTGATTTGTGTTATATAATTATGAGAAGTTTGCTAACTACTCCCTCCGTCCCATAATATAAGAACGTTTTTCAAGCTTACATAGCTTGAAAAACGTTCTTATATTATGGGACAGAGGGAGTACTAAAATAAAGTGGAATTTGTCCATGTTATATAAGTAAATTAAGGTGATTGTTTATCATACGGGTAAGGTTGGACCAACGGTGGTAGGAATAAATGCTCCACCTAGAGCATGTGTGTGTGAGATGGAGTCTTAGTGTGTGTGTGTGTGTGTGTGTGTGTGAAGCGGAGTCTTCGGTGGCGAAAGTAATTTTAAGTGTGTGTGGTTTCATCGTAGAGAGGTGATGTGTATGGCAGAGGCCACCAACGAGGGGGTGCGAGGGAGAAGAGGCCCGTAAAGAGGGAAGAGAAGGCGTGTGCGCGTGAGAGGAGTCGACATCGAGATAACGTGTTTGTTCGAGAGACACCGAGGAAGACTACTATATATCGATGGTGCATGTAGGCGGGAATTAAACGAAGGGATGGTCTTATTGGTTTCGGGGATATAGGGGAAGAGTGAGAGAGGGGGGGGGGGTAGCTAGAAGGAGATTGTTAAGTGTGATTGTGTGTTTTAGAGAAGAGACCCATCCAGGCGGAAGTCATGTGCACACAAGAAGAGAACGATTCGATGTGGGGTTAGGGCTGAGGGTAATTAACTATGTATGGAGACATAGGAGACCTTGAACATGCATGTGCGAGAGGTATACATGTATACGTGGGATGTGTGTGTGTGTGTGTGTGTGTGTGCGCGCGCGCATGATCGAGATAAAAGAAAGAAGACATAATTCAGAAGATCAACGGTATGGGAGAGACGGATCGGTATGACAATATGCATGCATGTGAGAGTGGAGGGAAGAAGGCCTGATAATTGAGCATGTGTTTTTGTCTTTAAGAGATAGTGGCGTGGGCTGGAGCATGCATCTATGGCGAGCAGAGAGAGCGAGACACAACGATCGTGCATAAGTGATCAACCTATAGATGCATGTATAGAGAAACAGATATAGTGTGCGTGATAGGAAGCAAGAGTGCATGCGAGAAAGAAAGGTTGACGGAGAAACTGTAGATAGATAGAGAGATAGAGATGCTAGCTAGAGGGACATCAGCTAGTTTGTGTGTTAGAGATGACCGCCGAGTGGTTCAGAGGGGTGAAGTTATGTGTGTGTGTGTGTGAGAAAGATAAAAAGAGGGCGCATGACTGCATGTAGAGAGAAACATATATAGTGTGCGTGATAGGAAGCAAGAGTGAGGGCAAGAAAGAAGGTTGATGGAGAAACAGATAAATAGAAAGATAAAGATGCTAGCTAGAGGGATCTCGGCTAGCTAGTATGTGTGTTAGAGATAAGAGTCGAGTGGATCAGAAGGCTGAGTTATGTGTGTGTGTGAGAGAGAGATAGAGAGAGGGTGCATGTGAGTCACATACAAACAAATATAAGAGAGAAATGAGATCCCGAGAGACGGAGTTTTGTGTTTGCGAGAGAGAAAGATATTTCACAAGGAGAGTGATAGCTAGAGAGACATATCAGGGAACGCGAGATATCCCTAGGGAGAGAGAGTGTGTGTGAGCGACATACAAGGGAATGGTGGAGAGATATGAGACCCTGGGAGACAGAGTTTGTGTTTGTGTGTGAGAAAGAGATATTTAAGAGGGAGAGTCATAGCTTCTCATACCTAAGGAGCGCAAGACATCTCTGTGTGAGAGGGGGTGTGCGAGCGGCACACAGGGGAATAGCAGAGAGAAATGAGACCCCGGGAGACAAAGTTTGTGTTTGTGCGAGAGAAAGAGATTTCACAGGGAGAATCATAGTTAGAGACACATAGCAGGGAGCGAGATATACTTAGAGAGAGATAGAATGAAGGTCGAGAGAGAGAGTACCGTCAGTGTGTTACGAAGATAAAAGATCATTAATTGTCGACATACAAGTAGCACGAGAGATACCCGAGAGACGATGAAGGCATATAGGTCTAGAGAGATATAAAAGCATGAGTGATAGCTATATCAGACGAATATCTGGATTAAAGGGGATTCAAATATTTAAACTAGAGATCATGACATCGATAATATCATAACGAAAATTGGTCTATCAAACATGCATATTCATTTGAATTTGGGGACACGTGTAATGTTATATAGTTTATCAATATTAGTGATAAATAGATTCTTTAATTAGAGACAATGCATGGTTTATATGCAATTAATGTCTAAACATGATTACACTATATGTTGCGTGTGTCAAACACATTATACATGTTTGAGAAGTAAAAAAAAATCCGCATGAAACACACATTAATTGAAGACAGTTAGCGAGGAACACATACATTGGATTTCAACATAAAATGGTTTCAAATATTTGAAAATCCAAATTAAGATGGATCCAGCCTTATGAATCTGAAATCATGCCATTTGTAAAGCATATTTATGTATAAAGGGTATTGTACTTTTGAAAGTATATATAAAAAAAGATGTATATAGATTTGTATTCGAATACAAAATGGATCCTGCCCGAAAAAAAATACAAACTGGATTCGAATTGAGTTGGCACGGTAAAGGTGCACTCTTTCTCTGCAAAAATTTGAACGAAGCGGGGAAACTCGCAGTAACCGCCCGAAACCAAAATCTGCGAGATAGAAATTAATGCCTATCCCTGACACGCAAAGCCTATCGGCTCGATTTCTATAGGTTTCGATAGGGGTAGGCTTGTAATTTCACTCAAACATGACATAACCACCTCCGCCTCTCACCTCCCCGGATTCATACACGGTGGGCGCCAAAACACAGTTTCTCCTCGGCCGAAATCGCCTCTCACCTCCCTCCTCGATTCATACACGGTGGGCGCCAAAACAATCTCTCCTCGGCCGAAATCTCCGTCGGCAAATACTCGGTGTATGCGAGATTACCGTCCTATCCCCAACCGACTAATATTGTTGTGATGTAGGAAATTTTAAATGGGGGCTAAGTTTGTAAATTTCCTCGCATTTGAGATAAGCGCGCCCTAAAGACATGGTTCCCCCTACCTCTCTCCCTCCATTTCCCCATTCGTACTCCGTGGGCGCCAAAACACCCTCTCCACCGCAGTCTCCTCCGTCCGCCACCCCATCCACCGCCGTCCTCCTCCACCATGCCGGAGCTGATACTCCGACACCGTCGTCCATTACAAGAGATCAACCTCTCTCATCCACGGCATCGGACCAGGATCCTTGCATCGCATCCTCTCGCTTCATCCGTGCCACCGTCCACCTTGTCGAGGCCGCTCGTATGACCGTCTCGTCCACCGCGCCAGGATATTTCCCTCGCCGCCACTGTCTGCCCTCCTAGATCTGCTTCCACGCCGCCGACAACCATCGCTACCGCAGCACCCTCAACGCCTCAGCAGATGCTTACACGGTGCCACACCAGAGGCGGTACTCTTTCGTATCTGCTCAAGTTATTTATCTCAGCAAGAAAATAGATCACCACTGCTTTATTGTGATTTCTTGTCCATCACGTAGAATCTTACTTGTTAGTTGAAACCAAACATTGGTTGCGAAGTTGCCATTGTCCGGTTTGCACCTTCAAATCCGCCATGGCACGCTCACCACTATACTCGCAATGCTTATGGTTTCCCCCTTTTATATTCCACATTATCTTAAATGACAGTCGACTGAATTTCAAATTGGGGTCAGTCCATTTTTGGGAGTTCACCGGAGGGAAGGAAGGGGCTCGCCGGAGGGCTGCCCCATTATCTATCTTAGGGTTTCGGGTAGGGACATTGGTTGTGGGGGGCTGTCGTCGGGCTATGGTGGGGCCTTGCCAGAGGCAAAACTCGACGCGGGTGGGGGGGTGGGGTTAGCTAGAGGGATGGCCGGGGGCGGCGGAAGACCGGAGGTGGTGGGCGGTTCAGGGGAGGGCGGGGGCCGGTGGTTCGGCCGGCAGCCCGTGCGGTGGTCTTTAGGGGAAGAATAAGAGGCGAGGAAGAAGAAGGGTTAGGAGACGTAGGATCTTCATCCAACCTCCTGAAATGGTCGACTGACCCAAATGATGAAAGTCAGGCGACTTGCATGTAGACATTCCCATATATTCAGTACCATCATCGTAGGTGCTTCGAGACGTACGTGCAAGCAGTGCTCCTCAACCCATCAAGCTAAACAACATGCCACTCATAATTCCAAACTTAGTTGCTCAAATACGAATCTGATATGATGCTGACATGTACTAAAATAGAGAATGTTTAATTGGTCAGCTAATGTTCCTACTTTACTTTCGAAAAGCACATGCGCCACATATCAAGGGACAGCTGGGAGTTGTGTTCTTTATGCGCTTTGGTTCATCATGTGTGGCCAACCAACATTTTATTATCCAAAATCTGCTTGCTCTTCTTTAGCATGCTCCTCTTCTGTTCTTCTTTTGTAAGTACTCTCTCCGTACCTAAATATAAGTCTTTGTAGAGATTCCTCCATGTACTACATACAGAGCAAAATGAGTGAATCTACACTCTAAAATGTATCTATATACATCCGTATGTGATCCATAGTGGAATCTCTACAAAGACTTGTATTTAGGAACAGAGGGAGTATAATAGTTGTACAGTATGTTCTTTGTAGTGAAGAGGAGCAGGGACATTTGCAGTGTACAGGTCTATTCGGTCGCTTGTCATGGACGCTTTCAGCTCTTCGTGTTGGTCTTCATGTCGTTTGTCATGGATGCTTTCAACTCTTCGTATTTGGTCGTATGTGTCGCCTTTGAGAGTTAGACTGATAGTAACAGTACTGCGCCTTCAGTTGTAGAGAGCTGGTATCCGAAGCCTTTCTAGCCGTACCGGCAATACTAGCACATATTTTCCAGCAAGTTCCACTTTCCTGATTTTACTCCTGATGCTTAGGGTTTTCCCATTATATCTACACTATGATCTGCGTAGGTGCTTTGTGTCCTACTAGCAGTTGTCCACCCTTTAAAGCTAAATAACACACCAATCATACGTCCTAAGCTTCTTCAAATACAAATGTGATATGATACTGACATTAGCTAATAGACACACATTTAATTGGTTAGCTAATGCTCCCACTTGAGTTTCCAAATGCATGTGGCCACCTATAGAGAGACATCATGGAATGGCATTTCTTTGAGCGCTCTGATTCATCATGGGTGGGCAACCAACATTGTATAGAAAGAAGGGGAATCTCAATAATATGCTTCCCCTTCTATTCTTTAACATGTTCCTCTTCTGTTCTTCTTTAGTAAGTACAATATGTTCCTTGTCAGGAAGGGGAGAAGGGACATCTGCAGTCGATAGCTCTATTGGGTCGGTTCTGCTACATGATTTCGCACTTCGAGTTGGTCTGCCATAATATCCCAGAAATGCTGGGAGCCGCGCGGTCTTTGATAGACTAGACTGATAGTAACAGCAGTACGCCTTCAGATGAATAGAGCTGGCCTGTAGGTGATCGATAGGCTGCATATTAGTAGCGGCAAAACCTTGTATTTTCCAGCCAGTTCTGCTTTCCCGATTTATTTATGGTGGTTATGGTGTACCCATTTTATCTACACTACGATCTGCCTAGTGGCTGTGCGCTCTTGTTATCATGGTTTGGCAATAAACTTTCTATACGGTATATTATGAACCTATCATCTACCAACTATCCTTATATCTGGAGCTCCCAACAGGGAGCCTATTTTTTTGTGTAGTTGTGCCAGATTATATTAATATACTCACCATATTACAACACACATGGGCTCTCTCATCAGAATCCAGTGATAGCACACAAGGGTTTACAGGGAGCCCCTATTATATTACAATATCCTCTACATTACAAAGATAATCTCACTACTTTTTATGTTTTCATGCTTTTCAGATATTGTACGTAATCACATTGAATATAAGAATGCACACATCAGAAGAATATTGCAGAACAGTTCAATGGGTAACAAACTTGGCATCAAGGGATTGAGGTCCATTGTGGATGCAATGAAACCCACATGCTCCCGACCTATAGATTCGTATTCAGAATATGATCCTAATGACTATTCTGAGCTCAAGGAGTCAAAGGCAGATGGCCTATCCTGTTCACCCAATAAGGTGCCTGTTCTAATTTGGCAAGGTTTTATTGGTTGCACGTATCTTGCATAAGGTGTCTTGCATTTCTTTTGCTTCGTTGCACCGCCATCTGCTTAGTTTACTCATGATATATGTGAATATGCCATGCCCATCCATTATCAATACCTATTCCATTTGTCGTCATACCATGTTTTTCCATTCAAATGTTGTTCTTGTCTTTCAAACATCCAAAAGGAAGAGGGTGATTGCAGAACCTGAAGGAGTACAAGCAAAGTCCTTGAAAAAGGTGGTGCTACCAGAGAAATCAGATAGCACCCCACTTATATTGGAACCAGCGCCGCAAAACCTAGGATATCGCAACTATGCTGGTCGCTGCTTTGCTCTTGTGAGTACCTATTGTCCTATTGCTGTACTTACATTCATATCTGGTGGATTATGTGACATCATTGTGCATTATAGCTTGCTTATCCACTGTTTGCTCCAAATTATCAGATCTATATTAATGCTTACATTAATGTAGAATAAACCCAATGCTTATGAAGAAATTTAGTTCTGCATTGTTCTTGTAAGTATCTGCTGTCCTTCATCACTGTACTTATATTGTCAGCTAGTTCTTCATGTACACTTTACAACTTATTTTCCCTTGCCCTCCATTTTCTACACATCAGATCTACATTTACTCTTTCCAAAATATTGAATAAAACCAATGTTACTGAAGAAGTTTAGCTCTACATTGCTCTTGTCAGTGCCTTTTGCCTGTATGCTGTATTTACATTTGTACTCTGCATCTTAGGTTAAATAATCGCCATTTGTTCTTATATTTTCACATCTATATTTACACTTAACAAAATGTAGAATAAAGGCAATGCTCTTGAAGAAGAGTGTGCGGTAAACTTCTTGAATTGCCCCCCGCCATCAATATGGACAAGGGCTTTATAGTGCCGGTCTTCACTACTAATGTAAGTTTGTCCTCCTCGAGCCTTCTAACTTTGTTGTGTATATTTGGATAGCTATGAGTGCAAATGCTATTTATTTTTGTCGTCTGCATCAAATTGCTTGTTCAAAGTTTATAACGAAGAAGTACATAAACATAAGTTTGTCCTTCTCAATTTTAGTCTTTAGTTGTACAACCTAGTTCCTTATTCATACCATGTAAATTAAACTAAACATAGCAAGTTATCTTCTTTAGCACTACGTGTATGCTTGTGTTCTTAATCTGTAATCCAGTGGTGTGGTGAAACTGCCAACTCCAGCACAATGTCATATCCTGCTATGTCTCAACTATGAACAATGCCATATTATATTAATGTTATTTAAAGCATGTCTCTTTATTTACCAATCTGAAATGGTATAAATTGATAGTACACTCACCATTCATGCTTATACGTTGTTTAGCACTACATGTATGCTTGTGTTCTTGATCTATAATCCAGTGGTATGGTGAAGCTGGCCGCTCCTGCACAATGCCATTTCCTGCCGTCTTAACTATGAACAATGCCTATTATGTAAATGCTATTTTAAAATGTGTCTCTTTATTTCTGACAAAGAAATGAGATGAATTGACAGCACTGATGCTTATAGATGCAAAACCTGTTATCTACCTACTTGTTTCTCTTTCAGGGTGATAGCACTGATGCTAGGAAGAACTGCCACAATGATAGTGAGACGAACCCATTGTTTGTCCCTCTAACATATATTCGAGAGAAGAAGGCCACACATCTTGAGGGTAGCGATACAACCCCAAAGTCATGTCTTGATGTAGTGTCGAACTTACTCAGTGACACAAGCTCGATGAAGTCGAAGCCAGAATCTGGTCGACTTCTTCAGTCTGAAATTCAAGCAGAAAGACATGCTTCTGCTCAAATCCGACTGGAACTCCAATCTCTATGCAAGATTAACCATAAGTACATGACGTCTATTGATGCTATGCAGCTTGAGTTGGTGGATATAAGCGTCAAACATGTCCAGTCTCATCAGGTTGCTAAGCTGCTTGCGCTGCAGCTCCTGGGCCGGGCTAACCTTTCTTGAACTATGTTGAAGTGTTGTTGGTTCTGGCTATTATTTTGTCAGCCTGTTTACTTCCACTGGTGGCGACCTGCCCAGTTTATGGAATCTGCTGTCTGGTTGCCCTTTATTATCACTGGCGGCGAACTTTGATGCCCAGGGGATGTAATATGCTGTATTTTCTTTGTTGTATAGTCTAGGTTTATTCTTCGTCACGATGTTGTAATTTATTTGCTGTTTATGCTGTCATCGCTCTGAGAAAAGGTCGTAATCTTCGATCGGAGCGCAATGAGCCAATAGGTTAGGTTTATAAAAAAATAATTTCGGTACTAAAACTGGCCGGTCGCCAATCGCTAGTTTGGGCCCAACCGTGGGCCTACAATCATCTTGGACCATTAGTTAGGTCTAGACTTAATCAGGCCCACTATTAGTTTCGGGCCTTTGAAAGGCCGAGTAAACCGCTTGCCTTAATTGGGCCAGAAAATTAAATAGGCTTTTAACAGGTTGAGATCTAGATTGAGCCTTAATTGTGGCGAACAAATCACGAGCCGACAGCAGGCTGTAATATACATTGGCCCATTTGTATGACGGGCCATTAACAGGCTGAAATGTTTTTGGGCCTTGGCTGACCCAAGTACATGACGGGCTGGAAGCAGGCCGGATGTATAACGGGCCAAAATTAGGCCCAACACTATCAAGGGCCTTTAACGGGCTGATAGGCAGTTTGGGCTAGAATGTATCCACGAAGACTACGGGCCGTTAAGAGGCCGAAAGTAACTACGGACCAGAATTAGGCCCGGGTACAACTCGGGCCTTTAAATGGCCGAAAGTGAAACCGGGACGAAAGAGGCCCATATGTAGACAGGGCCGCTGACAAGCCGAAACTAATATCGGGCCGAACTATTAAACGGGCCATTAAGAGGCCGAAGAGCAAATCAGGCCCCCAATGGGCCCGATAGCACAGTAGCTGTTAAAGGGCCGTATCTGTTATGGGCCATAATTTGGCCCAAGATATGAAAGTCAGTTAATGGGTCGGATCAGGTATGGACCGTAATTTGGCCCAAACTATTGCAGGCTGTTAACGGGCCGGATCTAATATGGGCCGTAAACTGGCCCAGAATATTGCAGTCCTTTAATGACCCATATCTGATGTGGGCCATAATTTGGTCCAGAAAATGTTAGGTTGTTAACGGGCCGGCCCATTAGATCTGACAAAATCTTGTGGGCCTGTTCCTGGGCCGGCTTTTAAACCTATATGGGCTTCTATTGGGCCGTCCCACATGTCAACGTTTCATTGGCGATTCTTGTCCAATGGACGGTTGACAGCTGTCCCAACGCTGAGCTAACACGTGGATCGTCGGCGAATGAGAATTTTACACGTGGAAAATTGCCATTGGTCCGAGCTGTTAACGGGTTATCGGATCCAAACCGGAACCCGATAGCTTAACGGCAACCCGTTACGGTGGATGCCACGTGTCGGTTACCCTTGACGAAAGCACTTCCATGACGCGCCATTTATCGTCATGGAAGTGGACACTTCCGTGATGATAATTTTGGTAATGTCATGGAACACTTCTACGACATCACAAGTATGACTATCTTGATTCTGTCATAAAATCGTCATGGATGTACATGCATGACAGAAAACGTGACCTACTATGACAAACACGTATCAACACGGAAGTGTATTTTTTGTAGTGAAGCAACGTGACGGCCAATATTTCATTGCCGTGGCAACTATTTCAAAAACGTTGTCGTGGTGGAAATCTCAGAAAACGTTACCATGGCGACCATTTCAGAAAACGTTGCCGTGGCACCAAAATCTGAAATTCCGCCGTGGCACAAAATTATAGCTCCTCGTCCCGCGCCTTGGTACACCTTCTCCTCGCCGGGGTCCTCCGTGTACGTCTTGCCACCATCACCTGTAACCTATCTCTATGATATTTACATTAAGGTGGCAATCTCGTAGCTCCAGCCATCATGTCGTGACGCGTAGGCCACTTAACATTACAACATATAACCATCTCATACATAAACTCATTATCATGACGAAGGCTATACCACATCATATGCAAACCCTGCAAAACCAAGTTAGACGTCCTCTAATCGGTTTGGCAAATTTTAATTACGTGGTTAACCAGTTTTATCAATTAAGACTAGCTACCTACGCAAGCACAAAAAGGCGATGTTCTTGATGCTAGATTAAGTTTCGGGGTGTGTGAAAGAGAGACTTAATTAAAAGTCTCATCCCCCACACTAAACTTCATCAATACGCGTGACCCCTAGAAGATCATCCATCTTTGGCACCCTCTTGTGTACGCGACGGTTCACTATTCCCGACTATGATGTAGCCCAAGCAACTGTTAGTAGATCGTCAATAGCCAGAGCCAATCGATTGTCAGAACCTTGTAGCAAAACTACATCATTCAGCTGATGAACTGAACCGAAGCAACACTCGTGGGAAGCGTAGCAAGAACACCAACCATCACATATCAGATATGATCTAGATCACAACCTGCATCTACTCATAAACCTGCTCATGATGCCACTGTTGGGAAACATAGTAGAAAACAAAAAAAATCGCTCTACGAACACCCAAGAACAATATGAAGATGCATAACGGGTTGTGATCAACGATCGTTACCGACTCCGGGAGTGCAGCGGAAGTAGACGAGTCGGTGTAGAATGTACTTGAAGTCCCTCGAATGTTGATGATGATCCCGCGAACCGCCCACGAATGATCCCTCGAATGGAAGACTAAAAGCACGGCCTCTCTACTTGGTTGCAAGCGTAAGGTCTTCACGATCCGGCAGCGCTTCGCCGTCCAGAGCTAATCGTTGCCGGAGAATTAGAGGGAGAAGATTAGAACCACATGGGGCTTCTAATTATGAGGATTAGAGGTGGCTAGGGCTCGCTCTAATTAGTCAACTAGGACCAACTAGAACGTGCACTAGATCAACTAGAGGAGGCTATAAAACTTGTGTACTCATAGGGTGGAAATCCTCTAGTATATATAGGATTGGGGGGAAGAGGGGCTGCCACCAAGGGGGAAAGAGCCCCCTTGTGGCGTGATTGCTTGTATCCACATCGGTATTTCCCTGAAGAGGAAGGGATGATGCAGTACAGCTACGGTAGGTATTTCCCTTAGTTATGAAACCAAGGTTATCGAACCAGTAGGAGAACCAAGCAACACTATGTAAATGGTACCTCCACACAAAGAACAAATCCTCGCAAGCCAACGCGTAAGAAGGGTTGTCAATCCCTCTCCGGTAAAAGATAGATTAAATAGTATGAGTTTGGATAAATAGATCTGAATAAAACATGAAATCAAAAGTGCAGCAAGGTATTTTTGGGTTTTTGGAAAAATAGATCTGAAAACAAAAGCGAATAAAAATAGATCAGAAAACAATATGATGAAAGATAGACCCGGGGCCGTAGATTTCACTAGTGGCTTCTCTCGAGAAAATAGCATACGGTGGGTAAACAAATTACTGTTGGGCAATTGATAGAAGATCAAATAATCATGACGATATCCAAGGCAATGATCATTATATAGGCATCACATCCAAGATTAGTAGACCGAAACGATTCTGCATCTACTACTATTACTCCACACATCGACCGCTATCCAGCATGCATCTAGTGTATTAAGTTCATGGAGAAACCGAGTAATGCAATAAGAACGGTGACATGATGTAGACAAGATCTATTCATGTAGGAATAGACCCCATCTTGTTAACCTTAATAGCAACGATGCATACGTTCCTCGCTACCCCTTCTGTCACTGGGTGAGGACACCGTAAGATCGATCCCATCACAAAGCACCTCTTCCTATGGTAAGAAAAATCGATCTAGTTAGCCTAACTAAACCAAAGATTCGAAGAACAAATACGAGGCTATAAGTAATCATGCATATAAGAGATCAAAAGAAGACTCAAATAGTATTCATGGATAGAAACTGATCATAAACTCGATCTTCATCGGATCCCAACAAACACACCGCAAAAAGTCATTACATCAAATAGATCTCCAAGAGACCATTGTATTGAGAATCAAAAAGAGAGAGAAAGCCATCTAGCTACTGCCTACGGACCCGTAGGTCTATGGTGGACTACTCACGCATCATCGGAGAGGCACCAATGAGGATGATGAACCCCTCCGTGATGGTGTAGATTGGATCTCATGGTTCTGGAACTTGCGGCGGCTGGAATTGTGTTTCGTCTGCTCCCCCAAGGTTTCTGGAATTTCTGAGGATTTATAGAGCTGAGAGGTGGTGGTGGAGACCCCCGTGGGCCCCACAGCCCATCAAGGCGTGGCAGGAGCCTCTGGCGCGCCCTGGTGTCTTGTGGGTCCCATGGGCCTCCCCCAGGTGCTTCCTTGGCTCCCAAGTTGTCTTCTGGTCCAAATAAATCTCCAAGAAGTTTCGTGGCATTTGGACTTCATTTGGTACTGATTTTCTATGAAGTAAAAAACAAGCAAAAAACAGCAACTGGCACTGGGCACTATGTCAATAGGTTAGTCCCAAAAAATGATATAAAGTTGCTATAAAATGATTGTAAAACATCCAAGAATGATAATATAACAGCATGGAACAATCAAAAATTATAGATACGTTAGAGATGTATCAGCATCCCCAAGCTTAATTCCTGCTCGTCCTCGAGTAGGTAAATGATAAAAACAGAATTTTTGATGTGGAATGCTGCCTAACATGTTCATCACATATTCTTTTCTTTTGTAGCATGGACATTTGGACTTTTAGATGATTCAAAGCAATAGTCTATATTTGACATGAAGATTTCAATACTCAAGCATATCAATAAGCAACTATGTCTTTCAAAATATCAACACTAAAGAAAGTTATCCCTAGCCCATCATGCTCAATCATTGATCCATTCACGAAGCACACTCGAATATTAGCTACATCCAATGCTCAAGTACGATCATAGTGCCCCTTAGTTGTTGCTTTATAAGAGAAGATGGAGACTCAAATAAAAATAAATTGCAAAAAGTAAATAGATAGGCCCTTCGCAGAGGGTAGTAGGGATTTGTAGAGGTACCAGAGCTCAAAGCTTAAATTGAGAGGTAATTTTTTTTGAGAGGCATGCTTTTCCCGTCAACGAAAATGACCGAGTAATTCCCAACACTTTCCATGCTAGATATATCATAGGCGGTTCCCAAACATAAAATAAAGTTTATTGCTTTTCCACCATTCTTTCACACTCCACGGCTAGCCGTATCCACGGGTACCGTCCATACCAACACTTTCCAAGGAATTTATTGTTTGACAACATAAAGTAAATTCATTTTTCATTTCGGGACTGGGCATCCCTATTACCGCCGTACTCTCGTGCAATGACAACTGAATAAACACTCATCTTGAGAATAACAGATCTAGCATGGAAAATATTGGCCACCCCCTGCCGCTTCATGAGTGGTACGGGCACACAAAAAGGAAATTCATTTTGAAAATTAGAGTTGGCACATACAAATTTGCTTAGAACGGCACGAAAATAGCGCATATAGGTTGGTATGGTGGACTCATATGGCAAAACTGGGTTTAAGGATTTTGGATGCACAAGTAGTATTTCTACTTAGTATAAGTGGAGGCTAGCAAAAAGATTGAGAAGCAACCAACCAAGAAACAAAAATTCTCATAAACGAGCATTAAGCATAACTAATACCGAATAATGCATCACAAGTAGGATGTAATTTCATTGCATAACTATTGACTTGGGGTGTCATGTGGCATCCCCAAGATTAGGCTCTTGACACTCCTTATTCATTCATCCATCGTGATCTGACCCAAAACATGAAAACTTCAATCACACAAAACTTAACAAAACCTTCGTGAGATCCGTTAGTATAAGAAAACCAATCTTTACTTTAAGTACTGTTGCAAACCAATTCATATTTTATTATTATATTATACCTACTTTATTCTAACTTTACCATGGCTTATACCCCCGATACAAACCATAGATTCATCAAAATAAGCACACAATGCAACTAAAACAGAATCTGTCAAAAACAGAACAGTCTGTAAAGACGTGAATTTTACCCATACTTTTGTAACTCTGACAATTATGAAAAATTAGGACAACGTAGGAAATTCGTATATAAATATTTTGTAAAACATTCAGAATTTTTCCTCACTTCTGCGAATTTTCAAAATTATTCTACTGGACGCAAAAGTTTCTGTTTTCCAACAAGATCAAATCAACTATCACCGAACATGACCCCAAAGGCTTTACTTGGCACAAACACTAATTAAAACATAAAAAACACAATCATAACAGTAGCATAATTGTGAAAACACTCAATAACATAAAGAAAAAGACAAAAATAAATTTTATTCATTTGATTGCCTCCCAACAAGTGCTATCATTTTATGCCCTTACCTAGGCATAATGCGTAGATTCAAGTATTGTCATCTTTAGTTTTTGATCCATAAGTTGCCCTCATGATTGATTCATATGGTGGCTTAATTCTTTTTCTAGGGAAGTGTTCCATACCCTTTCTTAGTGGAAATTGAAATTTAATATTGCCTTCTTTCATATCAATCACGGCACCTATAGTTCGTAAAAACGGTCTACCAAGTATAATTGGACAAGACGGATTGCAATCAATATCAAGAACAATAAATTCTATGGGCACAAAATTCCAATTTACAAGAATAAGAACATTATTAATTCTTTCCAAAGGCTTTTTAATAGTAGAATCCGCCAAGTGCAAATTAAGAGAACATTCTTCAATATTGGTAAGACCAAGTACATCACAAAGAGATTTCGGAATTGTGGAAACACTAGCACCCAAATCACATAAAGCAAAGCACTCATAATTTTTTTATCTTGACTTTAATGGTAGGTTCCCATTCATCATGTAATTTTCTAGGAATTGAAATCTCTAATTCCAATTTTTCTTCAAAAGCTTTCATCATGGCATCAACAATATGTTTAGTAAAAGTTTTATTTTGTTCATAAGCATGGGGTGAATTTATCATGGATTGCAACAAAGAAATACACTCAATCAAAGTGCAACTATCATAATTAAATTCTTTGTAATCCAAAAGAGTGGGCACATCACTAGTTAAAGTTTTGACCTCTCCAAACCCACTTTTATCAATTTTTTCATCAAGATTTTCACCCTCCGAATCATTGGGACGCCCTCTAGCTAAAGTTGACTCTTCTTCAGTCCCTTTATCATCAGTTTTAACTTTACTAAACAAGGAATCAATAGAAGAAACACCAATCACTTTAAGATCTTCATCATTTTTGTGAAAGCAATAGGTAGAAAATGCTCTTTCTAAAAATTCTCTTTTAGCTCTAAGCATAGCGGTTCTTTTCTTACTTTCATCCAAAGAAACATATAAAGTTTTAATTTATTCATCAACCTTGGGTGAAAAAGTTTTCATCTTGAGATTTTCTACATCATGAGAAATTCTATCAATGCTTCTAGACATATCATCAATCTTATTCAACTTTTCTTCTATCGTAGTATCAAAAACCTTTTGAGCATTGATAAATTCTTTAATATTATTCTCAAGATCAGAGGGGTTCCTATTATTATCGTAAGAAGAATTACCATAGGAATTGCCATAATTATTAGAGGAATTTCCAGGAAAAGGTCTAGGACTAAAATTACCTCTATAAGCATTGTTATTAAAATTGTTTCGCGAGACAAAATTCACATCTATGGGATCACTATTTTGCTCAATCAAAGTAGACAAAGGCACATCATTAAGATCAACAGGAGCATTTTTAGTAGCAACCAATTTCATAAGAGCATCAACTTTTTCACTCAAAGTACTAATTCTTCAATCAAATTAACTTTTTTACTAGTAGGTGATCTTTCGGTATGCCATTGTGAATAATTTGCTATGATATTATCTAGCAATTTAGTAGCTTCACCCAAAGTAATTTCCATAAAAGTACCACCCGTGGCGGAATCTAAAAATTTCTAGAAACAAAATTCAATCCCGCATAAATTTTTTGTATGATCATCCAAAGATTTAAACCATGAGTAGGATAATTCTTAGCATCAATTTCATTCTTTCCCAAGATTGTGCAACATGTTCATGCTCAAGTTGCTTAAAATTCATGATCTGAGTTCTAAGGGAAGTAATAAAAGCATCCTTGCACTTATCCCAAGAATCGATACTATTGTGAGGCAAAGAAGAAAACCAAATTTGTGCATGATCCCGCAAGGAGAAAGGAAATAATTTCAACTTCACAATATCATTGTCCACATCTTTTTTTCTTTTGCATATCACACAATTCTACGAATGTGTTTAGATAGGACACGGCATCTTCATTAGGAGTACTGGAAAATTGCTCTTTCATAACAAGATTCAACAAAGCGGCGTTGATATCACAAGACTCCACACTAGTGGTGGGAGGAGCAATCGGAGTACTAATAAAATCATTGTTATTAGTGTTGGAAAAATCACACAATTTGGTATTTTCTTGAGACATCGTGACTACGCAAACAAGATTGCAAACAAAGAAGAGATCTGACGAGAAAAAGGCGAGCGAAAAAGAAGGAGAATAAAATGGCAATTTTTTTGTGAAGTGGGGGAGATGAAAACGAGAAGCAAATGGCAAATAATGTAATTGCAAGGAGATGAGATTTGTGATTAGGAACCTCATAGATGTTGATGATGTCTCCCCGGCAATGGCGCCAAAAATTCCTTCTGATTGCTTGTATCCGTGTCGGTATTTCCCCGAAGAGGAAGGGATGATGCAGTACAGCTACGGTTGGTATTTCCCTCAGTTATGAAACCAAGGTTATCGAACTAGTAGTAGAACCTAGGAACACTAAGTAAATGGTACCTGCACACAAAGAACAAATCACTTGTACAGTGAGGTGCTATACAAACGGTTTTAACCCCTTTCCGCGACGGCGTTCTGAACCGTCACTGAGTGAGTGTGTGCGATAGGGGGGTCCTTCCCACATGACCCATAAACCATCGGCGATAGGCCCTCCTGGCACACACGCTCGGCAAAATGAGGTCATGTGCAACGGGCAAGCGATCAAATATGATTATATGTACAGTTGTGCTAAAAAATACAATTATATAGGCCAAATCATTTCCGGTCGTAAGTACATCCCACACAGTCAGTCCCGACTAAACGTTTCCGTTCGTATGTACATTCCACACAGTCAATCCAAGGAGTACGTTTCCATTAGTATGTACATCCCACACTGTTAATCCAAGAAGTACGTTTCCGTTCGTATAAACATCCCACACAGTCAATCCAAGGAAAACGTTTCCATTCGCAGGTACATCACACACAATTTTCCCCATTAAATCATTTGTGATAGCGTTGCCATTGCAAACGGTATTAACAATTTTATCGTTTGCATTATTGAATGCATCACACACGGTGCATAGAAGAAACTGTGTGGCACAGGCTGTCCATCACAAACACTTTTTATGTGGTAAACGTTTGCGCAAGGTGGCCTAACACAAACAGTTTTCAAGAGGATATCGTGTGTGATTGTTCATTGATCCAACATGGTTTATTCCTAGAAACTGTGTGCGTTGCCTGAGGTCATCACCCACGGTGTTTTCTCAATAACCATTTGCAATAGAAAAACCCAATTAGCGGGCTAATTGGCCATTAGCTGGCTAATTGTCCTATTATTAATAATACATTTATTAATCTAATTGACATTTCATATTAAGCGTAAAATATATTTCATTTTCGTATTAAGGAAGCAGGATTTCATAATTGAAATACATCAGAGTACAACATCATATAGCTTCAGCACTCAACTACCCCATTACACAACTGCACCAGCACCAAGTTTCACATGCAACATCTATAACCTTTCGAAATTAGCATCATAGATGGTATATAGACAGATGAATCTCATCTAGAAAACTGCTGAAGCGGAAGGCGAATATTGAGCCTTCATTGATGTTGAAGGTCTTTGCAACTTTAGGCCAGTGCATGTGGATGATTGACCGTCCATCCTTCGTCCTCTTTAGGAAGACTTCAATATTGAACCATGGGTGTTGTATGAATACCTTCCTCGCCTCCTGACCATACAGGTGGTTTGAGAGGTAATCATTAGTGAACTGTTTGAAAAGGCCTGAAAACAAGGATGCGCATAAATATCTTCTCTAGATTGGAAATGGGGCAAAGGAATAAAAAAGCCAAGGTATAATAGTTAGTACCATCTTGTAGTGAATTGATGTCTTCTTCATTGTGCAGACAAAGATCTTATTGTTTTTTGTCGCTAATTTCTTTATCCTAACAATCTTTCTGAGTTTCTTGACTTGACTGATATTCATGGACAACTCATTTCCCATATGCAAAAAGGGTCGAACAGTGGGTCAAAACCTCTGACAGCAGGACCTACATGTGCAAGACCAAATTGTTAAAAACCTAAATATTAGAATGGTTCCTGCAATTGCACAATAATGTGCTATTAGACAAAGGACCATGCATGTGCAAACCTCAATTGTAAACCTCAGTGCTTCCCTTTGTTTCCCTGCAATACATATAAGGTAGTTAGTGGTCAATTTAAGTGAGGGTTCGCATGCTATCAGTAAAATATGTTGATGAAAAATAAGCACATTGCAGATTCATCAGATTAATTTAAGCCACATGGAAAACCCATTTATCCAAACCAAGCATGATTAAGAACTAGGAAATATAGCAATTGTATAGGTTTCTCGTGTATTAAGTGCAGCCAAATTCAATTTATTCCTCACATGCACAACAATACAAAATTCTACCCACGACAATTGGACATCGCATTGCAGAATTGAACCAAGCAGTTAACTAAACACCACAACAAATGAACCAAACATTAACTGAGTACCACATTGCACAATATAACATACTCTTAATAGAAGATTAGACAGTTAACCAAACCAAGCATGCATGCTTAACAACTTGAAAATATAGCAATTGTATTAGTTTCTCATGTATTTAGTACAGCCAAATTCGATTTATTTCTCACATGGTATACAATAACAGAATGCACCAACAACAATTGACCATCGCATTACAGAATTGAACCAAACAGTTAACTAAACACCACAACAAATGTACCAAACGTTAACTGAGCACTACATTGCACAGTATATAACATACTAGAAGATCACACAGTTAACCAAACCAAGTGTGCTTGACAACGTGGAAATATAGCAATTGTATTTGTTTCTCATGTATTTTGTCAAGATAAATTTGATTTATTTCTCACATGGAAGACAATACAAAATTGCACCCTGAAGAATTGAACATCACATTTGCATAATTGAACCAAACAGTTAACTGAACACGACAACTAATTAACCAAACGGTTAATAAGTGAGCACCACATTGCACGACATATAGAACATATACACTAGAGCAACAGATTGCATGGTAAAAGTAGATAGGAAAATTCACAGAATTTGTTAAGGAAAGGCAGGAGCAGCACATGCAACAGGTAAACCGAGCATGCTTAACCGGCATAGCTAGCAAACTGAACATAGGTCCTTATAGTGAGCTAATAAGACAAGCTACTCCTCATCGTCGGTGATATCGATGATGATTGGCTCCTTGGACATGGAAGAGGGCGAGGCCTCCACATCGTGGGTGCCCTCGTCATAGTGGTGAGTTACCTGGGCCACTCCGGGCACCAACCTGCTGGCTCTCGAGTTGAGGTAAGCACGGGCACGCTGAGAAAACACTTCGTAGTCTTCGTCGAAGGCACCGACAGTGGCCTCGAGAAAACGCTACGAACTTTCGTTTAAAGCAGCCAACCGTGTCATGGCATCGGCGCGCGAGGCATTGATGGTGGCCTTGACAGCGAGGTGCTCCTCCAAGATCTGGGGTTCAGCACGAATGGCAGCCATCGCGACCTCATCCGCTCGTGCGGCCGCGATTTGCTTCTCCACTGCCAAATGCTCCTTGAGCTCCTGGCTATACTGCGTGCACCATGGCTCAGGGCGGCGCTTATTTGGGGGAGGGGTCAGTGATTTGGGTGGAAGGTGTCTCACCGACGGTCGGGGCATGTGGGATGTGGAAGGAGGAGAAGGATGGGGGTCGGGTGTGGATTACCTGCCTGGATCGATGAGGCCGAGCAGCGTGAAGGAGGGTGGCGCTGCAAGCAAGGAGTGAAGGTTTCAACTTGGAAAGGAAGGCGGAGACAGGGGAAATGTGGCTTTTGGTAAGGGGGAGGGGGCGGGGAGGTAAATATTTCCGCGGAAGCCGAAAATTTTGGATCGGTGTAGCGAAAAATTTGGCGCGCAAAGTGTCACCAGACACGGTCCCTTGTTCAGCACTATGTACGATATGTGAACATCACAAATGATTCATATTGCTTAACCCATGTGTGATGAGTTTGAACGTGCAAATTTTGGTCTAAATTTCCCTGGTTACAGTGGTCATCCACATCATTGCATAATTTGGGTACACAAAGGAGACTACAGCACACCCACACTTCTTAATCGAGGAAGTTCAACAATTAAACAGAGCTAGCTGACCTAAACATTACTCTAACAAATTAAAGACCGGCGCTCTTAATTAAACAAAACAAAGAGTACTACTACGGCTGCTGCTTGTCGATCTCCGCCGCCTCCTCCATGTCCAGCTCGCGCCCGACGATCTCCTGGGGAAGGGGCTCCATGGCATCCATCACACCATACTGGGAAAGCATCTCGCCATCCGTGTCTGCCATATCTTTGGAAAAGGCCACCACGAGCTGGGCGTGGGCGGCCGCGATCTGGGCTTGGACGGGCTCCATCGTGGCAAGGTATGCCACGGAGGAGCGGACGGCTGCTCGAACGCTCTCGGCGATTGCCAACTCTTCAGCCGTGGGTTGCCGATCGTTGTCGGAGAAGCTTCATTCGATTTGTGCGGTGACCGCCATGAGCTGGGCATGGGCGGCCTCCACCAGGGTTAGGGCCGCCGCTGCGAAACGGACAGCTGTTGTGCCACTCTCACCAGTTGCTATCCCCGAGGCAGATGTTGCTGCCGCCACCTGAGAAGCAACAGCGGCCGTTTGGGCTGCCTTGGCCGCCCGGTCGCAGATTGCGGCCGCGCTCACGAAGCTTGTTAGCACGCGCATGGCGGCTGCGGCCGCGCTCTCGCCGGAGTGGGCCGCCGAAGTTGCCCTCATGAAGCGGGTCCACATCCCCATCTTTTACCGGTGATGATTGAACAGTGAAATGATATGTGGGGATCGAGCTAGTGTGCTTCACACGCCGGCTGTGGACTATAGCGGACGCACCTTCTCGCGTAAGCCATATGTGTACTATACTCCGACGGTGCTCGAAGATATTTTGTGCTGCATCTCACACGGTTGGTGATAATAAACTGTGTGCGATCTACTTGATTTTTCATCTTGATTTGAATTACATAATGGAGTCACAGTGGCAAAGGAGGGTGTTTGAATTGCTAGAACTTTTATCTGCAGTGAACATGCAACTATAGGTGTGTCGTAAAAAAATTGGAATTATTCAGGGTTCGTTTGGACATTTTTATACATTAACTTGGTTTTCTAGGCATTTCAGGTGCACAATTCAAAATTAAACTACATGCACAAGCTCTGGTGCACCAAAATGGGTTGTAAAATCATATATGTGTCCACGGGTTGATGCTTATGTCTCATGCAAGAAATGGGGATGAATTTCAAACACCACGGCACCGTGGCTCTTCGGCAAACGCTGAGGTACTTGCTTTTGTAATTCTAGTAAATCCAAAACTCGTCTGAAATTCATGAACCTTGGCATGCTATCATGGAATGGCATCAACATGCTGGGGTAAAAAATATTGTCCCATTTGGGGCAGGTTATGGTATAAGCTTCTCACAAACCAGAGCTTCTCATAAGAAGCCTCATCGTTCCGATAGGGAAAGGTGTCACCTTTGTGGACAAAACGATATTCGTCGCCTCTTCTTGCTTTCAATTTTTTTCTGGTGTCAACATAGAACAACAGGAGTGTCGTGTTAAATTTTGGAATTTTTCGGGGTTCGTTTGGACATTTTTATACGTTAACTAAGTTTTCTAGGCATTTATGTGCATAATTCAAAATTGAACTACATGCACATGCTCCAGTGCATAAAAACGGGTTGAAAAATCAAATGTGTGTCCTTGGTTTCAAGCTTAGGTCACATGCAAGAAATGAGAATGAATGTCAAACACCTTGACACTGTCGCTTGGCTACTAACATTGAGATACATGGTTTTAAAATTCTAGTAAATCGAAAAACCGTCTGAAATTCATGAAACTTGACATGATATCATGGAACGACATCAACATGTCGTGGTAAAAATATTGTCCCATTTGGGGCAGGTTTGGGTATAAGCTTCTCGCAAACCAGAGCTTCTCACAACAAGCCTGATGGTTTCGGTAGGGAACGTGCCACCTTTGTGGTTGAAACGATATCTGTTGCCTCTTCTTGCTTTCAAAATTTTTCTAGTGCCAACATAGAACAACAGGAGTGTTGTGTCAATTTTTGGGATTTTTCGGGGTTTGCTTGGACATTTTTATACATTAACTGAGTTTTCTATGCATTTATGTGCATAATTCAAATTTGAACTACATGCACATGCTCCAGTGCATATAAATGGGTTCAAAATTCAAATGTGTGTCCTTGGTTGCAAGCTTAGGTCACATGCAAGAAATGAGAATGAGTGTCAAACACCTTGACACTGTCGCTTGGCCGCTAACATTGAGATACATGGTTTTAAAATTCTAGTAAATTGGAAACTCGTATGAAATTCATGAAACTTGACATGATATCATGGAATGGCATCAACATGCCGTGGTAAAAATATTGTCCCATTTGGGGCAGGTTTGGGGTATAAGCTTCTCGCAAACCAGAGATTCTCACAACAAGCCTGATGGTTTCGGTAGGGAACGTTTCACCTTTCTGGACAAAACTATACCCGTTGCCTCTTCTTGATTTCAATTTTTTTTTCTAGTGTCAACATAGAACAACAGGAGTGTTGTGTTAAATTTTGGAATTTTTAGGGGTTCGTTTGGACATTTTTATACATTAACTGAGTTTTCTATGCATTTATATGCATAATTCAAATTTGAACTACATGCCCATGCTCCAGTGCATATAAATGGGTTCAAAAATAAAATCTGTGTCCTTGGTTGCATGCTTAGGTCCCATGCAAGAAATGGGAATGAGTGTCAAACACGTTGCCACTGTCGCTCGGCCGCAAACATTGAGATACATGGTTTTCAAATTCTAGTAAATCCAGAACTCGTCTGAAATTCATGAAACTTGGCATGCTATCATGGAACGGCATCAACATGTTGTGGTAAAAAAATTGTCCCATTTGGCGCAGGTTTGGGTATAAGCTTCTCACATACCAGAGCTTCTGACAACAAGCCTCATGGTTCCGGTAGGGAATGTGCCTTCTTGGTGGATGAAACAATATTCGTTGCCTCTTCCTGTTTTCAAATTTTTTCCTAGTGGCAACATAGAGCAACAGAAGTGTCATGTTAAAATTTGCAATTTTGGGGTTCATTTGGACATTTTTATACATTAACTGAGTTTTCTAGGCATTTTATGTGCATAATTCAAATTTGAACTACATGCACATGCTCCAGTGCAGAAAAATGGGTTGACATATCAAACGTGTGTCCTTGGGTGCATGCTTAGGTCCCATGCAAGAAATGGGAATGAATTTCAAACACCAGGGCACTGTTGATTGCCGGCAAAACATTGAGATACTTTGTTTTTAAATTCTAGTAAATCCAAAAACTTGTCTAAAATTCATGAAACTTGGCATGCTATCATGGAATAGCACCCGACATGCTGTGGTATTTTTCGTGTCCATTTTGAGAGAAGGCGCACTCGAACAACAGCCAACAAATGCATTTTGAAACAAATAGCTGCCACTTTAACATCTCAAACGTTTTGTATAATTTAAATCATGTGCGTTCTGTTAACCATTCACGTCACGCCACGCGTCACTCTTTTAATGGCTAGGAGGTGCCGTGCGACAGCTGCTTGACTGAACGGGAGGCGTGCGAGCGCAGGCTGACCGAGAGGCGTGCAAGCTGTCCTCCAATGCGCAGGCTCACCGAGAAGCATGCGAGCTGTACGCCGCGCAGGCTCACTGGGAAGCGAGCCCTTTGACTTCCATGGCCGCCTGCCTTGCTCGCATCCTCTCCATTAATGGCGCCCGAGCAGCTGTTTAATACGGGCGGCCTTACTGTTCACCTCCCATTCCCCTCCCGCAGACCTCCACCAACGCCATGGCATAGAAGGATCATCTATCACTAGTCTTCTAGTTTGGTGAAGTCGACTCCGAGCCGAAGGAGATAGAAAATAAGGAGGAATGGGGCCTCATGGACATGGCCCTGAACGAGCTTGTTGCGGCGGTTGCTGCCCCCACGCCCGCCCCAGCTCCCATCCCCGTGCCCGCGCCAGCGACCATCCCCGTAGCATTGATGGGCTCGTCGCCGAGCACTATCTCCGTGGACCTGCGCGAGCTCATGTACATGCCAGCGCCAGCGCCCGTGCCCGTGCCCGTGCGTGCCCCTGCACCCATCACGGCGCCGGTCCCCATGCGTTTGCCTGCACCCGCCGTGCCCGCGCCCACGCACGCGCCACCCTCAGCGGCATGGGACGCCGCCATCGACCGCTACCTCGCAGCGCCGCGAGTAGCCGTCCTCCCGCGCCCCGCCCGTCGATCGCGTGACGACATGATGTTTGATTTCCATGTGAAGAACATTCTGTGCTACCTTGAAGACTTCAACAACGGCGTCCCGGAGGACGACAACGACAATGTCGGCGCGGCACGCCGCCTCCGTCGCTGCCGGAATTAGTTTTTTTGGGTTTAATACTGTATCTTGATCGTATGAATATAAATTCGCAGTGTGACTGAATGAAAGATATGGTTTGAACGAACTTGCATTTTTCTCTCTGAATGTACAGACTTATCAAATGATTTTGTTTAAAAAAACATCAATGGTTTTTAAATATAAAACACTCATCGCAAATGTTTTAGATAGAACACCCGTATGCAAGCCGACAGCTTCCCAGGAAGCCAAGGGAAAATGTGCCAAGCAGGATTTGTGCAGCTTTTGATCGCAAACGTTTTAGATAGAACACTCGTATGCAAACCGACAGCTTTCCCAGTAAGCCAAGGAAAAATATGCCAAGCAGGATTTGTGCAGCTCTTCATCGCAAATGTTTTAGATAGAACACCCGTATGCAAAGTGAGAGCTATGGTCTTCCCAAGTAAGCCAAGGGAAAATTCGCCGCGCAGGATTTGTGCACCTCTTCAAGGCAAACGGTTCAGATTGAATACAGTATGGAAAGCGAGACTTTGGCGCTAAACCAAGAGAAAATCTGGCACGCAGGATTTGTACATCCCTTCAACGCAAACGGTTTTTTCGGATGACCCGTGTGCAACAACGTACAAACAATTTGGTAAGATTTGCATATGTCATATTGGGTATATTGCCATTTGTCAAACTGGAAAGATTGACATTTGTTGATCTGGTAACATTGCCCTTTGTCAACCTTGTAACACTGCCATTTGTCAAAATATGCAGCTAAAAATCACTAGCACTATCTAATTTTTGCAACTAAAATTCAGTAATTAAGCATAGATTTCATTCATAGATTAAGCAGTCATTCTTTATACAAACAGTTCAACTCGACAGCTGAACCGACCAAACTTTTCTCCAATTGTTGCCAACCACGTACTGAAATAGCTAGTTCAACTATATATACTAGCTAATTTTAAGTACGTTGTATAGTTCCACCACATCTATAGTCAGATGAACTGAACAAAATAGCCCCTAAAAACGATTACTACGGAGGGGCTTTGTACTACTTCCGTGTGACGCCCCCGACTCAATCATGCACTAATCATACACGCAAACATGCACGATCAAGCACAGGGACTCACGGGAAGATATCACAACACAACTGTAACACAAATAAACGGAGATCCACAATATTACAGGCCAGGGATCACGAAGATCCGAATACATAAGTCAGTCATACAAATATTATCTGAGTACAGACATAGTTAGACAAGTTTTGCCTTAAGAAGGCTAGCACAAACAACAACTCTAGATCGAAAGGCGAAGGCCTCCTGCCTGGGAGCCTCCGATCCTACTCCTGGTCGGCTGGCTCGATCCAGTAGTACGTGCCCTCTGGACCCTCCTGGTAGTAAGCTCCTGTGGTGGCATCTGGCTCCGGGGCTCCATCGTCTGGTGTATCATCAAGGTGGGGTATGGGAAAAAGAGAAAGTAAAGCAACCGTGAGTACTCATCCGAAGTACTCAGCAAGCAAGGATCTATACTACATATGCAACATTATCAATGGAGAAAGGCTGTATATGTGGACTGGGCTGCAAAAATGCCAGAATAGAGAGAAGGCCTAGTCCTATCGAAGACTAGCATCTTCACGAAGAAATCATCTTGCGGCAGTAGAAGAGAGTAGAATAGCATTTTATTTAGCAAACAAGTTGAAGCAAAGCCTAGAGATCCTTCCTCGACTCCCAGCGAGAAAGCGATCCCGAAGCTTCAATTATGTAACAAGTATCCAGTTCAAGTAGTAGATCGGGATACACAAACTGAGCGTCCTTTATCGTAGGACCGGCTATCGATAGATTATTCATCCTTGCAGGGGTGCACTACTGTTACCCAACACGCTCGATCAACTCTGGCCGGACACACTTGCTGGGTAATGCCCGGCCTCGGTAGATCAACACGAAGCAACGCCCTACCTAGGCTCAGCAGAGAAGCCAGCATGCCGGACTAACCTATGGACCCAGAGGTCTTGGGCCATCGCCCTGGGCACCCTACGCGTTGCGTGGCTAGCCGGGGTGCAGGCACGACACTGAACTCGTTAGTGAAGTATCCAGCCCAATCCCGGCGATCAGCTCGCACGGTGAAACGTGACGTCTGAAGAGATTTCGGGAGAAACATACATCGTAGAGGGCCCCATAACCATAATCCCGTGTGGTGGTAGTGTGTATAGGGCACGTCGACCCACTCAGATCACACACCCAAATCCAATAGGCTCATTTAGTATCACACGGAGACAATCAGAGTCTCTGAAGCTCCGCCACAATATCACACTCGAGTGCCCTTCCGGCACACTCGATATCACAGATCCCCAGCGGGTACCCACCAGGGTGGACCCGCCTGTAACGAAGGTCAAAGTAACCGTGTGGTCATAACATCAAGGGGGAAACCCAAGGAATCACCCTCGGTGGATTCCACTCGATGAAATCATCAGGGTGAACGTATGAGGCGTCACCCTCGAGGTTCACACTGAGGGGTTGCACGACAGAGTCGTATCAGAAGTGGAGAAGGAGGAATCACCCTCGGTGACCACGACCGAACAGCTACACTGCAGAGTATTCATCAGGAGTGCGTTACGAGGTATCACCCTCGGCACTCGATAGTAACTATGCAGAGTCGTACAACTAAGGGGGGGTGAGGTGATGTGTCGGTCTCTGGTCGATGATCACATTGATCGAGTCATCGATGATCACATTGATCGAGTCATCGATGATCAAGCAGGGGCATCAAGGGTAAGATGGTGGGGGTCACTGATGGTTCACTACCAACCTATACTAAACAGTTTATCATAGGCAGGTAAGGTAACAATGAACAGGTTACAACAGCAGGCTATGCATCAGAATAGGAGCAACATTTAACAGTAGCAAAATCTAATGCAAGCAGGAGAAATGGAATGGGCGATATCTGGATGCTCAAAGGGGGGGCTTGCCTGGTTGCTCTGGCAAGAGAGAGAGAGGTCGTCAACGGGCTGCTCGTCTGGAGCGTAGTCGTACCCAGCTGCAGTGTCGTCGGTATCGGCGTCTATCGAGAGAGAAGGAGGGGGAGAGAAACAATAAATTCACGGCAATAATGCAAATAATATGTATGACAAGCCTAAATGATATGCCGGGGTGTTCTACTGCCTAACTAAATGATTTAGTTAATTTAGGAATTTATCCAGATTTATTTAATTAACATTGGGCACTATTCATTTATCGAAATCGGTCTAAAAGTTCAATGTTCATATAGCTAGGGGCATCTGACAAGAATACGGAGGGCGTATTCTGGTTCGTATCGAAATTCTGAGCAGCTTTCATATATAAATTATTTTCATCGGAGTTACGGTTTATTTAATATGATTTTCTAAAGTTTTATTAATTTCTGGAATTTAATTATTTATCTAAATTCAACATTATCCGAAACAGTAATTGGTGACGTCAGCATGACATCATGCTGATGTCAGCACTGAACAGTGCAGTTGACTGGGTCAACCTAACAAGTGGGTCCCACCTGTCATTCACTGTTTAGTTAATTAGGGTTTAGCTAATCTAACTACAGATTAATTAGACTAACTAATTAATTAGCTTAACTTAATCAGGATTAATTAAATTAATTAGTTCACTAATTAATTAATTAATTAATAATTTTATTAATTTCTATTTTCACTTTTTTTTCTTTTTTTTAAAATGTTCCACGGGCGCGGGCCCCATGTGTCTGTGGCCCAGAGGGGCGTCGGGCCCCACTGGGCAGTGGCCCAGGAGGCCGACCGGGGTGGGCGCGTGGTAACGGGCGTGGGCGCCCGTCGGGGCTGACCCGAGCGCGGCGGACAGAGCCCCGGGGCGCCGGACCTGGGCGCCGAGCGGCCGGGGCCGCGGTTGGCGGTGACGGCGAGCTCTGCTGGGCAGCAGGCGCGCGCGGCAGACGCAGCAGCGGGGCGCAGCAGCAGTAGCGCGCGGCGAGCGGTGGCTGCGGGCGAGGCCAGGGGCCGAGCGGGAGCGCGGCGAGGGGCGACGCCGTGGCGGACGGGGACGGAACTGCGGTGAGCGCGACGAGCTCGCGGGCGCGGGCAGAGGCGAGGACGAGCGAGGCCAGAGTGGGGGTGGGAAGCAGGGGCTGGTGGCAGCAGCGAGCGCGGCGGGGGCGCGGCCAGGGCGCGGTGCGGTGGCCGCGGCGAGCACGGCTAAGGGGAGGACGGTGGGCGCGGTGACTGCGGGGGGAAGAGGAGGAGGAGGGGTTCATATCCCCGGTGCAGGGGTTCGCCGGCGAGGCTCGGGGAGGCCAGTTGGGGAGGAGGACGAGGAGGACGGCGAGCGGCGACGGGGCGCGGCGTCGGGCGGCGGCGTCGAGCGCGGCGAGGCGCGGAGGGAGCAGGCGCGAGGCAGCGCCCGATCCGAATCGGGAGGAGGGGGAACAGGGGAGCGGGGTGGGGAGTGGGGGCGAGGGCTAGGGTTTCGGGGTCCCTGGGGCCATATAGGCCAGGGGAAGTGGGGTGGGCCGGCCGGCTGGGCTATGGCCCAGTTGGGCCAGGGGGTTTTCTTTTCTTTTTATTTTTGCTTTATTCCTTCTGCCTTTTTCTTTTCATTTATTCCTATTCTCTGTTTTGTAAATAGTTAGGCCTCAAACTGACTTTTACAAAATTAGTGACTTGGCCCATTGGATGATATGTAATATCTACAACTACCAAAAATTGGTTTGGAGACAATTGGAGTTCACACAAATTTTATAATAAATAAAATGTATTAAACCTTGTTGTTTTGGTAATGTTAGAGCCACCTAAACAATTTATTAATTGTTGGTTACAATTTTAGAATAGACTCTGGAATATTTGTTATTTATTGAACATTTTAGTTTCTATGTTGAACAACTTTTATTTTCCACTTTCATTTAAATTTGAAGTTTGACTTAGGAGTTAAATGCAATATGATGCCAATGATGATCATGCACTGTTAGACATGCTGACTTGTCATTATCAAAAGTGATTACTGTGGCTAATGACATGGGGTGTTACAATTCTCCTCATCTATCAAGAATTCTCGTCTCGAGAATTAAGAGGAATACTGAAAGAAAGCGGGGTATTCTTCACGAAGACGATCCTCGCGTTCCCAAGTGGCGTCATCTTCAGAATGATTTGACCACCGAACCTTGAGGAATTTGATTGACTTCTGACGAGTCCGACGTTCAGCTTGATCAAGAATACGGACGGGATGTTCTGGATAAGACAGATCTTCCTGTAATTCAAGCATTTCGTGATCCACAGCTCGAATAGGATCCTTGAAGCACCGACAGAGTTGGGATACATGAAAGACATCATGTACTTGTGAAAGATTTGGCGGCAATTGCAACTGATATGCCACTTCTCCTCGACGGGCAAGAATACAGAACGGGCCAATGTAGCGAGGATCTAACTTGCCTTTGATTTCGAACCGATGAGTGCCTTTCAATGGAGTGACGCGGAGGTAAGCTTGCTCGCCAGGTTGATAGACTATTTCCTGGTGCTTTCAGTCATAGTTGCTCTTCTGACGAGACTGAGCAGTTTTTAGATGTTCACGGACAATGCGGACTTGTTCTTCTGCTTGTTGGATAATGTCCGGTCCGACGAGTGAGCATTCCCCAGTTTCTGACCAATTCAGAGGGGTTCGACACTTACGTCCGTAAAGAACTTCAAACGGTGCCATCTTCAAACTAGCTTGATAGCTATTGTTGTAAGAGAATTCGGCATACGGGAGAGATTCCTCCCATTTCTTACTGAAGGAGATGACGCAAGCTCGAAGCATATCTTCGAGCACTTGATTAACTCGTTCGACTTGACCCTGTGACTAAGGGTGAAAAGCGGTGCTGAAAGACAGATGAGTTCCCATAGCTTCTTGGAAACTACTCCAGAATCTGGAGGTGAAGAGGCTGCCACGATCAGAACTGATCTCCAACGGAACACCGTGGAGTGACACAATTCGGGAAACATACAAGTCTGCTAACTGGCTAGTAGTGATTGTCTCCTTAACTGGAAGAAATTGAGCAACCTTGGAGAATCGGTCAATGACGACAAAAATAGCATCATGACCCTTCTGAGATCTGGGAAAACCAGTAATGAAATCCATTTGGACCTTGTCCCATTTCCATTCAGGAATTTCAAGGGGTTGCAGAGTTCCAGCAGGCCTTTGATGTTCTGCTTTAATGTGGCAGCAAACGTCACACTCAGAAACATAACGAGCAATATCTCGCTTCATATTAGGCCACCAGTATCTCTGACAAATGTCACGGTACATCTTTGTGCTACCAGGATGAATTGACAGAGGAGTGTCATGAGCTTCCTTCATAACGTGTTCTCTCTCATCCTTGAACTTGGGTACGAATAGATGGTGTTGGAAAAATAGGATCCCATCCTTATCAAGATGGAATTCCGACGGCTTTCCTTTCTCGAGGTACCGCTTAATCCTTTCAACTTCAGAGTCATACTTTTGTATAATCTTAATGCTGTGCTCTAAATCTGGTTCGACAACCAGGGTATTGAGATAACCCTGTGGAACAATATGGAGGTTCAACTTGCGAAGCTCTTCATAAAGTAGAGGTTGTGTTTCCTGAACCATAAGGTTGCTGCCATAAGCCTTGCGACTCAAAGCATCGGCCATTACATTAGCCTTGCCAGGGGTATATGAGATATTCATATCATAATCGGCAATTGTTTCGAGCCATCTTTGTTGACGAAGGTTCAGATCCGGTTGAGTATAGAGATACTTCAAACTTTGATGATCCGTGTATATCTCGCAACGATTACCAAGAAGGTAATGTCGCCATAGCTTCAGAGCATAAATAACCGCAGAAAGTTCAAGATCATGCACGGGATAATTTTCTTCGTGAGGACGCAATTGTCGAGAGGCATAAGCAATCACTTTACGCTCTTGCATTAGGACACAGCCTAATCCTTGACGAGATGCATCACAGTATATCACGAAATCCTTTTGGGAATCTGGGGGTGCTAGCACTGGGGCAGATGTTAACTTATCTTTCAATGTCTGAAAGCTTTCTTGACATTTTTCTGTCCACTCAAATTTAACACCTTTGTGGAGTAGATTCGTCAATGGTTTTGCAATCTTGCAAAACTTCTCAACGAATTGACGGCAATAACTAGCGAGTCCGAGAAAACTTCTGACTTGCTTGACATTCTTCGGGGGAGTCCAGTCAAGAATAGCCTGAACTCGTTTCGGGTTAACAGCAATTCCATCCTTGGAAATCACATGACCAAGATAGGTCACTTCAGATAACCAGAATTCGCATTTGGAGTACTTGGCATACAACTTGTGTTCTCGAAGCCTCTCCAGAACAAAGCGAAGATGTTCGGCATGTTCTTCTTCATTCTTGGAATATATAAGGATATCATCCAAATAAACCACGACGAATTTGTCGAGGTAATCCATGAATATATAATTCATCAGACGGGAGAATGTAGCTGGAGCATTCGTTAGGCCAAATGACATGACGGTGTATTCATAGGAGCCATAACGAGTGACGAATGCAGTCTTGGGAATATCCTCTTCATGGACACGGATCTGGTGATAACCCAACCTCAAGTCGAGTTTAGAGAACACCGATGATCCAGTAAGTTGATCATATAAGTCATTGATCCGGGGCAGTGGGTATTTATTCTGGATTGTGGCTTGGTTAATGGGCCAATAATCCTGAACCAATCGGTTAGTTCCATCCTTCTTCTTAACGAAGAGTGAAGGTGCTCCCCAAGCAGAGGAACTGGGGCGGATAAAACCATTCTTAAGTGACTTGTCGATTTCTTCCTTAAGCTCGAGAAGGTGGTGCGGAGGCATCTTATAAGGACGCTTGACAATAGGGACAGTGCCAGGCTTCAAGTCAATGACAAACTCGACAGCTCTAGCCGGGGGTATTCCTGGAAGTTCTTCTGGAAAAACGTCCGGAAAATCTCAAACGACAGGAACGTTCTCGATCCCTTCCAGAGGTGAGGCGTTCAAAGCATTCAGAGCATATATCTGAGCTTCAGCATCTCGAGTAATGCAGGCAGTATAATTCACTATCTCATCGGTGGGGTGAAGAAGTTGTATGACTTTAGTGGCACAATTGATCGAAGCAAAGTGAGCTTTCAACCAATCCATTCCGAGGATGAGGTCTATGGTAGAAGACTTCAGGATAATAGGTGAGGCCAGGAATTCAAATCCCTCGATTTCAACAGGGACATTGTGTGTCATCATAGTGGTTTGACATTGGCCTCCAAGGGTGCGGACAACTACTGGCAGGTTCATCTTTTCGAATGCAATGTCATGAGATAATGCAAATGCTTCAGACATGAGTGAATGCGATGCTCCTGAATCAAATAATACAGAAGCGGGTACTGAGTTAACGAGAAGGGTACCCCTCACAGTGGCAGGTTGATCCTGAACTTCTTCGATATCAATGTTGTAAGCATGTCCACGACCATGTGCAGCAGACCCAGTATTATAGTTGCGGGTCTGATTGTTGCCACGACCATTGCCATGGCCAGTACGCGGAAAAGCTAACTGATTCTGAGTCTGGCGGCAGTCTTTAGCCCGGTGACCCGGTTTACGGCACTTGAAGCACAGACCATCTTCAGGACGAAGAGGAGCATTGTTTTGAATAGCTTGAGTTCTTGGCTGCCTCGGTGGTGGAGGAGGCAGACGTGGTGCAGCATAGTTGTTCTTTGGCGCAGAGGTATTTGGACGGAACACATTGTTGGGAATCCAGACTCTACGCTTCTGTGCTGAGCCCGAAGATGAGCCAGCATCACGATAGCGCTTCTGTGAGTCCTTATGCTTCATCTGAGCGGTCTCAACCAGAATAGCCTTGTTCACAAGAGTTGAAAAGTTGTTGAAGTCTTGAGCAGCAAGTGCAAGCTCGAGGTCTGGATGTAGTCCATTACGGAACTTCTCTTGTCTATGAGCATCTGTGGCGATGTCTTCTTCAGCATAGCGGGAGAGGTCAAGAAATTCCCGCTAATAAGCTTCGACAGTCTTGTTGCCCTGAGTGAGGTTGCGGAACTGGGTCTTCATCGGTTCCATAATTGCCTGAGGGATGTAACGTGCACGGAAAGCAGCCTGGAACTCATACCAGGTAACCACTGTTCCAGCAGGCAGTGAATGCTTGTGGGTGTCCCACCATTGAGCAGCGGGACCCTTTAGGAAAAAGGCCGCGAAGGTGACGAAGTTGGCAGGGGCGACATTAGCTGACTCCATCTCGTGAGTGATGTCGCGGAGCCAGTCATCTGCATCCAGTGGCTTGTCAGAGTTGCGGAACTGAGTGGGGTTAAGCCGCATAAACTCCGGCAGAGTTATTGACGGAGGGTTCTGGTTCTGGTTGTTCTGATGCGGAAACTGAGCCATGATCCCAGTCATGAACTGGCGGTTGAGCTCGAATTGTTGCATCATAGCTGCCATATAGTCTGGCGGTGGTGGATGTTCAGGGGCACGACCACGACCACGACCAACTGGTCTAACCATCCTGCTGAGTATCAACAGGGGTAGTTTAGTAAAAGCAATTGCGAGTGTTTAGCGACAAGCATGATGTAACTCGACAACAATTAAGCAGTGTAACAGATACATAACAGTAGTCAATTAAGACATACAGATCCATACACAGAGTCGGGTACATGCGGACAGCATAATGGCGCAAATTTAGAACTAGACATACTAGGCGGCACGCAGGCACGCGGTAAGGAAGTACACAACGAGACATAGCAAAGGATACATCAACGTTGGAGAAAACCACTGAAACTGGGTAACTACGAGTGCGGACGACGAGTGTTCGTCGCGATAGGATCCTGTGCTCCATGTGCACTATGATGCATAACACGGTCTCGAGCTGTAAGAAGAGGTCCACGTGCAGGCGTGTGACCTCCAACAGCAGGCCAATAAATACCAGCATACATCTGAGTCATGCGCGGATAAAGGGTGTGCTCCGGATGTATCCCTGCACGAACAGTGGGTAGCAACTACGTCATAGCATCGTAGAGACGTGCTCGAGTGGCAACCAACTCGACGGCAAGAGCCCGAACAGTGCGATCGAGTGACTGTGTGCACTGAATCAGAACGCGCTGGTCGTAGCGACGAGGCTCGTACGGGGCACAGATAGCTGTGTAGTATCCAGTAGCATCTCCAGCAGGGGCATACGGAATGTATCGGAACTCAGAGTCATCCAAGATATCACTGAACTATCCTCGAAGACATGCGACAACAGAGTAGGCGGCATCATGGACTGCCATCTCAATCGTCACGCCAATACCGTGGAAAAGGTACAGCTCGGTGTCTGAGTCATTCTGCTGATCATAGATACAAACATCAACATGGTACTGCTCCTGATTGAACTCGCGGTAATCCTTGTAGACCATGTACTCGGGGTACCAGCGGTAGCCAAGTCTGGTCAGGAGGGCGATCAGAACAGCTGGAAACCCAGGGGCATCACGAGCACAAGTGCGAAGCACAAGCTGTGTCGTAGGACGCGGTGGAAATAAATGATCCATCTGAAACAGAGGAAAATTCAGAATTGTCAAATTACAATGAGAAGTTTAACACAACTCGGAGAGAAAGGTTAAACAAAACAATGGAAAGGAAAATGATTATCAGACTAATCAGATTAATGACAGGGAAATCGCAAAGATATCCAGCTCTCCGGGTAGACGGGATTTACGAGATCCTAAGTGTCGGTGTTAGTAAAATTTATTTAACCCGAATAGAAGAGAGATCAGAGTCCCAGAGTATAGACGAGGAATAAAAGATCCTAATACCACCCAGTTGGCGACGTGGGCCCGTAAGCCACACAGCCAAGTTAGTAAATTAGTTTTTCGGTTTCTAGACTCAACCTCGGCCAAGGAATTGGAAGGGGGCTTCCTACATGCAGTCGGCTCTGATACCAACTTGTGACGCCCCCGACTCAATCATGCACTAATCATACACGCAAACATGCACGATCAAGCACAGGGACTCACGGGAAGATATCACAACACAACTCTAACACAAATAAACGGAGATCCACAATATTACAGGCCAGGGATCACGAAGATCCGAATACATAAGTCAGTCATACAAATATTATCTGAGTACAGACATAGTTAGACAAGTTTTGCCTTAAGAAGGCTAGCACAAACAACGACTCTAGATCGAAAGGCGAAGGCCTCCTGCCTGGGAGCCTCCGATCCTACTCCTGGTCGGCTGGCTCGATCCAATAGTACGTGCCCTCTGGACCCTCCTGGTAGTAAGCTCCTGTGGTGGCATCTGGCTCCGGGGCTCCATCGTCTGGTGTATCATCAAGGTGGGGTATGGGGAAAAGAGAAAGTAAAGCAACCGTGAGTACTCATCCGAAGTACTCAGCAAGCAAGGATCTATACTACATATGCAACATTATCAATGGAGAAAGGTTGTATATGTGGACTGGGCTGCAGAAATGCCAGAATAGAGAGAAGGCCTAGTCCTATCGAAGACTAGCATCTTCACGAAGCCATCATCTTGCAGCAGTAGAAGAGAGTAGAATAGCATTTTATTTAGCAAACATGTTGAAGCAAAGCCTAGAGATCCTTCCTCGACTCCCAGCGAGAAAGCGATCCCGAAGCTTCAATTATGTAACAAGTATCCAGTTCAAGTAGTAGATCGGGATACACAAACTGAGCGTCCTTTACCATAGGACCGGCTATCGATAGATTATTCATCCCTGCAGGGGTGCACTACTATT